>CANXME010002170.1:2886666-4137500 GCA_948144175.1 Closterium sp. NIES-65 | reverse complement strand
TGCGTTCTTGATTGCGTGGACACCCGAAAACAACTTCGCCTTCCCCCCGCCCCAACTGGTCCCAGCCGTCCTCCATCACGCACAACGCACCCATGCATCACTCACACTGATAGTTCCGCACTGGCCAGGCGCAAGCTGGTGGCCACTTTTGCAACCCTCCCCATGCACTTTGGCTCCACACATCCACGCGCACATCCCTCTGACACACGGAAGCCAATGCCTAGACGCAGGGTCCCATTCCAACGCCTTTTCAGGCATGGGACTACCGCACAGCCCAATTATTGCACTGAGAATGGCATTTGACTAATTCAAAACTGTCAGAGTATTATAGCTGATGCATGTTTGTAGGCTGTAGTGGGGTAGCACATATGGGGTACAGCTTTCTAGGGTTGTATTTGTACCCAACTCTGACTTAGTCATTCTCATTCCTGTTCATTCATTTCACATGGTATAGAGCGGGTCCCTCCTAAGGACCGTTTTTCTAAGGGCCCACCCACGATTTTTTTTCCTGCCCGGAGCGCGCCCTATTCTCCCCGAGGCGCGCTCCCCCCCTAGTGCTTGTCGCGCTGCCCTTGTGGCGCCCCGCGAGTCGCGCGCGCGACTCCTTTTTTTTCGCGCGCGCGGCCCGGGCCCCACGTCGCGCTGGCCTTACGGCCGCGCCGCGCCGCCCTCTCGGCTCTGCCGCGCCGCGCCGCCCTCTCGGCTCTGCCGCGCCGCGCCGCCCTCACGCCGGCCGCGCGGCCTCTTCGTCGCTGCAGCGGGCCCCGTCACCTGACGGCCCCGCCGTCCTACTCTCGGCCCCGCCGTTGCAACCTGACGGCCCCGCCACTGCACCTGTCGGCCCCGCCGCTGCACCCTGACGGCCCCGCCGTCCCCTGTCCCGGCCCCGCTGCTGCACCCTGCCGGCCCCGCCGCCGCACCAGTCGGCCCCGCCGCTGCACCCTGACGGCCCCGCCGTCCCCTGTCCCGGCTCCGCCGCTGCACCCTGCCGGCCCCGCCGCTGCACCCTGACGGCCCCGCCGTCCCCTGTCACGGCCCCGCCGCTGCACCCTGCCGGCCCCGCCGCTGCACCCTGACGGCCCCGCCGTCCCCTGTCCCGGCCCCGCCGCTGCACCCTGCCGGCCCCGCCGCTGCACCCTGACGGCCCCGCCGTCCCCTGTCACGGCCCCGCCGCTGCACCCTGCCGGCCCCGCCGCTGCACCCTGACGGCCCCGCCGTCCCCTGTCCCGGCCCCGTCCTGCACCCGAGCCGCCCTGCCGCCGAGCCGCCCAGGAGCCGAGCCGCCCTGCACCCGAGCCGCCCTGCCGCCGAGTCGCCCGGGAGTCGAGCCGCCCTGCACCCGAGCCGCCCTGCCGCCGAGCCGCCCGGGAGCCGAGCCGCCCAGCAGCCGAGTCACTGAGTCGCCGAGCCGCCCTTCTGCAGAGTTGCCCGGCCTGCCCTGCCTGGTGAGCACAGTCGCACTGTCACTGCGTGCTCTTCCCCTACTGCTTGCACTGCTTCGCTGTCGTCGTCATGGCTACCCCTAGTGTCCTAGCTTTTGACGCTGAGGGTCGCGCCATTGATTTTGAGGTCTGGTTAGACGACCTGCAGCTGTTCTTACAGTGCGACAGGGCTGACAGCCTTTCTCTCTTTGACCTCACCTCAGGCGCCTCTCCTGCTCCTGCTGCTGATGCTGATCCCACTGTCCGCTCTCAGTGGGCCACCCACGATGCTGCTGCACGTCTTGCTGTGCGTCGCCACCTCCCTACCTCTGAGCGTGCGCACTTTAGTCAGTACAAGAGTGCTCAGACCTTGTACGACGCTGTAGTTGCGCGCTACTCCTCCCCTGCCACTGCTGCACTGAGCCGTCTCATGCTTCCCTACCTCTTTCCTGACCTCTCTGCCTTTCCCACTGTCGCTGATCTCATTACGCACCTCCGCACTAGTGACACTCGCTACCGCGCCGCCCTTCCTGCTGAGTTCTGCGCTAAGAACCCACCCCCCATGTACATCGCTCTCTACTACGTAGTCTTGCGCCTCCCTGACTCCCTTCGCGTTGTCAGGGACCACTTTCTCGCAGTCTGTCCCACCACCCTCACCGTCGACCTCCTCGAGAAGGCCCTCCTCGCAGCGGAGAAGAGCATAGTCGCTGTAGGTGCTTCTCGTGGTGACCCTCGCACCCCCATCTTTGAGGGGTGCTCTCCTTCCCCCTTGCTGCCCTCTGTTGCCTCTGCTGCTGCTGCCGACCTGCTTGGTCTTGAGTCGGTCGGCGCGGCGTCTGCCCCTAGTGGGAGACGTCGCTCCAGCAAGGGCAAGGGGGGCAAGGGCGCGGGTGGAGCTGGAGGGGGCGGTGGCGGTGGCGGCGGTGGCGGCGGAGGGAATGGGGGTGGCGGCGGGACTAGTGGCGGGGGTGGTGGTGGTGGTGGCAGCAGCGGCGGAGACGGTGGTGGTGGTGCCAGCGGTGGTGGTGGAGGCAGCGGCGGAGGTGGAGGCGGCGGAGGTGGTGGCAGTGGAGGCGGCAGCGGAGGAGGCAGTGCTGGTGGAGGGGGTGGAGCTGGTCGGGGTGGTACCCAGCAGCGTAGCGGCGGTGGTGGTGGCCAGCGCTCGCAGCGGCAGCAGCAGCAGCGCTCTCGGGACATCCCTTCGCCTCAGCAGCTTCGTGAGTGGTACGCTGGGCGTCAGAGGGGTGGGGGTACTGGTCCCTGCACCTACGTTCTTCGTTCCGGCGACCGCGCGGGTGAGCAGTGTGGGGGTGCCCACGCCACCCAGCGCTGCTTTGGCCGCCTGACGGACGCTTGGCGTCAGCAGTTCCCTGGGGCTACTGAGATCCCTCGCTGGGATGAGCTTCTTAGGGCTGGTGTAGCGATCTTTGATCTTGATTTTGATGCTATCCTTGCTGCTATGTATGCTGTGACTTATAATGAGGAGAATGAGGGTTACCGGTGTTTCCAGCCCGACCCGGGCATTGGTACTGCTGCGCTAGGTGCTTGTGAGGCTGCTGCTCTAGGTGCCAGTGCGTCTGCGCTCTCAGGTACTGGTGAGACTGCGCTCTCAGGTACTGCGTCGTCCTCGTCCTCCCTCACTTTCACACTTGACTCCGGGGCTTCTCGCTCCTTCTTTCGAGACCGCACTACCCTTACGCCGCTCGGCCGGCCGGTTGCAGTCTCCCTTGCTGACCCCTCTGGGGGTCCTGTCCTGTCTCACTTCTCCACTGTCCTCCCGTGTCCGGCTGCCCCTTCGGGCACCCTGTCTGGTCTGTACCTTCCCTCGTTCTCTACGAACTTGGTGAGTGGCGCGGACCTGCAGGATGTGGGGGTTCACCAGTTCACTCCTGCGAGTCAGCGGGTGACCCACTGCACGGAGGCACGCACAGGCCGACACCTGGCCACGTTCTCGCGTCGGCCGGGGTCGAGTCTCTACACCCTGACCGTTGAGTCTCCTCCTGTCCCTGAGTCTGGTCAGGTGGCTGCGTCAGGTCAGGTGCTTGCTGCTGCGTCCCGGTCAGGTCCTGAGTCTGCCCCCTGTTCTTGTCGCCTCCTGTCTCACGAGACTCTCCTGTGGCACCACCGTCTTGGCCACCCCTCCTTGCCCCGTCTTCGGAGCATGGCTTCCCGTGTCCTTGTCTCTGGTCTTCCCCAGTCTCTCCCTCCTCTCCCCTCCGGGCCAGGACCTTCCTGTGTCCCCTGTGTCGAGGGTCGCCTCCGGGCTACTCCTCACTCCTCCCACTTCCCCCCGACAGAGGCTCCCCTGCAGACGCTTCACATGGATGTGTGGGGCCCAGCCCCCGTCCGTGGGCAGGGTCACGAGCGCTACTTCCTGTTGGTGGTTGACGACTACTCGCGTTACACCACAGTCCTCCCCTTGCGCAGCAAGGGTGCGGTCACTGAGGTGCTGATCGACTGGATCCGCGAGGCTCGTCTCCAGCTCAGGAAGAGCTTCGGCTCTGACTTCCCTGTTCTGCGTCTGCACTCGGACCGAGGCGGAGAGTTCTCTTCTCGCCTTTTGCGAGACTACTGTCGTGCACGGGGGATCCGTCAGACCTTCACGCTTCCGGACTCACCACAGCAAAATGGGATTGCTGAGCTCCGCATTGGCATGGTCATGGATGTCGCTCGTACGTCCATGATGCATGCGGCTGCCCCCCATTTTCTGTGGCCGTTTGCAGTGAGGTACGCGGCGCATCAGCTCAACCTTCACCCCCGGGTCTCTCGGCCTGCGATGTCCCCAGCCTTGCTGTGGACGGGGAAGGTTGGCGATGCGTCTGTGTTCCGTGTCTGGGGATCTCGGGCGTTTGTCCGCGACTTGTCTGCGGACAAGCTGTCCCCTCGTGCTGCTCCCTGTGTCTTCCTTGGCTTCCCCACTGACGCCCCAGGGTGGCAGTTTTACCACCCCTCCTCTCGTCGTGTTCTGTCCTCCCAGGACGTCACGTTCGACGAGTCAGTCCCCTTCTACCGTCTCTTCCCCTACCGCACTCCTTCCCTCCCCCCTCCCCCGGACTTCCTTGTGCCGGTTCCCCCCCCGGTAGACCCCCTTCCCCCTCAGGTTCCTGCCCCCTCAGGTGTGTCCCAGGTAGACGCCGTTGACCCGGTCGAGGTTACTGGTGACTCTGGTGCTGCTGCGGGTGCTGAGCCTGGGGGTGCTGACTCTGGGGGTGCTGTGCGCGGGGGTGCTGAGCCTAGGGGTGCTACTGCTGGGGGTGCTGGGCCTGGGGGTGCTACTGCGGAGGGTGCGGAGCCTGGGAGTGCTGAGCCGGGGGGTGCTGTGCCTGGAGGTGCTGGGTCTGGGGGTGCTGGGTCGGGAGCTGCTGAGCCTGGGGGTGCTGAGCTGGGAGCTGCTGAGCCTGGGGGTGCTGCGTCTGGAGCTGCTGAGCCTGGGGTTTCTCCTGCTGCTGCGTCTCGCCGGGAGCCCCTCTCTCCACAGGAGCTGCGCGAGTGGTTCGCTCGCCGCTGGAGGCGTGCTGCTGAGTCTGGAGGTGCTGCTGGAGCTGGAGCTGGAGCTTCTTCGACTGTCGAGGGTGCGGGTGCTGCCGGTCCCGGAGCTGCTGGACCTGCGGGTCCTCCTGGAGCTGCTGAGGGCGTTGGTGCTGAGCCTACTGCTGTTGGTCCTGCCGCTGGAGGTGTGGGTGGCGCTGGTGCTGTCGCTGAGGGTGCTGGTGCTGTCCCTGCTGAGTCTGGAGCTGCCGCGCGGCCTCGGCCGTACTTCGTTCCGCTCCTGCAGCAGGTTCTTGGTCTTTCTCCTCCAGTCGAGGGTCCACCGCCTGTCCAGTCGCAGTCCCTGCTGGAGCCTTCCTCTCCACTGCCTGCTCCCTCTCCTTACACTGGTCCTACTGGAGGTCTTGCTGAGCGTCGTGAGCCTGCGTCTCGTCCCGCGTCGCCTGTTCGTGCTGCTCGCGCTAGTGGTCGCGGTTCGCGTCAGCGTCCTCCTCCTGTCCCTGGCACGCACCGGATGTCTTTGCGTCCGTCCACTGCTCCTCTGCGTGCCCCTTTGCCTTCTCCTCCTGAGTCCTCTCTTCCTGCGCTTGCCGACCCTGAGTCGGACTCTCTTCGTGCTGCCAGTCCTACTGTCACGCGTCTGCTTGCTACTGTCGTCACTGACCCCTCTTTTGAGTCCACTGCTGCGTCTGCTCTAGTCGCTGAGCTCGTCGACTTTGCTGCTCGCTGTCGTCTCGACTACGTTGCTAGTCTTGTTGCTGAGTCTGCGTCTGTCTGTCCTCCGTCCGTCGGGGGTGAGTGTGCTCTTGGCACGGACGTCCTAGAGGACAGGCAGGAGGAGTTCCAGTGTCTAGCGGCTGCTTCACCTCATCTCGCGTCTGTACTGCTTGCCCCTGAGGGAGACCCGGATGCACTAGACATCCCGACTCCGCGTTCTTACGCGGAGGCCGTAGAGGGTCCCTACTCCTCTCAGTGGCAGGCAGCTATGGATGCAGAGATGGCTTCCTGGAAGTCCACAGGCACCTACGTTGACGCGGTTCCCCCGCCTGGGGCGAACATCGTCAGTGGCATGTGGATCTTCAGGGTGAAGCGGCCGCCGGGCTCTCCGCCTGTCTTCAAGGCACGGTACGTTGCTCGTGGCTTCAGTCAGCGGCAGGGAGTTGACTACTTTCAGACCTTCTCTCCCACCCCGAAGATGACTACTCTTCGAGTGCTGCTGCACATAGCCGCTCAGCGCGACTACGAGCTTCACTCTCTCGACTTCAGCACTGCGTTCCTGCAGGGTAGCCTGCACGAGGAGATCTGGCTTCGCCGTCCACCTGGCTTCACTGGGACTTTCCCTCCTGGCACCCAGTGGAGCCTCCGACGGCCAGTCTACGGTCTCCGCCAGGCACCGCGTGAGTGGCACGACACACTGAGGACTACGCTTGCGGCTCTTGGGTTTGCTCCTTCTACTGCCGACCCGTCGCTGTTTCTGCGCACCGACACTTCTCTGCCGCCGTTCTACATCCTCGTGTACGTCGACGACTTGGTCTTTGCCACAGCGGACACTGCTGGACTCGCCTACGTGAAGTCCGAGCTGCTGAAGAGACACACGTGCACAGACCTGGGTGAACTGCGTAGCTACCTTGGCTTGCAGATCACTCGGGACAGAGCACGCCGCACCATTACCTTGACTCAGTCACACATGGTGCAGCAGGTCCTTCAGCGCTTCGGCTTCACGTACTCCTCGCCTCAGGCCACTCCTCTGTCTACTCGCCACTCGCTCTCAGCTCTGCCTTCGGATGAGTCCGTAGAGTCGAGTGGCCCGTACCCAGAGCTTGTTGGCTGCCTCATGTACCTGATGACCTGCACACGACCTGACCTTGCATACCCTCTTAGCATTCTTGCACGCTATGTTGCTCCTGGGAGACACCGACCAGAGCACATGGCTGCAGCGAAGAGGGTGTTGCGCTACCTGTGCAGTACGTCGGGCATGGGGCTAGTGCTTGGAGGGCGGAGTCCAGTGGTCCTTACAGGACACGCGGACGCTTCTTGGGCTGAGGACCAGGCTACGCAGCGGTCGTCACAGGGTTACACCTTCAGTCTTGGTTCCGGCTCTGTCTCGTGGCGGTCTACTCGCTCGTCTTCGGTTCTCAGCTCCAGTTGTGAGGCTGAGATCTACGCTGGGGCCATGGCTGCACAGGAGCTTCGCTGGCTCACCTACCTGCTGACTGACCTTGGAGAGCCGCCTCGTTCTCCTCCAGTGCTGTACGTAGACAACAAGGCCATGCTGGCCTTGTGTCGAGAGCAGCGCTTGGAGCACAGAACGAAGCACATTGCTCTCCGCTACTTCCTTGCTCGTGAGCTGCAGCAGCGTGGTCAGTTGCGACTTGCGTACGTGGCCTCTGAGGCCAACACTGCTGATGTGTTCACCAAGGCACTCGCGCCTTGTGACCATCAGCGCTTCTGCACCCAGCTGGGTCTTGTGCCTGTCTTGCCTCACTTGCTCTCTTCTTGACTTTACTTGTTCTGTGACATATATATATACCTGCTCCTGCTTGTCTAGTTTTATATATATGTCTGTACTCCTGCATGTGAACTGGCCTCTGGCCCTGCTCTTGTGCTCGGACTGTGTGGTGACTTTGTGATGCACCCTGAGCTTGCTTTGCTTTGCTTTGTTTGACTGGTCTTGTGACCCCTTGTTCTCCCCCACTTTGCCTATGGGGGTGTGTCAGAGTATTATAGCTGATGCATGTTTGTAGGCTGTAGTGGGGTAGCACATATGGGGTACAGCTTTCTAGGGTTGTATTTGTACCCAACTCTGACTTAGTCATTCTCATTCCTGTTCATTCATTTCACAAAAACATCAACGCCCTGTGTTCAGATTTGCTCCCAAAGTTACACGACCAAATGATCAACATGCTCGCGCAATCTCGCGCCGATTCTACGATCCCGACATACGAACCATACTGTGCCAAGTTTCGAGCCTTGTCCGTAGTGCAGCTGACGTGCTCGGCGGTCAGCTTCGCTCATCGCATGGCTGGGAGCAAATGCCCGACAACCGGACCGTTCACCACCCAAGTCCGTGACTGTGCAAAACGACACTGCCCTCGCCCTACTCGTATGAAGGAACCCGTATCGATCCAACAAGTCCGGGACATGGCCGCGAGTTACTTGCAGTCCGACGATCCTGCGACGTTTCAGAAAGGGTTGATCCCCATCCTTATGTACTCAGGATTCCTGCGATATTCTGACCTGGCAGCCATAAAATGGCAAGACATCCAATTCGACGACGCGGTCATGTGGATTCTCATACCACACTCCAAGACCGATCAGGCTGGTCATGGCACTTGGATTCCCATTGCAGCAACGACAGACCCTTGTTGCCCGGTGCGTTGCACCCGACGCTTCATCCAACTGGCCGGCTATGGCCCACAGTCAGAGGGACCATTGACTCGGGTCTTCGGCCACGCTTCAACCAGCGAGGGCCAAGCAAGGCCACCCTCATACACCACGATCCGGAACTGGTGCAAGGAAGCCTTCGCAAAGGTGGGCCTTGGAGACCTGCAGCTCGGCACACATTCTTTTTGCGAAAAGGTGCAGCCACAGTAGCAGCCAACACGGGCGTGCCAGACAGGGTCTTTAAATGGCTGGGCAGATGGCGAAGCGACTCAGCAAAGGAAATGTATGTTACACCATACGTCGAGCCTCTTATCGAAGCCTCCCGTAACCTACAAGACCTGACGCATGCAGTGTCATCGGCACAACACTCAGAGGCACTCGTACGCAACTGGAGGCCCCCGCTGCCCATGTCTCAGAGACCCCATTTGTAATGAGAACGATGCCAATTGATAAGAATAAGAAAGCAAGCTTTCTCAATATTATAATTTTTAAACACACATTGTGTTTTTTAAAATTGTGTGTTGTGAAAGCGAAGCTGCTTGCACTGCACAATTGGCATCGTCGAAGCGCGCTAAACGCCCTTCTCCAACTACAAAAACCGTGGGTTGGAGTTCATTTCCCTCCACCCACGCATCTCGATTTTCAAACGGCTCACTCAACATTCCCAACCACCCACCCCAGAGTAAACCGCCTTGCTAATGCCACTTGGATAGGGTACATCTTAGCAAGTGTTATTCGATTGCACTAGCTTGTGTTCAACGTTGATGCAAATGTTGTAATAAGCCATTTGTAATGAGAACGATGCACATTTGTAATGAGAACAATGCCAATTGATAAGAATAAGAAAGCAAGCTTTCTCAATCCTTTCATTCAGGCTAGCGGAAACCCCTGTATAACCGGTTTCAGAGTGGACCCCCGAAACAAGTCTGAGGCTCAGCCTACACTACTATGACTACGCTGAAATTTCAGACAAGTCAGTTAAAAAAACTCTGAAAAATCAGACAGGGCGCATAAAAAAATTCTTGGAGTTCAGACTGGGTAAAAAAAAAAAGTCTGAACGGACTCTGAATCAGACTCCAAAGTCTGATATCTAGGGCCCTGCTCCAGCGGTTACTTCAACCTCCGAGGGTTGACTCGCTGGCGCCTCGATATGCGGTGCTTCGCTTGTGCCTTGGTGTTTCGACACGACAGAGGCGCTTAAGATTGTTTGTTCCCAACACTCCCCTTCGCTTCTGGATTGTCGATGCTGGTGACGTGGCTTTGTCCAGTCAGCAGCATGCAGTACTCGAACTTCTGTTTTCCGAGCTTCTACAGTAGGATAGTTCAAGTCTCCCCTTCTCAATCTCGTCTTTCACGAAGAAATATCGTAGAGCGATATGCTTCGTTCTGTTCGCGAATCCATTTTTGTTGGCGATGCGAATTGTAGATTGGTTGTCGCAGAATAGAGTGAAGTAGGGTAACTCGGCTAACTTCGCTTCTTCCAGCAGCTCGCAAAGATAGAGTCCTTCCTTGGTGGCTGAGCAGAGTGCAATATATTTTGCTTCAGCTGACGAGAGAGCAATTAGTTCTTGCTTGCTCGATTGCTAGGAGATCGGTCCGACATGTTCGAGGCGGTAGATGTAGCCGGTGCGGGAGCGCCTGTTGTCGGAGTCGCCAGCGTGATCAGCGTCGACGTAGCCGATTAATTTAGTCGGTGTAGTTGTGCTCTTGTAGTAAGTTAGGCCGATCGTTGAGGTACTGACGAAGTAGTGGAGAGCGCGGTCGAGCTCCGCCAGGTGTTCTGCTTCAGGCTTCTTGAGGTAGGTGGCGAGCTGGCTTGCGGAGTATGAGAGGTCGGGGCGGCAGGTGTCAGCTGCGAAGAGAAGGCATCCTAGCTTTCTCTGGTAGTCGCGTATCCCTGCGGATTTGAGTAGAGAGGATCCTTCCTTGTGGTTTCCTGTCGTGTAGCGGTAGGGCGTAGAGATGGTGGTAGGTGTGAGCGCGAAGCGTTTGGCGATGGTGTCGGCGTACTTAGCGGCGTTGAGGTAGATCGCGCCTTCTTCTTCCCGAATGTTCAAGCCGAGGTACTGTGTGACGGTAGAGGAGACCGTGAGTGTGAGGTCCCTCTGTAGCTCCCCTTCGAACCAGGTGGTGATGTCGTCAGTGGAGCCGATGTAGAGTAGGTCGTCTACATAGACGATCAGCAAAATGTAGTCGGTGTCTTTAGTGAGTCGGTACATTCCTTGGTCGTGAGGTAGTTGGCGGAATCCGATGCGAATGAGGCAAGCGTGTAGGTGCTGTTGCCATAGCCGCGGAGCTTGCTTGATCCCGTAAAATGATTTCAGCAGTTGACAGACTTGGTTAGGTTCCCCGTTGGTACCGTGTGGGAGCTCGACGAAGATTTCCGCGTCGACAGGTGCGTAGAGGAACGCGTTGGCGACATCGATTTGCCGTAGCTTCCTTTTCTTCATGGTGGCGATCGCGAGGAGGATTTGAAGTGAGGTATGTCGGCTAACCGGGGCGAATGTCTCGGTGAAGTCCCGTCCGTGCTCCTGATCGAATCCACGCACAACCCAGCGTGCTTTGAACTTCTCAATTGTGCTATCTGCTTTTGTTTTAACGCGTAAGACCCATTTCCCGGTGAGAATGGTCTTGTTCCTTGCCACGCTGATGGGGACAAATTTCCAGGTGTTCCGTTCCTCCAGCGCCTTTAACTCTCTGTCCATGGCTTCACGCCATTTTTCCCTGTGTTCCCCCCCCCAGAGCCTGCTGAACCGTCGCAGGCTCCTTAGGAAGAGTGTTGCCGCGGACTGCGGTGACGAGTCCGAGAATCTGCAGTCCAGTCTGTGAGTAGCGGGGAAGAGTTGCATCCTCGGGATAAGCTGCTTCATCTCCCGCTTCTGGATCAGGTATGAAATTCGGTCCTAATCGTTCTGCTTCGTTGGTGTTGACTGTCGCAGGTGTTACGTAACCGTTGTCGGCGAAGTAGTAGAAGGTTTCCGCGTTGACACTTTCGCGAGGGTTATCTTCGTCCATGGGGACGTCGACGGAGCAGAACGGAAGGGGTCCAGCTTCTTCTGATGCGTTGGCCACATTCTGCTCGTCCCAGTCAGCTTCGTCTGCTGCCGAGGCGAAGGCTCGGTCACCACGAAAACCACCTGTGGGATCTTGGTCCTCTTGCAGGTTGGCAAGGTATGTCTGGAGCGTGAGTCGTTCGTAGAAAATGACGTCGCGTGCTGCTACTGTTTCCTTGGAGTGGACATCAAAGATTTTCCACGCGTTGTAGTTCTTTTCGATGCCGAGGTGTAGTCCCCACTGTGCGCGTTGTGAAAATCGGCCCGCTCGTGCTGCTGGGGGTCGGTACTGTACCATGCATCCGAACACTCGTAACATTTTTGTGCTGCCCTGTTTTCCTTTCCACAGCAGATGCGGTGATGCGTTGTTCCGTAGTGATGAAGATGAGAGCAAGTTGTGCAGCATGACAGCGTGGTCCATCGCGCCAGGCCACTGGTGGTTGGGTAGCCGCATGCCACGCAACAGTTTGCGCATGCTGTTCTGCAGAGTCCTGTTCATTCTTTCTGCTACACCTTGCTGCTGATGGGCGTAGGGAAGAGAGAGGAGCTGCTTGATTCCCCTTTCCGCCAGGTACTGCTTGAATCGCTGAGAGGTGTATTCTCCTCCTCCGTCAGACTGGAAGCTTTTCAGCTTTACGCCCGACTCTCTTTCTGCTACTGGTAGCCAAGCAGCGAATGCTTCGAGGACCATGTCGCGGCGGGTAGGTTTAGATGCCAGACATAACGGGTGGCGGCGTCGATGAAGGTGGTTGTGTAGTTGTATATTACTTGTCATGGTTCCCGATTGTACAGGATGTCGCTATACACCTTTTCGAGTGGTACGTACGCGGGTGCGCTCGGGTTGTGATGAGGAGTGAACGGCCGATGTGGTAATTCGGCTTCGGGGCAGGTAAGACATGTTCCTCGTGCCCGTTGAAGTTCTCTGCCGTCGAGTAGTAGTAACGAGTCCTTGTCAAGGACTCCTGCTCTTATTGTGTTATTTAACACAGTGTTGCTTGGGTGTCCCATGCGTGCGTGCCAGATGTCTTCGGAGGCGCGGTGTCCGGGTGAGCGTCGATACGCGTCGGAGTTGGAGTAGAAGCTTGCGGTGAAGTTTGCGCTTCTATGGACTTCCCGTTGAGCCGGATTCAGCTGCTGTGCGGGTGTTGGTGGTGCTTCGTCAACGAGGACTGGTGTCGTTGTTGCTGCTACTATTGTTGTTCCTTCTGTCAAACACTATATGTGTTATTGTTGTGTAGGCTATAGTGGGTTAGCCTTTAGGGGGTACACAAAGCTAGGGTTTCCTACTTGTACTCCAACTTTCATAGTTCAATCACTTCTTCGTAACATGGTTTCAGAGCAGGTCCTCCGCTAGGACTGATTCTTAGGGCCCACCACTACTGCTGCCTACTAGCGCCCTCGTGCGCCCTACTGTCGGAGCGCCCTCGAGCGCCTCCCCCCCTAGCGCCCTCGTGCGCCTCGTTTTCACGGCCCCCTAAGGCCCCGCGATCCGCGACCCGCCCTCCCTAGCGACCCGCGCGCCGCCCCTTAGAGGCCCCGTCGACCCCGCGCGCCGCCCCTTAGAGGCCCCCTGGCCCAGCTTAGAGGCCCCGACGGCCCCCTATACCCCGCGCGCGCCCACCTCTTAGCGGCCCCGTCGTGTCAGATCATATTTAGCTGATGCATGTATTGTAGGCTGCTGTTGGGGTAGACCATAGGGGGTACAACCCAATTAGGGTTGGTACTTGTATCCTTGTTTCATTCCATAGTGCACTCATTCTCTCTAATCTCAACATGGTATAGAGCGGGTCCTTCCTAAGGACCATTTTTTTAAGGGCCCACCAACGAAATTTTCTCTGCCCGGAGCGCGCCCTCCTCTCCCCGAGGCGCGCTCCCCCTAGTCCTTCTCGCGCTGCCCTTGTGACCCCCGCGAGTCGCGCGCGCGACCTTTTTTTTCGCGCGCGCAGCCTGGGCCACGTCGCGCTGGCCTTACGGCCGCGTCGCGCCGCCCTCGCGGCTCTCCTGCGTCGCGCCGCCCTCACGGCCCCCTAGCGCCGCCCACGCGGCCCCGCCGTCCCCTCTGCCAGCCCCGCCGCTACATCCGACGGCCCCGCCGTCCCCTCTGCCGGCCCCGCCGCTGCACTCGACGGCCTCGCCGTCCCCTCTGCCGGCCCCGCCGCTGCACCCGACGGCCCCGCCGTCCCCTCTGCCGGCCCCGCCGCTGCACCCGACGGCCCCGCCGTCCCCTCTACCGGCCCCGCCGCTGCTTCACACGGCCCCGCCGCTGCACCTGAAGGCCCCGCCGTCCCCTCTGACGGCCCCGCCACTACGCCTGCCGGCCCCGCCACTACCCCTGACGGCCCCGCTGCTGCACCTGCCGGCCCCGCTGCTGCACCTACCGGCCCAGCCACTGCACCTGACGGCCCCGCCGCTGCGTCTCCCGGCCCCGCCACTGCATCTCCCGGCCCCGCCGCTGCATCTCCCGGCCCCGCCGCCCCAGCAGCTGAGCCGCCCCAGCAGCCAAGCCGCCCCAGCAGCCGAGCCGCCCCAGCAGCCGAGCCGCCCTAGCAGCCGAGCCGCCCCAGCAGCCGAGCCGCCCCAGCAGCCGAGCCGCCCCTGCAGCCGAGCCGCCCCTGCAGCCGAGCCGCCCGAGCCGCCCGAGCCGCCGAGCTGCCCGAGCCGCCCAGCAGCCGAGCCGCCGAGCCGCCTGAGCCGCCCGAGCCGCCTGCACTGCCCTGTCTGGTGAGCACTGAGCTTTACTCTCCTCACTGCCCTTAGCCTACTGCTGTCATGACTACCCCTAGTGTCCTCACCTTTGGCGCTGAGGGCAGAGCCATCGACTTTGACGTGTGGGTAGACGACCTGCTGCTTTTCCTAGAGTGCGACAGAGCTGACGGCCTCTCTCTCTTTGATCTCACTTCTGGTGCCTCCCCCGCCCCTGCTGCTACCGAGGATGCCACTGTTCGCTCACAGAAGGCCACACGCGATGCTGCTGCAAGTCTTGTTGTGCGTCGCCACCTCCCTCCCTCTGAGCGTGCACACTTTGGGTCGTACAAGAGTGCTCAGACCTTGTACGACGCCGTTCTTGCACGCTACTCCTCCCCTGCCACTGCTGCACTGAGCCGCCTCATGCTACCGTACCTCTTTCCCGACCTTGCTTCTTTTGCCACAGTCGCCGACCTCATTACCCACCTGCGCACTAGTGACGCTCGCTTCCGCGCTACGCTTCCTTCTGAGTTCTGCGCCAAGAACCCCCCCCTCCATGTACTTCACTCTCTACTACATTGTCACCCGCCTCCCTGACTCCCTTCGCGGAGTCAGGGACGACTTCCTCTCAGTCTGCCCCACCACTCTCACTGTTGACCTCCTCGAGAAGTCCCTCCTAGCGGCCGAGAAGAGCATTCTCGCTGTAGGGGCCTCTCGTCGTGACCCGCGCACTCCCATCTTTGAGGGGTGTTCCCCCTCCCCCCTCCTGCCCTCTGTCGCCTCTGCTGCTACGGCCGACCTAGTTGGTTTTGAGTCGGTCGGTGCGGCGTCTGCCCCCAGTGGGAGACGTCGCCCTGGCAAGGGCAAGGGGGGCAGGGGCGGTGGTGGAGGCGGCGGGGGCGGTGGAGGCGGCGGTGGAGGCAGCGGAGGAGGTGGGGGTGGTAGCGGTAGTGGTGGCGGGAGTGGAGGTGTCAGCGGCGGCAGTGGAGGCGGGGGCGTCGGCGGCGGTGGTGGTGGGAGTGGAGGCGGGGGCGGCGGTGTTGGCGGCGACGGTGGGAGTGGCGATGGACGTGGAGGTGGTGGCGGCGGCGGCGGCAGAGGCGGTGGCGGAGGTCGTGGCTCGTCGCAGAGGAGTGGCTCCGGTGGTGGTCAGCGCCAGCAGCAGCAGCCTGGTCAGGAGACTCTCTCCCCGCAGCAGCTCCGTGAGTGGTACGCTGCACGTCAGAGGGGTGGGGGTACTGGTCCGTGCACCTACGTCCTGCGCACTGGCGACCGTGCGGGTGAGCCGTGTGGTGGTCCACACTCCACCCAGCGCTGCTTCGGCCGCCTGACTGACGCTTGGCGCCGCCAGTTTCCTGACGCCTCTGAGATCCCTCGCTGGGACCAGCTGTCTAGGGCAGGAGTAGCTATCTTTGATCTTGACTTTGATGCTATTCTTCGTGCCATGTATGCTGTGACTATTAGTGAGGAGGGTGACTGTTGCCGGTGTTTCCCGCCCGACCCGGGAATTGGTACTGCGGCTCTAGGTGCTGTTGAGGCTGCTGCTCCAGGTACTGGTGTGGCTGTCGCTCTAGGTGCCAGTGAGTCTGTGTCCTCAGGTGCTAGTGAGTCTGCTCTCTCAGGTACTGCGTCGGCTCCGCCCTCTCTCACCTTCACTCTTGACTCAGGAGCGTCTCGCTCCTTCTTTCGAGACCGCACCACACTCACGCCGCTTAGTCGGCCAGTGGCAGTCTCCCTGGCGGACCCCTCTGGGGGTCCTATTCTGGCTCGCTACTCCACTGTCCTTCCGTGCCCTGCGGTCCCGTCTGGCTCCCCGTCCGGTCTCTACCTCCCCTCGTTCTCTACGAACTTGGTGGCGGGTGCTGACCTACAGGATGCAGGGGTTGACCAGTTCACCCCTGCGCGCCGACGGGACACCCACTGCACGGACACGGACACGGGTCGACACTTGACCACGTTCACACGTGGGCCGGGGTCGAGCCTGTACACACTCACTGTTCCGTCTCCTCCTCCTGCGTCTGGTCAGGTAGCTGCGTCGGGTCAGGTGTTTGCTGCAGCGTCCAAGTCTGGTCCTGAGTCTGCTCCCTGCTCGTGTCGCCTCCTGTCCCACGAGACCCTCCTGTGGCACCACCGCATGGGTCACCCCTCCCTGCCTCGTCTCCGGGGCATGGCCTCTCGCCTTCTTGTCTCGGGTCTTCCCCGGTCCCTCCCTCCCCTTCCTCCGGGGCCTGGCCCTCCCTGTGTCCCCTGTGTCGAGGGTCGCCTGCGGGCTACCCCTCACTCCTCCCCGTTTCCTCCGACGGATGCCCCGATGCAGACGCTTCACATGGATGTGTGGGGCCCAGCCCGCGTCCGTGGACAGGGTCACGAGCGCTACTTCCTGCTGGTGGTTGACGACTACTCGCGTTACACCACAGTCTTCCCCTTGCGCAGCAAGGGTGAGGTCACTGAGGTGTTGATCGACTGGATCCGCGCAGCTCGTCTCCAGCTCAGGCGGAGCTTCGGCTCGGACTTTCCTGTTTTGCGTCTGCACTCGGACAGAGGCGGAGAGTTCTCCTCCGGCCTTCTGCGAGCCTACTGTCGTGCACGAGGCATCCGCCAGACCTTCACGCTTCCGGACTCTCCACAGCAGAATGGGATTGCTGAGCGCCGCATCGGCATAGTCATGGACGTCGCCCGTACGTCCATGGTGCATGCGGCTGCCCCCCATTTTCTGTGGCCGTTTGCGGTTCGGTACGCCGCGCATCAGATCAACCTTCAGCCCAGGGTCTCTAGACCGGAGACCTCCCCAGCTTTGCTGTGGACGGGGAAGGTTGGCGATGCGTCGGCGTTCCGTGTCTGGGGATCTCGGGCGTTTGTCCGCGACTTGTCTGCGGACAAGCTGTCCCCTCGCGCTGCTCCCTGCGTCTTCCTGGGGTTCCCCCCCGACGCCCCTGGGTGGCAGTTCTACCACCCCACCTCTCGACGTGTTCTGTCCTCCCACGACGTCACGTTCGACAAGTCGGTTCCCTTCTACCGGCTCTTCCCCTACCGCACTCCGTCCCTCCCCCCGCCGCCCCTCTTCCTGGTCCCAGGTCCCCCCCGGGTACACCCCCTCCCCCCTCAGGGTCCTGCCCCTTCAGGTGTGTCTCAGGTAGACGCGGTCGAGCCTGTCGAGGTCACTGGTGACTCTGGTGCTGCTGCGGGTGCGGAGCCTTGGGGTGCTGAGCCTGGGGGTGCTGAGACTGGGGGTGCTGGGCCTGGGGGTGCTGAGCCTGGGGGTGCTGAGCCTGGGGGTGCTGAGCCTTGGGGTGCTGAGCCTGGGGGTGCTGAGCCTGGGGGTGCTGAGCCTGGGGGTGTTGAGCCTGGGGGTGCTGAGCCTAGGGGTGCTGAGCCTGGGAGTACTGCGTCTGGGGGTGCTTCGCCTGGGAGTGCTGCGCCTGCTGCTTCTGTTCCTGGTGGTTCTCCGGACCGTTCTTCGCGCCGCGAGCCGCTCTCTCCTCTGGAGCTGCGTGAGTGGTTTGCCCGGCGCTGTAGGCGAGCTGCTGTAGCTGGGGGTGCTGCGTGTGCTGGAGGTTCTGTTTGTGCCGAGGGAGCTGGTACCACGGGTCCCGAAGGTGCTCGTACTGAGAGTACTGGAGCTGCCGGGCCCGGAGGTGCCTCTGGAGCTGGAGCTGCTGCGGGTGCTGGCGCTGAGTCTACGACTGTCGGTCCTACTGAGGGTACTTCTGGCGCTGCTGGAGGTGCTGGAGTTGGAGCTGCTACTGGTGCTGGTGCTGCCTCTGGAGGTGTTGGTGCTGTCCCTGCTGTCTCTTGCGGTGCTGCGCGGCCTCAGCCGTACTTCGTTCCGCTCCTTCAGTAGGTTCTTGGTCTCTCGCCTTCCACTGGTCCTTCTCCTCCCGTAGAGTGTCCACAGCCTGTCCCGTCGCAGTCACAGTTACAGCCCGCCTCTCCCCTGCCTTCTCCTTCTCCCTACACTGGTCCAAGCTGCTCGCCCTAGTGGTCGCGGTTCGCGTCAGCGTCCTCCTCCTGTCCCTGGCACACACAGGATGTCTCTGCGTCCGTCCACTGCTCCTCTGCGTGCCCCTTTGCCTTCTCCTCCTCAGTCTTCTCTTCCTACACTTGCCGACCCGGAGTCGGACTCTCGCCGTGCTGCCACTCCTACTGTCACGCGTCTTCTTGCTACTGTTGTCACTGACCCTTCCTTTGAGTCCGCTGCTGCGTCTGCCCTAGTTGCTGAGCTGGTCGACTTTGCTGCTGCGTGTCGTCTAGACTACGCTGCCAGTCTTGTTGCTGAGTCTGCTGCGTCTGCTGAGTCTGCGTCTGCTGCGTCTGCGTCTGCCTGTCCTCCGTCCGTCGGGGGTGACTGTGCTCTTGGCACGGACGTCCTTGAGGACAGGCAGGAGGAGTTCCAGTGCTTTGCCGCCGCTTTGCCCCATCTCGTGTCCATGCTTGTTACCCCTGAGGGAGACCCGGATGCTCTAGACATCCCGACCCCACGCTCTTACGCAGAGGCGATGGCCGGTCCCTACTCCTCTCAGTGGCAGTCAGCCATGGACGCAGAGATGGCTTCCTGGAAGTCCACAGGCACCTACGTCGACGAGGTTCCCCCACGTGGGGCGAACATTGTCAGTGGCATGTGGATTTTCAGGGTGAAGCGGCCGCCGGGTTCTCCGCCTGTCTTCAAGGCACGCTACGTGGCTCGTGGCTTCAGTCAGCGACAGGGAGTTGACTTCTTTCATACCTTCTCCCCGACCCCGAAGATGACCACTCTTCGGGTTCTACTGCATGTCGCTGCTCAGCGTGACTACGAGCTACACTCTCTTGACTTCAGCACTGCTTTCCTGCAGGGCCGCCGGCACGAGGAGATCTGGCTGCGCCGCCCTCCTGGCTTCACTGGGTCGTTCCCTCCTGGTACCCAGTGGAGCCTCCGGCGGCCTGTCTACGGTCTCCGCCAGGCGCCGCGTGAGTGGCACGACACACTGAGGACTACACTTGCGGCTCTTGGGTTTGCTCCTTCTACTGCTGACCCGTCGCTGTTTCTACGCACCGACACCTCGCTGCCGCCGTTCTACATCCTCGTGTACGTCGACGACTTGGTCTTTGCCACTGCAGACACTGCCGCACTCGCCCACGTGAAGTCTGAGCTGCAGAAGAGACACACGTGCACAGACCTGGGTGAACTGACAAGCTATCTTGGCTTGCGGATCACCCGGGACAGAGCACGCCGCACCATTACCCTGACTCAGTCACACATGGTGCAGCAGGTCCTTCAGCGCTTCGGCTTCACGTACTCCTCGCCTCAGTCCACTCCTCTGCCTACAGGACACTCGCTCTCAGCTCTGCCTTCGGATGAGTCCGTAGAGTCGAGTGGTCCGTATCCAGAGCTTGTGGGCTGCCTCATGTACCTGATGACCTGCACTCGACCTGACCTCGCATACCCTCTCAGCATCTTAGCACGCTATGTTGCTCCCGGCCGTCACCGGAAGGAGCACATGGATGCAGCTAAGAGGGTGTTGCGCTACTTGTGCAGTACGTCGGGCATGGGGCTAGTGCTTGGAGGGCGAGAGCGGCCTGTGCTCACTGGGCACTCAGACGCTTCTTAGGATGACGACCAGGCTACACAGAGGTCGTCTCAGGTTTACACCTTCAGTCTTGGCTCTGGCTCTGTCTCTTGGCGCTCTACTCGCTCTTCTTCGGTTCTCAGCTCCAGCTGTGAGGCTGAGATCTATGCCACGGCCATGGCTGCCCAGGAGCTTCGCTGGCTCACCTACCTGCTGAGTGACCTTGGAGAGCGGCCTCGTTCTCCTCCAGTTCTGTACGTCGACAACAAGGCAACCATTGCCTTGTGTCAGGAGCACAGACTGGAGCACAGGACGAAGCACATTGCTCTGCGCTACTTCCTTGCTCGAGAGCTGCAGCAGCGTGGTCAGCTTCGCCTGCGTTTCGTGGCCACTGAGGCCAACACTGCTGATGTGTTCACCAAGGCACTTCCGCCTCGTGACCATCAGCGCTTTTGCACTCTGCTAGGCCTTGTGCCCGCTGGGCCTCACTTGCTTACCTCTTGACCTTGCTTGTACTGCTGCATATATATATCCTTGCTCTTGCTTGTTTAGCACTGTTATAATATGCTCTGCTGCATGTGAACTGGCCTTGTGGCCTTGACCTTGTGCTCGGAATTTGTGTGGTATCCTTGAGATCCACCCTGAGCTTGCTTTGCTTTTCTTTACTTGTCTTGCTTGACTGGTCTTGTGACCCCTTGCTCTCCCCCACTTTGCCTATGGGGGTGTGTCAGATCATATTTAGCTTATGCATGTATTGTAGGCTGCTGTTGGGGTAGACCATAGGGGGTACAACCCAATTAGGGTTGGTACTTGTATCCTTGTTTCATTCCATAGTGCACTCATTCTCTCTAATCTCAACACGTCGGCCCCGTCGACCCCACACGCCGCCCCTTAGCGGCCCCGCTGGCCGCGTCGACCCCGCGTGCCACCCCCTTAGAGGCCCCAGCAGGCCCCGTCGACCCCACGCGCCGCCCCTTAGCGGCCCCGCTGGCCCCGTCGACCCCGCGCGTGACCCCCTTAGAGGCCCCGTCGGCCCCGTTTGCCCCGCGTGCGACCCCCCTTAGTGGCCCCGTCGGCCCCCCTCGACCCACGCGCCGCCCCTTAGCACCCCGCCGCGACACCCACGGCCCCACCAGAACGAGCCGCCCGAACCGAGAAGCCCGAACCTAGCCGCCCAGCCCGAACCGAGCCGCCCGAACCGAGCCGCCCAGCCCGAACCGAGCCGCGCCGCCCGAACCGAGCCGCGCCGCCCTACCCGAGCCGAGCCGCCCTACCTGAACCGAGCCGCGCCGCCCGTACTGGACCGAGCCGCCCTACCTGAGTCGCACTGCCTACTGTTTTGAGGGTGCACCTACTACTACTGCTACTCTACTGCTACTCCTACTACTATGGCTAGCCATCCTGTTCTAGCTTTCGATGCTGAGGGCCGCCCAGTGTAGTTCGAAACCTGGCTAGATGAACTACACCTCTTCCTCCAGCTAACTGCTAAGGAGGACATCTCACTGTACGATCACGCCCTAGGCCATGCTACTGCTCCTGCTGCTACTGCTGACAGCACTGCCCGCTCACAGTGGCAGACTCGTGACGCCCACGCTCGCTTCGCTATTCGCTACTCCCTGCCGATAGACGAGCGCGAGCACTTTGGCCAGCACAAGACTGCACAGGCACTGTACACCACTGTCGTTGCCCGCTACTCCTCACCTGCCTCTACCGCGCTAGGCCGTCTCTCACTCCCCTACTAGTTTCCCGACCTGGCCTCGTTCCACACAGTCGCTGACCTCATCACGCACCTCCGTACTAGTGAGGCCCCGCTTCCGTGCCGCCATGCCCGATGAGTTTCTTGCCAAGAACCCTCCCCCGCTCTGGCTCACTCTCTACCACCTAGTCACCCGCCTCCCTGACACTCTGCGTGCTGTCAGGGATCACTTCCTAGCTCGCTGCCCCACTAAGCTCACCATTGCCCTCCTCGAGAAGGAACTGCTTGCTGCTGAGGCTAGCATAGTCGCTGTAGGTGCCTCTCGTGGCGCCCCCCGCACCCCTTTCTTTGAGGGGTGTTCCCCTTCCCCCCTTCTTCCCTCTATAGCCTCTGCTGCCGCTGTCGACCTCCTTGGTTCTGAGAAGGTCGGGGCTGCGTCTGCTTCGAGCGGGCGCCGCAGCGGCAAGGGGAAAGGGGGCAAGGGAGGCAGAGGTGATGGCGGGGGAGGCGGTGGTGGGGGTGGTGGCGGCGGTGGGGGTGGTGGTGGGACTGGTGGGGCTAGTGGCAGCGATGGGGGTGGTGGCGGCAGCGGCGGGGGCGGTGGCAGGGGCGGGGGCGGTGGTGGGGGCGGCGTTGGACGCGGCGACGGCAGGGGAGGAGGTGGTCGAGGAGGTGGCGGCGGCGGTGGTGGTCGTGGAGGCACTGGCGGTGGCCAGAGCCTGCAGCACTCTCCGTCGCCCCAGGAGCTCCGTGAGTGGTACGCTCAGCACGGGGGGGGGGGGGGGGGGGGGGGGGTGGCCTTAGCTGCACGTACGTCATCCGCACTGGTGACCGCACTGGTCAGACGTGTGGGAGGGCGCACCCCACGCAGCGCTGCTTCTCATGCCTCGACGACGCTTGGCGCACTCAGTTCCCTGACGCCATTGAGCTGCCCCGCTGGGCTGATCTGATGAAGCAAAACATTGATACCTTTGCTCTAGACTTTGATGCTATTCTCTCTGCCATGTATGTGATGTCTATTAGTGGAGAGGGTGCCCAGTACCTGCGTGTTCCGCCCGACCCGAGCATTCGTACCGGTGAGGCTGCCGCTCTAGGTGCCAGAGTGTCTGCTACCCCAGGTGCTGGTGAGGCTGCTGCTCTAGGTGTTGGTGCGTCTGCGCCCCCTGGTACTGTGTCGACTGAGGCACTGCACACCTTTACACTAGACTCTGGTGCCTCCCGCTGTTTCTTTCGTGACCGCACGGCTCTTGAGCAGCTTGCTCGGCCCGTTGCAGCCTCTCTCGCTGACCCCTCTGGGGGTCCGGTCCTTGCGACCTCCTCCACTGTCCTCCCCTGTCCGGCCGTCCCGTCGGGCACACTGTCCGGTCTCTACCTCCCCTCGTTCTCTACGAACTTGGTGGCGGGTAGTGCGCTCCAGGACGGGGGTGTCCACCAGTTCACCCCTGCCTACGAGCGCGTGACACACTGCACGTGTGCTCGGACGGGCCGTCACCTGGCGACCTTCACATGGCAGCCGGGGTCGGACCTGTACGCACTGACTATTGAGTTCCCTAAGGTAGCTGCGTCTGCGTCTGCGTCAGGTCAGCTGTCGGCCCCTTGCTCGTGCCGCTCTCTCGCGCACGAGACCGTCCTCTGGTACCACTGGCTTGGTCACCCGTCCGTGCAGCGCCTTCGGGCAATGCACAAACGGTACCTTGTCTCTGGTCTTCCCAGAGTTCTCCCTCCCCTCCCACCCTCGCCTGCTCCTCCCTGCCTTCCCTGTGTCGAGGGGCGGCAGCGCGCTGCTCCTCACTCCTCCTCGTTTCCCCCGACGACTTCTCCCTTGCAGATGCTCCACATGGACGTGTGGGGCCCTGCCCGCGTCCGTGGTCAGGGTCAGGAGAGGTACTTCCTGATAGTTGTGGACGACTACTCGCGCTACACCACTTTCTTCCCCTTGCGCACCAAGGGTGAGGTCCTTGATGTTCTGATCCCTTGGATCCGCGCTTCTCGTCTTCAGCTCAGCGAGCGTTTCCAGTCGGACTTTCCTGTCCTGCGCTTGCACTCTGACAGATGTGGTGAGTTCTCCTCCGACCTCTTGGCAGCCTACTGTGCGGAGCACGGCATCCGCCAGTCGTTCACGCTTCCGGCCTTTCCACAGCAGAATGGGGTTGCTGAGCACCGTATTGGCTTGGTCATGGAGGTCGCTCGTACCTCCTTGATCCATGCAGCTGCCCCCCACTTTCTGTGGCCATTTGCGGTCCGATACGTTGCGCATCAGCTCAACCTCTAGCCCCGTGTCTCCTTGCCGGAGACCTCCCCGACACTGCGTTGGACGGGAGAGGTTGGCGATGCATCGCGTTTTCGGGTCTGGGGATCCCGAGCTTTTGTTCGCGATACGTCCGCGGACAAGCTCTACTCCTGCGCTGTTCCGTGTGTCTTCCTAGGCTTTGTTCCGGACGCGTCTGGTTGGCAGTTTTACCACCCCACCTCGCGCCGTGTCCTCGCCTCTCAGGACGTCACCTTTGACGAGTCGGTACCCTTCTACCGCCTCTTCCCCTACCACACTGCCCCGCTCCCTCCCCCGCCTCTCTTCCTCGCGCCAGGTGCTGCTGTCGTAGACCCCCTCCCCCCTCAGGGTGCCGCTCCCTCAGGTGTGTCTCAAGTAGACCCGGTTGAGCCTGTCGAGGTAACTGTCGACTCTCGTCCTGCTCAGGGTGCTGAGCCTGAGCGTGCGGAGCCTGGGGTTGCACAGACTGGGGGTGTTGAGCCTGGAGGTGCGGAGTCTGGGGGTACTGAGCCTGGGGGTGCGGAGTCTGGAGGTACTGAGCCTGGGGGTGCTGAGCCTAGGTGTACGGAGCCTGCGTGTGCTGAGTCTGGGGGTGCTGATTCTGGGGGTGCTGAGCCTAGGAGTGCTACGCCTGGAGGAGCTCTCTCCTCACAACAGCTGCGTGAGTGGTGCTTACAGTACTGCAGCCTCATGAGAGGTGCTTCTGGAGATAGGAGTGCTGCTGGAGCTGGTGCTAGTGCTTCCCCTCCTAGGCAGGAGCTGCCCTCTCCCCAGCGGCTCCGAGAGTGGTACGCGCGGCGCTGCAGTCTCCTTAGTGGCGCTCCTAGTGTCGCGGACCCTTGTACTGTGGTTCTGCTGCTGCTGGCGGTGCTGCTGGTACTACTGGAGGTGCTGCTGGTGCTAGTGCTGCTGACGCTGCTGGAGGTGCTGCTGGTGCTGGTGGTGCTGCTGGTGCTGGGGACCCTGGAGTTGGAGCTGCTGCTGGTGCTGAGGACCCGGGCGTTGGAGCTGCTGCTGGTGCTGCGGACCAGGGAGTTGGAGCTGCTGCTGGTGCTGCGGACCCAGGCGTTGGAGCTGCTGGAGCAGCTGGTCCTAGCGGTGCTGGGGGTGCTGCTGGAGCTACTGGAGATTCTGGTGCTGTCTCTGCTGCTGCAGGGGGCACCTCGCGGCCGCGGCCATACTTCGTTCCACTCCTTCAGCAGGTTCTTGGTCAGTCACCTCCGCCTGGACCCCCTCCCTTCGTAGAGTGTCCACCGCCGGTCCAGTCGCAGTCACAGCTACTGCCTGCCTCACCACTTCCTCGTCCTTCTCCCTACACTGGTCCTACAGGCAGTCTCACAGAGCGTCGTCAGCCTGAGTCTTGCCCTGTGTCGCCTTTGTCCCGTCCTGAGTCACCAGTTCGTACTACTTCCACCAGTCGCCGTACTCCGCGTGAGCGTCCGCCACCAGTCCCTGGCACACCCCGGATGTCACTACGTCCCTCCACTGCTCCACAACGTGTCCCTCTGCCGTCTCCTCCTGAGTCCTCTCTTCCTGCTCTTGCTGACCCTGAGTCTGACTCTCGTCGTGCTGCCAGTCCTACTGTCACGCGCCTACTGGCCACTGCTGTCACACCCTTCGTTTGAGTCTGCTGCTGTGTCTGCCCTAGTTGCTGAGCTTGTCGACTTTGATGCTCGCTGTCGTCTAGACTACGCTGCCAGACTTGTCGCTGAGTCTGAGTCTGTCTGTCCTCCGTCTGTCGAGGGTGAGTGTGCTCTTAGCACGGACGTCCTTTAGGACAGACAGGAGGATCTTAAGTGTCTTGCAGCCGATGCGCCCCATCTCGTGTCCATGCTAGTCGCCCCTGAGGGAGACCCGGATGCACCTGACATCCCGACTCCTCGATCGTACGCTGAGGCGATTGAGGGTCCCTACTCCTCACAGTGGCAGTCAGCCATGGACGCAGAGATGGCTTCCTGGAAGTCCACAGGCACCTACGTCGACGAGGTTCCCCCACCTGGGGCGAAAATCGTCAGTGGCATGTGGATTTTCAGGGTGAAGCGGCCGCCGGGTTCTCCGCCTGTCTTCAAGGCTCGTTACGTTGCTCGAGGCTTCAGTCAGCGAGAGGGAGTAGACTTCTTTCAGACCTTCTCCCCCACCCCAAAGATGACCACTCTTCGGGTACTACTGCACGTTGCTGCTCAGCGGGACTACGAGCTTCACTCTCTTGACTTCAGCACAGCTTTCTTGCAGGGCAGTCTGCACGAGGAGATCTGGCTACGCTGCCCTCCTGGCTTCACTGGGTCGTTTCCTCCTGGTACCCAGTGGAGCCTCCGGCGGCCGGTCTACGGTCTCCGCCAGGCGCCACGTGATTGGCACGACACACTGAGAACTACTCTTGCAGCACTTGGGTTCTCTCCTACTGCTGACCCGTCGCTCTTTCTACGCACCGACACTCCGCTGTCGCCGTTCCACATCCTCGTGTACGTCGACGACTTGGTCTTTGCCACAGGTGACACTGAGTCTCTCGCCCACGTGAAGTCGGAGCTGCAGAAGAGACACACGTGCACAGACCTGGGTGAACTGCGCAGCTACCTTGGCTTGCAGATCACCCGGGACAGAGCACAGCGCACCATTACCCTAACTCAGTCACACATGGTGCAGCAGGTCCTTCAGCGCTTTGGTTTCACCTGGTCCTCAGCACAGGCCACTCCTCTGGCTATAGGTCACTCGCTCTCAGCTCTGCCTTCGGATGAGTCCGTAGGGTCGAGTGGTCCTTACCCAAAGCTAGTTGGTTGCCTCATGTACCTGATGACTTGCACTCGTCCTGACCTAGCATACCCTCTTGGCTTTCTGGCTCGCTACGTGGCTCCTGGTCGTCACCGAAAGGTGCACTGGGATGCTGCAAAGAGGGTATTGCACTACTTGTGTAGTACATCGGGCATGGGGCTCGTGCTTGGAGGAGGGAGCTCAGTTGTTCTCACTGGGCATTCAGATGCTTCTTGGGTTGACGACCAGGCTAGTCAGCGGTCGTCACAGGGTTACACCTTCAGCCTTGGCTCTGGTTCAGTTTCGTGGCGCTCTACGCGTTCGTCTTCAGTTCTCAGCTCTAGTTGTGAGGCTGAGATCTACGCCACAGCCATGGCTGCACAGGAGTTACGCTGGCTCACCTACCTGCTGACCGACCTTGGAGAGCAGCCTAGTTCTCCTCCAGTGCTGTACGTCGACAACAAGGCTGCCATGGCCTTGTGTGAGGAGCACAGACTGGAGCACAGAACGAAGCACATCGCTCTCCGTTACTTCCTTGCTCGTGAGCTGCAGCAGCGTGGTCAGCTTCGTCTACGCTACGTTGCCTCTCACGCCAACACCGCTGATATATTCACCAAGGCACTTCAGTCTGGTGATCATCAGCGCTTCTGTACTTTGTTGGGGCTGGTACCCACTTTGCCTCACTTGTTGTAGGCTTTGCCTGTACTGTGATCTCTGTATATACTCTTGCATGTTTGCTCTGCTATGCTGAGATCACATTTGCTGTTTGTACTACTTATATATGCTTCTGCATGTGAACTGGACATGTGGTCCTTTGCTTGTGCTCGGAGTGTGTGGTGACGTTGTGATCCACCCTGAGCTTGCTTGCCTTTCTTGACTGGTCTTGTGACCCCTTGCTCTCCCCCACTTTGCCTATGGGGGTGTGTCAAACACTATATGTGTTATTGTTGTGTAGGCTATAGTGGGTTAGCCTTTAGGGGGTACACAAAGCTAGGGTTTCCTACTTGTACTCCAAATTTCATAGTTCAATCACTTCTTCTTCGTAACACCTGCTACTGCCGATGATGTCTCTGCTGCTGCCGATGATGTCTCTGCTGCTGCCGATGTTGTCTCTACTGCTGTCGATGTTGTCTCTCCTGCTGCCGATGTTGTCTCTGCTGCTGCCGATGTTTCCTCTGCTGCTGCCGAATGTTGTATTGTTACTAACGCACGTGTTCGTTCTACTTCAGGAATGGTATGTGAATACCAAAAGCCTTCCGGACTGAAGTCGGGGTCGAGATCCGGCGGGTGCGTCCAAGATGTGAAGGTGACGATCCCGTCACTGTCTGCGGTGCCCAGGTCTTGGACGAAATCGAGAACGAAGACATTGTTCTGTCAGAACATTATAGCTTATGCATATTGTGTAGGCTATAGTGGGGTAGCCCATAAGGGGTACTACCCAATTAGGGTTAGTACTTGTACACAGCTCATTCATAGTTCATTCATTCTCGTTTCTTATCATGGTTTCAGAGCAGGTTCCCTAGTGGAAACGCTACCTAGGGCCCACCACGAATTTTTTTCCTTCCCGGAGCGCGCCTCAGACTAGACCGAGTCGCGCGCGCCCCGTGTGCCCTCCCTACCGTCACGCCGCCCTTTGTGGCCCCTCGCACTGCCCGTCGACCCCACGCGCCGCCCTAGCAGCCCCTCCTTGCGCCACCCGTCGACCCAGCGCGCCGCCTTAGCGGCTCCTTCCGCCGCCCGTCGACCCCGCGCGCCGCCCTAGCGGCTCCTTGCGCCGCCCGTCGACCCCGCGCGCCGCCCTAGTGGCGCCTTAGGCCACCCGTCAACCCCGCGCGCCGCCCTTGCGGCCCCGCTGCCCTTACCTGCGGTCCCCGCCGCCCTTACCTGCGGTCCCCGCCGCCCTTACCTGCAGTCCCCGCCGCCCTCAACTGCGGCCTCGCCGCCCTTACCTGCGGCCTTGACGCCCTCACCTGGGGTCCTCGCCGCCCTCACCTGCGGTCCCCTCCACCCTCCACTGCAGCGCCGCATGCCACCTGAGCAGCCCGGGCCGCCTCACCTCGCCGAGCAGCCGACCGCCGCGCCGCCCTGCAGCAGCACGGCCGACCCGCCCAGCAGCTGAGCAGCCGACCAGCCTAGCCGCCCAGCAGCCGAGCCGCCCTGCAGCCGAGCCGCCCAGCAGCCGAGCAGCCGAGCTGCCCTGCAGCCGAGCCGCCCGACAACCGAGAAGCCGAGCCGTCCAGCAGCCGAGCCGCCCTGCAGCCGAGCCGCCCAGCAGCCGAGCCGCCGTGCAGCCGAGCCGCCAAGCCGCCCTACCTCCGAGCCGCCCGAGCAGCCCCGTCCGGTGAGCACAGTGCCTCTTTTCCTGCACTGCCCTCACCCTACTGTTGCACTGCTAGTCTACTGTGGTCATGGCTACCCCTAGTGTCCTTGCTTTTGACGCTGAGGGGCGAGCCATGGACTTTGACGTCTGGGTAGATGACCTGCAGCTGTTTTTACAGTGCGATAGTGCAGACGGTCTCTCACTCTTTGACCTCACCTCTGGCGCCTCTCCTGCCCCTAATGCTGATGCCGACGCCACTGTTCGCTCCCAGTGGGCCACGCGCGACACTACTGCACGTCTTGCTGTGCGTCGCCACCTCCCTACCTCCGAGCGTGCGCACTTTAGTCAGTACAAGAGTGCTCAGACCTTGTACGACGCTGTAGTTGCGCGCTACTCCTCCCCTGCCACTGCTGCACTGAGCCGTCTCATGCTACCGTACCTCTTCCCTGACCTTGCTGCCTTTCCCACAGTCGCTGACCTCATTACGCACCTCCGCACTAGTGACACTCGCTACCGCGATGTGCTTCCTGCTGACTTCTGCGCCAAGAACCCCCCCCCCCCCCATGTACAACGCTCTCTACTACATAGTCACTCGCCTTCCTGACTCCCTTCGCGTAGTCAGGGACCACTTCCTCTCAGTCAGTCCCACCACTCTCACTGTTGACCTCCTCGAGAAGTCCCTCCTAGCGGCCGAGAAGAGCATAGTCGCTGTAGGGGCCTCTCGTGGTGACCCGCGCACCCCCATCTTTGAGGGGTGTTCCCCCTCCCCCCTTCTGCCCTCTGTTTCCTCTGCTACTGAGGCCGACCTCCTTGGTCTTGAGCCGGTCGGTGCGGCGTCTGCCCCTAGCGGGAGACGCCGCTCAGGCAAGGGCAAGGGGGGCAGGGGCACTGGAGGAGCGAGCGGGGGCGGTGGAGGTAGAGTTGGAGGCGGAGGGGGGAGTGGGGGTGGTGGTGGGAGTGGAGGTGGGGGTGGAGGTGTCGGTGGCGGCAGTGGAGGCGGAGGCGGCGGCGGCGGTGGTGGTGGGAGCGGAGGTGGCGGAGGTGGCGGCAATGGAGGAGGCGGCGGAGGCGGCGGTAGTAGTGGAGGCGGCAGAGGCGGCGGAGGCGGCGGGAGTGGCGGTGGAGCTGGTCGCGGGTCTACGCAGAGGAGTG
This sequence comes from Closterium sp. NIES-65, assembly GCA_948144175.1. Classification (NCBI taxonomy): domain Eukaryota; kingdom Viridiplantae; phylum Streptophyta; class Zygnematophyceae; order Desmidiales; family Closteriaceae; genus Closterium; species Closterium sp. NIES-65. The sequence continues at coordinate 4,107,740 of CANXME010002170.1, read as the reverse complement.
GCTCCGGTGGTGGTCCGCGCCAGCAGGAGCAGCGCGGTCGTGAGACCCTGTCCCCTCAGCAGCTCCGTGAGTGGTACACTGCACGCCAGCGGGGTGGGGGTTTTGGTCCGTGCACCTACGTCCTGCGCACCGGCTACAGTGCGGGTGAGCAGTGTGGGGGTGCGCACCCCACCCAGCGCTGCTTTGGCCGCCTGATGGACGCGTGGCGTCACCAGTTCCCGGAGGCCACAGAGATCCCTCGCTGGGGCAAGCTGTCTGGGGCGGGTGTTGCCATCTATGATCTTGATTTTGATGCTATTCTTTCTGCCATGTATGCTGTGTCTATTAGTGATGAGGGTGACTGTTACCGGTGTTTCCCGCCCGATCCGGGCATTGAGACTGCTGCGCTAGGTGCTGGTGTGGCTGCTGCCCTAGGTGCGTGCGAGGCTGCTGCTCTAGGTGCTAGTGCGTCTGCGTCCTCAGGTACTGGTGAGTCTGCGCCCTCAGGTACTACGTCGGCTTCGGCCTCCCTCACCTTCACCCTTGACTCTGGGGCTTCTCGCTCCTTCTTTCGGGACCGCACCACACTCACGCTGCTTAGTCGGCCGGTTGCGGTGTCTCTGGCTGACCCCTCTGGGGGTCCTGTCCTGTCTCACTTCTCCACAGTCCTCCCGTGTCCGGCGGCTCCCTCTAGCACCCTGTCTGGTCTCTACCTCCCCTCGTTCTCTACGAACCTTGTGAGTGGTGCTGACCTATAGGATGGGGGAGTACACCAGTTCACTCCTGCGCGTCAGCGGGTGACCCACTGCACAGAGGCTAGCACAGGCCGACACCTGGCTACGTTCACCCGTCAGCCGGGGTCGAGCCTGTACACACTGACCACTGCGTCTCCTCCAGTTGCTGAGTCTGGTAGGGTAGCTACATCGGGTCATGTGTTTGCTCCAGCGTCTAGGTCTGGTCCTGAGTCTGCCCCCTGTTCGTGTCGTCTCCTGTCTCTCGAGACTCTCCTCAAGCACCACCGCCTTGGTCACCCCTCTCTGCTTCGGCTCAGAGGCATGGCCTCCCGTCTTCTTATTTCTGGTCTCCCCCGGTCCCTCCCTCCCCTTCCTCAGGGCCCTAGCCCTACCCGTGTCCCCTGCGTCGAGGGGCGCCAGCGTGCTGCCCCTCACTTCTCCCAGTTTCCTCCGACAGAGGCCCCGTTGCAGACGCTTCACATGGACGTGTGGGGCCCAGCCCGCGTCCGTGGACAGGGTCACGAGCGCTACTTCCTGCTCGTTGTTGACGACTACTCGCGTTACACCGCAGTCTTCCCCTTGCGCAGCAAGGGTGATGTCACTGAGGTGCTGATCGACTGGATCCGCGCAGCTCGTCTCCAGCTCAGGCAGAGCTTTGGCTCGGACTTTCCTGTTCTGCGTCTGCACTCGGACAGAGGCAGAGAGTTTTCCTCTGGCCTTCTGAGAGCCTACTGTCGCGCACGAGGAATCCGTCAGACCTTCACTCTTCCGGACTCCCCACAGCAAAATGGGATTGCTGAGCGCCGCATTGGCATGGTCATGGACGTCGCCCATACATCTATGATGCATGCGGCTGCCCCCCATTTTCTGTGGCCGTTTGCGGTGAGGTACGCGGCGCATCAGATCAACCTCCACCCCAGGGTCTCCAGGCCGGAGACCTCCCCAGCCTTGCTGTGGACCGGGAAGGTTGGCGATGCGTCGGCGTTCCGGGTCTGGGGATCTCGGGCGTTTGTCCGCGACTTGTCTGCGGACAAGCTGTCCCCTCGTGCTGCTCCTTGCGTCTTCCTGGGGTTCCCCCCCAAAGCGCCTGGGTGGCAGTTCTACCACCCCACCTCTCGTCGTGTTCTGTCCTCCCAGGACGTCACGTTTGACGATTCGGTCCCCTACTACCGCCTCTTCCCCTACCGCACTCCGTCCCTCCCCCCTCCCTGCTCTTCCTTGTACCAGGTCCCCCCCCGGTAGACCCCCTCCCCCCTCAGGGTCATGCCCCTTCAGATGTGTCCCAGGCAAACGCAATCGAGCCTGTCGAGGTCACTGGTGACTCTTGTGCTGAGCCTGGGGGTGCTGAGCCTGGGGGTGCTGGGCCTGGGGGTGCGGAGCCTAGGGGTGCTGAGCCTGGGGGTGCTACGCCTGGGGGTGCTGAGCCTGGGGGTGCTGAGCCTGGGGGTGCTGAGCCTGGGGGTGCTACGCCTGGGGGTGCTTTGCCTGGGGGTGCTGGGACTGGGGGTGCTGAGCCTGGAGGTGCTCCGCATGGAGGTTCTCCGGTTGCTTCGTCTCGCCAGGAGCCACTCTCTCTACAGGAGATGCGCGAGTGGTTTGCACGGCGCTGGAGCCGTGCTGCTGGTGCTGGAGGTTCTTCGGCTACTGAGGGTTCTGCTGTCGCGGGTCCCGGAGGTGCTCGTCCTGGGAGTACTGGAGCTGCTGGGCCTGCGGGTTCGATTTGAGCTGGTGCTGCTGCGGGTGTTGGCGCTGAGACTACCACTGGCGGTCCTGCTGGGGGTGCTCCTGGTGCTGCTGGAGGTGCTGCTGGAGCGGGTGCTCCTGCTGGGGGTAACGGTGCTCTCCCCGCTATTTCTGGCGTCGCCACGCGGCCTCGACCGTACTTCGTTCCACTCCTGCAGCAGGTTCTTGGTCTTCCACCTTCTACTGGTCCTCCTCCTCCCTTAGAGTGTCCACAGCCTGTCCCGTCACAGTTACAGTTGCAGCCTACCTCCCCTTTGCCTGCTCCTTCTCCCTACACTCGTCCTAGTGGAGGTCTTGCTGAGCGTCGTGAGCCTGCGTCTCGCCCTACGTCGCCTGTCCGTGCTGCTCGCGCTAGTGGTCGTGGTTCGCGTCCGCGTCCTCCTCCTGTCCCTGGCACGCACCGGATGTCTCTGCGTCCGTCCACTGCTCCTCTGCGTGCCCCTTTGCCTTCTCCTCCTGAGTCCTCTCTTCCTGCTCTTACCGACCCAGAGTCGGACTCTCTTCGTACTGCCAGTCCTACTGTCACGCATCTCCTCGCTACTGTCGTCACTGACCCCTCTTTCGAGTCCATTGTTGCGTTTGCCCTAGTTGCTGAGCTCGTCAACTTTGCTGCTCGCTGTCGCGTAGACTACGCTACTAGTCTTGTCGCTGAGTCTGAGTCTGTCTGTCCTCCGTCTGTCGGGGGTGAGTGTGCCCTTGGCACGGACGTCCTTGAGGACAGGCAGGAGGAGTTCCAGTGTCTGGCAGCTGCTTCACCTCATCTCGTGTCCGTACTGCTTACCCCTGAGGGAGACCCGGATGCACTTGACATCCCGACTCCGCGCTCTTACGCGGAGGCGATAGAGGGTCCCTACTCCTCTCAGTGGCAGGCAGCTATGGATGCAGAGATGGCTTCCTGGAAGTCCACAGGCACCTACGTTGACGCTGTCCCCCCTTCTGGGGCGAACATCGTCAGTGGCATGTGGATCTTCAGGGTGAAGCGGCCGCCGGGTTCTCCGCCTGTCTTCAAGGCGCGTTACGTGGCTCGTGGCTTCAGTCAGCGGCAGGGAGTTGACTAATTTCAGACCTTCTCCCCCACCCCGAAGATGACCACTCTTCGGGTACTGCTGCACGTTGCTGCTCATCGTGACTACGAGCTGCACTCTCTCGACTTCAGCACAGCTTTCTTGCAGGGCAGCCTGCACAAGAATATCTGGCTGCGCCGCCCACCTGGCTTCACTGGGTCTTTCCCTCCTTGTACCCAGTGGAGTCTCCGGCGTCCAGTCTACAGTCTTCGCCAGGCGCCACGTGGGTGGCACGACACACTGAGGACTACGCTTGCGGCTCTTGGGTTTGCTCCTTCTACTGCCGACCCGTCGCTGTTTCTGCGCACCGACACCTCTATGCCGCCGTTCTACATCCTCATGTACGTCGACGACTTGGTCTTTGCCACAGCCGACACTGCTGGACTCGCCTACGTGAAGTCCGAGCTGCAGAAGAGACACACGTGCACTGACCTGGGTGAACTCCGCATCTACCTTGGCTTGCAGATCACCCGGGACAGAGCACGCCGCACCATTACCTTGACTCAGTCACACATGGTGCAGCAGGTCCTTCAGCGCTTCGGCTTCACGTACTCCTTGCCTCAGGCCACTCCTCTGCCTACTCGCCACTCACTCTCAGCTCTGCCTTTGGATGAGTCCGTAGAGTCGAGTGGCCCGTATCCAGAGCTTGTTGGCTGCCTCATGTACCTGATGACCTGCACACGACCTGACCTTGCATACCCTCTTAGCATTCTTGCACGCTATATTGCTCCTGGGAGACACCGACCAGAGCACATGGCTGCAGCGAAGAGGGTGTTGCGCTACTTGTGCAGTACGTCGAGCATGGGGCTAGTGCTTGGAGGGCGGAGTCCAGTGGTCCTCACTGGGCACGCGGACGCTTCTTGGGCTGACGACCAGGCTATGCAGCGGTCGTCACAGGGTTACACCTTCAGCCTTGGTTCCGGCTCTGTTTCGTGGCGGGCTACTCGCTCGTCTTCTGTTCTCGGCTCCAGTTGTGAGGCTGAGATCTACGCCGGGGCCATGGCTGCACAGGAGCTTCGCTGGCTCACCTACCTGCTGACCGACCTTGGAGAGCCGCCTCGTTCTCCTCCAGTCCTGTACGTTGACAACAAGGCCATGCTGACCTTGTGTCGAGAGCAGAGACTGGAGCACATAACAAAGCACATTGCTCTTCGCTACTTCCTTGCTCGTGAGCTACAGCAGCGTGGTCCGTTGCGGCTTGCGTACGTGGCCTCTGAGGCCAACACTGCTGATGTTTTCACCAAGGCACTTCCGCCTTGTGATCATCAGCGCTTCTGCACTCAGCTGGGTCTTGTCCCTGTCTTGCCTCACTTGCTCACCCCTTGACCTTGCTTGTACTGTTACATATATACACATATATATATACGTGCTCTTGCTTGTCTAGCCTTATATATATATGTACTCCTGCATGTGAACTGGCCTTGTGGCCTTGAACTTGTGCTCAGAATGTGTGGTGACGTTGTGATCCACCCTGAGCTTGCTTTGCGTTGCTTTGCTTGACTGGTCTTGTGACCCCTTGTTCTCCCCCACTTTGCCTATGGGGGTGTGTCAGAACATTATAGCTTATACTTTTGTGTAGGCTGTAGTGGGGCATCCCATAGGGGGTACAACCCAATTAGGGTTAGTACTTGTACCCACTTCATTCATAATTCATTCATTCTCGTTTCAGTCTTCTCATGAATTTGCACTACTCCTTGTTGTCGTGTGCGCAGGTTCTGATTATTGGCGACAGTGATGACGACTTCTCGTTGAAGTTGGTGCTCGCGTTGAATGAAACGTCCTGAAGAGCACATATGTTGTCCGCAGCAATTGTCCAAGAACCATGTATCCTTCCCGGACGGCTCGCTTTGAGCGATGGCGGCGTACGTCGGGTTCGGTTGAAGTGACTCGCGGCGAGGCGTGCTGTTGTCGAGTTGTTCTTCTGGTGAGTAATATGGTGGTGACTCAGTTACGTAGGAGTCACTCAGCATTGCCATGTAGTTGACGATGTTTCTTGTTCCTTTCGCAGGTTGTCCCGTCGATGTTGTTGAGACTTGTACTGAAGTTGTCGGATTTGCTTGCGTTGAGGCGTCTTGACTACTTGAAGGGCGAAGTTGGCGTTGCGGCGACGTTGACTGTTGTCGATTCGGGCAGTGCGTACGAGGATGCCCTGAAGTCTTGCAGAGGTGGCAGAACAGAGGTACGATTTTCGGTCGATTTTTGTTGTTGTTGTGGCGCCGTTGAGTGTGAAACGCGAATTCGGGCACTGATACATTTCTCTTGTGTCGTTCTTCTGGCAGGTCCATGTCTTGCTGCTCGGCGTGGATTTCGGCGCAAAGTGATGCTTCAGAAATTTTCCCGTGGGCTCGTAGTATGGCGCGAGTGGAGCGCTAGTGAGGACCAAGACCGCCGATGACAACCGTGATGAAGGCGTCCTCTTAAATCGATCCTCCACATCGAAGAAGCTTGTCGCGCAGCTCGCGGCAGCGACTGATATACGCCATTCCCTTCTCGCCTGGTTTCATTTCGATTGTTGTCAGCTGCGCCATTTAGCGACTTTGGTTTACGCTGTTTGTTGCTTGATACAGGCTCTTCAAGTGATTGTACGCGAGCTCCGCGGAGTTGCCGTAGCCTCGGTAAGACCGTATGTTTTGTTGTTGAGTTGGAGTCATGTTCCTCAGTAGTATCGTGTACGCCATCATTGATTGATAGGTGTACTGCTGCTTCTCATACTGTGTGCCGTTTGTTGGGTATGGCAGGGACCCGTCGAAGAAGCCAAGGATTTGCGCTCCTTCCATCATCAGCTCGAATTCGAACGACCAGGTAAAGAAATCCTTCCCGTCGAAGGGTTTTGTCGTTTGCAGTTTTAGAACGTGCGCGAACTGCGACTGAACTTGTAGTGCGTCCAGCGTTCTCTCTTGTCCCGGTGCAGGTTATGGTTGTGGCATGAAACTGACGGAGCCGCGCTGGGGCTCATACGGAGCTAAGGTAGGTTGCTGATGTTGATTCCCGCGTGCGTAGGATGAGCCATCGAGACTCATGGGCGTCACGTTGTTGTTGTTGTTGTTGCTGTTGTTTGATTGCGCAGGTGCTCCTTGCTGATGCTGCTCGTAGAAGGACATGAAGGAGAAGAACTTCTCCATCATGCTTGGATCGAAGCCCGTGCCTTGGTTTGCGGGTGTTTCAGTAGACCCAGCTGCCGGTCTCGTTGTTGTGCCTTCCTCTGTCTGTAGGCCAGAGGCAGGAGGTGGAGTAGGAGTAGTACCAGGAGAGCCGTTGGTGTATTAGGTGTTAAGGAGAAATAATTTTGGTAGACATGTCTCTTAGTGTATTAGGTGTTAAGGAGAAATATTATTTCTGGTAGACATGTCTCTTGGTGTATTATGGTAGGTGTGAAGGAGAAATAATTTTGACCCTAACCAGTTCACATACCATGTTGGGCTGAGTGCCCCTTAGGATATTTGGTAGGGTTAAACTCTGGGTAGAGTTATGTAGTAGCGGAAGCGTTTAAATGAAGGCCTTGAACCACCTTCAGGGCTCTCGTTAGCAGACTAAATTAGTCTGTTGGTCTAGGTTTCAGGCAAAAAATGTATAGTTCATATGTTGCGGCAGACTTTGCCTTTGGGGCCATATGAGAGCCCAGACAAACGCTATATGTTCATATGTTTTTTCAGAAGAGTTATAGCAAGGGAGCTGATCAAGCAGAAATCGCGTATAGTTTCGTCTGAAAGAGACAAACTGGCCCACTTGGCCATTGGAGCAGCGATGTGTTGCCTGTGTGATCACACGTAATGATATTTTGGATTTTTCCTGCCAGCGCACTTCGCATCTGACTCAGTTGCTGCCACGCATCTGTCAGATAGCTGTTGTCGGCGCCGCTGCCACGTTTCCCCCTCCCTCGCTGGCAGAGTGCAAGGACAGTCGGTGTACAGGAAACAAGGCATGCATGGGCTGCCATTGCACTTTCGTGAGACCCTCGTCAGAGAGGTGCGGTTCGTGACAAGACGGTCCTTACCACCCATCCTTTCTTCTACAAGCCTTTCTTTGACCATCCTTGCTCTCTCCCCGTTTCAAATCGTCCCGTCCCGTCCTCATGTGTCTCACCACACAACACCATGCTAGCCGAACATGGCGCACCCGCCTCAACCGACAACGCTAAGCGTGATTCACCCGTGGTACCTGAGGCGCCCCTGGTATCCGCGTTAGATTTCTTAACGCGGAAAGCTCCCGCCGCGATTCCAGTAACCACAACTGCCGCAGTAGGGACTCCTCCGCCTATAATTCCTCCTCCCAACGTCATTTCGTCCTGCAACAACGAGCCTATTATCCCCTCGCCATCCACGTCAGATGCGGCAGAGACCTCGACCCAGCCTAGCATGGCTGAAGCTGAGTCGTCGCCCCCGCCCGTTTCGGCATCTGTGGCTACCACCGCACCTGCAATCTCTTTTTCTCGCGTTAGAGTTGGGAACGGCAATTTCAAACAGCGTGTTCTCAGTTTTGCCCGTCCCACTCCAGGTGTCGCCCCAGCTACCGTCCCCCGCTTCACACCTCGTCCAGGCCCATCACAACCCGCCGCCGCCGACAAGGACGACAAGTACCCCCATGTCCTGACCGTCGAGCAGTGGCAGGAGAAGGCGAAGGAGAAATGGCTCAAGCACTTCCTGTGGCTCATCATCTCGCAGACCTCATGGGGTCAACCCTGTATGAGGTGCTCAATCTGCATGGTGCACGGTGACTCCAGCTACCAGTGAGAAGAAGTGAACGAGGATGGAATGACTATGAATGAAGCTAGTACATATAGGAAACCCTAATTGGGTTGTACCCCCTATGGGATACCCCACTATAGCCTACACAAATAAGTAAGCTATAATGTTCTGACACAACCCCATAGGCAAAGTGGGGGAGAACAAGGGGTCACAAGACCAGTCAAGCAAAGCAAGGCAAAGCTCAGGGTGGATCACAAAGTCACCAAACATTCCGAGCACAGGTTCAAAGGCCAAAAGGCCAGTTCACATGCTAGAACACACATATATATATATATATATATATACAAGAGGCTAAGCAAGCAAGAGCAAGAGTATATATACGTGACAGTACAAGCAAGGTCAAGAAGTGAGCAAGTGAGGCAAGACAGGCACAAGACCCAACTGAGTGCAGAAGCGCTGATGATCACAAGGCGCAAGTGCCTTGGTGAACACATCAGCAGTGTTGGCCTCAGAGGCCACATACGCAAGCCGCAACTGTCCACGCTGCTGTAGCTCACGAGCAAGAAAGTAGCGTAGAGCAATGTGCTTTGTCCTGTGCTCCAGTCGCTGCTCTCGACACAAGGCCAGCATGGCCTTGTTGTCTACGTACAGGACTGGAGGAGAACGAGGCGGCTCTCCAAGGTCAGTCAGCAGGTAGGTGAGCCAGCGAAGCTCTTGGGCAGCCATAGCCCCGGCGTAGATCTCAGCCTCACAACTGGAGCCGAGAACAGAAGACGAGCGGGTAGCCCGCCACGAAACATAGCCGGAACCGAGGCTGAAGGTGTAACCCTGTGACGACCGCTGCGTAGCCTGGTCGTCAGCCCAAGAAGCGTCCGCGTGCCCAGTGAGGACCACTGGACTCCGCCCTCCAAGCACTAGCCCCATGCCCGATGTACTGCACAAGTAGCGCAACACCCTCTTCGCTGCAGCCATGTGCTCTGGTCGGTGTCTCCCAGGAGCAACATAGCGTGCGAGAATGCTAAGAGGGTATGCAAGGTCAGGTCGAGTGCAGGTCATCAGGTACATGAGGCAGCCAACAAGCTCTGGATACGGGCCACTCGACTCTACGGACTCATCCGAAGGCAGAGCTGAGAGCGAGTGGCGAGTAGGCAGAGGAGTGGCCTGAGGCGAGGAGTACGTGAAGCCGAAGCGCTGAAGGACCTGCTGCACCATGTGTGACTGAGTCAAGGTAATGGTGCGGCGTGCTCTGTCCCGGGTGATCTGCAAGCCAAGGTAGCTGCGCAGTTCACCCAGGTCAGTGCACGTGTGTCTCTTCTGCAGCTCGGACTTCACGTAGGCGAGTCCAGCAGTGTTAGCAGTGGCAAAGACCAAGTCGTCGACGTACACCAGGATGTAGAACGGCGGCAGAGAAGTGTCGGTGCGCAGAAACAGCGACGGGTCGGCAGTAGAAGGAGCAAACCCAAGAGCCGCAAGCGTAGTCCTCAATGTGTCGTGCCACTCACGGGGCGCCTGGCGGAGACCGTAGACTGGACGCCGGAGACTCCACTGGGTACCAGGAGGGAAAGACCCAGTGAAGCCAGGAGGGCAGCGCAGCCAGATCTCCTCGTGCAGGCTGCCTTGCAAGAACGCAGTGCTGAAGTCAAGAGAGTGCAGCTCATAGTCACGGTGAGCAGCAACGTGCAGCAGTACCCAAAGAGTGGTCATCTTCGGGGTGGGGGAGAAGGTCTGAAAGTAGTCAACCCCCTGCCGCTGACTGAAGCCACGAGCCACGTAACGCGCCTTGAAGACAGGCGGAGAACCCGGCGGCCGCTTCACCCTGAAGATCCACATGCCACTGACGATGTTCGCCCCAGGAGGGGGAACAGCGTCAACGTAGGTGCCTGTGGACTTCCAGGAAGCCATCTCTGCATCCATAGCTGCCTGCCAGTGAGAGGAGTAGGGACCCTCTATCGCCTCCGCGTAAGAGCGCGGAGTCGGGATGTCAAGTGCATCCGAGTTTCCCTCAGGGGTAAGCAGTACGGACAAGAGATGCGGTGAAGCGGCTGCCAGGCACTGGAACTCCTCCTGCCTGTCCTCGAGGACGTCCGTGCCAAGGGCACACTCACCCCCGACGGACGGAGGACAGACAGACTCAGACTCTGCGACAAGACTAGCAGCATAGTCTAGGCGACATCGAGCACCAAAGTCAACGAGCTCAGTAACGAGGGCAGACGCAGCAGAAGACTCGAAAGAAGGGTCAGTGACGACAGTAGCAAGGAAACGCGTGACAGTAGGACTGGCAGCACGAAGAGAGTCCGACTCCGGGTCGGCAAGAGCAGGAAGAGAGGACTCAGGAGGAGAAGGTAAAGGGGCACGCAGAGGAGCAGTAGACGGACGCAGTGACATCCAGTGCGTGTCAGGGACAGGAGGAGGACGCTAACGCGAACTGCGACCACTAGCGCGTGCAGGACGAACAGGTGACGCAGGACGGGACGCAGACTCACGACGCTCAGTAAGGCCTCCAGTGGGACCAGTGTAGGGAGAAGGAGCAGGTAAGGGGGAAGGAGGCTGTAGCTGTGACTGGGACGGGACAGGCTGTAGACGCTCTAAGAGAGGAGGAGAGCTAGGAGAAGGTGGAAGACCAAGAACCTGCTGCAGGAGTGGAACGAAGTATGGTCGAGGCCGCGCGGCGACACCAGACACAGCAGGGACAGCACCAGTACCCCCAGCAGGAGCACCCGCTCCAGTAGCACCTCCAGCAGCACCCCCAGCAGCTCCAGAACCCCCAGCAGCACCAGGAGAACCGCCAGGCGGACCGCCAGTGGTAGTCTCAGCGCCAACACCCTCAGCAGCACCAGCTCCAGTCGAACCCGCAGGCCCAGCAGCTCCAGTACTCAAAGTACGAGCACCTCCGGGACCCGCGTCAGCAGCACCCTCAGCAGTAGAAGAACCTCCAGCACCACCAGTACGCCTCCAGCGCCGGGCAAACCACTCACGTAGCTCCTGTGGGGAGAGTGGCTCTCGACGAGACGAAGCACCCGGCGAACCTCCAGGCGAAGAAACTCCAGGCTCAGCACCCCCAGGCAAAGCACCTCCAGGCTCTGCACCCCCAGGCTCAGCACCCCCAGGCACAGCACCCCCAGGCTCAGCACCCCTAGGCTCAGCACCCCCAGGCTCTGCACCCCCAGGCTCCGCACCCCCAGGCTCAGCACTCCCAGGCTCAACACCTCTAGGCTCAGCACCCCCAGTCCCAGCACCTCTAGGCTCAGCACCCGCAGCAGCACCAGAGTCACCAGTGACCTCGACAGGCTCGACCGCGTCTACCTGGGACACACCTGAAGGGGTAGGACCTCGAGGGGGGAGGGGGTCTACCGGGGGGGGACCTGGTACCAAGAAGAGAGGGGGTGGGGGGAGGGACGGAGTGCGGTAGGGGAAGAGGCGGTAGTAGGGTACCGACTCGTCGAACGTGACGTCCTGGGAGGACAGAACACGGCGAGAGGTGGGGTGGTAGAACTGCCACCCAGGGGCGTCGGGGGGGAACCCCACGAAGACGCAGGGAGTAGCGCGAGGGGACAGCTTGTCCGCAGACAAGTCGCGGACAAACGCCCGAGATCCCCAGACCCGGAACGCTGACGCATCGCCAACCTTCCCCGTCCACAGCAGGGCTGGGGTGGTCTCCGGCCGGGAGACCCTAGGGTGAAGGTTGATCTGGTGCGCCGCGTACGTCACCGCAAACGGCCACAGAAAATGGGGGGCAGCCGCATGCACCATGGACGTACGAGCGACGTCCATGACCATGCCAATGCGGCGCTCAGCGATCCCATTTTGCTGCGGAGATTCCGGAAGCGTGAAGGTCTGACGAATGCCCCGTGCGCGACAGTAGGCTCTCAGAAGGCCAGAGGAGAACTCTCCGCCTCTGTCCGAGTGCAGACGCAGAACAGGAAAGTCCGAGCCAAAGCTCTGCCTGAGCTGGAGACGAGCTGCGCGGATCCAGTCGATCAGCACCTCAGTGACATCACCCTTGCTGCGCAAGGGGAAGACTGTTGTGTAACGCGAGTAGTCGTCAACAACAAGCAGGAAGTAGCGCTCGTGACCCTGTCCACGGACGCGTGCTGGGCCCCACACGTCCATGTGAAGCGTCTGCAATGGGGCCTCTGTCGGAGGAAACTGGGAGGAGTGAGGGGCAGCACGCTGGCGCCCCTCAACACAGGGGACACAGGTAGGGCCAGGGCCCTGAGGAAGGGGAGGGAGGGACCGGGGGAGACCAGACACAAGAAGACGGGAGGCCATGCCTCTGAGCCGAAGCAGAGAGGGGTGACCAAGGCGGTGGTGCCAGAGGAGAGTCTCGTGAGACAGGAGACGACACGAACAGGGGGCAGACTCAGGACCAGACCTGGACGCTGCAGCAAACACCTGACCAGGCGTAGGGACCCTACCAGACTCAGTAACGGGGGGAGACGTAGTGGTCAGTGTGTACAGGCTCGACCCTGGCTGACGGGTAAACGTAGCCAGGTGTCGACCTGTGCTAGCCTCTGTGCAGTGCGTCACCCGCTGACGAGCAGGGGTGAACTGGTGGACTCCCGCATCCTGTAGGTCAGCACCACTCACCAGGTTCGTAGAGAACGAGGGGAGGCAGAGACCAGACAGGGTGCCAGAGGGAGCCGCCGGACACGGGAGGACAGTGGAGAAGCAAGACAGGACAGGACCCCCGGAGGGGTCAGCCAGGGAAACCGCAACCGGCCGACTAAGCGGCGTGAGTGTGGTGCGATCCCGAAAGAAGGAGCGAGACGCCCCAGAGTCAAGGGTGAAGGTGTGGGAGGCCGAAGCCGACGTAGTACCTGAGAGCGCAGACTCACCAGTACCTGAGGACGCAGACACACTAGCACCTAGAGCAGCAGCGTTGCAAGTACCTAGGGCAGAAGCCTCACCAGTACCTAGAGCGGCAGTCTCAATGCCCAGGTCGGGCGGAAAACACCGGTAAAAGCCACCCTCATCACTAATGGTCACAGCATACATGGCAGCAAGGATAGCATCAAAGTCAAGATCAAAAATAGCTACGCCTGCCCTAGACAGCTCTCCCCAGCGGGGGATCTCCGTGGCCTCCGGAAATTGCTGACGCCAAGCGTCCGTCAGGCGGCCAAAACAGCGCTGGGTGGAGTGGGCACCCCCACACTGCTCACCCGCATGATCGCCAGTGCGAAGGACGTAGGTGCAGGGACCAAGTCCCCCACCACGCTGACGCTGCGTGTACCACTCACGGAGCTGCTGAGGGGTGGGGACGTCGCGAGAACGCTGCTGCTGCTGGCGCTGACCACCCCTAGTGCCGCTCCGCTGTGAAGTGCCAGTCCGACCACCTCCACCACCTCCACCTCCACCGCCTCCACCTCCGCCACCGCCGCCACCCCCGCCAGTACCGCCGCCGCCGACGCCGCCTCCGCCTCCACTGCTACCACTAGCACCCCCACCCCCACCACCTCCTCCACCGCCACCCCCACTCCCTCCGCTGCCTCCACCTCCACCGCCACCGCCCCCGCTAGCCCCACCTGCTCCCTTGCCCCCCTTGCCCTTGCCAGGGCGGCGTCTCCCGCTAGGGGCAGATGCCGCACCGACCGACTCAAGACCAACAAGGTCGGCCGCAGCGCCAGAGGCGACAGAGGGCAAGAGAGGGGAAGGGGAACACCCCTCAAAGATGGGGGCGCGGGGGTCACCTCGAGAGGCTCCTACAGCGACGATGCTCTTCTCCGCCGCGAGGAGGGCCTTCTCTAGGCTGTCGACTGTGAGAGTGGTGGGACAGACCGCAAGGAAGTGGTCCCGGACTACACGAAGGGAGTCGGGGAGGCGGGTGACTAGAAAGTAGAGAGTGATGTACATGGGGGGGGGGGTTCTAAGCGCAGAAGTCAGCAGGAAGCGCAGCGCGGTAGCGGGTGTCACTAGTGCGGAGGTGCGTAATGAGATCAGCGACTGTGGGAAAGGCGGCAAGGTCAAGGAAGAGGAAGGGTAGCATGAGGCGGCTCAGTGCAGCAGTGGCAGGGGAAGAGTAGCGCGCAACTACAGCGTCGTACAAGGTCTGAGCACTCTTGTACTGACTAAAGTGCGCGCGCTCAGCGGTAGGCAGGTGGCGACGCACACCAAGACGTGCAGCTGCATCGCGGGTGGCCCACTGAGAGCGAACAGTGGGGTCAGCATCAGCAGCAAGGGCAGGAGAGGCGCCAGAGGTGAGGTCAAAAAGAGAAAGACCGTCCGCCCTATCGCACTGTAAAAACAGCTGCAGGTCGTCGACCCAGACCTCGAAGTCAATGGCTCGACCCTCAGCGTCAAAAGCGAGGACACTAGGGGTAGCCATGACGACAGACTAGCAGTGCAAGCAGTGTGGGAAGGGCACGCAGTAGCAGTGGGGCTGTGCTCACCAGACAGGGCAGGTCGGGCGGCTCGGGAGTAGTGCGGCTCGGCTGCGGGGCGGCTCGGCGGTACTGCGGCTCGGCGGCCCGGCGGCTCGACGGCTGCTGCTGGGCGGCTCGGCTGGACTGCGGCTCGGCGGCTGCTGCTGGGCGGGTCGGCTGCTCCGGTACCGGGCGGCGTGGCGGGCGGCTGCTCGGGCGGCTCGGCAGGAGGGGAGACCGGTGGGGTCGCGAAGGTGAAGGCGGCGGGGCCGCGTAGGCACGGGCGGCGAGGCTGAGAAGGTGAGGGCGGCGGGGCCGCGTAGGTGAGGGCGGCGTGGCCGCGAAGGTGAGGGCGGCGAGGCCGCGAAGGTGAGGGCGGGAGGGGCCGCGAAGGTGAGGGCGGCGGGGCCGCGGAAGTGAGGGCGGCGAGGCCGATGAGGTGAGGGCGGCGGCGCCGCGTAGGTAAGGGCGGCGGGGCCGCGTAGGTAAGGGCGGCGGGGCCGCGTAGGTGAGGCGGCGGGGCCGCGACGTGAGGGCGGCGGGGCCGCGACGTAAGGGCGGCGGGGCCGCGACGTAAGGGCGACGTGGCCGCGTAGGTAAGGGCGGCGGGGCCGCGTAGGTAAGGGCGGCGGGGCCGCGTAGGTGAGGCGGCGAGGCCGCGACGTGAGGGCGGCGGGGCCGCGACGTAAGGGCGGCGGGGCCGCGTAGGTAAGGGCGGCGGGGCCGCGACGTAAGGGCGGCGGGGCCGCGACGTAAGGGCGGCGGGGCCGCGTAGGTAAGGGCGGCGGGGCCGCGACGTAAGGGCGGCGGGGCCGCGTAGGTAAGGGCGGCGGGGTCGCGTAGGTAAGGGCGGCTTAACGGGCCGCTAGGGGCGACACGAAGGGTCGCTAAAAAAAAGAACGCACGCCTCGGGGCGCGCTTCGGTGGGCCCTAGGAACAGTCCCTAGGAGGGGACCTGCTCTGATTCCATGAGAAGAAGTGAACGAGGATGGAATGACTATGAATGAAGTGAGTACATATAGGAAACCCTAATTGGGTTGTACCCCCTATGGGATACCCCACTATAGCCTACACAAATAAGTAAGCTATAATGTTCTGACAACCATTACCAGAATGACAACCTTCCAGCAGCTGTCATTCTGCTGTACGAGAACGACCCGAAGGCCTACCTCCTTGTAACCAGCTTTAAATTCCACTTCCTGTTGTTTTTCTTGGCTGATGTGTTGAAGGAACTCGACGCACTCAACCTCAAGTTCCAGCGACGGCAGGTACGTTGTTACGCTCGTTGCTTTGACGGGTTTTGTATTGTGATGTTGAACCGAACTTCTGTGACACTGACCCGTGCAAGCCTTTCCACGGCCTCTCATGTGTGTGGCAGGTTGATGTGACACACGTGCTGCAGATGGTGGACAACACCAGGCTCACCCTCCGCAACCGTTACCTGAGTGACGCGGACGACTTCGGAGAGGGGAGCAACGAGCTGAGCGCCTTTTTGGCGAAGCATGCGTCGTCGGAGAAGAGGGTGGTGAAGGTGACGGGCACCGACTCGACTGGGGCGCCAACCACTCATGAGTACACCCTCCACGAGCAGAAGATTAAAGGTCAGAAATCTGGCGGGGGCTTGGACGACTGCATCACACTGGCGAAGGGGTACGTGAAGGAGCTACTGAAGTGTTTGGAGAGCCGGATGAAGGATTTGGGCTCTCTCGAGGGCGCCAAGTTGTTCACGCAGGGGGCGTACCCGAAATCTCACTCGAAGCGGCAGCGGCGGTTCTTGCAGTGGCTGGAGGCTCTCCGCAATCTGTTTAAGCGAAAACCGACCGACCCTGACACCCTGCCAGGTATGTCTTCGATGTCGGTTGTGCCTGATTGAGTCGAACATGTTGTTTGTGTCGCCATATGCCTCGTTCATTTCTTTGAGCCTGGTGGATTATGAACACCAGCGCGGTCTAACATTACACTTCTTTCTGATTCGCACCCTGCCACCAGGAGTCAACTGGACGAGGGCACAGAAGGAGCTCAGCAGTTTCACCACCATCATGTCAACCCATCAGCAGGAGCTGAGCTTCCAGGACGGCATGAAGCAGATGCTCAACTCCCCCGACTGGTGCACTGCCTACCCCAACCTGGTCCGCCTTTGGATGGCAATCGCAGTGCTGCCCCTGAGCACCGTGGAGTGCGAGCGGGGCTTCTCCCGCCAGAACATCATCAAGAGCTGGCTACGCGGCAATCTTAACGACGCGAAGCTGGGCGACCTGATGACCGTCTCCATGCTGAAGTACGAACCTGACTGGCCCGCCCTTGTGGAGCTGTGGAGAGGCGCGAAGAGGAGGCGTCCAACCAATGATGTGGTGATGGTGCATGCGCAGAGGCCCGTGAAGCGCACGAAGAAGACCCTTGCGATGATGGCCGCGAAGCAGGCGGCAGCAACAGCAGCAGCAGCAGCAGATGCTGCTGCTCGTGAAGCAGCAGCTGCAGAAGAAGCAGCCAGGCTAGAGGAGGAGTTGGGCCCCTGGCAGAGACGGGCAGGCCACGGCAAAGTGCACATGGCTTCAGATTCAGAGCTAGACGGGGACGATGAGGAAGATTATTCTCATGATAGCGATAGTGAATCCTAGTTCGTATTCTTTGTATGGTTATCTGTAGAAATAGAGTGTAGTCTGTGTGTAGAGTAGACTACACAGTTACATAAATGTCTGATTTCGTAAAAAACTGTCTGAGCGGACATACTAACTTAGAAAATCCGTCTGAGGCAAAGACCATCAGGAATCCTCCATATGAGGGCCAGACGAATTTTATTTTTTTTTGGAAAACGTCAGACGGGCCTAAAAGTTAGCAAGAGCCCTGACCACCTTGCGCTGGTATGTGAGGGCAAAGTAAGTTCATTAAAACAAGCAAGTACAAAGGTTTATATAAGAGTACAAAGAATACGAAGAGATATAATTAAACTGTTTTAGTGTTGCAGTTCGATACAGTGCGACTCAGGCAACTGCTCAATGTCGAGTCAGTTGTGTGTCCTTGCGGTCGCGCTGCATTTGTCAAGTCAAAGGTCGCTGACCTTTGACCTTCGCGTAACCTCCAGCGGTTACTTCAACCTCCGAGGGTTGACTCGCTGGTGCCTCGATATGCGGTGCTTCGCTTGTGCCTTGGTGGTTCGACACGACAGAGGCGCTTAATATTGTTTGTTCCCAACAACCTGGGGATACCGTAGTTATGGTTGTCTTTTGATGACCTGAAAAATCCGACTCATTTGAGCAATTGACATTTAGGCACTCTTCCTAGTAATATCTGCCTTGAATTTGCACCGCAGCATTGAATTTGAGCTCTAAACATTCACACAGCCCTCCAAGCACCGACAGCCATGATAGGGCTTCCTTTCCACGTCAGCCGAGCAGCCCCCTGTGCATCCTGAATCCCAAACCGCCCATCCTTGCACTCTGTTAGTGCGCGCATGTTCCCCACCGTTTCCTCGCTCAGCGCCACGCGCTCGAACCCCAGGCGCTCCATGCGCTCCTGCCACTGCTCCATGCTCTCGGGCCGCACAACTCGCTGCGCGCCCTCGCACCCCACGCAGTTGACCAGCTTGCGCAGCAGCATGCCCTGCAGCAGCGCGCGCAGCGGCGAGGCGGGTGGCACGGTGTGGTAGAGCGCGTCGAGGAAGGCGGGGAAGAAGCGCAGCGCCTCGTGGAAGCGCGCGAGGAAGAAGGGCGTGTTGAGGCGCGCGTCCAGCTCCGACAGTATTATCAGGCGCGGTCGCAGGCTGTGCATCCACTGCACGGCGAGTAGGGGAGGGGGGGGGAAGGAAGGGGAGGGGGGGGTGGTTTGGGAGAAAGGGGAAAATATGTGGTTTAGACGGCAGTGACGACTGAGTTGGGATGGCTTGAATTGGTGGGGAGGCAGCAGGTCGAGGCTCAAGGAGCTATTGTGGAGTGGCATTTGGCAACAAGAATGGTGAAAAGAAGAGGCGCCGTGGTGGTGCTCACTTTGATGATGGCGTCCCTGGGGTTGCTCCTGAGCACCGTGGCATCTGGAAACGCCATCATGCTCCAACAGCAACACACCAACACCTCCTCCTCCCCCTCCTCACTTCTCTCCCCCGTACTGCCCTCCCCACACGCCCCTTCTCTCGATCCACAACCATCCTCTACCACTCCCCCAGTCCCCACAGCCCCTGACGGCCGCCTGCGGCGTCTCCCAGCGTGCACCATGTGGGGGGAGAACTCATGGGCGTGCACGTGGAGGGCGTGGAAGGACAAGCCTAGTCCCACCATGTCCGCGATGCCCGCCAGCACCTGCCCCACCATCTGCAGCTGCTCTGCGCCTGTCGTCATGCCCGCCATGCGCACCACCTCCAGGTCTATGCACGTCACGTGCACGTGCACATGGGGGGTGGAGGGGGCAGAGGGTGCTGGTGCGGAGGGGGAAGAGTGTGGAGCGGTGGTGGTGGGTGGGGAGTGTTCCATGGCGATGCGGTGCAACAGGGATACCCACTGGGACACGTCCGGGCAGCCGAACACTATGATGTGCACACGCCGCTTGCTGCTGCTACTGCTGCTGCTGCTGCCTGCATTCAGCAGTGGGGATTCTTCCCGACCACCCTCGCCACCCACCGTATACCAGTCACCCATGGCGCCCACGGGCCCCACGCCCTTGTGCGCGTCTGCGTCGCCCCACGCGCGTGAGAGGGCGAGGGAGAGCTCGGTGGCAGCAGCGACATTCACGAAGCTGTAGAGCGCCCACTCCACCGGCCCGTACGTCGGTGGCGCCTGTGCCAGTGCCTGTCCTCGCAGGGTATGCGAGGGAGGAGGGATTAAAGGGGGAGGGATTTGGCGGAGACAAGGGCAGAGAAGGCGGTGGGAAGGGGAAAGGAGTGATGCAGTGGCGGTGGCGCAATGTGGTGCGACATGTACGGTGTTCATGATAACCTTCAGAAACTCCCAGCAAGCTCCTACCATCCCACCAGTGTCCTACACACCCCGGCCAGTGTCCTGTCCTCTGCCCATGCTGCCTCCATGCCCGGCCTCCCAATTCCTGAGTGCACCCTGGGTGGCTGGCTGAGGCCGCCCTGGGTGCGTGCGTGCACTCATGGGTGCATTGCATGGGAGCATGGGTGCATGCGTGCGCACCTGTCCATCCACGACCACGGGGTCTAGCCACGTGACAGCAGCACAGCCCTGGGAGCGAGCGTGCAGGGCGGCCAGGAACAGCCACGCCACGCGCTGTGCGGGCGACCCCTGTGCGCTCGCCTGCTGCTGCAGGCGCCGCGTGAAGGAGCGCAGGCGCAGCTGATGGGGGGAGGGGAGAGGGTGTTGGCGGGTGGATAAGGGAGGGCGTGAGCCGGCGAGTAGTGTTATTGATTGGATGATGGAGGCAGATATGCGAATCTCGTATTATCTGCCACCGTATTATACGTTGGCGTACATACGCAATATGTCGGGTAGTCGTTCTAGAAATACATCAACATATGCTAGAACGGGCAGCTAAAAGAAAATACGGGCAGGTTTCCGGGGGGGGGGAGGGGGGGAGGGGAAGAAAAAAAGGGAAAGGACACCTCTTATTATCTAATCCCTTTGGTGCTATGCTTCCACCCCTTCCGCTGCACGCGCCGCCACCTCGCCCCTCCTCCCATCCTCCATATCGTCCCCACCCATCCACCTTTGCCCTTAAAGAACTGGGGATTTCGGATGTCCCATTCGTTTCTTGAGAATTGTTTTTTTTCCGAGCGTTTTCAAGCGTCTAGCGCAGTTCGTACTTACGCTAGCTGTTACGAAACAAGTGTGACCTGCCAAAGTAGAAGGGCAGGTGACGAGGCATGTGCAGAGGGGGAAGTGCGAGAGCATGACACATATGCGTACACAGTGCGTGCGTGCGCGCGTGCGTGCACGCGTGTGTGTGTGGGGGGGGGGGGGGGGGGGGCACTCACAGTGTCCTGAGTGGCGTGCGCCTCCCCCAGTGCCATCACCAGGTTCCTCACGCGCACCGCCTCCGCCTCCTGCTGCGCGCCCCCCATCCTGCCCGCTGCCACGCCATCACCCGCCCACGACACCTGCAGGCGCCGAGACAAAGGGGGAGTGAACCACAGGGCAGACGTTTCCCGTTCCACTGCCTCTGCCGCTGCTGCGCTGCTGCGCTGACTTAGCACCCTCTCGCCCCGCATGCCCTCTCGCTGCTCCGTCTCAGGAAGCTCCCACGTTGACCGCCCCGTCTGCTGCTCTGGCTCTCCCTCTCCCCGTCTGTGCGCTGCCCGTCCCTCTGCTGCCACCGCCTGTGCGTTTGCCAGCAGCGCCGCGCCCTCCTGTGCTGCTGCGCCCGCCAGCGCCGCTGCCTGTTCCGCCATACCTGCTGCCTCCGCCTCTCCCGCCGCCACTGCTGCTGCTACCCCGCCCTGCGCTGCGCACACCACCGCCGCCCCGCCCACGCGCGCGCCTCCATTCTGCTCGCCCTCTCTCCCCGTGCTCCCCACGCACGTCCTCTTCCGCCGCTCCCCCTCTCCCTCGCCGTTCCGCGCCTCACACCAGCCCCGCCGCCCATCCACGTCCCTCTTTGCCCCCGTCGCCCCCCATGCGTCACTTCGCGCAAGTTCCGCCGCGCGTTTGTTCCCGTCGCGCGCGCCCTCCGCCAGTCCCTTGAGCACCGCCGCCAGTAGCCCCGTCAGGTCCGCGGGTCGGCAAGCGTTCCCGCGCGGAGCAGCTGCGCGCGCGTTGCTGTGCGCGTCCGAATTGGCGGAGGCCGTCGCGGGCGGCGGCACGACGCCGCCGTGCAGCGGCGCCGCTGCGCCGCGAGGTGGCTGCTCGAACTGTTCCGCACCATTCCCGCCTTCCCTTGCCTGCTCCCGTCCTCCCGCGCCCCCGCTGCCGTTGCTGCTGGCGCACACGAATGTCTGGGGAAGGGCCGCGGCGGAAACGAGGGAGGCGGGGCTCCGGGGGAGGGACGAGGCGGATGCCGCGGTGAGTGCGGGCGGCGGGTGCAGCTGCTGCGACGGGTACGGGTGGCGCACGGGCGAGCAGGGAGCGGCGGGCGAGAGGGGAGCGGCGACGGCATGGGGAATGGGCAGGTCGGCGGCAAAGAGGGAATCGCGGGAAGGGAATTGGTGATGCTGATGGTGATGGTCGCCGGGAAAGGCTCCGGAACATGAATCGAAGAGAGACGCGTCTGAGGGAGTTGAGTCGAGGAGAAACGCACTGGGGGGAAAGGGATCGAGGGGGAAGTCGAGCGGGACGGGGTCGATGGGGGTGCAGGCGAAGAGCGCGTCGACGCACACCTCGGCGTCGGCGTAATCCATGGCGCGGGATCGCAAGGGGTCAGTTACGATGACACGGTGCGACGGGCGCAGTTCAGGAGTGGGGGTGGAGCGAGGGGTGAGTGAGGTGTCCAATATTCACATGGTGCCAATGCCGTGCCTGGGAACGCAATTGAAATAGTGGAGCAAGGGGTGGGCAGCTTTTACGCGCAACGGGCAACACTGGAATCCTGGGCCGAAGGAATGTGACGTCAGAATGACGAAAGCACGTTAAATGTCCGAACTGGGGAAGGTGGCATTGACACAAAAGTAATTCCTTGAAATGCGAATAATATACAGTAATCTGGACCATGCATTATCTAACAGTTTCATTAAATTATATTGCTATTTGTAATTGCTGCTGATAGTATCCACTTTGATCAAACATATGACTCTGAAAAAATCAGGCCTCATGTTGTTACGAATAACAATGGACGAAGATATGACTGTGCACTCCTAACCGCAGCTAAAGAAGCACGCAATACAGGGTCCTCGACATCATACTTTTTTGTCTGTTTGTCTTAGGGTTCATTCCGCTGTGGACACATGTCTCAATCGATGTGTCCCAATCGAGTGTACCGCTCCGAACCGAACTAAACCAGAGACGCGAAAATTTCGAAACTAGGGTGCAATTTGGTGTAATACGATGCAGTGCGGTAGAAACGATTGGGACACATCGATTGGGACATGTGTCCACAGCGGAATGCACCCTTAGTTTCCAGACGGTTTTTTTCCATTTAATCTGATTTTCAAGGAATGATTAATTTTTTCATCTGATTGAGTAGAAATGACTTTTTGTCTTCATCTGATTCATCAGAAGTGTAATACCGTATATGCTTCGTCTGAAATCGAAACATGTTAGAGTACGGGGATTTCCCGCAGAACATGCTCTGACAGGGCGAATATGTTGTCAAAGCAAATCTGCTGAGATCGAATCTCTTGTGTCAGGACGAGATTTCTATGATTGGACGAACATGTTGCGCTCTGACGTCGCGAATCTGCCGTGTCAGACCGAATTTTCTCTGATTGGGCGAATATTTTGTGCTTTGACAGGGCGAATCTGCCGTGTTAGGGCGATTTTGCTGAGACCAGTGAAGTCCGAATCACACCAATGTGTACTTCGAATGAATGTGACAGGTGCAGAAAAGTCAGACTCAACATTTATCCCACGTGCATCTACCTGCTAGAAACTCTATTTTAATCGGTCAGACAATTTCTTTTGAA
Source organism: Closterium sp. NIES-65 (assembly GCA_948144175.1). NCBI lineage: Eukaryota > Viridiplantae > Streptophyta > Zygnematophyceae > Desmidiales > Closteriaceae > Closterium > Closterium sp. NIES-65. Next base: position 4,084,673 of record CANXME010002170.1, on the reverse strand, counting down.
ATTTCTGATGTATCAGACACGCAAAGGCAAAACATCTGATGTGTCTGACGGGCCCTTCGGGGGCCCGTCTGACGCATCAGGGGGGTTCAAATCCTAGCGAGGACCCTGACGCAGTATCTAGAATGAATGTGAAGGGTCAGAATTGACTAGAAGCGTCAGACGGTTAGAGTGGATCGGGACCGTTGGAGCAGACGACATCGGGAAGCTGCAGGCAAGAGGAAATAGGCAGGAACGGTTTTGTAACTGTACGAGCCGCACGGTTGGGAATGAATTTGAATAAGGAAACGTACCCCTTAGAGTACATGGCTAGCTAGGTCGATTCGAATTCCACTGTACTTATATTTATATCATTGTACTTTCATGCTTTCATGATCTCAAGCATTTTACATTCACTCTGCTATTGAGGTCAAGGGCCCACCAACATTGCCTACCAGTATGCGAACCATGCGGTGGGTGAAAGGAGAGACAGGAGAGGACGAAGAGCTACCGGTACGAGCAAGCGCAAGGGGCCAGCACTACAGATGGTACCAGCAGCAGATGCAGGTGCAGACAGAGGATGGGTGGAAGCTGGTGCCGGCCCCAGGCGAGAGAGAAGCAGTGATTAAGGAGGTACACACAAAGCTAGGGCACTTTGGGCATGAGAGAACTGTGCGGCTGTTGAAGACAGGGTGGTGGTGGGAGGGGATGCGGAGGCAAGTAAAGGGGTGGGTGGAAGGCTATGAGGCGTGCCAAAGGAGCAGGGCAAACCTCACCCAAGCCAAGGCGGAGTTGCAGTCACTGCCCATCCGAGGCCTAGGTTTCAGGTGGTCCTTAGATTCGGCGGGGGAGCTGCTGCTGAGCCGGGGAGGGAAGCAATGCATAGTGCTCATGGTCGAACATGTGAGCAACTGGCTGGAGGTGAGGGCTATCCCAAGCAAGAGCTCAAGGCACGTGGTAGCGGCGTTCAAGGAACAAGTGGTATGCAGGTTCAGGGCATGTGCAGAGGTCCTCACGGATCAAGGGACAGAGTTCCAAGGGGAGTTCAAGAAGCTGCTGGAGGAGACAGGGATTACCCACAGGCGCACTTCTCGGCACCACCCATAGAGCGATGGGCTGACTGAGCGACTGGTGCAGACCTTGAAGCGGGGATTGCGAGCGTACGGGGAAAAGAGGAAGCGGGACTGGGATGAGGAGTTGCATTGGATTGCAGCAGGGTATAGATTCGGGAAGCAGGCGGCCCTGAGAGATCACTCTCCTTATAGTCTCCTATACGGATGTGAGCCGCTGCTGCCGGTGGGAGCAACACGGGTCCTCAGAGACACGGTGGCGGCAGGAACAATAGAGAACTGGGTGGCACTGTCAGAAGCGTGGGCAAGACACCTACGAGTGATGATGCCAACGACATTGGAGAATCTCCACACCGCCCAACTGAGGGATGCTCGGCGCTATGAGCAGCGGCAGCAGCAAGGGGCGGGGGGAAGACCCAGGAAGGGAGTGAGTCAGGGGCAGGAAGTGTACCTGATGCGAACAAAGCAAGATACGCTGGATGTTGGGGTGGGCTCAGAGAGGTGGAGGGTGAAGGAGGTCCGTCCCTCAAGGATCTTGGTTTTGGAAAATGACAAAGGGGCACTCCTGAAGGAGCACCAGAGTAACACGGCCATGGTGAAGGGGGGCAAGCCTCAAGAGAAGGGTCCTGTGACACGAGCTCAAGCAGCTAGAGCACGAGCACAGGAGGGGGCAGTGGGTAAGTGAGGCTATGCAACACGGAGAAGGAAGAAACAGGAGAGACAACATGAGAAGAATAGGTGCAGGGAGAAGAGCAGGTGCAGGATGAAGAGAAGGTGCATGAAGAAGAGCAGGGGCTGAGAGGAGGAAGGTTTTCCGACAGTTACTCGCGCGCTTCCCCAGCCACCCTTTCATCGCTGCTACTACTGCCACTGCCTGCCATGGCTACTCTCACTGTCCTAGCGGTTGACACCGACGGGCGCCCTTTCATGTTCGAGTTCCGGCTCGCTTGCCTGCACTGGTATCTCCGGCGTTTCCTTAGAGACGGTGTCTCCTTGCCCGAGCACACGTCGGGGTCACTTCAGGCCCCCACGACTCCCTCTGAGTCTGCTGCTGACATTGGGAAGACCGTGCGGCGGCGGTATCGGGTGGAATGTGTTGCCTACACAAAGTGGACGTAGCGCAACGCTGTCGAAGAGCTTGCTGTTCTCTTTCACCTGCTGGTCAACTAGGTGACGGTCAGCCTACACTTTCGTCAGGTGACGTTGGCCCACACTCTCTACAACGTTGTGGTTAGGCACTACTCCTCACTCTCTCCTGCCACTCGGCCACTGTGGCAGAGCCGTCCGTTGTTAGGGGAGGTCAGCAGCTGGTCGAGGCGGCGAGTACAGGTACCTGTACGCCTACTCCAACTGGTGGTGCAGCTGGTGGCCTCGGAGGTCCTGGGGGTGGACAGCGGCGGCAGCAGCGTCCGCCAGAGACCCTCCCACCGCATCACCTTCTTGAGTGGGATGTCCGGTGGGGCAGCCCCGGTGGCGGAGCTTGAGGTACTGGTGCTGGAGGCGCTAGTGCTGGAGGTACCGGTGCACGTCAGGAGGAGACTCTCTCACCAGACCGGCTTCGTGACTGGGCTGTCCGGTGGGGCGGCCTCGGTGGCGGAGCTGGATGTGTTGGAGCTGGAGCTACTAGAGCTGTAGGTGTTGGTGCTGGTGGTATTGGAGTTGGAGGTGCTGGAGGTATTGGTGCTGGAGGCGCTAGTTCTGGAGGTACTGGTGCACATCGGCAGGAGAATCTCTCGCCGGAGCGGCTTCGCGAGTGGGTTGTCTGGTACGGCAGCCCCAGTGGCAGAGCTGGACGTGCTGGAGCTGGAGCTACTAGAGCTGTAGGTGCTGGTGCTGGTGGTACTAGAGTTGGAGGTCCTGGAGGTACTGGTGCTGGAGGCGCTAGTGGTGGAGGTATTGGTGCACGTGGGCAAAAGATACTCTCGCCGGAGCGGCTTCGCGGGTGGGCTGTCCAGTGGGGCAGCCCCGGTGGCGGAGCTGGATGTGCTGGTAATCCTGGAGTTGGAGGTTCTCGTACTACTAGAGCTGCTGGAGATACTGGATCTGCTCGTGCTCGAGGTACTGGAGCAACTGGTGCTGGAGGTGCTGGAGCTGGAGGTGCTGGAGGTATTGAAGCTGGAGGTTCTGGTGCTGTGGGTACTGCGCCGCTACGACAGTTGTCTATCCACACCCGCTATCGTCCTTGCCGCCGCCTGACTCGGCACTTCGTCAGGTTCTTAGTCTTTTGTCTTCCACTGGCCTTACTCCGCCTTTCCTGTGTCCTCCGCTTGACCAGTAACAGCCACGTCAACTGCCTGCTCCTTCTCCGTACCCTGCGCAGACAGGCTCCCTGGCAGAGCGTCGTGAGCCTGAGTCTCATTGCCTCACCTGTTTGCACTGTCAGTCGTGCTTGTTGTCCTCATCCTCCACTTGTCCATGGCACGCACACTATGGCACTTCGTCCTTTCCCAGTTCCACAGCGTGTTGCGCTGCCGTCTCCTCCGGCGTCCTTCCTGGCGTTCCAACACGAGTCCGACCTTGCACGTGCTGCTAGTCCTACTGTCACACGCTACTTGGCTACTCTTGTCACTGACCCTTTCTTTGAGTCTGCTCCTGTGACTGCCTTAGTCACTGAGCTCGTTGAATTTTCTTCTACCTGCTGTCTCGACTACTTCGCGAGTCTTGTTACTGATTTTGAGTCTTGCTGTCCTCCGCCCATTGGAGGTGAGCTTGCCCTTGCCAGTGACGTCCTTGAAGACATGCGGTTTGAGCTTGAGTGTCTCGCGGCCATTTTACCTCATATCGCGTCCATGCTGCTGTGCCCTAAGGGAGACCCGGATGCACTAGCCATCCCTACCCTGCTCTTTGATGCAGAGGCGATCTGGATGAGTACTCCTCTTAGTGGAAGATAGCCATGGACGCAGAGATGGCTTCTTGGAAGTCCACAGGCACCTACGTCGACGAGGTTTTTCCTCCTGGGGCGAACATAGTCGATGGCATGTGGATTTTGAGAGTGAAGTGGCCGCCAGGTTCTTCGCAGATTTCTTGCACGGCAGCCTTCACGAGGAGATCTGGCTGCGCCACCCACCTGGCTTCACTGGGTCATTTCTTGAGGGTACCCACTGGTCGGGACTGCGTCTACTGCGAGTGCGAGGCGCCACAACGGCAAGGGCAAGGGGGGCGGCGGTGATGATGGGGGCGGCGGTGGTTGGGGCGGTGGGGGCGGTGGGGGTGGTGGCGGGGCTGGAGGGGCCAGTGGCAACGGCGGGGGTGGTGATGGCAGCGGCGGGGGTGGTGGCGGCAGCGGCGGGAGTGGTGGCGGTAGCGGCGGGGGTGGTGGCGGCAGTGGTGGAGGAGGTGGCCGGGGTTGGGGGAGTGGTGGTGGCGGCGGCGGCCGCGGTGGCAGTGGTGGTCGTGGGGGCGGCGGAGGCAGTGGAGCTCGTGGCAGCTCGGGCGGTGGCCTGCGCCAGCAGCAGACCCTGTCGCCCCAGGAACTCCGTGAGTGGTACTCTCAGCGTGGGGGGGGTGGCCTTAGCTGCCCGTACGTCATCCGCACAGGTGACCGCGCTGGTCAGCCGTGTGGGAGGGCGCACACCCTGCAGCGCTGCTTCTCCCGCCTCGACGACGCCTGGCACACCTAGTTTCCGGCTGCTACTGAGCTGCCTCGTTGGTTTGATCTGATCAAGAAAAACATTGATGTCTATGCTCTTGACTTTGATGCCATCCTTGGTGCTATGTATGTGATGTCTACTAGTGGAGAGGGTGACTGTTACCTGTGTGTCCCGCCCGACCCGGGCATTAGGACCAGTGAGGCTGCTGCTCTAGGTGCTAGTGTGTCTGCTGCCCCAGGTGCTGGTGAGGCTGCTACTCTAGGTGCTCGCGAGTCTGCACCCACTGCGTCTACTGAGGCACTGCACACCTTCACACTGGACTCAGGTGCTTCTCGCAGTTTCTTTCGTGACCGCACTGCCCTTGAGCAGCTTGCTCGGCCAGTTGCTGTCTCCCTCGCTGACCCCTCAGGGGGTCCGGTCATTGCGACCTCCTCCCATGTCCTCCCTTGTCCTGCGGTCCCGTCGGGCACACTGTCAGGTCTCTACCTCCCCTTGTTCTCCACAAACTTGGTGGCAGGTAGTGCGCTCCAGGACGGGGGTGTCCACCAGTTCACCCCTGCCTACGAGCGCGTGACACACTGCACGTGTGCTCGGATGGGTCGTCACCTGGCTACCTTCACTCGGCAGCCGGGGCCGGACTTGTACACACTGATCACTGAGTCCCCTCAGGTCGCTGCGTCTGCGTCTGCTTCAGGTCAGCTGTCTGCCCTCTGCTCGTGTCGCTCTCTAGCACATGAGACCGTCCTCTAGCACCACCGCCTTGGTCACCCGTCAGTGCAGCGCCTTTGTGGCATGCACAAACGGTACCTTGTCTCTGGTCTTCTCGGGTACTCCCTCTCCTGCTCCTCCCTGTCTTCACTGTGTCGAGGGACGGCAGTGCGCCGCTCCTCACTCCTCCTCGTTTCCCCCGACGACTGCTCCCTTGCAGACGCTCCACCTGGACATGTGGGGCCCAGCCCGCGTCCGTGGACAGGGTCAGGAGAGGTACTTCTTGATAGTTGTTGACGACTACTCGCGCTACACCACGGTCTTCCCCTTGCGCACCAAGGGTGAAGTCCCTGATGTTTTGATCCCTTGGATCCGCACTGCCCGTCTTCAGCTCAGCGAGAGGTTCCACTCGGACTTTCCTGTCCTGCGTCTGCACTCTAACAGAGGTGGGGAGTTTTCCTTCGACCTCTTGAGGGCCTACTGTCAGGGGCAGGGCTGCTCGCGCTTCCGGCCTCTCCACAGCAGAATGGGGTTGCTGAGCACCGCATTGGCTTGGTCATGGAGGTCGCTCGTACCTCCTTGATCCATGCGGCAGCCCCCCACTTTCTGTGGCCATTTGCGGTCCGATACGCTGCGCATCGGCTCAACCTCTGGCCCCGTGTCTCCGTTCCGGAGACTTCGCCGACACTGCGTTGGACGGGAGAGGTTGGTGATGCGTCGCGTTTTCGGGTCTGGGGATCTCGAGCTTTTTTTCGCAACACGTCCGCAGACAAGCTCTCCTCCCGCGCTGTTCCTTGCGTCTTCCTTGGCTTTGTCCCGGACGCGTCTGGTTGGCTGTTTTACCACCCCACCTCGCGTCGTGTCCTGCCCTCTCAAGACGTCACTTTTGACGAGTCCGTCCCCTACTACCGCCTCTTCCCCTACCGCACTGCCCCGCTCCCCCCCCCGCCTCACTTCCTCGCTCCAGGTGCTGCTGTAGTAGACCCCCTCCCCCCTCAGGGTGCCGCTCCCTCAAGTGTGTCCCAGGTAGATCCGGTTGAGCCTGTCGAGGTAGCTGTCGACTCTCGTCCTGCTTGGGGTGCTGAGCTTGAGTGTGCGGAGCTTGGGGGTGCGGAGCCTGGGGGTGCGGAGCCTGGGGGTGCTGAGCCTGGGGGTGCTGTGACTGTGGGTGCTGAGCCTGGGGGTGCTACTCCTGGGCGTTCGGCGCCTGGAGACCCTCCTTCTTCCCAGCAGTTGCGTGAGTGGTACTCGCGGTACTGCAACCTCAGGAGAGGTGCTGCTGCAGCTGGTGCTCGTGGTTCCTCGCCTCGGCGCGAGCTACACTCTCCCCAGCGACTCCGAGAGTGGTACGCTCCGCGCTGCTGTGTCCGGAGTGGTGCTGCTGGTGCTGGGGACCCTGACGTTGGAGCTACTGCTGGTGCTGAGGACCGTGGAGCTGGAGCTGGTGCTAGTGCTGCGGACCATGGAGTTGGAGCCGTTGCTGGTGCTGCGGACCCTGGCGTTGGAGCTGCTGCTGGTGCTGCGGACCCTGGCGTTGGAGCTGCTGCTGGTGCTGCAGACCCTGGAGTTGGAGCTGCTGCTGGTGCTGACGCTGGTGGAGCTCCTGGTGGTCCTGCGGGCGCTGTCGCTGGTGGCCCTGGAGCTGAGGCTACTGGTGGTCTCTCTGCTGGTTCTAGAGGCGCTACGCGGCCGCAGCCGTACATCGTTTCGCTCCTTCAGCAGGTTCTTTGTCAGACGCCTCCTCCTTGTCCTGCTCCCTCCTTAGAGTGTCTTCCGCTAGTCCAGTCGCAGTCACAGTTGCCTCCTGCCTTACCACTCCCTGGTCCTTCTCCTTACACTGGTCCGACTGGAGGTCTTACAGAGCGTCGTGAGACTGAGTCTCGTCCTGCGTCGCCCGAGTCTCGTCGTGTGTCGCCTGTTCGTGCTGCTCACACTGGTCGTCGTGTCCCTTGTCAGCGTCCTCCTGCTGTCCCAGATGGCGCTTCGTCCTTCCACTGCTCCTCAATGTGTCCCTCTGCCGTCTCCTCCTGCGTCCTCTCTTCCTGCTCTTACTGACCCGGAGTCTGACTCCCTTCGTGCTGCCAGTCCTACTGTCACGCGTCTCCTGGCCACTGCTGTCACTCACCCTTCCTTTGAGTTAGCTGCTGCGTTTTCTCTAGTCGCTGAGTTAGTTGACTATGCTGCCGCTTGTCGTCTAGACTACGCTGCTAGCCTTGTCGCTGAGTCTGAGTCTGAGTCTGTCTGTCCTCCGTCCATCGGGGGTGAGTGTGCTCTTGGCACGGACGTCCTTGAGGACAGGCAGGAGGAGTTTGAGTGCTTTGCCGCTGCTTTACATCATCTCGTGTCCATGCTGGTTGCCCCTAAGGGAGACCCGGATGCTCCAGACATCCCGAACCCGCGCTCTTACGCTGAGGCGATCGCGGGTAAGTACTCCTCTCAAAGGGAGACAGCCATGGACACAGAGATGGCTTCCCAGAAGTCCAGAGGCACCTACGTCGACAAGGTTCCCCCACCTGGGGCGAACATTCTCAGTAGCATGTGGATTTTCAGGGTGAAGCGGCCGCCGGGTTCTCCGCCTGTCTTCAAGGCGCGTTACATTGTACGAGGCTTCAGTCAGCAAGAGGGAGTAGACTTCTTCCAGACCTTCTCCCCGACCCCGAAGATGACCACTCTTCGGGTTCTGCTGCACGTCGCCGCTCAGCGTGACGACGAGCTCCACTCGCTTGAATTCAGTACTGCTTTCCTACAGGGCAGCCTGCACGAGGAGATCTGGCTGCGCCGCCCACCTAGCTTCACTAGTTCGTTCCCTCCTGGTACCAAGTGGAGCCTCCGGCGGCCAGTCTACGGTCTCCGCCAGGCGCCGCTTGAGTGGCACGACACACTGAGGACTACACTTGCGGCTCTTGGGTTCGCTGCTTCTACTGCTGACCCGTCATTGTTTCTACGCACTGACACTGCGGCACTCGCCCACGTGAAGTCAGATCTGCAGAAGAGACACACGTGCACAGACCTGGGTGAACTGACAAGCTATCTTGGCTTGCGGATCACCCAGGACAGAGCACGCCGCACCATCACCTTGAGTCAGTCACACGTGGTGCAGTAGGTCCTTCAGCGCTTCCGCTTCACGTACTCCTCGCCTCAGGCCACTCCTCTACCTACCGGTCACTCGCTCTCAGCTCTGCCTTCGGATAAGTCCGTGGAGCCGAGTGGCCCGTATCCAGAGCTTGTGGGCTGCCACATATACCTGATGACCTGCACTCGACCTGACCTTGCATACCCTCTTAGCATCCTAGCACGCTATGTCGCTCCTGGTCGTCACTGGAAGGAGCACATGGATGCCGCTAAGAGGGTGTCGTGCTACTTGTGCAGTACGTCGGGCATGGGGCTAGTGCTTGGAGGATGAGACCGAGTTGTACTCACTGGGCACTCAGACGCATCTTGGGCTGACGACCAGGCTACTCAGCGGTCGTCTCAGGGTTACACATTCAGCCTTGGCTCTGGTTCAGTTTCTTGGCGTTCTACACGCTCGTCTTCTGTTCTCAGCTCCAGTTGTGAGGCTGAGATCTACGCCACAGCCATGGCTGTACAGGAGTTACGCTGGCTCACCTACCTGATGACCGACTTGGGAGAGCGGCCTCGTTCTCCTCCAGTGCTGTATGTTGACAACAAGGCTACCATTGCCTTGTGTGAGGAGCACAGACTGGAGCACAGAACGAAGCATATCGCTTTGCGCTACTTCCTTGCTCGAGAGCTGCAGCAGCGTGGTCAGCTTCGTCTGCGTTACATGGCCACTCGGGCCAACACTGCTGATGTGTTCACCAAGGCGCTTCAGCCTTGTGACCATCAGCACTTCTGTATTGTTCTAGGCCTCGTGCCTACTGTGCCTCACTTGCTTACTTCTTGACTCTGCTTATACTGTGATCTCTATATATATACCTGCATGTTTACTCTTGCTAGGTTGTGATCACTGTATCTCTTGTTATATTATCAACCTGCATGTGAACTGGTCTTGTGACCACTTGCTTGTGCTCAGAATTTGTGTGGTTTCCTTGAGATCCACCCTGAGCTTGCTTTGCTTTGCTTTGACTGGTCTTGTGACCATCTGGTTGTCTCCCAGTTATCCTATGGGGGTGTGTCAAACATTATATGTTTATATTGTGTAGGCTATAGTGGGTTTAGCCTTAGGGGGTACAACAAACTTAGGGTTTCCTACTTGTACCCAACTTCTTGCTAGTTCATTCACTCTCGTGCAGTACTATCCTCTAACAAACATGGGGCTCGTGCTTGGAGGACGGGGCTCAGTGGTACTCACAAAACACTCCGACGCTTCTTGGGCCGACTCAGCGGTCGTCTCAAAGTTACAGATTCATTCTCGGGTCTGATTCTCTCTTGTGCAAGTCCCCTCGTTCGTCATCTATGCTTGGTTCCAGTTGTGAGGCCAAGATCTAAGCTGGGGCCATGGGTGCACAGGAGTTACGCTGACTGACCTACCTACTGACCGACTTGGGTGGGCAGCCTTGTTCTCCTCCAATTCTGTACGTTGACAACAAGGCCATGATTGCCTTGTGTCGGGAGCAGAGAGTGGAGCATAGAACGAAGCCAATTGCTCTTCGCTACTTTCTTGCTCGAGAGTTGCAGCAGCGTGGTCAGCTTTGCCTTGCTTACGTGGCCTCACAAAGGCTCTTGGGTCTGTTGATCATCAGCGTTTCTGCACTGCACTAGGCCTTGTGCCTGCTCTGCCTCACCTGCTGGTTGCTTGACTTTGTCTTGTACTGTGATATTTATTTATGCATATATATCTGCATGCTTGCTCTTGCTAGGTTGCGATCACTGTACTGCTTGTGCTTTTATCTCTCTTCATGTGAACTGGCCGTGTGCCCGCTTGCTTGTGCTTATACCGCGTGGTGATCTTGAGATCCACCATGAGCTTCACTTTGCTTTGTTCTCTTGCTTGACTGATCTTATGACCATAGGTTGTTCTTGCTATCCCCAACTTTGCCTCTGTGGGTGTGTCAAACTGTGTTTGTATGTCTGTAGACCTAGTACTTGTACTCATGTCTCATGCTAGTCAATCATTCCTTCTTGATGATTCTGACAATTTTGAGCCCTAGTGCAGCCCGCACTTGGACCGTGCTGAGGAAAGTAGAACGAGAATGAATGAACTATGAATGAAGTGGGTAAAAATATGAAACCCTAATTGTGTTGTACCCCCTATGGGATACCCCACTATAGCCTACACAATAACAGAAGCTATAATGTTCTGACACACCCCCATAGGCAAAGTGGGGGAGAACAAGGGGTCACAAGACCAGTCAAGCAAAGCAAAGCAAAGCTCAGGGTGGATCACAAAGTCACCACACATTCCGAGCACAAGTTCAAAGGCAAAAGGGCCAGTTCACATGCAAGATCACATATATATATATATATATATATATATATATATATATATACAAGAGGCTAAGCAAGCAAGAGCAGGAGTATATATAAGTGACAGTACAAGCAAGGTCAACAAGAGAGCAAGTGAGGCAAGACAGGCACAAGACCCAGCTGAGTGCAGAAGCGCTGATGATCACAAGGCGCAAGTGCCTTGGTGAACACATCAGCAGTGTTAGCCTCAGAGGCCACATACGCAAGCCGCAACTGTCCACGCTGCTGTAGCTCACGAGCAAGAAAGTAGCGGAGAGCAATGTGCTTTGTCCTGTGCTCCAGTCGCTGCTCTCGACACAAGGCCAGCATGGCCTTGTTGTCTACGTACAGGACTGGAGGAGAACGAGGTGTGCTCCAGTCGCTGCTCTCGACACAAGGCCAGCATGGCCTTGTTGTCTACGTACAGGACTGGAGGAGAACGAGGCGGCTCTCCAAGGTCGGTCAGCAGGTAGGTGAGCCAGCGAAGCTCCTGGGCAGCCATAGCCCCAGTGTAGATCTCAGCCTCACAACTGGAGCCGAGAACAGAAGACGAGCGGGTAGCCCGCCACGAAACAGAGCCGGAACCAAGACTGAAGGTGTAACCCTGTGACGACCGCTGCGTAGCCTGGTCGTCAGCCCAAGAAGCGTCCGCGTGCCCAGTGAGGACCACTGGACTCCGCCCTCCAAGCACTAGCCCCATGCCCGACGTACTGCACAAGTAGCGCAACACCCTCTTCGCTGCAGCCATGTGCTCTGGTTGGTGTCTCCCAGGAGCAACATAGCGTGCGAGAATGCTAAGAGGGTATGCAAGGTCAGGTCGTGTGCAGGTCATCAGGTACATGAGGCAGCCGACAAGCTCTGGATACGGGACACTCGACTCTACGGACTCATCCGAAGGCAGAGCTGAGAGTGAGTGACGAGTAGGCAGAGGAGTGGCCTGAGGCGAGGAGTACGTGAAGCCGAAGCGCTGAAGGACCTGCTGCACCATGTGTGACTGAGTCAGGGTAATGGTGCGGCGTGCTGTGTCCCGGGTGATCTGCAAGCCAAGGTAGCTGCGCAGTTCACCCAGGTCAGTGCACGTGTGTCTCTTCTGCAGCTCGGACTTCACGTAGGCGAGTCCAGCAGTGTCAGCTGTGGCAAAGACCAAGTCGTCGACGTACACGAGGATGTAGAACGGCGGCAGAGAGGTGTCGGTGCGCAGAAACAGCGACGGGTTGGCAGTAGAAGGAGCAAACCCAAGTGCCGCCAGCGTAGTCCTCAGTGTGTCGTGCCACTCACGTGGCGCCTGGCGGAGACCGTAGACTGGACGCCGGAGACTCCACTGGGTACCAGGAGGGAAAGACCCAGTGAAGCCAGGTGGGCGGCGCAGCCAGATCTCCTCGTGCAGGCTGCCCTGCAAGAAAGCAGTGCTGAAGTCGAGAGAGTGCAGCTCATAGTCACGGTGAGCAGCAACGTGCAGCAGTACCCGAAGAGTGGTCATCTTCGGGGTGGGGGAGAAGGTCTGAAAGTAGTCAACTCCTTGCCGCTGACTGAAGCCACGAGCCACATAACGCGCCTTGAAGACAGGCGGAGAACCCGGCGGCCGCTTCACCCTGAAGATCCACATGCCACTGACGATGTTCGCCCCAGGAGGGGGGACAGGGTCAACGTAGGTGCCTGTGGACTTCCAGGAAGCCATCTCTGCATCCATACCTGCCACTGAGAGCAGTAGGGACCCTCTATCGCCTCCGCGTAAGAGCGCGGAGTCGGGATGTCAAGTGCATCCGGGTCTCCCTCAGGGGTGAGCAGTACGGACACGAGATGAGGTGAAGCGGCAGCCAGACACTGGAACTCCTCCTGCCTGTCCTCAAGGACGTCCGTGCCAAGGGCACACTCACCCCCGACGGACGGAGGACAGACAGACTCAGACTCAGCGACAAGACTAGCAGCGTAGTCTAGGCGACAGCGAGCAGCAAAGTTGACGAGCTCAGTAACAAGGGGAGACGCAGCAGTAGACTCGAAAGAAGGGTCAGTGACGACAGTAGCAAGGAGACGCGTGACAGTAGGACTGGCAGCATGAAGAGAGTCCGACAACGGGTCAGGAAGAGCAGGAAGAGAGGACGCAGGAGGAGAAGGCAAAGGGGCACGCAGAGGAGCAGTGGACGGACGCAGAGACATCCGGTGCGTGCCAGGGACAGGAGGAGGACGCTGACGCAAACCGCGACCACTAGTGCGCGCAGCACGAACAGGCGACGCAGGACGAGACGCAGGCTCACGACGCTCAGTAACACCTCCAGTAGGACCAGCGTAGGGAGAAGGAGCAGGCATAGGGGAGGCAGGCTGTAGCTGTGACTGTGACTGGACAGGCTGTGGACCCTCTAAGGGGGGAGAAGGAGGACCAGTAGAAGGTGTAAGACCAAGAACCTGCTGCAGGAGTGGAACGAAGTACGGTCGAGGCCGCGTGGCGACGCCAGAAACAGCAGGGACAGCACCAGGACCCTCAGCAGGAGTACCCGCTCCAGCAGTACCTCCAGTAGCACCAGAACCCCCAGCAGCACCTCCAGCAGCTCCAGAACCTCCAGCAGCACCAGGAGCACCGCCAGGAGGACCGCCAGTGGTTGTCTCAGCGCCAACACCCTCAGGAGCACGAGCTCCAGTCGAACCCGCAGGCCCAGTAGCTCCAGTACTCCCAGGACGAGCACCGCCGGGACCCGCGACAGCAGCACCCTCAGTAGCCGACGAACCTCCAGCACCAGCAGCACGGCTCCCGCGCCGGGTAAACCACTCTCGCAGCTCCTGTGGAGAGAGTGGCTCTCGGCGAGAAGAAGCACCCGGAGAACCTCCAGGCGGAGCACCTCCAGGCTCAGCACCCCCAGACCCAGCACCCCCAGGCAAGGCACCTCCAGGCGTAGCATCCCCAGGCTCAGCACCCCCAGGCTCATCACCCCTAGGCGTAGCACCCCCAGGCTCAGCACCCCCAGGCTCAGCACCCCTAGGCTCCGCACCCCCAGGTCCAGCACCCCAAGGCGTAGCACTACCAGGCTCAGCACCCCCAGTCTCAGCACCCCTAGGCTCAGCACCCTCAGCAGCACCAGAGTCACCAATGATCTCGACAGGCTCGACTGCGTCTACCTAGGACACACCTAAAGGGGCAGGACCCTGAGGGGGGAGGGGGTCTACCGGGGGGGGACCTGGTACAAGGAAGAGCGGGGGCGGGGGAAGGGACGGGGTGCGGTAGGGGAAGAGGCGGTAGTAGGGTACTGACTCGTCGAACGTGACGTCCTGGGAGGACAGAACACGGCGAGAGGTGGGGTGGTCGAACTGCCACCCAGGGGCGTCGGGGGGGAACCCCAGGAAGACGCAGGGAGCAGCGCGAGGGGACAGCTTGTCCGCAGACAAGTCGCGGACAAACGCCCGAGATCCCCAGACCTGGAACGCCGACGCATCGCCAACCTTCCCCGTCCACAGCAGGGCTGGGGAGGTCTCCGGCCTGGAGACCCTGGGGTGAAGGTTGATCTGATGCGCCGCGTACCTGACCGCAAACGGCCACAGAAAATGGGGGGAAGCCGCATGCATCATAGACGTACGAGCGACGTCCATGACCATGCCTATGCGGCGCTCTGCAATCCCATTTTGCTGTGGTGAGTCCGGAAGCGTGAAGGTCTGACGGATGCCTCGCGCACGACAGTAGGCACGCAGAAGGCCAGAGGAGAACTCTCCGCCTTTGTCCGAGTGCCGACGCAGAACAGGAAAGTCCGAGCCAAAGCTCTGCCTAAGCTGGAGACGAGCTGCGCGGATCCAGTCGATCAGCACCTCAGTGACATCACCCTTGCTGCGCAAGGGGAAGACTGTGGTGTAACGCGAGTAGTCGTCAACAACAAGCAGGAAGTAGCGCTCGTGACCTAGTCCACGGACGCGGGCACGGCCCCACACGTCCATGTGAAGCGTCTGCAAAGGGGCCTCTGTGGGAGGAAACTCGGAGGAGTGAGGGGCAGCACGCTGGCGCCCCTCGACACAGGGGACACAGGCAGGGCCAGGGCCCTGAGGAAGGGGAGGGAGGGACCGGGGGAGACCAGACACAAGAAGACGGGAGGCCATGCCTCTGAGCCGAAGCAGAGAGGGGTGACCAAGGCGGTGGTGCCAGAGGAGAGTCTCGTGAGAAAGGCGACGACACGAACAGGGGGCAGACTCAGGACCAGACCTGGACGCTGGAGCAAACACCTGACCAGACACAGGGACCCTACCAGACTCAGCAACTGGAGGAGAAGCAGTGGTTAGTGTGTACAGGCTCGACCCTGGCTGACGTGTAAACGTAGCCAGGTGGCGACCTGTGCTAGTCTCTGTGCAGTGCGTCACCCGCTGACGAGCAGGAGTGAACTGGTGGACACCCGCATCCTGCAGGTCAGCACCACTCACCAGTTTCGTAGAGAACGAGGGGAGGTAGAGACCAGACAGGGTGCCAGAGGGAGCCGCCGGACACGGGAGGACTGTGGAGAAGCGAGACAGGACAGGACCCCCAGAGGGGTCAGCCAGGGATACCGCAACCGGCCGACTAAGCGGCGTGAGTGTGGTGCGGTCCCGAAAGAAGGAGCGAGACGCCCCAGAGTCAAGGGTCAAGGTGTGGTAGCCATGATAGCAGTCGACGGTCTCACCAGACAGGACGGGTCGGGCAGCTCAGCAGCACAGCAACACGGCAACACTGCAGCTCGGCCGGCCCAGCAGCAGCAGCAGCTCCGCGGGACCAGCGACTCGGCTCCTCAGGTGACTCGGGCGGCCCGGGCGGTGCAAGCGGCTCGGGCGGCACGGGCGGCTCGGGCGGCTCGGGCAGTCAGCGACACAGGCGGCTCGGGCGGCTCGGCTTCTCAGCGACGCAGGCGACTCGGGCGGCTCGGGTGACGCAGGTGGCACGGGCGGCTTGGGCGGCGTGGGGCCGGGACGGCGGCGTGCGGCCGGGACGGGTGGCGCACTGGCGGTGTGGGGCCGGGACGGCGGCGCAGGGCTGGGACGGGTGGCGCACGGGCGGCGTGGGGCCGGGACAGCGGCTCGCGGCCGGGACGGGTGGCGCACGGGCGGCTGGGAGCGGGGCCGGGACGGGCGACGCACGGGCGGCTTGGGGCCGGGAAGGTGGCGAGGGGCCAGGACGGGCAGCGCACGGCCGACGAGGGGCCGGGACGGCTGTGCGCGGCCGGGACGGGCGGCGCACGGGTGGTGTGGGGCCGGGACGGGCGGCGCACAGCGTCGACGGGCCGGGACGGGCGGCGCACAGGCGCCTAAGGGTGGCGCGACGGCGGCGTGGGGCCTGACGGGCAGCGCGCGTGCGTCTAGGGGCCGAGACGGGCGTCGCACGGGCGTCTAAGGGCGGCGCGCGGGCGGCGTGGGGCCTGGACGGGCGGCGCGCGGGCGTCTAGGGGCCGAGACGGGCGGCGCGCTGGCGTCTAAGGGCGGCGCGCGGGCGTCTAGGGGCCGGGACGGGCAACGCGCACGCGCGTCTAAGGGCGGCGCGCGGGCGTCTAGGGGCCGTAGGGCAGGTCGACAAAGTGAGAGAGAGGGCCCGGAGCGCGCTCCGGGCAAAAAAAAAAAGTTTGATGTGGTGGGCCTTAAGTACAGTTCCCACGGGGGAACCTGCTCGATACCATGAGGAAAGTAGAACGAGAATGAATGAACTATGAATGAAGAGGGTACAAATATGAAACCCTAATTGTGTTGTACCCCCTATTGGATACCCCACTATAGCCTACACAATAGCATAAGCTATAATGTTCTGACATGTGCCATGCAGCACGTGAGAGGAGCATGAAGCGTTGGTGCGTGGGGTGCAGCATGTGCACGAGGCCGTGGCGAGGTAGGCGCTCATGGCCACATGATGCCACTCCTTCTTGTAAGATGTGAGAGTACGACGGCTTATGCCAGCTATGCTTGCTTGCCTAGACTTTATTACGCTATATCTAGCTTGGGTTTTATTTATCATGCATAGATATGCTTGATTTCCTAGGTTAGGTGCATTCCTACATATTATTATAGTTATAGCACCGAACCAGGTTACGTGTACCGAACTCAAGCCTATTCGGTTTCCACCGAATTGCTTTCTACTGAGTTCGGGAAGGTTCTGTTCGGGGCGCTTCGCGACCCTCAGTGTACAGTAAGATGACTAGCGCCTAGAATTCAATTATTTTCGTCGCACATTTTCCTGTAAATCGCCAAATGGAGGAAAACGGTGATAATTCCTTACGAAAAATTATGGAGTTATACACCGGCTTGGACCAGACGCAAGCGGCACTCCAGAGAATAGAGGAGCTTCTCGCGAACTAGTTGGTAGCCGCCACAGCATCAGCGAACGTAGCAGCGAATGCAGCAGCGATGCCAGCAGCAGCAGCAGCGACACCGACACTTCACCCAGCAGCAGCGGCAGCAGCTACAGTGAATATTGAGGCGGCAAGTCCGAGGCTACCGGAGACATTCAATCCGAATGCTAGAGACACCGACGTCCGTCGATTCATTGCGACCCTCGAAATTTACTTCGAGGCCGTTGGCTGTACGTCCGCGACACACGATGCAATGCGGATTCGGCTCGCAGCGACACTGTTACGAGGCCCGGCGCTCGAGTGGATTTACAACAGCAATAAGATCCGAGGCGAGGGGTCATGGACGCAGTTTCGAGAAGCTTTAATTCAACGCTTCGAACCAATCAACTCCAGCTACATGGCGCGGCAGCAGATTCATCGGCATAAACAGTTCGGCAGTGTAACACAGTACACGCAGCAGATGGAGAGCCTCTTCAACCGAATTACCGACCTGAGCGAAGGGGAAAAAATCCAAGCGTATACTGAAGGACTAAAGATGGAAGTCCGCCAACAAGTGATTGCCGCGAACTACAACAACTACCACGACATGGTGTGTGCAGCAGAGAGATTCGATGCGCTGATGCGATGTGAACCCGAGGCACGACGCCACGTGCCGAACCGATCATTTGGCACGAAGCGATCGGCACCACCCACGACCGCCGACCCGATGGATATCGACAAGATCGACGCGAAGCAGCGGCCCACAAAATATGAGAGGTGCGAATTTTACGGCGCAGCAGGACATCGACTCTTGGCGTGTTGGAAGTTGAAGATAGTACGAGCGGAGCTGCAGGGCAACAACAGTGCAACATCTACGATGGCGAAAAAAGGAGGACACGATGGCGCGAATTTAAAACGCCACGACCGGCCGGCAACAGGGGAAATCGCCGAGACAAATGGAGGCTCCGCGAAAAAAGACTCTGCACCGACCGGGAAACTCCAGCCGAACACCCCCGAGAGTAAGAATATTCCCTCTCGAGGTTTTCAAGCCTTAAGAAAATTCAGGGGAGATTTCAAGGCCAAGAAAAAGCCTTCAGACAATATTCAGGTACCTGCGAAGTTGGGCAAACCACTCCGGAGCGTTGAAAAGGGTCGTGCGTTCCAAGGAGTTCATATTCTCTCCCCGCAGCATAGTGTTAAGGCTCCCCATTGCCCACAGGAGAAGCCTACACAGCTGCAAAGGCTTAAGAGAAGGTTACAGGCCAAGACGAAGCTGAATCGGCCTCGGATAAATCCTTCTAACCCTGCTCAGTTGTGTGAAACTATGAGCAGAGGAATGAATTGACTAAGTCAGAGTTGGGTACAAATACAACCCTAGCAAACTGTACCCCATATGTGCTACCCCACTATAGCCTACAAACATGCATCAGCTATAATAATCTGACACACCCCCATAGGCAAAGTGGGGGAGAACAAGGGGTCACAAGACCAGTCAAGCAAAGCAAAACAAGCTCAGGGTGGATCACAAAGTCACCACACAGTCCGAGCACAAGAGCAAGGCCAGAGGCCAGTTCACATGCAGGAGTAAAGACATATATATAAAACTAGACAAGCAAGAGCAGGTATATATATGTCAAAGTACAAGTAAAGTCAAGAAGAGAGCAAGTGAGGCAAGACAGGTACAAGACCCAGCTGGGTACAAAAGCGCTGATGGTCGCAAGGCGCAAGTGCCTTGGTGAACACATCAGCAGTGTTGGCCTCAGAGGCCACGTAAGCAAGTCGCAACTGACCACGCTGCTGCAGCTCACGAGCAAGGAAGTAGCGGAGAGCAATGTGCTTCGTTCTGTGCTCCAAGCGCTGCTCTCGACACAAGGCCAACATGGCCTTGTTGTCTACGTACAGCACTGGAGGAGAACGAGGCAGCTCTCCAAGGTCAGTCAGCAGGTAGGTGAGCCAGCGAAGCTCCTGTGCAGCCATGGCCCCGGCGTAGATCTCAGCCTCACAACTGGAGCCGAGAACCGAAGACGAGCGAGTAGACCGCCACGAGACAGAGCCGGAACCAAGGCTGAAGGTGTAACCCTGTGACGACCGCTGCGTAGCCTGGTCGTCAGCCCAAGAAGCGTCTGCGTGCCCAGTAAGGACCACTGGACTCCGCCCTCCAAGCACTAGCCCCATGCCCGACGTACTGCACAGGTAGCGCAATACCCTCTTCGCTGCAGCCATGTGCTCTGGTCGGTGTCTCCCAGGAGCAACATAGCGTGCAAGGATGCTCAGAGGGTATGCAAGGTCAGGTCGAGTGCAGGTCATCAGGTACATGAGGCAGCCAACAAGCTCTGCATACGGACCACTCGACTCTACGGACTCATCCGAAGGCAGAGCTGAGAGTGAGTGGCGAGTAGGCAGAGGAGTGGCCTGAGGCGAGGAGTACGTGAAGCCGAAGCGCTGAAGGACCTGCTGCACCATGTGTGACTGAGTCAGGGTAATGGTGCGGCGTGCTCTGTCCCGAGTGATCTGCAAGCCAAGGTAGCTGCGCAGTTCACCCAGGTCTGTGCACGTGTGTCTCTTCAGCAGCTCGGACTTCACGTAGGCGAGTCCAGCAGTGTCCGCTGTGGCAAAGACCAAGTCGTCGACGTACACGAGGATGTAGAACGGCGGCAGGGAAGTGTCGGTGCGAAGAAACAGCGACGGGTCAGCAGTAGAAGGAGCAAACCCAAGAGCCGCAAGCGTAGTCCTCAGTGTGTCGTGCCACTCACGCGGTGCCTGGCGGAGACCGTAGACTGGCCGTCGGAGGCTCCACTGGGTGCCAGGAGGGAAAGTCCCAGTGAAGCCAGGCGGACGGCGCAGCCAGATCTCCTCGTGCAGGCTACCCTGCAGGAACGCAGTGCTGAAGTCGAGAGAGTGAAGCTCGTAGTCGCGCTGAGCGGCAATGTGCAGCAGCACCCGAAGAGTGGTCATCTTCGGGGTGGGAGAGAAGGTCTGAAAGTAGTCAACTCCCTGCCGCTGACTGAAGCCACGAGCCACGTAACGCGCCTTGAAGACAGGCGGCGAGCCCGGCGGCCGCTTCACCCTGAAGATCCACATGCCACTGACGATGTTCGCCCCAGGAGGGGGAACCGCGTCAACGTAGGTGCCTGTGGACTTCCAGGAAGCCATCTCTGCATCCATAGCTGCCTGCCACTGAGAGGAGTAGGGACCCTCTACGGCCTCCGCGTAAGAACGCGGAGTCGGGATGTCTAGTGCATCCGGGTCTCCCTCAGGGGCTAGCAGTACAGACGCGAGACGAGGTGAAGCAGCGGCTAGACACTGGAACTCCTCCTGCCTGTCCTCTAGGACGTCCGTGCCAAGGGCACACTCACCCCCGACGGACGGAGGACAGGCGGACTCAGACTCAGCGACAAGACGAGCAGCGTAGTCTAGACGACAGCGCGCAGCAAAGTCGACAAGCTCAGTGACAAGGGCAGACGCAGCAGACGACTCGAAGGAAGGGTCAGTGACAGCAGTAGCAAGGAGACGCGTGACAGTAGGACTGGCAGCACGAAGAGAGTCCGACTCCGGGTCGGCAAGAGCAGGAAGAGAGGAAGCAGGAGGAGAAGGCAAAGGGGCACGCAGAGGAGCAGTGGACGGACGCAGTGACATCCGGTGCGTGCCAGGGACAGGAGGAGGACGCTGACGCGACCCGCGACCACTAGCGCGCTCAGTACGAACAGGCGACGCAGGACGAGACGCAGGCTCACGACGCTCAGTAAGACCTCCAGTCGGACCAGCGTAGGGAGAAGGAGCAGGCAAAGGGGAGGCAGGCTGTAGCTGTGGCTGTGACCGGACAGGCTGCGGACCCTCTAAGGAAGGAGGAGGAGGTGTAAGACCAAGAACCTGCTGCAGGAGCGGAACGAAGTACGGTCGAGGCCGCGCGGCGACGCCAGAAACAGCAGGAACAGCACCAGCACCCCCGGCAGGAGCACCCACCCCAGCAGCACCTCCAGCAGAACCACCAGAAGCTCCAGAACCTCCAGCAGCAGCACCAGGAGTACCGTCAGTCGGACCACCAACCGCAGGCTCAGCGCCAACGTCCTCAGCAGGACCAGCTCCAGGAGAACACTCAGACCCAGCAGCTCCAGCACCCACAGGACGAGCACCGCCAGGTCGCGTGGCAGCAGCGCCCTCCGCAGCCGAAGAACCACCAGCACCAGCGGCACGCCTCCAGCGCCGGGCAAACCACTCACGCAGCTCCTGTGGAGAGAGCGGCTCCCGGTGAGACGAAGCACCCCCAGGCACAGCACCTCCAGGCTCGGCACCTCCCGGCTCAGCACCCCCAGGCTCAGTACCCCCAGACACAGCACCCCCAGGCACAGCACCCCCAGGCTCAGCACCCCCAGGCTCAGCACCCCCAGGCCCAGCACCCCCAGACTCCGCACCCCCAGGCTCAGCACCCCTAGACTCCGCACCCCCAGGCTCAGCTCCCGCAGCAGCACCGGAGTCACCAGTGACCTCGACAGGCTCGACCGCGTCTACCTGAGACACACCTGAAGGGGCAGGACCCTGAGGGGGGAGGGGGACTACTGGGGGGGGACCTGGAACCAAGAAGAGGGGGGGTGGGGGGAGGGACGGAGTGCGGTAGGGGAAGAGGCGGTAGTAGGGTACCGACTCGTCGAACGTGACGTCCTGGGAGGACAGAACACGTCGAGAGGTGGGGTGGTAAAACTGCCACCCAGGGGCGTCGGGGGGGAACCCGAGGAAGACGCAGGGAGAAGCACGAGGGGACAGCTTGTCCGCAGACAGGTCGCGAACAAACGCCCGAGATCCCCAGACCCGGAACGCCGACGCATCGCCAACCTTCCCCGTCCACAACAGAGCTGGGGAGGTCTCCGGTCGAGAGACCCTGGGGTGGAGGTTGATCTGGTGCGCAGCGTACCTGACCGCAAACGGCCACAGAAAATGGGGAGCAGCCGCATGCATCATGGACGTACGAGCGACGTCCATGACCATGCCAATGCGGCGCTCAGCGATCCCATTCTGCTGTGGTGAGTCCGGAAGCGTGAAGGTCTGACGGATGCCTCGCACACGACAGTAGGTACTCAGGAGGGCCGAGGAGAACTCTCCGCCTCTGTCCGAGTGCAGACGCAAGACAGGGAAGTCAGAGCCAAAGCTTCTCCGAAGCTGAAGACGAGCTGCGCGGATCCAGTCGATCAACACCTGAGTGACCTCACCCTTGCTGCGCAAGGGGAAGACTGTGGTGTAACGCGAGTAGTCGTCAACCACTAGCAGGAAGTAGCGCTCCTGACCCTGTCCACGGACGCGGGCTGGGCCCCACACGTCCATGTGAAGCGTCTGCAACGGGGCCTCTGTCGGAGGAAACTGGGAGGAGTGAGGGGCAGCACGCTGGCGCCCCTCGACACAGGGGACACAGGCAGGGCCAGGGCCCGGAGGAAGGGGAGGGAGGGACCGGGGAAGACCAGACACAAGGACCCGCGAGGCCATGCCTCTGAGCCGAAGCAGAGAGGGGTGGCCAAGGCGGTGGTGCCAGAGGAGGGTCTCGTGAGACAGACGACGACACGAACAAGGGGCAGACTCAGGACCAGACCTGGACGCTGCAGCAAACACCTGACCAGACGAAGGGGCCCTACCAGACGCAGTACCTGGAGGAGAAGCAGTGGTCAGTGTGTACAGGCTCGACCCCGGCCGACGTGTAAACGTAGCCAGGTGGCGACCTGTATCCGCCTCCGTACAGTGGGTCACCCGCTGACGAGCAGGGGTGAACTGGTGGACACCTGCATCCTGGAGGTCAGCACCACTCACCAAGTTCGTCGAGAACGAGGGGAGGTAGAGACCAGTCAGGGTGCCAGAGGGGGCCGCCGGACACGGGAGGACAGTGGAGAAGCGAGACAGGACAGGCCCCCCAGAGGGGTCCGCCAGGGACACCGCAACAGGCCGACTCAGCGGCGTGAGAGTGGTGCGGTCCCTAAAGAAGGAGCGAGACGCTCCAGAGTCAAGGGTGAAGGTGTGAGAGGCCGAAGCCGACACAGTACCTGAGAGGGCGGACTCACCAGTACCTGAAAGCACAGACGCACTGGCACCTAGAGCAGCAGCCTCACTAGTACCTGACGCGGCAGTACCAATGCCCGGGTCGGGCGGGAAACACCGGTAACAGTCATCCTCATCACTACCAGTCACAGCATACATAGCAGAGAGAATAGCATCAAAATCAAGATCATAAATAGCTACACCAGCCCTAGACAGCTCTCCCCAGCGGGGGATCTCAGCGGCCTCCGGAAACTGCTGACGCCAGGCGTCGGTCAGGCGGCCAAAGCAGCGACGGGCTGTGTGGGCGCCTCCACACCTCTCCCCTGCACGGTCACCAGTGCGAAGAACGTAGGGGCAGGGACCAAGCGCACCACCGCGCTGACGCTGCAAGTACCACTCACGGAGCTGCTGAGGGCCGGGGACGGTGCGAGAGCGCTGCTGCTGCTGCGGCTGCTGCTGTGGCTGCTGCTGCTGCTGCTGCTGGCGCTGACCACCCCCAGAGCTGCTCCGCTGGGACGAGCCACTCCGACCCCCTCCTCCACCGCCACCCCCGCCTCCACCGCTACCCCCGTCGCCACCGCCACCTCCCCCACCAGGACCGTCGCTCCCACCGCTCCCACCGCCTCCTCCGCTACCACCTCCGCCGCCACCTCCGCCTCCACCGCCGCCACTACTACCTCCACTCCCGCCACCACCCCCTCCGCCACCCCCACTCCCCCCTCCACCCCCACCGCCTCCTCCACCGCCCCCTCTGGCTCCACCCGCTCCCTTGCCCCCCTTGCCCTTGCCAGTGCGGCGTCTGCCACTGGGGGCAGACGCCGCGCCGACCGACTCAAAACCAACGAGGTCGGCCGCAGCGGCAGAGGCGACAGAGGGCAGCAGGGGGGAGGGACCACACCCCTCAAAGATGGGGGTGCGAGGGTCACCCCGAGAGGCCCCTACAGCGACAATACTCTTCTCAGCCGCTAGCAGGGACTCCTCAAGGAGGTCGACAGTGAGAGTGGTGGGACAGACAGAGAGAAACTGGTCCCTAACGACACGAAGGGACTCAGGAAGACGGGTGACGAGAAAGTAGAGAGTGATGTACATGGGAGGAGGGTTCGCAGCGCGGAACTCAGCAGGAAGGGCAGCGCGGTAGCGGGTGTCACTAGCGCGGAGGTGGGTAACGAGGTCAGCGACAGTGGGAAAGGAAGCGAGGTCAGGGAAGAGAAACGGTAGCATGAGGCGGCTAAGGGTAGCGGAGGAAGGGGAGGAGTAGCGCGCAACTACAGCGTCGTACAAGGCCTGAGCGGTCTTGCACTGACTAAAGTGGGCACGCTCAGAGGAAGGGAGGTGGCGACGCACAGCAAGACGTGCAGCAGCATCGCGGGTCGCCCACTTGGAGCGAACGGCAGAGTCAGCATCAGCAGGCGGGGCAGGGACAGCGCCAGAGACAAAGTCAAAGAGAGAGACCTCATCTACCGCATCACACAGTAAGTACAGCTGCAGATCCTCGACCCAGACGGCAAAGTCAATGGCCCTCCCCTCAGCGTCAAAAGTGAGAACATTGGGGGTAGCCATAGCAGCAGCTGAAAGTCTCACCGGGATGGGAGAGTCGGGTAGGTCAGCAGCAGGCGGCTCGGGCTGCTCAGGTACCGGGCGGCTCGGCTACTGCGGGGCGGCTCGGCTACTGCGGGGCGGCTCGGCTGCTGCTGGGCAGCTCGGCTGCTGCTGGGCGGCTCGGCTGCTGCTGGGCGGCTCGGCTGCTGCTGGGCGGCTCGGCTGCTGCTGGGCGGCTCGGATGCTGCTGGGCGGCTCGGCTGCTGCTGGGCGGCTCGGCTGCAGTGCAGTGGCGGGGCCGGGACAAGGCCGGCGGTAGGGCCGGCGGTAGGGCCAAGTAGGAGCCGGCGGCGGGCCGTGTAGGAGGCCGGCGGCGGGCCGAGTAGGAGCCGGCGGCGGGGCCGTGTAGGAGGCCGGCGGCGGGCCGAGTGGGAGGCCGGCGGCGGGCCGTGTAGGAGGCCGGCGGCGGAGCCGAGTAGGAGCCGGCGGCGGGCCGAGTGGGAGGCCGGCGGCGGGCCGTGTAGGAGGCCGGCGGCGGAGCCGAGTAGGAGCCGGCGGCGGGGCCGTGTAGGAGGCCGGCGGCGGGCCGAGTAGGAGGCCGGCGGCGGGCCGTGTAGGAGGCCGGCGGCGGGGCCGAGAAGGAGGCCGGCGCGGGGCCGCGTAAGGGGCCGAGTAGGAGCCGGCGGCCCGGGGCCGCGTAAGGGGCCGGCTCGGAGCCGCGTAAGGGGCCGGCGCGGGGCCGCGTAGGAGCCGACGGCGCAGGGCCGCGTAAGGGGCCAGCGCGGGGCCGCGTAAGGGGCAGGCGGCGGGGCCGCAGGGGAGAGGGCGACCCGAAGGGTCGCTAAAACAAAAAAGGGCGCGCCTCGGGGCGCGCTTCGGTGGGCCCAAAAAAAAATTCGGTCCTGGAGGGACCTAGCTCTATACCATGTGAAACTATGAGCAGAGGAATGAATTGACTAAGTCAGAGTTGGGTACAAATACAACCCTAGCAAACTGTACCCCATATGTGCTACCCCACTATAGCCTACAAACATGCATCAGCTATAATAATCTGACAAGTTGGAAACTGAAATGGAATCAGCAGCTTCGAGCGCAGGACCGAGGGATGATCTATTCGACGTACCATACGATCCTATAAGCGAGACCATATACGGTTACTCGGAGCAGCAAAAACCACTACTACTCGAGATGATCTGCAATGGGCGACGCCTCCAGGTAATGGTGGACAGTGGTGCGTCCCACTCGGTGTGCGACCGCGGGACGTTGGAGAAGATTGGAGCATTTTCGGAGGAGACCAAGTTCTCGGCAACAAAGGTGGACGGTACGAAACTTCCCGTCCACGGCGAAGCATCACTACAGCTGCACATAGGGGCGCTGAGGTGGAAGCCGACGTTGCCGATCACGAACATCAAGGGCTTAGATTTCATCTTGGGGCGAGATTTCTTGAAGCGGTTCAACCCCGAGATCGACTGGGTCAATAGGAAGGCGTGCATATACAACAACGGGAAACGAGTGGAGCTGCGAAGCTGGACAGATACAGGGAGCGTTCCTGAAACGACACTGGCACGGTTCGAAAGGATAGTGAACGAGAGTAACACGGGTTACTTAGCACTGGTTATGGCAGCAGCAGAGAAGGAGAAGCCGAGTTCGGAGCTACCTGCAACAGTGAAGGAGGTCTTGGAGCAGTACAAGGATATAATGCCCGACGACCTACATGCAGGCGTACCTCCAGCACGCACCCACGAGCACGAGATCGTGGAGGAACCAGGTGCGAAACCCGTCTCACGTGCACCATACAGGCTAAGTCCGACTGAACTGACAGACATGAAGAAACAGATAGAATATCTACTGGACAGACAACTGATCCGCCCATCCACCTCTCCCTACGGTGCACCAGTCCTCTTCACTCCAAAACCAGACGGCAGTCTAAGGATGTGCATTGACCACCGCGCACTGAACAAACAGACAATAAAAAACAAATACCCCATACCGCGCATAAACGACCTACTCGACCAACTGCGTGGTGCAACAGTCTTTTCGAAGCTGGACCTACGGTCGGGTTACTGGCAGATCAAGATGGCAGACAACTCGATCCACAAGACGGCGTTCCGTACTAGATACGGCTCCTACGAATACTTGGTGATGCCGTTCGGACTCTGCAACGCACCAGCAATGTTTCAGGCGGAGATGAATCACATCTTACGACCCCTGCTGGACGAGTGCGTGGTGGTGTACCTGGACGACATTCTTATCTACTCCAAGAACATGAAGGAGCACATGGAGCATGTCAGAACATTATAGCTTACTTATTTGTGTAGGCTATAGTGGGGTAGCCCATAAGGGGTACAACCCAATTAGGGTTAGTACTTGTATTCAGTTCATTCATAGTTCATCCATTCTCGTTCTAACTTTGTCATGGTATCGAGCAGGTTCCCCCGTGGGAACTGTGATTAGGGCCCACCACATCGAACTTTTTTTTTTCTGCCGGGAGCGCGCTCCGTGCCCTTTCTCTTACTCTTTCGATCTGCCCTAACGGCCCCTAGACGCCCCGTGCCGCCCTTAGACGCCCACGCGCCGCCTGTCCTGGCCCCTTGACGCCCGCGCGCCGCCCTAAGACGCTCGCGCGCCGCCCGTCCCGGCCCCTAGACACCCGCGCGCCGCCCGTCCAGGCCCCACGCCGCCCGCGCGCTGCCCTTCGAGCCCGCGCGCCGCCCGTCCAGGCCCCACGCCGCCCGCGCGCTGCCCTTCTAGCCCGCGAGCCGCCCGTCTAGGCCCCATGCTGCCCGCGCGCTGCCCTTAGTGCCCGCGAGCTGCCCGTTTCGGCCCCCCCTAGACGCCCGCGCGCTGCCCGCCAGGCCCCTCGACGCCCGCGCGCTGCCCGCCAGTCCCCTCGACGCCGTGCGTCGCCCGATCCAGCCCCAAGCCACCCGTGCGCCACCCGTCCCGGCCGCGCACACCATTCCCGGCCCCTCGTCGCCCGTGCGCAGCCCGTCCCGGCCCCGCTCCCAGCCGCCCATGCGTCACTCGTCCCGGCCCCGCTCCCAGCCGCCCGTGTGCCACCCGTCCCGGCCCCGCTCCCAGCCGCCCGCGTGCTACCCGTCCCGGCCCAGCTCCCGGCCACCCGTGCACCACCCGTCCCTGCCGTGAGCCACCGGCCCGAGCCGCCTGCGCAGCTGTGGAGCCGAGCCGCAAGAGCCGCCTGTGCCGCTGACAGCCCGAGCCGCCCGAGCCGCCCGAGCCGCCCGAGCCGCCCGAGGAGCCGAGCCGCTGGTGCCGAGGTGCTGCTGTTGCTGCTGGGCCGGCTGAGCTGCCGTGTTTGCTGTACTGCTGTGCTCCCTGACCCGTCCTGTCTGGTGAGATCGCCGGCTGCAGTCATGGCTACCCCTAGTGTCCTAGCTTTTGACGCTGAGGGTCGTGCCATTGACTTTGAGGTCTGGGTCGACGACCTGCAGCTGCTCTTACAGTGCGATAGGGCAGACGGTCTTTCCCTCTTTGACCTCACCTCTGGCGCCGTCCCTGCCCCTGCTGCTGATGCTGACGCCACTGTTCGCTCATAGTGGGCCACGCGCGATGCTGCTGCACGTCTTGCTGTGCGTCGCCACCTGCCTACCGCTGAGCGCGCGCACTTTAGCCAGTACAAGAGTGCCCAGACCTTGTACGACGCTGTAGTTGCGCGCTACTCCTCCCCTGCCACTGCTGCACTGAGCCGCCTCATGCTCCCCTTCCTTTTCCCTGACCTTGCCGCCTTTCCCACTGTCGCTGATCTCATTACGCACCTCCGCACTAGTGACACTCGCTACCGCGCTGCACTTCCTGCTGACTTCTGCGCCAAGAACCCCCCCCCATGTACATCACTCTCTACTTTTTAGTCACTCGCCTCCCTAACTCCCTTCGTGTAGTCCGGGACCACTTCCTCGCGGTCTATTCCACCACCCTCACAGTCGACAGCCTCGAGAAGGCCCTCCTAGCGGCGGAGAAGAGCATAGTCGCTGTAGGAGCCTCTCGAGGTGAGCCCCGCGCCCCCATCTTTGAGGGGTGTTCTCCTTCCCCTCTCCTACCCTCTGTCGCCTCTGCCGCTGCGGCCGACCTCGTTGGTCTTGAGTCGGTCGGTGCGGCGTCTGCCCCTAGCGGGAGACGCCGCTCTGGCAAGGGCAAGGGGGGCAAGGGAGCGGGTGGGGCCAGCGGGGGCGGTGGAGGCGGAGGTGGAGGCGGCGGAGGGAGTGGGGGTGGCGGTGGAGGTGGTGGCGGGGGTGGGGGTGCTAGTGGCGGCAGTGGAGGCGGGGGTGGCGGCGGCAGTGGCGGTGGGAGCGGAGGTGGCGGAGGCGGCGGCGGTGGAGGCGGAGGCGGGGGCGGTGGAGGCGGAGGTGGGGGTGGCGGTGGTGGAGGTAGTCGGAGTGGTGCTTCGCAGCGGAGCAGCACTGGGGGTGGTCAGCGCCAGCAGCAGCAGCAGCAGCGTTCTCGCTACGTCCCCACCCCTCAGCAGCTCCGTGAGTGGTACACGCAGCGTCAGCGTGGTGGGGGTTTTGGTCCCTGCACCTACGTTCTTCGCACTGGCGACCGTGCTGGAGAGCAGTGTGGGGGTACCCACACCGCCCAGCGCTGCTTTGGCCGCCTGACGGACGCTTTGTGCCAGCAGTTCCCGGAGGCCGCGGAGATCCCCCGCTGGGGAGAGCTGTCTAGGGCTGGTGTAGCTATCTTTGATCTTGACTTTGATGCTATCCTTGCTGCCATGTATGCTGTGACCATTAGTGATGAGGGTGAATGTTACCGGTGTTTCCCGCCCGACCCGGGCATTGGTACTGCTGCTCTAGGTGCCAGCGAGGCTTCTACTCTAGGTGCCAGTGCGTCTGTGCTCTCAGGTACTGGTGAGGCTGCTCTCTCAGGTACTAGTGAGTCTGCGCTCTCAGGTACTGCGCCGGCTTCGGCCTCCCACACCTTCACCCTTGACTCTGGAGCGTCTCGCTCCTTCTTTCGGGATCGCACCACACTCACGCCGCTTAGTCGGCCAGTTGCGGTGTCCCTGGCTGACCCCTCTGGGGGTCCTGTTCTGTCTCGCTTCTCCACAGTCCTCCCGTGTCCGGCGGCTCCCTCTGGCACCCTGTCTGGTCTCTACCTCCCCTCGTTCTCTACGAACTTGGTGAGTGGCGCTGACCTACAGGATGCGGGAGTCCACTTGTTCACCC
Source organism: Closterium sp. NIES-65 (assembly GCA_948144175.1). NCBI lineage: Eukaryota > Viridiplantae > Streptophyta > Zygnematophyceae > Desmidiales > Closteriaceae > Closterium > Closterium sp. NIES-65. The sequence goes on along the minus strand of CANXME010002170.1, from coordinate 4,054,923 downwards.
CTGCTCGTCAGCGAGTGACGCACTGCACAGAGGCTAGCACAGGTCGTCACCTGGCTACGTTTACCCGTCAGCCAGGGTCGAGCCTGTACACACTGACCACTGCTTCTCCTCCAGTTCCTGCGTCTGGTAGGGTCCCTTCGTCAGGTCAGGTGTTTGCTGCAGCGTCCAGGTCTGGTCCTGAGTCTGCCCCCTGTTCCTGTCGTCGCCTGTCTCACGAGACTCTCCTCTGGCACCACCGCCTGGGTCACCCCTCTCTGCTTCGGCTCAGAGGCATGGCCTCCCGTCTTCTTGTGTCTGGTCTTCCCCGGTCCCTCCCTCCCCTTCCTGAGGGCCCTGGCCCTGCCTGTGTCCCCTGTGTCGAGGGGCGCCAGCGTGCTGCCCCTCACTCCTCCCAGTTTCCTCCGACAGAGGCTCCGTTGCAGACGCTTCACATGGACGTGTGGGGCCCTGCCCGCGTCCGTGGACTCGGTCACGAGCGCTACTTCCTGTTGGTGGTTGACGACTACTCGCGTTACATCACAGTCTTCCCCTTGCGTAGCAAGGGTGATGTCACTGAGGTGCTGACCGACTGGATCTGCGCAGCTCGTCTCCAGCTCAGGCAGAGCTTTGGCTCGGACTTTCCTGTGTTGCGTCTGCACTCGGACAGAGGCGGGGAGTTCTCCTCTGGCCTTCTGCGTGCCTACTGTCGTGCGCGAGGCATCCATCAGACCTTCACGCTTACATACTCACCGCAGCAAAATGGGATTGCTGAGCGCCGCATTGGCATGGTCATGGACGTCGCTCGTACGTCTATGATGCATGCGGCTGCCCCCCATTTTCTGTGGCCGTTTGCGGTCAGGTACGCGGCGCATCAGATCAACCTCCACCCCAGGGTCTCCAGGCCGGAGACCTCCCCAGCCCTGCTGTGGACGGGGAAGGTTGGCGATGCGTCGGCGTTCCGGGTCTGGGGATCTCGGGCGTTTGTCCACGACTTGTCTGCGGACAAGCTGTCCCCTCTCGCTGCTCCCTGCGTCTTCCTAGGGTTCCCCCCCGACGCCCCTCGGTGGCAGTTCCCCCCCGACGCCCCTCTCGCCGTGTTCTGTCCTCCCAGGACGTCACGTTCGACGAGTCGGTACCCTACTACCGCCTCTTCCCCTACCGCACTCCGTCCCTTCCCCCACCCCCGCTCTTCTTGGTACCAGGTCCCCCCCCGGTAGACCCCCTTCCCCCTCAGGGTCCTGCCCCTTCAGGTGTGTCCCAGGTAGACGCGGTCGAGCCTTTCGAGGTCACTGGTGACTCTAATGCTGCTGTGGGTGCTGAGCCTAGGGGTGCTGTGACTGGGGGTGCTGTGCCTGGGGGTGCTGAGCCTGGGGGTGCGGAGCTTGGGGGTGCAGAGTCTGGGGGTGCTGAGCCTGGGGGTGCTGAGCCTGGGGGTGCTGAGCCTGGGGGTGCTGCGCCTGGGGGTGCTGAGCCTGGGGGTGCTGAGCCTGGGGGTACTGAGACTAGAGGTGCTACGGCTGGAGGTGCTTTGCCTGAGGGTCCTGAGCCTGGAGGTTCTTCGCCTGGAGGTTCTCCGGGTGCGTCGTCTCGCCAAGAGCCACTCTCCCCACAGGAGCTGCGTGAGTGGTTTGCCCGGCGCTGGAGGCGTGCTGCTGGTGCTGGAGGTTATTCGGCTGCTGAGGGTGCTGCTGCCGCGCGTCCCGGAGGTGCTCGTACTGGGAGTACTGGAGCTGCTGGGCCTGCGGGTTCTCCTGGAGCTGGTGCTGCTGAGCGTGTTGGCGCTGAGACTACCGCTGGCGGTCCGACTGGCAGTGCTCCTGGTGCTGTTGGAGGTTCTGGGGCTATTGGAGGTGTTGCTGGGGGTTCTGGAGCTCCTGGAGGTGCTGCTGGAGGTGCTGCTGGAGCGGGTACTCCTGCTGGGGGTACTGGTGCTGTCCCTGCTGTTTCTGGCGTCGCCACGCGGCTCCGACCGTACTTCCTTCCGCTCCTGCAGCAGGTTTTTGGTCTTACACCTTCTCCTGGTCCTCCTCCTCCTCCCTTCGAGGGTCCACAGCCTGTCCAGTCACAGTCACAGCTACAGCCTGCCTCCCCTTTGCTTGCTCCTTCTCCCTACGCTGGTCCTACTGGAGGTCTTACTGAGCGTCGTGAGCCTGCGTCTCGTCCTGCATCGCCTGTTCGTGCTGCGCACACTAGTGGTTGCGGTTCGCGTCAGCGTCCTCCTCCTGTCCCTGGCATGCACCGGATGTCTCTGCGTCCGTCTACTGCTCCTCTGCGTGCCCCTTTGCCTTCTCCTCCTGCTTCCTCTCTTCCTGCTCTTGCCGACCCGGAGTCGGACTCTCTTCGTGCTGCCAGTCCTACTGTCACGCGTCTCCTTGCTACTGCTGTCACTGACCCTTCTTTCGAGTCTTCTGCTGCGTCTGCCCTTGTTACTGAGCTCGTCGACTTTGCTGCGCGCTGTCGTCTAGACTACGCTGCTAGTCTTGTCGCTGAGTCTGAGTCTGCCTGTCCTCCGTCCGTCGGGGGTGAGTGTGCCCTTGGCATGGACGTCCTTGAGGACAGGCAGGAGGAGTTCCAGTGTCTGGCCGCCTCTTCACCTCATCTCGCGTCTGTACTGCTCACCCCTGAGGGAGACCGGGATGCACTAGACATCCCGACTCCGCGCTCTTACGCGGAGGCGATAGAGGGTCCCTACTCCTCTCAGTGGCAGGCAGCTATGGATGCAGAGATGGCTTCCTGGAAGTCCACAGGCACCTACGTTGACGCTGTACCCCCTCCTGGGGCGAACATCGTCAGTGGCATGTGGATCTTCAGGGTGAAGCGGCCGCCAGGCTCTCCGCCTGTCTTCAAGGCGCGTTACGTGGCTCGTGGCTTCAGTCAGCGGCAGGGAGTTGACTACTTTCAGACCTTCTCCCCCACCCCGAAGATGACCACTCTTCGGGTACTGCTGCACGTTGCTGCTCACCGTGACTACGAGCTGCACTCCCTCGACTTCAGCACTGCTTTCTTGCAGGGCAGCCTGCACGAGGAGATCTGGCTGCGTCGCCCATCTGGCTTCATTGGGTCTTTCCCTCCTGGTACCCAGTGGAGTCTCCGGCGTCCAGTCTACGGTCTCCGCCAGGCGCCGCGTGAGTGGCACGACACACTGAGGACTACGCTGGCGGCACTTGGGTTTGCTCCTTCCACTGCAGACCCGTCGCTGTTTCTGCGCACCGACACCTCTCTGCCGCCGTTCTACATCCTCGTGTACGTCGACGACTTGGTCTTTGCCACAGCTGACACTGCTGGACTCGCCTACGTGAAGTTCGAGCTGCAGAAGAGACACACGTGCACTGACCTGGGTGAACTGCGCAGCTACCTTGGCTTGCAGATCACCCGGGACAGAGCACGCCGCACCATTACCCTGACTCAGTCACACATGGTGCAGCAGGTCCTTCAGCGCTTCGGCTTCACGTACTCCTCGCCTCAGGCCACTCCTCTTCCTACTCGCCACTCGCTCTCAGCTCTGCCTTCGGATGAGTCCGTAGAGTCGAGTGGCCTGTATGCAGAGCTTGTTGGCTGCCTCATGTACCTGATGACCTGCACACGACCTGACCTTGCATACCCTCTTAGCATTCTCGCACGCTATGTTGCTCCTGGGAGACACCGAGCAGAGCACATGGCTGCAGCGAAGAGGGTGTTGCGCTACTTGTGCAGTACGTCGGGCATGGGGCTAGTGCTTGGAGGGCAGAGTCCAGTGGTCCTCACTGGGCACGCGGACGCTTCTTGGGCTGACGACCAGGCTACGCAGCGGTCGTCACAGGGTTACACCTTCAGCCTTGGTTCCGGCTCTGTTTCATGGCGGGCTACCCGCTCGTCTTCTGTTCTCGGCTCCAGTTGTGAGGCTGAGATCTACGCCGGGGCTATGGCTGCCCAGGAGCTTCGCTGGCTCATCTACCTGCTGACTGACCTTGGAGAGCCGCCTCGTTCTCCTCCAGTCCTGTACGTAGACAACAAGGCCATGCTGGCCTTGTGTCGAGAGCAGCGACTGGAGCACAGGACAAAGCACATTGCTCTCCGCTACTTTCTTGCTCGTGAGCTACAGCAGCGTGGACAGTTGCAACTTGCGTACGTGGCCTCTGAGGCCGACACTGCTGATGTCTTCACCAAGGCACTTGCGCCTTGTGATCATCAGCGCTGCTGCACGCAGCTGGGTCTTGTGCCTGTCTTGCCTCACTTGCTCACTTCTTGACCTTGCTTGTACCTTTACCTATATATACTCTTGCTCTTGCTTGCTTGACTCTTGTATATCTCTATATGTGATCTTGCATGTGAACTGGCCTTCTGGCCTTTGAACTTGTGCTCGGAATGTGTGGTGACTTTGTGATCCACCCTGAGCTTTGCTTTGCTTTGCTTGACTGGTCTTGTGACCCCCTGTTCTCCCCCACTTTGCCTATGGGGGTGTGTCAGAACATTATAGCTTACTTATTTGTGTAGGCTATAGTGGGGTAGCCCATAAGGGGTACAACCCAATTAGGGTTAGTACTTGTACTCAGTTCATTCATAGTTCATCCATTCTCGTTCTAACTTTCTCAGAGCACCTGCGGAAGGTGTTCGAGATCCTGCGGAAAAACAAGTTCTACGTGAAGCTGTCAAAGAGCGACTTCGCCGTGAAGAAGGTGCAGTCTCTCGGGCACATGGTGAGTGCCGAGGGCGTACACGTGGACCCGCGGAAGATCGAAGCCGTCAAAAAGTGGAAAGTACCGGAGAACGTGAAGGAGTTGCAGCAGTTCCTAGGCTTCGCCAACTACTACAACAGGTTCGTGCCGCAGTACGCTAAGATAGCAGCGCCACTGACCGACCTACTGAAAAAGGATACGCCCTACAAATGGGATACGCCTCATCAGCAAGCCATGGAGCAGCTACAGACAGCACTGACTACAACGCCAGTACTCATCCTACCAGATCCAGACAAGGACTACGTGGTGGAAGCAGACGCTAGTGACCAAGCAGTCGGAGCAGTACTGATGTAGGATCACGGACGCGGTTTGCAGCCCATCGCCTACCTCAGTAAGAAGCTACACGGAGCAGAACTGAACTACCCCATCCATGACAAGGAAGCCTTAGCGATAGTCATAGCCTTCAAGGCGTGGAGGTGTTACCTAGAGGGAGCCAAGACTACAGTCTATACTGACCACTGCAGTCTCAAATACCTGAAGTCGCAGCCGACGCTCTCACGACGACAGGTGCGGTGGGTGGACTTCCTGGAAACTCACTTCCACTACGACATCGTCTACAAGCCCGGTCTACACAACAAGGCAGACGCGTTGAGCCGCATTGGACATGTAGCAGGCATCCAGCTCGATGGGATGAACCCTTTGCTCAAGGGTCTATTCCAACATGGGTACTCCGTGGACGCAGAAATCGCTAAAGCACAGAAGAAGAAGTTGTTACAGTGGGAGAAAGACTTAGCTGTAAGGAAGGGTTCAGGAAAGATTTGGGTACCGAATTACGCCCCGCTACGGCAGATCCTATTGGAAGAGTTTCACGACGTACCTTACGCGGGACATTTCGGGAGCAACAAGACGTTAGCAGGGATAGCGAAGTATTACTACTGGCCCGGGATGGCAGCAGACGTGCAGCAGTTTGTCACCTCTTGCGACACGTGCCAGCGGATGAAGAGTAGCAAGCAGAAAAAAGCAGGGTTACTTCAGCCTCTACCCGTACCGGAGCAGCCATGGCAAGTCGTTAGCCTCGACTTCATCACGGGACTTCCTTCGACCTCACGAGGGCATGATGCTATACTCGTGGTGATCGACAAGTTCTCTAAAATGGGTCACTTCATCCCGACCAACGCCACCGCTACTGCTGAAGCAACTGCTCGCCTCTTCTTCGACCGCATCATCACCATCCACGGCATCCCCGCTACACTCATCTCAGACAGAGACCCCAAATTCACGAGTAAGTTCTGGAAGGAGCTCATGGGATTATTGGGGACTAAACTGGCGATGTCCTCAGCATACCACCCACAGACTGACAGACAGACAGAGCGACTCAATCAAGTGGTTGAACAGTTACTGCGCACAGCTTGCAAAGACGACGTCAGCCATTGGGACACACAGCTACCGACCCTAGAGTTCGCTTACAACAACACGTCTCATGCGACCACAGGGAAAACTCTTTTTTTCCTGTGTTACGGACGGGAACCACTTACACCACAGCAGCCAACCACACCGGCACACGTCCAAGCCGCACATGACTTCGTCACCACCATGCAGCAGCTATGGGAAAAGACTCAGCGACGACTTACCACGATGCAGACCTCCCAGAAGCAGTATGCCGATCGTCAGTGACGAGATCACTCAGTAGCAGTCGGAGATCAGGTGCTTCTTGACACGCGCAACTTGAACCTGTCTCACCTTCCATCCAAACTCCAGCCTCGCTTCTGTGGTCCTTTTTCTCGTTGAGACACAGGTGACACCAGTTACATTCCGCTTGCGCTTACCAGATACATGGAAGCTTCACAACGCTTTCCATGTCCAGCTACTGAAGCCCTACAAGGACCCCAACCAACAGTTCCAGGGACGGCAGCTACCGCCACCACCACCTGTTCTCATACAGGTAGAACCCGAGTACGAAGTGGAGCGTGTTCTCACTCATCAGCGCCGCGGCGGCAAGACCCTCGAGTTCCTGATACGCTGGAAGGGAAACGACCCCAATGAGGACAGTTGGGTTGCAGAAGCTGATATGCGCAACGCACGCCGTGCTCTCAAGGACTATTTTGTCAAGCAGGGTGTTTCTCACGCCACCCAGCTTTGAGGGGGGGGACATGTGAGAGTACGACGGCTTATGCCAGCTATGCTTGCTTGCCTAGACTTTATTACGCTATATCTAGCTTGGGTTTTATTTATCATGCATAGATATGCTTGATTTCCTAGGTTAGGTGCATTCCTATATATTATTATAGTTATAGCACCGAACCAGGTTACGTGTACCGAACTCAAGCCTATTCGGTTTCCACCGAATTGCTTTCTACTGAGTTCGGGAAGGTTCTGTTCAGGGCGCTTCGCGACCCTCAGAACATTCGCGTAACACCTGGGTAACTGGCCTTGTGTCAAGCCTAAATATAGCCTCGTGTTGTACCCAGGTGAATCATTCAATTACAACTCTCTTTTCTGAGCTCGATCCTAGATCCTCACATAAGAACTATGAAACATAGATGACTTAGGTGAGAGAAAGTACAAGTACAGCTGTCAAGAGAAATCTACACCCTATATCATGGACCTCACCTCAGCGTAACAGACCTAACACATTTATATGCATATATATATAGTTTGACACCTTCATCCTTCCCAGCCCACCTGTGTGTCTCCCAGAGCTAGGCGCACAATCGCTGCTGCGCGCCACCATGGGTTGTGCTGTGCAACTTGGAATGCTATCTACAACTACCCGAACGCCGCATGTGGGGGACCTGTTGTTATAACTGAAGGATCGTAGTGGATGGGATAAGTCTGTCAAGTTTGAGGGAAGACTATGAAGTATTGTAATGACCATGTTAATAAGTTGAAAGAGAACAAGATGGTTATAAGATAGGAGTACAAGGATATAAATAGCAATCCTAGCTAGCCATATACTCTGAAGGGAGCATTCCCTTATTAACTGAATTACATTGCTACAGTAGCCACAACTATTGCTATTCTTGACAGTTACCATGTTGCATCGCATAACTACCAAATACGGTTACTGGGCAGTCAAGGGTCACGATCGTTGACTATCTTTGACTGTTGACCTTCGGGTGACCCTCGACCTTCCGCATGCTCTATATGAGCTATTGCGATACTGATACAGGCGCGTTGCTTTGTTATGGAGTGACGCGCGAGTGGAGAGCCTTCGGGAATGTTGTGAGGAGCAACGCATATGTTGGGAACCTGAATGGTGGGCACAGCGATCTACCTGAATCACTGCCCTAGATATCAGACTTTACACTTTGATTTAAAGTTTGTTCAGGCTTCTTTTTGTACCTGGTCTGAACTCAAAGTTTTTCGTTATGTACCTTGTCTTGGTTTTCAAAAAAAAAAAAAATTTAATGACTTGGTTGCAATTTTAGCCAAATTTTATGAGTATAGGCTGAGCCCTCAGCCTTGTATCGGGGGTGCACTCTGAAACTGGTAATACAGGGATTTCCGCCAGCCTGGCGGCGTGTATCACGGGCGGGAAACCAAAGCTTCCCGAGCGCGGCACCGCACAGTCGCGTTGGTACAGGAATGTTGATATCAGCTTCAAAACCAACCAATCACGGTTGCGCATCAGGCAGCGTTGGCAAGATTCCTTGCCAACGCATAGCTCATAGCGCGCTGTACCTTGGACGACACAACAGCTGATCAGCTTAAATTTTGGATGCAGTGCTGAAAGTTCAGCATTTGAATTTTGTGTTGTCTGAATTTTCAGCCTAAAACATTGAGGCAATGCTAACAGCCAGAAAGTTCCAAGAGGGGTGCGCGCTGATCAATCAGCGTGCCCCAAAACGAATCTAGGGGCCTGACCCGAATATCAAGGGCCTGAGGAAATCTAAAACAAGCAAAGGAGAGGAGAGGCGTTGATGTGATTGCTAAATTTAGAAAGCTTGCTTTCTTGCACTTAGCAATTAGCATCGTCTCGTTTCAAATGGGTTTAGTACAATTGAAATTCAAGTAGTAACTTTACATTGGTGTGCGTACATGTGACTAGGGCTATCCTATTTTCGAGAGGGGGTGGGTGGGAAAATTGGCTAAACCATTTGAAAATAAGAGACGTGGGTGGAGGGAAATGACCTCCAGCCCACGTTTTGTATTCCAAAACAAGCGATTAGCGCAGTTCGACGCTGCCCATTCCTACATTACAGCAGCTTCGCTTTCAAAATACATAATTTGGAAAAGCATTAGAGCTTTTAAAAATATACATATTTGGAAAGCTTGCTTTCTTGCACGTAGCAATTGGCATCGTCTCATTTCATATGGGTCTTCTGATAGTGGTCGTTGTCGCGTCAGTGCCACTGGGCGTTGCTCCGGTGACGCGCCTCTTGCCGGATCCTGGACGTGTCGGGACGCTCCAACAAACTGTTCGACTGCTAGCGTGATGTACATCTCCTTGGCTGAATCGCTGCGACACCTACCCAACCGTTTTAGGATGCGATCCGGTACTCCAGCGTTGGTTGCGACCGTTGCTGCGCCTTTGCGGAATGAGTGGGTGCCGAGGGGCTCGAGTCTGAAACCAATCGTTTGTAATGCCTCCTCGCACCAATTGCGGATCGTTATGTAGGAGGGTGTTATTTTCAGGCTAGCATGACCAGTGGTGTCCGAACCAAGGACTTGTATGAGCAGGCTGATGGAAAGCAAGCGAATCTGGAGAGCGTACAAGAGATTAAGTCTGCCGACTTCGACGGAACATTGCGTGCAGCTCACGTAACCTTAAACTATGATCAGGTATGCGTTGAAAAGGGCTTAAATCTCAAATTTCCAAAATGGTAACGCGCGCCTTCAATCAAGATCTAGGCCGATCGCTATCATGATTTAAGTGCGACGGGGTATCCTGGCGAAATTACTTGGCAGCCATGGATTAGATCAAGAAAGTAGCTTAGCAAGAGTTCAGATCTGCAAAAGTGACGAGTTGTTCAAACCCTACCAACCCAACCCTCGCCCTACAACAATCCCCAACAACCCAAAGTGCTAAATGAGCAACACCAAAGGTGTTGTAGTGAATAGCAAAGGTTTGTTGGTGCTTGTTGGGTACGAGGTCAAGTCCAGCCCGCAACAAGTCTGACCACCACCTTTTTCTCAAACCCTTAGCCTACAACCAGCTAGAGCAAAATACCACAACCACCTATACAATCAACACTCCCCCTTGCTCGTGCTGGAGGTGGCTGAACATTACTAGGCGAAATCCTTCACTTCAGTCCCCCTTGCCCAGGGAGGGGCGCCATCCACAACATGAGGTCGTCAAGGCAGAGAAGCACCAGTCCTTCCACATCCTGCTCAGGCACCAAGCTGACATGGGGCTGCATCCCCATCAAGGACGTGCACACACCATGCCGCTCAAAAGGGAGAGGTTTGGTGAGTATATTTGCTGCTTGACGGTTGGTGGGGCACCACCGGAGGATCACCTTGTTGCACGCCACCATCTCCCTAATGAAATGCCACCGAACCTGCATGTGCTTGGTGCGGCCATGCGAGCATGTATTCTGTGCAAGGACAATGGCAGATGGGTTGTCCACAAACACAGGCACACTACCAGCAAACTCATGCCCAAAATCCCCAAACAAACACTTCAGCCACACACCCTCCTGAATCCACTAACACATACTGATGTACTCACTCTCACTGGTGGACAATGCAACCACCGGCTGCCTCCCATGCGCCCTGTGTCTTAACAATCTCCTCCGCACTAGGCCGTTGCCTTCCGGTTCGCGGTGCTGCTGATCCACCTCCACTTCCCTCAGTTATGGATGAGCTAGAATCTCCCCCGGCCCCTTCTCTCACTTGTCTAGAGACTCCAGTAGATGCCTTTCCTTCATTAGCTTCAGGTCTTCGCGCCGATCCCTCCAAAACGCCCTCTAGGTCTTTGATACCTAGCCAAAGCGTAAACTGGAACCGCCATAGCAAAAAATCCGAGCCGGTGAACCAAGGAGGGCCATCAATTTTCTGGGACATAACTGTGTTGAGTGCAATACATGGTTTGCACGGCAACCTACCGCCTATTCACCGACGGTAATGGAAAATGGGGGAGTTTTGTTTGAAGGTAATTTGTGGCGTGAGAGATGTGCATTTCATTTTGCATTTTGTGTGTGCGCATTTTGGGTGTGTTCTGTGGGCACTCGTCCTTTGATTTTGTGTGTTTCGTTTTCATTTGTAATTGCATTTTGTGTTTGTGCATTTTCACTTTCGTTTTCACAGTTCTCATGAAGCGCTCAAATGAGACTCACATGATGCGCTCAAATGAAGCTCTCATGAAGCGCTCAAATGAGGCTCCCATGATGCGCTCAAATGAAGCTCTCATGAAATCTCAAATGAGGCTCCGATGACGTGCTGAAATGAAGTTCTCATGTAGCTCAAATGAGCCTCAAATGAGCTTCCCATGAAAGTCCCATTTGTTTTTCATGTTTCATGCGTGTCCCATGCGAGCGGGTGGTGTAACATGGGGCGTTTCTGTGGGGCTCGGTACTTTGACTCGTCAAAGGGGGTGCTGTTGACTTTTGCACTGGTCAAGCACGCGAAATCTTGACCGCGTGCGTGGTCCTAATTTCGCATGTGGGCCCTGAGGGCCCGAGCGTGTGCACGCGCACTATTGCGAGCGTGACAGGGCCCACAATCGCAACAAGAAAGGGCGAATGATCGCCCTGCCCACGCGCAGTACAGCACGACCAGTTTGTCTGGTCGTGCATGGTTGCGCACCTGAGGGGTGCGTGTGTGTTTTGAGTGGGTGCTGCGGGATTCCAAAGGGTGCTCGGAATTTACAGTTGAAAAACTGTTTTCTGGAGTTGACTCACGGAACAATAAATTGCGCATGAAAGTCGTACCGCTTTGCGGAATGATTTCGACGCAGGTACAGAACGGTTATTCATTTTTCTCAACAGTAAAAACCGTTTTACAACTGTTTGCTCGCACGAAATTCATGAGTGCCAAATTGGAGCTACATTGGAACTCATGAGTGCACTCATTTGAGTCAGCAAGGTAATTGTCATATGTGGAAGTTGAAGACATGTATTTTCAAGAGGAGAATCAAGCCAAATTTGCAAGGAGTTGAGCAACCATTTTCCAAGACAGAAAGGCGAAATTGTTAACTCTAAGTATTATGCGGAAGCGATTACCTCAGTACCACAAACATAAACTAGGCAACACTTAACATCACTTGTGAACCAAGTGAGTAGTTATGCCAAGCTTAGCTTGTGGAATGAGCGTTCTGGTTGAGCAGAGTTTTTGTCAGAAGTTCGCTGTGTATCTACTCTCGTCAATACGTAGTAGTAGATTGTAAGCTTGAAAATCATGAAAGCATGGTTGATTCAAAAGCAAATACAAGCAGACATACGGTATATGAGAGGTCCTAGGCACACAAAGGAAACACACAAGACAGTTGTCTAACCGTCGTCCAGGTCTTCGCTTTGCTGTCATTGGAAAACGGTTGTAAAACTGCTTCAGAATTTGGCTTCATTTGCCTCTGTAGAATAACTGTCTTCAACTTGCACTGCTGCCAAATTCTCCTGCTGACTCCTCTCATGAACATTCATGGTCGCCCGTGTACAAATCATGAACACTCGTGTGGGTTTACCGTTTTCTTCGGTTACGAATGGACTTTACCGTTTTGTACCTCTGTCGAAATAATGACGCAAAGCAGCGCAACTTTCTGGCGAATTTTCCTGCACGCCAAGTCAGCACGAAATCCCGCTAGTCAACTGTAGAATCCCGAGTGCCCCACGTGCCCCACATGACCCTCATCAATACTGACATATTTCTTGGTCTTGCAGGACAAGACGATTGCTGACGCGATCGTGCTCTGTCCTGTACTTGACAGAGCAATCATGTCGCTCCAATCTGTATCGATCGTGCTCACTGTGCACGATCGAAACAGTGGCGACACACGCGCGGGTCTTGTGGTGCCACACGCATGTGTGTCAGAACTGTCAAACAATAAATATGTTTCTGTTGTGTAGGCTACAGTGGGTTAGACTTTAGTGGGTACACTTCTCTAAGGTTTCCTACTTGTACTCCAACATCTTTCTAGTTCAACACTTCTTGATTCTGACATAGTATTAAGAGCTTAGGTTCTAGACCTAGGACGTACCTAAGGGCCCACTGTTAGAAGCGCCCTCGAGCGCCGTATCGACTTAGCGCCCTCGAGCGCCGCTCTCCTAGTGCGCCCTTGTGCGCCTCTCCTTCTCCTGCTTCCCGTGCGCAGCTCGCTAGTGCCATGCGCGGCCTTTTTTTTAGCGCGCGTCGCCCGCTAGAAGCTCGCGCGCGAACTTTTTTGCGCGCGCGACGACCGTTCGCCGCCCACGCCACCACGAGCAGCCCGTTAGCCGCCTGTCGACCGGCCCCTCTGGCCGCGCATAGCCCACTAGTGGCCCGCAGCCCCGCCCGTAGGCCGCGTCGCCCTCGTAAGCTGCCGCCCGCACGCAACTGCAGCCCACGCACAGCCGCGGACCGCCCGCTACAGCCGCCCGCGCCAGGCCCACCGTCGCGCCATGCCGTGTAGTGTAGTCCGAGCCGCGCTGCACCGCCTTGCCCGAGCCGCGCCGCCCGAGTCGCGACGCCCGAATTGCGTTGCCCTGACCGAGCCGCGCCGCCCCACCTGCAGCAACTACTGCTCCTGTTCTTGCTACTGCTACTGCTACTACTGCTGCTGCTACTACTGCTACTGCTACTACTGTTACTTCCACTATGGCCACTCCTGTTCTCACCTTTGACGCTGAGGGCCGTCCGATTAAGTTCGATGTCCGGCTCGATGACCTTCACCTGTACCTCCAGATCACTGCCAAGGATGATGTTTCCCTCTATGACCACACGTCCGGCGCTGCTCCCGCACCTGCTGCTACTGCTGACACTACTGCTCGCTCACAGTGGCAGACTCGCGACGCTCATGCCCACCTAGCCGTTCGCAGCCACCTACCGTTAGATGAGCGCAAGCACTTTGGCCAGCATAAAATCGCTAAGGAGCTGTACGACACTGTAGTTGCACGCTACTCATCCCCTGCCACTGCTGCGATAGGCCGTCTCTCACTGCCCTACCTCTTCCCCGATCTGTCTGCCTTTGCCACTGTAGCTGACCTCATCACTCACCTCAGTACTAGCGATCTCCACTACCGTGCCGCACTCCCCTCCGATTTCCTAGCCAAGAACCCCCCCCCCCCGATGTACCTCACCCTCTACCACCTGGTCACTCGCCTCTCTGACTCTCTTCGCGCTGTCAGGGACCACTTTCTAGCTCTCTCCCCCACAGACCTCACTGTCAACCTGCTCGAGAAGGAACTCCTAGCAGCTGAGAAGAGCATTGCAGCTGTAGGTGCCTCTCGTGGCGACCCTCGCACTCCCTTCTTTGATGGATGCTCCCCCTCCCCCCTTCTCCCCTCCATTGCATCTGCTGTTGCTGTCGATTACCTCAGTGCTGAGGGGGTCGGAGCTGCGTTCACTCCCAGTGGGAGGCGAAAGGGCGGCAGGGGCAAGGGGGGCCGGGGTGGAGGAGGCGGCGGCAGGGGAGGTGGTGGCGGAGGGGATGGAGGGGGCGGCGGCGGTGGCGGCAGTGGTGGGAGTGGTGCTGGTGGTGGGGGGGGCAGTGGCGGAGCCGGGGGTGGTGGAGGCGGCGGTGGTGGAGGTGGAGGTGGTGGTGGTGGCAGTGGTGGCGACGGTGGAGCTGGTGGAGGGCGTGGTGGAGCGGTGCAGCATGGCGGGTTCGGCGGCGGCCAGAGGCAGCAGCAGCAGCGTCCCAGCGAGCCCCAGTCACCCCAGCAGCTCCGTGAGTGGTACTCTCAGCGTGGGGGGTCTGGGGGTGGAGGTACCTGCCCGTACGTCATCCGCACAGGTGACCGCACTGGCCAGACTTGTGGGAGGTTTCACACGGCGCAGCGCTGTTTCTTTCGCCTCGACGACGCCTGGCGCGAGCAGTTTCCTGACGCCTCTGAGTTGCCCCGCTGGGCTGATCTGCGTAAGAAGGGAATTGATATCTTTGCTCTTGATTATGATGCTATCCTTACTGCTATGTATGCATTGACCATTGGTGTTGAGGGTGATTGTTACCTGAGTGTACCGCCCGAACCGGGTATTGGGACCAGTGAGGCTGCAGCTCTAGGTGCTAGTGCGTCTACTGCTCTAGGTCCTGGTGAGGCTGCTGCCCTAGGTGCTAGTGCGTCTGTGTCTGCTGGTTTCGCACCTACTGTGGCACCGCACACCTTCACACTGGACTCATGTGCTTCCTGCTGTTTCTTTCGCGACCGCACAGCCCTAGAGCAGCTTCCTAGACCGGTGGCTGTCTCCCTGGCTAACCCATCAGGGGGTCCGGTCCTTGAGACCTCCACCACTGCCCTTCCTTGTCCTGCTGTCCCGTCTGGCACGCTGTCGGGCCTCTACCTCCCCGCGTTCTCTACAAACTTGGTGGCAGGTTCCGCGCTCCAGGACGCGGGTGTTCACCACTTCACCCCTTCTTACGAGCGTGTGACACACTGCACGTGTGCCCAGACGGGTCGTCACCTGGCTACCTTCACTCGGCAGCCGGGGCCGGACTTGTACACACTGACCACTGAGTCCCCTCAGGTAGCTGCGTCTGCGTCTGCGCCAGGTCAGCTGTCGGCCCCCTGCTCCTGTTGCTCCCTGTCCCACAGGACTGTCCTCTGGCACCACCGCCTTGGTCACCCGTCAGTGCAGCGCCTTCGTGGCATGCACTCCAGGTACCTTGTCTCTGGCCTTCCCGAGTTCTCCCTCCCCTGCCACCCTCGCCTGCTTCTCCCTGCCTTCCCTGTGTCGAGGGGCGGCAGCGCTCCGCTCCTCAGTCTTCCTCGTTCCCTCCCACAGAGGCTCCCCTTCAGACTCTCCACCTGGACGTGTGGGGCCCCGCCCGCGTCCGGGGACAGGGCCACGAGCGGTACTTTCTGCTGGTCGTCGACGACTACACGCGCTACACCACGGTCTTCCCCTTGCGTACCAAGCGTGAGGTCCCTGATGTCTTGATCCCCTGGATCCGCACTGCTCGTCTCCAGCTCCGCGAGCGGTTCCAGTCAGAATTTCCAGTCCTCTGTCTGCACTCTGACAGAGGTGGCAAGTTTTCCTCTGACCTCTTGGCACCCTACTATGCGGAGCACGGCATCCGCCACACGTTCAATCTCCCGGCCTCTCCGCAGCAGAATGGGGTTGCTGAGCGCTGCATTGGTCTCGTCATGGAGGTCGCTCGTACCTCCATGATCCATGCGGCTGCCCCCCATTTCCTGTGGCCGTTTGTAGTGCAGTACGCCGCGCATCAGCTCAACCTATGGCCTCGTGTCTCTGTTCCGGAGACCTCGCCTACCCTGCGTTGGACGGGGGAGGTTGGCGATGCGTCGGTGTTCCGAGTCTAGGGATGTCGAGCCTTTGTCCGCGATACGTCCGCGGACAAGCTCTCCTCCCATGCCGTTCCCTGCGTCTTCCTTGGCTTTGTCCCTGACGCGCCTGGCTGGCAGTTTTACCACCCCACCTCGCGCCGTGTCTTTGCCTCTCAGGACGTCACCTTTGACGAGTCGGTACCCTTTTACCGTCTCTTCCCCTACCGCACTGCCCCGCTCCCCCCCCCCGCCACTCTTCCTCACCCCAGGTGTCCCGTCGGTAGACCCCCTCCCTCCCCAGGGTGCTGCTCCCTCAGGTGTTTCCCAGGTAGACCCGGTCGAGCCTGTCGAGGTAGCTGTTGACTCTGGTCCTGCGCGAGGTGCTGCGCGTGCTGAGTCTGGGGGTGGGGAGACTGCGGGTGCTGAGCCTGGGGGTGCTGCGACTGGGGGTGCTGAGCCTAGAGGAGCTGAGGCTGGGGGTTCAGAGACTGACCGTACTGCGCCTGTTGGCGCTCCCTCTTCATAGCAGCTGCGTGAGTGGTACTCCCAGCGTTACAGCCTCCGTCATGGGGCTACTTGAGCTGGGGGGTCTGCTAGAGTCGGGGCTGGTGGCCCTGCGGGTGCAGTGTCGCAGCCGGACCCTCCCTCCCCTCAGCGACTACGTGAATGGTACGCTCAGCGCTGCAGCCTCCGGAGTCGAGCTCGTGGTGCTGAGGTACTGCCAGCTGGAGGCCCTGCTGCTACTAAAGGTCCTGGAGCTGCTGGAGGTGCTACTGGTGCTGGTGCTACTGGAGGTGCTGCTGGAGGTGCTGGAGGTGCTGGAGGTGCTGCCGGTGCTGCTGGAGGTGCTTCTGGAGGTGCTACTGGTGTTGCTGGAGGTACTGGAGCTGCTGGAGGTACTGCTGGTGCTGCTGGAGGTTCTAGAGCTGCTGGAGGTGCTCCTGGTGCTGGTTCAGCTGGAGGTTCTGGTGGTGTCTCTGCTGCTTCTGGGGGCACTTCACGGCCGTGGCCATACTTCGTTCCGCTCCTTCAGCAGGTTCTTAGTCAGCTGCCTCCTCCCAGTTCTCCTCCCTCCTTAGAGTGTCCTCCGCCTGTCGAGTCGCAGTCACAGCTACCGCCTGCCTCGCCACTTCCTGGTCCTTCTCCCTACACTGGTCCGACAGGCGGTCTTACAGAGTGTCGTGGGCCTGAGTCTCGTCCTGTGTCGCCTGTGTCTCGTCCTGTGTCACCTGTTCGTGCTGCTCGCACTGGTCGCTGTGTTCCACGTGAACGTCCTCCACCTGTCCCTGGCACACACTTTATGACTCTGCGTCCTTCCACTGCTCCACAGCGTGTCCCTGTGCCGTCTCCTCCTGCGTCCTCTCTTCCTGTTCTTGCTGACCCAGAGTCTGACTCTCTTCGTGCTGCCAGTCCTACTGTCACGCGTCTACTGGCCACTGCTGTCACTGACGCATCCTTTGAGTCTGCTGCTGCGTCTGCCCTAGTTGCTGAGCTTGTCGACTTTGCTGCTCGCTGTCGTCTAGACTACGCCGCGAGTCTCGTTGCTGAGTCTGAGTCTGTCTGTCCTCCGTCCGTCGGGGGTGAGTGTGCTCCAGGCACGAACGTCCTTGAGGACAGACAGGAGGACCTTGAGTGCCTTGCAGCCGCTGTGCCTCATCTCGTGTCCATGGTGATTGCCCCTGAGGGAGACCCGGATGCTCCAGACATCCCGACCCCGCGCTCTTACGCTGAGGCGATCGCGGGTCAGTACTCCTCTCAATGGCATTCAGCCATGGACGCAGAGATGGCATCCTGGAAGTTCACTGGCACTTACGTCGACGAGGTTCCCCCTCCTTGGGCGAACATCGTCAGTGGCATGTGGATTTTCAGGGTGAAGCGGCTGCGGGGTTCTCCGCCTGTCTTCAAGGCTCGTTACGTTGCTCGAGGCTTCAGTCAGCGAGAGGGAGTGGACTTCTTTCAGACCTTCTCCCCCACCCCGAAGATGTCCACTCTTTGGGTGCTACTGCACGTTGCTGCTCAGCGTGACTACGAGCTTCACTCTCTTGACTTCAGCACAACTTTCTTGCAGGGCAGCCTGCACGAGGAGATCTGGCTGCGCCGCCCTCCTGGCTTCACTGGGTCGTTTCCTCCTGGTACCTAGTGGAGCCTCCGGCGGCCGGTCTACGGTCTCCGCCAGGCACCACGTAAGTGGCACAACACAATGAGGACTACTCTTGTGGCACTTGGATTCCCGCCTTCTACTGCTGACCCATCGCTGTTTCTGCGCACCGACACTTCGCTGCCGCCGTTCTACATCCTCATGTACGTCGACGACTTGGTCTTTGCCACTGCTGACTCTGAGGCTCTCGCCCACGTGAAGTCGGAGCTGCAGAAGAGACACACGTGCGCAGACCTGGGTGAACTGCGCAGCCACCTTGGCTTGCAGATCACCCGGGACAGAGCACGCTGCACCATCACACTGACTGAGTCACACATGGTGCAGCAGGTCCTTCAGCGCTTTGGCTTCACCTCGTCCTCAGCACAGGCCACTCCTCGGGCTACAGGTCACTCGCTCTCAGCTCTGCCTTCGGATGAGTCCGTAGAGCCGAGTGGTCCTTACCCAGAGCTAGTTGGCCGCCTCATGTACCTGATGACTTGCACTCGTCCTAACCTAGCGTACCCTCTTGGCCTTCTCGCCCGCTACGTGGCTCCTGGGAAAGGTGCACTGGGATGCTGCAAAGAGGGTATTGCGCTACTTGTGCAGTACATCGGGCATGGGGCTCGTGCTTGGAGGAGGGAGCTCAGTTGTTCTCACTGGGCACTCAGACGCTTCTTTGGTTGAGGACCAGGCTACTCAGCGGTCGTCACAGGGTTACACCTTCAGCCTTGACTCTGGCTCAGTTTCGTGGCGTTCTACGCGTTCGTCTTTAGTTCTCAGCTCTAGTTGTGAGGCTGAGATCTACGCCACAGCCATGGCTGCACAGGAGTTACGCTGGCTCACCTACCTGCTGTCCGACCTAGGAGAGCGGCCTCGTTCTCCTCCAGTGCTGTACGTCGACAACAAGGCTGCCATTGCCTTGTGTGAGGAGCACAGACTCGAGCACAGAACGAAGCACATCGCTCTACGTTACTTTCTGGCTCCAGGGTTGCAGCAGCGTGGTCAGCTTCGTCTGCGTTACGTGGCCACTCAGGCCAACACTGCTGATATATTCACCAAGGCACTTTAGTCTGGTGATCATCAGCGTTTCTGCACTTTGGTAGGGCTTGTGCCCACTTTCCCTCACTTGTTGTAGACTTTGGCTGTACTATGATATATATATATATAAATACCTGCATGCTTGCTAGATATAGATCACTGTGATGCTTGTGCTACATATATGCCTCTGCATGTGAACTGGCCTTGTGGTCTTTTGCTTGTGCTCAGAGTGTGTGGTGTCGTTGTGATCCACCCTGAGCTTGCTTTGTCTTTCTTAACTGGTCCTGTGACCCCTTGCTCTCCCCCACTTAGCCTATGGGGGTGTGTCAAACATTATATACATTTCTTTTGTGTAGGCTACAGTGGGTTCGCCTTTAGGGGGTACACTTCTCTAGGTTTTCCTACTTGTAATCCAACATCTTTCTATTTCAGCACTTCTTGATTCATACAAGGACCCCTCGCATGGGTCCTGACTTTCGCGCCCTTGACTTACGCGAAAAAGTCAGAGGGCCCGGTCAAAGTCTCGAGCCCCACTTCTCCCCGACACACTCGAAACTGACACCCAACCTTCATGAAAAAACTCGACATTTATGAAACACAAAACTTTCATGAACGCACATGTTCGTCGATGAAAACAAACATGAGCGTACATGAGCCGACATGAACGAACGTGAGTCGACATGAACGAACATGACTCGTCATGTTCCGTCACGACCGATCATGATCCCATAGTAACAATCCATGAAACGAAATGCGAAAACGAATGCACACAGAACATATACAAAATGCATAACATCATGCAGGCGGCTGGTTGCAGTGCAAAAATAATATTTTGCACCCAACAAACTCCCCCTCAAGCAGTCGCCTACTTGCACTCCCTTTGCGTGAGCCTAGTTAAGGCTCATGCCTCACAACTTAGCACAATGACAGTGGGGTTCTTCAGCAAGCCGCTTCGTGAGAAAATCTGCCGGCTGCTGCTGCGTTTTCACATAGAGGGGCTGGATGGATCCCCTCTGCACCTCCTTGCGTAGCCAATGCCATTTGATCTGCATGTGCTTGGTGAGCCCATGCAGCACAGCATTCTTGGACATTGCAATGGCACTGGAATTGTCACAAAACAGCGGTGTGGCCGTCTTCTGCTCATGCCCTATCTCCTCTAGCAGCTTCCTCAGCCAAATCAGCTCCTTGGCTGCATGGTACATTGATATGTACTCTACTTCAGGTGATGAACCCACCGTTTCCACCTGTTTCTTTGACCTCCAGCTCACGGGCCCACCACCAATCACGGAGACATATCCTCCCACTGAGGACATGTCCTCTTTTTTCCGAAGCCCAAGTTGCATCAGCAAACCCCGTGAGGAATAAATCCCTCTCCCCAAGCTGCTTCCCCTTCTCCTTGAGAGCCTCTGCTCCCTTCTGCTTCATTTGAGCCACGACTGAGTATGGAACTCCCACGGTGAGGTAGGAGTTTAGATACTGGATGATACGGTCTGCTGCATCCACCTGCTCCTTGGTGGAATTTTGCACCACCCTGGCCAGCTGCCCCACAGCAAAGGAGATGTCCGGCCTGGTGTGCACTGCTGCATAGAGCAAGCTCCCAACTATGGACTGAAAATGAGCGTGCTCTTGCTGATCCACTCCTTCGTTCTCACCAGCTTTGATGAGTTTAAATCCAGATGGAAGTGGTGTGGTGATCTTCCTTCGGACCTCTATCTCATACTTGCTCCCCATGACATTGATGTACTTCTCCTGGTGCAGCTTCACCAATCCATTGCTAACACCCCTCTCAATGTGCATCCCCAGGTAGTAGTTCGCCTCCCCCAGGGTCTTGCACTTGAAGTTTTGCATCAGCTTCTGCTGCACCTTCATCACCTCCTGCTTGCTGCTCCCAAACAAGAGGATGTCGTCCACGTACACCAGGAACATGATTAGGCTTTCCTTCTTATTTATGAGGAAAAGGCCCTCGTCACATGCACTCGCCCTGAACCCTATCTCCTCTAGAACCGAAGACAACTTCTTGTACCAGCAGCGCGGTGCTTGTTTGAGGCCATAGATGGCCTTCTTCAGCTTGCACACACGCCCGGTGCCATCCTCATAATCTTGCTGCTGTTCCAAGAAGGGGCATCCTGAATGGTCTGTAGTAGGTTTTGGCTAAATGCGCGCGCAGTTGCGCTGATGGCGAGTGACAAAGATGTAAGCATGCTGATAACTCTGGCCGCATGGTGAATCGGGACTCTACGTTTGGCCATGCCGGCCATGCGTAATTCATGAATGGTTGAGTGTAGCAACACCAGCCTCTCCGGACCAATAGAAAACTGATCGCGTTTTGTATCCAGCTCGACTCCTAGAAACCGCAGCTGCTGGGTGGGTTGGAGATGCGATTTCTTAAAATTGATTTCTAGTCCAGCCTTGCCGAGGTCTTGCACAACCATCTGACCCGTGGTTCGAGCTTTAACTTCCGTTTGACATAGGAAGAGTATATTGTCGACGTAGGGGATGACTCGCACCCCGATGCCCCGCTAACGACGGGCAAGCTGCTTGATGAGGAGCTGTGTAAAAACAAATGGGGCTGTCGCGAGACTGAACGGTAAAGACCGAAAGACGTATGAGAGCCCGTTGAATTGGAATCCGAGGAGCTTCCTGCAGGAAGGGTGGATGTCGACATGGTGGTATCCTGATTTGAGGTCCACCGCAAACATCCAGTCGCCTGTGTGAACGAGCTCTGCCACCCGGCTTAGTCCTTCGTACTTGAACTTGGGGATGCACAAATTCTGGATTACCCGTCAGAGGTTGAGAATAAATCGGCATTTTTCCCGTTGCACCACTACATTCAGTGGACTAATACATAGTTGTTGTTCTACGGGGGCGCGAGTGGCCGCACCGCTCTCAAGAAGCTCGGTTATTGCTTGCTTGGTGAACTTGGAGTGGATTAACGCTCCTGCATGGTTGTCTTGCTTGAACGGCACGGGTGGTCTGTGCTTCCATGGCATCCAATAGCCATTTGAGATCACCAAGAGGATGAAACTGCTCTCTCTATCTCTCTCTCTCTCTCTCTCTCTCTCTCTCTCTCTCTCTCTCCCTCTCTCTCTCTCTCTCTCTCTCTCTCTCTCTCTCTCTCTCTCTCTCTCTCTCTCTCTCTCTCTCTCTCTCTAATGGTCCGTATATTGAAAATGTTTTGAAGGTACAGACATGCAAGTTATGGATGGCAAGGTCTAGCTAATCAATCAACCAAACAATAACAACCGGTCACACAACTACCGCACCACCGCCCTCTCTAGAGCTCCAGAAAGGGCTCAGCTACCGCGAAGCAATCCGCAAGGTGCAGCTCCTGCCCTATGCCTCCCACAGGGGGGTTCTCTGCCGCTGCTGCCTCGCCCAACTTAAGGAGGAGCCCCACGGACTGTGCTCTCTGCAGGGCCACCGACCACCGTTGCCGGAATTGGCGCCGAGCCGCTGTGTCTGCCAGGAGCTTTAGGAAGACAGGCACCTCGGTGCAAGGACAGCCGTAGGTGTCAACTGCGAGGGGAAAGAAGCCAACCGTCTCTGGGCGGTTGGCGTAATGCTTGATTTTCTTGTAGGCCTGTTCCCGTGCCGCCCATCCCCTGCCCTTCTGTGCTTCCGGGTCCCTAGTGCTGATGGGGTCAGTGATGGTAACATCGCAGATGTAAACCGCCCCACTGCTCCTATCCGTCATGGTGAAGTCGGCGGTTTGCTCCTCGATAGGGCAGTAGGCCGCTGACTCCCTATGTACGATAAACCCCGCGTCTTGCGCCATGCTAACGCAGGCGTCCCGCAGCTCATTGTGCGTGTTCGTGCGGTGCTTGCCTGTGCCGCAGCGGAGCAGGTAGTTCGGGAGGCAGGGGTCGGTGATAGGCGTCTGGTCCGCGCAGTCACAGTTCTTGGGTGTGGAAAACGGTAGGCCGAGGCGGAAGCGTACCGCGTTGGCGAAGTGCACTGGCCATATCCGTCTTGCGGCAGCGATGGGGATCGCGGTGAGCCGGTCACCTGTGCCGTAGCCAGTCATAGAGAACATCCGCTGAGAAAAGTAGCACGAGAATGAGTGAACTATGGAATGAAAGTGATACAAGTATGCAACCCTAGAAGTGTGTACCCCCTATGGGCTACCCCACTATAGCCTACAGAATATTATAATTTGACACACCCCCATAGGCAAAGGGGGGGAGAACAAGGGGTCACAAGACCAGTCAAGCAAAGCAAAGCAAAGCTCAGGGTGGATCACAACATCACCACACATTCTGAGCACAAGTTCAAAGGCCAAAAGGCCAGTTCACATGCAGGAGCACACATATATATATAAGAGGCTAAGCAAGCAAGAGCAGGAGTATATATATGTGACAGTTCAAGCAAGGTCAAGAAGTGAGCAAGTGAGGCAAGACATGCACAAGACCCAGCTGAGTGCAGAAGCGCTGATGATCACAAGGCGCAAGTGCCGTGGTGAAGACATCAACAGTGTTGGCCTCAGAGGCCACGTACGCAAGCCGCAACTGTCCACGCTGCTGTAGCTCACGAGAAAGGAAGTAGCGGAGAGCAATGTGCTTTGTCCTGTGCTCCAGTCGCTGCTCTCGACTCAAGGCCAGCATGGCCTTGTTGTCTACGTACAGGACTGGAGGAGAACGAGGCGGCTCTCCAAGGTCGGTCAGCAGGTAGGTGAGCCAGCGAAGCTCCTGGGCAGCCATAGCCCCGGCGTAGATCTCAGCCTCACAACTGGAGCCGAGAACAGAAGACGAGCGGGTAGCCCGCCACGAAACAGAGCCGGAACCAAGGCTGAAGGTGTAACCCTGTGACGACCGCTGCGTAGCCTGGTCGTCAGCCCACGAAGCGTCCGCGTGCCCAGTGAGGACCACTGGACTCTGCCCTCCAAGCACTAGCCCCATGCCCGATGTACTGCACAAGTAGCGCAACACCCTCTTCGCTGCAGCCATGTGCTCTGGTCGGTGTCTCCCAGGAGCAACATAGCGTGCAAGAATGCTAAGAGGGTATGCAAGGTCAGGTCGTGTGCAGGTCATCAGGTACATGAGGCAGCCAACAAGCTCTGGATACGGGCCACTCGACTCTACGGACTCATCCGAAGGCAGAGCTGAGAGCGAGTGGCGAGTAGGCAGAGGAGTGGCCTGAGGCGAGGAGTACGTGAAGCCGAAGCGCTGAAGGACCTGCTGCACCATGTGTGACCGAGTCAGGGTAATGGTGCGGCGTGCTGTGTCCCGGGTGATCTGCAAGCCAAGGTAGCTGCGCAGTTCACCCAGGTCAGTGCACGTGTGTCTCTTCTGCAGCTCGGACTTCACGTAGGCGAGTCCAGCAGTGTCAGCTGTGGCAAAGACCAAGTCGTCGACGTACATGAGGATGTAGAACGGCGGCAGAGAGGTGTCGGTGCGCAGAAACAGCGACGGGTCGGCAGTAGAAGGAGCAAACCCAAGAGCCGCAAGTGTAGTCCTCAGTGTGTCGTGCCACTCACGTGGCGCCTGGCGGAGACCGTAGACTGGACGCCGGAGACTCCACTGGGTACCAGGAGGGAAAGACCCAGTGAAGCCAGGTGGGCGGCGCAGCCAGATCTCCTCGTGCAGGCTACCCTGCAAGAAAGCAGTGCTGAAGTCGAGAGAGTGCAGCTCGTAGTCACGGTGAGCAGCAACGTGCAGCAGTACCCGAAGAGTGGTCATCTTCGGGGTGGGGGAGAAGGTTTGAAAGTAGTCAACTCCTTGCCGCTGACTGAAGCCACGAGCCACGTAACGCGCCTTGAAGACAGGCGGAGAACCCGGCGGCCGCTTCACCCTGAAGATCCACATGCCACTGACGATGTTCGCCCCAGGAGGAGGGACAGCGTCAACGTAGGTGCCTTTGGACTTCCAGGAAGCCATCTCTGCATCCATAGCTGCCTGCCACTGAGAGGAGTAGGGACCCTCTATCGCCTCCGCGTAAGAGCGCGGAGTCGGGATGTGAAGTGCATCCGGGTCTCCCTCAGGGGTAAGCAGTACGGACACGAGATGAGGTGAAGCAGCGGCCAAGCACTGGAACTCCTCCTACCTGTCCTCAAGGACGTCCGTGCCAAGGGCACACTCACCCCCGACGGACCGAGGACAGACAGACGCAGACTCAGCGACAAGACTGGCAGCGTAGTCCAGGCGACAGCGAGCAGCAAAGTCGACGAGCTCAGCAACAAGGGCAGACGCAGAAGAAGACTCGAAAGAAGGGTCAGTGACGACAGTAGCAAGGAGACGCGTGACAGTAGGACTGGCAGCACGAAGAGAGTCAGACTCCGGGTCGGCAAGAGCAGGAAGAGAGGACGCAGGAGGAGAAGACAAAGGGGCACGCAGAGGAGCAGTAGACAGATGCAGACACATCCGGTGCATGCCAGGGACAGGCGGAGGACGCTGACGCGAACCGCGACCACTAGCGCGAGCAGCACGAACAGGCGACGCAGGACGAGATGCAGGCTCTCGACGCTCAGTAGGACCTCCAGTAGGACCAGCGTAGGGAGAGGGAGCAGGCTGTAGCTGTGGCTGTGACGTGACAGACTGGGGACCCTCTAAGGGAGGTGGAGGACCTGTAGAAGGTGGGAGACCAAGAAACTGCTGCAGGAGTGGAACTAAGTACGGTTGAGGCAGCGTGGCGACGCCAGAAACAGCAGGGACAGCACTAGAGCCCCCAGCAGGAGCACCCGCTCCAGCAGCACCTCCAGCAGCTCCAGAACCTCCAGCAGCACCAGGAGCAACCCCAGCAGGACCGCCAGTGGTAGTCTCAGCGCCAACACCCTCAGCTGCACCAGCTCCAGTCGAACCCACAGGCCCAGCAGCTCCATTACTCCCAGTACGAGCTCCTCCGGGACCCGCGACAGCAGCACCCTCAGTAGCCGAAGAACCGCCAGATCCAGCAGCACGGCTCCAGCGCCGGGCAAACCACTCGCGCAGCTCGCGTGGAGAGAGTGGCTCCCGGCGAGAAGAAGCACACGGAGAACCTCCAGGCAGAGCACCTCCAGGCTCAGCACCCCTAGGCGTAGCACCCCCAGTGGTCAGTGTGTACAGGCTCGACCCTGGTTGACGGGTAAACGTAGCCAGGTGTCGGCCTGTGCTAGCCTCTGTATAGTGCGTCACCCGCAGACGAGCAGGAGTGAACTGGTGGACACCCGCATCCTGCAGGTCAGCACCACTCACCAGGTTCGTAGAGAACGAGGGGAGGTAGAGACCAGACAGGGTGCCAGAGGGAGCCGCCGGACACGGGAGGACTGTGGAGAAGCGAGACAGGACAGGACCCCCAGAGGGGTCAGCCAGGGACACCGCAACCGGCCGACTAAGCGGCGTGAGTGTGGTGCGGTCCCGAAAGAAGGAGCAAGGCGCCCCAAAGACAATGGTGAAGGTGAGGGAGGCCGAAGCCGACGTAGTACCTGAGAGCACAGACTCACCAGTACCTGAGAGCGCAGACTCGCTAGTACCTGAGAGCACAGACGCACTGGCACCTAGAGCAGCAGCCTCACTAGCACCTAGAGCAGCTGTACCAATGCCCGGGTCGGGCGGGAAACACCGGTAACAGTCACCCTCATCCCTAATAGTCACAGCATACATGGCAGCAAGGATAGCATCAAAGTCAAGATCAAAGATAGCTACGCCTGCCCTAGACAGCTCTCCCCAGCGGGGGATCTAAGTTGCCTCCGGGAACTGCTGACGCCAAGCGTCCGTCAGGCGGCCAAAGCAGCGCTGGGTGGGGTGGGCACCCCCACACTGCTCACCCGTGCGGTCGCCGGTGCGAAGGACGTAGGTGCAGGGACCAAGACCCCCACCACGCTGACGCTGCGTGTACCACTCACGGAGCTGCTGAGGTGTGGGGACGTCGCGAGAACGCTGCTGCTGCTGCTGCTGGCGCTGACCACCCCCAGTGCTGCTCCGCTGCGAAGCGCCACTCCGACCACCTCCACCACCTCCACCTACGCCTCCTCCACCTCCGCCACCACCGCCGCCCCCGCCAGTACCGCCGCCGCCTCCGCCGCCTCCGCCTCCACTGCCGCCACCAGCACCTCCACCCCCGCCACCACCTCGACCGCCACCCCCACTCCCTCCGCCGCCTCCACCTCCACCTCCACCGCCCCCGCTAGCTCCACCCGCGCCCTTGCCCCCCTTGCCCTTGCCAGGGCGGCGTCTCCCGCTAGGGGCAGACGCCGCACCGACCGACTCAAGACCAACGAGGTCGGCTGCAGCAGCAGAGGCGACAGAGGGCAGAAGGGGGGAAGGAGAACACCCCTCAAAGATGGGGGTGCGAGGGTCACCACGAGAGGCCCCTACAGCGACTATGCTCTTCTCGGCGGCTTGGAGGGACTTCTCGAGGAGGTCTACAGTGAGAGTGGTGGGACAGACTGAGAGGAAGTGGTCCCTGACTACACGAAGGGAGTCATGGAGACGAGTGACTATGAAGTAGAGAGTGATGTATATGGAGGGGGGTTCTTGGCGCAGAGGTCAGCAGGAAGCGCAGCGCGGTAGTGAGTGTCACTAGTGCGGAGGTGCGTAATGAGGTCAGCGACTGTGGGAAAGGCAGCAAGGTCAGGGAAGAGGTACGGTAGCATGAGACGGCTCAGTGCAGCTGTAGCAGGGGAGGAGTAGCGCGCAACTACAGCGTCGTACAAGGTCTAAGCACTCTTGTACTGACTAAAGTGCGCACGCTCAGAGGTAGGGAGGTGGCGACGCACAGCAAGACGTGCAGCAGAATCGCGCGTGGCCCATTGGGAGCAAACCGTAGGGTCAGCATCAGCAGCAGGGGCAGGAGAGGCGCCAGAGGTGAGGTCAAAGAGAGAAAGGCCGTCTGCCCTATCGCACTGTAAGAACAGCTGCAGGTCGTCGACCCAGACCTCAAAGTCAATGGCGCGACCCTCAGCGTCAAAAGCTAGGACACTAGGGGTAGCCATGACAGCAGTAGACTAGCAGTAGTGACTGTAGGACAGGGGCAGTGCAGTGACAGAGGTGCCGTTCTCACCAGACAGGGCGGCTCGGGCAGCTCGGCAGCACAGCAACACGGCAACACTGCTGCTCGGCCGGCCCAGCAGCAACAGCAGCTCCACGGGACCAGCGGCTCGGCTCCTCAGGCGGCTCGGGCGGCTCGGGCGGCGTAGGCGGCTCGGGCGGCTCGGGCGGCTCGGGTGGCGTAGGCGGCTCGGGCGGCTCGGGCGGCTTGGGCGGCTCGGGTCCTCAGCGGCACAGGCGGCTCGGGCGGCTCGGCTCCTCAGCGGCTCAGGCGGCTCGGGCGGCTCGGCTCCCGGCGGCTCAGGCGGCTCGGGCAACTCAGGCGGCTCGGGCGGCTCTGGTGGCGCAGGTGGCTCGGGCGGCTCGGGCGGCTCGGGCGGAGTCGGGCGGAGCGGGCGGTGCAGGGCTGCGGGGCCGAAAGGGAGGTGGCGGGGCCGCGGTGGAGAATGGCGGCAAGAGCCGCGACGAAGGGCGGCAGGGGTCACGACGAAGGGCGGCAAGGGCCGCGACGAAGGGCGGCAGGGCCGCTAAGAAGAGCGGCGGGGCCGCGTCAAGAGAGGCGGCGGGGCCGCAAGGCAGGGTGGCGGGGCCGCGACGAAGGGCGGCAGGGGCCGCAACGAAGAGCGGCAGGGCCGCGACGACAGAGTCGGCGGGGCCGCGACGAGGGGTGGCGGGGCCGCAACGAAGGGCGGGGCCGCGACGTAGGGCGGGGCCGCGACGTAGGGCGGGGCCGCGACGTAAGGCGGGGCCGCGACGAAGGGCGGGGCCGCGACGAGGGGCGAGGCCGCGACGAGGGAGGCAGGGCCGCGACGAAGGGCGGGGCCGCGTCTAAGGGCGGGGCCGCGACGTAGGGCGGGCCCGCGACGTAGGGCAGGGCCGCGACGTAGGGCGGGGCCGCGACGAAGGGCGGGGCCGCGACGAGAGAGGCGGGGCCGCGACGAAGGGCGGGGCCGCGTCTAAGGGCGGGGCCGCGACGAAGGGCGGCGGGGCCTAATCAACGGGCGGCGGGGCCTCTAGGGCGACTCGACAAAACGAGAGAGGGTCCGGAGCGCGACTCAGGGCGAGCGCGCTTCGGGCAGGAAAAAAAAAAAATGATGTGGTGGGCCCTAGGCACAGTTCCCACGGGGGAACCTGCTCGATACCATGAGAAAAGTAGCACGAGAATGAGTGAACTATGGAATGAAAGTGATACAAGTATGCAACCCTAGAAGTGTGTACCCCCTATGGGCTACCCCACTATAGCCTACGGAATATTCTAATTTGACATCCGCTGCATGTGACCAGAGAGCGGATTCGGTTTCATGCGCCTCGTCGCCTGTACCTGCTTTGCGTATCTGCTACCGTGGACTTGTGACTAGAGTCCTAGCACGTGTTGGAGCCGGATGTCAGAACGCTCAAGCCGCTCCTTCTCCAGTACCTCCCGCGCATCGAGGGGCATTGCCTCCTCACACTCGGCCAGCCATGTGTGTAGCGGTGTGCTGTCAGCCCGCGGCAGTAGCATATGGTTCCGTGCTAGGGTGAGAGCGTTATCTTCTTCCAGCGGTAAGCACCCGAGATACAGCGCCGCCTGCGTGAAGCTAGCTGCGAATCCGTAGATCCCCTCGACTAGGGGGTCTATGATGCCTAGTCCTCCTAAGGATGGCGGCAGCGATGCTTGCTCCCAAACCCGCGACTGTTCGCTTCGACACGTCGGAACGCGAATGTCGCACGATGTGAGGAGCGTGGCGAGAAAATCCCGGCCCCACTGGCTCCATGTATCATGGGGGAGAAGGTGGAGTGGTGTCATCCTGGTGAGGGATGCAACTCGTCGCGAGATGCATCGCGTAATTAGAAGGGCTTCTACCTGGGGGTCTGTTCGCTCGAGCAGGGGTAGGGGTTTTGACATTTCAGCGAGTTGGCCTGTCAGGAACTGAGCTGCGCCGCTTTCCGGCCCCACGAAGCTACCCAGTAGCTTCACGCCGTCTTTATGAACGGCACTCCTGGCGGGAGGCAAGCTGTGTCGATTGCGCCTGAGCTCCAGGCGCCACATTTCTATGGGTTATGTGTGAGGCCCAGGTGCGCCAACTTTGCTGTGAAGTATGAGAATGCAGCTACAGTGCGGGCTGTGTCACCCAGGAAGGTGACATCATCCGTATATGCCAAGCACAGCACCTCAGGGTGTGATTCGGCTGTTTCTCGGAGTGTGGCGTGTATCCCTGCTGCAAATAGCAACGGCCCAAGTGGGTCTCCTTGGCGCACACCGCGTTCACTTGCTAGTGGTGCGCTGTTGAAGTTGGAGTCCAGTAGCAGCTGCGACGGGTTACCGTATGTCAGTTTCACGAGCGGCAGCAGCGGCGAGAGGGTGGGCTCGTGTAATGCGTCGGCGATGGCAGTTCGCGAAATGCTGTTGAACGCATTTGAAATGCCGGCTTGCAGTACCAGGCTGTCCGGGCGGGCATCCAAAAAAGCCCTGGCTGCGTGGATTACTGCCTCTGCTCCACCTGGTACTGCCACCCCGTACTGTAGCGGTAGGGAAAACGCGCGGGCTGGTTCTCCCATGATTAACAGGGCAGCCTTGGCTGCCAGCCCCGTTAGGCACTCGCCGATTGCGATTGGCCTAGCCCCTCCCCCCGGCTTGGCAAGGGCGATGAGACGCGACGCCGTAAGCAGGTTTGCTACCGAACCTGGCAATTGTCCTCCCAGCAAAGTGTTGACCAAGGCGTGCAGATGGGTGCTGACCATTCCATTGGTGATCGCCGCGTCACACAGGTGCTCGAATGTCATCCCTGATGGACCGGCCCCGACCCCATTCTCGCATCTCCCCAACAACTTGGCGAAATCAGGGTGGGGGATTGACAGCTTTGACCCCTGTGTCTCGGGCCACGTCACCGCCTCGTCTCCAGCGGGTGGGTGCTTTTTGCGAAGCTCCTCCAATATTTCCGGGCTGGGTGTGCAGACGGGCGTTGACTCGAGGGCCAGCATGGCTCGGCGCAGACTGCCACGTTTTGCCAGGCTCTCTGCCCGGCTGATGACACCTGTCGCATCTGGCTGATGTCTTGGCGGGGGCAGTGTGTTGACTGCGTTCACCGCGTCTTGGTACAGCTGATCCCATTCGCCACGCTGGAAAGCTCGGAGTCGGCTCTTGACACTTGGCTAGTTCGGGCATTGTGGCGAGGTCTGGCGAAGCGTCAGGCGCGGGAGAAACAGCAGCACGCGCCATCCCATTTCTGAATCCGGGTTTTGTGATAGGTGGTGTAACGGTGTCAGTAGCGCGAGCGAAAAAAGCTGACACAGGTTTGGCGGTAAACGCCGCGACAGTGGAGGCTGACGACTGTTGCAAAGGGCTGGAATGTCCCAGTTGGCGATGGCTGCGAACAGGTCTGTCTGCTTTGCTAGCTCGTCTGGTGAAAAGTAGTGGGGAATTGGTGCTGGTGGGCGCACCGCAGCCCCGGCATTGGCAGTTTGATTTCTCCCGGCACGCCTCGATCTCATTGGTGGGCTTGAGGTTGGGTTTGCACCCGTCCGATCAGCATCGGATGGTGGCTGAGTCATCTGTGGTACTTGCAATTCCGCCTGCTGCACCACCTCTTCCCGTTTCCTTGGTCCTTCTCTCGCCATGCCTTCTCCTTCTGTCTCCTCCTCCTTGGTCTCGGGAAGGGTTTCTTCCCTATAAGATGGGTCGTACCGCTCGTCTTCATTATTACTAATAGTGTCTTCCCCATTGTTTAAAGCCCTTCTCGCCGCTGCCTGATACCCATTCTCTGGCCCTCCGCCTCTTCCGCTTACGGTTTCTCTCCTCGCCACGCGGCTTCCGTGCTCTAGGGATGGTGATTGCCGGAGCATATGAGCCATCGCCAGAGCTCGTTGCCGCCTGGTCGGCTGCGGTCGCCAGGCCTCTGGCGGAGCCTGAAAAGGCGATCATGGCGACGAAGCCCCCTCTACCACCGGCTCCGAAGCCCGTGACAGCAGTCTCTTAAAAGACTCCTCCCCCCGCACCCGCGGATCCCCTCCCCGGGTCAGAGGCGGGCTCGTTCGCTCCCGCTGCTGTTCCGTCAGCTCCGCCTGTGGCACCTGGCCCCCTGGATCCCCTTGTTGAGCCGTCGACGTCTGCCCCTGCTGGGGGTGTTGCTGAGCCCCCTGCACCTGTCCCTGGCGCCCTTGTTGCGTTGACCGCTTCTGTCCCCGACCCGCCTGCGCAGGCCTCTGCTTCATCACCAAAGGCGGCGTCCGCCACCACTGGCGAGCCGGCTCCGTCGGTTGGGCCTGCGCCGGCGGGCCAGTCCGCCCCTGTTGTGACGGCGGTGGCTCCTGCAGGCCAACCGTCGCGCCCTCCGTCGCCTGACCGTCGTTCGTCACGCCCCCATTCCCCCGCTCCCCAACAGGACCGCAGGTCCTCTCGTCGCCGGCGTGAATCTCCACGGCGGTACCAGGAGCAGTCACACTGGCCCACTCACCCCGGTGGTCAGGGGGATTGGAGGGGTCCCCGTGCACGTGGCGGGGGTGGGGGGTATCGCCCGCCTGTGACGATGGCGGATCTTCAGCGGGAAGTGTCAAGGGCGGTTCGAGAGGAGAGGGCGGCGCAGAGCCCGAGCAGTTCGCTGCGCGCCCTGCCAACCCACGAGGCTCCCCGTCCGGCTGCGCTCCCCCCGAACCCGCAGCCTGTTGCTGCGCCTCCCCCTCACATCCAGGCACCACCAACTCCTTTTCCCACTGTATCGGCACGTGCTCCGAGTTCTCGTCTCCATCTGCCGCCGGTTCCGCGTGGAGTTTGCGGCCGCGGGAGGCGGCTTGTTGGCGGCTCCATTCGCTCTCCCAGCTGATGCTGAAGAGCCGCTCCAGTTTCTAGCGGAGGCTCTACAGCCGCCGCAGACCCGTGTTCCCGAGGCAACTCTCGGACAGCTACACCGCCTCGCTGACAGTCTCCATGCTCTGCTGCTGATTCAGGTGCTGGCCCACTCGTCTCTCCCTGTGATCCCTCCTGAGACCTTCCGTGCTCGCCAACGTGACCCTTGCCTGGACGCGGCGGACCAGCTCGCAGAGCTGCTGGCGCCCGTGTTGGCTGCGCCCGCGGAGGGTGGCGCTGCAGCTGCAGGACAGCTTGGCGAAGCTGTCCGGGGCTTGAGGCAGCACTTGCGCGAGGGATCTGGAGCCGCGGCGATAGGCGCAAGCACGCTCGTGGTCCGGGAGCTGTGGCGCTCCCTGACAGGCGTTCTTCACGCCCTTGGGGCTCACCGCATGTAGATGTGGGCTCCGACAGCCCCGATGATGCCATGTTTGCCTAGAATGACGTAGCACTTGCCATGGTGTGTAATGCTTTGCCCATATTTCTTGTATCTGTTTCTCTTGCTGTCCCCTCACGCGCGGCCGAAGGCCGCGCTGTCGAGCGTTGGCCTCCGGAGGCGGCCGGTGCGAGCCGCTCGGTTAGGAGAGCAAATGAACGCTGAACTGAAATATGAGGCTCAATGGGCCAGGCACTAAGGCCTTTATACTAGGCTGGAGAGGGCTGGAGAGGCTAAGGACTAGCTCCTAGGGCCTCTCTCTCTCTCTCTCTCTCTCTCTCTCTCTCTCTCTCTCTCTCTCTCTCTCTCTCTCTCTCTCTCTCTAATGGTCCGTATATTGATATGGCTCGAGCTGGGCTTTGACCCACGGCCAGTTCGGTCGTTGTGGCGAGGTCTGGCGAAGTGTTAGGCGCGGGAGGAACAGCAACAGGCGCCAACCCTCCTCGGATTCAGGGTTTCGCGATAGGTGGAGTAACGGTGCCAGTAGCGCCAGCGAGAACAGTTGGCACAGATTAGGCGGTAAACAACGTGTCAGCGAATGCTGGCGACTGTCGCAGAGTGCCGCGATGTCCCAGCTCGAGATTGTTGCGAACAGGTCTGCTCTCTTCGCCAGTTCGTCAGGGGAAAAATAGCGGGGAGTCGAGTGGTTTGGCGCGTCGCGGCATTGGTAGTAGTGGTCTGATTTCGTCGAGCGCGACCCGTCCGCTCTGGCAGGATTGGGGTTGGAATTTCACCCGTTCGATTGGCATCGGACAGTCGCTGAGCCGCCTGTGCTGCTTGCGTGGCCAAGAGCCCTACCCGCGCTACTCCTCTTCCCGCTGCCTCCCGTGTACTGCCTTCGTCCTCGATCCCCTCGTCTTCGCGCGGAGGGAGGGATTCTTCCCTATAAGGTGGGTCCCTTATCTCGTCATCCTCATTATCCTCATTAGTTGCCTCAAGAGCCGTTAAAGCCCTACGCCCCGCCGCTTGATACCCGTTTTCCGGACCTCCGCCTGCCCTGCTCGTAACCTGCCTCCTGGCCCCGCTGCCTCCCCGATCTCCAGATGGTGATTGCTGGTGCATCTGAGCCATTGCCAGTGCGCGCTGCCGCCTGGTCGGCTGTGGTCGCCCAGCCTCAGTCGGGGCCCGGAAAGGCGACCATGCCGACGGAGCCCCCTGTACCGCCGGCTCCAACGCCCTCGACAACAGTCGCTGAAAAGATTCTTCCCCATGCACCCGCGGATCCCTTTGCCGTATTGGGAGCTGGCCCGTCTGTTCCTGCGGCTGCTCCGTCCGCTCCGCCGGCTGCTCCTGTTCCCCCGACCCTCTTCGTGGAGCCGTTGGTGCCTGCTCCTGCTGGGGGTATTGCTGATTCCCCAGTTCTTGGCCCTGGGGCGCCTGTTGCACCGCCTGCTTCCGTCCCCGACGTGCCGGCATCGGCTTCTGTTTTGTCGACGAATGCGGCGTCCGCCACTAGTGGCGGCCCGGCTCCGTCGGTTGCGCCCTTAGCGGCGGCGCAATCCGCGCCTTCTGCGGCGACAGTGGACCCGGCTGGTCAGCCGGTACGCCCCCCGTCACGTGACCGCCAATCGTCTCGCCCTCATTCCCCCTCGCCTCACCAGGATCGCAAGTCGTCTCGTCACCGTCGTGATTCTCCGCGGCGATACCAGCAGCAGCCTCACTGGCCTGCTCGCCCCGGTGGTCAGGGGGACTGGAGGGGTCCCCGCGGGCGCGGTGGTGGTGGGGGGTACCACCCGCCGGTGACGATGGCAGATCTTCAGCGGGAAGTGTCCCGGGCCGTTCGCGAGGAGAGGGCGGCGCAGAGCCAGAGCCGTTCGCCGCGGGCTGCGCCGGCGTGCGTGGCTCCTCGTCCGCCTGTGCCTCCTGTGGTCCCTCCGCCGACCGCTCTACTTCCTTCCCCTGTCCTCGTCCCGTCTGCTCCCTCTCCCTCTGTAGCGGCGCCAGCTCCCGGCTCTCATCTGCATCTGCCGACGGTTCCGCCTGTTGCGGGGGTGGAGTTTGTGGCCGCGGGTGGTGGCGCGGCAGCGGCTCAGTATGGAGCTGATGAGCCGCTCCAGTTCCTGGCGGAGGCGCTTCAGCCTCCGCAGACGCATGTTCCTGAATCGACTCTTGTGCAGCTCCACCGCCTTGCCGAGAGTCTCCACGCGTTGCTGCTGATACAAGTCCTTGCTCACTCCTCACTCCCTGTGGTCCCTCCTGAGACGTTTCGCGACCGTCCGCGCGAGACATGCTTGGATGCGGCGGACCAGCTCGCCGTGCTGCTGGCGCCCGTGCTGGCTGCGCCCACGGAGGGTTGCGCTGCTGCTGCGGGACAGCTGGACAAGGCTGTTCGGAGCTTGAAGCGGCATTTGCGCGCTGGATCTGGAGCCGCGGCGATCGGCGCAAGTACGCTGGTGGTCCGGGAGCTGTGGCGGACCCTAACTGGCATTCTCCATGCCCTTGGAGCACACCGGATGTAGATCCGGCCTCCGCTTGCCCCTGTGTTGCCATTAGTGCTTAGGATTGTGTTGATGCTGCCATATTTTGTATGACGTTGCTTGCAGTCAATCGTGTGCGTGTGTCTTTGCCACCCCTCACGCGCGGCCGAAGGCCGCGCTGTCGAGCGTCGGCCGCCTTCAGCGGCCGGCGCGAGCCGCTCGGTTAGGAGAAACAAATGAAAAGAGAACCGAACAATGAAGAGAGCTAGCTGTAGAGGAGCACTTTATACTAGGCTGGAGAGTGCTGGAGAGGCTAAGGACTAGCTCCTAGGGCCTCTCTCTCTCTCTCTCTCTCTCTCTCTCTCTCTCTCTCTCTCTCTCTCTCTCTCTCTCTCTCTCTCTCTCTCTCTCTCTCAAGCAGTCCTGCATTGATGTATGCATAGGGTACAAGCAAGCAATGGCATCCTAGCAGGCAGTTGGCCTAGAAAAGCCCTGTCATGAAACCGCATAGTCACATGAAGAGCCAATGCCGGGCCGGCTCGCCCCATGCTAAATTGTCTAGAGGCTACACCTGTCCCTATTGCTACCTCCTTGCTGGCCTGATTGTCCCCCTGCACGTCACCTCTCTCCTTTCCTGTCCGGCCGTGCCTGCCCTCCTCGGTTGGGCGGTCCCATGTGGGGCTACCTGGCCCTCTACTCCCCCAAGTCGATTAGCTGGGCCAGGTCATCCTCGAGGACCTGCCAAATGTCCCCGAGGCTTGGTCCCCACGGGTCCGCGGCTGCTTGGGGGTGCGCTGCCTCAAGTGCCCTGTTGGACTTAGCCATCAGGGCATTTGCCTGGCAGCGCTGGAGCATCACCGACCAACGCTGCCGGTAATGCGCTGTGAGTCTGGAGGCTACCGCGGTTAGCCTCCCCTGTCTGTGCTTCCTCTTGGCCGCCTGGGTTCCCAGGAGGCGGAAGAACCGTTGGGTGTCCCTAGCCAGGGCCCCGTAAGTCTCCACCGCCAGGCCAAACACCCCAACAAACCCTGGGCGTCCCTCGTATAGGCCCCGTTTCACTCGTGCCGCATCCTCTGCCGCCCATCCTGGTGCCTTTACCGCCCTCTTATCGCGCCGCTGCAGGACGGGGTCAGTGACCGTCACGTCAGTCACGTAGGTCTCGTTGGACTCCTTGTCGCGGATCACCACGTCTGCTCGCTTTTGGTTGGTTATGGGCGAGAAGGCTGCTGACTCGTACAAGGTGGTGTAGTCCGCTTCCTGAGCCATACGGAGCACCGCGTACGCCAGAGCGTTATGAGTGTTAGTCCTGTCCCCTCCATCGGCACACCGCAGTAGGTGGTTGGGCAGGCTTCTGTCCCTAATGTCCGACCGCTTCCCCTTGCACGGGCATTTGTCCGTGACTGCTACTGGGAGGCCCAGCCGAAAGCCGAGCGCAACTGCAAACTGTCCGGGGGAGAAGGTGAGGTCCCCCCTTGTGGGGATTGCATGCAGCCAGTCTCCCGCCCCCACCCCTTGCAAGCTGATTAGCCGAATCACGTGCCCGTTGTCGGCTCCGGGCTTGTCTGCCCGCGTGTCCCCCACAAGCTCGGCCGCCCGGTCCAAGTTGATGTGTTTGGAGAGGATAAGCTGTAGGTGACCCGTCACCTCGCCCTTCTGGTGTTGTGCTTTCAGGATCTCCCTCGCCTGGTCAGGTAGCCGGTTGCGCAAGTCCAGTAGCGTTACCTCCCCCTCCGCTGCCCCCTGGACCCCTCCCATTGGTGACACTAGGTCCGCCACAAGCTGTAGCGGGTTGTCCGGCGTCAGCGTCATGTGTCTGAGTAGGGTGTTGGCGGCGTGTAAGGATGCCAAGTACGCGGCTGGTGCCTCCGAGAGCGGGTCTATCAGCCCCAGCCCCCCCAGGCAGACCGGTAGCGTGGCCTGGCGCCAGACTAGGCTTTGCTCCAGCTCATCGACAGGTGCGTGTATCTTTGCCGCTTTGAGTGCTGTCCACAGAAGTTCCTCGCTCCAGTCCCTCCATTCCACCAGAGGGAGTGTGTCAGCCGGGGTGGTTCGGAGGAGGTAGGAGATGCGTCTCGACACACACCTCGAGAGGAGGAGGAGTGCGTGCTGTGGGTGCAGTTTGCCGATGAGGGTTAATGGCGACGCCATCGTGCGCAGGGTTGCGCGGAGGGACCTTCTCCCATACTCTCTAGTTCCGATCGGGCTCCCCAGCACCCGGATTCCATCGACCGCCGCCACCAGCCCCTCAGGGAGTACATCCGCGCATCCTGCTGGGCACCACGCTGAAGACTTCTCCAAGTTGCATCGTAGTCCGCACTTGCGGAGTTCCTCAGTGATGATCTGCACTCCTTTAATCGCCTCCGCCGGCTCGCCGATTATCGTGATGTCGTCTGCGTACGCCAGCACCATCGTGTTGGGACACCTCGCCGCTGCACTCAACAGGGTCGGTTGTATTGCCGCCGCGAAGAGCATTGGCCCTAGTGGGTCGCCTTCACGCACGCCCCGAGTGCTTTCGATGTAGCGTTCGTCGAAGCCCGGGTCCAGCAGGAGACGCGCCGGTTCGCCGTAGAGCGTGCGGACCAGGGGTAGTAGCGGTTCGAGAGCTGTCCATTTGAGCGCTGTGAAGAAGCTTCCTCGTTCGACGGAGTTAAATGCGTTTTCGACGTCCAGATGGATGGCGATGCGGCTCGGTTTTTCCTTCAGTAGTGCTCGGGTAGCGTGGATTACTGTCTCTGCTCCTCCGGGTACCGCCACGCCGAACTGAACCGGGAGAAAAAACTTCCGAATTTCTGGTGAGAGTTTCCGCAGCGCGGCTTTTGCCGTTAGCCTAATTATCGCTTCGCCGATGGCGATCGGTCTGACTCCTCCTCCTGGCTTCTCCAGTGCTATTAGCCTCGCCTGTAAGAGTAGATCTCTTAGGGTGTCACTGAGGTGGGAGCTCAGCACTGTGTTGATTACTTGGTGCAGTAGGACGAAGACTTCCCCATTGAGCAGCGCGGGGTCACGGAGGTGTTCAAAACACGTGCCTGACGGTCCCGCTCCAATGCCATTCGGGCACTTAGCTAAAACTTCACGAAACTCCTCTGCCGTGATTGAGAGTGATGACGTGCTGTACCCGGTAACCCACCCTGGAGTTGCCTCCCCCGCGTGCGGATGTTTGGCACGAAGCGCAGCGAGCGTCGCCGAAGTTTGCTCTGCGAGGGGGGTTGACTGTAACGCCGCTAAGGCTTTCGCCAGGTTTGCCTTCTGTACTAGGCCTTCCGCCCGTGCGCACATGCCTTCAGGGTCGGCTTGGTGTCTGCTGGGTTGAGGGTTTGGGGGGATGATGCATGCTTCCGAGAAGAGCACTTCCCACTCTTCTTCTTGAAATTGTTGGAGTCTCTTTTCCACCCCGGCCCACCGGTTTCTCGGGACGTTCTCAACTTCGGCTCGGAGGGTCAACCTGGGTAGGAATTGCAGGATTCGCCATGCTCCCGCGCAGCCTGGAACCTTCGCGAGTCGCAGCAGGGGGATCGTCATGCAGTAGGCGTAAACTCCCAGGATTTTGGGGGGCAGCTTCCGGAACAGGAAGGGTTGAGCACTGCAACACATCGGGCCCAGCTCCCACCCTTCCACCTGGCGCCAGATCTCCGGGTCATCAGCAATATCTGCTGGTGATCTTGCCTTGCTGGCAGTCTCGTTGGGTTGGGTGCCGCGTGACTCACCCTCGTTGGCATCAGCTTGGTTTCCTCCACTCCTTACCCCACGATTTGTCCCTCCCGCCGGGATGCCCTGCTCATCCTCCACTGACACATCCTCTGAGTCCCCTTGTTCTTCTTCCATATAATCCTCATCCCCTTCTGCCTCGTCGTTATTCATTGGAGCTCCACTCTGTCCTCGCTCAGGCCTCCCATGTCTTTCCCGCCAAGGACCAGATCTGGCCTTCTCTCTTGCCACGGCTGCAGCCAGGCCCCCCCGGCCTGCCCGCCCGCTCGCACCCCGTACGCCGCGTCCTCTCCCCCCTGCCGGCGGCTGTCCTCTCGTTCCCGACGGCGGATTTCCTGCCGCCTGCTCCGCCGCCCGTTCTCGCAGCACCCTCTGACGTGCGGTTCCCCCTCGGCGCCTATCGATCGCGGTCACCTGCTCCTCCTCCACGGCTGCCGTCCCGCCCTCCACCTCTGCCGTCTCCCCTTCAGCTCCGTCGGCCGCTGGTCCCGCGGCGCGTTCCGTTCCTGATGGCAGGCCGGCGTCGGCCCCCCCGGCGCGATGTGATCGTGGCGGCGGGGCCTCCTGCTGTTCCCATCCAACCAGCGGCCCAGGGCGGGCAGGTGCCAGCCCTGTTCCGAGCCGTCGCGGACTGCCTAACTGCGGGCGTTGGCATCGCGCCCTCGGCGCCCCCACTGGCGACTGTTCGGCCGCGGGAGCCTGTGTATCGATCCCCCCGCGGGCGCACCCATCCATTCCTTCGCGCGCGCGGGCAATCCTTCCGTCGCCGCCGCCCTCCTCGCCCGCCGTTGTCAGGCCAGGCTCGCCGACAGCCTCAGCACCACGCTCCCGCCTCTCAGTCGTCCCCGTTGCACCTACCTCCTCCCCCGGTGCACTCCGCCTCGTCGCAGCAGGCTCCACCGGTTGCGCAGGCTCCGGCGCAGTCTGCGCCCCCTGTTCCTCTGTCGCGGCCATCTCTTCCTGATCCAGATCCTGAGGCGCCACCTCAGTCGCCACCGTCTCACCCTGTCTCTTCATCCTCACTGGGCGGTTCTGCTCCTCGGTTGGTCGAACAGGCGCCTCTCCCGTCTGCGGCCCCAGTGCCAGGCTCTGAGCCGCCTCCTCTCCCGCCGTCCCCTCAACCAGCCGTGCCTTCCTTGTCCGTGCCGACCCCTGCTGTGCCGTATGCGTGTTCGTACCCCCCTCGGCTGGATGTGACGGACTCCGCTCCTCCGGGCCCTCGCGGGCTCCCTTTCCCGGATCCCGCCTACTGCGGCCCTCGGCGCCAGCATCCCCTCGTGCCAGGGTCTCGTCCTCCTGGAGCTCGGTTTGGATTTGTGAGTCCACTCCCGTGATGTGTTCCCCTGGCTCGCCGCATGCTGTCTTGCCCTGCCCTGTACTTTCCCGCCGTGAATCACCGTGTCCCTGTTTGTCGTCCTTTTTCCCTTCCCCTGTTCCTGCAGCATCAGCCTGTGCCTGGGATTGCCCGCGGCTACTGGAGCGACGACGAGGTGCCGGGCACCCCTCGCGACCCGGGGGTTGATTGGGATGGTTGCTTCTCGTGGCCTCAGGAGCAGGACGGGGGGAACTGGGGCTCGTGCGCTCCGCCCCCGAGCCCCCCTTGGGGGACGCCTTCTTATGGACCGGGGGATTACGAGTCTCGTTGGCGGCATCTTCAGTCGATTGGCCGTTGCGTGACTGAGCTCTCGTTCGTGCTTGACCTCCTGCACGACGCCCTTCTGTCTCGGGAGGTGGTGGCGCGGGATCCGCACATGAATGAAGACCAGCAGAGTCGTGTGCGGCGGGCAGTGGAGAGCGCGCTGTGGGATGTCCTGCATCTGCCACTTGAGCCCGGGGACCCTTCGTTGGACGACGGACCTGGCGCAGCGGCTTTCCGCATGGTAGCCACGGCTGCTGAGGAGTGCCCGCTTGGCATCGTGCCCGCACTCGCGTGTTTGCTCCGGTGGCTTGGGCGGAGGGTGAGGCGGATGTAGGCGTTGCCTTGGTTGGTGCTTTGTTTGTGTGCTTCTCCAACCCCATTGGCTGCGACTTACCTTTGCCTAGGTCAGCGGGGCTTAGGCTTGCATGCTTGTACTGCTCCGTGTGTAACTGTCGTCTTCCCCTTTTTCCTTGCCACCCCTAATGCGCGGCCGAAGGCCGCGCTGTCGAGCGTCGGCCGCCGAAGGCGGCCGGCGCGAGCCGCTGGGTTGGGAGGAACCAAGCTCACCAGAAAATAATGGCAGGAATGAGGCAGTAGGGGAAGCTATAAGTGTTAATGTACTCCTTGTAGGCAAGCTGCAGGGAATACACTAGGGACCGGAGGCTAAGGAAGCCTTAAGTCTATGCTATGCTAAGGCTAAGCTAAGCTAGAGAGCTTGGAGAGACTAAGGAAAGGGCCTAGTGCCTCTCTCTCTCTCTCTCTCTCTCTCTCTCTCTCTC
Organism: Closterium sp. NIES-65; assembly: GCA_948144175.1. Taxonomy (NCBI): domain Eukaryota; kingdom Viridiplantae; phylum Streptophyta; class Zygnematophyceae; order Desmidiales; family Closteriaceae; genus Closterium; species Closterium sp. NIES-65. Next base: position 4,012,999 of record CANXME010002170.1, on the reverse strand, counting down.
TCTCTCTCTCTCTCTCTCTCTCTCTCTCTCTCTCTCTCTCTCTCTCTCTCTCTCTAATGGTCCGTATATTGATATGGCAGGAAGGTACACACATATAGTTTCAGAAGCATACGAGATTCAGTCTAATCCCTCTAGAGTTCCACCAGTGGCTCCAAAACAGCAAAACAATCCCCTAGGTGTAGCTCATGCCCAATACCCCCGACCGGAGGGTTCTCAGCTGCTGCAGCCTCACCCAGTTTCATAAGCAGGCCCACTGACTGCGCCCTCTGAAGGGCAACCGACCACCGCTGCCTGAACTGATGCAGAAACTTGGCGGCATGATAGGAGTTAGAGTCGGCGTTGAAGTGGCGCCGAGCCGCGGTGTCTGCCAGCAGTTTGAGGAAGACGGGGACCTCTGCACATGGGCAGCCGTAGGTCTCCACTGCCAGTGGAAAGAAGCCGACTGTCTCCGGCCTGTTTGCATAGTGCTGAATTTTCTTATCTGCCTGTTCCCTAGCTGCCCATCCCCTGCCTTTCTGTGCCTGTGGGTCCCGAGTACTGATGGGGTCTGTCACGGTCACGTCGCGCAGTCAGACCGTCCCACTGCTCCTATCGGACATGGTGAAGTCGGCTGTCTATTCCTTGACAGGGCAGTGGGCAGCCGACTCCCTGTGGACGATAAACCCCGCGTCCTGTGCCATACTAATGCAGGCATCTCGGAGCTCGTTATGGGTGTTGATGCGATGCCTGCCAGTGCCGCAGCGTAGGAGGTGATTAGGGAGGCGGGGGTCTAGGATTTCGGTGTGATCAGAGCAGTCACAGTTTTTCGGGGTGGAGAAGGGCAGCCCGAGCCTGAATCTGACGGCATTTGCGAAGTGTACTGGGCCTAGGCGTCTGGTTGCTTCTATAGGGATGGCTGTCAGCCAGTCCCCTGTGCCGTAGCCGGTTAGGGAGAACATCCGCTGCGTATGGCCTGCTAGCGGATTCAGTTCCATGTCCCTCGTTGCCTGTACTTGCACGGCGTAGCGGCTACCGTGAACCTGTAGGGCAAGGGCGTGCTGTAGTTTGACATCTGTCCGCTTAAGTCGTTCCCGTTCCAGCAGCTCTCGCGCATCGGAAGGCAGGGCGGACTCGCACTCTGTGAGCCAGGAGCGAAGCGGTGTGTTTTCATCCGCGGGCCGTAGCATATGGCAGCGCGCGTGGGAGAGAGCGGTGTCCGGGTCTAGCGCGAGCGTAGAGAAAAGCAGAGCCGCCTGTGTGAAACTTGCGACGAAACCGTAGACTCCCTCAACGAGGGGGTCAGTAACACCTATTCCCCCTAGAGACGGGGGCAAGGAGGCCTGCGCCTAGACGCGTGCCTGTTCCGCCCTACCCGCCGGCACACGAATGCTGCACGAGGTAAGGAGTGCCAGGAGGAGGTCACGACCCCACTCCGTCCAGGTGTCTCGTGAAACGAGGTTGAGAGGAGTTGTTCGAGTTAGATAGGACACGCGCCGAGAGATGCAGCGTGTGATCAGCAGCGAGGCCACCTGAGGATCTGCCCGCTCGATGAGGTGTAAAGGTTTCGCCAGGTCCTTCAGCTGGCCCGCTAAGAAAGAAGCTGCGCCGTTGGCCGCCCCCAGAAAACTCCCAAGCAAGCGGATGCCGTCCGTGCAGAACGGCACCCCTGGAGGCAACCCAGCAGAGTCGCACGCAGTAGCGGTCCATGCCGTGCACTTCTGCGGGTTGTGCTTCAGGCCTAGTGATTCCAGTTTGGAGGTGAAGTGGTTGAACGCGGCTACAGTGGCTCTTTGTGCACCCACGAATGTCACGTCGTCAGCATAGGCCAAGCAAAGCACCCCAGGGTGAGCTGCTGCAATGTCACGTGTAGGGTGTATTCCCGCCGCAAACAGTAGCGGGCCGAGTGGATCGCCCTGGCGAACGCCACGTTCGCTGCGTAGGGGTTTGCTCGCGAAGGTCGAGTCCATGTAGAGTCGCGACGGGTTACCGTAGGTCAGTCGAACCAGTGGGAGTAGTGGCGATAGAGTTGGCTCCTGTAAAGCCGCTGCGATGGATTGTCGCGAAATGCTGTTGAAAGCATTCGCGATGTCGGTCTGTAGTACAAGGCTGTTTGGGTGGCAGTCCACGTACGTTCGGGCGGCGTGAATTATCGCTTCCGCCCCACCAGGTACCGCCACGCCATACTGTAGGGGTAGGAAGAAGTCACGTGCAGCCTCCCCCATGACCAAGAGCGCAGCTTTGGCAGCCAGCCGAGTCAGGCATTCTCCAATTGCGATTGGTCGGGCCCCCCCCCCCAGGTTTGGCCAGGGCGATGAGTCGGGACGCTGTAAGCAGGTCCGCCACCGAAGCTGGGAGGTTGCCCCCCAGAATTGTATTCACGAGGGCGTGCAGATGGGTGCTGACGGATGCATTGGTTATTGCAGCGTCGCGCAGGTGCTCAAATGTTGTGCCAGAAGGTCCGGCACCGACACCATTCTCGCATCTCCCGAGGAGCTTCGCAAATTCTGCGTGGGAAATGCACAGGGGCTTAGCATCGGCTGACTGCCAGGTCAGCTGTTCGTCTCCCGCCGGTGGATGCTTTTGTCGCAGTTCGTCTAGAATTTCTGGGCTCGGTGTACAGACGGGTGTTGACTCGAGCGCCAACACGGCTCGACGCAGACTGCCACGTTTCGCCAACCCCTCGGCTCTGCTCAGGACACCTGTCACATCGGGTTGGTGACGTGGGGGCGGAGGGGCGTTGACCGCGTTTATCGCCTCCTGGTAGAGCTGTGACCACTCGCCTCGTTGGAATGCCCGAAGATGGGCCTTGATTTGTGGCCAATTTGGGTGCTTTGGCGAAGCCTGGCGAAGGGTCAGACGCGGGAGGAAGAGAAGCAGTTTCCAACCCGCTTCGGAGTCAGGGTTTCGCGAAAGGTGAAGTAGCGGGGTCAGGAGTGCCAGCGAGAATAACTGGCACAGGTTAGGCGGTAATCGTCTTGACAGCGGCGGTTGGCGACTATCGCAGAGGGCGGAGATGTCCCAGTTCGCTATGTCGGCGAATTTATCCCCCATCTCCGCTAGCTCCACTGGCAAAAAATAGCGCGGGCGCTGCGGGGCCAATCCTGACACTGGGTGGAGGGAAGCGGTTCGATGTTTGCGTGCGCGACTCGGTGGCGTTGACTGCTGCCGAGTTGGATTCTCATCCGTCCGATCGGCATCTAATGGCCCTGCACGCCCTTCTGTTCCCGCTGTGGGTAGATTGGCTGTCTCAGGTCTTCTCCTCCCTGTCCCTACTCTCGTTGCCTCCGCTCCGTCACTTTCGTCCTCATTTTCATTGTCTGGCTCCACTCCCGTAGTATAAGAGGGGTCATTTCTGTCCCCTTCTGCATTAGCCGCTACCAAAGCAATTAAAGCCCGACGTCCCGCAGCCTGAAACCCATTCTCCGGCCCTCCGCCAGTTCCGCTAACCGCCTGCCTCCTCTCTTCCCGTGCTGCACGACCTCGTGATGGTGATTGCTGGAGCTCCCGAGCCGTCGCCAGAGCGCGCTGCCGCCTGGTCGGCAGTGGTCGCCAAGCCTCAGTCTGAGACCGGAAAGGCGACCACGGCGAAGAAGCCCCCAGTGCCTCCGGCTCCGAAGCCCTCGACAACATCCGCTGAAAAGCCTCCTCACCCCGAACCCGAGGCTCCCCTTGCCGCAGCTGCCGCTCAGTCTGTGGCTCTTGCTGCTGCTGGGAAATCCGCTCCGTCCGCGCCAACTGCTCCCCAGGCTCCGCTTGATGGGCCTTCAGGGTCTGCCGCCGCGCTCCCGGCTCCTGCTCCCGTTGGGCCCCCAGCTTCAGGCCCCGAGCCGCAGACTTCTGTGCCTGCCTCGTCCCCGCAGCCGGCGTCCGCCACCACTGGCGGCCCGGCGCAATTGATTGTGTCCCCTGAACTGGACCCGTCTGCTCCCGTTGCGCCTCCCGTGGCTCAGCCGACGCAACCAACGTCGCAGTCACGTCCTCCCTCGCCGGACCGTCGCCTATCTCGCCCCCATTCTCCAGCGCCCCAACAGGATCGGGCGTCCTCCCGGCGCCGGCGGAATTCTCCCCGGCGCAATCAGCAGTCGGGTCAGTGGCAAGCTCACCGTGGCGGTCGCGGCGGCTGGTGGGGTTCTCGTGGTCGCAATGGGGGAGGGTCGTATGATCCGCCCGTGAGGATGGCGGATCTGCAACGTGCGGTAACGACCGCGATGCGTGAAGAGAGGGCTGCTCAGACACAAGGCAGCTCGCACGTTGCCGTCGCCCATGCCGCCCAGCGTCAGGCGGCGCCTCATGAGGTTCCGCCCCCTGCTGCACTCGTCCAATCCCGTGTTCCGGCCTCATCGCTTCCCGCTGCTGCTGCGACTGCTCCCGTTCCAGGGTCGCGGTTGCATCTGCCGCCAGTCCCGCCCGTGGCAGGAGTAGAATTTGTGGCTGTGGGAGGCGGAGCGGTGACGGCAGTTGGCCCGGCTCCTCCTGCCGTGCGGAGCCGTTCCAGTTCCTTGCGCAGGCGCTGCAACCCCCTCAGGCCCGAGTTCCAGAGGCGACCCTCGGCCAGCTCTTCCGTCTCGCAGAGAGCTTTCACGCTCTGCTTCTGATACAGGTTCTCGCTCACTCGTCCCTCCCTGCGGCCCCCCTGAGTTGTTCCTGGATCGTCATCACGAATCTTGTCTGGACGCCGCCGATCAGCTTGCAGGGCTGCTGGCGCCCGTGCTGGCTGCGCCCGCCGAGGGAGGCGTTGCGGCGGCGGGGCCGCTTGATGAGGCTGTGCGCGGCTTGCGGCGCCATTTGCATGTTGGGTCTGGAGCCGCCGCGATCGGCGCAAGCACGCTTGTGGTCCGGGAGCTGTGGTGCTCCCTGACGGGCGTTCTTCACGCCCTTGGAGCTCACCGCATGTAGGCGCGGGCTCCGGCTCTGCCATTAGTGGTTTGCGCGGCTAGGCCGCTGTAGGGCTTGCCATGTTTGTATACCTCTTGTTAGCAACTCCTTGTGTTGTGTGCTTGTCGTTCCCTCACGCGCGGCCGAAGGCCGCGCTGTCGAGCCGCTCGGTTAGGAGAAACAAATGAGAAGAAAAACCGAACAATGAGGAGAGCTAGCTGCAGAGGAGCACTATATACTAGGCTGGAGAGTGCTGGAGAGGCTAAGGACTAGCTCCGAGGGCCTCTCTCTCTCTCTAATGGTCCGTATATTGATATGGCAAAAAGGTACAGACATATAGTTCCACGAGCATGTGAGATTCAGACTAATCCCTCTAGAGTTCCACCAGTGGCTCTCTCTCTCTCTCTCTCTCTCTCTCTCTCTCTCTCTCTCTCTCTCTCTCTCTCTCTCTCTCTCTCTCTCTCTCTCTCTCTCTCTAATGGTCCGTATATTGATAAGCCAGAAGGGTACACACATGCAATGAGAGACAGCAGTGTGCTAATATGCAGGGTAGCCTAGACTATCCAACCCTTCTCTTCCACCTAGAGCTCAAGAAGAGTCTCCAGGACAGTAAAACAGTCCCCAAGGTATAATTCCTGCCCTATCCCTCATACAGGCGGGTTCTCTGCAACAGCCGCCTCGCCCAACTTGATCATGAGACCCACAGATTGGGCCCTCTGCAGTGCAACCGACCACCTCTGCCTAAAATGGTGCAAGAACTTCGCGGCATGATAGGATTTGGAGTCGGCGTTGAAGTATCGCCGAGCCGCCGTGTCTGCAAGGAGTTTCAGGAACACAGGGACCTCAGCACAAGGGCATCCGTAGGTCTCCACTGCGAGGGGAAAGAAACCTACTGTTTCTGGCCGGTTTTCATAGTGCTTGATCTTTTTATCCGACTGCTTCCGGGCTGCCCATCCCCTGCCTTTCCGTGCCTCCGGATCCCTGGTGCTAATAGGATCTGTGACCGTGACATCACACACCCAAACTGCCCCACTACTTCTGTCTGTCATGGTAAAATCAGCCGTCTGCTCCTCTATGGGGCAGTAGACGTTTGTCTCCCTGTGTACTATGAACCCCGCATCTTGCGCCATGCTGATGCACGCGTCGCGGAGCTCGTTATGAGTATTTGTCCGGTGCTTCCCCGTGCCGCAGCGGAAGAGGTGGTTGGGGAGACGCGGGTCTGTGATAGCGATGTGTTCTGCACTGTCACACTTCTTCGGAGTAGAGAAAGGGAGGCCCAACCGGAATCGCACGGCGTTGTTGAAGTGTACCGGGCCGATGCGACGTGAGGAAGCTACTGGTACCGCCGTCAGCCAGTCCCTTGTGCCGTAGCCTGTGAGTGAGAACATTCTCTGTGTGTGCCCAGAGAGTGGATTCAGGCTCATTCGTCTCGTCTCTTGGACCTGTACCGCATACCTACTCCCCTGTACTTTCAGGGCCAGAGTGTGCTGGAGCTTGATGTCCGACCGAGAGAGCCGCTCCTGGTAGACTACGTCGCGTGCGTCTGAGGGCAGGGCAGTCTCGCACTCTGTGAGCCAGGAGTGAAGCGGTGTGGTGGCGTCCCGGGGCAGAATCATGTGGCTGTGTGCTCGGGTTAGTGCTGTGTCTGGTGCTAACCTCAGGGAGGAAAAGAAGAGCGCGGCTTGTGTGCAGCTTGCTACGAAGCCGTAGACGCCTTCTACGAGTGGGTCCGTGATTCCTAGGCCGCCCAAGGATGATGGAAGCGAGGCCTGCGCCCACACTCTCGACTGCTCCGTGCTACAAGTAGGGACTCTAATCCCGCAGGATGTCAGGAGCGCGGCTAGGAGGTCTCTCCCCCACTGTGCCCAGGTGTCTCGTGGTAGGAGGTTCAGTGGTGTAGTCCTAGTGAGGTATGCTACGCGTCTGGAAATGCAGCGGGTCAGGAGCAGGGAAGCTACTTGGGGGTCGGCTCGTTCTAAGAGCGGCAGCGGCTTCGACATTTCTTCCAGCTGCCACGCAAGGAATTTGGCGGCACTGGCCGCTGGCCCCAGGAAGCTGCCTAGAAGGCGTATCCCGTCCTTTTAAAATGGGACCCCTGGTGGCAGTTGCGTTGACTCGTCGCCGCTTGTGCTCCATGCAGCACATTTCTGTGGGTTATGTTTAAGCCCCAGATGCGCTAGCTTGCTCGTGAAGAAATTGAATGCTGCTACAGTGTCTGTGTCGTCCCCCAGAAATGTCACGTCGTCTGCATACGCCAAGCAGAGAACGTGGGGGTGTGCGTCGACCGTTTCGCGAAGTGCTGGGTGAATCCCTGCTGCGAACAGAAGAGGGCCGAGTGGGTCCCCCTGCCTCATGCCGCGTTCACTATTTAGTGGGTTGCTGGCGAAGTTCGAGTCGAGGTATAGTTTTGATGGGTTACCGTACGTTAGCCGCACCAGAGGGAGCAGTGACGAAAGGTTGTTGTCGTGTAACCCGTTGATGACTGCCTGTCGCGAAATGCTGTTAAAAGCGTTTGCGATGTCGGTCTGTAGCACCACGCAGCTGTTCCTTGAGTCGACGAAGGCACGTGCGACGTGGATGTTTGCCTCTGCTCCCCCTGGTACCGCCACCCCGTACTGTAGTGGCAAGAAGTGGTCGCGTGCAGCTTCTCCAATTGCGGTCAGAGCGGCCTTGGCCGCGAGGCGCGTCAGGCATTCGCCAATTGCAATTGGCCGAACCCCCCCACCTGGCTTGGTCAGCGCAATTAGGCGTGACGCTGTTAGCAGGTCTGCCACTGGCTCGGGTAATTTGCCTGTCAGGATAGTGTTGATCAAGGCATGCAGGTGGGTGCGGACCGATGCGTTGGTTGCAGATGCGTCGCGAAGGTGTTCGAAAGCGATTCCGGACGGTCCAGTCCCCACCCCATTTTCGCAACGGCCCAGAAGTTTGGAGAAATCGGCGTGGCTGATCTGGAGGTTCGGGTCGGGTGCTGTTGGCCAGCTCAGCTCCTCGTTGTCGGCTCGGGGGTGTTTTGCGCGAAGTTCATCCAGAATTGCGGGGTCTGGAGTGCAGAGTGGGGTTGACTCGAGGGCCAGCACGGCTCGCCGTAGACTTCCACGCTTGGCCAGGCCTTCCGCCCTGCTGAGTGCTCCCGCCTCGTCAGGCTGGTGACATGGAGGCGGTGGGGTGTTGATGGCTTCTATTGCGTCAGAATACAGCTGCCCCCATTCGCCACGCTGGAAAGCTCGGAGACGGGCTTTGACTTCGGGCCACTTCGGTCTTCTTGGCGACATTTGGCGAAGTGTGAGCCGAGGAAGAAACAGCAGCAGTCGCCACCCTACGACCGAGTCCGGATTTCGCGCGAGGTGAAGGAGCGGGGTGAGTAACACCAGCGAGAACAGCTGACACAAATTGGGCGGTAGTCGGCGCGACAGAGGTGGTTGACGAATGTCGCACAGGGGCGCCAAATCCCAATCATCGATGGCTGCGAACAGGTCTCTTCGTTTCGCCAATTCCTCTGGAGGGAAGTAGTGGGGGAAATGTCTTTGATTTGCTGACGCGCTGCCAGAGCGCGCGGTTTGATTCCTCTGCGCCTGTCCGTGGGTTGGAATCGTAGCCGTCCGATTCATTTGTTGCGCTCCTCCTACCTCAACCGCCTCACGTTCAGCAGTTTGCCACCCAGGCCTTAGCGTTCTAGGCTCATCACCTTCGTCCTCGTCGTCTTCACTCAGGGGGAGCGGCTCCTCCCTATAAGAAGGATCTCCACGCTCCTCCTCCGCATTAGCCAATTCCAGTGCCGTTAAAGCCCGACGCCCCGCCGCTTGGAAGCCATTCTCCGGTCCACCTCCCTCACCGCTAGCTGTCACTCTCCCTCTGCCTCGCCCTCCTCGGCCCCTCGATGGTGATTGCAGGGCCGACCGATTATTCGCCAATGCGCGCTGGCGCTGCGTTGGTTGCGTTCGAATTGCTACCGCCTGCCTCCGTAACGGGGACCACGTCGACGGGCTCCCCGATGCTGCCTGCTCCCAAGCCCGTGACAGAAGACGCTGAAATCCTTCCTCGCCCCGCACCGTCGTTTCGCGAGGATCTGGCGTCTCTGCCTGGCAACGATGGTCGCCAGGCTCCCTCACTGCCTGCACCTCTTCTTGTCGAGCCGCCTGCCCCTCTCGCTGCGGCGTCTGATGTGACTGCTCCGTCTGGCGCTCCTCTGGCTGCCGATCCCGCCGCTCCGCCGGTGGCCGCCGAGCAGACGGTTGTTGCTGACGGCGTGGCGGTCCAGCCGGAGGGGTCCGCCACCACTGACGTCCAGGGCCAGTCGGCCCTTCCCGCCTCTTCGGCTCCCCCGTCTGGACCGCCTCCGACGCTGGCGCCTCCTCCGCCTGTGCAGGCGGGATCTGCTCCTGTTGCCTGGCCTGTAGTTGCTCCGCCAACTCCCCGCGCGGTGGATCTGTCTGTGTCGCCTGCGGCCGTTCCCGGTGTGCCAGTGGTGGCAAATCCCTCTGCGCCGTCTGCCCCACATCCGCAGTCTCCTGGCCGTCGTCAGCAGCGGCCCCAATCCCCCGCACGTCAGGCTGAGCGCGCGACGTCCCGGCGCCGCCTCCATTCCCCTCGGTGCGGCGTTTCTCAGGCGAACTGGACGGCCGAAGGCCGCCCTGTCGAGCGTTGGCCTCCGGAGGCGGCCGGTGCGAGCCGCTCGGTTAGGAGAGCAAATGAACGCTGAACTGAATAATGAGGCTCAATGGGCCAGGCACTAAGGCCTTTATACTAGGCTGGAGAGGGCTGGAGAGGCTAAGGACTAGCTCCTAGGGCCTCTCTCTTTCTCTCTCTCTCTCTCTCTCTCTCTCTCTCTCTCTCTCTCTCTCTCTCTCTCTCTCTCTCTCAAGCAGTCATGCATTTAAATGGGTCACAAGGTACAGGCAGGGCAGGTGGTGGTAACTAGGTAGCCTAGGTATTGGAGCAGCCAGGGGGCCAGAACTAAACAAGCAAACAGGGCAAGCCCATCCAACCTAGAGCACCCCTAACTGTCAGAGCAGCCCGATCCCCAGTGGCTCAAGACCATGGGAACCGTGTTTCTTCCGCTATTCTCCTCCCGTACCACACAGCCTCCCCTTATCCCCCTCCGACCCGCCGATTCCTCGCACCTTCCCTGAGACGCCCTTCCTTATCCCTGTTCCCTCTGACCCAAACTAACCCAGCACACCCCCCTCTGCTTCTCACCGCACCCATGTACCCCTCCCCTGCCGCCACCCCTCCTCCTCCCGTCACCATGTTCCTCTCTCCCTGGCACCCTAAACCCCTCAGGCCGCCCTGACAGGGGCGTGTCTCTCATCGTACTCGTCCTCCAAGGTCTGCCATAGGTCACCTAGCCGAGGTGCCCAAGGGTCCGCCGCTGCCTGTGGGAAAGCCGCTTCCACTGCACGGTTTGACTTGGAAAGGATGGAGATCGCCTCTCTCTCTCTCTCTCTCTCTCTCTCTCTCTCTCTCTCTCTCTCTCTCTCTCTCTCTCTCTCTCTCTCCCTCTCTCTCTCTAATGGTCCGTATATTGATAAGCCAGAAGGGTACACACATGCAATGAGAAACAGCAGGTACTAACACGCGAGGTAACCTAGACTATCCAACCCCACTAAGTCACCTAGAGCTCAAGAAGAGGCTCAAGGACGGTAAAACAGTACCCAAGGTACAATTCCTGCCCTATCCCTCCTACAGGCGGGTTCTCTGCAGCCGCTGCCTCTCCTAACTTGATCATGAGACCCACGGATTGGGCCCTCTGCAGTGCAACCGACCACCTCTGCCTGAACTGGTGCAGAAACTTCGCGGCATGATAGGATTTGGAGTCGGCGTTGAAGTATCGCCGAGCCGCCGTGTCCGCAAGGAGTTTCAGGAACACAGGGACCTCCGCACAAGGGCAGCCATAGGTCTCTACGGCGAGGGGGAAGAAGCCCACTGTCTCTGGCAGGTTTTCATAGTGCTTGATCTTTTTATCCGCCTGCTCCCTGGCCGCCCATCCCCTTCCTTTCCTAGCCTCCGGGTCCCTGGTACTAATAGGGTCCATTACCGTCACATCACACACCCAAACCGCCCCACTGCTCCTGTCCGTCATGGTAAAGTCTGCAGTCTGCTCCTCTATGGGGCAGTACACGTTTGTTTCTCTGTGTACGATGAACCCCGCGTCTTGTGCCATGCTGATGCAAGCGTCGCGGAGCTCATTATGAGTATTCGTACGGTGCTTCCCTGTGCCGCAGCGGAAGAGGTGGTTGGGGAGGCGCGGGTCTGTGATAGCGTTGTGGTCAGTACAGTCACAGTTCTTCGGAGTGGAGAAAGGGAGGCCCAGCCGGAAGCGCACGGCGTTGCTGAAGTGTACCGGCCCGATGCGCCGAGAAGAAGCTACTGGTACCGCCGTCAGCCAGTCTCCTGTGCCGTAGCCAGTCAGTGAGAATATTCTCTGCGTGTGCCCAGACAGAGGATTCAGTCTCATTCGCCTTGTCTCTTGGACCTGAACCGCGTACCGACTCCCCTGCACTTTGAGGGCCAGCGTGTGCTGAAGCTTGATGTCTGACCTAGAGAGCCGTTCCTGGTCAACGACGTCGCGTGCATCTGTGGGCAGGGCAGTCTCGCACTCTGTGAGCCAGGAATGGAGCGGTGTGGTGACGTCCCGGGGCAGAATCATGTGGCTGTGTGCTCGGGTCAGTGCTGTGTCTGGTGCTAGTGTCAGGGAGGAAAAGAAGAGCGCGGCTTGTGTGAAACTGGCTACGAAGCCGTAGACCCCTTCCACGAGCGGGTCCGTCAGTCCTAAGCCACCCAGGGACGATGGGAGCGAAGCCTGCGCCCACACTCTCGACTGCTCCGTGCTACACGTCGGGACTTTAACCCCGCAGGATGTCAGGAGCGCAGCTAGTAGGTCCCGCCCCCACTGCGCCCAGGTGTCTCGTGGCAGGAGGTTCAGTGGCGTGGTCCTAGTGAGGTATGCGACGCGTCTAGAAATGCAGCGGGTCAGTAGCAGGGAGGCTACTTGGGGGTCGGCGCGTTCTAACATTGGCAGCGGCTTCGCCATTTCCTCCAGCTGCCCTGCCAGGAACTTGGCCGCACCCGCCGCTGGCCCCAGGAAGCTACCTAGAAGGCGTATCCCGTCCTGGGATAACGGGACTCCTGGCGGTAGCTGAATCTCCTCGTCGCCTCTCGTGCTCCATGCCGCACATTTCTGCGGATTGTGTGTAAGCCCCAGCTGCGCTAACTTGCTCGTGAAGAAATTGAATGCTGCTACAGTGTCTGCGTTGTCCCCCAAAAACGTCACGTCGTCTGCATACGCCAAACAGAGAACGTGGGGGTGGGCATCTGCAGTTTCGCGAAGTGCTGGGTGGATCCCTACTGCAAACAGTAGAGGACCGAGTGGGTCTCCTTGTCTCACCCCGCGTTCACTGTTCAGTGGGTGGCTGGCGAAATTCGTATCAAGGTACAGCTTCGACGGGTTACCGTACGTTAGCCGCATTAGAGGGAGCAGTGACGAAAGGTTGTTGTCGCAAATCCCGTTGATGATTGCTTGTCGCGAAATGCTGTTAAAAGCATTCGAAATGTCTGTCTGTAACACCACGCAGCGGTCCCTCGAGTCAACGAAGGCACGTGCAACGTGGATGTTCGCTTCGGCCCCCCCAGGTACCGCCACCCCGTACTGTAGAGGCAGGAAATGGTCACGTGCAGCTTCCCCAATTGCGGTCAGAGCAGCCTTGCCTGCGAGGCGCGTCAGGCATTCGCCAATTGCAATTGGCCGAACCCCCCCGCCTGGCTTGGACAGCGCTATTAGGCGCGACGCCGTCAGCAGGTCTGCCACTGGCTCGGGTAATTTGCCTGCCAGGATGGTGTTCACTAGGGCATGTAGGTGGGTGCAGACCGATGCGTTGGTTGCCGATGCGTCGCGAAGGTGTTCGAAGGCGGTTCCGGACGGTCCGGTCCCCACACCATTTTCGCACCGACCCAGAAGCTTGGCGAAATCGGCTTGGCTGATTTGCAGGTTCGGGCCTGGTGTCGTTGGCCAGCTCAGCTGCTCGTCATCGGCTCGGGGGTGTTTCGCGCGGAGTTCTTCCAAAACTGCTGGGCCAGGTGGGCAGAGTGGGGTTGACTCGAGGGCCAGCACGGCTCAGCGGAGGCTTCCTCGCTTGGCCAGGCCTTCCGCCCTGCTGAGAACTCCCGCCTCGTCTGGCTGGTGACGTGGAGGCGGTGGGGTGTTGTTGGCCTCGATCGTGTCAGAGTACAGCTGCCCCCATTCGCCACGCTGGAAAGCTCTGAGACGGGCTTTGACTTCGGGCCACTTCGGTCTTCTTGGCGACGGTTGGCGAAGTGTGAGCCGAGGGAGAAACAGCAGCAGTCGCCAGCCTGCGACTGAGTCAGGGTTTCGCGCAAGGTGTAGGAGCGGGGTGAGTAACACCAGCGAAAATAGCTGACACAAATTGGGCGGTAATCGGCGCGACAGGGATGGCTGACGACTGTCGCAAAGTGCCGCCAAGTCCCAGTCATCGATGGCTGCGAACAGGTCTGATCGTTTCGCCAATTCCCCTGGCGAGAAGTAGCGGGGGAAATGTGCTTGGTTTGCGGACGCGCTGCGAGAGCGCGCTGCCTGATGTCTCTGCTCGCGCCTTTGTGCGTCGCTCTGTCCAGGAGTTGGGATTGTGGCCGTCCGATTGATCTGTTGCCTGCCTCCTTCCTCGTCCGCCTCATGCTCACCAGCTCGCCTCCCAGTCCCTAGCCTCTCTCCTGCATCATCTGTTTCCTCCTCGTCGTCTTCACTTTGTGGGAGCGGCTCCTCCCTATAAGAAGGGTCCCGTCGTTCCTCCTCCTCATCAGTTCTCTCCAGAACCGTTAAAGCCTGTCTCCCTGCCGCTTGGAAGCCATTCTCCGGTCCACCCCCTGCGCCGCTAGCCGTCACTCTCCCTCTGCCTCGCCCTCCTCGGCCTCGCGATGGTGATTGCTGGGCCGACCGATTATTCGCCAACGCACGTTGGCGCTGCGTCGGTTGCGTTCGGAAAGCCACCGCCTGCCTCCGGAACGGGGACCATGCCGACGGGCTCCCCAACGCTGCCTGTTCCGAGGCTCGTGACAGTAGACGCTGAAATCCTTCCTCGCCCCGCACCATCGTTTCAAGAGGCCTTGGCGTCTCTTCCTGTCGAGCCGCCTGTTCCCCTCGCGGCAGCGTTTGATGTATCTGCTCCGTCAGTCGTTCCTCGAGCTGCTGACCCTGCTGTTCCGTCAGCGGCCGCCGCGCGGGCGGTTGTTGCTGGCGGCGTGACTGACCAGCCGGAGGGGTCCGCCACCACTGACGTCCAGGGCCAGCCGGCGCTTCCCGCCTCTCCGGCTCCCCCGTCTGCGCCGCCTCCGACGCTGGCGCCTCCTCTGCCTGTGCAGGCGGGATCTGCTCCTGCGCTGGCCATGGCTGTTCCCTCTGCGCCTCCCGCGATTGCGCCCTCTGCACCGTCTGCGGGGGCTCCTCTCGTGCCGCCTGCTGATGCTCCCGTTGCCCAGCCGGGTGTTGCTCCGCCTGCTCCGCCCGAGGCGGGTCCGTCTGCGCCGTATGTGGCCGTTCCTGGTGCGCCACTGGTGGCGAATCCCTCTGCGCCGACCGCCCGGCATCCGCAGTCTCCTGGCCGTCGTCAGCAGCGGCCGCAATCCCCAGCGCGTCAGGACGTACGCGCGACGTCCCGGCGCCGCCACAATTCTCCGCGGCACCGCGGCTCTCAGGCGAACTGGGCGGCGCAACGCGGCGACCGAGGCGGCTGGTGGGGGCCGCGTCAGCGGGATGGCGGCTGGGGGTCTGATCAGCCGGTGACGATGGCTGATCTGCAGCGCGCGGTGTCTGCTGCTGTGCGCGAGGAGCGGAACGGGCAGGCGAGCCAGAGCAACTCCCCGCGTGTTGCTCAGACCCCCGCGGCACCTCCTCCAGCAGCACCTCCTGCCCTGGCAGCCCCTCGTCCTCCTGCAAACGTTCCTCCTCCTCATGTCCCCGTGGCTGCGCATTATCCGTCAGTGCTGGCCGTTGATCCCGCTCCCCCATCCACAGGTGCGGCGTACTCGTTCTCAGCCCTACTGGGGCCTCAGCGTCCGGTCGCGGTTCCGGAGGTGACCCTTGGTCAGATCTGGCGCCTCTTGGAGGCGCTGCGGGTCGTGCATCTGGTGCAGGTGTATGGTCATGCCGCCCTGTCCCAGGGCGACTCACTGGTGGGCGGGCCTCGGGAGGATTGTTTCGCGGCAGCTGATCGCCTCGCCGAGCTTCTAGCGCCCGTGTTGGCTGCGCCCGCGCCGGGTGGGCTTGCGGGGGTCGGGCCCCTTGGTTCTGCTGTGCGTGGGCTGCGGCGGTTGTTGCATGCAGGGACTGGATCCGGGGCGATCGCCGCAGGCACGGTGTTGGTGCGTGAGTTGCATCGCACGCTGTCAGGGCTGCTTGCTGTGTTTGATGCGGATCAGGTCTAGCGTCCACGTGCCCCGGGAGCTCACCGCGTGTAGATGCGGGCTCCTCTTGCTCCATGCTTCACCTCAGCTCGTTGTGAGTATTTGTCCTTCCCCCTCCTGTGGCGCAGCGTAGCAGATGGTTTGGAAGCCGATTGTCTGGGATGGGAATCTGCTTGGTGCAGTCACAAGCGCCGGGGGCTGAAAATGGTAGTCCTAGCCTGAACTGTAGGGCTGTGGCAAAGTGGGGACCGTCGAGCCTCAGGGAGGGCATGAGCGGGACTGCATGGAGCCAGTCCCCGGCTCCGTACCCTAACAAGGAGAGGAGGCACTGCGTATGGCCGCTATTGGGGTTTGGGGCCATGCCCCGTGTGCTCTCCACCTGGTTAACATACCTTCTGCCCATAACTGCCAAAGCTAGCCCCTGCTGCAGCTTCACACCCGTGGGAGCAGCCCTGTCACTCTGTAGTAGCTCCCCGGCATCACTCGGTAGGTCTGCCTTGCACTGAGCTAGCCAGCGGTAGAGAGCGCAGGAGTCTGTGTACGGTCCCATCATCTGCACCCGTGTCCCCACCAAAGGCCCCAGCTGGCTATCTTCAAGGGTTGAGAGCAGCTGCTGTGCCTGGGTAAAGCTAGCTAGGTAGCTGTAGCTGCCCTCGACCGCGCGGTCAGTGATTCCGAGGCCCCCAAGTGATACTGGCAGCGAAGCTTGGGACCATGTACGAGAGATCTCAGCATCACCCCGCGGATGCCTAATGCCACATGCCGTTAACAGAGTCTCTAACAACTGCCTGCCCCAACCGGACCACTCATACAGAGGCATATGCATGAGGGGTGTGGTCCGGATGAGGTAAGAAACTCGTCTTGAGATACACCTGGAGAGTAGCAGGGCAGCCAGCTGAGGTTCCATCCGTGCTATCAGGCCAAGAGGTGCCGCCATGCAGCAAAGGTTAGAACGAATGAAGTCTGCTGTGGCCTCATCGGAGCCTATGAAACTGCCTAGCAGCTTCACGCCGTTTCCAGTGAACGGGACACCCTGGGGTAAGGCAGAGGTGGGGATGCCTGACTGTGACCGTCGGCTGATTTTGAGTCGGCGTTGAAGTGCCGCCGAGCCGCCGTGTCTGCCAATAGCTTCAGGAAGGTTGGTACTTCCGCGCATGGGCAGCCATAGGTGTCGACTGCCAGTGGGAAAAAGCCAACCGTCTCCGGCCGGTTGGCGTAATGCTGGATCTTCTTATCAGCTTGTTCCCGTGCCGCCCATCCCCTGCCTTTCTGCGCCTCTGGGTCCCTCGTGCTTATGGGATCCGTGATAGTGACATCGCACACATATACCGCCCCACTGCTTTGATCCGTCATGGTAAAGTCGGCAGTTTGCTCCTCGATGGGGCAATGGGCGGCCGACTCGCTGTGGACAATGAAGCCTGCGTGCTGCGCCATGCTAATGCATGCATCCCGCAGCTCGTTGTGGCTGTTAATGCGGTGTTTGCCCAAGCCGCAGCGCAGGAGATGGTTCGGCAGGCGGGGGTCGGTGATAGCCGTTTTGTCCGCGCAGTCACAATTCTTAGGAGTTGAGAAGGGGAGAGCCAGGCGGAATTTGACGGAGTTGGCGAAGTGTACGGGGCCAATCCGCCTAGTCGCTTCAATGGGTATCGCGGTCAGCCAATCGCCGGTGCCGTATCCCGTCAGCGAAAACATGCGCTGAGTGTGGCCTGAGAGTGGGTTCAGTCGCATGCGCCTGGTTGCCTGGACCTGCACGGCGTATCTGCTACCGTGCACCTGCAGCCCGAGGACGTGTTGAAGACGTATGTCCGATCGCTCCAACCGCTCCTTTTCCAGTATCTCACGAGCGTCTGTCGGCAGTGCCTCCTCACACCCCTTCACCCAAACGTGAAGTGGCGTGCTGGTGTCCCGCGGCAGGAGCATGTGGTCCCGTGCCTGCTTCAGTGCATTCCCGTCGCCCAGCATGATGTCGTTGAGAAACAGCGCCGCCTGGGTGAAGCTCGCGGCGAAACCGTAGACCCCCTCAATCAAGGGATTCGTAATGCCTAGCCCCCCTAATGACGGAGGCAGTGACGCCTGCTCCCAAACCCTCGTCTGCTCCGATTGGCAAGGCGGCATGCGGATGTCGCAGGCGGTAAGGAGCGTGGTGAGGAGGTCCATGGCCCACTGGCTCCATTTGTCGCGGGGAAGAAGATTAAGGGGCGTCGTCCGTGTCAGGTACGCAACACGCCTCGATATACATCGCGTGATAAGCAGTGATGCGACCTGGGGATCCGTTCGTTCGATGAGCATCAGCGGCTTCGCCATGTCAGCTAACTGCTACGCCAGAAAAGAAGCCGCGCCGTCGTCCGGTCCCAGAAAACTGCCCAGTAGCTGGACGCCGTCGTTTGAAAATGGCACTCCTGGGGGTAGGTGCGGTGCTTGTACCGTACTGGAGCTCCACGCAGCACATTTTCGGGGGTTGTGCTCGAGCCCCAGGAGTGACAATTTGTTGGTGATGTACGAAAATGCTGCTACAGTGTCTCTTTGTTCCCCGATGAACGTCACGTCATCCGCATACGCCAAACAGAGCACCCCGGGGTGTGTGTCTACCATATCGCTAAGTGTGGCATGTATTCCTGCTGCGAATAGCAGCGGGCCGAGTGGGTCCCCCTGGCAGACACCGCGTTCGCTTCGCAGTGGTTCGGACTCGAAGTTTGCATCTAGGAGCAGCTGCGACGGGTTACCGTATGTGAACTTGACGAGCGGCAGGAGCGGCGAGAGGGCGGGGGTCTGTAACACGGTGGCGATGGCTTTTCGCGAGATGCTGTTGAATGTGTTCCTGATGTCAGCTTGCAGCACGAGGCTGTCGGGGCGGGCGTCCAAGAAGGCCCTGGCCGCGTGGATCACAGTCTCGGCGCCACCTGGCACTGCCACGCCGTACTGTAGAGGGAGGAAAAAGGCGCGAGCTGCCTCCCCCATTGCTAACAGGGCTGCCTTGGCTGCCAGCCTCGTCAAGCATTCGCCAATCGCGATTGGCCGAGCGCCACCCCCCGGTTTGGCCAAGGCGATGAGGCGCGACGCGGTTAACAAATTCGCCACCGTGTCTGGCAAATTTCCTCCCAAAATTGTATTAACCAGGGCGTGCAGATGGGTGCTGACCAGCGCATTTGTGATCGCCGAGTCGCGCAAATGCTCAAATGTCATCCCCGACGGCCCAGCCCCAACTCCATTTTCGCATCTGCCCAACAGCTTTGCGAAATCCGCGTGAGCGATTGAAAGCGTTGACTTCTCCGGTGTCGACCAGATCACCTCCTCGTCAACAGCTGGTGGGTGCTTCTAGCGCAGTTCCTCCAGGATTTCGGGGCTGGGCGTGCAGACAGGCGTTGACTCCAATGCAAGAACGGCTCGTCGTAGGCTGCCACGTTTCGTCAGCCCCTCGGCCCGTTTGATTACTCCTGTCACGTCTGGCCTGTGCTGGGGCGGGGGTGGCGCGTTGACTGCAGCAATCGTGTCCAGGTACAGTTGCTCCCATTCGCCACGTTGGAAGGCTCGCAGCCGGGCCTTGACTTTCGGCCAGTCCGGTCGTTGCGGCGAGGTTTGGCGAAGGGTCAGGCGCGGGAGAAACAGCAGCAGACGCCAACCTGTTTCCGACTCCGGGTTTCGGGAGAGATGCAGTAACGGCGTCAATAACACTAGCGATAACAGTTGGCACAGATTTGGCGGTAAGCGCCGCGACAGCGAGGGCTGAAGCCTGTCGCACAAGGCCGCGACATCCCAATCCCCAATCGCAGCGAACAGGTCTGTTTGCGTCGCCAATTCCTCAGACGAAAAATAGCGGGGGGCCAAAGCGGCCGGTCGTGATGCAGCCCCCCTACTCGCGGCCTGATTTCGTCGAGCGCGACTCGGTCCCGCTGGTGAGGCAAATGTTGGAGGCTCTACCGTCCGATCAGCATCGTGCCGCGTGCGTGCCTCCTGGAGCGGTTGTGCTCGTGCTGTCCTGGCCCCGGCTTCTCTTCTCCCAGAGCTCTCCCTCACCCCGTCTCCTTCCTCCTCCCCTTCATCCTCGCTATTCGGCGTGGCGTCTCTCCTATAAGAGGGGTCCCTTCGCTCGTCCTCTTCATTAGCTGATTGTAAGTTATTTAAAGCCACACGTGCCGCCGCTTGGTATCCGTTCTCTGGGCCCCCGCCAACTCCGCTTCCTGCTACGTGGTTCGTCCCGCGATCTCCTCGCGTCCGAGATGGTGGTGATTGCTGGAGCTGATGAGCCGTCGCCAGAGCGCGCTGTCGCCTGATCGGCTGTCGTCGCCAGGCCTCAGTCGGGACTCGAAAAGGGGACCACGGCGACGAAACCCCTTCTACCGCCTGCTCCGAACGCCGGGACAACAGTCTCTGAAAGGACTCCTCCCCACGCACCCGTGGCTCCGCAAGGCGTGGCAGAGGCTGGCCCGTCTGCTCATGTCGAACCTCTTCCCGCTCCGCCTGCGGCTCCCGTGCCCCCTGCTCCCGTGGAAGCGGCGGAGGCGTCTGTGTCTGTTGGGGGGGCTGCTGCACGTCCTGCCCCTGCGCTTGGCACGTTCGTTGTACCGGCCGCGTCTGTCCCCGGCGTGCCTGCGCCGGCGTCTGCTTCTTCCCCAAGGGCGGCGTCCGCCACCACTGTCGACCCGGCTCCGATGGTTGCTCCTCCTGGCGCGGAACCGGCGGCTCCCGCTCAACTGCAGGCGGCCCTTGCAGTGCAGCCGTCTCGTCCCCCGTCGCCGGACCGCCGCCAATCCCGCCCTTATTCTCCCGCGCCCCAACAGGAGCGCGAGACGTCGCGGCGCCGGCGCAACTCTCCCCGGCGCTACCAGCAGCAGGCCCAGTGGCCTGCTCACCCTGGCGGCAATGGGGGCTGGAGGGGCCCCTATGGGCGTGGTGGTGGCGGGAGGTATCGTCCGCCTGTGACAATGGCGGATCTCCAGCGGGAAGTGTCGAGGGCTGTTCGTGAGGAGAGGGCGGCGCAGAGCCAGAGCAGTTCGCTACGCGCCTTGCCAACCCCCGAGGCTCCCCGGCCGGCTGCTCTTCCTCTGAACCTGCAGCCTGTTGCTGCGTCTCCCCCTCAGGTCCAAATGCTGTCTGCGCCTCCTCCCGCGGTATTGGCATCTGCTCCCGGGTCCCGTCTCCATTTGCCGCCGCTTCCGCCTGTTGCGGGAGTGGAGTTCGTGCTCGCGGGTGGCGGCGCACTGGCGGCTCCGTTTGATCTCTCAGCTGCTGCTGATGAGACGCTCCAGTTCCTGGCGGAGGCACTCCAGCCTCCGCAGACCCGTGTTCCCGAGGCGACTCTCGGACAACCATAGGTGTCAACTGCCAATGGGAAGAAGCTAACCGTCTCTGGCCGGTTGGCGTAATGCTGGATTTTCTTATCCGCTTGTTCCCGTGCCGCCCATCCCCTGCCTTTCTACGACTCTGGGTCTCTCGTGCTGATGGGGTCTGTTATGGTGACATCACAGACATAAACCGCCCCACTGCTTCTATCCGTCATGGTAAAGTCGGTGGTTTGTTCCTCGATAGGGCAATGGGCGGCCGACTCGCCGTGAACAATGAAACCTGCGTGCTGCGCCATGCTAATGCACGCATCCCGTAGCTCATTGTGGGTGTTGATGCGGTGTTTGCCAACACCGCAGCGGAGGAGATGGTTTGGCAGGCGGGGATCGGTGATGGCGGTCTTGTCCGCACAGTCGCAGTTCTTAGGGGTTGAAAAGGGGAGGGCCAGGCGGAATCGAACGGCGTTGGCGAAGTGTACGGGGCCTATCCGTCTGGTGGGCTCAATGGGGATCGCTATCAGCCAATCGCCAGTGCCATACCCGGTCAGTGAAAACATACGTTGCGTGTGGCCTGAGAGTGGGTTCAGCCGCATGCGCCTGGTTGCCTGGACCTGTACTGCGTATCTGCTTCTGTGCACCTTTAGCCCGAGCACATGTTGCAGCCTAATATCCGATCGCTCCAGCCGCTCCTTCTCCAGGATCTCGCGTGCGTCTAGTGGCAGACCCGCTTCGCACTCCTTGAGCCAGGAATGCATCGGCGTGATGTCATCTCTTGGCAGCAGCATGTGGTTCTGAGCGATCGTCAAGGCATTCTCCGGTGCTAGCGCCAGGGAGGACAAGAACAGCGCCGCTTGAGTGAAACTGGCTGTAAAACCGTAGATTCCTTCAACGAGCGGGTCTGTAATGCCGATGCCACCTAGCGATGTGGGCAGTGACGCCTGCTCCCACACACGTGCTTGCTCAGTGCAGCAAGTTGGCATGCGGATGTCGTAGGAGGTGAGTAAGGTAGTGAGCAGGTCCCGACCCCACTGGCTCCAGGTGTCGCGGGGGAGTAGGTGGAGCGGTGTCGTTCTAATGAGGTAGGCTACTCGTCTAGAAATGCATCGCGTGAGTAGAAGCGCGGCTACTTGGGGGTCAGCTCGTTCTATTAGTGGCAGCGGCTTTGTCATCTCGGCTAGCTGTTCGGTTAGGAACTTAGCTGCTCCGGCGTCCGTCCCCACGTAGCTACCAAGGAGTTGTACCCCGTCCGTTGAAACCGGCACCCCGGGTGGGAGTTGCGCTTGTGTGACTGTCATCGAGCTCCAGGCCGCACATTTCTGCGGATTATGCGTCAGGCCCAGGCGTGCCAGCTTGGCTGTGAAGTCTGTGAAAGCTGCTACAGTGCACGAAGTGTCACCCAGGAAGGTGACATCGTCCGCATATGCCAAGCAGAGCACGTTGGGGTGTGCCTCTGTAATCTCACGGAGCGTGGGGTGTATTCCCGCTGCAAACAGTAACGGGCCTAGTGGATCACCCTGCCGAACGCCCCGTTCACTTTGCAGTGGTTCGCTGTTGAAATCAGTGTCGAGGAACAGCTGCGACGGGTTACCGTATGTCAGTTTTACAAATGGCTGTAGTGGCGAGAGTCCGGGCTCCTGTAACGCAGTGGCGATGGCATGTCGCAAAATGTTGTTGAATGCTTTCGATATATCGGCTTGCAGGACCAGGCTGTTGGGACGAGCATCCAAGAATGCCCCTGGCTGCGTGTATTACTGCCTCTACTCCACCTGGCACTGCCACGCCTTACTGAATTGGCAGGAAATGTTCGCGTGCAGCTTCTCCCATGGCTATCAGGGCTGCCTTGGCCGTCAGCCTTGTCAAACATTCGCCTATCGCAATTGGCCGGGCTCCTCCCCCAGGCTTGGCCAGAGCTATGAGCCGTGACGCGGTCAGGATTTTTGCGACCGGGCCTGGCAAATTCCCTCCGAGAATGGTATTGACCAAGGCATGTAGATGGGTGCTAACCATTCCGTTGGTGATCGCCGCGTCACGTAGGTGCTCAACTGTCGTACCCGAAGGTCCGGCCCCTACCCCGTTCTCGCACCTTCCAAGAATCTTGGAGAACTCTGCATGAGTGATGGAAAGTTTTGACTCTGGGGGCTCAGGCCAGGTCACTACTTCGGGTACTGCTGGCGGGTGCTTCTGTCGCAGCTCTTCTAATATTTCCTAACTCGGGGTGCAGACGGGTGTTGACTCCAGGGCCAGCACGGCCCTGCGTAGGCTGCCACGTTTCGCCAGGCCCTCGGCTCGGCTGATGACTCCGGTCGTGTCAGGCTGGTGTCGTGGCGGTGGGGGTGTGTTGACCGCGTCGACCGCGTTCTGGTATAGCTGCCCCCATTCGCCGCGCTGAAAGGCTCGGAGCTGGGCTTTGACCCACGGCCAGTTCGGTCGTTGTGGCGAGGTCTGGCGAAGTGTTAGGCGCGGAAGGAACAGCAACAGGCGCCAACCCTCCTCGGATTCAGGGTTTCGCGATAGGTGGAGTAACGGTGTCAGTAGCGCCAGCGAGAACAGTTGGCACAGATTAGGCGGTAAACGACGTGTCAGCGAATGCTGGCGACTGTCGCAGAGTGCCGCGATGTCCGAGCTCGAGATTGTTGCGAACAGGTCTGCTCTCTTCGCCAGTTCGTCAGGGGAAAAATAGCGGGGAGTCGAGTGGTTTGGCGCGTTGCGGCATTGGTAGTAGTGGTCTGATTTCGTCGAGTGCGACCCGTCCGCTCTGGCAGGATTGGGGTTGGAATTTCACCCGTTCGATTGGCATCGGACAGTCGCTGACCGCCGATCGTCTCGCCCTCATTCCCCCTCGCCTCACCAGGATCGCAAGTCGTCTCGTCACCGTCGTGATTCTCCGCGGCGATACCAGCAACAGCCTCACTGGCCTGCTCGCCCCGATGGTCAGGGGGACTGGAGGGGTCCCCGCGGGCGCGGTGGTGGTGGGGGGTACCGCCCGCCGGTGACGATGGCAGATCTTCAGCGGGAAGTGTCCCGGGCCGTTCGCGAGGAGAGGGCGGCGCAGAGCCAGAGCCGTTCGCCGCGGGCTGCGCCGGCGTGCGTGGCTCCTTGTCCGCCTGTGCCTCCTGTGGTCCCTCCGCCGACCGCTCTACTTCCTTCCCCTGTCCTCGTCCCGTCTGCTCCCTCTCCCTCTGTAGCGGCGCTAGCTCCCGGCTCTCATCTGCATCTGCCGACGGTTCCGCCTGTTGCGGGGGTGGAGTTTGTGGCCGCGGGTGGTGGCGCGGCAGCGGCTCAGTATGGAGCTGATGAGCCGCTCCAGTTCCTGGCGGAGGCGCTTCAGCCTCCGCAGACGCGTGTTCCCGAATCGACTCTCGGGCAGCTCCACCGCCTCGCCGAGAGTCTCCACGCGTTGCTGCTGATACAAGTCCTTGCTCACTCCTCACTCCCTGTGGTCCCTCCTGAGACGTTTCGCGACCGTCCGCGCGAGACATGCTTGGATGCGGCGGACCAGCTCGCCGTGCTGCTGGCGCCCGTGCTGGCTGCGCCCACGGAGGGTTGCGCTGCTGCTGCGGGACAGCTGGACAAGGCTGTTCGGAGCTTGAAGCGGCATTTGCGCGCTGGATCTGGAGCCGCGGCGATCGGCGCAAGTACGCTGGTGGTCCGGGAGCTGTGGCGGACCCTAACTGGCATTCTCCATGCCCTTGGAGCACACCGGATGTAGATCCGGCCTCCGCTTGCCCCTGTGTTGCCATTAGTGCTTAGGATTGTGTTGATGCTGCCATATTTTGTATGACTTTGCTTGCAGTCAATCGTGTGCGTGTGTCTTTGCCACCCCTCACGCGCGGCCGAAGGCCGCGCTGTCGAGCGTCGGTCGCCTTCGGCGGCCGGCGCGAGCCGCTCGGTAAGGAGAAACAAATGAAAAGAGAACCGAACAATGAAGAGAGCTAGCTGCAGAGGAGCACTTTATACTAGGCTGGAGAGTGCTGGAGAGGCTAAGGACTAGCTCCTAGGGCCTCTCTCTCTCTCTCTCTCTCTCTCTCTCTCTCTCTCTCTCTCTCTCTCTCTCTCTCTCTCTCTCTCTAATGGTCCGTATATTGATATGGCAGGAAGGTACACACATATAGTTTCAGAAGCATACGAGATTCAGTCTAATCCCTCTAGAGTTCCACCAGTGGCTCCAAAACAGCAAAACAATCCCCTAGGTGTAGCTCATGCCCAATACCCCCGACCGGAGGGTTCTCAGCTGCTGCAGCCTCACCCAGTTTCATAAGCAGGCCCACTGACTGCGCCCTCTGAAGGGCAACCGACCACCGCTGCCTGAACTGATGCAGAAACTTGGCGGCATGATAGGAGTTAGAGTCGGCGTTGAAGTGGCGCCGAGCCGCGGTGTCTGCCAGCAGTTTGAGGAAGACGGGGACCTCTGCACATGGGCAGCCGTAGGTCTCCACTGCCAGTGGAAAGAAGCCGACTGTCTCTGGCCTGTTTGCATAGTGCTGAATTTTCTTATCTGCCTGATCCCTAGCTGCCCATCCCCTGCCTTTCTGTCCCTGTGGGTCCCGAGTACTGATGGGGTCTGTCACGGTCACGTCGCACACCCAAACCGCCCCACTGCTCCTATCGGACATGGTGAAGTCGGCTGTCTGTTCCTCGACAGGGCAGTGGGCAGCCGACTCCCTGTGGACGATAAACCCCGCGTCCTGTGCCATACTAATGCAGGCATCTCGGAGCTCGTTATGGGTGTTGATGCGATGCCTGCCAGTGCCGCAGCATAGGAGGTGATTAGGGAGGCGGGGGTCTAGGATTTCGGTGTGATCAGAGCAGTCACAGTTTTTCGGGGTGGAGAAGGGCAGCCCGAGCCTGAATCTGACGGCATTTGCGAAGTGTACCGGGCCTAGGCGTCTGGTTGCTTCTATAGGGATGGCTGTCAGCCAGTCCCCTGTGCCGTAGCCGGTTAGGGAGAACATCCGCTGCGTATGGCCTGCTAGCGGATTCAGTTCCATGTCCCTCGTTGCCTGTACTTGCACGGCGTAGCGGCTACCGTGAACCTGTAGGGCAAGGGCGTGCTGTAGTTTGACATCTGTCCGCTTAAGTCATTCCCGTTCCAGCAGCTCTCGCGCATCGGAAGGCAGGGCGGACTCGCACTCTGTGAGCCAGGAGCGAAGCGGTGTGTTTTCATCCGCGGGCCGTAGCATATGGCAGCGCGCGTGGGAGAGAGCGGTGTCCGGGTCTAGCGCGAGCGTAGAGAAAAGCAGAGCCGCCTGTGTGAAACTTGCGACGAAACCGTAGACTCCCTCAACGAGGGGGTCAGTAACACCTATTCCCCCTAGAGAGGGGGGCAAGGAGGCCTACGCCCAAACGCGTGCCTGTTCCGCCCTACCCGCTGGCACACGAATGCTGCACGAGGTAAGGAGTGCCAGGAGGAGGTCACGACCCCACTCCGTCCAGGTGTCTCGTGAAACGAGGTTGAGAGGAGTTGTTCGAGTTAGATAGGACACGCGCCGAGAGATGCAGCGTGTGATCAGCACCGAGGCCACCTGAGGATCTGCCCGCTCGATGAGGTGTAAAGGTTTTGCCAGGTCCTTCAGCTGGCCCGCTAAGAAAGAAGCTGCGCCGTTGGCCGCCCCCAGAAAACTCCCAAGCAAGCGGATGACGTCCGTGCAGAACGGCACCCCTGGAGGCAACCCAGCAGAGTCGCACGCAGTAGCGCTCCATGCCGTGCACTTCTGCGGGTTGTGCTTCAGGCCTAGTGATTCCAGTTTGGAGGTGAAGTGGTTGAACGCGGCTACAGTGGCTCTTTGTGCACCCACGAATGTCACGTCGTCAGCATAGGCCAAGCAAAGCACCCCAGGGTGAGCTTCTGCAGTGTCACGAAGTGTAGGGTGTATTCCCGCCGCAAACAGCAGCGGGCCGAGTGGATCGCCCTGGCGAACGCCACGTTCGCTGCGTAGGGGTTCGCTCGCGAAGGTCGAGTCCATGTAGAGTCGCGACGGGTTATCGTAGGTCAGTCGAACCAGTGGGAGTAGTGGCGATAGAGTTGGCTCCTGTAAAGCCGCTGCGATGGATTGTCGCGAAATGCTGTTGAAAGCATTCGCGATGTCGGTTCGTAGTACCAGGCTGTTTGGGTGGCAGTCCACGTACGTTCGGGCGGCGTGAATTATCGCTTCCGCCCCACCAGGTACCGCCACGCCATACTGTAGGGGTAGGAAGAAGTCACGTGCAGCCTCCCCCATGACCAAGAGCGCAGCTTTGGCAGCCAGCCGAGTCAGGCATTCTCCAATTGCGATTGGTCGGGCCCCCCCCACAGGTTTGGCCTGGGCGATGAGTCGGGACGCTGTAAGCAGGTCCGCCACCGAAGCTGGGAGGTTGCCCCCCAGAATTGTATTCACGAGGGCGTGCAGATGGGTGCTGACGGATGCATTGGTTATTGCAGCGTCGCGCAGGTGCTCAAATGTTGTGCCAGAAGGTCCGGCACCGACACCATTCTCGCATCTCCCGAGGAGCTTCGCAAATTCTGCGTGGGAAATGCACAGGGGCTTAGCATCGGCTGACTGCCAGGTCAGCTGTTCGTCTCCCGCCGGTGGATGCTTTTGTCGCAGTTCGTCTAGAATTTCTGGGCTCGGTGTACAGACGGGTGTTGACTCGAGCGCCAACACGGCTCGACGCAGACTGCCACGTTTCGCCAACCCCTCGGCTCTGCTCAGGACACCTGTCACATCGGGTTGGTGACGTGGGAGCGGAGGGGCGTTGACCGCGTTTATCGCCTCCTGGTAGAGCTGTGACCACTCGCCTCGTTGGAATGCCCGAAGATGGGCCTTGATTTGTGGCCAATTTGGGTGCTTTGGCGAAGCCTGGCGAAGGGTCAGACGCGGGAGGAAGAGAAGCAGTTTCCAACCCGCTTCGGAGTCAGGGTTTCGCAAAAGGTGAAGTAGCGGGGTCAGGAGTGCCAGCGAGAATAACTGGCACAGGTTAGGCGGTAATCGTCTTGACAGCGGCGGTTGGCGACTATCGCAGAGGGCGGAGATGTCCCAGTTCGCTATGTCGGCGAATTTATCCCCCATCTCCGCTAGCTCCACTGGCAAAAAATAGCGCGGGCGCTGCGGGGCCAATCCTGACACTGGGTGGAGGGAAGCGGTTCGATGTTTGCGTGCGCGACTCGGTGGCGTTGACTGCTGCCGAGTTGGATTCTCATCCGTCCGATCGGCATCCAATGGCCCTGCACGCCCTTCTGTTCCCGCTGTGGGTAGATTGGCTGTCTCAGGTCTTCTCCTCCCTGTCCCTACTCTCGTTGCCTCCGCTCCGTCACTTTCGTCCTCGTTTTCACTGTCTGGCTCCACTCCCGTAGTATAAGAGGGGTCATTTCTGTCCCCTTCTGCATTAGCCGCTACCAAAGCAATTAAAGCCCGACGTCCCGCAGCCTGAAACCCATTCTCCGGCCCTCCGCCAGTTCCGCTAACCGCCTGCCTCCTCTCTTCCCGTGCTGCACGACCTCGTGATGGTGATTGCTGGAGCTCCCGAGCCGTCGCCAGAGCGCGCTGCCGCCTGGTCGGCAGTGGTCGCCAAGCCTCAGTCGGAGACCGGAAAGGCGACCACGGCGAAGAAGCCCCCAGTGCCTCCGGCTCCGAAGCCCTCGACAACATCCGCTGAAAAGCCTCCTCACCCCGAACCCGAGGCTCCCCTTGCCGCAGCTGCCGCTCAGTCTGTGGCTCTTGCTGCTGCTGGGAAATCCGCTCCGTCCGCGCCAACTGCTCCCCAGGCTCCGCTTGATGGGCCGTCAGGGTCTGCCGCCGCGCTCCCGGCTCCTGCTCCCGTTGGGCCCCCAGCTTCAGGCCCCGAGCCGCAGACTCCTGTGCCTGCCTCGTCCCCGCAGCCGGCGTCCGCCACCACTGGCGGCCCGGCGCAATTGATTGTGTCCCCTGCACTGGACCCGTCTGCTCCCGTTGCGCCTCCCGTGGCTCAGCCGACGCAACCAACGTCGCAATCACGTCCTCCCTCGCCGTACCGTCGCCTATCTCGCCCCCATTCTCCAGCGCCCCAACAGGATCGGGCGTCCTCCCGGCGCCGGCGGAATTCTCCCCGGCGCAATCAGCAGTCGGGTCAGTGGCAAGCTCACCGTGGCGGTCGCGGCGGCTGGTGGGGTTCTCGTGGTCGCAATGGGGGAGGGTCGTATGATCCGCCCGTGAGGATGGCGGATCTGCAACGTGCGGTAACGACCGCGATGCGTGAAGAGAGGGCTGCTCAGACACAAGGCAGCTCGCACGTTGCCGTCGCCCATGCCGCCCAGCGTCAGGCGGCGCCTCATGAGGTTCCGCCCCCTGCTGCACTCGTCCAATCCCGTGTTCCGGCCTCATCGCTTCCCGCTGCTGCTGCGACTGCTCCCGTTCCAGGGTCGCGGTTGCATCTGCCGCCAGTCCCGCCCGTGGCAGGAGTAGAATTTGTGGCTGTGGGAGGCGGAGCGGTGACGGCAGTTGGCCCGGCTCCTCCTGCCGTGCGGAGCCGTTCCAGTTCCTTGCGCAGGCGCTGCAACCCCCTCAGGCCCGAGTTCCAGAGGCGACCCTCGGCCAGCTCTTCCGTCTCGCAGAGAGCTTTCACGCTCTGCTTCTGATACAGGTTCTCGCTCACTCGTCCCTCCCTGCGGCCCCCCCTGAGTTGTTCCTGGATCGTCATCACGAATCTTGTTTGGACGCCGCCGATCAGCTTGCAGGGCTGCTGGCGCCCGTGCTGGCTGCGCCCGCCGAGGGAGGCGTTGCGGCGGCGGGGCCGCTTGATGAGGCTGTGCGCGGCTTGCGGCGCCATTTGCGTGTTGGGTCTGGAGCCGCCGCGATCGGCGCAAGCACGCTTGTGGTCCGGGAGCTGTGGCGCTCCCTGACGGGCGTTCTTCACGCCCTTGGAGCTCACCGCATGTAGGCGCGGGCTCCGGCTCTGCCATTAGTGGTTTGCGCGGCTAGGCCGCTGTAGGGCTTGCCATGTTTGTATACCTCTTGTTAGCAACTCCTTGTGTTGTGTGCTTGTCGTTCCCTCACGCGCGGCCGAAGGCCGCGCTGTCGAGCCGCTCGGTTAGGAGAAACAAATGAGAAGAAAAACCGAACAATGAGGAGAGCTAGCTGCAGAGGAGCACTATATACTAGGCTGGGGAGTGCTGGAGAGGCTAAGGACTAGCTCCTAGGGCCTCTCTCTCTCTCTCTCTCTCTCTCTCTCTCTCTCTCTCTCTCTCTCTCTCTCTCTCTCTCTCTCTCTCTCCTCTCTCTCCGCTCGGTTAGGAGAAACAAATGAGAAGAAAAACCGAACAATGAGGAGAGCTAGCTGCAGAGGAGCACTATATACTAGGCTGGAGAGTGCTGGAGAGGCTAAGGACTAGCTCCTAGGGCCTCTCTCTTTCTCTCTCTCTCTCTCTCTCTCTCTCTCTCTCTCTCTCTCTCTCTCTCTCTCTCTCTCTCTCTAATGGTCCGTATATTGATATGGCAAAAAGGTACAGACATATAGTTCCACGAGCATGTGAGATTCAGACTAATCCCTCTAGAGTTCCACCAGTGGCTCCAAAACAGCAAAGCAGTCCCCTAGGTGTAGCTCATGCCCAATACCCCCTACCGGAGGGTTCTCAGCTGCTGCAGCCTCACCCAGTTTCATAAGCAAGCCCACTGACTGCGCCCTCTGAAGGGCAACCGACCACCGCTGCCTGAACTGATGCAGAAACTTGGCGGCATGATAGGAGTTAGAGTCGGCGTTGAAGTGGCGCCGAGCCGCGGTGTCTGCCAGCAGTTTGAGGAAGACGGGGACCTCTGCACATGGGCAACCGTAGGTCTCCACTGCCAGTGGAAAGAAGCCGACTGTCTCAGGCCTGTTTGCATAGTGCTGGATTTTCTTATCTGCCTGTTCCCTAGCTGCCCATCCCCTCCCTTTCCGTGCCTGTGGGTCCCTGGTACTGATGGGGTCTGTCACGGTCACGTCGCACACCCAGACCGCCCCACTGCTCCTATCCGACATGGTGAAGTCGGCTGTTTGTTCCTCGACAGGGCAGTGGGCAGCCGACTCCCTGTGGACGATAAACCCCGCATCCTGTGCCATACTACTGCAGGCATCTCGGAGCTCGTTGTGGGTGTTGATGCGCTGCCTTCCAGTGCCGCAGCGTAGGAGGTGATTCGGGAGGCGGGGGTCTAGGATTTCGGTGTGATCAGAGCAATCACAGTTTTTCGGGGTGGAGAAGGGCAGCCCGAGCCTGAATCTGACGGCATTTGCGAAGTGTACCGGGCCTAGGCGTCTGGTTGCTTCTATAGGGATGGCTGTCAGCCAGTCCCCTGTGCCATAGCCGGTTAGGGAGAACATCCGCTGCGTATGGCCTGCTAGCGGATTCAGTTCCATGTCCTTCGTTGCCTGTACTTGCACGGCGTAGCGGCTACCGTGAACCTGTAGGGCAAGGGCGTGCTGTAGTTTGACATCTGTCCGCTTAAGTCGTTCCCGTTCCAGTAGCTCTCGCGCATCCGAAGGCAGGGCGGACTCGCACTCTGTGAGCCAGGAGCGAAGCGGTGTGTTTTCATCCGTGGGCCGTAGCATATGGCAGCGCGCGTGGGAGAGGGCGGTGTCCGGATCTAGCGCGAGCGTAGAGAAAAGCAGAGCCGCCTGTGTGAAGCTTGCGACGAAACCGTACACTCCCTCAACGAGGGGGTCAGTAACACCTATTCCCCCTAGAGAGGGGGGCAAGGAGGCCTGCGCCCAGACGCGTGCCTGTTCCGCTCTACCCGCCGGCACATGAATGCTGCACGAGGTAAGGAGTGCCAGGAGGAGGTCATGACCCCACTCCGTCCAAGTGTCTCGTGAAACGAGGTTGAGAGGAGTTGTTCGAGTTAGATAGGACACGCGCCGAGAGATGCAGCGTGTGATCAGCAGCGAGGCCACCTGAGGATCTGCCCGCTCAATGAGGTGTAAGGGTTTCGCCAGGTCCTTCAGCTGGCCCGCTAAGAAAGAAGCTGCGCCGTTGGCCGCCCCCAGAAAACTCCCAAGCAAGCGGATGCCGTCTGTGCAGAACGGCACCCCTGGAGGTAACCCAGCAGAGTCGCACGCAGTGGCGCTCCATGCCGTGCATTTCTGCGGGTTGTGCTTCAGGCCTAGTGATTCCAGTTTGGAGGTGAAGTGGTTGAACGCGGCTACAGTGGCACTTCGTGCACCCACGAATGTCACGTCGTCAGCATAGGCCAAGCAAAGCACCCCTGGGTGAGCTGCTGCAGTGTCACGAAGTGTAGGGTGTATTCCCGCCGCAAACAGGAGCGGGCCGAGTGGGTCGCCCTGGCGAACGCCACGTTCGCTGCGTAGGGGTCCGCTCGCGAAGGTCGAGTCCATGTAGAGTCGCGACGGGTTACCGTAGGTCAGTCGAACCAGTGGGAGTAGTGGCGATAGAGTTGGCTCCTGTAATGCCGCTGCGATGGATTGTCGCGAAATGCTGTTGAAAGCATTCGCAATGTCGGTCTGTAGTACCAGGCTGTTTGGGTGGCAGTCCACGTACGTTCGGGCGGCGTGAATTATCGCTTCCGCCCCACCAGGCACCACCACTCCGAACTGTAGGGGTAGGAAGAAGTCACGTGCAGCCTCCCCCATGACCAACAGCGCAGCTTTGGCAGCCAGCCGAGTCAGGCATTCTCCGATAGCGATTGGTCGGACCCCCCCCCCCAGGTTTGGCCAGGGCGATGAGTCTGGACGCAGTAAGCAGGTCCGCAACCGAAGCTGGGAGGTTGCCCCCCAGAATTGTATTCACGAGGGCGTGCAGATGGGTGCTGACGGATGCATTGGTTATTGCCGCGTCGCGCAGGTGCTCAAATGTTGTGCCAGACGGTCCGGCACCAACACCATTCTCGCATCTCCCAAGGAGCTTCGCAAATTCTGCGTGGGAAATGCACAGGGGCTTAGCATCGGCTGACTGCCAGGTCAGCTGGTCGTCTCCCGCCGGTGGATGCTTTTGTCGCAGCTCGTCTAGAATTTCTGGGCTCGGTGTACAGACGGGTGTTGACTCGAGCGTCAACACGGCTCGACGCAGACTGCCACGTTTCGCCAACCCCTCGGCTCTGCTCAGGACACCTGTCACATCGGGTTGGTGACGTGGGGGCGGAGGGGCGTTGACCGCGTTTATCGCCTCCTGGTAGAGCTGTGACCACTCGCCTCGCTGGAATGCCCGAAGACGGGCCTTGATTTGTGGCCAATTTGGGTGCTTTGGCGAAGCCTGGCGAAGGGTCAGACGCGGGAGGAAGAGAAGCAGCGTCCAACCCGCTTCGGAGTCAGGGTTTCGCGAAAGGTGAAGTAGCGTCCAACCCGCTTCTCTCTCTCTCTCTCTCTCTCTCTCTCTCTCTCTCTCTCTCTCTCTCTCTCTCTCTCTCTCTCTAATGGTCCTTGTATTGATATAGCCGCGAGTTACAAGCATACAAGTCACAGAAGCAAAGTTAAAAAACAAACACAGCCACAAATCATACCAACTAATACTCTAGAGCTCAAGGAAGGGCTCGACCACTGCAAAGCAGTCCCCTAGGTTCATTTCCTGCCCAATACCGCCTACAGGTGGGTTCTCTGCCGCCGCCGCCTCCCCAAGCTTGAGTAGAAGGCTCACAGATTGGGCCCGCTGAAGGGCCACCGACCATCTCTGTCTGATCTGGTGCAAGAACTTAGCGGCATGAAAGGATTTGGAGTCGGCGTTGAAGTGGCGCCGAGCCGCTGTGTCTGCTAAGAGTTTCAGAAAAGCCGGTACCTCGGCGCATGGACAGCCATAGGTTTCCACGACCAGAGGGAAGAAGCCCACTGTCTCTGGTCGGTTAGCGTAATGCTTGATCTTTTTGTCAGCCTGTTCCTGTGCCGCCCATCCCCTTCCTTTCTCTGCCTCCGTATCCCTTGTGCTGATGGGGTCCGTGATGGTAACGTCACACACATAGACGGCCCCGCTGCTCCTATCAGTCATGGTGGAGTCGGCCGTCTGTTCCTCGATGGGGCAGTGGGCGGCCGACTTGCTGTGAACGATGAACCCTGCATCCTGCGCCATGCTAATGCAGGCGTCCCGCAGCTCATTGTGGGTGTTTATGCGGTGCTTTCCCGTGCCGCAGTGGAGGAGGTGGTTTGGGAGGCGGGGGTCAGTGATAGCCATGTGGTCAGAGCAGTTGCACTTCTTTGGTGTGGAAAATGGGAGGCCGAGCCAAAAGCGCACAGCATTGGCGAAGTGCATGGGTCCTACACGTCCGTTTGGGGCAATGGGGATAGCGGTCAGCCAGTCACCGGTCCCGTATTCTGTCAGCAAGAACATCCGCTGTGTATGGCCTGAAAGGGGGTTTGGTTTCATGCGCCTCGTATCTTGGACCTGCACGGCGTATCTGCTGCCATGGACCTTCAAACTGAGCACGTACTGGAGTCTTATGTCCGAAGGTGACAGCCGCTCTTTCTCTAGAATCTCCCGCGTGTCCCCTGGCAACGCCGCTTCACACTCGGTAAGCCATGTGTGCAGTGGCGTTGTGTCGTCTCGTGGCAAGAGCATGTGGTTCCTCGCCTGGGTCAATGCGTTTTCTGGGTCTAGTTCGAGGGTGGAGAGAAAGAGCGCTGCCTGGAAAAGTTTCCTCCCAGCATTGTGTTTACCAAGGCGTGCAGATGGGTGCTGACCAGTGCGTTGGTTACGGCCGCGTCGCACAGGTGCTCGAATGTCGTGCCAGACGGCCCGGCCCCCACTCCGTTGTCGCATCTTCCCAACATTTTTGCGAATTCAGCGGGGGGTGATGGTCAACTTCGACCCACGTGTCTCTGGACAGGTCGTCGTCGTGTGTGCAGCTGGCGGGTGTTTTTGGTGAAGTTCATCCAGGATTTCTGGAGTAGGGGTGCAGACTGGAGTTGACTCTAGTGCCAACACAGCACGTCGGAGACTGCCTCGCTTCGCCAGGCCCTCAGCTTGGCTGATGAATCCAGTTGTGTCAGGCCGGTGTCGAGGCGGTGAAGGGGTGTTGACTGCCTCGACTACGTCTCGGTACAGCTGCTCCCATTCACCACGTTGGAAAGCTCGCAGCCGAGCCTTGATCTGGGGCCAGTTCGAGCGTCGGGGTGAGGTTTGGCGAAGTGTAAGGCGCGAGAGAAAAAGCACCAAGCGCCATCCCGCTTCGGACTCTGGGTCCCGTGACAGGTGGAGTAACGGGGTCAACTGTGCCAGCAAGAACAGCTGGCACAGATTTGGCGGTAAATGCCGTGCCAAAGATGGTTGTCGACTGTCGCTCAGTGCTGAAATGTCCCAGTTTGCGATGTCAGCGAACAAGTCTGCTCGCTTCGCCAGTTCGTCAGCTGAAAGATAGCGGGGGTTTGGGGGGGTCTGGCGGGCCGCTGAATGTGCATTCGCGCTTCAATTTCCTCGTGCGCGGTTCGCCCCCGTGGTCGAAGGGAAGGTTGGATTCTTGCCCGTTCGATCGACATCTGACGGTCCCTGTTCTGCTTCCTGGCGGTGCACGGCCTCTACTCTCATCCCCCTCGCTGTCTCCCTCGTCCCGTCTTCCTCCCCTGCGTCCCCATCCTCACTCGCTGGGAGAGAATCTTCCCTATAAGTAGGATCTGCATTTTCTTCAGCTTCATTAGCTTCTTCCAAGGCCATTAAAGCCCTACTTTCCGCCTCTTGGTACCCGTTTTCTGGTCCTCCGCCCGTCCCGCTAGCCGTCTCTCTTGTAGCCCTACGGTCTCCTTGCTCTTAGGATGGTGATTGCCGGCGCGCCAGAGCTCGCTGCCGCTTGGTCGGCTGTGGTCGCCAGGCCCCTATCACCCGAAAAGGTGACCACGGCGATGAAGCCCCCTCTCCCCCTTGGTGCCATGGCTGTCCTTGTCTTGTCTGAGCCTGTTGCTGCTCCCTCTGCTCCGGCTGCTGTTCCTGTTCCCCCGGCTCCCGTTGTTGATCCACCAGTATCTGTGCCTACTGGTGTCGTTGCTGATCCCCTGGTTTTTGTCCCTGGCGCACCCGTTGCACCGTCCGCTTCTGCCCCCGCCGAGCCTGCTCCGGCTTCTGCCTTGTCGCCGAAGGCGGCGTCCGCCACCACTGGCGTCCCGACTCCGTCGGTTTCGCCCGCAGTGGCGGGTCCATCCACGCCTGCTATGACGACGATGGCCCCGGCTGGTTAGCCGTCACGTCCCTGTGAAAGTTAGAAGAGAGAAGAGGGTTTGACTAGCAGCAGTTGGGATACATATAGAAAACCCTAACTGGGTTGTACTCGCTATAGAGCACCCCACTACAGGCTAAATAAGAACATTCTGACACACCCTCATAGCCAAAGTGGGGTGTAATCAGCAGAGCAAGCAGGCACAGAACAAGCTCAGGGTGGATCACAATGTCACCACACATTCTGAGCACAAGTTCAAGAAACAATAGTTTAAGGTTCACAATTATGAGCAAAGCTAGTGGTAGTCACAACGGGCAAGTGAGGAGGAGGAGAGAGAGTGAGGGGAGAGGAGATAGGAGGCGACGGCTGAAGCTGCAGACACACGGGCAACAGGAGGCACACTGGCACAGCGGCTACTGGAACAATGCCCCGGAATACTGGAGTAACTGGCCCCGCGGCTAAAGTAGCGGCAGACGAGCAACGGACCCACGGGCGGCTGGCACAGCTGGCTACGACTGGGCTACCGGAGCAACTCCCCGGAATACAGGTGCTGCTGGCGACATGACGGCAACCTCCATACAGCTTCCCCACACTATCCCACTCCCCTTGGCACGCACCCGCTGCTACACCGCTAGCTCCACTCACACGCACCCCCCTTAAACCCTAAACCCTAGACTCCCACACATCCACCCCCCTCAGCGACAGCTGCAGCAGTGGGAGAGGAAGGAGGAGGAGGAGGAGAAGGGGATAGCACGCACAACCGACACCCCCACAACCATCACCCCCATACCCGTCACCCCCATACCCTGAGTGTGCGGTAAGCGAGCTCAGGTGTGCGTGAAGCGTGCACAAGCGTGCGGGAAGCGAACTCGGATGTGCGATAATCGAACTCAGGTGTGCGGGGAGGGGGGGGCGCAGGGCGACGCGTGGGTCGACGGGGACGGGTGCACGGGTCCCCAAGGGCGGCGCGCGGGTCAACAGGGCCGCCGCGAAGGGTGACGGGGAGCCGTGCGCGGGTGGACGGGGACGGGCGCGCGGGTCGACGGAACGCGAAACCGCCGCGTGCGCCCAGGGTGCGCGGTGGGTAGGAAACCGCCACGCATTCCGAGCGCATGGCGGGCAGAAAACCGCTGCGCGAAGCAGGAAACCGCCGCGCGCCTCGGGGCGCACGGCGGGCAACGGGGCCGGGGCCGTGCCGTAGGTAGGGCGTCGGGGCCGGGTCGACGGTAGGGCGACGGGGCCGGTGCGCAGGTAGGGCGACGGGGCCGGGCCGATGGTAGGGCGACGGGGCCGGTGCACGTGCCCTCGGTGCGCCGAGACGGGTCCCCGTCGCTCGTCGCGGCGCCTCCAGAGGGCGACGCGGCGAACGACGGGGTAGAACCCCGCCGCGCGCCTCGGGGCGCACAGCGGGCAGAGAACCGCCGCGCGCCTCGGGGCGCACGGCGGGCAGAAAACCGCCGTGCGCCTCGGGGCGCACGGCGGGCAGAAAACCGCGCCGCACGCCACGGGGCGTGCGTGAGGAGAGGGCGGCGCAGAGCCACAGTAGTTCGATGCGCGCCTCGCCTGCACGTGAGGCTCCTCGACAGGCTGTGTTCCCCTTGAGTCCGCCGCCTGTCGCTGCACCCCTGCCTCCAGATCACTTCCCGCCGGCTCCTGCACCCGCCGCCTCGGCTCCTCCCCCCGGTTCTCGTCTTCATCTGCCGCCGGTTCCGCCTGTTGCGGGCGCGGAGTTTGTTGCTGCGGGTGGTGGCTCGTCGGCGCAGTATCCTCACCACGTTGCCGGGGAGGAGCCACTTCTTTTCCTGGCGGAGGCACTTCAGCCTCCGCAGACGCGTGTTCCCGAGGCAACGCTTGGCCAGCTCCACCGACTCATGGAGAGTCTCCACGCATTGCTATTGATTAGGTTCTTGCTCACTCGTCCTTCCCCGTGATTCCTCCAGATACTTTCCCCGGCCGCCAGCGTGATACGTGCTTGGACGCGGCGGACCAACTCGCAGCACTGCTGGCGCCCGTATTGGCTGCGCCCGCGGAGGGTGGCGCTGCTGCTGCGGGACAGCTTGACGAGGCTGTCCGGGGCTTGAGGCGGCACTTGCGCGCAGGATCTGGAGCCGCGGCGATCGGCGCAAGCACGCTTGTGGTCCGGGGGCTGTGGCGCACCCTGACGGGCGTTCTTTACGCCCTTGGAGCTCACCGCATGTAGGCGTGGGCTCCGATTGCCCCATGGTTGCTTTGCTTGTCTAGGCTGCCGAAGGGAATGCCATGCTTTTAATGCTTTTGATTATGAACCACTGTGTGTGCCTTCACCTGCCGTCCCCTCATGCGCGGCCGAAGGCCGCGCCGTCGTGCGTCGGCCGTCGAAGGCGGCCGGCGCGAGCGAAAAATTCCGGCCGCCAACTGAATAATGAGCAGAGGAAGCCAGAGCAGTCACTTAAGTAGCTAGGGAACCAAGGCCAGAGGCTAAGGGCGGAGGGCAGAGGCTAACCCTCTCTCTCTCTCTCTCTCTCTCTCTCTCTCTCTCTCTCTCTCTCTCTCTCTCTCTCTCTCTCTCTCTCTCTCTCTCTCTCTCTCGCTCTCTCGAACGAGCGAAATTTTCCAGCCGCCAAATGAATAATGAGCAGAGGAAGCCAGAGCAGTCACTTAAGTAGCTAGGGAACGAAGGCCAAAGGCTAAGGGCGGAGGGTAGAGGCTAACCCTCTCTCTCTCTCTCCCGCGCTCTCTTGAACGAGCGAAAAAATCCGGCCGCCAAATGAATAATGAGCAGAGGAAGCCAAAGCAGTCACTTAAGTAGCTAGGGAACCAAGACCAGAGGCTAAGGGCGGAGGGCGGAGGCTAACCCTCTCTCTCTCTTTCGCGCTCTCTCGAATGAGCGAAATTTTCCGGCCGCCAAATGAATAATAAGCAGAGGAAGCCAGAGCAGTCACTTAAGTAGCTAGGGAACCAAGGCCAGAGGCTAAGGGCGGAGGGCAGAGGCTAACCCTCTCTCTCTCTCTCTCACGCTCTCTCGAACGAGCGAAATTTTCCGGCCGCCGAATGAATAATGAGCAAAGGAAGCCAGAGCAGTCACTTAAGTAGCTAGGGAACCAAGGCCAGAGGCTAAGGGCGGAGGGCAGAGGCTAACCCTCTCTCTCTCTCAAGCAGTCCTTCACTAATATTATAAAGGGGTACAAGACATACATGATAAAACAGCAAAGACATCCGCTAGCAGTCCGCTCACAACGCAGTCAGATGCTAATGTGACCTCGAGGCACGCCTACCAGTGGGGGAGAGCCGCCCACTGCCATGGCCGCCCCCTCTGTCCCGCCCCTCACACATCTAGGGGCAGGCCCCAGTCCAAGTCATCCTCAATGACTTGGCACAGGTCCCCCAGGCGGGGCTCCCATGGGTCAGCCGCCGCCTGGGGGTAGGCATTCTCTGCAGCCCGGTTAGACTTGGCCAGGAAAGTGTTTGCCTCGCTCCTCTGCAGCGCTACCGACCACCGCTGGCGGTAGTGCGCCGTAAGTTTGGAGGCTACCGTGGTAAGTCTCCCTTGCCTGAACTTCTTTTTAGCCGCCTGCCTGCCCAAGAGCCAGAGAATCCGTTGGGTGTCGCGTGCCAGGGCCCCGTACGTTTCCACCGCCAGCCCAAACACCCCCACATAATCCGGCCGCCCCTCATGCAATCCCCTCTTCCCTTTCGCTGCATCCTCCGCCGCCCAGCCCGGTGGCTTTACCGCCCTCGTGTCTCGGCGCTGTAGGACCGGGTCGGTCACCGTGACATCCGTCACGTACGTCTCGGCGGACTTCCTGTCCTTGATGGCCAGGTCCGCTCGCTTGGGGTTGATAGGTTGCGAGTAGACCGTGGTCTCATACCAGGTGAGGTAGTCCGCCTCCCTCGCCATTCGGAGCGCTGCAAACACGAGGTTGTTGTGCGTGTTTGTCCTCTCCTTCCCCTCCCCGCACCGCAGCAGTTGGTTCGGCAAGCTCAGGTCCCCTATATCCCCTCTCTCCCCTTGGCACGGGCAGTTCTCCGTCACCGGCAGCGTTAGTCCCAGGCGGAATCCCAGGGCCAGTGCAAACTGGCCCGGCAAGAACGTGAGATTTGCCTGCGTAGGGATTGCATGGAGCCATTCCCCCGCGCCTACCCCCTGCAGGCTAATCAACCGGACCACATGCCCGTTGTCCTCCCCTGACTTGTCCATCCGTGTGTCGCCCACCAGCTCCGCGGCTCGGTTCAGGTTTATACGTCACCATCTCTGACGGAACTGGTGTAGGAACTTGGCGGCATAAAATGATTTTGAATCGGCGTTGAAGTGTCGCCGAGCCGCCGTGTCCGCTAAGAGTTTAAGGAAGGTGGGTACCTCCGCGCATGGGCAACCGTAGGTGTCTACGGCTAGTGGGAAAAAGTCAACCGTTTCTGGTCGGTTGGCGTAGTGCTTAATCTTTTTGTCAGCTTGCTCCCTGGCCGCCCACCCTCTGCCTTTTTGTGCCTCTGGGTCCCTGGTGCTGATGGGATCCGTGATGGTGACGTCACAGACATAAACCGCCCCACTGCTCCTATCCGTCATAGTGAAGTCGGCGGTTTGTTCCTCAATGGGGCAGTGAGCGGCGGATTCGCTGTGAACTATGAAGCCAGCATGTTGCGCCATGCTAATGCATGCATCCCGTAGCTCATTGTAAGTGTTCATGCGGTGCTTGCCTGTGCCGCAACGGAGGAGGTGGTTAGGGAGGCGGGGATCCGTGATAGCTATCTGATCCGCGCAATCGCAGTTCTTAGGAGTTGAGAAGGGGAGTCCTAGCCGGAAGCGCATGGCGTTGGCGAAGTGTACGGGACCTATCCGTCGCGTGGCTTCTATCGGGATCGCAGTTAGCCAATCACCGGTGTCGTACCCAGTCAGTGAGAACATACGTTGCGTGTGGCCTGATAGCGGATTTAGCCGCATGCGCCTTGTTGCCTGGACCTGCGCGGCGTATCTACTCCCGTGCACCTTCAGGCTGAGCACATGTTGGAGCCGAATATCCGATCGTTCCAGCCTCTCCTTCTCTAGGATCTCACGTGCATCTAACGGTAGCGCCGCTTCGCACTCCGTGAGCCAGGAATGCAGAGGTGTGCCGCCGTCCCGCGGCAAGAGCATGTGGTTCTGGGCTACCGTTAAAGCACTCGCCGGCTCTAGCGCGAGGGATGACAGGAAGAGCTCCGCTTGGGTGAAACCTGCTGTGAAACCATAAACTCCTTCTACAAGCGGGTCCGTAATGCCGATGCCGCATAGCGATGAGGGAAGTGACGCCTGTTCCCAGACGCGAGATTGCTCGGTCCGGCAGGTTGGTGTGCGGATGTCGCAAGAGGTGAGTAGGGTGGTAAGTAGGTGTTGAAGTCTAGCTTGACTTAAGCTTAGGAGCCATAGTTAAGGAGGTTCTTAGTAGTTGAGGTTTAGGGTTGAGGAGAGTGTCGAGAAAGTTGAGAAGGAGAAATGAGGGCTTCACTATAGGTTTGCAAGAACATATAGCAAAGTAACAAAGAAGGTGCACCACCAAACAAAGTTTATAATAACTACAGTAACTACAGCTACAGGCAGTTACAGATATATTCTGACACTAGGTCCCGACCCCACTGGCTCCAGGTGTCGCAGGGTAGGAGATGGAGAGGAGTCGTTCTAATGAGATAGGCTACCCGTCTGGAGATGCATCGCGTGAGTAGGAGTGCGGCCACCTGGGGGTCATGACAAAACCTCTACCACTCATTGAACGAGATGACAAAACCTCTACCACTCGTTGAGCTGTTCCGTCAGAAACGAGGCTGCTCCAGCGTCAGTCTCCAGGTAACTACCCAGAAGCCTCACTCCATCCTTGGAGTATGGCATGTTGGGCGGGAGTTGTGGAAGTGTGCCCGTGGTGGAACTCCAGGCCGAACATTTCCGAGGATTCTGTGCCAGGCCCATCTGTGCAAGTTCGGCTGTGAAATGCGTGAATGCAGCTACGGTGCGAGACGAGTCACCCAAGAATGTGACGTCATCCGCATACGCTAAACACAGCACATCGAGGTGTGCCTTAGCTGTCTCACGAAGCACAGGGTGTACTCCTACTGCGAACAGTAGCGGGCCAAGTGGGTCCCCCAGCCGGACACCCCGTTCTCTTTGCAGTGGGTCGTAGTTGAAGTTTGCGTCTAGGAGCAGTTGCGACGGGTTACCGTAGGTTAGTTTAACAAACGGCAGCAGTGGCGAGAGTGTGGGTACCTGTAACGCTGTAGCAATTGCCTGTCGTGAGATGTTGTTGAACGCATTTGAGATATCTGCTTGCAGAACCAGGCTGCTGGGACGGGCATCCAAAATTGCCCTGGCTGCATGGATTACTGCCTCTTCTCCCCCGCGCACTGCTACACCGTACTGGAGTGGCAGGAAGTATTCGCGGGCAGCCTCTCCCATGGCTGTCAGGGCTGCCTTGGCTGTCAGTCTCGTCAAACATTCGCCTATCGCGATAGGCCGGGCGCCTCCACCAGGTTTGGCCAAGGTTATTAGTCGCGAAGCTGTCAGGAGTTTTGCGACCGAGCCTGGCAACTTTCCTCCAAGCATGGTATTGACCAAGGCGTGCAGATGGGTGCTGACCATCGCGTTGGTGATCGCCGAGTCGCGCATGTGCTCAAATGTCGTCCCAGACGGTCCGGCTCCAACTCTGTTCTCGCAACTCCCTATGAGCTTGGCGAACTCTGCGTGGGTTATGGACAGCGTTGACTCGGGTGGCGCGGGCCAGGACACCGAGTTGTGTTCTGCGGGCGGGTGTTTCTGGCGGGGCTCCTCCAAGATTTCCAGACTGGGGGTGCAGACTGGTGTTGACTCCAGAGCCAGCACGGCTCGGCGTAGGCTGCCACGTTTCGCCAGTCCTTCGGCTCGGCTGATGACCCCTGTCACGTCGGGCTGGTGTTGTGGCGGTGTGGGTGTGTTGACCGAGTCCACCGCGTCCTGGTACAGCTGCTCCCATTCGCCTCGCTGGAAGGCTCGGAGCCGGGCCTTGATTCCTGGCCAATTCGGTCGCTGTGGCGAGGTTTGGCGAAGTGTCAGGCGCGGGAGAAAAAGCAGCAGGCGCCATCCTGTTTCGGATTCAGGCTTTTTCGAAAGTTGGAGAAACGGCGTCAGGAGCGCCAGCGATAACAGTTGGCAAAGGTTTGGCGGTAAACGTCGGGACAACGAAGGCTGACGACTGTCGCTGAGTGCCGCAATGTCCCAGTTCACAATGGATGCGAACAGGTCTGCACGCTTTGCTAACTCGTCAGGCAAAAAATAGAGGGGGGTTAGGGGGGATTGGCGCGTCGTGACATTTGAGGCAGTTCGATTTTGTTGAGCGCAGCTCGCCCTCCTAGTAGTAGTTGGCGTTGGGATATCACCCGTTCGATCGACATCCGACGGTCGATGGCTCGCCTGTGGCACTCGTACTGCCGAGTGTCCTGCATCGACTGCCCC
Organism: Closterium sp. NIES-65; assembly: GCA_948144175.1. NCBI lineage: Eukaryota > Viridiplantae > Streptophyta > Zygnematophyceae > Desmidiales > Closteriaceae > Closterium > Closterium sp. NIES-65. Next base: position 3,969,950 of record CANXME010002170.1, on the reverse strand, counting down.
CCTCCCCAATGTCTCCCTTGCCCTGCCGTCGTCTTCTGGTCCGTCTTCCTCACTGGAGGGGAGTGGTTCTTCCCTATAAGAAGGGTCTCTCAACTCTTCGTTGTCATTAGTTGTTTCTAGCTCGTTTAAAGCCAGACGTGCTGCTGCCTGATAGCCGTTCTCCAGTCCTCCGCCCGTACCGCTGGTAACCTGTCTCCTAGCCTCGTGACCTCTCTACTCCATAGATGGTGATTGCCGGTGCGACTGAGCCGTCGCCAGAGCTCGTTGCTGCCTGGTCGGCTGCGGCCGCCAAGCCTCAGGTGGAGCCCGAAAGGGCGACCATGGCGACAAAGCCCCCTCTACCGCCGGCTCTGAAGCCCGTGACAACAGTCGCTGAAAAGACTCCTCCCCACGCACTCGCGGGTCTCCTTGCCGCGTTGGTGGCGGACCCGTCGGACCCTGCTGCTGTTCCGTCTTATCTGCCTGTGGCCCCTGGCCCCTCGGCTCTTCTTGTCGCGCCGTCGGCCTCGCCTCCCCTTGTCGCGCCGTCGGCGTCTGCCCATGTTGGGGGTACTGCTGGTCTCCCTGCGCTTGTCCCCGGCGCCCCTGTTGCATCGCCCGCTTCTGTCCCCGCCGTGCGTGCTCCGGCCTCTGCTTCATCACTGGTGGCGGTGTCTGCCACCACTGGCGAACTGGCTCCGTTGGTTGAGCCCTCGGCGACGGCTCCGTCCGCCCCTGCTGTAACGTCGATGGCCCCGGCGGGACAAGCGTCACGCCCGCCATCACCCGATCGTCGCTCCTCACGCCCCCATTCCCCCGCTCCCCACCAGGAGCGCAAGTCGTCTCGCCGCCGGCGGGGGTCTCCGCGGCGTTATCAGCAACAGTCGCACTGGCCCACCCACCCTGGAGGTCAGGGGGGTTGGAGGGGTCCCCGTACTCGTGGCGGGGGTGGGGGGTATCGTCCGCCCGTGACGATGGCGGATCTTCAGCGGGAAGTGTCCAGGGCGGTTCGAGAGGAGAGGGCGGCGCAGAGCCAGAGCAATTCGATGGGCGCCTCGCCGGCCCTCGAGGCTCCTCGTCCGGCCACGCTCCCCGCAAACTTGCCGCCTGTTGCTGCACCTCCTCCTCAGATCCATGCGCCGCCTGCTCCTTCTCCTACTGTCTCGGCACTTGCTCGTCTTCATCTGCCTCCGGTTCCGCCCGTTGCGGGAGTGGAGTTTGTGGCCGCGGGTGGTGGCACGGCAGTGGCTCCGTATGCTCTCCATGTTGATGCTGAGGAGCCGCTCCAGTTCCTTGCGGAGGCACTCCAGCCTCCGCAGACCCGTGTTCCCGAGGCGACACTCGGCGAGCTCCACCGCCTCGTGGAGAGCCTCCACGCGCTGCTGCTGATTCAGGTCCTAGCTCACTCCTCTCTCCTCGTGATCCCTCCTCAGACCTTTCGTGGCTGCCACCGTGACACTTGCCTGGACGCGGCGGACCAGCTTGCAGTGCTGCTGGCGCCCGTGCTGGCTGCGCCCGCGGAGGGTGGCGTTGCTGCTGCGGGACAGCTTGACGAGGCTGTCCGGGGCTTGAGGCGGCACTTGCGCACAGGATCTGGAGCCACGGCGATCGGCGCAAGCACGCTTGTGGTCCGGGAGCTATGGTGCTCCCTGACGGGCGTTCTTTACGCCCTTGGAGCTCACCGCATGTAAACACGGGCTCCGGTTGCCCCATTAGAGGTGTGCGCGGCTAGGCCGCGGTAGGACTTGCCATGCCTGTTTTGCCTTGATGAACAACTCGTTGTGCTGGTACTTGTCGTTCCTGCCAGATTTATATGACATAGCTGCTATAGGCTATAGTGGGGTAGCACATGTGGGGTACAGCTTTCTAGGGTTTGTACTTGTACCCAACTTTCCCTTAGTGACTCCATTCTCGTTCAATTATCACATGGTATCAAGCAGGTTCCCTCGTGGGAACTGTTCCTAGAGCCCACCATTTTTTTTCCTGCCCGGACCGCACTCAGCCCCTGCCCGAGTCGCGCTCCCCCCCTCACGCCGCCCTTGCGGCCCCGTCGTGTCACCTTCGCGGCCCCGTCGCGTCGCGCCGCCCTCGCAGCCCCGTCGCGCCGCCCTTGCGGCCCCGTCGCGCCGCCTTCACGGCCCCGTCGCGTCGCGCCGCCCTCGCGGCCCCGTCTCGTCGCCTACGCGGCCCCTTCGCGCCGCCCTTGCGGCCCCGTCGCGCCGCCCTCGCGGCCCCTTCCCGCCGCCCTCGCGGCCCCTTCGCGCTGCCCTCGCAGCCTCTTTGAGCCGCCCTCGCGGCCCCTTCGCGCCGCCCTCGCGGCCCCGTCGCCCACCCTTCCGGCCCCGGCGCCGCCCCTGCTGGCCCCGTCGCCCTACCCTCGCGACCCCGCGGCCCCACCCTTGCGGACCCGGCGCCGCCCCTTCGTCGCCGCCGCCTGCGACCCCGGCGCCGGTCGCCGCCCTTCGTAGCCCCTCCGCCGCCATCAGTGGCCTCGTCGCCGCCCTTCACGGCCCCGCCCTCACCACCGAACAGCCGAGCCGCCGAGAGCTGGCGCCGCCGAGCCGCCGTTGCCACCGAGACGCCGAGCCGCTGAGCCGCCGAGCCGCCGTTGCCGCCGAGCCGCCGTTGCCGCCGAGTTGCCGCTGACACAACCCGGCCCCGCCCTGCCGCTGACTCGACCCGGCCCCTCACTGTAGCTGCTGCCGCGGCCCCATTGTCGCCGCCGTTGTGCGCCGACCCTGCCGCCGTCCGCCTAGCACCGGCCCTGCTCGCCCGGTGAGAGCCTGCTCTTCCCGCCACTGGTGAGCACCAGCCTACCTGTCTGCCTGCCGACCTGCCTGGCTGCCTGCCTTCCTGCTGCTACTCCTGCTCTTGCTGCTACTGGCGGAGCCAGATGCAGCCCCAGCGACGTCCGCATGAGTCCCTCACGCCCCAGCAGCTGCGTGAGTGGTACGCTAGTTGGGGTTGTAGGGGTGGCGGCGCTGCTACTGCTACCACTACTGCTGCTGCTGCTACTGGCGGCGGCCAGATGCAGCTCCAGCGACGTTCACGCGAGTCTCCCACGCCCCAGCAGCTTCGTGAGTGGTACGCTCAGAGTCGAGGGTCTCTCAGTTCTGTTCGCTGCTCTTACGTGATTCGCACTGGTGCTCGGACTGGTCAGCCTTGTGGGACGCCTAGTCACACACAGTCCCGCTGCTTCGCCCATCTGAGCGACGCCTGGCGTACCGAGTTTGGCAACGAGGCTGAGCTCCCCGATTGGGTGGAAATGCTTAGGCAGAGAGTAGATATAATTGCTCTTGACTACGATGCTATTCTCACTGCCATGTATTCATTGCCTACTAGTGCTGACCGTGCCGGTCACCTGTGCGTACCGCCTGACCCAGGTATAGAGCCTGCTGCTCTAGGTGCAGGTGAGGCTGCTGCTCTAGGTGCTAGTGAGTCTCCTACTCCAGGAACAGGTGAGGCTGCTGCTCTAGGTGCCAGTGAGTCTGCTTCGTCAGGTGCTGGTGAGTCTGCTCTCTCAGGTACCGCGTCGGCTCCGGCCTGTCACACCTTCACCCTTGACTTGGGGGCTTCCCGCTCCTTCTTTCGAGACCACACCACATTCACGCCGCTTAGTCAGCCAGTTGCAGTCTCTCTGGCAGACCCCTCTGGGGGTCCTGTCCTTGCCTACTTCTCCACTGTCCTACCGTGTCTCGCAGCCCCCTCTGGTGCCCTATCTTGTCTTTACCTCCCCTCGTTCTCTACGAACTTGGTGAGTGGTGCTGACCTACAGGATGCGGGGGTTCACCAGTTCACTCCTGCGAGCCAGCGGGTGACCCACTGCACGGACGCTCGGACGGGCCGGCACTTGGCCACGTTTACACGTCGGCCGGGGTCGAGCCTGTACACACTGACCACTGAGTCTCCTCCAGTCACTGGGTCTGGTCAGGTAGCTGCGTCGGGTAAGGTGTTTTCTGCAGCGTCCAGGTCTGGTCCTGAGTCTGCCCCCTGCTCGTGTCGCCTCCTGTCTCACGAGACTCTCCTCTGGCACCACCGCCTTGGTCACTTCTCCTTGCTTCGTCTCCGGAGCATGGCCTCCCATGTCCTTGTCTCTGGTCTTCCCCGGTCCCTCCCTCCCCTTCCTCCGGGGCCTGCCCCTACCTGCGTCCCCTGTGTCGAGGGGCGGCAGCGGGTTGCCCCTCACTCCTCCCAGTTTCCTCCGACAGAGGCCCTGCTGCAGACGCTTCACATGGACGTGTGGGGCCCGGCCCGCGTCCGTGGACAGGGTCACGAGCGCTACTTCCTGCTGGTGGTTGGTGACTACTCGCATTACACCACAGTCTTCCCCTTGCGCAGCAAGGGTGATGTCACTGAGGTGTTGATCGACTGGATCCGCGCAGCTCGTCTCCAGCTCTGGCTACTATTTTGTCGTGCGCGGTTTCTATTTTGTCCTATGTCGAACGTTCGGTGTGTCGCAGGTGTGTGCAGCAGACCCATCAAGAACTCAAGGATGAGTTTGTGATGAAGAGCCCGAGCCTTGGTGTCAAGCCTCAAGTGATTTCGAAGCTCGCCAAAAGGGTACACCTCAAGATATTGAAGATAGTTACATTACTTTGTGTAGTGTAACATTTCACTTGGTGTAGGCCCTAGTGAAGGGTAGTTCCGAGACCCTTCGTGGTTGGGGACAGTGTGGCACTGTTCCATATCACTGTACCTTGGCTCTTGGGGTTTGTAGGAGCTGGGAGTCATTCCCAACTCGTAACTCTTCCTAACTCTTTCCTATCTTGTGTTCTAAGACTATAGTGGCTGCCATAGTGCCGTTCGTTCAAACCAACGCTGTGTCATCAATACTTGGTCAAATCGTGCGATCTAAATTGCCTATTGTATGCGAAAATATGATGCTCGAGATCCAAGTTGAATCAAGTCATTTAAAGCTGTGACCAGAACGATATACACGTTTGAATCCGCTGTGCAGAAATCCGACTGTGCACTCTATCTTTCGTTTTAGGCACATTGGAGCCTACTGTGAATATAACAAGTGGTATCAGAGCCCCTTGGAGCAGTTTCGACAATGGCTGGACCTGAGGAAAGGGGTGGCAGAGGTGCTGGTGGCAGAGGAGAAGCCCAAGCTCAAGGCCAACCCCGAGATTCAACCATGGCGCCCGTGCAACCAAGTGTTGGCCCATCTAGGGATGAGCCTAGAGTGTTTGGCCTTGACAAGTTCAATGGTGACAACTTTGCTGAGTGGTCCTTCAGAATGGAGAACATATTTGACCACTATGACCTGCTGGAGGTGATGGAAGGAACGGAGAAGCGTCCCGAGAACGACCCGGAGAAGAGCCCGCGGGTGCGGAAGAGCGCACAAGGCTACCTCCTACTTGGGCAAGCGTTGGGGAGCAGCCAAATCCGTCACATCAAGCCTTTCCAGCATGAACCAGAGAAAAGGACCAAAAGCATGGGCTGCTCTCAAGGGTGTACACGCTCCTGCAACAGCGGCGGTAGCTGTGGTGTTGGAACGGCAAATGGCGACGTTACGAATTGAAGAGGATGAAGCGGTTGAAGAAGGGGTGCAGAAATTCTTCGACTTGTTGACGCGGCTTGAGGGAGCGGATTTGAACTATAGTGAGCTCCAAAAGAAGACCAAGTTGCTGGCCCTACTCTCCGAATCATGGTCCTCGCTCATCATCAACCTGAATCGCGACTTGCCCCACCTCTCGCTCGAAGACGTGAAGCGGGCTATCCTTCAAGAGGATTTCCGCCACCGTGAGTTGGCGAGTGCGGATGGCGCTGGGGCAGCGAGCATCGGTCGTGGATATGGTCAAGGAAGAGGCAGAGGACGAGGGGGAGGAAGGTTTGGTGGCAGCAACTTCGGCGGAGGCCGCGGGAGTGGCGGTTACGGCAGCGACGACAAGAGCTACGGACGCGGTCGCGGCCGATTCGACGGCGAGTGTCACTATTGCCACAAGAGCGGACACATGTGGCGCGACTGCTACAAACTCCCTGATGGTTGGACCCCTGCTCAAGGCCAAGAGGGTAGAGGAGCAGGAGGAGGGAGAGGACGAGGCCGTGGAGGCCGTGGTGGTCGCGGTGGCGGAGCTGCAAACATGAAGAACGGAGACAACGACAAGGACCCGAGCGACGATCGATACCCGGGTCTATTCTACTTCGTGTCAATCCAAGTACCGGCTTGTCCAGAGAAGGATGAAGGCTTTGAGGAGCCAGCAGCTGTGGGGAAGGTGACCCTATACCCCCCGGACTATTGGGTGATTGATAGTGGCGCTACCTATAGCATGACACCTCGCCCGGACTTGCTCACCGAACTCGAGCCGTCACCGGTGAAGCATGTCACATCGGCTTTGGGGCAACGAGCAGAGGTGAAAGGCATGGGGAAGGCCATGTTCAAGGGTGCTGATGGGAAGATGGTGGGCCTCAAGAACGTGCTTTGGGTGCCCAGCCTTGCTGCAAATCTGATTTCCGTGCGGCGGTTGGCAAAGGCCGGTATGGACACTAACTCGAAGGGAGCCAAGACCTACATCGCAAGGCTTGGCGATCGGGTTCTTTGGGACCTTCATGAGGACAGGGATGTCTACAACGAGATGTGGCAGATCCCAGTGGTCCCTATGCCTAAGGAGAGGCAAGTGGCAGCAAGTGCCCAGTGTCCGCGACTTGTCTGCGGACAAGCTGTCCCTTCTTGCTGCTCCCTGCGTTTTCCTTGGCTGCCCCCCATTTTCTGTGGCCGTTTGCGGTTCGGTACGTGGCACATCAGATCAACCTTCATCCCAAGGTCTCCATGCCGGAGACCTCCCCAGCTTTGCTGTGGACGGGGAAGGTTGGCGATGCGTCTGCGTTCCGTGTCTGGGGATCTCGGGCGTTTGTTCGCGACTTGTCTGCGGACAAGCTGTCCCTTCGTGCTACTCCCTGCGTTTCCCTTGGCTTCCCCCCTGACGCGCCAGGGTGGCAGTTCTACCACCCCACCTCTCGCCGTGTTCTGTCCTCCTAGGACGTCACGTTTGGCGAGTCGGTCCCCTACTACTGTCTCTTCCCCTACCGCACTCCGTCCCTCCCCCCACCACCGCTCTTCCTTGTGCCAGGTCCCCCCCTGGTAGACCCCCTTCCCCCTCAGGGTCATGCCCCTTCAGGTGTGTCCCAGGTAGACGCAGTTGAGCCTGTGGAGGTTGCTGGTGACTCTGATGCTGCTGAGGGTGCTGAGCCTCGGGGTGCTGAGCCTGGGGGTGCTACGTCTGGGGGTGCTGAGCCAGGGGGTGCTACGCCTGGAGGTGCTGAGCCTGGGGGTGCGGAGCCTGAGGGAGCTGGGCCTGCTCGTGTGGCGTTAGGCGGTGCTGTGCCAGGAGGTTCTCCGGGTGCTTCATCTCGGCGGGAGCCACTCTCTCCACAGGAGGTGCGAGAGTGGTTTTCCCGGCGTTGGAGGCGTGCTGCTGGAGCTGGAGGTTCTTCGGCTGCTGAGGGTGCTGGTGCCGCGGGTCCCGGAGGTGCTCGTACTGGGAGTACTGGAGCTGCTGGGCCTGCGGATACTATTGGAGCTGGTGCCACTGCGTCTTCTCGTAGTCCGACTAGAGCTGGAGCTGCTGATGGTGTTGCGCTGAGGCTACTGTGTGAAAGTAGGAAAACAGGAATGAGTGAACTATGAATGAAAGCAGTACAAATATGAAACCCTAACTGGGTTGTACCCCCTATGGGATACCCCACTACAGCCTACACAGCAGTATAAGCTATAGATATGTTCTGACACACCCCCATAGGCAAAGTGGGGGAGAACAAGGGGTCACAAGACCAGTCAAGCAAGACAAAGCAAAGCTCAGGGTGGATCACAAAGTCACCACACAGTCCGAGCACAAGAGTGAGGCCAAAGGCCAGTTCACAAGCAAGAGTACAGACATATACATAAAGCTAGACAAGCAAGAGCAGGTATATATATATATGTCACAGTACAAGTGAAGTCAAGAGGAGAGCAAGTGAGGCAAGACAGGCACAAGACCCAGCTGGGTGCAGAAGCGCTGATGGTCACAAGGCGCAAGTGCCTTGGTGAACACATCAGCAGTGTTGGCCTCAGAGGCCACGTACGCAAGTCGCAACTGACCACGCTGCTGCAGCTCACGAGCAAGGAAGTAGCGGAGAGCAATGTGCTTCGTTCTGTGCTCCAAGCGCTGCTCTCGACACAAGGCCAGCATAGCCTTGTTGTCTACGTACAGCACTGGAGGAGAACGAGGCCGCTCTCCAAGGTCAGTCAGCAGGTAGGTGAGCCAGCGAAGCTCCTGTGCAGCCATGGCCCCGGCGTAGATCTCAGCCTCACAACTGGAGCCGAGAACCGAAGACGAGCGAGTAGACCGCCACGAGACAGAGCCGGAACCAAGGCTGAAGGTGTAACCCTGTGACGACCGCTGCGTAGCCTGGTCGTCAGCCCAAGACGCGTCCGCGTGGCCGGTAAGGACCACTGGACTCCGCCCTCCAAGCACTAGCCCCATGCCTGACGTACTGCACAGGTAGCGCAATACCCTCTTCGCTGCAGCCATGTGCTCCGGTCTGTGTCTCCCAGGAGCAACATAGCGTGCAAGAATGCTCAGAGGGTATGCAAGGTCAGGTCGTGTGCAGGTCATCAGGTACATGAGGCAGCCAACAAGCTCCGCATACGGACCACTCGACTCTACGGACTCATCCGAAGGCAGAGCTGAGAGTGAGTGGCGAGTAGGCAGAGGAGTGGCCTGAGGCGAGGAGTACGTGAAGCCGAAGCGCTGAAGGACCTGCTGCACCATGTGTGACTGAGTCAAGGTAATGGTGCGGCGTGCTCTGTCCCGAGTGATCTGCAAGCCAAGGTAGCTGCGCAGTTCACCCAGGTCTGTGCACGTGTGTCTCTTCAACAGCTCGGACTTCACGTAGGCGAGTCCAGCAGTGTCCGCTGTGGCAAAGACCAGGTCGTCGACGTACACGAGGATGTAGAACGGCGGCAGGGAAGTGTCGGTGCGAAGAAACAGCGACGGGTCAGCAGTAGAAGGAGCAAACCCAAGAGCCGCAAGTGTAGTCCTCAGTGTGTCGTGCCACTCACGCGGTGCCTGGCGGAGACCGTAGACTGGCCGTCGGAGGCTCCACTGGGTGCCAGGAGGGAAAGTCCCAGTGAAGCCAGGTGGACGGCGAAGCCAGATCTCCTCGTGCAGGCTACCCTGCAAGAACGCAGTGCTGAAGTCGAGAGAGTGAAGCTCGTAGTCGCGCTGAGCGGCTATGTGCAGCAGCACCCGAAGAGTAGTCATCTTCGGGGTGGGAGAGAAGGTCTGAAAGTAGTCAACTCCCTGCCGCTGACTGAAGCCACGAGCAACGTACCGTGCCTTGAAGACAGGTGGAGAGCCCGGCGGCCGCTTCACCCTGAAGATCCACATGCCACTGACGATGTTCGCCCCAGGAGGGGGAACTGCGTCAACGTAGGTGCCTGTGGACTTCCAGGAAGCCATCTCTGCATCCATAGCTGCCTGCCACTGAGAGGAGTAGGGACCCTCTACGGCCTCCGCGTAAGAACGCGGAGTCGGGATGTCTAGTGCATCCGGGTCTCCCTCAGGGGCAAGCAGTACAGACGCGAGATGAGGTGAAGCAGCCGCTAGACACTGTAACTCCTCCTGCCTGTCCTCTAGGACGTCCGTGCCAAGAGCACACTCACCCCCGACGGACGGAGGACAGACAGACGCAGACTCAGCAACAAGACTAGCAGCGTAGTCGAGACGACAGCGAGCAGCAAAGTCGACGAGCTCAGCGACTAGAGCAGACGCAGCAGTGGACTCAAAAGAGGGGTCAGTGACGACAGTAGCAAGCAGACGCGTGACAGTGGGACTGGCAGCACGAAGAGAGTCCGACTCAGGGTCCGCAAGCGCAGGAAGAGAGGACTCAGGAGGAGAAGGCAAAGGGGCACGCAGAGGAGCAGTGGACGGACGTAAAGACATCCGGTGCGTGCCAGGGACAGGAGGAGGACGCTGACGCGAACTGCGACCACTAGCGCGAGCAGCACGAACAGGCGACGCGGGACGAGACGCAGGCTCACGACGCTCAGCAAGACCTCCAGTAGGACCAGTGTAAGGAGAGGGAGCAGGCAGCGGAGAGGAAGGCTCCAGTAGGGGCTGCGACTGGACAGGCGGTGGACCCTCTACTGGAGGAGAAAGACCAAGAACCTGCTGAAGGAGCGGAACGAAGTACGGCCGAGGCCGCGCGGCAGCTCCAGACTCAGCAGGGACAGCACCAGCACCCTCAGCGACAGCACCAGCGCCACCCACACCTCCAGCGGCAGGACCAACAGCAGCAGGCTCAGCACGAACGCCCTCAGCAGCTCCAGCTGCAGGAGGACCCGCAGGGCCAGCAGCTCCGGGAACGGCTGCACCCGCACCCTCGACGGTCGAAGAAGCTCCAGCTCCAGCTCCAGCAGCACCTCCAGACTCAGCAGCACGCCTCCAGCGGCGAGCGAACCACTCGCGCAGCTCCTGTGGAGAGAGGGGCTCCCGGCGAGACGCAGCAGCAGGAGAAACCCCAGGCTCAGCAGCTCCAGACGCAGCACCCCCAGGCTCAGCAGCTCCCGACCCAGCACCCCCAGACCCAGCACCTCCAGGCACAGCACCCCCCGGCTCAGCACCCCCAGGCTCCGCACCCTCCGCAGTAGCACCCTCAGGCCCAGCACCCCCAGCAGTAGCACCCCCAGGCTCAGCACCCCCGCGCACAGCACCCCCAGAGTCAGCACCCCCAGGCTCAGCACCCGCAGCAGCACCAGAGTCACCAGTAACCTCGACCGGGTCAACGGCGTCTACCTGGGACACACCTGAGGGGGCAGGAACCTGAGGGGGGAGGGGGTCTACCGGGGGGGGAACCGGCACAAGGAAGTCCGGGGGAGGGGGGAGGGAAGGAGTGCGGTAGGGGAAGAGACGGTAGAAGGGGACTGACTCGTCGAACGTGACGTCCTGGGAGGACAGAACACGACGAGAGGAGGGGTGGTAAAACTGCCACCCTGGGGCGTCAGTGGGGAAGCCAAGGAAGACACAGGGAGCAGCACGAGGGGACAGCTTGTCCGCAGACAAGTCGCGGACAAACGCCCGAGATCCCCAGACACGGAACACAGACGCATCGCCAACCTTCCCCGTCCACAGCAAGGCTGGGGACATCGCTGGCTGAGAGACCCGGGGGTGAAGGTTGAGCTGATGCGCCGCGTACCTCACCGCAAACGGCCACAGAAAATGGGGGGCAGCCGCATGCATCATGGACGTACGAGCGACATCCATGACCATGCCAATGCGGCGCTCAGCAATCCCATTTTGCTGTGGTGAGTCCGGAAGCGTGAAGGTCTGGCGGATCCCCCGTGCACGACAGTAGTCTCGCAGAAGGCGAGAAGAGAACTCTCCGCCTCTGTCAGAGTGCAGACGCAGAACAGGAAAGTCCGAGCCGAAGCTCTTCCTGAGCTGGAGACGAGCCTCGCGGATCCAGTCGATCAGCACCTCAGTGACTGCACCCTTGCTGCGCAAGGGGAGGACTGTGGTGTAACGCGAGTAGTCGTCAACCACCAACAGGAAGTAGCGCTCGTACCCCTGCCCACGGACGGGGGCTGGGCCCCACACATCCATGTGAAGCGTCTGCAGGGGAGACTCTGTCGGGGGGAAGTGGGAGGAGTGAGGAGTAGCCCGGAGGCGACCCTCGACACAGGGGACACAGGAAGGTCCTGGCCCGGAGGGGAGAGGAGGGAGAGACTGGGGAAGACCAGAGACAAGGACACGGGAAGCCATGCTCCGAAGACGGGGCAAGGAGGGGTGGCCAAGACGGTGGTGCCACAGGAGAGTCTCGTGAGACAGGAGGCGACAAGAACAGGGGGCAGACTCAGGACCTGACCGGGACGCAGCAGCAAGTACCTGACTCGACGCAGCCACCTGACCAGACGCAGGGACAGGAGGAGACTCAACGGTCAGGGTGTAGAGACTCGACCCCGGCCGACGTGAGAACGTGGCCAGGTGTCGGCCTGTGCGAGCCTCCGTGCAGTGGGTCACCCTCTGACGCGCAGGAGTGAACTGGTGAACACCCCCATCCTGCAGGTCCGCTCCACTCACCAAGTTCGTAGAGAACGAGGGAAGGTACAGACCCGACAGGGTGCCCGAAGGGGCAGCCGGACACGGGAGGACAGTGGAGAAGTGAGACAGGACAGGACCCCCAGAGGGGTCAGCAAGGGAGACCGCAACCGGCCTGGCGAGCGGCGAAAGGGTAGTGCGGTCTCGAAAGAAGGAGCGCGAAGCTCCGGAGTCAAGTGTGAAAGTGAGGGAGGACGAGGACGACTCAGTACCTGAGAGCGCAGTCTCACCAGTACCTGAGAGCGCAGACGCACTGGCACCTAGAGCAGCAGCCTCACAAGCACCTAGTGCAGCAGTACCAATGCCCGGGTCGGGCTGAAAACACCGGTAACCCTCATTCTCCTCACTATAATCCACAACATACATAGCAGTAAGGATAGCATCAAAATCAAGATCAAAGATCGCTACACCAGCCCTGAGAAGCTCATCCCAGCGAGGGATCTCACTAGCCCCAGGGAACTGCTGACGCCAAGCGTCCGTCAGGCGGCCAAAGCAGCGCTGGGTGGCGTGGGCACCCCCACACTGCTCACCCGCGCGGTCGCCGGAACGAAGAACGTAGGTGCAGGGACCAGTACCCCCACCCCTCTGACGCCCAGCGTACCACTCACGAAGCTGCTGAGGCGAAGGGATGTCCCGCGAGCGCTGCTGCTGCTGCCGGTGCGAGCGCTGGCCACCACCACCGCCGCTACGCTGCTGGGTACCACCCCGACCAGCTCCACCTCCTCCACCACTACTGCCTCCTCCGCTGCCGCCTCCACTGCCTCCACCTCCGCCGCCTCCACCTCCGCCGCTGCCTCCACCACCACCGCTGGCACCACCACCACCGTCTCCGCCGCCGCTGCCGCCACCACCACCACCACCCCCGCCACTAGCCCCGCCGCCACCCCCACTCCCTCCGCCGCCACCGCCGCCACCGCCACCGCCCCCTCCAGCTCCACCCGCGCCCTTGCCCCCCTTGCCCTTGCTGGAGCGACGTCTCCCACTAGGGGCAGACGCCGCGCCGACCGACTCAAGACCAAGCAGGTCGGCAGCAGCAGCAGAGGCAACAGAGGGCAGCAAGGGGGAAGGAGAGCACCCCTCAAAGATGGGGGTGCGAGGGTCACCACGAGAAGCACCTACAGCGACTATGCTCTTCTCCGCTGCAAGGAGGGCCTTCTCGAGGAGGTCGACGGTGAGAGTGGTGGGACAGACTGCGAGAAAGTGGTCCCTGACGACGCGAAGGGAGTCAGGGAGGCGTGCGACTACGTAGTAGAGAGCGATGTACATGGGGGGGGGGTTCTTAGCGCAGAACTCAGCAGGAAGGGCGGCGCGGTAGCGAGTGTCACTAGTGCGGAGGTGCGTAATGAGGTCAGCGACAGTGGGAAAGGCAGAGAGGTCAGGAAAGAGGTAGGGAAGCATGAGACGGCTCAGTGCAGCAGTGGCAGGGGAGGAGTAGCGCGCAACTACAGCGTCGTACAAGGTCTGAGCACTCTTGTACTGACTAAAGTGCGCACGCTCAGGGGTAGGGAGGTGGCGACGCACAGCAAGACGTGCAGCAGCATCGCGGGTGGCCCACTTAGAGCGGACAGCGGGATCAGCATCAGCAGCAGGGGCAGGAGAGGCGCCAGAGGTGAGGTCAAAGAGAGAAAGGTCGTCAGCCCTGTCGCACTGTAAGAACAGCTGCAGGTCGTCTAACCAGACCTCAAAATCAATGGCGCGACCCTCAGCGTCAAAAGCTAGGACACTAGGGGTAGCCATGGTGACGACAGCGACGCAGTGCAAGCAGTAGGGAAAGAGCTCGCAGTGTCAGTGGGACAGTGCTCACCAGGCAGGGCAGGTCGTGCAGTCAGCAGAAAGGCGGCTCAGCGACCGGGCGGCTCGGGTGCACAGCTGCTCGGCTCCCGGGCGGCTCGGCGGCTGGGCGGCTCGGGCGCAGGGCGGCTCGGCTCCCGGGCGGCTCGGCGGCTGGGCAGCTAGGGTGCAGGGCGGCTCGGCTCCCGGGCGGCTCGGCGGCTGGGCGGCTCGGGTGCAGGGCGGCTCGGCTCCCGGGCGGCTCGGCGGCAGGGCGGCTCGGGTCCCTGGCGGCTCGGCTGTTGGGGCGGCTCGGCCGGGAGATGCAGCGTCGGGCCGGCAGGTGCAGCGTCGGGCCGGCAGGTGCAGCGGCGGGCCGGCAGGTGCAAGTGGCGGGCCGTAAGAGGCGGCGGGCCGATGGGTGCAGCGGCGGGCCGGTAGGTGCAGCGGCGAGCCGGCAGGAGCAGCGGCGGGCCGGCAGGGTGCAGCGGCGGGCCGGCAGGAGCAGCGACGGGCCGGCAGGGTGCAGCGGCGGGCCGTAGAGTGCAGCGGCGGGGCCGTCGGCAGTAGAGGCGGAGCCGCGTCAGAGGAGGCGGCTTGGCCGCGTCAGGGGAGGCGGCGGGGCCGCGTCAATGGAGGCGGCGGGGCCGCGTCAGGGGAGGCGGCGGAGTCGCGTCAGGGGAGGCGGCGGGGCCTCGGCAGGGGAGGCGGCGGGGCCGCGTCAGGGGAGGCGGCGGGGCCGCGTCAAGGGAGGCGGCGGGGCCGCGTCAAGGGAGGCGGCAGGGCCGCGTCAGGGGAGGCGGCGGGGCCGCGTCAGGGGAAGCGGCGAGGCCGCGTCAAGGGAGGCGGCGGGGCCGCGTCAAGGGAGGCGGCGGGGCCGCGTTAAAGGAGGCGGCGGGGCCACGTCAGGGGAGGCGGCAAAGCCGCGTCAGAGGAGGCGGCGGGGCCGCGAGTGAAAAGGCGACCCGAGGGGTCGCTAAAAAAAAAGGGCGCGCCTCGGGGCGCGCGTCGGTGGGCCCAGACAACGGTCCTAAGGTAGGACCCGCTCTATACCATGTGAAAGTAGGAAAACAGGAATGAGTGAACTATGAATGAAAGCAGTACAAATATGAAACCCTAACTGGGTTGTACCCCCTATGGGATACCCCACTACAGCCTACACAGCAGTATAAGCTATAGATATGTTCTGACATACTGCTGTCGGTCATGGAGGCGGTCCTGCTGGGGGTGCTACTGGTGCTACTGGAGGTGCTGGAGCTGGAGGTGCTGTTGGCGGTAGTGCTACCACTGAGGGTACTGGTGCTGTCCCTGCTGTGTCTGGAGTCGCTGCGCGGCCTCGACCGTACTTCGTTCCACTCCTTGAGCAAGTTCTTGGTCTCCCGCCTTCTACTGGTCCTCCTCCCTTAGAGTGTCCACAGCCTGTCCCGTCACAGTTACAGTTACAGCCGGCCTCCCCACTGCCTGCTTCTTCTCCCTACACTGGTCCTACTGGAGGTCTTGCTGAGCGTCGTGAGCTTGCGTCTCGCCCTGCGTTGCCTGTCCGTGCTGCTCGCACTAGTGGTCGTGGTTCGCGTCAGCGTCCTCCTCCTGTCCCTAGCACGCACCGGATGTCTCTGCGTCCCTCCACTGCTCCTCTGCATGCCCCTTTGCCTTCTCCTCCTGCGTCCTCTCTTCCTGCTCTTGCGGACCCGGAGTCGGACTCTCTTCGTGCTGCCAGTCCTACTGTCACGCGTCTCCTTGCTACTGTTGTCAATGACCCTTCCTTTGAGTCCATTGCTGCGTCTGCCCTAGTTGCTGAGCTCGTCGACATTGCTGCTCGCTGTTGTCTAGACTACGCTGCTAGTCTTGTTGCTGAGTTTGAGTCTGTCTCTCCTCCGTCCGTCGGGGGTGAGTGTGCCCTTAGCACGGACGTCCTTGAGGACAGGCAGGAGGAGTTCTAGAGTTTGGCTGCTGCTTCACCTCATCTTGTGTCCGTACTGCTTACCCCTGAGGGAGACCCGGATGCACTTGACATCCCGACTTCGCGCTCTTACGCGGAGGCGATAGAGGGTCCCTACTCCTCTCAGTGGCAGGCAGCTATGGACGTAGAGATGGCTTCCTGGAAGTCCACAGGCACCTACGTTGACGAGGTTCCCCCGCCTGGGGCGAACATCGTCAGTGGCATGTGGATTTTCAGGGTGAAGCGGCCGCCGGGTTCTCCGCCTGTCTTCAAGGCGCGTTACGTGGCTCGTGGCTTCAGTCAGCGGCAGGGAGTTGACTACTTTCAGACCTTCTCTCCCACCCCGAAGATGACCACTCTTCGGGTACTGCTGCACATAGCTGCTCACCGTGACTACGAGCTGCACTCTCTTGACTTCAGCACAGCTTTCTTGCAGGGCAGCCTGCACGAGGAGATGTGGCTGCGTCGCCTTCTTGGCTTCACTGGGTCTTTTCCTCCGGGCACCCAGTGGAGCCTCCGGCGGCCAGTCTACGGTCTCCGCCAGGCGCCGCGTGAGTGGTACGACACACTGAGGACTACACTTGCTGCTCTTGGGTTTGCTCCCTCTACTGCCGACCCGTCGCTGTTTCTGCGCACCGACACTTCTTTGCCGCCGTTCTAAATCCTCATGTACGTCGACGACTTGGTCTTTGCCACAGCTGACACTGCTGGACTCGCCCACATGAAGTCCGAGCTGTAGAAGAGACACACGTGCACGGACCTAGGTGAACTGCGCAGCTACCTTGGCGTGCAGATCACCCGGGACAGAGCACGCCGCACCATTACCCTGACTCAGTCACACATGGTTCAGCAGGTCCTTCGGATGAGTCTGTAGAGTCGAGTGGCCTGTACCCAAAGCTTGTTGGCTGCCTCATGTACCTGATGACCTGCACACGACCTGACCTTGCATACCCTCTTAGCATTCTCGCACGCTATGTTGCTCCTGGGAGACACAGGCCGGAGCACATGGCTGCAGCGAAGAGGGTGTTGCGCTACTTGTGCAGTATGTCAGGCATGGAGCTTGTGCTTGGAGGGCAGAGTCCAGTGGTCCTCAATGGGCACGCAAACGCTTCTTGGGCTTACGACCAGGCTACGCAGCGGTCGTCACAGGGTTACACCTTCAGCCTTGGTTCCGGCTCTGTTTCGTGGTGGGCTACCCGCTCGTCTTCTGTTCTCGGCTCCAGTTGTGAGGCTGAGATCTACGCAGGGGCCATGGCTGCACAGGAGCTTCGCTGCCACACCTACCTGCTGAGTGACCTCGAAGAGCCGCCTCGTTCTCCTCCAGTGCTGTACGTAGACAGCAAGGCCATGTTGGCCTTGTGTCGAGAGCAGAGACTGGAGCACAGAACGAAGCGCATTGCTCTCCGCTACTTCCTTTCTCGTGAGCTACAGCAGCGTGGCCAGCTGCGGCTTGCGTACGTGGCCTCTGAGGCCAACACTGCTGATGTGTTCACCAAGGCACTTGCGCCTTGTGATCATCAGCACTTCTGTACTCAGCTGGGTCTTGTGCCTGCGTTGCCTCACTTGCTCACCTGGGTTAGAAGGAATGAACCCACGAAATGAATAATGAGACAAGCACCAGGCCCACGGCCTTATATAGCGGAGCTAGGGGCGGCTGAGAGGCTGAGAGGCTAAGGGACTAGGGGTCTATGCCTCTCTCTCTCTTTCTCTCTCTCTCTCTCTCTCTCTCTCTCTCTCTCTCTCTCTCTCTCTCTCTCTCTCTCTCTCTCTCTCTCTCTCATGTAGTCATGTATTGATAGTGGTCACGAGGTACAGACATGGCAGGAGATGGCTGTAGCTAGTTTGTCTGGGCCTGTAGGCAGCAAGGAAACCTAAGAGCTAGCAAACATAGCATGCAGGCGAACAGGCAAGCATATGGGCAAGCAAGGCAAGCCAAGCAGTGCAAGCCAAGCGGGCATGCCGTTTGTGTACGGCCCTGTCCCCTAACATCTTAGCGGGCCGGCTAGCAGCAGAGCCAAAACCCCGAGTACCTCCCTCTCCTCCTGTCCTGTGGCTCCCCCGACCCCACCCAAGTCCCCCTGCCCCCCCGGAGCTTCCTCTCACTTTCCTGCAGTCGCCGACTTTTCCCTCCTGCCCCTCTAAGCCGCCTTGGCAGGAGCCTCCCGCTCCTCATACTCATCCTCCGCCATCTGCCAGAGGTCCCCTAGCCGTGGGGCCCAGGGGTCTCCTGCAGCCTGCGGGAATGCCGCTTCGGCTGCTCGGTTGGACTTAGAGAGGAGTGAGATGGCTTGGCTGCGCTGCAGCATCACCGACCACCTCTGGCGGTAGTGTGCAGTGAGCCGAGCTGCCGTTGTTGTGAGGCGCCCCTGTCTGAACTTCGTCTTCGCCGCGTGGGTAGCCAGCATGCGAAGGAACTGGACTGTGTCTGCCGCCATGGCCCCGTAGGTCTCGACAGCCAGTCCAAAGAATCCGGCATAGGTGGGGCGCCCTTCGTATAGCCGATGCTTCCGCTGTGAGGCTTCCTCCGTGGCCCACCCAGGCGGCATGCGGGCCCTGCTGTCTCTGTTCTGTAAAACTGGGTCTGTCACGGTGACATCCGTTACCCATGTCGCCCCCGACTCCTGGTCCCGTATTGCTATGTCTGCCCGTTTCCTGAGGACTGGTGGTGAGAACGCTGAGGTCTCATGAAACGTTTTGTAGCCCGCCTCATTAGCAATCCGCAGCGCCGCATAGACTAGGGCGTTGTGGGTCCTGACGGCATCACCCCCGTCCTGGCAGCGTAGCAGGTGGTTCGGCAAACTCTTGTCCCCGATCGCCGCGTTGTCACGTTTGCACGGGCACACGTCAGCTACTGGCAAATCCATGCCCAGGCGTAGGCCCAAGGCCAACGAGAACTGACCAGGGGAAATAGAGAGGTCAGCTCTCGTCGGTACCGCATGTAGCCAGTCGCCCGCGCCAGTCCCTCTCAGGCTTATCAGTCTCAGCGCGTGACCTCTGTTGGTGCCAGGCCTGTCCACCACCGTGTCCCCCAGGAGCTCGACCGCCCGCTGCTGGTTGATTATCTTGGAGAGGCACAGCTGGAGGCTGCCTGTTCCCTTGTTCCCCGTCCTGTAGGCTCCCAGCGCCACCTGTGCCTGGGCTGGCAGCCCCTTCTCTAAGCTTGACAGTGTGCTGCTGTTTGGCGGTGGTGGGCTCCAATCGTGGGAGAGCAGGGCCGTTGCTCTGTGTAGCAGGCAGTCCGGAGGAAGATTCAGGTGCTGCAGAAGGATGTGCGCCGCCGTGACAGAAGCGATGTAGGCGGCCGGGGCCTCAGAGACAGGGTCAATGATTCCCAGACCGCCCAGCCGAATCGGGAGGGTGGCCTGTCGCCACAGTAAGCTCTGCTCCACCTCCGAGTTGGGGATGCGGAGCTTTGCAGCTGTGAGCGCCGAGCCAACCAATGCCTCACTCCAGTCCCTCCACTCCTCAGCGCCCAAGGTCGTCGCCGGCGTCGTCCTCAGCATGTATGAGATGCGCCGGGATATGCTGCGGGAGATTATGAGCATGGCATGTTGCGGGTTTAGCTGAGAGACAAGGGGAAGGGGCGAGGCAGCTTCCCCCAGTGCCGCCCGGACTTGGGCAGTGCAGAAGTCGTCGCTGCCGATAGGGCTGCCAAGGACCCGTATCCCGCCCGGGTCCGCCACCAAGCCTAGTGGTAGCTCCCTGTTATCTCCGTCGTGCTCCGCTCCCCATGCCGATGACTTAGAAATGTTGCAGCGTAGTCCATATTCGGCCAAGTCGCCCGCTATCTTGGTGAAAGCACGGCACGCTGCTTCCCGTTGGCCGATAATGGTGATGTCGTCCGCGTAGGCTCCCACTGCCACTTCCGGTGTAGTCGCCGAGACGCTCAAGAGGGCGGGCTGGATCGCTGCCGCGAACAAGAGAGGGCCCAAGGGATCTCCCTGTCTGACGCCACGTGTGCTCTGGATTTGGTCTACTCCCAGTCGAGCATCTACGAGCAGAGGCGATGGACCGTCGTACAGATTTCAGACCAGGGGAAGTAGCGGGCTCAGGTTGGACCACTGCAGCGAGCTTAGGAAAGCCCTTCGCTCGACACTGTTGAAGGCATTTTCGATGTCTAGGTGGAGAGCGATGCGGGTCTTTTTCTCACGGAGTAGAGAGCGGACCGTGTGGATGATGCATTCCGCACCTCCTGGAACCGCCACTCCAAACTGAACTGGTAAGAAAAAATCCCTTATCTTGGGCCCCAGGGTATGAAGCGACGCCTTCGCCACTATGCGTAGCAGGGTTTCGCCTATCGCTATGGGCCGCACTCCCCCATTCGGCTTCTCTAGAGTGATCAGACGGGAAGGCAGTAGCAATTTCCTTACGTGGGAGGCCTGGAAAGTGCTGAGCAGCCGATTTACCATCTTGGCGAAAAGCAGCAGCAGCTCCTCGTTGGCTAAGGCGGGGTCTCTGAGGTGTTCAAAACAAGTCCCAGAAGGTCCCGCTCCAACACCATTCGGGCACTTCGCCAAGATTTCGCGAAGTGAATCCGGCGAAACCGCCAGTTCAGACTCTGTGACTCCGGTAACCCACGCTGGTATCTGACTACCCGCTGCAGGGTGTTTCGCTTGCAGCGCTTCGAGTGTAGCCGGGGATGGTTCTGCTAGGGGGCACGTTCGGAGAGCTGCCACTGCTTTCGAGATGTTCCCTTTTTTCACTAACCCCTCCGCTCTAGCGCAAACCCCTTCCTCGTCAGGCTGGTGCCTGTCAGAATAAGCGAACAGGGAATGAATGAACTAGCAGTGAAATGAGTACAAGTAGGAAACCCTAGAATTGTGTACCCCCTATAGGCTAACCCACTGTAGCCTACACAAGCATAACATATATAATGTTTGACACACCCCCATAGGCAAAGTGGGGGAGAACAAGGGGTCACAAGACCAGTCAAGCAAAGCAAAGCAAGCTCAGGGTGGATCACAAAGTCACCACACAGTCCGAGCACAAGAGCAGGGCCAGAGGCCAGTTCACATGCAGGAGTACAGACATATATATAAAACTAGACAAGCAAGAGCAGGTATATATATATGTCACAGTACAAGTAAAGTCAAGAGGAGAGCAAGTGAGGCAAGACAGACACAAGACCCAGCTGGGTGCAAAAGCGCTGATGATCACAAGGCGCGAGTGCCTTGGTGAACACATCAGCAGTGTTGGCCTCAGAGGCCACGTACGCAAGTCGCAACTGACCACGCTGCTGCAGCTCACGAGCAAGGAAGTAGCGGAGAGCAATGTGCTTCGTTCTGTGCTCCAAGCGCTGCTCTCGACACAAGGCCAGCATGGCCTTGTTGTCTACGTACAGCACTGGAGGAGAACGAGGCGGCTCTCCAAGGTCAGTCAGCAGGTAGGTGAGCCAGCGAAGCTCCTGTGCAGCCATGGCCCCGGCGTAGATCTCAGCCTCACAACTGGAGCCGAGAACTGAAGACGAGCGAGTAGACCGCCACGAGACAGAGCCGGAACCAAGGCTGAAGGTGTAACCCTGTGACGACCGCTGCGTAGCCTGGTCGTCAGCCCAAGAAGCGTCCGCGTGGCCGGTAAGGACCACTGGACTCCGCCCTCCAAGCACAAGCCCCATGCCCGACGTACTGCACAGGTAGCGCAATACCCTCTTCGCTGCAGCCATGTGCTCTGGTCTGTGTCTCCCAGGAGCAACATAGCGTGCAAGAATGCTCAGAGGATATGCAAGGTCAGGTCGTGTGCAGGTCATCAGGTACATGAGGCAGCCAACAAGCTCTGCATACGGACCACTCGACTCTACGGACTCATCCGAAGGCAGAGCTGAGAGTGAGTGGCGAGTAGGCAGAGGAGTGGCCTGAGGCGAGGAGTACGTGAAGCCGAACCGCTGAAGGACCTGCTGCACCATGTGTGACTGAGTCAAGGTAATGGTGCGGCGTGCTCTGTCCCGAGTGATCTGCAAGCCAAGGTAGCTGCGCAGTTCACCCAGGTCTGTGCACGTGTGTCTCTTCAGCAGTTCGGACTTCACGTGGGCGAGTCCAGCAGTGTCCGCTGTGGCAAAGACCAAGTCGTCGACGTACACGAGGATGTAGAACGGCGGCAGTGAAGTGTCGGTGCGCAGAAACAGCGACGGGTCAGCAGTAGAAGGAGCAAACCCAAGAGCCGCAAGCGTAGTCCTCAGTGTGTCGTGCCACTCACGTGGTGCCTGGCGGAGACCGTAGACTGGCCGTCGGAGGCTCCACTGGGTGCCAAGAGGGAAAGTCCCAGTGAAGCCAGGTGGACGGCGCAGCCAGATCTCCTCGTGCAGGCTACCCTGCAGGAACGCAGTGCTGAAGTCAAGAGAGTGAAGCTCGTAGTCGCGCTGAGCGGCTATGTGCAGCAGCACCCGAAGAGTGGTCATCTTCGGGGTGGGAGAGAAGGTCTGAAAGTAGTCAACTCCCTGCCGCTGACTGAAGCCACGAGCAACGTACCGCGCCTTGAAGACAGGTGGAGAGCCCGGCGGCCGCTTCACCCGGAAGATCCACATGCCACTGACGATGTTCGCCCCAGGAGGGGGAACTGCGTCAACGTAGGTGCCTGTGGACTTCCAGGAAGCCATCTCTGCATCCATAGCTGCCTGCCACTGAGAGGAGTAGGGACCCTCTACGGCCTCCGCGTAAGAACGCGGAGTCGGGATGTCTAGTGCATCCGGGTCTCCCTCAGGGGCAAGCAGTACAGACGCGAGATGAGGTGAAGCAGCCGCTAGACACTGTAACTCCTCCTGTCTGTCCTCTAGGACGTCCGTGCCAAGAGCACACTCACCCCCGACGGACGGAGGACAGACAGACGCAGACTCAGTAACAAGACCAGCAGCGTAGTCGAGACGACAGCGAGCAGCAAAGTCAACGAGCTCAGCGACTAGAGCAGACGCAGCAGTGGACTCAAAAGAGGGGTCAGTGACGACAGTAGCAAGCAGACGCGTGACAGTAGGACTGGCAGCGCGAAGAGAGTCCGACTCAGGGTCGGCAAGCGCAGGAAGAGAGGACTCAGGAGGAGAAGGCAAAGGGGCACGCAGAGGAGCAGTGGACGGACGCAGAGACATCCGGTGCGTGCCAGGGACAGGAGGAGGACGCTGACGTGAACCGCGACCACTAGCGCGAGCAGCACGAACAGGCGACGCGGGACGAGACGCAGGCTCACGACGCTCAGCAAGACCTCCAGTAGGACCAGTGTAAGGAGAGGGAGCAGGCAGAGGAGAGGAAGGCTCCAACAGTGACTGCGACTGGACAGGCTGTGGACACTCTACCGAAGGAGAAAGACCAAGAACCTGCTGTAGGAGCGGAACGAAGTACGGCCGAGGCCGCGCGGCAGCTCCAGACTCAGCAGGGACAGCACCAGTACCCGCAGCGACAGCACCAGCGCCACCCACACCTCCAGCGGCAGGACCAACAGCAGTAGGCTCAGCACCAACGCCCTCAGCACCTCCAGCTCCAGGAGGACCCGCAGGTCCAGCAGCTCCGGAACCGGCAGCACCCGCACCCTCGACGGTCGAAGAAGCTCCAGCTCCAGCTCCAGCAGCACCTCCAGACTCAGCAGCACGCCTCCAGCGGCGAGCGTACCACTCGCGCAGCTCCTGTGGAGAGAGGGGCTCCCGGCGAGACGCAGCAGCAGGAGAAACCCCAGGCTCAGCAGCTCCAGACGCAGCAGGGACAGCACCAGCACCCTCAGCGACAGCACCAGCGCCACCCACACCTCCAGCGGCAGGACCAACAGCAGTAGGCTCAGCACCGACGCCCTCAGCAGCTCCAGCTCCAGGAGGACCCGCAGGTCCAGGAGCTCCGGGACCGGCAGCACCCGCACCCTCGACGGTCGAAGAAGCTCCGGCTCCAGCTCCAGCAGCACCTCCAGACTCAGCAGCACGCCTCCAGCGGCGAGCGAACCACTCGCGCAGCTCCTGTGGAGAGAGGGGCTCCCGGCGAGACGCAGCAGCAGGAGAAACTCCGGGCTCAGCAGCTCCAGACGCAGCACCCCCAGGCTCAGCAGCTCCCGACCCAGCACCCCCAGACCCAGCACCTCCAGGCACAGCACCCCCCGGCTCAGCACCCCCAGGCTCCGCACCCTCCGCAGTAGCACCCTCAGGCCCAGCACCCCCAGCAGTAGCACCCCCAGGCTCAGCACCCCCGCGCACAGCACCCCCAGAGTCAGCACCCCCAGGCTCAGCACCCGCAGCAGCACCAGAGTCACCAGTAACCTCGACCGGGTCAACGGCGTCTACCTGGGACACACCTGAGGGGGCAGGAACCTGAGGGGGGAGGGGGTCTACCGGGGGGGGAACCGGCACAAGGAAGTCCGGGGGAGGGGGGAGGGAAGGAGTGCGGTAGGGGAAGAGACGGTAGAAGGGGACTGACTCGTCGAACGTGACGTCCTGGGAGGACAGAACACGACGAGAGGAGGGGTGGTAAAACTGCCACCCTGGGGCGTCAGTGGGGAAGCCAAGGAAGACACAGGGAGCAGCACGAGGGGACAGCTTGTCCGCAGACAAGTCGCGGACAAACGCCCGAGATCCCCAGACACGGAACACAGACGCATCGCCAACCTTCCCCGTCCACAGCAAGGCTGGGGACATCGCAGGCCGAGAGACCCGGGGGTGAAGGTTGAGCTGATGCGCCGCGTACCTCACCGCAAACGGCCACAGAAAATGGGGGGCAGCCGCATGCATCATGGACGTACGAGCGACATCCATGACCATGCCAATGCGGCGCTCAGCAATCCCATTTTGCTGTGGTGAGTCCGGAAGCGTGAAGGTCTGGCGGATCCCCCGTGCACGACAGTAGTCTCGCAGAAGGCGAGAAGAGAACTCTCCGCCTCTGTCAGAGTGCAGACGCAGAACAGGAAAGTCCGAGCCGAAGCTCTTCCTGAGCTGGAGACGAGCCTCGCGGATCCAGTCGATCAGCACCTCAGTGACCTCACCCTTGCTGCGCAAGGGGAGGACTGTGGTGTAACGCGAGTAGTCGTCAACCACCAACAGGAAGTAGCGCTCGTAACCCTGCCCACGGACGGGGGCTGGGCCCCACACATCCATGTGAAGCGTCTGCAGGGGAGCCTCTGTCGGGGGGAAGTGGGAGGAGTGAGGAGTAGCCCGGAGGCGACCCTCGACACAGGGGACACAGGAAGGTCCTGGCCCGGAGGGGAGAGGAGGGAGAGACTGGGGAAGACCAGAGACAAGGACACGGGAAGCCATGCTCCGAAGACGGGGCAAGGAGGGGTGACCAAGACGGTGGTGCCACAGGAGAGTCTCGTGAGACAGGAGGCGACAAGTACAGGGGGCAGACTCAGGACCAGACCTGGACGCAGCAGCAAACACCTGACCCGACGCTGCTACCTGACCGGACGCGGGGACAGGAGGAGACTCAGTGGTCAGGGTGTAGAGGCTCGACCCCGGCCGACGCGAGAACGTGGCCAGGTGCCGGCCTGTGCGTGCGTCCGTGCAGTGGGTCACCCGCTGACTCGCAGGAGTGAACTGGTGAACCCCCGCATCCTGTAGGTCTGCACCACTCACCAAGTTCGTCGAGAACGAGGGGAGGTACAGGCCAGACAGGGTGCCCGAGGGGGCAGCCGGACACGGGAGGACAGTGGAGAAGTGAGCGAGGACAGGACCCCCAGAGGGGTCAGCCAGGGAGACTGCAACCGGCCGACCAAGCGGCGTGAGTGTGGTGCGGTCCCGAAAGAAGGAGCGAGAAGCCCCAGAGTCAAGTGTAAAGGTGAGGGAGGCCGAAGCCAACGCGGTACCTGAGAGGGCAGCCTCACCCGCACCTGAGGAAGCAGACTCACTAGCACCTAGAGCAGCAGCCGCACCTGTACCTGGAGCAGGAGACTCACTAGCACCCAGAGCAGCAGCCTCACCAGTAGCTAGAGCAGCAGGTCCTATACCTGGGTCAGGCGGGACGCACAGGTGACCGGCACTGTCAGCACTAGTAGGCAATGCATACATGGCAGTGAGAATAGCATCATAGTCAAGAGCATATATATCTACCCTCTGCCTAAGTAACTCCACCCAGTCGGGAAGCTCAGCCTCGTCGCCAAACACGGTACGCCAGGCGTCGCTCAGACGGGCGAAGCAGCGGGACGGTGTATGACTACGTGTCCCACAAGGCTGACCAGTCCGAGTACCAGTGCGAATCACGTAAGAGCAGCGAACAGCACTGAGAGACCCTCCACTCTGAGCGTACCACTCACGAAGCTGGCGAGGCGTGAGAGACACGCGAGAGGGTCGCGGGAGCTGCATCTGGCCGCCACCACGAGTAGAAGCAGCAGGAGTGGTAGTAGGAGTAGCGTCGCCACCCCTACAGCCCCAACCAGCGTACCACTCACGCAGCTGCTGGGGCGTGAGGGACTCACGCCGGCGTCGCTGGGGCTGCATGTGGCTCCGCAAGTAGAAGCAGGTGCAGGACTAGCAGCAGGGAGGCAGGCAGCCAGGCAAGCCAAAAGGCAGGCAGGCAGGCAAGCAGGCGACGCGCAGTGTGCGAGCAGGGCAAGAGCTCACCAGTGGTGGGAAGAGTAGGCTCGGCGACCCAGCGGCTCGGCAGCTCGGGCGACTCGGGCGGCTCGGCGGCAAGGCGGCTCAGCAGCAACTGCAGCTCAGCAGCTCGGTGACTCGGCGGCTCGGCGGCAGGGCGGCTCGGCAGCAACTGCAGCTCAGCAGCTCAGCGACCCGGCGGCTCGGCGGCAGGGCGGCTCGGCTGTGGGGCGGCTCGGCTGCTGCAGGTGAGCGGCTCGGCTGCTGCAGTGGGAGATGAAGGAGGAGGAGAAGCAGGGGAGGCCACACACCTGCCACCCCTCTGCTGGCCTCTCCCGTCGCCTGTCGAGGTGACCTGAGGGGGCCGCTTGCGGCCCCCGAAGGAGCCGCGACGGGCGACGGGAAAAGGGGGGGTGGGTGGTGGGGGGCCGGTAGGTGCAGCGGCGGGGCCAGCAGGTGGAGTTGCGGGGCCGGTAGAAGGGGACGGCAGGAGCCGTCAGGAGGGGACGGCGGGGCCGTCAAGAAGGGACGGCGGGGCCGTCACGAAGGGACGGCGGGGCCGTCAGGAGGTGACCGGGCCGCGACGGGGGCAGGCGGCGGGGCCGCGTAAGGGCCTGGGCGGGGCCGCGACAGAGCCGTCGGCGGGGCCGCGTGAAAGCCGGGGCGGGGCCGCGTAGAAGCCGGGGCGGGGCCGCGCGAGAGCAGGTGGCGGGGCCGCGAAGGAGCCGGGGCGGGGCCGCGTGAGAGCAGGCGGCGTAGCCGCGTAAGGGCCTGGGCGGGGCCGCGACAAAGCCGTCGGCGGGGCCGCTTGAAAGCCGGGGCGGGGCCGCGTAGAAGCCGGGGCGGGGCCGCGTGAGAGCAGGCGGCGGGGCCGCGACAGAGAGGGCGGCGGGGCCGCGTCAGTGAAGGCGGCGGGGCCGCAGGGGAAATGGCGACCCGAGGGGTCGCTAAAAAAAAGATCGCGCCTCGGGGGGCGCTTCGGTGGGCCCAAAAAAAAAACGGTCCGTAGAAGGACCCGCTCTATACCATGTCAGAATAAGCGAACAGGGAATGAATGAACTAGCAGTGAAATGAGTACAAGTAGGAAACCCTAGAATTGTGTACCCCCTATAGGCTAACCCACTGTAGCCTACACAAGCATAACATATATAATGTTTGACAGTGCCGTACCGGGGCTCCTGTGTCGGGGATGAATCCCGCTTCCTCGAAAAGCCCAGACCACTCGCCTCGTTGGAATTTGTGCAACCTAGCTTCAATTGCAGCCCAGCGACTCCCCAAGACAGGTTCGGGCGCAGGCCTGAGGGTGAGCCTCGGAAGGAACAGCAGCACCGTCCAACCACCTGGGCAGCTGGGGTTTTTATCTAGGCGAAAGAGTGCTGCCAGCAGGCACAGACAGTATCTGTCCAGGATGTGTGGTGGCAGCCGGCGGACGAGGAATGGCTGGTCCCCTCGCTGAAGCACGTTGACATCCCACTCCCCCGCCATGTGCCAGATGGCGTCATCGCCGGCCAGGTCGGCCGGTGAAGGCACATCAGTCTCCTCCGTGGCAGGTGCTTCTCCTTCCGCTGGGTTGCTGGGAATACCCCCCGCCGCCACTCCAGTTTGAGGTTCAGGGTTGTTCCTCCTCCTGGGTGCCTCCTCGTCTTCCAACGAGATTTCTTCCGAGGGCTCCTCCTCCCCAGCCATAAATTCAGGGTCGGCCCCGGAGTTGTCAGAAACCTCCTGTCCCTCATTCGTCTGCGGGATCGCTCTCTCAGGCCTGGCGTGACGCTCCCGCCAGGGGCCAGTCCTCACGGGGATCTCCGATCTGGGTTGTTGGTTGCGCCCTCCCCGTCCGCCTCTCATCCCCCCGCGCAAAACCCCTCGTTGTCCCCGCCCAGCCGCTCCCGCCGTTTCAGCCGCTCCGTTGCCACCGCGGCCCGCCGGCATCCACGGCGTGCGGCCTCCCCGTGGTGGTCCCCAGGTTATCGCTCCCAGCCATGCCGACCTCCTGGTCCCTACAGCCTCTACCGCTACGTTCGAGCCCGCTGCTGCCGCTGTCGTATCTGTCACTGCCGGCGCCCCATTGGTGGCGCGGACTTGGTTTCCTGGCGCCTGCGTCGGCGCGGCCTGCGTCGTTGTCTGCGCGGTGGAGGTCGCCACAGCCGCTTCGACGTGAGATGGCGGTGGACGCGCTGGCCCTTGTGGCGACTGCCCTTGCCGCAGCCAGCCCAGGAGGGGTCCCGGGACGCCAGGTCCCAGCCCTGCTCCAGGCCGCCTTGGTGCTGGCTGGGCGCGGAGCTTCTTCCCGCGAGCGGCGCAAGAGGCTACGCCAGTCCCGGGAACCGGTCTACCACTCCCCGCCCGGCCGTGTCCCTGCATGTTTGCGCCCCCGGCACCAGCAGAGGTTCCGGCGGACTCAGCGGCAGGCGGCGCCGTCTCTTCGTTCGGGGGTAGTTGCTGTCGCCTCCCTGCCTCAACCACGACCGCGGCAACCTCAGCCGTCCCCAGCGGTGACGGGGATGCAGCCGACTCCGGTACCATTTGACACTCCTCCGCGGTCCCACCCCCCCCCTCAGGTAGCAGCGGTTCAGGCGGTCGCACCACAGCCGGCGAGGTTAAGCCGCCGTCAGAGGCGGCAGCAGTCTCGGCAGCGGACACTCCCCCCACCGTCCCAGCCGTTTGTGTCCCCTCCTGCGCCATCCTCGTCCCCTCAGCCGCAGCAGCTGCGTCAGTCTCCTCCAGCAGCGCCGCACCCTCGGCCTCGGCAGCATCAGCAGCCGCCGCCAAACCAGTTTCCGCTGCCCCAGCCCCAGCTGCATCAGCCGCCAGCTCCCCAAGTGCAGCCGTTCCCTCCCATCCCGCCAGCCCCTCGTGCTGCCGCTGCTCCTGTTGCTGCGACGCCACTCCACGTCGAGCAGCGCGTAATGCACGTGGGGACGTGTCTGACTTTGCTGTCGTACGTCCTGGACCAGCTCCATGTGTGTTTGGCGCGCCAGAGTCTCGCCGTTGGGGGGATGGTACCGTCGGAGCAGTCGGCGGCAGTGGCAGCAGCAACGGAGATGCTGCATTATCTCCCCTTGATCGGTCTTGTCCCTGGCGCACCTGGTGCAGCGCTCGGGCCCGGGCCTGGGGCAATGATGCGGCTTGCAGAGTCCGCTCAGCAGGCCCCCCTTGGCCTTGTATCAGCAGCCGCATCCGTCCTGCGTTGGATGGACGGGAGGCTGTGCTGGATACTCGCCGAGTAGCCGATGTTTTCCCCTTGCCAGCACCCGTGGCGGTGGGCTTGGCCTTGGGCTTCCCCATGGCGGTGTAGGCATGCCCGGGGGTGCTGTTGTTGCTGTAGGTTACTACCACCGCATGTTGTACCACTTGTTGTTATAATTCTTGTCGTCCCCTGTCCTTGCCACACCTCACGCGCGGCCGAAGGCCGCGCTGGCGAGCGGCGGCCGCCGTAGGCGGCCGGCGCGAGCCGCCGGTTTTGGAGAGTAAACTGAACTCACCAGTGAAGAATGAGCTCAGAAGGGAGCATCTAGGGCCTATATACTAGGTACTGGGCTGAAAAACGGCTAAGGACAAGATCCTACACTAGAGAGGGTTAGAAACGGCTAAGGACTAGGCCTAGCCATCTCTCTCTCTCTCTCTCTCTCTCTCTCTCTCTCTCTCTCTCTCTCTCTCTCTCTCTCTCTCTCTCTCTCTCTCTCTCTCTCTCTCTCTCTCTCTCTCTCTCTCTCTCGCTCTCTCTCGAACGAGCCGCCGGTTTTGGAGAGTAAACTGAACTCACCAGTGAAGAATGAGCTCAGAAGGGAGCATCTAGGGCCTATATACTAGGTACTGGGCTGAAAAACGGCTAAGGACAAGATCCTACACTAGAGAGGGTTAGAAACGGCTAAGGACTAGGCCTAGCCATCTCTCTCTCTCTCTCTCTCTCTCTCTCTCTCTCTCTCTCTCTCTCTCTCTCTCTCTCTCTCTCTCTCTAATGGTCCTTGTATTGATATGGCAGCCAGGTACAAGCATGCAAGGTATAGAAGCATACACACAAAGGCATGTCCTACCCTATATCCCCCCTAAAGGTCTAGGAGGGGCTCCATCACCGCAAAACAGTCTCCAAGGTGTAACTCCTGCCCAATGCCGCCCACAGGCGGGTTCTCAGCTGCAGCCGCCTCGCCCATCTTCATGAGGAGGCCCACGGATTGTGCCCTTTGGAGGGCCACCGACCATCTTTGTCTAAACTGGTGTAGAAACTTTGCGGCATAGTATGACTTTGAGTCGGCGTTGAAGTGCCGCCGAGCCGCCGTGTCTGCCAGTAGCTTTAGGAAGGTTGGTACTTCCGCGCATGGGCAGCCATAGGTGTCGACTGCCAGTGGGAAAAAGCCAACCGTCTCCGGCCGGTTGGCGTAATGCTGGATCTTCTTATCCGCTTGTTCCCGTGCCGCCCATCCCCTGCCTTTCTGCGCCTCTGGGTCCCTCGTGCTTATGGGATCCGTGATAGTGACATCGCACACATACACCGCCCCACTGCTTCGATCCGTCATGGTAAAGTCGGCAGTCTGCTCCTCGATGGGGCAATGGGCGGCCGTCTCGCTGTGGACAATGAAGCCTGCGTGCTGCGCCATGCTAATGCATGCATCCCGCAGCTCGTTGTGGCTGTTAATGCGGTGTTTGCCCAAGCCGCAGCGCAGGAGATGGTTCGGCAGGCGGGGGTCGGTGATAGCCGTTTTGTCCGCGCAGTCACAATTCTTAGGAGTCGAGAAAGGGAGAGCCAGGCGGAATTTGACGGAGTTGGCGAAGTGAACGGGGCCAATCCGCCTAGTCGCTTCGATGGGTATCGCGGATACCCAATCGCCGGCGCCGTATCCCGTCAGCGAAAACATGCGCTGAGTATGGCCTGAGAGTGGGTTCGGCCGCATGCGCCTAGTTGCTTGGACCTGCACGGCGTATCTGCTGCCGTGCACCTGCAGCCCGAGGACGTGTTGACGACGTATGTCCGATCGCTCCAACCTCTCCTTTTCCAGTATCTCACGAGCGTCTGTCGGCAGTGCCTCCTCACACCCCTTCACCCAAACGTGGAGTGGCGTGCTGGTGTCCCGCGGCAGAAGCATGTGGTCCCGTGCCTGTTTCAGTGCATTCCCGTCACCCAGCTTGAGGTCATTGAGAAACAGCGCCGCCTGGGTGAAACTCGCGGCGAAACCGTAGACCCCCTCAATCAAGGGGTTCGTGATGCCTAACCCCCCTAATGACGGAGGTAGCGACGCCTGCTCCCAAACCCTCGTCTGCTCCGATTGGCACGTCGGCATGCGAATGTCGCAGGCGGTAAGGAGCGTGGTGAGGAGGTCCATGCCCCACTGGCTCCATTTGTCGCGGGGAAGAAGATTAAGGGGCGTCGTTCGTGTCAGGTACGCAACACGCCTCGATATGCATCGTGTGATAAGCAGTGATGCGACCTGCGGGTCCGTTCGTTCGATGAGCGTCAGCGGCTTCGTCATGTCAGCTAACTGCTCCGCAAGGAAAGAAGCCGCGCCGTCGTCCGGTCCTAGAAAACTGCCCAGTAGCTGGACGCCGTCGTTTGAAAACGGCACACCTTGGGGTAGGTTTGGTGCTTGTACCGGACTGGAGCTCCACGCAGCACATTTTCGGGGGTTGTGCTCGAGCCCCAGGAGTGACAATTTGTTGGTTAAGTACGAAAATGCTGCTACAGTGTCTCTTTGTTCCCCAATGAATGTCACGTCATCCGCATACGCCAAACAGAGCACCCCGGGGTGTGTGTCTGCCGTATCGCAAAGCGTGGCATGTATTCCTGCTGCAAATAGCAGCGGGCCGAGTGGGTCCCCCTGGCGGACACCGCGTTCGCTTCGCAGTGGTTCGGACTCGAAGTTTGCGTCTAGGAGCAACTGCGACGGGTTACCATATGTGAACTTGACGAGCGGCAGGAGTGGCGAGAGGGCGGGGGTCTGTATCGCGGAGGCGATGGCTTGTCGTGAGATGCTGTTGAATGCGTTCCTGATGTCAGCTTGCAGCACGAGGCTGTCGGGGCGGGCGTCCAAGAAGGCCCTGGCCGCGTGGATCACAGTCTCGGCGCCACCTGGCACTGCCACGCCGTACTGTAGAGGGAGGAAAAAGGCGCGAGCTGCCTCCCCCATCGTTAACAGGGCTGCCTTGGCTGCCAGCCTCGTCAAACATTCGCCAATCGCGATTGGCCGGGCGCCACCCCCCGGTTTGTCCAAGGCGATGAGGCGCGACGCGGTCAACAAATTCGCCACTGTGTCTGGCAAATTTCCTCCCAAAATTGTATTAACCAGGGCGTGTAGATGGGAGCTGACTCTCGCATTTGTGATCGCCGAGTCGCGCAAATGTTCGAATGTCATCCCCGACGGCCCAGCCCCAACTCCATTTTCGCATCTGCCCAGCAGCTTTGCGAAATCCGCGTGAGCGATTGAAAGCGTTGACTTCTCCGGTGTCGACCAGGTCACCTCCTCGTCAACAGCTGGTGGGTGCTTCTGGCGTAGTTCCTCCAGGATTTCGGGGATGGGCGTGCAGACAGGCGTTGACTCCAATGCAAGCACGGCTCGTCGTAGGCTGCCACGTTTCGCCAGCCCCTCGGCCCGTTTGGTAACTCCTGTCACGTCTGGCTTGTGCCGGGGCGGGGGTGGCGCGTTGACTGCTGCAAGCGTGTCCAGGTACAGTTGCTCCCATTCGCCACGTTGGAAGGCTCGCAGCCGGGCCTTGACTTTCGGCCAGTCCGGTCGTTGCGGCGAGGTTTGGCGAAGGGTCAGGCGCGGGAGAAACAGCAGCAGACGCCAACCTGTTTCCGACTCTGGGTTTCGGGAAAGATGTAGTAGCGGCGTCAGTAACACTAGCGAGAACAGCTGACACAGATTTGGCGGTAAGCGCCGCGACAGCGAGGGCTGACGACTGTCGCACAAGGCCGCGACATCCCACTCCCCAATTGCAGCGAACAGATCGGTTCGCTTCGCCAGTTCCTCAGACGAAAAATAGCGGGGGGCCGAAGCGGCCGGTCGTGATGCAGCCCCTCTACTCGCGGCCCGATTTCGTCCAGCGCGACTCGGTCCCGCTGGTGAGGCAAATGTTGGAGGCTCTACCGTCCGATCAGCATCGTGCGGCGTGCGTGCCCCCTGAAGTGGTTGTGCTCGTGCTGTCCTGGCCCCGGCTTCTCTTCTCTCAGAGCTCTCCCTCACCCTGTCTCCTTCCCCCCCTTCATCCTCGCTATCTGGCGTGGCGTCTCTCCTATAAGAGGGGTCCCGTCGCTCGTCCTCTTCATTAGCTGATTGTAGGTTACTTAAAGCCCCACGTGCCGCCGCTTGGTATCCGTTCTCTTGGCCCCCGCCAACTCTGCTTCCTGCTACGTGGTTCGTCCCGCGGTCTCCTCGCGTCCGAGATGGTGGTGATTGCTGGCGTTGATGAGCCGTCGCCAGAGCACGCTGTCGCCTGGTCGGCTGTCGTCGCCAGGCCTCAGTCGGGACTCGAAAAGGGGACCACGGCGACGAAACCCCCTCTACCGCTTGCTCCGAACGGCGGGACAATAGTCTCTGAAAGGATTCCTCCCCACGCACCCGTGGCTCTGCAAGGCGTGGCAGAGGCTGGCCCGTCTGCCCGTGTTGAACCTCCTCCCGCTCCGCCCGCGGCTCCCGTGCCCCCCGTGGAAGCGGCGGAGGCATCTGTGTCGGCTTTGGGGGCTGCTGCTCGTCCTGCCCCTGCGCTTGGCGCGTTCGTTGAACCGGCCGCGTCTGTCCCCGGCGTGCCTTTGCTGGCATCTGCTTCTTCCCCAAAGGCGTCGTCCGCCACCACTGTCGACCCGGCTCTGTTGGTTGCTCCTCCTGGCGCGGAACCGGCGGTTCCCGCTCCACTGCAGGCGGCTCTTGCGGCGCAGCCATCTCGTCCCCCGTCGCCGAACCGCCGCCAATCCCGCCCTCATTCTCCCGCGCCTCAGAGGGAGCGTGAGACGTCGCGGCGCCGGCGCAACTCCCCCCGGCGCTATCAGCAACAGGCCCAGTGACCTGCTCAGACTGGCGGCCATGGTGACTGGAGGGGTTTCCCCGGACGTGGTGGTCGCGGGAGGTATCGTCCGCCTGTGACAATGGCGGATCTTCAGCGGGAGGTGTCCCGGGCCGTTCGTGAGGAGAGGGCGGCGCAGAGCCAGAGCAGTTCGCCGCAAGCTGCGTCGGCGCACTTGGCTCCTCGCCCGCCTGTGCCTCTTGTGGTTCCTCCGCCGGCTGCTCCGCTTCCTTCCCCTGTCCTCGTCCCGTCGGCTCCCAACCCTTCTGTGGCGGCGCCATCTCCCGGCTCTCGTCTGCATCTGCCGACGGTTCCGCCTGTTGCGGGGGTGGAGTTTGTGGCCGCGAGTGGTGGCGCGGCAGCGGCTCATTTTGCAGCTGATGAGCCGCTCCTATTCCTGGCGGAGGCGCTTTAACCTCCGCAGACGCGTGTTGCAGAGTCGGCTCTCGGTCAGCTCCACCGACTCGCAGAGAGTCTCCACGCGTTACTGCTGATACAGGTCCTTGCTCACTCCTCGCTCCCTGGGGTCCCTCCTGAGACGTTTCGCGACCGGCCGCGCGAGACTTGCTTGGATGCGGCAGACCAGCTCGCCGTGCTGCTGGCGCCCGTGCTGGCTGCGCCCGCGGAGGGTGGCGCTGCTGCTGTGGGACAGCTGGACGAGGCTGTCCGGAGTTTGAAGCGGCACTTGCGCGCTGGATCTGGAGCCTCGGTGATCGGCGCAAGTACACTGGTGGTCCGGGAGCTGTGGCGGACTTTGACTGGCATTCTCCATGCCCTTGGAGCTCACCGGATGTAGATCTGGCCCCCGCTTGCTCCTGCGTTGCCATTGGTGCCTAGGAATTTGTTGATGCTGCCATGTTTTGTTTGCCGTTGCTTCCAGTCAATCATGTGTGTGTTTTCCTTGTCACCCCTCACGCGCGGCCGAAGGCCGCGCTGTCGAGCGTCGGCCGCCGAAGGCGGCCGGCGCGAGCCGCTCGGTTAGGAAAATGAATAACCGAACAATGAGGAGCTAGGCTGGCTGCTAGAGCCTTTATACTAGAGAACAAGGGCTCAGAGGATAAGGGAAGAGGCCTAGGTGCCTCTCTCTCTCTCTCTCTCTCTCTCTCTCTCTCTCTCTCTCTCTCTCTCTCTCTCTCTCTCTCTCTCTCTCTCTCGCCTCTCTCTCCCGCTCGGTTAGGAAAATGAATAACCGAACAATGAGGAGCTAGGCTGGCTGCTAGAGCCTTTATACTAGAGAACAAGGGCTCAGAGGATAAGGGAAGAGGCCTAGGTGCCTCTCTCTCTCTCTCTCTCTCTCTCTCTCTCTCTCTCTCTCTTTCTCTCTCTCTCGCTCTTCGAGCCGCTCGGTTAGGAGAAACAAATGAGAAGAAAAACCGAACAATGAAACCTGCGTGCTGCGCCATGCTAATGCACGCATCCCGTAGCTCGTTGTGGGTGTTGATGCGGTGTTTGCCCAAACCGCAGTGGAGGAGATGGTTCGGCAGGCGGGGATCGGTGATGGCGGTCTTGTCCGCACAGTCGCAGTTCTTAGGGGTTGAAAAGGGGAGGGCCAGGCGGAATCAAACGGCGTTGGCGAAGTGTACGGGGCCTATCCGTCTGGTGGGCTCAATGGGGATCGCTATCAGCCAATCGCCAGTGCCATACCCGGTCAGTGAAAACATACGTTGCGTGTGGCCTGAGAGTGGGTTCAGCCGCATGCGCCTGGTTGCCTGGACCTGTACCGCGTATCTGCTTCCGTGCACCTTTAGCCCGAGCACATGTTGCAACCTAATATCCGATCGCTACAGCCGCTCCTTCTCCAGGATCTCGCGTGCGTCTAGTGGCAGACCCGCTTCGCACTCCTTGAGCCAGAAATGCATCGGCGTGCTGTCATCTCTTGGCAGCAGCATGTGGTTCTGAGCGATCGTCAAGGCATTCTCCGGTGCTAGCGCCAGGGAGGACAAGAACAGCGCCGCTTGAGTGAAACTTGCTGTAAAACCGTAGATTCCTTCAACGAGCGGGTCTGTAATGCCGATGCCACCTAGCGATGTGGGCAGTGACGCCTGCTCCCACACACGTGCTTGCTCAGTGCAGCAAGTTGGCATGCGGATGTCGCAGGAGGTGAGTAAGGTAGTGAGCAGGTCCCGACCCCAGTGGCTCCAGGTGTCGCGGGGGAGTAGGTGGAGCGGTGTCGTTCTAATGAGGTAGGCTACTCGTCTAGAAATGCATCGCGTGAGTAGAAGCGCGGCTACTTGGGGGTCAGCTCGTTCTATTAGTGGCAGCGGCTTTGTCATCTCGGCTAGCTGTTCGGTTAGGAACTTAGCTGCTCCGGCGTCCGTCCCCACGTAGCTACCAAGGAGTCGTACCCCGTCCGTTGAAACCGGCACCCCGGGTGGGAGTTGCGCTTGTGTGACTGTCATCGAGCTCCAGGCCGCACATTTCTGCAGATTATGCGTCAGGCCCAGGCGTGCCAGCTTGGCTGTGAAGTCTGTGAAAGCTGCTACAGTGCACGAAGTGTCACCCAGGAAGGTGACATCGTCCGCATATGCCAAGCAGAGCACGTTGGGGTGTGCCTCTGTAATCTCACGGAGCGTGGGGTGTATTCCCGCTGCAAACAGTAACGGGCCTAGTGGATCACCCTGCCGAACGCCCCGTTCACTTTGCAGTGGTTCGCTGTTGAAATCAGTGTCGAGGAACAGCTGCGACGGGTTACCGTACGTCAGTTTTACAAATCGCTGTAGTGGCGAGAGTCCGGGCTCCTGTAACGCAGTGGCGATGGC
This sequence comes from Closterium sp. NIES-65, assembly GCA_948144175.1. Lineage (NCBI taxonomy): Eukaryota > Viridiplantae > Streptophyta > Zygnematophyceae > Desmidiales > Closteriaceae > Closterium > Closterium sp. NIES-65. The sequence goes on along the minus strand of CANXME010002170.1, from coordinate 3,932,942 downwards.
ATGTCGCGAAATGCTGTTGAATGCGTTCGATATATCGGCTTGCAGGACCAGGCTGTTGGGACGGGCATCCAAGAATGCCCTGGCTGCGTGTATTACTGCCTCTGCTCCACCTGGCACTGCCACGCCGTACTGAATTGGCAGGAAATGTTCGCGTGCAGCTTCTCCCATGGCTATCAGGGCTGCCTTGGCCGTCAGCCTTGTCAAACATTCGCCTATCGCAATTGGCCGGGCTCCTCCCCCAGGCTTGGCCAGAGCTATGAGCCGTGACGCGGTCAGGATTTTTGCGACCGGGCCTGGCAAATTCCCTCCGAGAATGGTATAGACCAAGGCATGTAGATGGGTGCTAACCATTCCGTTGGTGATCGCCGCGTCACGTAGGTGCTCAAATGTCGTACCCGAAGGTCCGGCCCCTACCCCGTTCTCGCACCTTCCAAGAATCTTGGAGAACTCAGCATGAGTGATGGAAAGTTTTGACTCTGGTGGCTCAGGCCAGGTCACTACTTCGGGTACTGCTGGCGGGTGCTTCTGTCGCAGCTCTTCTAATATTTCCTAACTCGGGGTGCAGACGGGTGTTGACTCCAGGGCCAGCACGGCCCTGCGTAGGCTGCCACGTTTCGCCAGGCCCTCGGCTCGGCTGATGACTCCGGTCGTGTCAGGCTGGTGTCGTGGCGGTGGGGGTGTGTTGACCGTGTCGACCGCGTTCTGGTATAGCTGCCCCCATTCGCCGCGCTGAAAGGCTCGGAGCTGGGCTTTGACCCACGGCCAGTTCGGTCGTTGTGGCGAGGTCTGGCGGAGTGTTAGGCGCGGGAGGAACAGCAACAGGCGCCAACCCTCCTCGGATTCAGGGTTTCGCGATAGGTGGAGTAGTAACGGTGTCAGTAGCGCCAGCGAGAACAGTTGGCACATATTAGGCGGTAAACGACGTGTCAGCGAATGCTAGCGACTGTCGCAGAGTGCCGCGATGTCCCAGCTCGAGATTGTTGCGAACAGGTCTGCTCTCTTCGCCAGTTCGTCAGGGGAAAAATAGCGGGGAGTCGGAGTGGTTTGGCGCGTCGCGGCATTGGTAGTAGTGGTCTGATTTCGTCGAGCGCGACCCGTCCGCTCTGGCAGGATTGGGGTTGGAATTTCACCCGTTCGATTGGCATCGGACAGTCGCTGAGCCGCCTGTGCTGCTTGCGTGGCCAAGAGCCCTACCCGCGCTACTCCTCTTCCCGCTGCCTCCCGTGTACTGCCTTCGTCCTCGATCCCCTCGTCTTCGCGCGGAGGGAGGGATTCTTCCCTATAAGGTGGGTCCCTTATCTCGTCATCCTCATTATCCTGATTAGTTGCCTCCAGAGCCGTTAAAGCCCTACGCCCCGCCGCTTGATACCCGTTTTCCGGACCTCCGCCTGCCCCGCTCGTAACCTGCCTCCTGGCCCCGCTGCCTCCCCGATCTCCAGATGGTGATTGCTGGTGCATCTGAGCCATCGCCAGTGCGCGCTGCCGCCTAGTTGGCTGTGGTCGCCGAGCCTCAGTCGGGGCCCGGAAAGGCGACCATGCCGACGGAGCCCCCTGTACCGCCGGCTCCGACGCCCTCGACAACAGTCGCTGAAAAGACTCTTCCCCACGCACCCGCGGATCCCCTTGCCGTGTCGGGAGCTGGCCCGTCTGTTCCTGCGGCTGCTCCGTCCGCTCCGCCGGCTGCCCCTGCTCCTGCTCCTGTTCCCCCTGTGTTGACATTGGTGCTTAGGATTGTGTTGATGCCGCCATAGTTTGTATGTCGTTGCTTGAAGTCAATCATGTGCGTGTTTCCTTGCCACCCCTGGCGCGCGGCCGCAGGCCGCGCTGTCGAGCGTCGGCCGCCGAAGGCGGCCGTCGCGAGCCGCTCGGTTAGGAGAGCAAATGAACGCTGAACTGAATAATGAGGCTCAAGGGCCAGGTCCTAAGGCCTTTATAGTAGGCTGGAGAGGGCTGGAGAGGCTAAGGACTAGATCCTAGGGCCTCTCTCTCTCTCTCTCTCTCTCTCTCTCTCTCTCTCTCTCTCTCTCTCTCTCTCTCTCTCTCTCTCTCTCTCTCTCTCTCTCTCTCTCTCTCTCTCTCTCTCTCTCTCTCTAATGGTCCGTTTATTGATAAGCCAGAAGGGTACACACATGCAATGAGAGACAGCAGGGTGCTAATATGCAGGGTAGCCTAGACTATCCAACCCTTCTGTGCCACCTAGAGCTCAAGAAGAGGCTCCAAGACAGTAAAACAGTCCCCAAGGTATTATTCCTGCCCTATCCCTCCTACAGGCGGGTTCTCTGCAATAGCCGCCTCCCCTAACTTGATCATGAGACCCACAAATTGGGCCCTCTGCAGTGCAACCGACCACCTCTGCCTGAACTGGTGCAGGAACTTTGCGGCATGATAGGATTTGGAGTCGGCGTTGAAGTATCGCCGAGCCGCCGTGTCTGCAAGGAGTTTCAGGAACACAGGGACCTCAGCACAAGGGCAGCCGTAGGTCTCCACTGCGAGGGGAAAGAAACCTACTGTCTCTGGCCGGTTTTCATAGTGCTTGATCTTTTTATCCGCCTGCTCCCGGGCTGCCCATCCCCTGCCTTTCCGTGCCTCCGAGTCCCTAGTGCTAATAGGATCTGTGACCGTGACATCACACACCCAGACCGCCCCACTACTTCTGTCTGTCATGGTAAAATCAGCCGTCCGCTCCTCTATGGGGCAGTAGACGTTTGTCTCCCTGTGTACTATGAACCCCGCGTCTTGCTCCATGCTGATGCACGCGTCGCGGAGTTCGTTATGAGTATTCGTCCGGTGCTTCCCCGTGCCGCAGCGGAAGAGGTGGTTGGGGAGGCGCGGGTCTGTGATAGCGATGTGTTCTGCACAGTCACACTTCTTCAGAGTAGAGAAAGGGAGGCCCAACCGGAAGCGCACGGCGTTGCTGAAGTGTACCGGGCCGATGCGACGTGAGGAAGCTACTGGTACCACCGTCAGCCAGTCCCCTGTGCCGTAGCCTGTGAGTGAGAACATTCTCTGTGTGTGCCCAGAGAGTGGATTCAGTCTCATTCGTCTCGTCTCCTGGACCTGTACCGCGTACCTACTCCCCTGTACTTTTAGGGCTAGAGTGTGCTGGAGCTTGATGTCTGACCGAGAGAGCCGCTCCTGTTAAACTACGTCGCGTGCGTCTGAGGGCAGGGCAGTCTCGCACTCTGTGAGCCAGGAGTGAAGCGGTGTGGTGACGTCCCGGGGCAGAATCATGTGGCTGTGTGCTCGGGTTAGTGCTGTGTCTGGTGCTAGCGTCAGGGAGGAAAAGAAGAGTGCGGCCTGTGTGAAGCTGGCTACGAAGCTGTAGACGCCTTCTACGAGTGGGTCCGTGATTCCTAGGCCGCCCAAGGATGATGGAAGCGAGGCCTGCGCCCACACTCTCGACTGCTCCGTGCTACAAGTAGGGACTCTAATCCCGCAGGATCTCAGGAGCGCGGCTAGGAGGTCTCTTCCCCACTGTGCCCAGGTGTCTCGTGGCAGGAAGTTCAGTGGTGTAGTCCTAGTGAGGTATGCTACGCGTCTGGAAATGCAGCGGGTCAGGAGCAGGGAGGCTATTTGGGGGTCGGCACGTTCTTAGAGCGGCAGCGGCTTCGCCATTTCCTCTAGCTACCCCGCCAAGAATTTGGCCGCGCCCGCCGCTGGCCCCAGGAAGCTGCCTAGAAGGCGTATCCCGTCCTTGGAAAACGGGACCCCTGGTGGCAGCTGAATTGGCTCGTCGCCCCTTGTGCTCCATGCCGCACATTTCTGTGGATTATGTTTAAGGCCCAGCTGCGCTAGCTTGCTCGTGAAGAAATTGAATGCTGCTACAGTGTCCGTGTCGTCCCCCAAAAATGTCACGTCGTCTGCATACGCCAAGCAGAGAACGTGGGGGTGTGCGTCGGCAGTTTCGCGAAGTGCTGGGTGAATCCCTGCTGCGAATAGTAGAGGGCCGAGTGGGTCCCCCTGCCTCACGCCGCGTTCACTATTTTGCGGGTTGCTGGCGAAGTTCGAGTCGAGGTACAGCTTTGATGGGTTACCGTACGTTAGCCGCACCAGAGGGAGCAGTGATGAAAGGTTCTTGTCGCGTAACCCGTTGATGATTGCCTGTCGCAAAATGATGTTAAAAGCGTTTGAGATGTCAGTCTGTAGCACCACACAGGCGTCCCTCGAGTCGACGAAGGCACGTGCCTCTCTCTCTCTCTCTCTCTCTCTCTCTCTCTCTCTCTCTCTCTCTCTCTCTCTCTCTCTCTCTCTCTCTCTCTCTCTCTCTCTCTCTCTCTCTCTAATGGTCCTTGTATTGATATGGCAGCCAGGTACAAGCATGCAAGGTATAGAAGCATACACACAAAGGCAAGTCCTACCCTATACCCCCCCTAAAGATCTAGGAGGGGCTCTATCACTGCAAAACAATCTCCAAGGTGCAACTCATGCCCAATGCCGCCCACAGGCGGGTTCTCAGCTGCAGCCGCCTCGCCCATCTTCATCAGGAGGCCCACGGATTGTGCCCTTTGAAGGGCCACCGACCATCTCTGTCGAAACTGATGTAGAAACTTTGCGGCATAGTATGATTTTGAGTCGGCGTTGAAGTGCCGCCGAGCCGCCGTGTCTGCCAATAGCTTCAGGAAGGTTGGTACTTCCGCGCATGGGCAGCCATAGGTGTCGACTGCCAGTGGGAGAAAGCCAACCGTCTCCGGCCGGTTGGCGTAATGCTGGATCTTCTTATCAGCTTGTTCCCGTGCCGCCCATCCCCTGCCTTTCTGCGCCTCTGGGTCCCTCGTGCTTATGGGATCCGTGATAGTGACATCGCACACATATACCGCCCCACTGCTTTGATCCGTCATGGTAAAGTCGGCAGTTTGCTCCTCGATGGGGCAATGGGCGGCCGACTCGCTGTGGACTATGAAGCCTGCGTGCTGCGCCATGCTAATGCATGCATCCCGCAGCTCGTTGTGGCTGTTAATGCGGTGTTTGCCCAAGCCGCAGCGCAGGAGATGGTTCGGCAGGCGGGGGTCGGTGATAGCCGTTTTGTCCGCGCAGTCACAATTCTTAGGAGTTGAGAAGGGGAGAGCCAGGCGGAATTTGACGGAGTTGGCGAAGTGTACGGGGCCAATCCGCCTAGTCGCTTCAATGGGTATCGCGGTCAGCCAATCGCCGGTGCCGTATCCCGTCAGCGAAAACATGCGCTGAGTGTGGCCTGAGAGTGGGTTCAGTCGCATGCGCCTGGTTGCCTGGACCTGCACGGCGTATCTGCTGCCGTGCACCTGCAGCCCGAGGACGTGTTGAAGACGTATGTCCGATCGCTCCAACCGCTCCTTTTCCAGTATCTCACGAGCGTCTGTCGGCAGTGCCTCCTCACACCCCTTCACCCAAACGTGAAGTGGCGTGCTGGTGTCCCGCGGCAGGAGCATGTGGTCCCGTGCCTGCTTCAGTGCATTCCCGTCGCCCAGCATGATGTCGTTGAGAAACAGCGCCGCCTGGGTGAAGCTCGCGGCGAAACCGTAGACCCCCTCAATCAAGGGATTCGTAATGCCTAGCCCCCCTAATGACGGAGGCAGTGACGCCTGCTCCCAAACCCTCGTCTGCTCCGATTGGCAAGGCGGCATGCGGATGTCGCAGGCGGTAAGGAGCGTGGTGAGGAGGTCCATGGCCCACTGGCTCCATTTGTCGCGGGGAAGAAGATTAAGGGGCGTCGTCCGTGTCAGGTACGCAACACGCCTCGATATACATCGCGTGATAAGCAGTGATGCGACCTGGGGATCCGTTCGTTCGATGAGCATCAGCGGCTTCGCCATGTCAGCTAACTGCTACGCCAGAAAAGAAGCCGCGCCGTCGTCCGGTCCCAGAAAACTGCCCAGTAGCTGGACGCCGTCGTTTGAAAATGGCACTCCTGGGGGTAGGTGCGGTGCTTGTACCGTACTGGAGCTCCACGCAGCACATTTTTGGGGGTTGTGCTCGAGCCCCAGGAGTGACAATTTGTTGGTGATGTACGAAAATGCTGCTACAGTGTCTCTTTGTTCCCCGATGAACGTCACGTCATCCGCATACGCCAAACAGAGCACCCCGGGGTGTGTGTCTGCCATATCGCAAAGTGTGGCATGTATTCCTGCTGCGAATAGCAGCGGGCCGAGTGGGTCCCCCTGGCAGACACCGCGTTCGCTTCGCAGTGGTTCGGACTCGAAGTTTGCATCTAGGAGCAGCTGCGACGGGTTACCGTATGTGAACTTGACGAGCGGCAGGAGCGGCGAGAGGGCGGGGGTCTGTAACGCGGTGGCGATGGCTTTTCGCGAGATGCTGTTGAATGTGTTCCTGATGTCAGCTTGCAGCACGAGGCTGTCGGGGCGGGCGTCCAAGAAGGCCCTGGCCACGTGGATCACAGTCTCGGCGCCACCTGGCACTGCCACGCCGTACTGTAGAGGGAGGAAAAAGGCGCGAGCTGCCTCCCCCATTGCTAACAGGGCTGCCTTGGCTGCCAGCCTCGTCAAGCATTCGCCAATCGCGATTGGCCGAGCGCCACCCCCCGGTTTGGCCAAGGCGATGAGGCGCGACGCGGTTAACAAATTCGCCACCGTGTCTGGCAAATTTCCTCCCAAAATTGTATTAACCAGGGCGTGCAGATGGGTGCTGACCAGCGCATTTGTGATCGCCGAGTCGCGCAAATGCTCAAATGTCATCCCCGACGGCCCAGCCCCAACTCCATTTTCGCATCTGCCCAACAGCTTTGCGAAATCCGCGTGAGCGATTGAAAGCGTTGACTTCTCCGGTGTCGACCAGATCACCTCCTCGTCAACAGCTGGTGGGTGCTTCTGGCGCAGTTCCTCCAGGATTTCGGGGCTGGGCGTGCAGACAGGCGTTGACTCCAATGCAAGAACGGCTCGTCGTAGGCTGCCACGTTTCGTCAGCCCCTCGGCCCGTTTGATTACTCCTGTCACGTCTGGCCTGTGCCGGGGCAGGGGTGGCGCGTTGACTGCAGCAATCGTGTCCAGGTACAGTTGCTCCCATTCGCCACGTTGGAAGGCTCGCAGCCGGGCCTTGACTTTCGGCCAGTCCGGTCGTTGCGGCGATGTTTGGCGAAGGGTCAGGCGCGGGAGAAACAGCAGCAGACGCCAACCTGTTTCCGACTCCGGGTTTCGGGAGAGATGCAGTAACGGCGTCAATAACACTAGCGAGAACAGCTGACACAGATTTGGCGGTAAGCGCCGCGACAGCGAGGGCTGACGCCTGTCGCACAAGGCCGCGACATCCCAATCCCCAATCGCAGCGAACAGGTCTGTTCGCTTCGCCAATTCCTCAGACGAAAAATAGCGGGGGGCCAAAGCGGCCGGTCGTGATGCAGCCCCCCTACTCGCGGCCTGATTTCGTCGAGCGCGACTCGGTCCCGCTGGTGAGGCAAATGTTGGAGGCTCTACCGTCCGATCAGCATCGTGCGGCGTGCGTGCCTCCTGGAGCGGTTGTGCTCGTGCTGTCCTGGCCCCGGCTTCTCTTCTCCCAAAGCTCTCCCTCACCCCGTCTCCTTCCTCCTCCCCTTCATCCTCGCTATTCGGCGTGGCGTCTCTCCTATAAGAGGGGTCCCTTCGCTCGTCCTCTTCATTAGCTGATTGTAAGTTATTTAAAGCCACACGTGCCGCCGCTTGGTATCCGTTCTCTGGGCCCCCGCCAACTCCGCTTCCTGCTACGTGGTTCGTCCCGCGATCTCCTCGCGTCCGAGATGGTGGTGATTGCTGGAGCTGATGAGCCGTTGCCAGAGCGCGCTGTCGCCTGATCGGCTGTCGTCGCCAGGCCTCAGTCGGGACTCGAAAAGGGGACCACGGCGACGAAACCCCTTCTACCGCCTGCTCCGAACGCCGGGACAACAGTCTCTGAAAGGACTCCTCCCCACGCACCCGTGGCTCCGCAAGGCGTGGCAGAGGCTGGCCCGTCTGCTCATGTCGAACCTCTTCCCGCTCCGCCTGCGGCTCCCGTGCCCCCTGCTCCCGTGGAAGCGGCGGAGGCGTCTGTGTCTGTTGGGGGGGCTGCTGCACGTCCTGCCCCTGCGCTTGGCACGCTCGTTGTACCGGCCGCGTCTGTCCCCGGCGTGCCTGCGCCGGCGTCTGCTTCTTCCCCAAGGGCGGCGTCCGCCACCACTGTCGACCCGGCTCCGATGGTTGCTCCTCCTGGCGCGGAACCGGCGGCTCCCGCTCAACTGCAGGCGGCCCTTGCAGTGCAGCCGTCTCGTCCCCCGTCGCCGGACCGCCGCCAATCCCGCCCTCATTCTCCCGCGCCCCAACAGGAGCGCGAGACGTCGCGGCGCCGGCGCAACTCTCCCCGGCGCTACCAGCAGCAGGCCCAGTGGCCTGCTCACCCTGGCGGCAATGGGGGCTGGAGGGGCCCCTACCGGCGTGGTGGTGGCGGGAGGTATCGTCCGCCTGTGACAATGGCGGATCTCCAGCGGGAAGTGTCGAGGGCTGTTCGTGAGGAGAGGGCGGCGCAGAGCCAGAGCAGTTCGCTACGCGCCTTGCCAACCCCCGAGGCTCCCCGGCCGGCTGCTCTTCCTCTGAACCTGCAGCCTGTTGCTGCGTCTCCCCCTCAGGTCCAAACGCCGTCTGTGCCTCCTCACGCGGTATTGGCATCTGCTCTCGGGTCCCGTCTCCATTTGCCGCCGCTTCCGCCTGTTGCGGGAGTGGAGTTCGTGCTCGCGGGTGGCGGCGCACTGGCGGCTCCGTTTGATCTCCCAGCTGCTGCTGATGAGACGCTCCAGTTCCTGGCGGAGGCACTCCAGCCTCCGCAGACCCGTGTTCCCAAGGCGACTCTCGGACAGCCATAGGTGGCGGACCATAGGTGTCAACTGCCAATGGGAAGAAGCTAACCGTCTCTGGCCGGTTGGCGTAATGCTGGATTTTCTTATCCGCTTGTTCCCGTGCCGCCCATCCCCTGCCTTTCTGCGCCTCTAGGTCTCTCGTGCTAATGGGTTCCGTGATGGTGACATCACAGACATAAACCGCCCCACTACTACTATCCGTCATGGTAAAGTCGGCGGTTTGATCCTCGATAGGGCAATGGGCGGCCGACTCGCCGTGAACAATGAAACCTGCGTTGCTGCGCCATGCTAATGCACGCATCCCGTAGCTCGTTGTGGGTGTTGATGCGGTGTTTGCCCAAACCGCAGCGGAGGAGATGGTTCGGCAGGCGGGGATCGGTGATGGCGGTCTTGTCCGCACAGTTGCAGTTCTTAGGGGTTGAAAAGGGGAGGGCCAGGCGGAATCGAACGGCGTTGGCGAAGTGTACGGGGCCTATCCGTCTGGTGGGCTCAATGGGGATCGCTATCAGCCAATCGCCGGTGCCATACCCGGTCAGCGAAAACATACGTTGCGTGTGGCCTGAGAGTGGGTTCAGCCGCATGCGCCTGGTTGCCTGGACCTGTGCAGCGTATCTGCTTCCGTGCACCTTTAGCCCGAGCACATGTTGCGGCCTAATATCCGATCGCTCCAGCAGCTCCTTCTCCAGGATCTCGCGTGCGTCTAGTGGCAGACCCGCTTCGCACTCCTTGAGCCAAGAATGCATCGGCGTGCTGTCATCTCTTGGCAGCAGCATGTGGTTCTGAGCGATCGTCAAGGCATTCTCCGGTGCTAGCGCCAGGGAGGACAAGAACAGCGCCGCTTGAGTGAAACTTGCTGTGAAACCGTAGACTCCTTCAACGAGCGGGTCTGTAATGCCGATGCCACCTAGCGATGTGGGCAGCGACGCCTGCTCCCACACACGTGCTTCCTCAGTGCGGCAAGTTGGCATGCGGATGTCGTAGGAGGTGAGTAAGGTAGTGAGCAGGTCCCGACCCCACTGGCTCCAGGTGTCGCGGGGGAGTAGGTGGAGCGGCGTCGTTCTAATGAGGTAAGCTACTCGTCTAGAAATGCATCGCGTGAGTAGCAGCGCGGCTACTTGGGGGTCAGCTCGTTCTATTGGTGGCAGCGGCTTTGTCATCTCGGCTAGCTGTTCGGTTAGGAACTTAGCTGCTCCGGCGTCCGTCCCCACGTAGCTACCAAGGAGCCGTACCCTGTCCTTTGAAACCGGCACCCCGGGTGGGAGTTGTGCTTGTGTGACTGTGATCGAGCTCCAGGCTGCACATTTTTGCGGATTATGCGTTACGCCCAGGCGTGCCAGCTTGGCTGTGAAGTCTGTGAAAGCTGCTACAGTGCACGAAGTGTCACCCAGGAAGGTGACATCGTCCGCATATGCCAAGCAGAGCACGTTGGGGTGTGCCTCTGTAATCTCACGGAGCGTGGAGTGTATTCCCGCTGCAAACAGTAACGGGCCTAGTGGATCACCCTGCCGAACGCCCCGTTCCCTTTGCAGTGGTTCGCAATTGAAATCAGTGTCGAGGAACAGCTGCGACGGGTTACCGTAGGTCAGTTTTACAAATGGTTGTAGTGGTGAGAGTCCGGGCTCCTGTAACGCAGTGGCGATGGCATGTCGCGAAATGCTGTTGAATGCATTCGATATATCGGCTTGCAGGACTAGGCTGTTAGGACGGGCATCCAAGAATGCCCTGGCTGCGTGTATTACTGCCTCTGCTCCACCTAGCACTGCCACGCCGTACTGAATTGGCAGGAAATGTTCGCGTGCAGCTTCTCCCATGGCTATCAGGGCTGCCTTGGCGGTCAGCCCTGTCAAACATTCGCCTATCGCAATTGGCCGGGCTCCTCCCCCAGGCTTGGCCAGAGCTATGAGCCGTGACGCGGTCAGGATTTTTGCGACCGGGCCTGGCAAATTCCCTCCGAGAATGGTATTGACCAAGGCGTGCGGATGGGCGCTAACCATTCCGTTGGTGATCGCCGCGTCACGTAGGTGCTCAAATGTCGTACCCGAAGGTCCGGCCCCTACCCCGTTCTCGCACCTTCCAAGAATCTTGGCGAACTCAGCATGGGTGATGGAAAGTTTTGACTCTGGTGGCTCGGGCCAGGTCACTGCTTCGGGTACTGCTGGCGGGTGCTTCTGTCGCAACTCTTCCAATATTTCCTGGCTCGGGGTGCAGACGGGTGTTGACTCCAGGGCCAGCACGGCCCTGCGTAGGCTGCCACGTTTCGCCAGGCCCTCGGCTCGGCTGATGACCCCGGTCGTGTCAGGCTGGTGTCGTGGCGGTGGGGGTGTGTTGACCGTGCCGACCGCGTTCTGGTATAGCTGCCCCCATTCGCCGTGCTGAAAGGCTCAGAGCTGGGCTTTGACCCACGGCCAGTTCGGTCGTTGTGGCGAGGTCTGGCGGAGTGTTAGGCGCGGGAGGAACAGCAACAGGCGCCAACCCTCCTCGGATTCAGGGTTTCGCGATAGGTGGAGTAACGGTGTGAGTAGCGCCAGCGAGAACAGTTGGCACAGATTAGGCGGTAAACGGCGTGTCAGCGAAGGCTGGCGACTGTCGCAGAGTGCCGCGATGTCCCAGCTCGAGATTGTTGCGAACAGGTCTGCTCGCTTCGCCAGTTCGTCAGGGGAAAAATAGCGGGGAGTCAGAGTGGTTTGGCGCGTCGCGACATTGGTAGTAGCGGTCTGATTTCGTTGAGCGCGACCCGTCCGCCCTGGCAGGATTGGGGTTGGAATTTCACCCGTTCGATTGACATCGGACAGTCGCTGAGCCGCCTGTGCTTCTTGCGTGGCCAAGAGCCCTACCCGCGCTACTCCTCTTCCCGCTGCCTCCCATGTACTGCCTTCGTCCTCGATCCCCTCGTCTTCGCTTGGAGGGAGGGATTCTTCCCAATAAGATGGGTCCCTTATCTCGTCATCCTCATTATCCTGATTAGTTGCCTCCAAAGCCGTTCAAGCCCTACGCCCCGCCGCTTGATACCCGTTTTCCGGACCTCCGCCTGCCCCACTCGTAACCTGCCTCCTGGCCCCGCTGCGTCCCCGCTCTCCAGATGGTGATTGCTGGTGCATCTCAGCCATCGCCAGTGCGTGCTGCCGCCTGGTCAGCTGTGGTCGCCGAGCCTCAGTCGGGGCCCGGAAAGGCGACCATGCCGACGGAGCCCCCTGTACCGCCGGCTCCGAAGCCCTCGACAACAGTCGCTGAAAAGACTCTTCCCCACGCACCCGCGGATCCCCTTGCCGTGTCGGGAGCTGGCCCATCTGTTCCTGCGGCTGCTCCGTCCGCTCTGCCGGGTTCTCCTGTTCCCCTGGCCCTCTTCGTCGAGCCGTTGGTGCCTGCTCCTGCTGGGGGTATTGCTGATCCCCCGGTTCTTGTCCCTGGCGCGCCCGTTGCACCGCGTGCTTCCGTCTCTGACGCGCCAGTACCGGCTTCTGTTTCGTCGAAAAATGCGGCGTCCGCCACCATTGGCGGCCTGGCTCCGTCGGTTGCGCCCTTAGCGGCGGCGCAATCCGCGCCTGCTGCGGCGACAATGGACCCGGCAGGTCAGCCGGTACGTCTCCCGTCGCCTGACCGCCGACCGTCTCACCCTCATTCCCCCTCGCCCCACCAGGATCGCAAGTCGTCTCGTCGCCGTCGTGATTCTCCGCGGCGATACCAGCAGCACCCTCACTGGCCTGCTCGCCCCGGTGGTCAGGGGGACTAGAGGGGTCCCCGCGGGCGCGGTGGTGGTGGGGGGTACCGCCCGCCGGTGATGATGGCAGATCTTCAGCGGGAAGTGTCCCGGGCCGTTCGCGAGGAGAGGGCGGCGCAGAGCCAGAGCAGTTTGCCGCGAGCTGCGCCGGCGCGCGTGGCTCCTCGTCCGCCTGTGCCTCCTGTGGTCCCTCCGCTGACCGCTCCACTTCCTTCCCCTATCCTTGTCCCGTCTGCTCCCTCTCCTTCTGTAGCGGCTCCAACTCCCGGCTCTCGTCTGAATCTGCCGACGGTTCCGCCTGTTGTTGGGGGTGGAGTTTGTGGCCGCGGGTGGTGGCGGGGCAGCGGCTCAGTATGGAGCTGATGAGCCGCTCCAGTTCCTGGCGGAGGCGCTTCAGCCTCTGCAGACGCGTGTTCCCGAGTCGACTCTTGTGCAGCTCCACCGCCTTGCCGAGAGTCTCCACGCGTTGCTGCTGATACAAGTCCTTGCTCACTCCTCACTCCCTGTGGTCCCTCCTGAGACGTTTCGCGACCGTCCGCGCGAGACATGCTTGGATGCGGCGGACCAGCTCGCCGTGCTGCTGGCGCCCGTGCTGGCTGCGCCCGCGGAGGGTGGCGCTGCTGCTGCGGGACAGCTGGACGAGGCTGTCTGGAGCTTGAAGCGGCATTCGCGCGCTGGATCTGGAGCCGCGGCGATCGGCGCAAGTACGCTGGTGGTCCGGGGGCTGTGGCGGACCCTAACTTGCATTCTCCATGCCCTTGGAGCTCACCGGATATAGATCCGGCCTCCGCTTGCCCTTGTGTTGCCATTAGTGCTTAGGATTATGTTGATGCCGCCATGGTTTGTATGTCGTTGCTTGCAGTCAATCGTGTGCGTGTGTCCTTGCCACCCCTCACGCGCGGCCGAAGGCCGCGCTGTCGAGCGTCGGCCGCCGAAGGCGGCCGGCTCGAGCCGCTCGGTTAGGAGAGAAACCCAACCAAAAACTGAATAATGAAGAGGCAACAAGGCCTGTTGAGGCCTTTATACTAGGACTAGGGAGGCTAGGGAGGCTAGGGGAGGCTTGAGAGGCTAAATCACTAGGTGCTTCTCTCTCTCTCTCTCTCTCTCTCTCTCTCTCTCTCTCTCTCTCTCTCTCTCTCTCGCTCTCTCTCTCTCTCTCTCTCTCGCTCTCTCTCTCTCTCTCTCTCTCTCTCTCTCTCTCTCTCTCTCTCTCTCTCTCTCTCTCTCTCTCTCTCTCTCTCTCCTCTCTCTCCTGCTCGGTTAGGAGAGAAACCCAACCAAAAACTGAATAATGAAGAGGCCACAAGGCCTGCTGAGGCCTTTATACTAGGACTAGGGAGGCTAGGGAGGCTAGGGGAGGCTTGAGAGGCTAAATCACTAGGTGCTTCTCTCTCTCTCTCTCTCTCTCTCTCTCTCTCTCTCTCTCTCTCTCTCTCTCTCTCTCTCTCTCTCTCTCTCCTCTCTCTCCCGCTCGGTTAGGAGAGAAATTGAATGCTGCTACAGTGTCCGTGTCGTCCCCCAAAAATGTCACGTCGTCTGCATACGCCAAGCAGAGAACGTGGGGGTGTGCGTCGGCAGTTTCGCGAAGTGCTGGGTGAATCCCTGCTCCGAGCAGTAGAGGGCCGAGTGGGTCCCCCTGTCTCACGCCGCGTTCACTATTTAGCGGGTTGCTGGCGAAGTTCGAGTCGAGGTACAGCTTTGATGGGTTACTGTACGTTAGCTGCACCAGAGGGAGCAGTGACGAAAGGTTGTTGTCGCGTAACCCGTTGATGATTGCCTGTCGCGAAATGCTGTTTAAAGCGTTTGAGATGTCGGTCTATAGCACCACACAGCCGTCCCTCGAGTCCACGAAGGCACGTGCCTCTCTCTCTCTCTCTCTAATGGTCCGTATATTGATATGGCAGGAAGGTACACACATATAGTTTCAGAAGCATACGAGATTCAGACTCATCCCTCTAGAGTTCCACCAGTGGCTCCAAAACAGCAAAACAATCCCCTAGGTGTAGCTCATGCCCAATACCCCCGACCGGAGGGTTCTCAGCTGCTGCAGCCTCACCCAGTTTCATAAGCAGGCCCACTGACTGCGCCCTCTGAAGGGCAACCGACCACCGCTGCCTGAACTGATGCAGAAACTTGGCGGCATGATAGGAGTTAGAGTCGGCGTTGAAGTGGCGCCGAGCCGCGGTGTCTGCCAGCAGTTTGAGGAAGACGGGGACCTCTGCACATGGGCAACCGTAGGTCTCCACTGCCAGTGGAAAGAAGCCGACTGTCTCCGGCCTGTTTGCATAGTGCTGAATTTTCTTATCTGCCTGTTCCCTAGCTGCCCATCCCCTGCCTTTCTGTGCCTGTGGGTCCCGAGTACTGATGGGGTCTTTCACGGTCACGTCGCACACCCAGACCGTCCCACTGCTCCTATCGGACATGGTGAAGTCGGCTGTCTGTTCCTCGACAGGGCAGTGGGCAGCCGACTCCCTGTGGACGATAAACCCCGCGTCCTGTGCCATACTATAATGCAGGCATCTCGGAGCTCGTTATGGGTGTTGATGCGATGCCTGCCAGTGCCGCAGCGTAGGAGGTGATTAGGGAGGCGGGGGTCTAGGATTTCGGTGTGATCAGAGCAGTCACAGTTTTTCGGGGTGGAGAAGGGCAGCCCGAGCCTGAATCTGACGGCATTTGCGAAGTGTACCGGGCCTAGGCGTCTGGTTGCTTCTATAGGGATGGCTGTCAGCCAGTCCCCTGTGCCGTAGCCGGTTAGGGAGAACATCCGCTGCGTATGGCCTGCTAGCGGATTCAGTTCCATGTCCCTCGTTGCCTGTACTTGCACGGCGTAGCGGCTACCGTGAACCTGTAGGGCAAGGGCGTGCTGTAGTTTGACATCTGTCCGCTTAAGTCGTTCCCGTTCCAGCAGCTCTCGCGCATCGGAAGGCAGGGCGGACTCGCACTCTGTGAGCCAGGAGCGAAGCGGAGTGTTTTCATCCGCGGGCCGTAGCATATGGCAGCGCGCGTGGGAGAGAGCGGTGTCCGGGTCTAGCGCGAGCGTAGAGAAAAGCAGAGCCGCCTGTGTGAAACTTGCGACGAAACCGTAGACTCCCTCAACGAGGGGGTCAGTAACACCTATTCCCCCTAGAGAGGGGGGCAAGGAGGCCTGCGCCCAAACGCGTGCCTGTTCCGCCCTACCCGCCGGCACACGAATGCTGCACGAGGTAAGGAGTGCCAGGAGGAGGTCACAACCCCACTCCGTCCAGGTGTCTCGTGAAACGAGGTTGAGAGGAGTTGTTCGAGTTAGATAGGACACGCGCCGAGAGATGCTGCGTGTGATCAGCAGTGAGGCCACCTGAGGATCTGCCCGCTCGATGAGGTGTAAAGGTTTTGCCAGGTCCTTCAGCTGGCCCGCTAAGAAAGAAGTTGCGCCGTTGGCCGCCCCCAGAAAACTCCCAAGCAAGCGGATGCTGTCCGTGCAGAACGGCACCCCTGGAGGCAACCCAGCAAAGTCGCACGCAGTAGCGCTCCATGCCGTGCACTTCTGCGGGTTGTGCTTCAGGCCTAGTGATTCAGGCTCTCTCTCTCTCTCTCTCTCTCTCTCTCTCTCTCTCTCTCTCTCTCTCTCTCTCTCTCTTTCTCTCTCTTTCTCTCTCTCTTTTCGCAAGGCCTTTGCTTGCTTGGACCTGCATTCGGGTGATTCGTGCCCAAGCAGAGGGGCGTTTCCAACCAGCCCCTTCGTTTGCCCACTTTGGCTTGTGTTACCCCCCTCCAAATTTTTTTTTTTTTTTTTTTTTTTTTTTGCACATAACTCATGATCATTCCTGTCGTGCTAGGCCATACTTCATAGTGCGGACTCTTGGCATCATGGGACTCCAAGTCCCGCCTCTTCGCTTTTCCTTTTCCTGTACAAATGATTCCTTGGCCTTCTCACAAGCTCGCACTATCCGACCATCGTGCCGCTTGCGCTTCTTCTTCTTCTCTCTCTTTCTCATTTTTTCTTCTTTTTTTTGTATAGGCCTCCATGCCATAGGGCTGCCCCTTCTTTTCCAGTCTTGCATGCATTAAGAGCCATGCTCCCAACCTTTTTTTTTTTTACTTTTTCAAGGTCCACAACTTAGCCCGTTAAGACTTTTCACTATTTCCATAAGAGCATACAAGCATTATTTCCAATGACATGCTCACCTAGGACTCCTAGCCCTACACCCCTTGCCTTGGGGTTGGCCCACGGCCTTCCTAGCATCCCCTATGGGATAGGCCAACGGCCTTTACACTCCCTAGTGCCATCAAAAAGCCCTCATACAAGCCCCTCGCCACCGGGTGATTGCCCTCTTGGGAATTCACACCACCGATGCGGGTCCTTGGGCTCCGCCCCCATTGTCGAAGCAAGCATTGGCCATGTGGCCCGGCTGCGCACAACGGAAGCATGCGCCACGAAAGCTTCTTCCGTTGCTGTCGAGTGGCGGGCCACGCATATTGCCGAAGGCCATGGGCCCACGCCCACCGCCACGTGGGGTGCGATTGAAGTTGCCTTGGGCGCGCTCCATGGCCGCGACGTCCGCTACGGCCTGCTTGAACGGGCGTGAAGTGAAGACGCTCTTGTCTTCATAGAGCTTGGACCGGTTGGCGGTGCGAAAATTGGTGTAGTCGGCGACGTGGAGTAACTTGAAGCGGCTCTCGATAAGCGTGAATGCTTCGCCAAGGTATTCGAGGGCGCTTGCTGGCTCATTGTGTCGCACCTTGTGCTCTGCATGCTTCAGGTATGCCCGCAGGTGTTCCAGGATCCCGCCTTGCTCGCGCACGGCGGCGTTCTTGAACGAGGCTGCGGTGAGCGTGGGATTGGGAGAAGGTAGTGGAGGGAGTAGTTCAACCAGTGCAAAAGCAGCATTTTGAGTATGTGCCTCACCATCGTCGTCGTCTTCGTTGTCGCTGTCGGTGGGGTTGTTTATGACTGGGGCGGTAGCGGCGCGTGTGTCTTCACCCCTTCCAGCTTTTGTAGTGCGAGCGCGCTTCACGGACTCCGTTTTCGCCTTTTCAGTTTTAGCAGAAACAGAAGTTGCGTTCGGTGTAGCGATTTCTTCAGTAACAGCAGGGGCATGCTGCTGTAACAAGGTCTGCAGCTGCTGCAATTGGGCTGCAGTGAAGTTCTGCGCCACTTGCGCGCCGGTCGCCACTTGCGCATGAGGCCCCACAGGCGCGTCAGGGCCCATAGGCGTGACAGGGCCCACAGGCGCGTCAGGGCCCTGAGGCCTGCAACGCTGACGCCGCCGTGGGGTGCCAGCCGTGCTGGTTGGCGCCGTCTTGGCGCTTTTCGTCGTGGCCGGCGCGTCAGGGGCTACAAGGGCTCGAGGCACACCAGAGGCGTGTGCCTCGGCGCCAGCGGCGTGTGCCTTGGTCCTGCCCAGCAGAACATCAACACCGGTCGGGGCAATTTCCCCGTCTTCTGCCCGGCGCTTGTTCGGGCGATCGCCCACGATTTCGCGTGCGTTTTTTCCAGACTCGGGTCGAGCAGGGGCGGTAGCGGTGTTAGCCTCTCCGCCGTTAAGTGCCATAATTGCTGCGTTGTGCGCGATAATGTCTGAGAGTAGGGTTGACTGGGATTGAAAGCGAGGAAGGGACTTCAGTTTCGCCAGCTTGGGTGCGGGAGGCGAAATTTGAGAAACGGGAAGATTGAGAACGGAAATTGGCTAAACCGTTTGAAAATGAGAGGCGTGGGTGGAGGGAAATGACCTCCTATCACATTTTGTACTCCAAAACGAGCGATTAGCGCGGTTCGACGCTGCCCAATCCTACATTACAAGCAGCTTCGCTTTCAAAATACATAATTTTGAAAAGCGTTACAACTTTTAAAAATATACATGTTAACGTAGCTCACATGGGTAGCTCTCAATACATTTATGGCACATGCGCCACACCATTCCTACCTATCATGCATGTGCTTATTACCGTCATCGCCGGATAGTAGAAAGTCTTGAATAATAGACAGAAGTTTGTCAGAATGTTATTGTCTAGCCTGTAGTGGGGTGCTCTATAGCGGGTACAACCCAACTAGGGTTTGCTATATGTATCCCAACTGCTGCTAGTGAAACTCCTCTTTTGCCTAAAATTCTCTTGCCTAGCTAGGGCTTACATAGCTATGGCTCTTAACTCTGTTCATCATCTCAACATGGAATCAGAGCTGTTCGCTCTTGGCCTGTGGGCCCGCCTACTGCTTCCGCTGCTACTGTTCTGCTGGTCGTGCGCACCGGGCGCGCGACACTTTTTCATCTCGCCGCGCGCTCGTGGCGCGCGGCGGTTTTCTGCACGCCATGTGCTCGGGACGCGTGGCGGTTTCCTATCCGCCGCGCGCCCTGGGCACGCGCGGCGGTTTCGCGTTCCGTCGACCTGCGCACCCGTCCCCGTCGACCTGCGCGCGGCTCTCCGTCGCCCTTTGCGACGGCCCCGTCAACCCGCGCGTGGCTCCTCATCGCCCTTCGCGGCGGCCCCATCGACCCGCCCGCGGCTCCCCTGTGAGAGTTGTAGAACAGGAATGAAATGACTAAGGAAAGATTGGGTACAAATACAACCCTAGAAACCTGTACCCCATATGTGCTACCCCAGTATAGCCTACAGCAACTATGTCATATAAATCTGACACACCCCCATAGGCAAAGTGGGGGAGAACAAGGGGTCACAAGACCAGTCAAGCAAAGCAAAACAAAGATCAGGGTGGATCACAAAGTCACCACACAGTCCGAGCACAAGGTCAAGGCCACAAGGCCAGTTCACATGCAGCAGAGCATATATATATAACAGTGCTAAACAAGCAAGAGCAAGGATATATATATGCAGCAGTACAAGCAAGGTCAAGAGGTAAGCAAGTGAGGCCCAGTGGGCACAAGACCTAGCAGAGTGCAAAAGCGCTGATGGTCACGAGGCGGAAGTGCCTTGGTGAACACATCAGCAGTGTTGGCCTCAGTGGCCACAAAACGCAGGCGAAGCTGACCACGCTGCTGCAGCTCTCGAGCAAGGAAGTAGCGCAGAGCAATATGCTTCGTCCTGTGCTCCAGTCTGTGCTCCTGACACAAGGCAATGGTTGCCTTGTTGTCGACGTACAGCACTGGAGGAGAACGAGGCCGCTCTCCAAGGTCGGTCAGCAGGTAGGTGAGCCAGCGAAGCTCCTGGGCAGCCATGGCCGTGGCGTAGATCTCAGCCTCACAGCTGGAGCTGAGAACCGAAGAAGAGCGAGTAGAGCGCCAAGAGACAGAGCCAGAGCCAAGACTGAAGGTGTAACCCTGAGACGACCTCTGAGTAGCCTGGTCGTCAGCCCAAGAAGCGTCTGAGTGCCCAGTGAGCACAGGCCGCTCACGCCCTCCAAGCACTAGCCCCATGCCCGACGTACTGCACAAGTAGCGCAACACCCTCTTAGCTGCATCCATGTGCTCCTTCCGGTGACGGCCGGGAGCAACATAGCGTGCTAAGATGCTGAGAGGGTATGCGAGGTCAGGTCGAGTGCAAGTCATCAGGTACATGAGGCAGCCCACAAGCTCTGGATACGGACCACTCGACTCTACGGACTCATCCGAAGGCAGAGCTGAGAGCGAGTGTCCCGTAGGCAGAGGAGTGGACTGAGGCGAGGAGTACGTGAAGCCGAAGCGCTGAAGGACCTGCTGCACCATGTGTGACTGAGTCAGGGTAATGGTGCGGCGTGCTCTGTCCCGGGTGATCCGCAAGCCAAGATAGCTTGTCAGTTCACCCAGATCTGTGCACGTGTGTCTCTTCTGCAGCTCGGACTTCACGTGGGCGAGTGCGGCAGTGTCCGCAGTGGCAAAGACCAAGTCGTCGACGTACACGAGGATGTAGAACGGCGGCAGCGAGGTGTCGGTGCGCAGAAACAGCGACGGGTCAGCAGTAGAAGGAGCAAACCCAAGAGCCGCAAGTGTAGTCCTCAGTGTGTCGTGCCACTCACGCGGCGCCTGGCGGAGACCGTAGACTGGCCGCCGGAGGCTCCACTGGGTACCAGGAGGGAACGACCAAGTGAAGCCAGGAGGGCGGCGCAGCCAGATCTCCTCGTGCAGGCGGCCCTGCAGGAAAGCAGTGCTGAAGTCAAGAGAGTGTAGCTCGTAGTCACGCTGAGCAGCGACGTGCAGTAGAACCCGAAGAGTGGTCATCTTCGGGGTCGGGGAGAAGGTCTGAAAGAAGTCAACTCCCTGTCGCTGACTGAAGCCACGAGCCACGTAGCGCGCCTTGAAGACAGGCGGAGAACCCGGCGGCCGCTTCACCCTGAAAATCCACATGCCACTGACAATGTTCGCCCCAGGAGGGGGAACAGCGTCAACGTAGGTGCCTGTGGACTTCCAGGAAGCCATCTCTGCGTCCATGGCTGACTGCCACTGAGAGGAGTAGGGACCGGCCATCGCCTCTGCGTAAGAGCGTGGGGTCGGGATGTCTAGAGCATCCGGGTCTCCCTCAGGGGCAACAAGCATGGACACGAGATAAGGCAAAGCGGCGGCAAAGCACTGGAACTCCTCCTGCCTGTCCTCAAGGACGTCCGTGCGAAGAGCACAGTCACCCCCGACGGACGGAGGACAGGCAGACGCAGACGCAGACTCAGCAACAAGACTGGCAGCGTAGTCTAAACGACACGCAGCGGCAAAGTCGACCAGCTCCGCAACCAGGGCGGACGCAGCAGCAGACTCAAAGGAAGGATCAGTGACAAGAGAAGCAAGAAGACGCGTGACAGTAGGACTGGCAGCACGGCGAGAGTCCGACTCCGGGTCGGCAAGTGTAGGAAGAGAGGACCGAGGAGGAGAAGGCAAAGGGGCACGCAGAGGAGGAGTGGACGGACGCAGAGACATCTGGTGTGTGCCAGGGACAGGAGGAGGACGCTGACGCGAACCGCGACCACTAGGGCGAGCAGCTCGGACTGGCGACGCAGGGCGGGACGCAGGCTCACGACGCTCAGCAAGACCTCCAGTAGGACCAGTGTAGGGAGAAGGAGAAGGCAGGGGAGAGGCGGGCTGTAACTGTGACTGCGACGGGACAGGCTGTGGACACTCTACAGGAGGAGAAGGACCAGTGGAAGGCGGGAGACCAAGAACCTGCTGGAGGAGCGGAACGAAGTACGGCCGAGGCCGCGCAGCACCGCCAGAGACAGCAGGGACAGCACCAACACCTCCAGAGGCAGCACCAGCACCAGCACCAGTAGCAGCTCCAACTCCAGCACCTCCAGCAGCGCCAGAAGTACCTTCAGCAGGACCGACAGTCGTAGTCTCAGCGCCAGCACCCGCAGCAGCTCCAGCTCCAGAGGCACCCCCGGGCCCGGCAGCTCCAGTACTCTCAGTACGAGCACCTCCGGGACCCGTGGGACCAGCTCCCTCGGCAGCAACAGAAACTCCAGCACCCGCAGCACCCCCAGCTCCAGTAGCGCGCCTCCAGCGCCTGGCAAACCACTCACGCAGCTCCAGAGGAGAGAGCGGCTCGCGGCTCGAACCACCAGGAAGAGAAGCAGCAGGCGCAGCACTCCCAGACGCAGTACCCCCAGGCTCAGCACCCCCAGGCTCAGCACCCCCAGGCTCAGCACCCCCAGGCTCAGCACCCCCAGGCTCAGCATCCCCAGGCTCAGCACCCCCAGTCGCAGCACCCCCAGGCTCAGCACCCCCAGGCTCAGCACCCCCAGTCTCAGCACCCCCAGGCTCAGCACCCCCAGACTCAGCACCCCAAGGCTCCGCACCCGCAGCAGCACCAGAGTCACCAGTGACCTCAACAGGCTCGACCGCGTCTACCTGAGACACACCTGAAGGGGCAGGACCCTGAGGGGGGAGGGGTTCTACCGGGGGGGGACCTGGGACCAGGAAGAGGGGCGGTGGGGGAAGGGAGGGAGTGCGGTAGGGGAAGAGCCGGTAGAAGGGAACCGACTCGTCGAACGTGACGTCCTGGGAGGACAGAACACGACGAGAGGTGGGGTGGTAAAACTGCCACCCAGGTGCGTCAGGGGGGAAACCCAGGAAGACGCAAGGAGCAGCACGAGGGGACAGCTTGTCCGCAGACAAGTCGCGGACAAACGCCCGAGATCCCCAGACACGGAACGCCGACGCATCACCAACCTTCCCCGTCCACAGCAGAGCTGGGGAGGTCTCCGGTCGGGAGACCCTGGGCTGAAGGTTGATCTGATGCGCGGCGTACCTCACCGCAAACGGCCACAGAAAATGGGGGGCAGCCGCATGCACCATGGACGTACGGGCAACGTCCATGACAATGCCGATGCGGCGCTCAGCAATCCCATTCTGCTGTGGAGAGTCCGGAAGCGTGAAGGTCTGGCGGATGCCTCGTGCACGACAGTAGGCTCGCAGAAGGCCGGAGGAGAACTCTCCGCCTCTGTCCGAGTGCAGACGCAAAACAAGAAAGTCCGAGCCGAAGCTCCGCCTGAGCTGGAGACGAGCTGCGCGGATCCAGTCGATCAACACCTCAGTGACCTCACCCTTGCTGCGCAAGGGGAAGACCGTGGTGTAACGCGAGTAGTCGTCAACCACCAGCAGGAAGTAGCGCTCGTGACCCTGTCCACGGACGCGGGCTGGGCCCCACACGTCCATGTGAAGCGTCTGTATCGGGGCCTCCGTCGGAGGAAACGGGGAGGAGTGAGGGGTAGCCCGCAGGCGACCCTCGACACAGGGGACACAGGGAGGGCCAGGCCCCGGAGGAAGGGGAGGGAGGGACCGGGGAAGACCAGAGACAAGGAGGCGAGAGGCCATGCCCCGGAGACGGGGCAGGGAGGGGTGACCCATCCTGTGGTGCCACAGGAGGGTCTCGTGAAACAGGAGGCGACACGAGCAGGGAGCAGACTCCGGACCAGACCTGGACGCCGCAGCAAACACCTGACCCGACGCAGCTACCTGACCAGACGCAAGAGGAGGAGACGGAACAGTGAGGGTGTACAGGCTCGACCCCGGCCCACGTGTGAACGTGGTCAAGTGTCGACCCGTGTCCGCGTCTGTGCAGTGGGTGTCTCGTCGGCGTGCAGGGGTGAACTGGTCAACCCCTGCATCCTGGAGGTCAGCACCCGCCACCAAGTTCGTAGAGAACGAGGGGAGGTAGAGACCGGACAGGGAGCCAGACGGGACCGCAGGGCACGGAAGGACAGTGGAGTAGCGAGCCAGAATAGGACCCCCAGAGGGGTCCGCCAGGGAGACTGCCACAGGCCGACTAAGCGGCGTGAGTGTGGTGCGGTCTCGAAAGAAGGAGCGAGACGCTCCTGAGTCAAGAGTGAAGGTGAGAGAGGGCGGAGCCGACGCAGTACCTGAGAGAGCAGACTCACCAGCACCTGGGGACACAGAATCACTGGCACCTAGAGCAGCAGCCTCAACAGCACCTAGCGCAGCAGTCTCAACAGCACCTGGAGTAGCAGCCTCAACAGCACCTGGAGTCGCAGTACCAATGCCCGGGTCGGGCGGGAAACACCGGTAACAGTCACCCTCCTCACTGATAGTCACAGCATACATGGCACGAAGAATAGCATCAAAGTCAAGATCAAAGATAGCTACTCCTGCCCTAGACAGCTGGTCCCAGCGAGGGATCTCAGAGGCGTCAGGAAACTGGCGTCGCCAAGCGTCGGTCAGGCGGCCGAAGCAGCGCTGGGCGGAGTGTGGACCACCACACTGCTCACCCGCACGGTCGCCAGTGCGCAGGACGTAGGTGCACGGACCAGGACCCCCACCCCTCTGACGTGCAGCGTACCACTCACGGAGCTGCTGTGGGGAGAGGGTCTCCTGACCACGCTGCTGCTGCTGGCGCTGACCACCACCGGAGCCACTCCTCCGCGACGAGCCACGACCGCCGCCGCCCCCTCCGCCGCCTCCTCCGCCGCCGCCGCCACCACCTCCACCGCCACCGCCACCCCCACCGTCGCCGCCGCCACCACCGCCTCCGCCTCCACCCCCACCACCACCGCCACCGCCGCCCCCGCCTCCACTGCCGCCGCTGACACCTCCACTCCCGCCACCACTCCCGCTACCACCCTCACCTCCTCCGCTGCCTCCACCGCCGCCTCCACCGCCCCCGCCGCCTCCCCCACCGCCCCTGCCCCCCTTGCTCCTGCCAGAGCGACGTCTCCCACTGGGGGCAGACGCCGCACCGACCGACTCAAAACCAACGAGGTCGGCCGTGGCAGCAGAGGCGACAGAGGGCAGGAGGGGGGAGGGGGAACACCCCTCAAAGATGGGGGTGCGCGGGTCACCACGAGAGGCCCCTACAGCGAGAATGCTCTTCTCGGCCGCTAGGAGGGACTTCTCGAGGAGCTCAACGGTAAGAGTGGTGGGGCAGACTGAGAGTAAGTCGTCCCTGACTCCTCGAAGGGAGTCAGGGAGGCAGGTGACAATGTAGTAGAGAGTGAAGTACTGGGGGGGGGGGTTCTTGGCGCAGAACTCAGCAGGAAGCGCAGCGCGGAAGAGAGCGTCACTAGTGCGCAGGTGGGTAATGAGGTCGGCGACTGTAGCAAAAGCAGCAAGGTCGGGAAAGAGGTACGGTAGCATGAGGCGGCTCAGTGCAGCAGTGGCAGGGGTGGAGTAGCGTGCGATAACGGCGTCGTACAAGGTCTGAGCACTCTTGTACGACCCAAAGTGCGCACGCTCAGCGGGAGGGAGGTGGCGACGCACAGCAAGACGTGCAGCAGCATCGCGTGTGGCCCACTGTGAGCGAACAGTGGCATCCTCAGTAGCAGCAGGGGCGGGAGAGGCACCAGAAGTGAGATCAAAGAGAGAGAGTCCGTCAGCTCTGTCGCACTGTAGGAAAAGCAGTAGGTCGTCTACCCACACGTCAAAGTCGATGGCTCTGCCCTCAGCGTCAAAGGCGAGGACACTGGGGGTAGCCATGACAGCAGTAGAGAGAGGGCAGTGCGCAGAGGAAAGCTCAGTGCTCACCAGACAGGGCAGTGCAGGGAGGGCTCGGGCGGCTCGGGCGGCTCGGCGGCTCGACTGCTGGGCGGCTCGGGCGACTCGGCGGCTCGGGCGGCTCGGGCGGCACGGCTGCTGGGGCGGCTCGGCTGATGGGGCGGCTCGGCTGCTGGGGCGGCTCGGCTGCTGGGGCGGCTCGGCTGCTGGGGCGGCTCGGCTGCTGGGGCGGCTCGGCTGCTGGGGCGGCTCGGCTGCTGGGGCGGCGGGGCCGGGAGGTGCACCGGCGGGACCGTCAGGTGCAGCGGCGGGCCGGCAGGTGCAGCGGCGGGGCCGTCAGGTACAGCGGCGGGCCGGCAGGTGCAGCGGCGGGGCCGTCAGGTACAGCGGCGGGCCGGCAGGTGCAGCGGCGGGGCCGTCAGGTGCAGCGGCGGGCCGGCAGGTGCAGCGGCGGGCCAGCAGAGGGGACGGCGGGGCCGTCAGGTGCAGCTGCGGGGCCGGCAGAGGGGACGGCGGGGCCGTCAAAGGGAACGGGGGGGGGGGCCGTAAGGTGCAGCGGCGGGCCGGCAGGTGCAGCGGCGGGGCCGTCAGGTGCAGCGGCGGGCCGGCAGGTGCAGCGGCGGGGCCGTCAGGCACAGCGGCGGGCCGGCAGGTGCAGCGGCGGGGCCGGCAGAGCAGGAGGCGGGGGCCGCGTCGTAGCGGATGGCGAGGCCGCGCCTGAGCACGCGGCGGGGCCGCGTCGTAGCGGGCGGCGGGGCCGCGGCTGAGTAGGCGGCGGGGCCGCATCTAAGCAGGCGGCGGGGCCGCGGCTAAGCAGGCGGCGGGGCCGCGTCTGAGCGGGCGGCGGGGCCGCGTCTGAGCAAGCGGCGAGGCCGCGGTCAAAATGGGCGGCGGGGCCGCGGCTGAAATGGCGGCGGGGCCGCGTCAGAGAGGGCGGCGGGGCCGCGAGGGAAGGGCGACACGGAGGGTCGCTCGAGCGAGAGAAAAAAAAAAAAAAAAAAAAAAAGTTGGCGCGCCTCGGGGCGCGCTTCGGTGGGCCCTAGGCGAAGTTCCCACAGGGAACCCGCTCTATACCATGTGAGAGTTGTAGAACAGGAATGAAATGACTAAGGAAAGATTGGGTACAAATACAACCCTAGAAACCTGTACCCCATATGTGCTACCCCAGTATAGCCTACAGCAACTATGTCATATAAATCTGACATCCCCGTTGTCAGAATGTTATATTTGTTATCTAGCCTGCAGTGGGGTACTCTATAGCGAGTATAACCCCTTAGGGTTTCGTATATGTATCCCCTTGCTTGCTAGTGCAAACCCCTTTTTTTGCCTAACTTCTTCTTGCCTAGCTAGGTTTGTCCTAGCTATGGCTCTTACATTTACCTACCTATCTTCACATGGTTATCAGAGCAGTAAGCTCCTGGCCTGTGTGCCTAACCACGAACCTTCCGCTGCAACTATTCCTCTCTCTTTCCGCCGTGCGTCCCGAGGCGCGCGGCGATTTCTCTACCCGCCGTGCGCCCTGGGGCGCGCAGCGTTTCTCTTCCCGCCGTGCGCCCCGAGGCGCGCGGCAGGTTGCTGCCCTGTCACGCCAAGCGCCGCCCCCGGGAGACGCTGTGACGGGCGACGGGGACTTCCGCGTCGCCCCCCGTCGCCCGTCGTGGCCTCTGTGCGGCCCGTACAGGCAGCGCGCGGCCCGTACCGGCTGCGCCAGACCCACACGCTGCCCATACGGGCTGCGCCAGGCTCGCGCGCGGCCCGTACGGGCTGCGCCAGGCCCGCGCACGGCCCGTACGGGCTGCGCCAGGCCGTCGCGCAGCCCATACGGGAGGCGCCCGACCCGCGCGCGACTCGGGCCGCATGCGCACGGCTCGGGCGTCCCTACCAGGCCCGTGGTGGGCCCATTCCTCCCATTCCCTTCCCTCCCCGCTGTCCCCCGGTGTTCCTACGGCTGCCCCACCCCTCCTACTCCCCATTCTCCTATATTAGGGTTTGGGGGTAAGGGGTATGGGGGTGCCCTTGCTAAGCACCGCTCCCTGCTCCTCCTCCTCCTCCTCCGTCTCCTTGTGCTGCAGCTGCCGCTGAGGGGGGGTGATTGTGGTGGAGCCGGTGGAGTGATGCTAAGGGGGGGTGAAGGGGGAGGAGAGCTAGCGGTGTAGCAGTGGGTGTGTGCCAGGGGGAGTAGGACAGTTTAGGGAAGCTGCATGGAGGTTGCCGTTGTGTCGCTAGCAGCACCTGTAGTCCGGGGACTTCGTCCGGTAGCCTAGTCGTAGCCAGCTGTGCCAGCCGCCCGTGGGTCCGTTGCTCGTCTGCCGCTACTTTAGCCGCGGGGCCAGTTACCCTGTAGTCCGGAGGCTTCGTCCGGTAGCCGCTGTGCGAGTCTGCCTCCTGTTGCCCGTGTGTCTGCAGCTTCATTCGTCGCCTCCTATCTCCTCTCCTCTCAGTCTCTCTCCTCCTCCTCACTTGCCCGTTGTGACTACCTCTAGCTTTGCTTATAACTGTGAACTTTATACTACTGCTGCTTGAACTTGTGCTCAGACTGTGTGGTGACATTGTGATCCACCCTGAGCTTGTTCTGTTTTGCTTGCTCTGCTGATTACACCCCACTTTGTCTATGGGGGTGTGTCAGAATGTTATATTTGTTATTTAGCCTGCAGTGGGGTACTCTATAGCGAGTATAACCCCTTAGGGTTTCGTATATGTATCCCCTTGCTTGCTAGTGCAAACCCCTCTTTTTGCCTAACTTCTTCTTGCCTAGCTAGGTTAGTCCTAGCTATGGCTCTTACATTTACCTACCTATCTTCACACCCGCCGCCCTTCGCGGCGGCCCCGTCGACCCGCGCGCCGCCCCTGAGGACCCGTGCGCCCGTCCCCGTCGACCCGCGCGTCGCCCTGCGGCCCCCCCTTCCCGCCCACCTGAGTTCACTTTCCGCACACCCGAGTTCGCTTCCCGCATGCTTGTGCACGCTTCGCGCACACCTGAGCGCGCTTACCGCACACTTAGGGTGTGGGGGTGGCGGTTGTGGGGGTGTCGGTTGTGTGCGCCGTCCCCTACTCCTCCTCCTCCTTCGTCTCCCACTGCTGCAGCTGTCGCTGAGGGGGGTGGATGTGTGGGAGCCTGGGGTTTAGGGTTTAAGGGGGGTGCTGTGGGAGTGGAGCTAGGGTTTGAGCAGGGGGTGTGTGAGAGGGGCGTGGGGCAGCTGGGGGAGGTTGAGTGAAGGTAGCTGTCTTGTAGCCTGCAGCGCCTGTAGTCCGTCGCCCTTGCTTCGGTAGCCAGTGAGCCTATTGCACCAGTCGCCAGTGGGTCCGTTGCTCCTGCCGCTCGTCTATAGCCTCGGAGCCAGTCACTCCAGTAGTCCGTCGCCCTTGCTTCGATAGCCACTGAGTCAGCCGCTCCTGTGCCCGTGCCTCTGCAGCTTCAGCCGTTGCCTCCCATCTCTCCATCCACAGTTCCTCCTCCTCCTCACTTGCCCGCTGTGATTAACTCTAGCTTTGCTTACTTTTGTGAACTCCTGCTCCATGCCTTCTTGCTCATTGTGCTGATTACACCCCTTTTTGGCTATAGGGGTGTGTCAGAATGTTATTGTCTAGCCTGTAGTGGGGTGCTCTATAGCGGGTACAACCCAACTAGGGTTTGCTATATGTATCCCAACTGCTGCTAGTGAAACTCCTCTTTTGCCTAAACTTCTCTTGCCTAGCTAGGGCTTACCTAGCTATGGCTCCTAACTCTGTTCATCATCTCAACAAAGTTGTCTATTATCCGGGTGTCTCTTATCAATATGCTAGCCTCATTGTAAGACACCTATTTGTGTGTACGAGATAAGACATATGTGTCTTATAATTGAAACTGCAATACATTATAGTGAGACTTGAAATACCTCGTACATTTTTACCCTTGCGATGCGCGAATTCTTCCACGTGCTGACTCAGGTACTACCAAATTTGCCTTGGCAAGTATTTTCCATGACGTGGCTTCCCGAACAATGGCTAGCGGAGTGGCACAATTTTCACAGTAATACATTGCAGTTTTGATTATACGACACATACCGGTATCAGGCCCCAAAATGTCAGGGTATTTTACCCTGATTGCCCTAACTGGCGGCTGCTTTTTTTGAAGTACCCTGATGCAGTCAGACTCCCAAGCTTTAAACACTGACTGGAAATTTGTTTGAAAATTTTTACCCTTATAAAATCAAAGTTCGCGTTTCGTTCCCCTGACTTCATCAGTGTTCTTTCCCACTTACCCTGATACCGAGTTCCTCGAAGCGAGGATTCTGCTACACTACACATACACTGCACCTCTGACGCGGTGCCACTCTCCTATCTTGTCGC
This sequence comes from Closterium sp. NIES-65, assembly GCA_948144175.1. Classification (NCBI taxonomy): domain Eukaryota; kingdom Viridiplantae; phylum Streptophyta; class Zygnematophyceae; order Desmidiales; family Closteriaceae; genus Closterium; species Closterium sp. NIES-65. The sequence goes on along the minus strand of CANXME010002170.1, from coordinate 3,903,262 downwards.
ACCCGCCCTATGGTGAAAAACTGCCAAAACCCCCCCACTGACCCCAAAGTTGCACCCATTGGTGTTTTTGGCAAGAATCGTGCCAGCGCACCCGTGTTTGCTGCCAATACAGCTCATAGTCCCTGCCAACTGTGGCTGTTGTTGCCACAGCACGGCAAAACTGGCGCGATGCGTGGCTCGTCTTGCCCAGTGCTGCAGATGCCACGCCATCACGTAACAACCTGTACCTGCCATGGTTTCCCTTGCTGCATGTACAGCTTTTTGCGGTGCGGAGGGGGTCCTCTGTCCTTCCTTTCCAACCGGAAATCGTCTCTCTCACTTCTCTCTTGCACTTCCCCGAGTTTAGGCGGAGTAGCACCAGCCAATCATGCCAGCCGAGCAAGAGCCAGATTCGGAACCGTCTGGGGGCCCAAGAAATGGGCTCTCAGTTCTTGGCATTCTTCCCAAGCTTTTTGATGATTTCACCATTCCTATCGCACAGCCGCCTCGTGACGCCTCGCCCGTGCGAAGCGTCGGCTATGTGTTTGCAGTAGAGCGGCCCACTTCTCCTAGTGCTGTTGGGCCGCACCCGTCGCTGGTTCTTGTTCCTGACGGCGATGAAGGCAGCTCAAGGCCTTCTACTGCGTCCCCGTCGACCGTGAACAGCACGCCGGGAAAAAGGCCGCGGATCGGGGTGAAATACACACAGCAGAGGCTCTGGGGCGCACCGCCACCAAAGAACGATGCATCACCAACGCGCACCGAAGCTCGTGCCGATCCCAAACCGCCAACCGAAACCGCTGAAGCTGAGTACACAGCGTACAAGCACAGGTGCGATACTGAGTGGGCAGGGAAGTTTGATTGGTTACGGCTACATTGTCAGACCAACGGGAGACCTTCGCTGAAATGCAGTGTCTGCATGAAGTACGGCGATCCTACCGCTCGCACGAGCTACGGCGTGAAGGGTGAGGGTGGCCGTGACTTGCAAATTGGAACCATCCGTGTTCACTCATCCACCCGAGCACATAAACAGGCGCTGGAGAGCGAGGCTCGGTCACTTGCAGCAAAGGAGAAGCAAGTGACTTTGACAAGGTGGCAGGAGACGGATGCGTCAACTTGCCACATCATCTGCTGCCTGCATATCGCGATGTTCGTCTGCAAGGCTGACCTATCGCGATGTTCGTCCCCCTGTGCTGGTTTCTCGCTAAGGAGGGACTTCCAGATCTTCCCCCCAACGGCGGCTACGGTGCGTACTACACAGAGTACGTTAATTGTCCGTTGTTTGTTGTGCTTTTTGAATGACTGTTAGTGGGAGTTTTTAATCTAAATTGTGCATTGTATGTGTTGCAGTTACAGTTTCAAGGAATCCCTTCGTGTGACATCCGCGTACCTGCAGGGGACACAACGGCTTCACCTTCTGGAATCGCCGTGGATGTCCCTCTCGCTCGACGAAAGCACTGACCGCATCCACGGCAAACACCTCATCATTTACGTCACGTACCTCAAGAACAGGGCCGTCGTCAACGAGTTCCTCACCTTGATAACCGTGGATCGCGCTGACGCTGCTTCTTTGTCCTCCGCTGTTGTGCAGTACCTGACCGGTATTGGTGTGGACTTGCGGAAAATAACAGGCATCGCGACCGACGGAGCGAGCGTAATGGTGGGGAAGAACAATGGAGTGGTGGCGCGGCTCAGAATGCGTATACCTCACCTGGCGTCAACACACTACATCGCGCATCGGTAACGTCTATGCTCGGTAGTTTCAAGTTCAGAGGATATGAACTCATGTATCTTGTTTTGAGCATGCAGGGAGGCACTTGCTGCGAAAGATGCCGCTGAAGTTGTCCCTGAGTTGAACATGATAGACGATGTCGTCCGTGCGTTTTCTGAGCTTATAGGGAGGAGCGGCGTGCAGTACCAGAAGTTTCAAAACCTGCAACGAGTGTACTGCAAGACGAATCTTGAGGCGCATGGAATACACACCGTCCGGTGGCTGTCGCGTGGCGAGGCCGTTGCCCGGCTCCTCGAGGTCTTACCAGCCGCCATCGTCGTGCTCAAGGACTACAAGCCCGACTTGTACGAGGTTGTGACCTTGTTCAAGTTTCATTGGCTACTACGCTTTCTTGTTGACATCCTGTGGTAGCTGAACCACTTGAACTAGCGGTTCCAGCAAAGACAGGTCAGTACTTGAGCTTAACTATAGTGACAAGACGAATGAACAAGTGCACTGCCCTTTACACCCCACCGTCGCTTCCTTGTGGTTGATGCAGATCGACGTCACGCTTGTGGCGCACATCGTGGAGCAGACGTGCATGCGGCTGAAGGCGCAGTACCTGAGCGGGGCACCTGGTCACACCTTTGGAAGCGGGGAGTACATGACTCTTCCCGATTTCTTCTTGAAGCACCAGAAGCATGACAAGCACGAGATGGAAGTTGAAGGCGTTGACTGCGAGGGAAATCCGGTGTCGTTCAAATTCGTTCTACACGAGCGGCCATTGAAAGGGCAAGTAACCGATGGCGACGTGACAACCTGCTATGAGCCATCGTTGAAATTTGTCCCCCATCCCGTACACCAGGCTTTGACTTCAAGAAGGCGAGCAACGAACTGTGGATGTTCACATCCACACTGTTCAGCCAGCACAACGGGGAGGATTTCCACCAGGCGCTTTCGAACATGATGCCTGATGACGGCTGGCAGCAGTCATTCCCCAACATCATGAAGATGAGGCAGGTCGTCGCGGTTCTGCCGTTAAGCACGGTGGAATGTGAACGCGGGTTCAGCAAGCAGAACCTGATCAAAACGTGGGACAGAGGGTGCCTCTTGTGAAACTGAAGAACAGGAATGAAATGACTAAGGAAAGATTGGGTACAAATACAACCCTAGAAAACCTGTACCCCATATGTGCTACCCCACTATAGCCTACAGCAACTATGTCATATAAATCTGACACACCCCCATAGGCAAAGTGGGGGAGAACAAGGGGTCACAAGACCAGTCAAGCAAAGCAAAGCAAGCTCAGGGTGGATCACAAAGTCACCACACAGTCCGAGCACAAGAGTAGGGCCAGAGGCCAGTTCACATGCAGGAGTACAGACATATATATAAAACTAGACAAGCAAGAGCAGGCATATATATATGTCACAGTACAAGAGAAGTCAAGAGGAGAGCAAGTGAGGCAAGACAGGCACAAGACCCAGCTGGGTGCAGAAGCGCTGATGGTCACAAGGCGCGAGTGCCTTGGTGAACACATCAGCAGTGTTGGCCTCAGAGGCCACGTACGCAAGTCGCAACTGACCACGCTGCTGCAGCTCACTAGCAAGGAAGTAGCGGAGAGCAATGTGCTTCGTTCTGTGCTCCAAGCGCTGCTCTCGACACAAGGCCAGCATGGCCTTGTTGTCTACGTACAGCACTGGAGGAGAACGAGGCGGCTCTCCAAGGTCAGTCAGCAGGTAGGTGAGCCAGCGAAGCTCCTGTGCAGCCATGGCCCCGGCGTAGATCTCAGCCTCACAACTGGAGCCGAGAACCGAAGACGAGCGAGTAGACCGCCACGAGACAGAGCCGGAACCAAGACTGAAGGTGTAACCCTGTGACGACCGCTGCGTAGCCTGGTCGTCAGCCCAAGAAGCGTCCGCGTGGCCGGTAAGGACCACTGGACTCCGCCCTCCAAGCACTAGCCCCATGCCCGACGTACTGCACAGGTAGCGCAATACCCTCTTCGCTGCAGCCATGTGCTCCGGTCTGTGTCTCCCAGGAGCAACATAGCGTGCAAGAATGCTCAGAGGGTATGCAAGGTCAGGTCGTGTGCAGGTCATCAGGTACATGAGGCAGCCAACAAGCTCTGCATACGGACCACTCGACTCTACGGACTCATCCGAAGGCAGAGCTGAGAGTGAGTGGCGAGTAGGCAGAGGAGTGGCCTGAGGCGAGGAGTACGTGAAGCCGAAGCGCTGAAGGACCTGCTGCACCATGTGTGACTGAGTCAAGGTAATGGTGCGGCGTGCTCTGTCCCGAGTGATCTGCAAGCCAAGGTAGCTGCGCAGTTCACCCAGGTCTGTGCACGTGTGTCTCTTCAGCAGCTCGGACTTCACGTAGGCGAGTCAAGCAGTGTCCGCTGTGGCAAAGACCAAGTCGTCGACGTACACGAGGATGTAGAACGGCGGCAGGGAAGTGTCGGTGCGAAGAAACAGCGACGGGTCAGCAGTAGAAGGAGCAAACCCAAGAGCCGCAAGCGTAGTCCTCAGTGTGTCATGCCACTCACGCGGTGCCTGGCGGAGACCGTAGACTGGCCGTCGGAGGCTCCACTGGGTGCCAGGAGGGAAAGTCCCAGTGAAGCCAGGTGGACGGCGAAGCCAGACATCCTCGTGCAGGCTACCCTGCAAGAACGCAGTGCTGAAGTCGAGAGAGTGAAGCTCGTAGTCGCGCTGAGCGGCTATGTGCAGCAGCACCCGAAGAGTAGTCATCTTCGGGGTGGGAGAGAAGGTCTGAAAGTAGTCAACTCCCTGCCGCTGACTGAAGCCACGAGCAACGTACCGTGCCTTGAAGACAGGTGGAGAGCCCGGCGGCCGCTTCACCCTGAAGATCCACATGCCACTGACGATGTTCGCCCCAGGAGGGGGAACCGCGTCAACGTAGGTGCCTGTGGACTTCCAGGAAGCCATCTCTGCATCCATAGCTGCCTGCCACTGAGAGGAGTAGGGACCCTCTACGGCCTCCGCGTAAGAACGCGGAGTCGGGATGTCTAGTGCATCCGGGTCTCCCTCAGGGGCAAGCAGTACAGACGCGAGATGAGGTGAAGCAGCCGCTAGACACTGTAACTCCTCCTGCCTGTCCTCTAGGACGTCCGTGCCAAGAGCACACTCACCCCCGACGGACGGAGGACAGACAGACGCAGACTCAGCAACAAGACTAGCAGCGTAGTCGAGACGACAGCGAGCAGCAAAGTCAACGAGCTCAGCGACTAGAGCAGACGCAGCAGTGGACTCAAAAGAGGGGTCAGTGACGACAGTAGCAAGCAGACGCGTGACAGTAGGACTGGCAGCGCGAAGAGAGTCCGACTCAGGGTCGGCAAGCGCAGGAAGAGAGGACTCAGGAGGAGAAGGCAAAGGGGCACGCAGAGGAGCAGTGGACGGACGCAGAGACATCCGGTGCGTGCCAGGGACAGGAGGAGGACGCTGACGCGAACTGCAACCACTAGCGCGAGCAGCACGAACAGGCGACGCGGGACGAGACGCAGGCTCACGACGCTCAGCAAGACCTCCAGTAGGACCAGTGTAAGGAGAGGGAGCAGGCAGTGGAGAGGAAGGCTCCAGCAGGGACTGCGACTGGACAGGCGGTGGACCCTCTACTGGAGGAGAAAGACCAAGAACCTGCTGCAGGAGCGGAACGAAGTACGGCCGAGGCCGCGCGGCAGCTCCAGACTCAGCAGGGACAGCACCAGCACCCTCAGCGACAGCACCAGCGCCACCCACACCTCCAGCGGCAGGACCAACAGCAGTAGGCTCAGCACCAACGCCCTCAGCAGCCCCAGCTCCAGGAGGACCCGCAGGTCCAGCAGCTCCGGGACCGGCAGCACTCGCACCCTCAACGGTCGAAGAAGCTCCAGCCCCAGCTCCAGCAGCACCTCCAGACTCAGCAGCACGCCTCCAGCGGCGAGCGAACCACTCGCGTAGCTCCTGTGGAGAGAGGGGCTCCCGGCGAGACGCAGCAGCAGGAGAAACCCCAGGCACAGCAGCTCCAGACGCAGCACCCCCAGCCGCAGCAGCTCCCAGCTCAGCACCCCCAGGCTCAGCAGCTCCCGACCTAGCACCCCCAGACCCAGCACCTCCAGGCACAGCACCTCCCGGCGCAGCACCCCCAGGCTCCGCACCCTCCGCAGTAGCATCCTCAGGCCCAGCACCCCCAGCAGTAGCACCCCCTAGCTCAGCACCCCCGCGCACAGCACCCCCAGAGTCAGCACCCCCAGGCTCAGCACCCGCAGCAGCACCAGAGTCACCAGTAACCTCGACCGGGTCAACGGCGTCTACCTGGGACACACCTGAGGGGGCAGGAACCTGAGGGGGGAGGGGGTCTACCGGGGGGGGAACCGGCACAAGGAAGTCCGGGGGAGGGGGGAGGGAAGGAGTGCGGTAGGGGAAGAGACGGTAGAAGGGGACTGACTCGTCGAACGTGACGTCCTGGGAGGACAGAACACGACGAGAGGAGGGGTGGTAAAACTGCCACCCTGGGGCGTCAGTGGGGAAGCCAAGGAAGACACAGGGAGCAGCGCGAGGGGACAGCTTGTCCGCAGACAAGTCGCGGACAAACGCCCGAGATCCCCAGACACGGAACACAGACGCATCGCCAACCTTCCCCGTCCACAGCAAGGCTGGGGACATCGCAGGCCGAGAGACCCGGGGGTGAAGGTTGAGCTGATGCGCCGCGTACCTCACCGCAAACGGCCACAGAAAATGGGGGGCAGCCGCATGCATCATGGACGTACGAGCGACATCCATGACCATGCCAATGCGGCGCTCAGCAATCCCATTTTGCTGTGGTGAGTCCGGAAGCGTGAAGGTCTGGCGGATCCCCCGTGCACGACAGTAGTCTCGCAGAAGGCGAGAAGAGAACTCTCCGCCTCTGTCAGAGTGCAGACGCAGAACAGGAAAGTCCGAGCCGAAGCTCTTCCTGAGCTGGAGGCGAGCCTCGCGGATCCAGTCGATCAGCACCTCAGTGACCGCACTCTTGCTGCGCAAGGGGAGGACTGTGGTGTAACGCGAGTAGTCGTCAACCACCAACAGGAAGTAGCGCTCGTAACCCTGCCCACGGACGGGGGCAGGGCCCCACACATCCATGTGAAGCGTCTGCAGGGGAGCCTCTGTCGGGGGGAAGTGGGAGGAGTGAGGAGTAGCCCGGAGGCGACCCTCGACACAGGGGACACAGGAAGGTCCTGGCCCGGAGGGGAGAGGAGGGAGAGACTGGGGAAGACCGGAGACAAGGACACGGGAAGCCATGCTCCGAAGACGGGGCAAGGAGGGGTGGCCAAGACGGTGGTGCCACAGGAGAGTCTCGTGAGACAGGAGGCGACAAGAACAGGGGGCAGACTCAGGACCTGACCGGGACGCAGCAGCAAGTACCTGACCCGACGCAGCCACCTGACCAGACGCAGGGACAGGAGGAGACTCAACGGTCAGGGTGTAGAGACTCGACCCCGGCCGACGCGAGAACGTGGCCAGGTGTCGGCCTGTGCGTGCCTCCGTGCAGTGGGTCACCCGCTGACTCGCAGGAGTGAACTGGTGAACACCCCCATCCTGCAGGTCCGCTCCACTCACCAAGTTCGTGGAGAACGAGGGAAGGTACAGACCCGACAGGGTGCCCGAAGGGGCAGCCGGACACGGGAGGACAGTGGAGAAGTGAGACAGGACAGGACCTCCAGAGGGGTCAGCAAGGGAGACTGCAACCGGCCGGCCGAGCGGCGTAAGGGTAGTGCGGTCTCGAAAGAAGGAGCGAGAAGCTCCGGAGTCAAGTGTGAAAGTGAGGGAGGACGAGGACGACTCAGTACCTGAGAGCGCAGTCTCACCAGTACCTGAGAGCGCAGACGCACTGGCACCTAGAGCAGCAGCCTCACAAGCACCCAGCGCAGCAGTACCAATGCCCGGGTCGGGCTGGAAACAGCGGTAACCCTCATTCTCCTCACTATAATCCACAACATACATAGCAGTAAGGATAGCATCAAAATCAAGATCAAAGATCGCTACACCAGCCCTGAGAAGCTCATCCCAGCGAGGGATCTCACTAGCCCCAGGGAACTGCTGACGCCAGGCGTCCGTCAGGCGGCCAAAGCAGCGCTGGGTGGCGTGGGCACCCCCACACTGCTCACCCGCGCGGTCGCCGGAACGAAGAACGTAGGTGCAGGGACCAGTACCCCCACCCCTCTGACGCCCAGCGTACCACTCACGAAGCTGCTGAGGCGAAGGGATGTCCCGAGAGCGCTGCTGCTGCTGCCGCTGCGAGCGCTGGCCACCACCACCGCCGCTACGCTGCTGGGTACCACCCCGACCAGCTCCACCCCCTCCACCACCACTGCCTCCTCCGCTGCCGCCTCCACTGCCACCACCTCCGCCGCCTCCACCTCCGCCGCTGCCTCCACCACCACCGCTGGCACCACCACCACCGTCTCCGCCGCTGCTGCCACCACCACCACCACCCCCGCCACTAGTCCCGCCGCCACCCCCACTCCCTCCGCCGCCACCGCCGCCACCGCCACCGCCCCCTCCAGCTCCACCCGCGCCCTTGCCCCCCTTGCCCTTGCTGGAGCGACGTCTCCCACTAGGGGCAGACGCCGCGCCGACCGACTCAAGACCAAGCAGGTCGGCAGCAGCAGCAGAGGCAACAGAGGGCAGCAAGGGGGAAGGAGAGCACCCCTCAAAGATGGGGGTGCGAGGGTCACCACGAGAAGCACCTACAGCAACTATGCTCTTCTCCGCTGCGAGGAGGGCCTTCTCGAGGAGGTCGACGGTGAGGGTGGTGGGACAGACTGCGAGAAAGTGGTCCCTGACGACTCGAAGGGAGTCAGGGAGGCGCGCGACTACGTAGTAGAGAGCGATGTACATGGGGGGGGGGGTTCTTAGCGCAGAACTCAGCAGGAAGGGCGGCGCGGTAGCGAGTGTCACTAGTGCGGAGGTGCGTAAAGAGGTCAGCGACAGTGGGAAAGGCAGAGAGGTCAGGAAAGAGGTAGGGAAGCATGAGACGGCTCAGTGCAGCAGTGGCAGGGGAGGAGTAGCGCGCAACTACAGCGTCGTACAAGGTCTGAGCACTCTTGTACTGACTGAAGTGCGCACGCTCAGAGGTAGGGAGGTGGCGACGCACAGCAAGACGTGCAGCAGCATCGCGGGTGGCCCACTTAGAGCGGACAGCGGGATCAGCATCAGCAGCAGGAGCAGGAGAGGCGCCAGAGGTGAGATCAAAGAGAGAAAGGTCGTCAGCCCTGTCGCACTGTAAGAACAGCTGCAGGTCATCTAGCCAGACCTCAAAATCAACGGCGCGACCCTCAGCGTCAAAAGCTAGGACACTAGGGGTAGCCATGGCGACGACAGCAACGCAGTGCAAGCAGCAGGGAAAGAGCTCGCAGTGTCAGTGGGACTGTGCTCACCAGGCCGGGCAGATCGTGTAGGTATGCAGAAAGGCGGCTCAGCGACTTGGCGGCTCGGGTGCTGGGCGGCTCGGCCGCTGGGCGGCTCGGGCGCAGGGCGGCTCGGCTCCCGGGCGGCTCGACGGCTGGGCGGTTGGGGTGCAGGGCGGGTCAGGCGCAGGGTCGGCTGCGGCTGGGCGGCTCGGCTGCGGCTGGGCGGCTCGGCGGCTCCTGGGCGGCTCGGCTGCTCCCGGGCGGCTCGGCGGCTCAGGGCGGCTCGGTTGCTCCGGGCGGCTCGGCTGCTGCTGGGGCCGTGTAGGTAGGGCGGCTGGGCCGCGAAGGTAGGGCGGCGGGCGGGCCGCTAATAGGGCGGCAGGTGGGCCGCAGGTAGGGCGGCGGCTGGCCGCAAGTAGGGCGGCAAAGGGCCGCGGGTAGGGCGGCGAAGGGCCGCGGGTAGGGCGGTGGGTGGGCCGCAGATGAGGCGGCGTAGGGCCGCAGGTAGGGCGGCGGGACGGCCGCTGGTAGGGCGGTGGTCGGGCCGCAGAAAGGCGGCGGGGCCGCGAAGGGATGGCGGGGCCGCGTCGAAGTGGCGGGGCCGCGACTGGGCGGCGGGGCCGCGACGAAGTGGCGGGGCCGCGACTGGGCGGTGGGGCCGCGATCAGAACGGGCGGCGGGGCCGCGACTGGGCGGCGGGGCCGCGACTGGGTGGCGGGGCCGCGACTGAGTGGCGGGGCCGCGCGAGGGGGTGGCGGGGCCGCGTCTGAAGGGCGGCGGGGCCGCAAGGGGACAGGGCGACTCGGAGGGTCGCAAAAAAAAAAAAAGGAATCGCGCGCCTCGGGGCGCGCTTCGGTGGGCCCTAAGCGAAGTTCCCACAGGGAACCTGCTCTATACCATGTGAAACTGAAGAACAGGAATGAAATGACTAAGGAAAGATTGGGTACAAATACAACCCTAGAAAACCTGTACCCCATATGTGCTACCCCACTATAGCCTACAGCAACTATGTCATATAAATCTGACACCTCTCAGACACCAGCCTGGAGCACCTCATGCGCTGTTCCCTTGTGCAGTATGAGGTGGACTGGTTTGAGGTGGTGGCTATCTTCAGGGGGGAGAAATTGCGCAGGTCTACAAAAGACTTCACCGGCAGCAACGAGAGCAAGACCTTGTTTGCACAAGAGGATGTAGAGGGGAGTGTGCCTACGGCAAAGTAGGTGTAGATTAGTGGGCCATTTTTCAGATGTATCGACTTTCTAAATGTAAAACAACCTCGAAGCATTGTGTGCGGGAATTTGCAGTAACAATCAATGTTGGGTGCCTGTTTGCACTGACTAGATCAGAGTAATTTTTTTTTTACCCTGCACCCATCAGACTTTGAAAAATTTCACCCTAGGACTCAGAGTTGGCCTGGCCACAGCTGGAGCTCTGATTTGTAAGGGTGAGCCTAAACCCATTTTGGGGCCTGACCGGTATGTCTTATCTCGTACACACAAATACCGTCATCACCCGGATATAAGACAGTGTTGAATAGTAGACAGGGGTTGTCTATTATACGGGTGTCTCTTATAAACAGGGTAGCCTCATTATAAGACACCTACGGTATTTGTGTGTAGGGGCAAATGGCAAATGTATAACGAGGAAGTATCTTCTAAACGGATTTTTGTCCATTTTTAAGACTGATTTTTTTAATGTATGAGATAAGACATACATGTCTTATATCCGGGCGATGACGGTAGGTGTCGTATAAAAAGGCTAGCCTGTTTATAAGAGACACCCGTATACGGTAATAGACAACCCCTGTCTACTACTCAACACTGTCTTATATCCAGGCGATGACGGTATGAGAAACACTTTTCAAGATGTGTGAAAAAAATTTCGAAGTAGTTCTGAAAGTTTCCATTTATAAGACTTATAATACAAGATAACCCAAGCATTTTTTCTAGTGTACGAGATAAGACATATATGTCTGGCGATGACGGTAGACTAACTGGAAACCCGTGTGTTGGACAGCAGGCGTCAGGCATAGTCCGCGGGTGACAGCTGCTCGCCCATGTCAGGCAGAGGTGCCATGCGCGCTGCCACCAGCAGCGCACTCACCTCCTCCTGCCTCTTCCTCCTCCTCTCCTCGCCCTCCCTCGCCTCCTGACCGTGCCTCACTCGGAACGCCATGTCCTCCCAAAGCAGCTCCTCTGCACCGTTGATGCCCTGCTTGCCTGCACTGCCATACATCACACTCTCACGGTACTGCCCGTGCAACCCACACGGCACATGCACATGGCAGGACACACAGGTGCACACACGGGGAAAAGGTTGTTGTGGGGCTGGCAGCACTGGCATAACTGGCAGCACTGGCATAACTGGCAGCACTGGCATAACTGGCAGCACTGGCATAACTGGCAGCACTGGCATAACTGGCAGCACTGGCATAACTGGCAGCACTGGCATAACTGGCAGCACTGGCATAACTGGCAGCACTGGCATAACTGGCAGCACTGGCATAACTGGCAGCACTGGCATAACTGGCAGCACTGGCATAACTGGCAGCACTGGCATAACTGGCAGCACTGGCATAACTGGCAGCACTGGCATAACTGGCAGCACTGGCATAACTGGCAGCACTGGCATAACTGGCAGCACTGGCATAACTGGCAGCACTGGCATAACTGGCAGCACTGGCATAACTGGCAGCACTGGCATAACTGGCAGCACTGGCATAACTGGCAGCACTGGCATAACTGGCAGCACTGGCATAACTGGCAGCACTGGCATAACTGGCAGCACTGGCATAACTGGCAGCACTGGCATAACTGGCAGCACTGGCATAACTGGCAGCACTGGCATAACTGGCAGCACTGGCATAACTGGCAGCACTGGCATAACTGGCAGCACTGGCATAACTGGCAGCACTGGCATAACTGGCAGCACTGGCATAACTGGCAGCACTGGCATAACTGGCAGCACTGGCATAACTGGCAGCACTGGCATAACTGGCAGCACTGGCATAACTGGCAGCACTGGCATAACTGGCAGCACTGGCATAACTGGCAGCACTGGCATAACTGGCAGCACTGGCATAACTGGCAGCACTGGCATAACTGGCAGCACTGGCATAACTGGCAGCACTGGCATAACTGGCAGCACTGGCATAACTGGCAGCACTGGCATAACTGGCAGCACTGGCATAACTGGCAGCACTGGCATAACTGGCAGCACTGGCATAACTGGCAGCACTGGCATAACTGGCAGCACTGGCATAACTGGCAGCACTGGCATAACTGGCAGCACTGGCATAACTGGCAGCACTGGCATAACTGGCAGCACTGGCATAACTGGCATAGCACTGGCATAACTGGCAGCACTGGCATAACTGGCAGCACTGGCATAACTGGCAGCACTGGCATAACTGGCAGCACTGGCATAACTGGCAGCACTGGCATAACTGGCAGCACTGGCATAACTGGCAGCACTGGCATAACTGGCAGCACTGGCATAACTGGCAGCACTGGCATAACTGGCAGCACTGGCATAACTGGCAGCACTGGCATAACTGGCAGCACTGGCATAACTGGCAGCACTGGCATAACTGGCAGCACTGGCATAACTGGCAGCACTGGCATAACTGGCAGCACTGGCATAACTGGCAGCACTGGCATAACTGGCAGCACTGGCATAACTGGCAGCACTGGCATAACTTAACTGGCAGCACTGGCATAACTGGCAGCACTGGCATAACTGGCAGCACTGGCATAACTGGCAGCACTGGCATAACTGGCAGCACTGGCATAACTGGCAGCACTGGCATAACTGGCAGCACTGGCATAACTGGCAGCACTGGCATAACTGGCAGCACTGGCATAACTGGCAGCACTGGCATAACTGGCAGCACTGGCATAACTGGCAGCACTGGCATAACTGGCAGCACTGGCATAACTGGCAGCACTGGCATAACTGGCAGCACTGGCATAACTGGCAGCACTGGCATAACTGGCAGCACTGGCATAACTGGCAGCACTGGCATAACTGGCAGCACTGGCATAACTGGCAGCACTGGCATAACTGGCAGCACTGGCATAACTGGCAGCACTGGCATAACTGGCAGCACTGGCATAACTGGCAGCACTGGCATAACTGGCAGCACTGGCATAACTGGCAGCACTGGCATAACTGGCAGCACTGGCATAACTGGCAGCACTGGCATAACTGGCAGCACTGGCATAACCAGCGAGAACTCCTTGTACGGCACAGAGGCCTCCAGTTATGCCAGAGGGATCCCTCCGCACGCCCCTCGCTCAAGCCCTTCGTTTCCCTCTGCCACGCCCACCCCACCTCCCTCACCGCACCTTGCGCAGGCGGTTCCACATGCGCAGCCACTGGTGGCGCTTCACCACGCCCAGTGCCTCCAGCAGGTAGCGCGGGCGCAGGGCCAGGGGCAGCGGCAGCACCAGCGAGAACTCCTTGTACGGCACAGAGGCCTCCAGAGGCAAGAAAGGGGCGGGTAGCTTGGCGGGCAGCAGCAGCACCGGCACACACCCGCTCATCACGGCGTCTCCCATCCCCGCTGACCACGGCAGCTCACCTGCTCGTGCTCACACGGGCACAGGCATGGCACACAGGCATGCATGCAGCGCAGCATGGGGCAAGCGCACGTGAGCGGAGAGGGGCGGGGACAGGGGAGTGCAGGCAATGCAGGCGGATGGCAGATATGGGAGGGATGGGAGGGATGGGAGGGATGGGAGGGATGGGAGGGAGAGCAGTGGTGTGAGGTGCACAGGCAAGGAGCGGGCATGAGGGTGGTGCTGACCTGGCAGCAGGAGGCAGAACTTGGCAGTGCGCATGCCGTGCCGCTCCCGTGCCCTCTCCTGCTCGTGCTGCTCGTTGCTGTGCACGTCGCCCCACACCGTCACCTCAAAGTCCATGCTGCTCGCCAGCACCGCCGCCAGCCGCACCCGCTCCTGTGTCTGCACACGCACAAGCACAGCACAGGCAGGCAAGAGGTGGCTTCTGTTGCAGAGGCATGGTGTACAGCAGGGAGGCATGCACGTGCCCCCAGGGCACCCATGGCACCCCAGTCGCCTGCCCAGCTGTATCTGTGTGCCTACTTCCGATGGGCCTCCCAACGCATGAGTCTAGAGGCACAGCCTGCGGAGAGTTGGAGGACATGAGCACTCATGATTTTTCCTGCTTCCCTTTCCCTCTTCTCTCTACCGCCTGACCTGTCCTGTACGCTGCTCACCTGTGGCGGGCCGTGGAAGAAGGCGAGGGTGGGGCGGTGGGCCCACTCGCCAGTGTCGTCCAGCACGGGCGGCACGGGCGACGCCAGCGGCACCAGTACGTCCTTGCCCACACTCACCGCCTGCTCACCCCACCCACATGCACGCACGGGCATGGGGCATGGGGCATGGGGGAGAAGGGGAGGGAGGAACGAGAAGCAGGAAGGGACGAGAGCATGAGGAGCGAGAGCCGGAAGAAACCCACGGGGCCTTGGAGTAGAGGCAATCACAGCGTGCTGCCCTACCGTGCTGTGCAGTAACACTCAACACAAGTAACCGCTGCTGCTACTTGTGTTTCTAGCTCATTTAAAACTCACGTCACCCCATGTCTCCTCTTTTCCCAACTCTCCCCCCATCAGCCCGCCCTCCCCTTCCGTCTCTCCCATGCCCTGCGTGGCCACGCGCGCGGGTCACCTGGGGGCTGGAGTGGCGGAAATCAGCGAGGAAGAAGCGAGCGGAGGCGAGCTGGCGCTTGGCGGGGGCGAGCGCATGCGCGTGCACGGCGGGCAGCAGCAGCGGCAGGGGCGCACGTGCAGGCTGGTGCTGCTGCAGCAGCGACGCCACATAGGAGAGCACGGAGTCCAGCAGGGCGGGGGGCGTGCGCAGAGAGAATGCGGCCGACGCGTTGGGGGGGCCACTGCAGGGGGGCGGGCGGGGTGGAGGGCGCACGTGCCACGTGCATGGGGTGCACGCAGGGCAGCCGCGCGCAGGGCAATGGGGGGAAAGGGGAAAGGGGAAAAAAAGGGAAACGGGGGAAAATGGGAAGGAGAGGAGAAGGGGATTGGGGGGGAGAGGAAGGGAGGGAATGGTGGAGGAGGAGGGAACAGAGGAGGATAAGAATAGGGTGGCGCGTGGAGGGCAGAGAGAGAGAGGGGCAACGCAAGGGGCGAGCGTGCAAGCGACAACGGTAGAGAGGGTAGGGAAGGGCGGCGCGCAGACGCGAGCAGGAGTGAGTGCATGGGCATGGCGTGAGTGCAGTGCATGCAGCCCAGCCCACATCCAGGCACACGCATCCCCCTGTCCACTCAACCACATGCATCCCCCCCTTCCAAGCGCCCTTGACGAACCTACGGAGGAGCAGCAGCGAGGAGAAGAGCGGCAGGAAGAGCGCGTCCGCTTGTGAGGGGTGCTCCACCACTCGCACTGCCGGCAGCCCTGCCAGGCGCACACGGGGGAGCAGGGCGAGAGCAGGGTGACGGTGCAGCACAGGGCATGCACGGGGAGCGCAGTGAGCAGGGAGCACGGCACGAGAGGAGTGGGCCGTGCAGGTGATGGAGGGGAGGGGGGGGCAGCAAGAGGGGGACGGGAGAAACACGTGGAGGGGCACAACCCGTGTGCTGGAGAAGACGCTCGCAAGGGAGAAGGCGGAGTTGCAAGGGAGGAGGGGCGAGGGGTGCACCTGTGAAGAGTGAGAGGGTGAGCCAGTACTCGGCACTGTATGTGTACACATGTGACTCTGCGTCATAAGCTGCCACCTGCACGCTCACCATCTCCTCCTCCTTCTCCTCCCCGCTACCCTCCTCTGCCGTGCCCAGGTCATCCCCCGCCTCGCCTTGCACCAGCGCAGCAGCAGAGGGGGATGGGGGGGCAGCTGTGGAGAGAGCGAGGGCGGGGGTGGTGAGCGCGAGGGAGGGCGGGAGGGGGACGTTGCTGCCGGTGACTCGGTTCCACGTGGGCACCAGGCGCGCGGGGATGCTCAACGACAGCTGTGATGACGACTGCACGCAGGGGGGGAGCACGGGCAGCGAGGGGTGGTGGGCGCGGGGGGTAGTGAGGGTGAGCACAGTCCACTACAGGGTGGGACAAAAGCCGTGGCGGCGACGTGCGCTCGCACAACCACGGCGCCCACAGCCCCTACCTGCTGCCACCCCGTCACGCGCGCTCGCCATCCGAGAGATTCGATGCGCTTCGAGGTGGGTGGGCGGGACATGACACTCTTGTGGACGAGTGCAGGGAGGCGGGAAAGGGGGCTCAAGTGAATGTACAGTCACATCGCATTCCTTCGCAAACCATGAGCGGAGCAAACGAAAGACAGGGATGGCATGGGTGCAGGAGAGTGGGGTCAGCCCGAGGTCGCACATTGAGCAGCCCGAAGCTCATGGACGGGTCGAGCGGCACGATAAACACTCGCAGCGCCTCCACGCGCCGCGGCTTCCTCGTCGTTGCGCCGGGCTCAGTCAGCGCGCTTTGATAATGCGGCGCGATTGTCAGCCGAACCGCGACGTACGCCAGGAGCAGCAGAGGCAGCGCCGCGACGCTCAGCGTGCGGCGGAGCGACGTGGCATGGCGGCGCGCCACGGACGAGGCGGCTGCGGGCCATCCGCGCCACGATTGTTGCGACGACTGTGAGTCGGAGGGCGACGAGGAGGTTCGCACGCGAAGCATGGCGGGTTGGATCTGAGGGCGACTGGGAGATCGCCCAGCGCACCCACGTGAGCGCGAAGCGAGGAGTGTAAGAGCGACTGGTCCTTCACATGCGGTTCCTCCTCCACCTGGCGGTGCCTAAGCGCACTCTGCGCCAGTCTGTCTGGTCCGCGCACATGCTTCCCTCGGCGTGGAGCATATGCCACAAGTTCGGTTGCGGGTGGTCCGCTAAAGGGCGATCCGCATGTTTCGCGAACAATTATCTCCGTACGCACCCACGTCCGAGACTTGCGGAACGACCGACTCACGTATGGTGCAAAGGTACAGAACGTGCGGTTGTTCACGGAAGATGCGGATGATGGCCAACGGGTTACACATGATGCTCACCCCCTGCACGCGAAATTGCCTCGCACCTGATGGAAACCTTGCACCCGTGGGTTTTGTGCCGTGAGGCTGCACCCACGTTACAGGCACGTCAACCAATACGAACCACAGAAACTGAAGTCTGACTGAAGAGAATGCAGTCAAAAAGTCAACGGTGAGTTACAAATCTTTTTACAAGCCCTTTTTGCCCGAAACGAATTGACGAAACCTCCGCGAATTGCAGGAATCGTTTATACGCCCAGAGGGTAAGGCGAGGTCGGGGGGCTCAACCGGGCATCGTGTGTACTTTCGTTGGCTGCAAGTTGAGGTCGATTTGGGTGCAAGTTGAGTGTGTTGTGTTCCCACGCCCTTATGCAAGGACTGGTCAGCGTGCATTGCCAGTTTGTAATGTGACTTGCAATTGAGTGAACCAATTGTGGTACTTGACCATTGCGAGATACATTGCAAAGCAAACACTTCTAGAAAGTTCACATACGCTGTAATATACAGTAATTTAATGCTACAATAACTCTCTCCAGTGACCAAGTAATTTCATTTCAAACTTGTGTTAGCAGTCCTCCAAAATCTTAGGGTTTTATTTTACATTCCAATCTCCGCTCCACCCACAAGGATTCTCTCCTCCCCCATGTTGGGAACAATAAATCCTAAAGCGCCTCTGTCGTGTCAAAACCCAAGACACTAGCGAAGCAGTCCGAATCGAAGCATCGAGTCAAACCTCGGAGGTTAGGGTAACCGCCTGGAGGTTACGGGAAAGTCAAAGGTCAGCGACCTTTGACTCGACAATTACAGCGCGACAACAAGGACACACAACACAACTGACTCGACATTGAGCAGTTGCCCGAGTCGCACTGTATTGAATCGCAACAGTAAAACGGTTTGAATCTATCTAATCGTATTCCTTGTACTCTTATATAAACCTTGTATTTGCTTGCTTTAATTAATCAACTTTGCTCTCACACACTAGTGCAAGGTCGGTTCACAAGTTTCATTAAACGCTTCCGCTATTGCAAATTGAGAAAGTGTGAACGAGAATGAATGACTATGAAGTGAAGTGAATACAAATAGGAAACCCTAATTGTGTTGTACCCCCTATGGGATACCCCACTATAGCCTACAGAAACAAGTAAGTTATATGTTCTGACACACCCCCATAGGCAAAGTGGGGGAGAACAAGGGGTCACAAGACCAGTCAAGCAAAGCAAAGCAAAGCTCAGGGTGGATCACAAAGTCACCACGCATTCCGAGCACAAGTTCAAAGGCCAGAAGGCCAGTTCACATGCAAGATCATATATAGAGATATACAAGAGTCAAGCAAGCAAGAGCAAGAGTATATATAGGCGAAGGTACAAGCAAGGTCAAGAGGAGAGCAAGTGAGGCAAGACAGGCACAAGACCCAACTGCGTGCAACAACGCTGATGATCACAAGGCGCAAGTGCCTTGGTAAAGACATCAGCAGTGTTGGCCTCAGAGGCCACGTACGCAAGTCGCAACTGTCCACGCTGCTGTAGCTCACGAGCAAGAAAGTAGCGGAGAGCAATGTGCTTCGTTCTGTGCTCCAGTCGCTGCTCTCGACACAAGGCCAGCATGGCCTTGTTGTCTACGTACAGGACTGGAGGAGAACGAGGCTGCTCTCCAAGGTCGGTCAGCAGGTAGGTGAGCCAGCGTAACTCCTGTGCAGCCATAGCCCCAGCGTAGATCTCAGCCTCACAACTGGAGCCGAGAACAGAAGACGAGCGGGTAGCCCGCCACGAGACAGAGCCGGAACCAAGGCTGAAGGTGTAACCCTGTGACGACCGCTGCGTAGCCTGGTCGTCAGCCCAAGAAGCGTCTGCGTGCCCAGTGAGGACCACTGGACTGCGCCCTCCAAGCACTAGCCCCATGCCCGACGTACTGCACAAGTAGCGCAACACCCTCTTCGCTGCAGCCATGTGCTCAGGTCGGTGTCTCCCAGGAGCAACAAAGCGTGCGAGAATGCTAAGAGGGTATGCGAGGTCAGGTCGTGTGCAGGTCATCAGGTACATGAGGCAGCCAACAAGCTCTGCAAACGGGCCACTCGACTCTACGGACTCATCCGAAGGCAGAGCTGAGAGCGAGTGGCGAGTAGGCAGAGGAGTGGCCTGAGGCGAGGAGTACGTGAAGCCGAAGCGCTGAAGGACCTGCTGCACCATGTGTGACTGAGTCAGGGTAATGGTGCGGCGTGCTCTGTCCCGGGTGATCTGCACGCCAAGGTAGCTGCGCAGTTCACCCAGGTCAGTGCACGTGTGTCTCTTCTGCAGCTCGGACTTCACGTAGGCGAGTCCAGCAGTGTCAGCTGTGGCAAAGACCAAGTCGTCGACGTACACGAGGATGTAGAACGGCGGCAGAGAGGTGTCGGTGCGCAGAAACAGCGACGGGTCGGCAGTAGAAGGAGCAAACCCAAGTGCCGCGAGCGTAGTCCTCTGTGTGTCGTGCCACTCACGTGGCGCCTGGCGGAGACCGTAGACTGGACGCCGGAGACTCCACTGGGTACCAGGAGGGAAAGACCCAGTGAAGCCAGGTGGGCGACGCAGCCAGATCTCCTCGTGCAGGCTGCCCTGCAAGAAAGCTGTGCTGAAGTCGAGAGAGTGCAGCTCGTAGTCACGGTGAGCAGCAACGTGCAGCAGAACCCGAAGAGTGGTCATCTTCGGGGTGGGGGAGAAGGTCTGAAAGTAGTCAACCCCCTGCCGCTGACTGAAGCCACGAGCCACGTAACGCGCCTTGAAGACAGGCGGAGAACCCGGCGGCCGCTTCACCCTGAAAATCCACATGCCACTGACGATGTTCGCCCCAGGAGGGGGAACAGCGTCAACGTAGGTGCCTGTGGACTTCCAGGAAGCCATCTCTGCATCCATAGCTGCCTGCCACTGAGAGGAGTAGGGACCCTCTATCGCCTCCGCGTAAGAGCGCGGAGTCGGGATGTCTGGTGCATCCGGGTCTCCCTCAGGGGCTAGCAGTACAGACGCGAGACGAGGTGAAGCGGCGGCCAGACACTGGAACTCCTCCTGCCTGTCCTCAAGGACGTCCGTGCCAAGGGCACACTCACCCCCGACGGACGGAGGACAGGCGGACTCAGACTCAGTGACAAGACGAGCAGTGTAGTCTAGACGACAGCGCGCAGCAAAGTCGACAAGCTCAGTGACAAGGGCAGACGCAGCAGACGACTCGAAGGAAGGGTCAGTGACAGCAGTAGCAAGGAGACGCGTGACAGTAGGACTGGCAGCACGAAGAGAGTCCGACTCCGGGTCGGCAAGAGCAGGAAGAGAGGAAGCAGGAGGAGAAGGCAAAGGGGCACGCAGAGGAGCAGTGGACGGACGCAGTGACATCCGGTGCGTGCCAGGGACAGGAGGAGGACGCTGACGCGACCCGCGACCACTAGCGCGCTCAGTACGAACAGGCGACACAGGACGAGACGCAGGCTCACGACGCTCAGTAAGACCTCCAGTCGGACCAGCGTAGGGAGAAGGAGCAGGCAAAGGGGAGGCAGGCTGTAGCTGTGGCTGTGACCGGACAGGCTGCGGACCCTCTAAGGGAGGAGGAGGAGGTGTAAGACCAAGAACCTGCTGCAGGAGCGGAACGAAGTACGGTCGGGGCCGCGCGGCGACGCTAGAAACAGCAGGAACAGCACCAGCAGCCCCGGCAGGAGCACCCACTCCAGCAGCACCTCCAGCAGCACCACCAGAAGCTCCAGAACCTCCAGCAGCAGCACCAGGAGCACTGTCAGTCGGACCGCCAACGGCAGGCTCAGCGCCAACACCCTCAGCAGTACCAGCTCCAGGAGAACTCTCAGACCCAGCAGCTCCAGCACCCAAAGTACGAGCACCGGCGGGACGCGCGGCAGCAGTACCCTCTGCAGCCGAAGAACCACCAGCACCAGCAGCACGCCTCCAGCGCCTGGCAAACCACTCACGCAGCTCCTGTGGGGAGAGTGGCTCCCGGCGAGACGAAGCACCCCCAGGCACAGCACCCCCAGGCTCAGCACCCCCAGGCTCAGCACCCCTAGGCACAGCACCCCCAGGCACAGCACCCCCAGGCATAGCACCCCCAGGCGCAGCACCCCCAGGCTCAGCACCCCTAGGCACAGCACCCCCACGCACAGCACCCCCAGGCTCGGCACCTCCAGGCTCAGCACCCCCAGGCACAGCACCCCCAGGCCCAGCACCCCCAGGCTCAGCACCCCCAGACTCCGCACCCCCAGGCTCAGCTCCCGCAGCAGCACCAGAGTCACCAGTGACCTCGACAGGCTCGACCGCGTCTACCTGGGACACACCTGAAGGGGCAGGACCCTGAGGGGGGAGGGGGACTACCGGGGGGGGACCTGGTACCAAGAAGAGCGGGGGTGGGGGGAGGGACGGAGTGCGGTAGGGGAAGAGGCGGTAGTAGGGTACCGACTCGTCGAACGTGACGTCCTGGGAGGACAGAACACGTCGAGAGGTGGGGTGGTAAAACTGCCACCCAGGGGCGTCGGGGGGGAACCCCAGGAAGACGCAGGGAGAAGCACGAGGGGACAGCTTGTCCGCAGACAGGTCGCGAACAAACGCCCGAGATCCCCAGACCCGGAACGCCGACGCATCGCCAACCTTCCCCGTCCACAGCAGGGCTGGGGAGGTCTCCGGTCGAGAGACCCTGGGGTGGAGGTTGATCTGGTGCGCAGCGTACCTGACCGCAAACGGCCACAGAAAATGGGGAGCAGCCGCATGCATCATGGACGTACGAGCGACGTCCATGACCATGCCAATGCGGCGCTCAGCAATCCCATTCTGCTGTGGTGAGTCCGGAAGCGTGAAGGTCTGACGGATGCCTCGCGCACGACAGTAGGCACTCAGGAGGCCAGAAGAGAACTCTCCGCCTCTGTCCGAGTGCAGACGCAAAACAGGGAAGTCAGAGCCAAAGCTCCTCCGAAGCTGGAGACGAGCTGCGCGGATCCAGTCGATCAACACCTCAGTGACCTCACCCTTGCTGCGCAAGGGGAAGACTGTGGTGTAACGCGAGTAGTCGTCAACCACCAGCAGGAAGTAGCGCTCCTGACCCTGTCCACGGACGCGGGCTGGGCCCCACACGTCCATGTGAAGCGTCTGCAACGGGGCCTCTGTCGGAGGAAACTGGGAGGAGTGAGGGGCAGCACGCTGGCGCCCCTCGACACAGGGGACACAGGTAGGGCCAGGGCCCGGAGGAAGGGGAGGGAGAGACCGGGGAAGACCAGACACAAGGACTCGCGAGGCCATGCCTCTGAGCCGAAGCAGAGAGGGGTGGCCAAGGCGGTGGTGCCAGAGGAGGGTCTCGTGAGACAGACGACGACACGAGCAGGGGGCAGACTCAGGACCAGACCTGGACGCTGCAGCAAACACCTGACCAGACGAAGGGACCCTACCAGACGTAGCACCTGGAGGAGAAGCAGTGGTCAGTGTGTACAGGCTCGACCCTGGCCGACGTGTAAACGTAGCCAGGTGGCGACCTGTATCCGCCTCCGTGCAGTGGGTCACCCGCTGACGAGCAGGGGTGAACTGGTGGACACCCGCATCCTGGAGGTCAGCACCACTCACCAAGTTCGTCGAGAACGAGGGGAGGTAGAGACCAGTCAGGGTGCCAGAGGGGGCCGCCGGACACGGGAGGACAGTGGAGAAGCGAGACAGGACAGGCCCCCCAGAGGGGTCAGCCAGGGACACCGCAACCGGCCGACTCAGCGGCGTGAGAGTGGTGCGGTCCCTAAAGAAGGAGCGAGACGCTCCAGAGTCAAGGGTGAAGGTGTGAGAGGCCGAAGCCGACACAGTACCTGAGAGGGCAGACTCACCAGCACCTGAGAGCACAGACGCACTGGCACCTAGAGCAGCAGCCTCACTAGTACCTGACGCGGCAGTACCAATGCCCGGGTCGGGCGGGAAACACCGGTAACAGTCATCCTCATCACTACCAGTCACATCATACATAGCAGAGAGAATAGCATCAAAATCAAGATCATAAATAGCTACACCAGTCCTAGACAGCTCTCCCCAGCGGGGGATCTCAGCGGCCTCCGGAAACTGCTGACGCGAGGCGTCGGTCAGGCGGCCAAAGCAGCGGCGGGCTGTGTGGGCGCCTCCACACCTCTCCCCTGCACGGTCACCGGTGCGAAGAACGTAGGGGCAGGGACCAAGCGCACCACCACGCTGACGCTGCAAGTACCACTCACGGAGCTGCTGAGGGGCGGGGACGGTGCGAGAGCGCTGCTGCTGCTGTGGCTGCTGCTGCGGCTGCTGCTGCTGCAGCTGCTGGCGCTGACCACCCCCAGAGCTGCTCCGCTGGGACGAGCCACTCCGACCCCCGCCTCCACCGCCACCCCCGTCTCCACCGCCACCTCCCCCACCAGGACCGTCGCTCCCACCGCTCCCACCGCCTCCTCCGCTACCACCTCCGCCGCCACCTCCGCCTCCACCGCCGCCACCAGTACCTCCACTCCCGCCACCACCCCCACCGCCACCCCCACTCCCCCCGCCACCCCCACCGCCTCCTCCACCGCCCCCTCTAGCTCCACCCGCTCCCTTGCCCCCCTTGCCCTTGCCAGAGCGGCGTCTGCCGCTGGGGGCAGACGCCGCGCCGACCGACTCAAAACCAGCGAGGTCGGCCGCAGCGGCAGAGGCGACAGAGGGCAGCAGGGGGGAAGGACCACACCCCTCAAAGATGGGGGTGCGAGGGTCACCCCGAGAGGCCCCTACAGCGACAATACTCTTCTCAGCCGCTAGCAGGGACTCCTCAAGGAGGTCGACAGTGAGAGTGGTGGGACAGACAGAGAGAAACTGGTCCCTAACGACACGAAGGGACTCAGGGAGACGGGTGACGAGAAAGTAGAGAGTGATGTACATGGGAGGAGGGTTCGCAGCGCGGAACTCAGCAGGAAGGGCAGCGCGGTAGCGGGTGTCACTAGCACGGAGGTGGGTAACGAGGTCAGCGACAGTGGGAAAGGAAGCGAGGTCAGGGAAGAGAAACGGTAGCATGAGGCGGCTAAGGGTAGCGGAGGAAGGGGAGGAGTAGCGTGCAACTACAGCGTCGTACAAGGCCTGAGCGGTCTTGCACTGACAAAAGTGGGCACGCTCAGAGGAAGGGAGGTGGCGACGCACAGCAAGACGTGCAGCAGCATCGCGGGTCGCCCACTTGGAGCGAACGGCAGAGTCAGCATCAGCAGGTGGGGCAGGGACAGCGCCAGAGACAAAGTCAAAGAGAGAGACCTCATCTATCGCATCACACAGTAAGTACAGCTGCAGGTCTTCAATCCAGACGGCAAAGTCAATGGCCCTCCCCTCAGCGTCAAAAGTAAGAACATTGGGGGTGGCCATGGCAGCAGCTGAAAGTCTCACCGGGCTGGGAGAGTCGGGTAGGTCAGCAGCAGAGGAACACAGCTCAGGAACAGCAGCACGGCTCCTCAGGCGGCTCGGGCGGCTCGGGCGGCTCGGGCGGCTCGGGCGGCTCGGGCGACTCGGGCGGCTCGGGCGGCTCGGGCGGCTCGGGCGGCTCGGGCGGCTCGGGCGGCTCGCTCGGCTCGGGTGGCGTAGGGGCTCACGGGCGGCGCGGGCTGCTGGGGCTGCTCACGTGCAGCACGGCGGGCTGCAGCAGGGGCCGCGGGGAGGGCTGTAGCGGGGCCGACGGCGGGCCGACGGCGGGCTGTAGCGGGGCCGGGGCGGGCTGTAGCTGGGCCGGCGGCGGGCTGTAGCAGGGGCCGGTGGCGGGCTGTAGCGGGGCCGGCGGCGGGCTGTAGCTGGGCCGGCGGCGGGCTGTAGCTGGGCCGGCGGCGGGCTGTAGCTGGGCCGGGGGCGGGCTGTAGCTGGGCCGGCGGCGGGCTGTAGCTGGGCCGGCGGCGGGCTGTAGCAGGGGCCGGTGCGGGCTGTAGCGGAGCCAACGGCGGGCCGTAGTGGGGCCGGTGGCAGGCTGTAGCGGGGCCAGTGGCGGGGTGTAGCGAGGCCAGTGGCGGGCTGTAGCGGGGCCGACAGCAGCTGAAGCGGGGCCGGCGTAGGGCCGTGGCGGGGCCGACGAGGTCTGGGCGGGGCCGACGAGGGGCCGAAGTGGGGCCTAGGCGGGCCGGCGGGGCCTAAGCGGGGCCAACGCGGGGCCGACGAGGCCTAAGCAGGGCCAACGCGGGGCCGACGGGGTCTAGGCGGGGCCGACGCGGGGCCAAAGCGGGGCCTAAGCGGGGCCGACGGGCCTAAGCGGGGCTACGCGGGGCCGACGTGGGGCCTAAGCGGGGCCGACGGGGGGTTACGCGGGGCCGACGTGGGGCCTAGGCGGGGCCGACGAGGAGCCGACGGGGTCTAGGTGGGGCCGACGCGGGGCCTAAGTGGGGGGGGGGGCCGACGAGGGGCCTAAGCGGGAGCACGACGGGGAGGGCGACACGGAGGGTCGCTAAAAAAAATGCGCGCCTCGGGGCGCGCTTCGGTGGGCCCTAGGAACAGGCCCTAAGAAGGGACCTGCTCTGATACCATGAGAAAGTGTGAACGAGAATGAATGACTATGAAGTGAAGTGAATACAAATAGGAAACCCTAATTGTGTTGTACCCCCTATGGGATACCCCACTATAGCCTACAGAAACAAGTAAGCTATATGTTCTGACACAAATATCCTACCCAGAGTTATCCTCTGCAAAGATCCTTAAGGGCTTTCTCAGCCCAACATGGTATGAGAGCTGACAGGGGAAAACTCTAATCATTACAAGATCATTACAAGACATGGCAACAAACAAGGAAAGGAGCTCCCCTTAATGGCTCCTCGGGCACTACTCCTACTCCACCGCCAGCCTCTGGCCTGCAGACAGAGGAAGGCACGGCAGCAAGACCAAGGGGAACGTCAACCGAGACCCCCACGAACCATCCTTCTGACTTCGACCAGAGCATGATGGAGAAATTTTTCTCCTTCATGTCCTTCTACGAGCACCACCAGCAGTCGGGACCTGCACAGACACACAACAGCAACAACGGAGCGACACCCATGAGCCTTGACGGGTCGTCATATGCGCGAGGGAATCAATAGCAGCAACCCACCTTCGCCCCGTACGAGCGCGGGTCGATCAGCTTCCTGCCTCAACCTCCACCTGCGCAAGACAAACCAATGGACGCGTTACAAGTTCAGTCGCAATTCGCGCATGTCTTGAAACTGCAAACATCAAGACCTTTTGACAGAAAGGACTTCTTCACCTGGTCCTTTGAATTCGAGTTAATGATGGAGGGCGCGCAGATACTCGGTTTCTTCGACGGATCCCTGCAGTATCCAGCAAACGGCACACAGTATGAGAAGCAGCAGTATACGTATCAATCGATGATGGCGTATAATATTCTACTAAGAAACATCACACCAACTCAGCAGCAGAACATTCGCTCTTACCGGAACTTCGGCAACTCGGCGGAACTCGCGTATGGCCATATGAAGAACCTGTATCAAGCAACAGACAGTGTAAACCAGAGCAGGTTAATGGCGCAGTTGACAACAGTCGAAATGAAACCAGGAGAAAAGGGGTTGGCGTGTATCAGCCGATGTCGCGAATTGCGCGACAAGCTTCTTCGATGCGGAGGATCAATCTCTGAAGACGCCTTCGTGACAGTCATCATCGGTGGCCTCGGTCCTCAGTGGCGCGCCACCAAAGCAATTCTTCGAGCCCACGGAAGAATCTCTGAAGCAGCACTCTGCGCCGAAATCCACGCCGAGCAGCAGGATATGGACCTGCAAGAAGAAAGGCACAAGAAGAAGTCATTAGCACCGGAGTTTGCGTTTCACACTCAGCGACGATACAACAATCGACAACAGCAACAAGTAAAGACAGTACCTCCGTTCTGTCACATCTGCAAGACATCAGGGCACCCACGCACGCATTGCCCATCCCGTCAGACGACACCACAGCGACAACTGCGGCCTTCAAGCTCCCAAGTTGCTTTGACACAAGCAAGTCCGACAACCACGATCCAAGCTTCAACGACTTCAACTGGACAACCTGCACAAGGAGCAAGAAACATAGTCAACTGCATGGTGAAGATAAACGATTCTTGCACAACAGAGTCACCACCCCACTACTCACCAGAAGAGGAGCTCGACAACAGGACGCCTCGCCGCGAATCACTCCACCCGAATCCAATTTACGCCGCCATCGCTCAAAGTGAACCGCCCGGCCAAGACGCTTGGTTCTTGGACAGTTGCTGCGGGCAACACATGTGCTCGTCCGGGCGCTTCGTACAACGCGAACATCGACTCCAGCGAGAAGTAGTCATCACGGTCGCCAACAATCAAAACCTGCGCACACGACGACAAGGAGTGGTACAGCTTCAGTCAAGAGAAACAAACGTCATACTGCACATGTCAAAGGTACTCATAGCAGAAGGACTCGGTTACAACTTATTGAGTGTTAGCCAGCTGATGGCGAAGGGGATTCACCTGGAAGCCGACAGCACCACCCAGGAGTTTAAATTATACCACGGGAGGGGCGGTCTCTACATCGGGAAAGCAGTGTTGAAGAACAACGTCTTCGTTCTCGACTTCGTTCCCGACCTGGGCACTGCAGACAGCGACGCCATCGTGAACTTTACTGACTGGACACACCCTCCGGATCTCGATCCCGACTTCAGCCCGGGAGGTTTCTGGTACTCCCACACTATCCCTGAAACAGAACGAACACGAGCGTTAGCAACGATTCATCAAACGGCAGCAGCAGAGACAACATCGGCAGCAGCAACAACTACGGCAGCAGCAGAGACAACATCGCCAGCAGCAACAACTACGGCAGCAGCAGAGACAACATCGGCAGCAGAAACAACTTCGGCAGCAGCAGAAACAACATCGGCAGCAACAACAACTTCGGCAGCAGCAGAGACAACATCGGCAGCAGCACAGACAACATCAGCAGCAGCAGGAACAACGACACCAGTCACAGTCGACGAAGCACCACCAACACCCGCACAACAGCTGAATCCAACTCAACGCGAAGTCCACCGAAGCGCCAATTTCGTCGCCAGTTTTTACTCCAACTCCGACGCATACCAACGTTCACCCGGACACCGCGCCTCTGAAGAAATCTGGCACGCACGCACAGGACATCCAAGCAACACGGTCTTAAATAATACGATAAGAGCAAAAGTTCTTGACAAAGACTCCCTACTACTACCTGACGGAAGAGAACTCCAAAAGGCACGAGGGACTTGCCTTATATGCCCCGAAGCTGACTTACCTCATCGACCGTTCGCTCCCCACCACAACCCGAGCGCACCAGCGTACGCACCACTCGAAAAGGTTTACAGCGACATCCTCTAGAATCGCGAACCAGGACAAGTCACCTACAACTACACCATCACCTTCATCGACGCCGCCACTCGATACGTCTGGCATCGCAACCTACCCAGCCGCGACATGGCACTCGCAGCATTCGCCGCCTGGCTACCGATAGCAGAGAGGGAATCTGGAACGCAGCTGAAAAGCTTCCAGTCAGACGGAGGTGGCGAGTACACCTCTCAGCGCCTCAAGCAGTACCTGGTGGAAAGAGGGATCAAGCAACTCCTCTCCCTTCCCTACGCACATCAGCAGCAAGGTGTTGCAGAACGAATGAACAGGACCCTGCAGAACAGCATGCGCAAACTGCTACGTGGCATGCGGCTACCCAACCACCAGTGGCCAGCAGCAATGGACCACGCTGTCATGCTGCACAACTTGTTGTCGTCGTCGTCACTCCCGAACAACGCATCACCGCATCTGCTGTGGACAGGGAAGCAGGGCAGCACAAAAATGTTACGAGTTTTCGGGTGTATGGTACAGTACCGACCCCCAGAAGCACGAGCGGGAAGATTTTCGCAACGGGCACAGTGGGGACTACACCTCGGCATCGAGAAAAATTACAACGCGTGGAGAATCTTCGACGTCCACACAAAAGAAACAGTAGCAGCACGTGATGTGATCTTCTACGAACGACTCACCCTTCAGACGTACCTCGCCAACTTGCACGAGAATCGGGACCTCACCGGTGGCTTTCGTGGTGAACGAGCCTTC
The DNA here is from genome assembly GCA_948144175.1 of Closterium sp. NIES-65. Lineage (NCBI taxonomy): Eukaryota > Viridiplantae > Streptophyta > Zygnematophyceae > Desmidiales > Closteriaceae > Closterium > Closterium sp. NIES-65. Next base: position 3,874,154 of record CANXME010002170.1, on the reverse strand, counting down.
GCGTCAGCAGCGGACGAAGCAGACTGGGATGAACAGAACGTTGACAACACATCGGAGGAAGCCGGACCTCTCCCGTACTGCTCCGTCGACGTGCCCATGGATGAGGATAATCCTCGCGACAGTAACAACGCCGAAGTCTTCTACCATATCGCCGACAATGGTTACGTACCTGCGACAGTCAACACCAACGAAGCAGAAAGGGTAGGGCCAAATTTCATACCCGACCCAGAAGCGGGAGACGAAGCAGCTTATCCCGAGGATCCAGAACTCCCTCGATACTCACAGACTGGGCTGCAAATCCTTGGCCTCGTCACCGCAGTCCACGGGAACGCCGGCAGCACTCTTCCTAAGGAGCCTGTGACAGTTCAGCAGGCTCTGGGGGGGGGAACACAGGGAGAAATGGCGTGAAGCCATGGACAAAGAGCTGAAGGCACTGGAGGAGCGCAATACCTGGAAAATCGTTCCCATCGGCGTAGCACAAAACAAGACTATCCTTACCGGGAAGTGGGTCTGCCGTGTGAAGACGAAAGCTGACGGTGTGAGAGGACGTCCCCGTTATAATATTTTCTCACTATTATATTTTTCCGTTATCCTATTCTCCCTTTTCTCCTCTTTATTTTGGTCTTTATCTCATCTCAATCGGCCTACTATTCTATTTTCTAGAGCCTTCTATTTATTTCTCTTATTTCCTACTTTTCCCACCGACATACCTATTATACGGCACCGACAGCGCCGACAGTGGTGTATACGGTGTAATCTGGGCGTAATCCCAAGTGCCAATAGACTTGCGTGCTTATGCGCACTTGTGATTGTAGTATCGGGAAGGGTGTGTTCCCGAAGGTTCGTTTTATCTCGTTTATCCTTGTACTTTCCGAGTATAAATAGGCCTTGTATTCAGTTTTAGTGACAAGTTTCGATGGAGAATTCGATCCTGTGACACTTGGTAATCAGAGCCGTTCTCACTCGACAACTCTCGGCTAAGCAGCGGTCGCGGAAAAAATCGCCTCGAAAAACCGCCGGGGGCGACCAATTCGACGCCGAATTCTGGTAAGTACCAGTTCCGCGCTTTTCGAATTAACCCCCTCGCGTGGTTTTTTGAACAGGATGGGTTCGCCCGCGACCAACGACGTTACGCAGCAGCTCTTCGCGCAAATCGCCAAGATGGAAGCGGAGATGCGAGCGACGACTGAACGGTCGCGATTGGAGAACGAGCAGATGCGAAACGAACTGCAGCGCGTTACGCGGCTCCTCTCGACCATGAACATTCCTGCTTCGACGGCTTCGCAGCAGTCGCAGCGTCAGTTCGAGGTTCCGAAACTTCGCTCGCCGGAATCGTTCGACCCTAGCGATCGAAAATCCGACGTCAGGCGATGGCTCGCGACGATGGAAATTTATTTCGCGGCGATCGGATGGACGACAACGGAGTACGACGGCGAGAAAATTCGTCTCGCGACAACGTTGATGCGCGGTCCAGCTCTCGAGTGGCTCGGAAGCAACAGTAGCATTTTCCAGGGCGAAGCCACGTGGCAGCAGTTCCGGGCAGACCTTCTCAAACGTTTTGAGCCGATTAATTCCACTTATATTGCGCGCGAAAAATTACATCACCATAGGCAATTCGGGAGTGTCGCGCAATACACGCAGCAGATGGAGGAATTTTATAATCGCATTCCCGACATTACCGAGGGTGAAAATATTCAGTCCTACATCGCGGGGCTGAAAACCGACATTCGGCGCCAGGTTGCAGCAGCGAATTGCAGCAGCTACAGCGAAATTGTATCGGCCGCGGAGCGTTTTGACTTGGTCAACTCCGGGACACGACGACCCCACGTCGTCGGATCACGACAAGGGGATCGCTCGGCTTCAACCACGTTCGCCGACCCCATGGAAGTCGACAAATTCGACGCGAGTTCACGTTCTGCAAAAAACAAAACACTTTGCGAATTTTGCGGCGGAAACGGACATCGGATTGTCGACTGTTTTCACATGAAATCTGCACGTGCGGCATTCCGAGCTCGTGGGAGTGGCGAAACTAAAAACAAAAAGTCAAAAAACGGATCTCGCCAATGATTGCGGATCGTGCTGGCGAGAAAAAACAGATCCGAAAGCGTCAGCGCAATCTGGACCGAATCGAAATTGAAGGACAGCATTGGGCGCGAGATTTGGAGAATCAAGGGCGAAATCCCAAGCCCCTTGACCGAAATTTGTCAGAGGAATTCGCCGAGGAAAAGAAAACCTCCGCGAAAACAGACTCGACCAAGACGGGAACTCTCCAATTCGACCCCGGAAAAAAACAGAATTCGTTAAAGTTATCTTTCAAAGATGCTTTAATGAAGACTGGCGATTTTCGCGGGTCCGGAGCCATAAACAAATTCCGGGAAGAACTCCAGAGGAAGCAGACAATTAAAGAAGTGGTACCGGTGCCTACGGAGCTGGGGAAAAAATTAAGGAGTGTGGAAAGGAGTAGACCTTTTCACGGCGTCAACGTCCTCTCCCGGAACCAGCCCAAGACGACTCTCCACTCCCCAGGGAAGAAGTCTATGGAGCTGAAGCAGCTGAAGAGGCAGCTGGGAGTTCAACAGAAGCTGCAGAAACTCCGAAAACCCCTCCAGGATGCATCCAGTGGATCGCAGGCGTCGACCGGATCCACCCCCTCAGGGTCAACTTGTACGGTTACTACCTCTACTCCTGGCGTTGGAGAAGAGCCTTTCTCCACGCAGCCCAGGCCAGCTAGTTGTCCATAAGAAAGCAGTGGAACCACGGTGTGTACTGAATATTGGGATGTACCCTATGATCCTATTAATGAGACTATTTTTGGGTACTCCGAGCAACGCTCACCACTCCTGCTCGAGGTGATCTGCAACGGACAGCGCCTCCAAGCACTCGTGGACAGCGGGGCGTCGCACAGCGTCTATGACAAAAAGGCAATCGATCGACTCGGAAGTGACATCAAGTCCTCAAACTTCTCTGCAACGATGGTGGATGGCAGTAAGCTACCTATCTACGGGGAAACACGGTTGCTACTCCAGATTGGACCCCTTCGATGGAAGCCTGCTCTCCCCGTCACAAATATCAAAGGACTCGACGTAATCTTCGGGAGAGACTTTCTTAAAAAGTTCAACCCCGAGATCAACTGGGTTAACCAGACGGCCAACATCAACAACAACGGGAGGAAAATCAGCCTTCCCAAATGGGACGACATGGGAAATATTCCAGTCGAGACACTCGCACGCTTTGAAAAGAACGTCAAACGGACCACGGCGGGATTCATGGCGATAGTCAACGAGGCAGACAACGGAGAGAAGCAGACCCAGGAACTTCCTCCAGCAGTCAAGAAAATTCTTGAAGAGTTCTAGGACGTTCTCCCCGACGATTTACCTGATCAACTACCGCCATACCGGACACATCAACACGAGATCGTAGAAGAGCCGGGGTCCAAGCCAACATTTCGAGCACCATACCGGCTGAGCCCGACAGAGCTTGCCGATATGAAAAAACAAATAGAGTATCTCCTGGAGAAAGGGCTGATTCGACCTTCGACTTCGCCGTACGGACCTCCAGTTCTCTTCACTCCGAAGCCAGACGGAAGTCTGCGAATGTGCATCGACTACCGAGCCTTGAACAAGCAGACTGTAAAAAATAAATACCCGATACCACGGATCGACGACTTACTCGATCAACTTCGCGGTGCTACGGTATTCTCCAAGCTCGACCTCAGATCGGGATACTGGCAAATTCGTATGGCGGACAACTCTATCCACAAAACCGCTTTTCGAACTCGGTACGGGTCATACGAGTATCTTGTGATGCCATTCGGACTCACTAACGCACCAGCCACATTTCAGGCAGATTTGAACCACATCCTTCGGCCCCTTCTGGACGAGTGCGTGGTGGTATATTTGGACGATATCCTGATCTACTCGAAAGATATGAAGCAGCACGTTGAGCATCTACGACGGGTGTTTGAAATTCTTCGACGAGAGTCTTCTACGTGAAACTATCCAAGAGCGAGTCTGCGTTGAAAAAAGTCCAGTTCCTTGGACATATGGTGAGCGCTCAAGGAGTTCACGTGGATCCTAAGAAGATCGAAGCAGTGCGAACATGGAAGACCCCTGAGAACGTGAAGGAGTTACAACAGTTCCTTGGATTCGCCAACTACTACAACCGGTTCGTACCGAACTACGCCAAGATTGCCGCACCATTAACGAACCTGTTGAAGAAGAATACACCATATCAATGGGAGGCGAAGCACCAGGAAGCCGTGGAACAACTTAAAACCGCACTCACGTCCGCACCTGTTCTTATCCTGCCAGACACTGAACTTGACTATGTCATCGAGGCCGATGCGAGCGATCAAGCAGTGGGCGCAGTACTCATGCAGGATCAAGGGAAGGGACTGCAACCCATTGCATACCTCAGTAAAAAACTTCACGGGGCAGAACTCAATTACCCCATCCATGACAAAGAGGCCCTCGCCATCGTCAACGCATTTAAGGCATGGAGGTGTTATCTCGAAGGAAGAAAAACGACTGTCTACACCGACCACTGCAGCCTCAAGTACCTGAAGACCCAACCAACACTCTCCAGGCGGCAGGTCCGGTGGATTGACTTTCTCGAAACCCACTTCCATTACGACATCGTGTATAAGCCGGGGCATAAGAACAAGGCAGACGCACTGAGTCGCCCTGCACACGTTGCCGCCTTACAAATCGATGGCATGAACCCACTTTTGAAGGGACTCTTCACGCATGGATACACCATCGACCCCGAAGTCTCTGTAGCAGAAAAGCGCCATCTTCTACATTGGGATCAAGACATCGCATACCGCAAGGGCTCAACAAAAATATGGGTACCTAATTACCCTCCCTTACGCCAGTTACTGCTCGAAGAATATCATGATGTTCTCTACGCGGGCCACTTCGGTAGTAACAAGACGCTTGCCGGTATTGCGAAGCATTATTATTGGCCCCACATGGCGGATGACGTACAAAAATTCGTCACCTCGTGCGACACATGCCAACGGATGAAGAGAAGCAAACAGAAGAAAGCAGGATTACTACAGCCTCTTCCAGTCCCTGAACAGCCTTGGCAAGTGGTTAGCCTCGACTTCATCACCGGGTTACCACCTACCAAAGCTGGTTACGACGCCATTCTAGTCGTCATCGACAAATTCTCCAAAATGGGACACTTCATTCCGACACACACAACGGCTCACACCGAGGAGACAGCGCAAATATTCTTCCGCTACGTCATCTCGCAACATGGCATTCCAACCACGCTGATCTCCGACAGAGACCCGAAATTCACGAGTAAATTCTGGAAGGAGCTCATGTCGCTCATGGGGACCAAACTCGCCATGTCATCAGCCTATCATCCCCAAACGGATGGTCAGACAGAGCGCCTCAACCAGATTGTCGAACAGCTTCTGCGAGCAGCGTGTAAGGACGATATCTCTAAATGGGATGCACATCTGCCGGTTCTCGAGTTTGCGTATAACAACGCCACGCACGCCGCAACAGGGCAAACTCCTTTTTTCCTCTGTTACGGTCGCAACCCACTCACGCCTCAGAAACCAACAGTACCTGCCACGGTGCAACCCGCACATGACTTCATTTCCACTATGCACCAATTGTGGGAGCGCACGCATAAACGTCTTCTGACTATCCAGCAGCAACAAAAGAAGCTCGCTGATCGGAGTCGCAACGATCATTCCATCAAGATTGGCGATCAAGTGCTTCTGGATACACGCAATCTTGACATTAGCCATCTTCCGTCTAAGCTCCGACCTCGCTTCTGCGGACCTTTTCTCGTCGAGGCGCAGGTCACTCCAGTAACCTTCCGCTTGTGTTTACCAGCTACCTGGAGAATTCACAATGCCTTCCATGTTCAACTTCTCAAGCCCTATCGGGACCCAAACACGGTCTTCAAAGGTCGCCAGCCGCCGCCGCCACTGCCAGTGATCGTTAATGGGGAACCCGAGTACGAAGTCGAAGCCGTTCTGGCGCACCGACGACGACGTAGCGGCACCTTGGAGCTCTTGATTCGTTGGAAAGGCTATGATCCTTCCGAGGATACCTGGGTACCTGAACACGACATGGATAACGCCCGCCGTCCTCTACAGGACTACCTTGTCAAGCAGGGTGTTACTTCTACCACCCAGCTTTGAGGGGGGGAAGTGTGAGAGGACGTCCCCGTTATAATATTTTCTCACTATTATATTTTTCCGTTATCCTATTCTCCCTTTTCTCCTCTTTATTTTGGTCTTTATCTCATCTCAATCGGCCTACTATTCTATTTTCTAGAGCCTTCTATTTATTTCTCTTATTTCCTACTTTTCCCACCGACATACCTATTATACGGCACCGACAGCGCCGACAGTGGTGTATACGGTGTAATCTGGGCGTAATCCCAAGTGCCAATAGACTTGCGTGCTTATGCGCACTTGTGATTGTAGTATCGGGAAGGGTGTGTTCCCGAAGGTTCGTTTTATCTCGTTTATCCTTGTACTTTCCGAGTATAAATAGGCCTTGTATTCAGTTTTAGTGACAAGTTTCGATTGAGAATTCGATCCTGTGACAGACGGCACCATCGACAAATTCAAAGCACGCTGGGTCGTGCGTGGATTCGACCAGGAACAAGGACGAGACTTCACCGAGACCTTCGCCCCAGTTAGTCGACATACCTCTCTCCGCATCCTTCTCGCCGTCACCGCCATGAAGAAGAAAAAGCTGCGACAAATTGATGTCGCCAACGCCTTCCTCTACGCACCTGTCGACGCCGACATCTTCGTCGAGCTACCTCACGGTACCCACGGGGAACCCAATCAAGTCTGCCAACTGTTAAAATCCCTCTACGGGATCAAGCAGGCACCGCGACTGTGGCAGCAGTACCTACATACCCGCCTTATCCGCATCGGTTTCAAACAACTTCCGCATGACCAGGGCATGTACCGCCTCACAAAGGGAAGCGACTACGTTCTCCTAATCGTCTACGTGGACGATCTCCTCTACATTGGGTCAACTGACGGCATCGCCACGTGGTTCGAAGGGGAGCTTCAGAAAGACCTCACGCTCACGGTTTCTTCTACCGTTACGCAGTACCTCGGGCTCAACATCCGCGAAGAAGAAAACGCAATCTATCTAAGCGCCGAGAAATACGCCGACACCATCGCGAAACGCTTCGGTCTCACACCAAGCGTCCTCTCCACGCCTTACCGCTACACGTCAGGAACCGAAAAGGGACGATCTACTTGTCAAATGTTGTAGCCTGTAGTGAGGTTTGTCTTAGGGGGTACAGAAGTTAGGGTTTGTCATATGTACCCCAACCAACATCAATGCAACACTCATTCCTCATTCTGACATGGTATCAGCTAGGTTAGGATCCTGTGGGATCCCGTTCCTCCGTTCTCCGTTCGTACCTCCCGAGCCTGATCCTACCTCTCGTTCGTACCAGTTTCGTAGTTACCGCGCCTAGTACCGAGCCTAGCGTCATCTCCCCCGTCGCGTCACGCCTGTTCCCCCCCCGTCGCGTCACGCCCGTTCCCCCTGTCACGTCGCGCCCGTTCCCCCCGTCGCGTCGCGCCCGTTCCCCCCGTCGCGTCGCGCCCGTTCCCCCTGTCGCGTCGCGCCCGTTCCCCCCCGTCGCGTCGCGCCCGTTCCCCCCGTCGCGTCGCGCCTGCCTGTTACCCCCCCCCGTCCCGTCGCGTCGCCCTACCCCGTCGCGTCGCCCTGCCCTGTCCCGTCGCCCTGCTCCGTCGCGCCGCCCTGCCCCGTCGCGTCGCCCTGTCCCGTCGCGTCGCCCTGCCCCGTCGCGTCGCCCTGACCTTTCCCCCGTCGCGTCGCCCTCCCTAGGCCCTGGCCTGTCGCCCTTCCTAGGCCCTGGCCCGTCGCCCTACCCTAGGCCCTGGCCCGTTGCCCTACCCTACGTCTTGGCCCGTCGTCCTATCCCACTCTTCCGCTGCGACTGAGTCCTCTTCCCCCCCCGGTTGTTACTCGCCTGTTCGTTCTCACTATGGCGACTCCGCGAGTTCTTCGTTTCGACGCCGACGGTAGACCCCTTGACTTTTCCGTCTGGCTTCTTCGCGCTCGTCGTCTGTTAGAGAGTCAGGTCCAGGGGGGCGAGACCCTCTGGTCACACGCTACTGGTGACCTCCCCGAGCCCCCCGAGCCTACAGCTTTAGGCCCTGCTCCTGACGATGCTGCTACGGCTCGCTTTGCCCGTCAGCGCGCTGACCGGACGGCTTGGACGTCGCGTGACGCTGCGGCCTGCATCGCACTCAGCAGCCTCCTCCCTGAGTCCGAGGAGGTCCACTTTACTCAGGTTCGCACCGCTGCTGCGTACCTCACTGCGATTAAGGCCCGCTACTCTACTCCCGCTACTGTCTCTCTCGGCCGTCTTTTCCTCCCGTTCCTGTTTCCTGATCTTGCCTCGTTTGAGCGCTCTGCTGACTTGATCGCTCACCTCCGCTCGCTTGACGCTAGTTACCGCGCTGCTTGCACTGAGGCACAGCTTGCACTGCTTCCTCCCCCCATGGCGATTACTGTCTATTTCATCGCCACTAGCCTCCCTGACCGCCTTGCCTCCGTTCGTGACGCGCTTCTGCTGAAGCACCCTAGTGAGCTGACTATCGAGGTCCTTGAGTCTGCACTCAAGGATGTCGAGAGCAACCTTCGTTCGGTAGCTGCCGCCTCTGGTACTGTATCCCCCCCACTCTTCCACGGGTGCACAGTCCCGCAGTTACCCACCTTCACTGCCTCTCTTGCCACTGCCGCTACTGACGCGACTGCGGCTGCTGTTACGACTGCGTCGCGGTCCCGCGGCAGGGGGGGCAAGAAAGGTGGTTCCGGTGGAGGTGGAGGCGGAGGTAGCGGAGGTAGTGGGGGTGCTGTTGCGACTGGCGGTGGTGGGAGTGCAGCGTCTGGAGAGACCCCTCGTGCAGCGGCCGGTGACTCCACTGCACCTGCTGGTGGCAGCGACCCTCGAGCTCGTCAGTCGCCTCCTGTACTGTCGGCCCCGCTAGGTGGAGCAGCGGCGTGGTACCAGGCTCAGCGTCAGCAGCACCTTCAGCAGCAGCAGCAGCCCCTTTCCTCCCAGCAGCCTCAGCAGCAGCAGCGTCAGCAGCTGGCTCCGGGGTCGGGGCTGCGTCAGCCCCAGCGCGGTGCTGCTTACCCTCCCTGCCCCTACCAGGTTCAGACAGGTCCTCGTCGGGGCCACCCTTGTGGCCGCTTTCACCCCCCTGGTCAGTGCTTTGCTCAGCTCACTGACACGGTCCGGTTGACCTACGGGGTTGGCGGTCCTGCTCCTGACTGGCTTCCTCTGGTTCAGCGCTACGGCTCCGCTCTGTGGGGCATGTCTGCTGAGCAGTTAGTTGATCTGATTAGTGCTCCTCATGCTATGTATGCTGTTGTTGACTCTAGTGTTTCTGACTCTGTTTACTCTGGTGTTGTTAGCTTAGGTGCTAGTCTTGCTGAGTTGCCTGTTGCTAGTGTAGGTACTTGTGTAGACTCTAGACCAGCGACTACCTCAGAGGACGCTTCGCTGTCGTTCACACTGGACTCTGGAGCCTCCCACTGCTTCTTTCGGGACAGCACGACACTTACACCACTTCCTGCGCCTGTTTCTGTAGCGTTGGCTGATCCCACTACGGGACCAGTCACTGCACGTCACACTACCACTTTACCGTGTCCTGCTGCTCCCTCCGGGTCTCTCACTGGGTTTCACGTCCCCTCGTTCTCCCGGAACTTGGTGGGCGTGCGACCCCTCGTGAGCCAGCACGTGGGTGTGTGGTTTGAGCCTTCTGGAGAGACTGCGGTGTGTGTTGACGGAGACTCTTACCAGCCTCTTGCTACCTTTACTGCTGAGCCGGGCTCGGGTCTCTACACTCTTCACACTGGCCCGCGTGCGCCGCAGCAGCAGCCGCAGCAGCAGCAGCAGCCGCAGCCGCAGCAGCAGCAGCAGCAGCAGCACCAGCGGCCGCACCAGCAGCCCCCCCTACTGCCACTGCCCCCGGTTCCCCCCCCCGTTCGGGTCCCCGCGTCTCACCAGGTTGCTACGTCCCCCCAGGTGTCTGTGTCGTGTCAGGTTCCTCCGTCTGTTCCAGTCGCTGCGTCGTGCTCCTGCCGGTCGCTTGCCCACCCCACCGTTCTGTGGCACCACCGGATGGGGCACCCGTCCCTTCCACGTCTGCGCGCTATGTCTAGTCAGCGTCTTGTCCTAGGCCTCCCACGTGTCTTGCCGTCGCTGCCGCCTTCGCCTGCGCCGCCGTGTCGTCCCTGCGTCGAGGGTAGGCTGCGCGCCACCCCTCACTCCTCCTCCCTTCGTCCGGCCACCGAGCCTTTTGAGACGCTTCACTTGGACGTCTGGGGCCCAGCCCCTCGTCTAGGCCCTGAGCGTGAGCGTTACTTTCTGGTGGTCGTTGACGACTTCTCCCGCTACACCACAGTGTTCCCTCTGGCGAAGAAGTCTGAGGTGACTTCTACGCTGATCAGGTGGTTGCTCACCACCGAGGACACTCGTGGTCGTCGTGTCAGCTGTCTCCACTCCGACCGTGGGGGTGAGTTTCGCTCCGGCATTCTCGCTGGATTCTGTCGCGAGCAGGGCATTCGTCAGTCCTGGACGCTTCCAGAGTCCCCACAGCAGAATGGGGTTGCTGAGCGCCGCATAGGCCTGGTCATGGAGATCGCCCGCACCTCCCTGACTCACGCCTGTGCCCCCCATTTTCTGTGGCCCTACGCGGTCAGGTACGCCGCGCACCAGCTGAACCTCTGGCCACGTGTCTCTCGACCAGAGGTTTCACCGACCAGTCTTTGGACAGGGTTCCCTGGTGTTGCGTCGCGGTTTCGTGTCTGGGGGTGCTTGGCTCTTGTCCGCGACACCTCCGCGGACAAGCTCTCGCCTCGTGCCGTCCCCTGTGTCTTCCTTGGTTTCCCTGAGGACTCCTCTGACTTCACCTTTTACCACCCTCCCTCTCACCGGTTCTTTGACTCCCGTGACGTCCGTTTCGAGGAGTCCACTCCGTACTACGTCAGGTACCCCAGTCGAGGTCTCCCGGTTCCTCCTCCCCCCCTCTTCCTGACTGCCGTTCCCCCTCCTGCTCCCCCGGTACAGCCTCCCCCCCCTGGTCCAGCCCCGTCAGGTGTGTCCCAGGCTACCCCTCCTCCTTCGGTAGCCCCTCCGGTACAGCCTCCCTCCCCACAGTCCTCCTCGCAGCGTGCCGCTGGTGCTAGCTCTCGAGAGGTTGGTGCGACGCCTGTTCCTGTACCGGTTTCTGGTTCTGGGGGTGCTGGAGTTAGAGCTGGAGTTGGAGCTGGAGTTGGAGCTGGAGTTGGCACTGGAGTTTTTGGTTCTGGGGGTGCTGGAGTTGGAGCTGGGGTTGGAGCTGGAGTTTCTGGTTCTGGAGTTGGAGCTGACCAGGTGGGTGCAGAGGACGCTTGTCGTCCGGGAGCTGGTGCTGGCCGCGCGGACACTGGGGGTGCTGCGTCTGGGGGTGAGGGTGCGCCTCCTTTGGGTTCAGGTGAGCCTGGGTCTGGAGCTGGTGTTAGTGCTGCCTCTGGGGGTGGTGAGCCTAGTTCTTCTGGAGTGGACTCTGGAGCTGCCGCTGCTTCGGACACTACTCCGCCCCCCCACCCCTACCCGACTAGGCACCAGGCTCGTGTTCGCCGTGCCCGTGACGATCAGCTGGCGTTGGAGAGAGAGGAGAGGGAGTTACAGCGGCTGGAGGAGCAGCAGCAGCAGCTGGACCCGCAGGAGCAGCAGTCCCAGCAGCAGCCGCGTCCGCAGCAGCAGCAGTCGCAGCCGCAGCAGCAGCAGCCACTTCCTCCTCCTGTCTCGGGTCTTCGGATCCTTGGTCTCCCCTCCCCTTCTCCTCCCTCCTCCGCCTCTCCTCCTGTCTACGGTCCCACGTTTCCTCCTCCTGACTCCTCCCCCGCTGTTTTCCCCACTTCTCCGCCCTTGTCCTCTTCTCCTCCGTCTCGTTCTTGGGCTACTCGTCGCTCCCCTCGTGCTCGTCCCTCGTCTCCTGTTCCCTTCACTGACCTTCGTACTGCCTTCCTTCTTTCTAGTCCACCTCGTCCGTCTCAGTCTGTGCTTCCGTCTCCTCCTGAGTCGGCCCTCACTGTGTCGCTCCCTACTCCTGTCACTGACTACTACCGCACGTACCGTCCTGTTCTCTCTCGTGTTCTCGCCTCTCTTGTTACTCACCCTCGTGCCTCTGTGTCCTCTGTGTCCGCTCTTACTGCCGCAGTTACTGACTTTGCCTCTACCCGCCGCCTTGACTACGCCACCACGCTTGTGGCTGCTCCTCCTACCAGTCCTCTGGCCGTCGGGGGTGTGTCTGCCCTTGGCCGTGACGCCCTAGAGGACAGGCAGTTTGAGCTAGAGTTCCTGGCGGCCGCTTCCCCTCATCTCTGTGCCATGCTCCTCGCCCCTGAGGGTGACCCCGACGCCCTTGACATTCCGACTCCTCGCACTTACGCTGAGGCAGTGTCAGGGCCTTGGGCCTCTCAGTGGAGAGCTGCCATGGACGCAGAGATGGCCTCCTACAGATCCACAGGCACCTACGTCGATGAGGTTCCCCCCCCGGGGGCGAACGTAGTCGACGGCATGTGGATCTACAGGGTGAAGCGGCCACCGGGATCTCCCCCGGTCTTCAAGGCGCGCTACGTGGCTAGAGGTTTCAGTCAGCGCGAGGGAGTTGACTTCTTTCAGACCTTCGCACCTACCCCGAAGATGACCACTCTTCGGGTGTTACTACACGTAGCAGCACAGAGAGACTACGAGTTACACTCTCTTGACTTCTCCACTGCTTTCCTTTAGGGCAGCCTACACGAGGAGGTCTGGTTGCGTCGTCCCTCGGCCTTCACTGGCACCTTCCCTCCTGGGACCCAGTGGAGGCTGAGGCGACCTGTTTACGGTCTTCGCCAGGCCCCTCGTGAGTGGCACGACACTCTGCGTTCTACCCTCTCTGACCTTGGGTTCCAGCCGTCTTCTGCCGACCCGTCGCTGTTCGTTCGTCGTGGCTCCACACCGTTCTTTGTTCTGGTTTACGTCGACGACCTCGTTTTCGCCACTCCGGACAGGGTTGCTTTGGCAGACGTGAAGTCCGAACTGCAGAAGAGACACACGTGCACTGATCTTGGTGAACTGCGCCACTACCTTGGCCTGCAGATCACCAGGGACAGAGCCGCTCGCACCATTACACTCTCACAGTCACACATGGTGCAGCAGGTCCTTCAGCGGTTCGGGCTTCAGCACTCCACCGTACAGCGCACACCTCTAGCTGTTGACCACAGACTCACTGGTCCCTTTCCTGACGAGCCGTTTGAGCCTAGTGGTCCCTACGCAGAGCTTGTGGGTTGCCTCATGTACCTGATGACTTGTACTCGCCCGGACCTCGCCTTCCCTCTTAGCATCCTTGCGCGCTTTGTTGCGCCAGGGAGACACCGTCCTGTTCACTGGACGGCAGCTGTGAGGGTGGCGAAGTACCTAGCGACTACATCAGGCGTGGGGCTAGTTCTTGGAGGGCAGCAGTCTGTCGTACTCACTGGTCACTGTGACTCCTCTTACGCTGACGACGCTGAGACTCACAGGTCTACTCAGGGGTACTGTTTCAGTCTGGGTTCTAGAGCTGTTTCCTGGCGTTCCACGCGCTCCTCTTCTGTCTCGACCTCTACAGCTGAGGCTGAGATTTACGCTGGTGCCATGGCGGCACAGGAGTTGCGGTGGTTGACCTTCTTGCTCACTGACCTTGGTGAGCGGCCGAGCTCTGCACCGACCTTGTTTACTGACAACAAGGCGTCGATCCTCCTCTGTCGTGAGCCGCGACTGGAGAGCAGAGTGAAGCACATTCACATCAGGTACTTTCTTCTGCGAGAGTTGCAGAGGCGTGGACAGGCTCGCTTCGAGTTCGTAGAGTCCGAGGCCAACACTGCAGACATCTTCACCAAGGCGCTTCCGCCTTGTGACCACCAGAGGTGTTGTGTGCAGTTAGGCCTTGTTGACACAGGTTCTAGTCATGCGTAGACTAGAGTTTATTGCCTGCTTCGTCTGTACATTTACTATATATACTTGTGATCTCTTGGACTGGCCTTGTGGCCACTGTTGCTTGTGCTCAGAGTGTGTGGTGACGTTGTGATCCACCCTGAGCTTTGTTTTCTTTTGGACTGGTCTTGTGACCGTACTCTTTTTGTTTTTGCTAGACACCCCTCACTTAGGCTATGGGGGTGTGTCAAATGTTGTAGCCTGTAGTGAGGTTTGTCTTAGGGGGTACAGAAGTTAGGGTTTGTCATATGTACCCCAACCAACATCAATGCAACACTCATTCCTCATTCTGACACTACTCTACTCAAGCCCGCCGGCATACGCGACTATCAGAAGAAGCTCGGATGCCTTCTCTTCGCAGCAGTTACATGCCGTCCCGACTTATCCTACTCTGCGAGTCAGCTCGCCACCTATCTCAAGAAGCCTGAAGCAGAGCATCTGGCGGAACTCGATCGCGCTCTCCACTACTTCGTCAGCACCGCGACGATCGGACTAACTTATCACAAAAACGTAACTACACCGACCAAGCTAATCGGCTACGTCGACGCCGATCACGCCGGCGACACCGATAACAGGCGCTCACGCACCGGCTATGTCTACCGTCTCGAGCCTATCGGTCCTATCTCCTGGCAGTCGAGTAAGCAGGAATTAATCGCACTGTCCTCAGCTGAAGCGGAATATATCGCACTCTGCTCAGCCACCAAGGAGGGACTTTACCTTCGCGTACTGCTGGAAGAAGCGAAGTTAGCCGAGTTACCCAGCTTCACCGTGTTCTGCGACAACCAGTCAGCAATTCGCATCGCCAACAAGAACGACTTCGCAAACAGGACGAAACACATCGCCCTGCGCTATTTCTTCGTGAAGGACGAGATCGAGAAGGGGAAACTCGAACTGTCATACTGTCCCACGTCTGAGATGGCAGCCGATTATTTGACCAAGAAGCTCGGAAAACAGAAGTTCGAGTACTGCATGCTGCTGACTGGACAAGGCCACGTCACCAGTTTCGACACTCCAGAAGCGAAGGGGAGTGTTGGGAACAATAAATCCTAAAGCGCCTCTGTCGTGTCAAAACCCAAGACACTAGCGAAGCAGTCCGAATCGAAGCATCGAGTCAAACCTCGGAGGTTAGGGTAACCGCCTGGAGGTTACGGGAAAGTCAAAGGTCAGCGACCTTTGACTCGACAATTACAGCGCGACAGCAAGGACACACAACTGACTCGACATTGAGCAGTTGCCCGGGTCGCACTGTATCGAATCGCAACAGTAAAACGGTTTGAATCTATCTAATCGTATTCCTCGTACTCTTATATAAACCTTGTATTTGCTTGCTTTAATTAATCAACTTTGCTCTCACACACTAATGCAAGGTCGGTTCACAAGTTTCATTAAACGCTTCCGCTATTGCAAATATCCTACCCAGAGTTATCCTCTGCAAAGATCCTTAAGGGCTTTCTCAGCCCAACACCCCATACCATTTCTGCTTGCTTGTTGTACCGGTAACACTGTGTCTTGAGAAAAAGTCTGTAATACTTAGTAATAAGAGTCATAATAACTGCGGGATACTGCATGTGTTAGATATTTACAAGCAGCTTATTTCCTCAGAAGGTGCTCTCAAATATAACTTACTTTCCTCTCCATGACGTCAAGCGGCTTCATGCTTGAGTAAAGCGGCAGCGTCCTCTATTACTGCTGAAGGAGGAGATGAGGAAGACGCCATTTCCTGAACGGCCTGCTCAACTTCCGACGCATAAGGATAGTTGGCTGGAATGCCCATCAACGCGCAGACTTGACCATACTTCTGACGCAGTTCTTCGTTTTCGGCTCTGACAGCTTGAAGCTCCTTCACCATGCTAGACAGCCTGCTTCCCAACCGATGAATGACTTGCAAAGTCCCGTAGACAGGATCAGCCAACCGTGCTTCCGCTTCAAATATAAGACTGCGAAACAGAAAGTGGCTAACGTCAGACCGACGCGAGGTAGGAGACTTAACGAGATAATGCAAGAAGAATACCTGTTTGCTGCAGCCGTTCTCTTCCCTGGCGGTACTGTCGTTAATATCTTCGAAATGTTGCTCGCACCGAATGTACGATGGACTGTTGTCCACTTTTCTGTCTCGTTCGGTGGGAAGTACGGAGAAAACACGCACTGGGGGGTGCACTTCTTCCTTAGCGACTTGCAAGCAGCACAAGCATGAAGCGGCTGGTTCGGCATTCTCAGAACTACTGAAACGTGCCGAGCATTAGCACTGGAAGCACTAACTTCTGATTGAGTACAATCATGGAATATCCTCGCCTCAACCCGAGAGCGAGGATGCTGGCAACAAAATGATCCATCGTCATGACGGCGCTGTTGTCAGTGACCTCCCACAAAGGTGTTCCTCCATTGCCAGTGGTCCCCACCCCACAACATCCAGTTGGTCGTCAACGCGACAAAGGCTAAAACGTTTCTAATGAGGATACCATCAGCGTCAAAAGCTTCTTTAAAAAGGCCCACGTTATTCTATGAATGTCCATCACGAAATAAATTTGTTAATATGACAACTTCAGACACAATCCGTACAAATGCACTCCATAATTTGCATTCTGACAATGAATAATGTGTTTCGTACTTTTCATCTTATCCGTATGACAGAGCGTCATTTGTTTAGACTCTGTCTTAAACACGTACTTTTTTTTTCAAAGCAACTGTAAGGAAAAACCCTTTTTCCTACAAGGGTTTACTCAACCGCGTACAACCCCAACTTTCAGAAGTGCACGTTCGGCCACTTCGCTTGCTGCCGAAGCAACCTCGTGCCGCCTTCGGCTTTCCGTTGCCCAACCTGTACCCAATCTCGTGTTCCGGAGGTTCCCGCCTAGCTAGGTTGACCCACTATATTAGCGCGTGCCTTCATTGTATTGTCAGTTGATTGAGTCACATCTACGTTATTCGTTATTCTGCGCACTCTCTTTTACAACTCATAACACCTGGTTTTAGAGCTACTTTCCTAATTCACCCCACTTTTCGGGGTAGTTTGGTGGCACGGGTGTAGCCGATATAGTGGACTACACGACTGTTGGCTGCAATGTTTGCTAATTCAATCCTGCCCGACTCCAATAGTTCGTGTTTTTCACTCACCGGAAGGCCATGGATACCCCTCTGC
This sequence comes from Closterium sp. NIES-65, assembly GCA_948144175.1. Classification (NCBI taxonomy): domain Eukaryota; kingdom Viridiplantae; phylum Streptophyta; class Zygnematophyceae; order Desmidiales; family Closteriaceae; genus Closterium; species Closterium sp. NIES-65. The sequence continues at coordinate 3,856,981 of CANXME010002170.1, read as the reverse complement.
CCACCAGACGAAGCGTGCGACTCATGGACCGGGAAACATTGAGCAAGATGCTGGCGCAATTGGCAGAGCTACAGGCAACAGTGCAGACACTATCGGCAGAAGTGACAACATTACGAGGAGAAAACGCCGAGCTACGCCAGACGCGAGGTGAAGTGCGTCAGGAGTCGCGCGATGATGAAGCCGACGGAAATAGTCAAGCGGTGAGCAACCCGTTGGGCGCGCTCACACGTGATTTCGAAGAAGAAGATAGGCAGCGAGCGACATCAGCACCAATTGCAGTAACGACGATCAATATTAAACCTGTCAACCCGCCCCCGTTCAACCGTACTGACAGGACTACTACAGTAAAGGGGTGGCTTTTCGGCGTTGAAGTCTTCTTCACATCAGTAGGCGTGAATGACGATGCCACACGTATTAATTACGCGGTTTCTATTCTTCGAGGCGCAGCGCTTGAGCGGTGGCGCCGAACCTTGGACACGGGGACCCCGACAGGTGTGACACATGCGGCAGACGGGCTTCAACGTTGGTTTATCAAGTGGCAGCACCGATATTCGGCGTGACCAAGATACGCACGTGGAAGGAGTGGGGCGCAGCCTTACGAGATCGCTTTGAGCACGTATCTGGCTCGAAGCAAGCTCGCATCAAGCTGCGTACCTGGTCGTAGTTGGCATCTGTCCAAGACTACACAGCAACGTTCATGGCCCTCGCCGACCAAGTGGACGACATGTCGGAAGCGGAGCGGTTAGACAAGTACATCAGCGGCCTTAAATACGAGATACAGTATGAGGTGCGCCGATGCCGCCCGACATCGTTCCTGGAAGCAGCACGGTTGGCAGAATCTACGGACGCACTAATGCAGTACACAAGGGCGAGTTCCCGGGAGGGAAACGGTTTTCGCGGCCAGACCCAACGGGTCACGATCAACGGAGTCTATGCACTAGACCGCCACTACACAGGGTTGTGTTTTAAGTGCGGGAAGCCGGGTCACAAATATGCAGACTGCCCCGAGAGAACACCGGCGAAGAAGAACGACGGGAAAGAGCCGGGAAATGGGAAGAGTCTGTAACAGACGGGCCCCTTACTGACTGTGCTCTGTCGCCCGAACACCATCATCCCCACCGAGTCTTGGTTCCGATTCATGCAATCGATCGCACTCGGCCGAATAACGGGGATAAATGTAAAAGTAGAGCGAGGGATGAATCAGCTAGCAAGAAGGTGGGTACAAGTAGGAAAACCTAAAAGTGTTGTACCCCATATTGTCTACCCTACTACAGCCTACACAGACTATGTCATATAACTTTGACACACCCCCATAGGCAAAGTGGGGGAGAATAAGAGGTCACGAGACTACTCAAGAAAAGCAAAGCAAGCTCAGGGTGGATCACGACGTCACCATGCATTCTGAGCACAGGCAAATAGCCATAAGGCTTGTTCACATGCAGAGTTATATAAAGGAGAACAAGGAGTACAATGATCACAACCTAGCAAGTGTAAGCACGCAGATATATGTATAGAGATCACAGTACAAGCAAAGTCAAGAAGTGAGCAAGTGAGGCCAAGTGGGCACGAGGCCTAGAACAGTACAGAACCACCAACGATCACAAGGCTGAAGTGCCTTGTGAAGATATCAGCAGTATTGGCCCGAGTGGCCACGTAAGTAAGACAAAGCTGACCACGCTGGTGCAACTCTCGAGCAAGGAAGTAGCGCCGAGCTATGTGCTTTGTTCTGTGCTCCAGTCTGTGCTCCTAACACAAGGCAATCATGGCCTTCTTGTTGACGAGCAGAACTGGAGGAGAATGAGGCGCCTCTCCCAAGTCGGCCAGCAGGTAGGTGAGCCAGCGTAGCTCCTGTGCAGCCATGGCTTCTGCGTAGATCTCAGCCTCACAACTGGAGCTGAGAACAGAAGACGAGCTGGTAGACTGCCACAAAACAGAGCCGGAACCAAGGCTGAAAGTGTAAACCTGTGACGATCGCTGCGTAGCCAAGTCGTCAACCCAAGAAGCGTCTGCGTGACCAGTGAGGACAACTCGAGCCCGTCCTCCAAGCACGAGCCCCATGCCCACCCAAATAGCGCAACAACCTCTTAGCTGCATCCATGTGCTCTGGTCGGTTTCTCCCAGGAGCAACATAGCGGTCCAGGATGCTAAGAGGGTATGCCAGGTCAGGTCGAGTGAAGGTCATCAGGTACATGAGGCAGCCCACAAGCTCTGGATACGGGCCACTCGGCTCTACGAACTCATCCAAAGGCAGAGCTGAGAGCGAGTGCGGGTAGGTAGAGGAGTGGCCTGTGGCAAGGTATGTGAAGCCAAAGCGCTGAAGGACTTGCTGCACCATGTGTGACTGAGTCAGGGTGATGGTGCGCCGTGCTCTATCCCGAGTGATATGCAAGCCAAGATAGCTGCGCACCTCAACCACGTCTGTGCACGTGTGTCTCTTCTGCAGCTCCGACTTCACGTGGGCCACTCCAGCAGTGTCAGCAGTAGCAAAGATCAAGTCGTCGACGTACACGAGGATGTAGAACGGCGGCAGAGTAGTGTCGGTGCGTAGAAATAACGATGGGTCAGCAGTGGAAGGAGCAAACCCAAGAGCCGCAAGTGTAGTCCTCAGTGTGTCGTGCCACTCGCGAGGCGCCTGGTGTAGACCGTAGACTGGCCGCCGAAGGCTCCACTGGGTACCAACAGGCAACGACCCAGTGAAGCCACGTGGGCGGCGCAGCCAGATCTCTTCGTGCAGGCTGCCTTGTAGGAAGGCTGTGCTGAAGTTAAGAGAGTGAAGCTTGTAGTCACGCTGAGCGGTGACGAGCAGCAGCACCTGAAGAGTGGTCATCTTCGGGGTGGGGGAGAAGGTCTAAAAGTAGTAACCTCCCTGTCGCTGAGTGAAGCCTCGAGCAACATACCGCGCCTTGAAGACAGGCGGAGATCTTCGCGGCCGCTTCACCCTGAAAATCCACATGTAATCGACAATGTTCGCCCCAGGTGGGGGAACGTCGTCAACGTAAGTGCTTCTGGACTTCCAGGAAGCCATCTCTGCATCCATGGCTGTCTGCCACTGAGAGGAGTAGGGACCCTCTATCGCCTCAGCGTAAGAGCGCGGGGTCGGGATGTCTCGCGCATCCGTATCTCCCTCAGGTGCAAGCAGCATGGAAACGAGTCAGACTCTGGGTCCGGACCGACAGCAAGGGAGGACCCAGGAGGAGACGGAGGAGAGACACGCTGTGGAGCAGTGGAAGGACGCAGTGCCATCTAGTGCGTGCCGAGGACAGGAGGAGGACGCGGACGCGGAACTCGACGACCAGTGCGAACAGCGGGAACAGGTGATGCAGGGCAAGACGTAGGCGTACGGCGCTCAGCAAGACCTGTTGGACCAGTGTAAGGAGAAGGAGCAGGCAGTGGGGAGGCGGGCTGTAACTGTGACTATGATTGGACAGGCGGTGGACACTTTAAGGGAGGAGTAGGTCCAGTAGGAGGCGGGAGACCAAGAACCTGCTGAAGGAGTGGAATGAAGTACGGCCGCGGCCGTGCAGCACCACCAGAATTAGCAGAGACACCTCCAGCACCTCTAGCTCCAAGGTCGCCAGCTCCAACTCCTGCAGCACCACTAGCTCCATCACCAGCAACACCACCAGCAGGAATAGCACCAGCGCCTCCAGCTCCAACTCCTGCAGCACCACCAGCTCCAGCACCAGCAGCACCTCCAGCAGGAACAGCTTCAGCAGCTCCGACTCCAACTACAACAGAACCATTAGCTCCAGTACCTTTAGGACCAGCAGCTTCAGCAGCTCCGGCTCCAACTCCAGCAGCACCACCAGCTCCAGTAGCTCCAATACCTCCAGCACCAGCAACTCCAGAACCTCCTGCTCCAGGACCATCAGCGGCAGGCCCCACAGTTGTAGTAGCTCCGCTTTGACGTCTCCAACGAGAAGCAAACCACTCGCGGAGCTGCTGTGGAGAGAGAGGCTCTCGCCGAGACGAGGCCCCTGCAGGACCTCCAGCAGACTCAGCACCCCCTGTCTCAGCAACCGCAGGCTCAACACCCCCAGGCTCACTAACCTCAGGCTCAGCTTCCCCAGGCTCCACACGCTTAGGCTCAGCACCCCCAGGTGCAGCCCCCTCAGGCTCAGCACCCCCAGACTTCACACGCTCAGGCTCAACACCCCCAGCAACACCAGAGTCACCCGCTACCTCATCAGGCTCGACAACGTCTACCTGAGACACGGGCGGAGAGCTTGTCCACTCTCTCAGGAAACTGAGGGAGGAGGGGGTCTACCGGGAGAAGACCTGGTGCAAGGAAGAGCGGTGGGGGGGTGAGAGGGGCAGTACGGTAGGGGAAGAGATGGTAAAAGGGAACCGACTCGTCGAACGTGACATCCTGAGAGGGCAGGACTCGGCGCGAGGCAGGGTGGTAAAACTGCCAGCCAGGCGTGTCAGGGACAAAGCCAAGGAAGACGCTGGGAATAGCACGGGCGGAGAGCTTGTCCGCTGTGGTATTGCGGACAAAGGCACGAGAACCCCAGACCCGGAACACCGACGCATCGCCAACCTTCCATGTCTACCGCAGTGTGGACGAGGTCTTCGGCAAGGAGACACGGGGCCAGAGGTTGAGCTGATGCGCAGCGTAGCGGACCGCAAACGGCCACAGAAAATGGGGGGCAGCTGCATGGACCACGGAGGTACGAGCGACCTCCATGACCAAGCCAATGCGGCGCTCAGCAAGCCCATTTTTCTGCGGAGTGTTCGGAAGCGTGAACGTCTGGCGAACGCCCTCCCCACGACAAAAGCTCTGCAGAAGGTCGGAGGAAAACTTTCCACTTCTGTTAGAGTGCAGACGCAGGACGGGAAACTCCATCCTAAACCGCTCGCGGAGCTGGAGACGGGCACCGCGGATCCAAGGGATCAAAACATCAGGGACCTCACCCTTGTACGCAAGGGGAAGACCGTGGTGTAACGTGAGTAGTCGTCAACAACCAGCAGGAAGTACCACTCGCGGTCCTGTCTACGAACGCGGGCTAGGCCCCACACGTCCATGTGCAGGGTATGCAGGGGAGCAGTCGTCGCGGGGAACGAGGAGGAATGAGGAGCAGCGCGCTGCCGCCCCTTGATACAGGGAAGGCAGGGAGGGGCAGGGGAGGGTGGGAGTGAAGGGAGGACCCTGGGAAGACCAGAGACAAGGACACGACGGTGCATGCCACGAAGGCGCTGCATCGAGGGGGGACCAAGTCGGTGGTGCCAAAGGACGGCCTGGTGCGACATAGCGCGACACGAGCAGGGGGCCGCTAGCTGACCTGACGCAACCGCAGACACAGACGCAGCTACCTAAGGGTACGCAGTATTCAGTGTGTACAGACTCAAGCCAGGCGCTCGGGTGAACGTGGCCGGGTGCCGTCCAGTCTGGTAGCACGTACAGTGGGTCATACGCTGACCGCCAGGAGTGAACCGGTCAACCCACACATCCTGGAGGCCAGCTCCACTCACCAAGTTTGCAGAGAACGAGGGGAGGTGAAGACCTGACAGTGAGCCAGACAGAACCGTCGGACACGGCAGAATTGTGGAGGAGTGTGCAAGGACTGGGCCCCCAGAGGGGTCAGCCAGGGAGATTGCAACCGGCCGATTGAGCGGCGTGAGTGTGGTGCATTTGCGAAAGAAGGAGCAGGAAACTCCTGAGTCAAGTCTCAAGGTGTGAAAGGCCTCAACAAGCGCAGTACCAGAGAGAGCAGACTCACTAGCACCTGGAGCAGTAGACTCACTAGCGCCTAGAGCAGTAGCCTCACCGGCACCTGGAGTAGTAGACGCACTAGCACCTAGAGCAGCAGCCTCGCCAACACCTAGAGTAGCAGACTCTATACCTGGGTCAGGCGGCACACACAGGTAACAGGCACCCTCAGCACTAGTAGGCAATACATATATGGCATTGAGGATAGCATCAAAGTCAAGAACAAAGATATCCACCCTCTGCCTAAGCAGCTCCAGCCAGGAGGGGAGCTCAGCATTGTTGCCTAACTCGGTACGCAAGGCGTTGCTCAAGCAGGCAAAGCAGCGTGATTGTGTGTGACCAACCGTCCCGCAAGTCTGACCAGCCCGATCACCTGTGCGAATGATGTATGGGCAGCGAACAGTACTCCGAGACCCTCTACTCTGAGCGTACCACTCACGAAGCTGCTGGGGCGTAAGGGTCTCACGCAGACACCGCTGCAGCTGCATCTGGCCACCGCCTGTTGCAACAGTAGCCGCAGTAGGAGCAGCAACAGTAGTAGCTGCAGTAACAGCTGTAGTAGTAGAAGCAACAAAAGCAGCGCGGCTCGGTAGGGCAGCGCGGCTCGGCTGGACAGCGCGGCTCGGCAGGCAGGCAGGCGCGGCAGCGCGCTGGTAAGGCAGGTGTGCGGGTAGCAGGGGTAGGGCAGGTGCTCACCAGGGGCGGGTAGGGCAGGTGCCACCGGCGGCGGTGGGCAGGCGCGCAACTGGCGCCAGTAGGGCAGGGCCGGTGCTCGGTGGGCAGCTGCAGGTGCCTAACGGGCGGGCAGGGCCGGTGCTCGACGGGCAGTGGCAGGGCAGGCGCACGACGGGCGGGTGGAGGAGGGCCGCGACGGCGGGTAGAGTAGGTGTGCGATAGCAGCAACGGCAGGGCCGCGACAATGGCTGCAGGGCAGGGCCGCGGCGGCGGCAGGGCAGGGCTGCGAAGGCGGCTGAAGGCAGGGCCGCATCAGCTGCTGTAGGGCAGGGCACGACGGCGGCAGGGCAGGGCCGCAAAGGCGGCAGGGCAGGGCCGCGACGGCGGCAGGGCAAAGCCGTGGCGGCGGCTGCAATCAGGGCCGCGACAGCGGCTGCAGCACGACGGCGGCAGGGCAGGGCCGCGACAGCGGCTGCAGGGCAGGGCCGCGACGGCGGCAGGGTAGGGCCGCAAAGGCAGCAGGGCAGGGCCGCGACGGCGGCAGGGCAGAGCCACGGCGGCGGCTGCAGTCAGGGCCTCGACGGTGGATGCAGGGCAGGGCCGCGACGGCGGCAGCAGGCAGGGCCGCGACGGCTACTGCAGGCGCTCGACGGCAGGGCCGCGACGGCAGGGCAGGCGCAAGGGCGCAGGTGAGGCATGCACAAGGCGCGCGCCATGGCAGGCAGGCACGACGGCGCGCTTCGTGCAGGGCAGGAAAAAAAAATCTGTGGTGGGCCCTTAAAAAAACGTTCCCACTAGGGAACCTTCTCTGAGACCATGTGAAAGTAGAACGAGGAATGAATGAACTAGCAAGCAGGTGGGTACAAGTAGGAAAACCTAAAAGTGTTGTACCCCATATTGTCTACCCCACTACAGCCTACACAGACTATGTCATAAAACTTTGACAATAACCATGTGGATCATCCTGTGCTAGCCGTTGGCAAAGTGTTAGAAGGTAACTTGAAAATGTTCGTCGACGGAGGGGCCAGCCATAGTCTCTTCAACTTGGCGACAGCAAAAAAATGCATTCACGAAGCCCAGAAAACTCTGAAGTTCCGTGATGTTAGCCGGGGACTTCCACTCCTGAATTGTCTTGATTTTCGCCGAGTCGATTTTAATGTCGTCGCGGGAGATGACGTGCCCCCAAAACTCCAACTCCTGCTTCGAAAACTCGCACTTATAACCTTTGGTGATGAGGCGGTTCTCCTCCAACCGCTTAAACACTGTGTCGAGGTTGCGAAGGTGTTGTTCCCTTGTCCTACTAAAAATCAGAATGTCGTCCAAATAGACGATAACACATTTGTCGAGAAATTCTCGAAAGGTCCTGTTCATGGTTATTTGAAATGTTGAAGGTGCGTTAGTGAGGCCGAACGGCATCATTGTGAACTCGTAGCTTCCGTATCGGGTGCGAAACGCAGTCTTGTGGCAATCGTTGGCGAAGACCCGAATCTGGTGGTAACTGCCACGCAAGTCAATTTTCGAGAAATACCAAGCACCGCAAAGTTGATCGAGGAGGTCGTCGGTGCGTGGGATTGGATAGCGAGATTTGATGGTCACCCGGTTGAGCGCGCGATAGTCGATACGCATGCAGTTTATCTTGAATATGGCCGGGATAACCGGCCCGCTGACCGACCTGCTGTACAAGGACAGAAATTTTGTGTGGGAGGAGGAAGCCGAGGCGGCTTTTCAAGAGTTGAAGAATTTTCTCGTTTCCCCTCCAGGTTTTGCGCATCGCCTGTCAGATTATCATAGCTGATGCATGTTTGTAGGCTATAGTGGGGTAGCACATATGGGGTACAGCTTTCTAGGGTTGTATTTGTACCCAACTCTGACTTAGTCATTCTCATTCCTGTTCATTCTTTTCACATGGTATAGAGCGGGTCCCTCCTAAGGACCGTTTTTTAAGGGCCCACCCACGATTTCTTTTTCCTGCCCGGAGCGCGCCCTATTCTCCCCGAGGCGCGCTCCCCCCTAGTGCGTGTCGCGCTGCCCTTGTGGCGCCCCGAGAGTCGCGCGCGCGACTCCCTTTTTCGCGCGCACGGCCCGGGCCCCACGTCGCGCTGGCCTTACGGCCGCGCCGCGCCGCCCTCTCGGCTCTGCCGCGCCGCGCCGCCCTCACGCCGGCCGCGCGGCCTCTTCGTCGCTGCAGCGGGCCCCGTCACCTGACGGCCCCGCCGTCCTACTCTCGGCCCCGCCGTTGCAACCTGACGGCCCCGCCACTTCACCTGTCGGCCCCGCCGCTGCACCCTGACGGCCCCGCCGTCCCCTGTCCCGGCCCCGCCGCTGCACCCTGCCGGCCCCGCCGCTGCACCTCTGTCGGCCCCGCCGCTGCACCCTAACGGCCCCGCCGTCCCCTGTCACGGCCCCGCCGTCCCCTGTCACGGCCCCGCCGCTGCACCCTGACGGCCCCGCCACTGCACCAGTCGGCCCCGCCGCTGCACCCTGACGGCCCCGCCGTCCCCTGTCCCGGCCCCGCCGCTGCACCCTGCCGGCCCCGCCGCTGCACCCTGACGGCCCCGCCGTCTCCTGTCACGGCCCCGCCGCTGCACCCTGCCGGCCCCGCCGCTGCACCCTGACGGCCCCGCCGTCCCCTGTCCCGGCCCCGCCCTGCACCCGAGCCGCCCTACCGCCGAGCCGCCCGGGAGCCGAGCCGCCCTGCACCCGAGCCGCCCTGCCGCCGAGCCGCCCGGGCGCCGAGCCGCCCTGCACCCGAGCCGCCCTGCCGCCGAGCCGCCCGGGAGCCGAGCCGCCCAGCAGCCGAGTCACTGAGTCGCCGAGCCGCCCTTCTGCAGAGTTGCCCGGCCTGCCCTGCCTGGTGAGCACAGTCGCACTGTCACTGCGTGCTCTTCCCCTACTGCTTGCACTGCTTCGCTGTCGTCGTCATGGCTACCCCTAGTGTCCTAGCTTTTGACGCTGAGGGTCGCGCCATTGATTTTGAGGTCTGGTTAGACGACCTGCAGCTGTTCTTACAGTGCGACAGGGCTGACGGCCTTTCTCTCTTTGACCTCACCTCTGGCGCCTCTCCTGCTCCTGCTGCTGATGCTGATCCCACTGTCCGCTCTCAGTGGGCCACCCGCGATGCTGCTGCACGTCTTGCTGTGCGTCGCCACCTCCCTACCTCTGAGCGTGCGCACTTTAGTCAGTACAAGAGTGCTCAGACCTTGTACGACGCTGTAGTTGCGCGCTACTCCTCCCCTGCCACTGCTGCACTGAGCCGTCTCATGCTTCCCTACCTCTTTCCTGACCTCTCTGCCTTTCCCACTGTCGCTGATCTCATTACGCACCTCCGCACTAGTGACAATCGCTACCGCGCCGCCCTTCCTGCTGAGTTCTGCGCTAAGAACCCACCCCCCATGTACATCGCTCTCTACTACGTAGTCGCGCGCCTCCCTAACTCCCTTCGCGTCATCAGGGACCACTTTCTCGCAGTCTGTCCCACCACCCTCACCGTCGACCTCCTCGAGAAGGCCCTCCTTGAAGCGGAGAAGAGCATAGTCGCTGTAGGTGCTTCTCGTGGTGACCCTCGCACCCCCATCTTTGAGGGGTGCTCTCCTTCCCCCTTGCTGCCCTCTGTTGCCTCTGCTGCTGCTGCCGACCTGCTTGGTCTTGAGTCGGTCGGCGCGGCGTCTGCCCCTAGTGGGAGACGTCGCTCCAGCAAGGGCAAGGGGGGCAAGGGCGCGGGTGGAGCTGGAGGGGGCGGTGGCGGTGGCGGCGGTGGCGGCGGAGGGAGTGGGGGTGGCGGCGGGACTAGTGGCGGGGGTGGGGGTGGTGGTGGTGGTGGTGGCAGCAGCGGCGGAGACGGTGGTAGTGGTGCCAGCGGTGGTGGTGGAGGCAGCGGCGGAGGTGGAGGCGGCGGAGGTGGCGGCGGTGGAGGCGGCAGCGGAGGAGGCAGTGGTGGTGGAGGAGGTGGAGCTGGTCGGGGTGGTACCCAGCAGCGTAGCGGCGGTGGTGGTGGCCAGCGCTCGCAGCGGCAGCAGCAGCAGCGCTCGCGGGACATCCCTCCGCCTCAGCAGCTTCGTGAGTGGTACGCTGGGCGTCAGAGGGGTGGGGGTACTGGTCCCTGCACCTACGTTCTTCGTTCCGGCGACCGCGCGGGTGAGCAGTGTGGGGGTGCCCACGCTGCCCAGCGCTGCTTTGGCCGCCTGACGGACGCTTGGCGTCAGCAGTTCCCTGGGGCTACTGAGATCCCTCGCTGGGATGAGCTTCTTAGGGCTGGTGTAGCGATCTTTGATCTTGATTTTGATGCTATCCTTGCTGCTATGTATGCTGTGACTTATAGTGAGGAGAATGAGGGTTACCGGTGTTTCCAGCCCGACCCGGGCATTGGTACTGCTGCGCTAGGTGCTTGTGAGGCTGCTGCTCTAGGTGCCAGTGCGTCAGCGCTCTCAGGTACTGGTGAGACTGCGCTCTCAGGTACTGCGTCGTCCTCGTCCTCCCTCACTTTCACACTTGACTCCGGGGCTTCTCGCTCCTTCTTTCGAGACCGCACTACCCTTACGCCGCTCGACCGGCCGGTTGCAGTCTCCCTTGCTGACCCCTCTGGGGGTCCTGTCCTGTCTCACTTCTCCACTGTCCTCCCGTGTCCGGCTGCCCCTTCGGGCACCCTGTCTGGTCTGTACCTTCCCTCGTTCTCTACGAACTTGGTGAGTGGCGCGGACCTGCAGGATGTGGGGGTTCACCAGTTCACTCCTGCGAGTCAGCGGGTGACCCACTGCACGGAGGCACGCACAGGCCGACACCTGGCCACGTTCTCGCGTCGGCCGGGGTCGAGTCTCTACACCCTGACCGTTGAGTCTCCTCCTGTCCCTGCGTCTGGTCAGGTGGCTGCGTCAGGTCAGGTGCTTGCTGCTGCGTCCCGGTCAGGTCCTGAGTCTGCCCCCTGTTCTTGTCGCCTCCTGTCTCACGAGACTCTCCTGTGGCACCACCGTCTTGGCCACCCCTCCTTGCCCCGTCTTCGGAGCATGGCTTCCCGTGTCCTTGTCTCTGGTCTTCCCCAGTCTCTCCCTCCTCTCCCCTCCGGGCCAGGACCTTCCTGTGTCCCCTGTGTCGAGGGTCGCCTCCGGGCTACTCCTCACTCCTCCCACTTCCCCCCGACAGAGGCTCCCCTGCAGACGCTTCACATGGATGTGTGGGGCCCAGCCCCCGTCCGTGGGCAGGGTCACGAGCGCTACTTCCTGTTGGTGGTTGACGACTACTCGCGTTACACCACAGTCCTCCCCCTGCGCAGCAAGGGTGCGGTCACTGAGGTGCTGATCGACTGGATCCGCGAGGCTCGTCTCCAGCTCAGGAAGAGCTTCGGCTCTGACTTCCCTGTTCTGCGTCTGCACTCGGACAGAGGCGGAGAGTTCTCTTCTCGCCTTCTACGAGACTACTGTCGTGCACGGGGGATCCGCCAGACCTTCACGCTTCCGGACTCGCCACAGCAAAATGGGATTGCTGAGCGCCGCATTGGCATGGTCATGGATGTCGCTCGTACGTCCATGATGCATGCGGCTGCCCCCCATTTTCTGTGGCCGTTTGCGGTGAGGTACGCGGCGCATCAGCTCAACCTTCACCCCCGGGTCTCTCGGCCTGCGATGTCCCCAGCCTTGCTGTGGACGGGGAAGGTTGGCGATGCGTCTGTGTTCCGTGTCTGGGGATCTCGGGCGTTTGTCCGCGACTTGTCTGCGGACAAGCTGTCCCCTCGTGCTGCTCCCTGTGTCTTCCTTGGCTTCCCCACTGACGCCCCAGGGTGGCAGTTTTACCACCCCTCCTCTCGTCGTGTTCTGTCCTCCCAGGACGTCACGTTCGACGAGTCAGTCCCCTTCTACCGTCTCTTCCCCTACCGCACTCCTTCCCTCCCCCCTCCCCCGGACTTCCTTGTGCCGGTTCCCCCCCCGGTAGACCCCCTCCCCCCTCAGGTTCCTGCCCCCTCAGGTGTGTCCCAGGTAGACGCCGTTGACCCGGTAGAGGTTACTGGTGACTCTGGTGCTGCTGCGGGTGCTGAGCCTGGGGGTGCTGACTCTGGGGGTGCTGTGCGCGGGGGTGCTGAGCCTGGGGGTGCTACTACTGGGGGTGCTGGGCCTGAGGGTGCTACTGCGGAGGGTGCGGAGCCTGGGGGTGCTGAGCCGGGGGGTGCTGTGCCTGGATGTGCTGGGTCTGGGGGTGCTGGGTCGGGAGCTGCTGAGCCTGGGGGTGCTGAGCTGGGAGCTGCTGAGCCTGGGGGTGCTGCGTCTGGAGCTGTTGAGCCTGGGGTTTCTCCTACTGCTGCGTCTCGCCGGGAGCCCCTCTCTCCACAGGAGCTGCGCGAGTGGTTCGCTCGCCGCTGGAGGCGTGCTGCTGAGTCTGGAGGTGCTGCTGGAGCTGGAGCTGGAGCTTCTTCGACCGTCGAGGGTGCGGGTGCTGCCGGTCCCGGAGCTGCTGGACCTGCGGGTCCTCCTGGAGCCGGAGCTGCTGAGGGCGTTGGTGCTGAGCCTACTGCTGTTGGTCCTGCCGCTGGAGGTGTGGGTGGCGCTGGTGCTGTCGCTGAGGGTGCTGGTGCTGTCCCTGCTGAGTCTGGAGCTGCCGCGCGGCCTCGGCCGTACTTCGTTCCGCTCCTGCAGCAGGTTCTTGGTCTTTCTCCTCCGGTAGAGGGTCCACCGCCTGTCGAGTCGCAGTCCCTGCTGGAGCCTTCCTCTCCACTGCCTGCTCCCTCGCCTTACACTGGTCCTACTGGAGGTCTTGCTGAGCGTCGTGAGCCTGCGTCTCGTCCCGCGTTGCCTGTTCGTGCTGCTCGCGCTAGTGGTCGCAGTTCGCGTCAGCGTCCTCCTCCTGTCCCTGGCACGCACCGGATGTCTTTGCGTCCGTCCACTGCTCCTCTGCGTGCCCCTTTGCCTTCTCCTCCTGAGTCCTCTCTTCCTGCGCTTGCCGACCCTGCGTCGGACTCTCTTCGTGCTGCCAGTCCTACTGTCACGTGTCTGCTTGCTACTGTCGTCACTGACCCCTCTTTTGAGTCCACTGCTGCGTCTGCTCTAGTCGCTGAGCTCGTCGACTTTGCTGCTCGCTGTCGTCTCGACTACGCTGCTAGTCTTGTTGCTGAGTCTGCGTCTGTCTGTCCTCCGTCCGTCGGGGGTGAGTGTGCTCTTGGCACGGACGTCCTTGAGGACAGGCAGGAGGAGTTACAGTGTCTAGCGGCTGCTCCACCTCATCTCGCGTCTGTACTGCTTGCCCCTGAGGGAGACCCGGATGCACTAGACATCCCGACTCCGCGTTCTTACGCGGAGGCCGTAGAGGGTCCCTACTCCTCTCAGTGGCAGGCAGCTATGGATGCAGAGATGGCTTCCTGGAAGTCCACAGGCACCTACGTTGACGCGGTTCCCCCTCCCGGGGCGAACATCGTCAGTGGCATGTGGATCTTCAGGGTGAAGCGGCCGCCGGGCTCTCCACCTGTCTTCAAGGCACGGTACGTCGCTCGTGGCTTCAGTCAGCGGCAGGGAGTTGACTACTTTCAGACCTTCTCTCCCACCCCGAAGATGACTACTCTTCGGGTGCTGCTGCACATAGCCGCTCAGCGCGACTACGAGCTTCACTCTCTCGACTTCAGCACTGCGTTCTTGCAGGGTAGCCTGCACGAGGAGATCTGGCTTCGCCGTCCACCTGGCTTCACTGGAACTTTCCCTCCTGGCACCCAGTGGAGCCTCCGACGGCCAGTCTACGGTCTCCGCCAGGCACCGCGTGAGTGGCACGACACACTGAGGACTACGCTTGCGGCCCTTGGGTTTGCTCCTTCTACTGCTGACCCGTCGCTGTTTCTTCGCACCGACACTTCCCTGCCGCCGTTCTACATCCTCGTGTACGTCGACGACTTGGTCTTTGCCACAGCGGACACTGCTGGACTCGCCTACGTGAAGTCCGAGCTGTTGAAGAGACACACGTGCACAGACCTGGGTGAACTGCGCAGCTACCTTGGCTTGCAGATCACTCGGGACAGAGCACGCCGCACCATTACCTTGACTCAGTCACACATGGTGCAGCAGGTCCTTCAGCGCTTCGGCTTCACGTACTCCTCGCCTCACGCCACTCCTCTGCCTACTCGCCACTCACTCTCAGCTCTGCCTTCGGATGAGTCCGTAGAGTCGAGTGGTCCGTATGCAGAGCTTGTTGGCTGCCTCATGTACCTGATGACCTGCACACGACCTGACCTTGCATACCCTCTGAGCATTCTTGCACGCTATGTTGCTCCTGGGAGACACAGACCAGAGCACATGGCTGCAGCGAAGAGGGTATTGCGCTACTTGTGCAGTACGTCGGGCATGGGGCTAGTGCTTGGAGGGCGGAGTCCAGTGGTCCTTACCGGCCACGCGGACGCTTCTTGGGCTGACGACCAGGCTACGCAGCGGTCGTCACAGGGTTACACCTTCAGCCTTGGTTCCGGCTCTGTCTCGTGGCGGTCTACTCGCTCGTCTTCGGTTCTCGGCTCCAGTTGTGAGGCTGAGATCTACGCCGGGGCCATGGCTGCACAGGAGCTTCGCTGGCTCACCTACCTGCTGACTGACCTTGGAGAGCCGCCTCGTTCTCCTCCAGTGCTGTACGTAGACAACAAGGCCATGCTGGCCTTGTGTCGAGAGCAGCGCTTGGAGCACAGAACGAAGCACATTGCTCTCCGCTACTTCCTTGCTCGTGAGCTGCAGCAGCGTGGTCAGTTGCGACTTGCGTACGTGGCCTCTGAGGCCAACACTGCTGATGTGTTCACCAAGGCACTCGCGCCTTGTGACCATCAGCGCTTTTGCACCCAGCTGGGTCTTGTGCCTGTCTTGCCTCACTTGCTCTCCTCTTGACTTCACTTGTACTGTGACATATATATATACCTGCTCTTGCGTGTCTAGTTTTATATATATGTCTGTACTCCTGCATGTGAACTGGCCTCTGGCCCTGCTCTTGTGCTCGGACTGTGTGGTGACTTTGTGATCCACCCTGAGCTTGCTTTGCTTTGCTTTGCTTGACTGGTCTTGTGACCCCTTGTTCTCCCCCACTTTGCCTATGGGGGTGTGTCAGATTATCATAGCTGATGCATGTTTGTAGGCTATAGTGGGGTAGCACATATGGGGTACAGCTTTCTAGGGTTGTATTTGTACCCAACTCTGACTTAGTCATTCTCATTCCTGTTCATTCTTTTCACATCGCCGACCCATCGAAGCTGTTTGAAGTCGTCACCGACGCCTCAGATTTCGCCATCGAAGCTGTACTCCTCCAGGATTTCGAGAGCGGGCTGCAGCCGATCGCCTATGAGTCACGTAAGCTGCAGTCAGCCGAGCGCAACAACCCGATACACGACAAGGAGATGCTCGCTATAATACACGCGTTCAAACTGTGGCGCTGCTACTTGGTGGGCGCCGACGTCACTGTTCGCACGGACCACAAGTCCCTACTATACCTGCGAGCTCAGCCTAACCTCAACCCACGACAAATTCAATGGCTAGACTACATGGAGAGCCACTTCACCTACCGCATCACGTAAAGAAAGGGGCGAATAACATCGCCGGCGCCTTTACCCGACAGATAGTTCAATCCGCTGCAGTGCTTATCACCCACTCGAATCCGCTACTTACGGGACTATTCATCCACGGCTACAAAACGGATCTGTTCTTCACGACTGGGAATCACTAGCAGGCGACGACGCAGAAGGGGAATTATTACCTAGTACGCCAAAATTTTGGAAGGAGACGAGGGTGCAGTACGGCACGAAGCTACAGTTCTTATTGGCATACCACCCGCAAACGGACAGCCAGACCAAGCCAACCAATCAGACTATGGAGCAGGTAATCAGGACAAGCTACCCTGACCCCGCTCGCCGAGAAAACTCGCTCGCCATGCTAGAGTTCGCTTTCAACAATGCCCTGTCCAGCACGACTAATCACTCCCCATTCTTCTTAAATTATGGGATGGACCCGGCGGTTCCTATGACGATTACACGCGACAACCCAGTCCCGCGGTCACAAACATTTGTGACGGAACTGCAAGAATTTTGTGAGAAGGCTACGGACGTAGTCCGCAAGGCGAATACCACTTCCCGAAAATACACCGACCTTCTACGGGCTTTGTTCTGTGCTTTAGTCTATGCTCCCGACACAAGGCAATCATAAGCTTGTTGTCGACGTAGAAAACTGGAGGAGAACGAGGCCGCTCACCTAAGTCGGTCAGCAAGTAGGTCAGCCAGCGTAACTTATACACTACCATAACCCCAGCGCAGATCTCGGCCTCACGGTTTGAGCTAAGCACAGAAGACGAGCGAGTGGGCCTCTACAAAATAGAGACAGGAATGAGACTATAAGAGTAGCCTTTTTAAGACCTGTGGGTCGTCTGGTCGTCGGCCCATGAAGCGTCTGAGTGCCTAGTGAGTACAACTCGGCGCCATCCTCCAAGTACAAGTCCCATGCCAAGTAGCACAGTAGCCCTCGTAGGAGCCCGGTAGTGCTCAAGGCAGTGTCTCCCGTGCGCAACGTAGTGCGCCAGGATGTTGAGAGGGTACGCAAGGTCAGGCCAAGTGCACGTCATGAGGTACATGAGGCAGCCGACAAGCTCTGGATACAAACCACACGGCTCTACGGACTCGCTGAATGTGGAGCTGAGAGTGAGTGGCTCGTAGGCAGAAGAGTAAACAGTGGCGAGGAGGGCTCAAAGTGGAAGCGCTGAAGGATCTGCTGCATCATATGTGACTGATTCGGAGTGATGGTGCGCGCTCCTCTGTCCTTGGTGGTCTACAAGCCAAGATAGCTCCGCAGCTCACCCAGGTCAGTGAAGTTATGTTTCTTTCGCAGCTCTGCCTTCAAAAGGGCCATTGCCTCAGTGTCACCAATCGCAAAGACCAAGACGTCAACGTAGACGAGGATAAAGAACGGCAGCAGAGAAGGGTCGGTGTGCAGAAACAGCGACGGGTCAACAGTCGAAGGAGCAAAACCAAGAGCTGCTAGTGTCGTCCTTAGTGTGTCGTCCCACTCGCAGGGCGCCTGATGGAGACGGTAGATTGGCCGCCGAAGGCTCCACTGGGTACCTATAGGAAACGACCCGATGAAGCCAGGTGGGCAGCGCAGCCAGATTTCCTCGTGGACGTGTTAATAAACTAGCGAGAGTTTGGCTCAGGAGCCATAGTAGTTTAGGTGACTTGGTGAAGTTCGAGGGTGTAGGGTGTAAGGAAAATGTCGAGAGAATTGTGGAAGGAGAATGTGGGTTCACTAGAAAGGAGGGGGATACAAGTAGTAAGCCCTAAAAGGGTTATACTCACTTTTGAGTACCCCACTACAGACTAGACATGCATTATAATCTGACACACCCCAATAGTCAAAGTGGGGTATAATCAGTACAGCATGCAGGCATAGAGCAAGAGTTCACAATAGGTAAGTAAGGCTAGAGCTAATCATAGAGGGCAGGTGAGGAGGAGGAGAGACTGTGGGGGAGAAAAGATGGGAGGCGACTGCTGACGGTGCAGACACACAGACGAGCTGCTGGCTCATTGGCTACCGAAGCAAAGGCCCGGACTACAGGAGTTACTGGCTCCGCGGCTATAGACGAGCGGCAGGAGCAACTGACCCACAGGCGACTGGCGACTACCGGACATTGTAGCCTCCGGACTGCTGCTGCTGCTGACGACAAGACTGCTGCCTCCACTCAACCTCCCCCAGCTGCCCAACGCCCCTCTCACACACCCCCTGCTCAAACCCTAGCCCTACACCCACACCACCCCCTTAAACCCTAAACCCCAGACTCCCACACATCCACCCCCCTCAGGCGATAGCTGCAGCAGTGGGAGACGAAGGAGGAGGAGGAGGAGGAGGAGGAGGAGGAGGAGGAGGAGGAGGAGGAGGAGGAGGAGGAGGAGGAGGAGGAGGAGGGGACGGCATGCACAACCGACACCCCCACAACCACTACCCCCACACCCACCCCCCCACGGCTGCACCGGGTCCAGGAGCGGCTGCTGCAGGGGCCAGGGGCGGCTGCTGCAGCGGCGGCTGCTCCAGGGGCTGCTGCTGCTGGGGCAGCTGCTCCAGGGGCTGCCGCTGCTGCTAGGGCGGCTGCTCCAGGGGCTGCTGCTACTGGGACGGCTGCTCCAGGGGCTGCTGCTGCTCCAGGGGCTGCTCCAAGGGCTGCTGCTGCTGGGGCGGATGCTCCAGGGGCTGCTGCTGCTGGGGCGGCTGCTGCTGCTGGGGCTGCTACTACTGGGGCGGCTGCTCCAGGGGCTGCTGCTGCTGGGGCGGCTGCTCCAGGGGCTGCTGCTGCTGGGGCGGCTGCTCCAGGGGCTTCTGCTGCTGGGCCGGCTGCTCCAGGGGCTGCTGTTCCTGGGGCGGCTGCTCCAGGGGCTGTTGCTGCTGGGGCGGCTGCTCCAGGGGCTGCTGTTGCTGGGGCGGCTGCTCCAGGGGCTGCTGCTGCAGGGGCGGCTGCTCCAGGGGCTGCTGCTGGGGCGGCTGCTGCAGTGGCGGCGGCTCCAGGGACTGCTGCTGCTGGGGCGGCTGCTCTAGGGGCTGCTGCTACTGCTGGGGCGGCTGCTCCAGGGGCTGCTGCTGGGGCGGCTGCTGTAGTGGCGGCGGCTCTAGGGGCTGCTGCTGCTGGGGCGGCTGCTCCAGGGGCCGCTGCTGCTGGGGCGGTTGCTCCAGGGGCTGCTGCTCTAGCGGAAAGTAGGAGGGAGGGAAGGGGAAGGGCGCGGCCCCCAGGGTGCCCTGACGGGTGACGTGCTAGGGAGCCGCGCAGGCCCCCGAAAGTGCCTCGACGGGCGACGGGAGGGGACCGCGCGCAGGCCCCTAAGGCGCCGCGACGAGGCAACGGGAGGGGCCGGCTCGCGGGCCCCGAAAGTGCCGCGACGAGGCGACGGGAGGGGCCTGCGTGCGGGCCCCCAAAACGCCGCGACGAGGCGACGGTCGGGGCCAGTGCGAGGGCCCCCAGGACGCCGTGACGAGGTAGGAACCCGCCGCGCACCTCGGGGCGCACGGCGGGGAGTAAACCGCCACGCGTTCCGAGCGCGTGGCGGGAAGAAGAATGTCGCGCGCCACGGGGCGCGCGACACACAGTAGGGCAGCGGAAGCAAGTGGGCCCACAGGCCAAGAGCTTTAAGCTCTGATAGCATGTTGAAAATCTAGCGTGACTTAGGCTTAGGAGCCATAGTAGTTTAGGTGACTTGGTGAAGTTCGAGGGTGTAGGGTGTAAGGAAAATGTCGAGAGAATTGTGGAAGGAGAATGAGGGTTCACTAGAAAGGAGGGGGATACAAGTAGTAAGCCCTAAAAGGGTTATACTCACTTTTGAGTACCCCACTACAGACTAGACATGCATTATAATCTGACAGGACGCTGCCCTGCAAGAAAGCCATGGAGAAGTCGAGCGTGTGCAGCTCATATTCGCGGTGTGCTGCAACGTGTAGTAACACTCGAAGAGTGGTCATCTTCAAGGTGGAGGAGAAGGTCTAGAAGAAGTCGACCCCCTGTCGTTGACTCTAGCCTCGTGCAACGTAGCGCGCCTAGAAGGCAGACGGAGAACCCAGCAGCCGCTTCACCCCGAAAATCCACATGCCATCAACTATGTTGAATCCAGGAGGGGGGAACTGCATCGACGTAGGTGCCTGTGGATTTTCAGGATGCCATCTCTGCGTCCATGGCTGTTTGCCATTAAGAGGAATACTGACATATTGTCAAAATTAGAAGAAAGAAAGAGGGTTGAACTAGCAGGAATGAGGATACAAATAGCAAACCCTAGAAGGGTTGTACTCGCTATAGAGCACCCCACTACAGGCTAGAACATAAGATAACATTCTGACACACCCCCATAGCCAAAGTGGGGTGTAATCAGCAGAGCAGGCAAAGCAGTACAAGCTCAGGGTGGATCACAATGTCACCACACATTCTGAGCACAAGTTCAAGAAGCAATAGTTTTAAAGTTCACAATTATGAGCAAAGCTAGTGGTAGTCACAACGGGCAAGTGAGGAGGAGGAGAGAGAGTGAGGGGAGAGGAGATAGGAGGCGACGGCTGAAGCTGCAGAAACACGGGCAACAGTAGGCAGACTGGCACAGCGGCTACCGGGCGAAGCCCCCGGAATACTGGAGTAACTGGCCCCGCGGCTAAAGTAGCGGCAGACGAGCAACGGACCCACGGGCGGCTGGCGTAGAAGTCTACGACTGGGCTACCGGGCGAAGTCCCCGGACTACAGGTGCTGCTAGCGACACATCGGCAACCTCCGTGCAACTTCCCCAAACAGTCCCACTCTCCCGACACACGCCCGCTGCTACACCCCTAGCTCCACTCCCACGCACCCCCCTTAAACCCTAAACCCCAGTCTCCCACTCATCCACCCCCCTCAGCGACAGCTGCAGCAGTGGGAGACAAAGGAGGAGGAGCAAAGGGAGGAATGCAGAAGAGCCACCCCCATACTCGCCACCCCCTACTCGCCACTCCCTGCTTGCCACCCCCAAACCCTAACATAGACAGGGTGGGATGGCGGGTAGGCAGGGTGGGATGGCGGCGCTCCCCGCTTGCGTCCCCCGAGGGTCGCCTCGACGGGCGACGGGAAATGGGGCCGGGGCGCAAGGAGGGCGGCGGGGCCACAGGTGTAGGGCGGCGGGGCCGCGAAGGTGGGGCGGCGGGGCCGTGACAGAAGGGCGGCGGGGCCGCGAAGTGGGGCGGCGGAGCCGCGACAGAAGGGCGGCGGGGCCGCGAAGTGGGGCGGCGGAGCCGCGACAGAAGGGCGGCGGGGCCGCGAAGGTGGGGCGGCGGAGCCGCGACAGAAGGACGGCGGGGCCGTGAAGGTGGGGCGGCGGGGCCGCGAATGTGGGGTGGCGGGGCCGCGAAATGGGGCAGCGGGGCCGCAAAGTAAGGCGGCGGGGCCGCGAAGCAGGGGGGCGGGGCCGCGACGGGTCCCCGTCGCCCATCGCGGCGCCTCCAGAAGGCGACGCGGCGAACGACGGGGCAGAAGCCCGCCGCGCGCCTCGGGGCGCACAGCGGGCAGAGAACCACCGCGCGCCTCGGGGCGCACGGCGGGCTGAAAACCGCCGCGCGCCTCGGGGCGCACGGCGGGAAGGAAAAGTTGCAGCGGAAGCGAGGGGGTGGTAACCCACCCACAGGATCGATCCAAGGGGATCGACCTGCTCTGATAGCATGTCAAAATTAGAAGAAAGAAAGAGGGTTGAACTAGCAGGAATGAGGATACAAATAGCAAACCCTAGAAGGGTTGTACTCGCTATAGAGCACCCCACTACAGGCTAGAACATAAGATAACATTCTCACACATATGTCACTGAGAGGATCGGCGACCCGAAAACGCATCTGCGTGAGAGCGCGGGGACGGAATGTCCAGTGCATCCGGGTCTCGCTTAGGGGCAAGCAGCATGGTAGAGAGATGAGGTACAGTAGTCGCGAGGTACTTCAGCCCAAACTACGTGTCCTCAAGGACGTCATATGCAAGCGCAAGCTCACCTCCAACGGACGGAGGACAGTCAGACCCAGAGCCAGAAACAAGACTCGCGATATAGTAAAGGTAGCACGTAGCTGCAAAGTTAACGAGCTCAGTGACTAAGGCAGACGCAACAACAGACTCAGAGGTAGGGTCAGTGACATGTATTACTGGACAACGAAGAAGAGTCGGACAAGCACCACGCGTAAGGTCAGACTCAGGGTTAGGAACTTCAAAAAAGAGGACGTTGGGAAAGACAACAGGATAGGACACTATGCAATAGGGGAACGACTACTGAATCCGAGAAAAAGCTGTAATTTTGTAACGTTGGTGAGAAGCTGCTACTATTGACTCAAACTGGCTGTTGAAATTGCCTTCTCTTGAAATCACGTGCCCCATAAAATGGTGCTCGGATTTTAGGAACTTGCACTTAGAGCCCTTTGTAATCAATCGTTGAAATGTTGTTCCCGGATGTCGTCGAGATATACGATGAATGCTTTTTCGAGCTGGTCTCGGAAGACCGCATACATCGTCAGCTGAAATGTTAGTGTTCGTCAGTCAATGGCATCACTATATACTCGTAACTGCCGTATTATATGACTGGGTGTGGGGTTAATAGCGATAATTTTGATTTTGATGAAGGCGCGAACGCTAACGTAGTCGGAACAAAATAATCGTAATGTATTTCACAGGCCAACCGCTTCACTGCCCACATGGTCTATCTTTTCCCTTAACACCTTGGAAACGTAAAGGAACTTAGGAATGCAACTCTGAGACCAAATGTTATGGGTTGTATTATAAGAAAGAGAGCGCTCAATTTAACATCAAAACTGTGATTACAATTACTTACATACATAAATTTGCAACGAACGAACTAACTTGGTGGGGACCTCAGAACGGGAGGTTGGGTGATGGTTTAGAGTTGCCAAGTCCGGAGGTGAGGTAATTGGAAGGAGCCCAGGTTTTCCAGAGAGTATGAATTTCTTACCACAGGAGAAGGAAATTCCTTTTCCTTGCCTCGCGTCCCTGCTTACCATGTACACGACTGTTCTCGCCACCAGCACCCCAAAGTAAAACGTTGCCCACTCGCGACACTCGCCTCGACCACTGTTCCCGCCACTGTACACCTCGCGACCCAACCTAACGGTTCGGTTGGTAACCCACGCTCCGGTCCTCCACCTCGACATTCCACAACCTCGGTGCTAGGCCCGTAGCACACCTCATTTTTACATATAACTGTTACCACTTTAGCTTTGCTATATATTCTTCGCTCATGCCTTCGCTCGATGTACTGTTTCGCTTCGATAGTGCAATTCTCGCTCGCTCACTCAATAGCACTTGTAACACTTGGTATTTAGAGGCTACGATCTCTGCTCAGACCGCACCCACACCTTCGCTTCCCCACTATCTCAATTTTTGGAGGGGTTAGACGTTTCAAAGCGTTCAGGCACCGTCAATCGAAGTGCTCTCTCGAAAGCACGCACGACCACGACCAAGGCTCTCGCTGAGCTTGCTCGACACCCCCACCATGGCCAAATTCCATCTCGCGATGTTGACGCATGAGCATCTCGACCGGCTCGTACGCCAACTTGATGATTCGGCGCTCGAAATTGTGACACTCACAGCGGAACGCGACTCCGCCTGCCAGTGTTCAACAACAAATGCGCCAGCACCAACACCGACATCTACAAATGCACCTAGGCAATCGGATGAGCCGATCATCATCTCGTCCGGCACACCGTCACAACTCGACAGCGTGGGACAGTGATCAGGCACAGCCAGTGACGGCGCCGCCCAGTCAATGCCAAGCATGGAGAGAAACAAGGCTACACCAAGCACGAATGGGCCTTGCGAATTCCGTCGTCACGTCGAATTTGAAGCGACGATTGGCAACGAAGACATCGGCGCACCAATGCCGCTTGAGCCGCAGTGCCCACTCTACTTCAATCCTAGCCAACGCGAAGGTCTGACATTTCAATCGTGGGTCTTCATGATGAATGTGTCTTTTAACGCAAAGTACGTCACATTGGATGCAGCGAAGATCATATACGCGATTTCGCTGTTACGTGGGACCGCCATGGACTGGTGGTGAGTCATCATGACGTTGCCACGTGCCTACGAGCCACCATCGCAAGAGGAAGGGCCCACGGGGCCAGCAGTCACCTGGAGTTCGTTCTACGAGACCGCCCAATACAGCACGTGGGATGCGTGGTGCGCAGGGCTTCAGGCGTGCTTCGAGCTGATCGCGGCTTCTATTTCGGTTCGTCAGAGACTGCGTACTTGGCGATAGCTTGTGTCGGTCCAAGATTATATGAGCGGTTTTTTCGCACTATGCGAGCAAGTCGGTTACATGCACGAGGCGGAGCGGGTGAACCGTTACGTCGGAGGGCTGAAGCCGGACATCTCGCACGAAATCATGCTACGCGGGCTATCAAACTTCAACGAAACCCTCGCGCTCGCCGAGGAAATCGACATTTTGCGCCGTCCGAGGCTGAGGTCCTACTACGGACATGGCCCTTGGGCGCCGACAGAGCACGCCACCATGCATGCCGTTGCGACAAACGCAGCTGTTGCGCAATTCAAGGGGCGCTGCTTCGCTTGCAACTGTCAGAAAGAGAAGTGTGTGAACTATGAAAAGTTGGAGTACAAGTAGCAAACCCTAGTTTTGTGCACCCCCTAAAGGCTAACCCACTATAGCCTACACAACAATAACACATATAGTGTTTGACACACCCCCATAGGCAAAGTGGGGGAGAGCAAGGGGTTACAAGACCAGTCAAGAAAGGCAAGCAAGCTCAGGATGGATCACAACGTCACCACACATTTCCAGCACAAGCAAAGGGCCACATGGCTAGTTCACATGCAGAAGTATATATGTAGTACAAATAGCAAGGGTGATCTCAGCCTAGCAAAGCAAACACGCAGGAGTATATATAGAGATCACAGTACAGGCAAAGCCTACAACAAGTGAGGAAAAGTGGGCACCAGACCCAGCAAAGTACAAAAGCGCTGATGATCACCAGGCTGAAGTGCCTTGGTGAATATATCAACGGTGTTGGCCTGAGAGGCCACGTAACGCAGACGAAGCTGACCACGCTGCTGCAGCTCTCGAGCAAGGAAGTAACGGAGAGCGATGTGCTTCGTTCTGTGCTCCTCACACAAGGCAATGGCAGCCATGTTGTCGACGTACAGCGCTGGAGGAGAACTAGGCCGCTCTCCAAGGTCGGTCAGCAGGTAGGTGAGCCAGCGTAACTCCTGTGCAGCCATGGCTGTGGTGTAGATCTCAGCCTCACAACTGGAGCTGAGAACTGAAGACGAACGCGTAGAACGCCACGAAACTGAACCAGAGCCAAGGCTGAAGGTGTAACCCTGTGACGACCGCTGAGCAGCCTGGTCGTCAACCCAAGAAGCGTCTGAGTGCCCAGTGAGAACAACTGAGCTCCCTCCTCCAAGCACGAGCCCCATGCCCGATGTACTACACAATTAGTGCAATACCCTCTTTGCAGCATCCCAGTGCACCTTTTGGAGCCTGCCACGAGCCACGTAGCGGGCCAGAAGGCCAAGAGGGTATGCTAAGTCAGGACGAGTGCAAGTCATCAGGTACATGAGGCAACCAACTAGCTCTGGGTAAGGACCACTCGACTCTACGGACTCATCCGAAGGCAGAGCAGAGAGCGAGTGACCTATAGCCAGAGGAGTGGCCTGTGCTGAGGACCAGGTGAAGCCGAAGCGCTGAAGGACCTGCTGCACCATGTGTGACTGAGTCAGGGAAATGGTGCGGCGTGCTCTGTCCCGGGTGATCTGCAAGCCAAGGTAGCTGCGCAGTTCACCCAGGTCCGTGCACGTGTGTCTCTTCTGCAGCTCCGACTTCACGTGGGCGAGAGATGTGAAAGAATGAACGTGAATGAATGACTATGAAATGAAGTGGGTACAAATATGAAACCCTAATTGGGTTGTACCCCCTATGGGATACCCCACTATAGCCTACAGAAATGAGTAAGCTACAATGTTCTGACACACCCCCATAGGCAAAGTGGGGGAGAACAAGGGGTCACAAGACCAGTCAAGCAAAGCAAAGCACAGCTCAGGGTGGATCACAAAGTCACCACACATTCCGAGCACAAGTTCAAGGGCCACAAGGCCAGTTCACATGCAAGATCATATATAAAGATATACAAGAGTCAAGCGAGCAAGAGCAAGAGTATATATAGCAGAAGGTACAAGCAAAGTCAAGAAGTGAGCAAGTGAGGCAGGACAGGCACAAGACCTAGCTGCGTGCAACAACGCTGATGATCACAAGGCGCAAGTGCCTTGGTGAAGACATCAGCAGTGTTGGCCTCAGAGGCCACGTACGCAAGTCGCAACTGTCCACGCTGCTGTAGCTCACGAGCAAGAAAGTAGCGGAGAGCAATGTGCTTTGTCCTGTGCTCCAGTCGCTGCTCTCGACACAAGGCCAGCATGGCCTTGTTGTCTACGTACAGGAGTGGAGGAGAACGAGGCTGCTCTCCAAGGTCGGTCAGCAGGTAGGTGAGCCAGCGTAACTCCTGTGCAGCCATAGCCCCAGCGTAGATCTCAGCCTCACAAGTGGAGCCAAGAACAGAAGACGAGCGGGTAGCCCGCCACGAAACAGAGCCGGAACCAAGGCTGAAGGTGTAACCCTGTGACGACCGCTGCGTAGCCTGGTCGTCAGCCCAAGAAGCGTCTGCGTGCCCAGTGGAGACCACTGGACTGCGCCCTCCAAGCACTAGCCCCATGCCCGACGTACTGCACAAGTAGCGCAACACCCTCTTCGCTGCAGCCATGTGCTCTGGTCGGTGTCTCCCAGGAGCAACATAGCGTGCGAGAATGCTAAGAGGGTATGCAAGGTCAGGTCGTGTGCAGGTCATCAGGTACATGAGGCAGCTATTAAGCTCTGCATACAAGCCACTCGACTCTACGGACTCATCCGAAGGCAGAGCTGAGAGCGAGTGGCGAGTAGGCAGAGGAGTGGCCTGAGGCGAGGAGTACGTGAAGCCGAAGCGCTGAAGGACCTGCTGCACCATGTGTGACTGAGTCAGGGTAATGGTGCTGCGTGCTCTGTCCCGGGTGATCTGCAAGCCAAGGTAGCTACGCAGTTCACCCAGGTCAGTGCACGTGTGTCTCTTCTGCAGCTCGGACTTCACGTAGGCGAGTCCAGCAGTGTCAGCTGTGGCAAAAACCAAGTCGTCGACGTACACGAGGATGTAGAACGGCGGCAGAGAGGTGTCGGTGCGCAGAAACAGCGACGGGTCGGCAGTAGAAGGAGCAAACCCAAGTGCCGCCAGCGTAGTCCTCAGTGTGTCGTGCCACTCACGTGGCGCCTGGCGGAGACCGTAGACTGGACGCCGGAGACTCCACTGGGTACCAGGAGGGAAAGACCCAGTGAAGCCAGGTGGGCGACGCAGCCAGATCTCCTCGTGCAGGCTGCCCTGCAAGAAGGCGGTGCTGAAGTCGAGAGAGTGCAGCTCGTAGTCACGGTGAGCAGCAACGTGCAGCAGAACCCAAAGAGTGGTCATCTTCGGGGTGGGGGAGAAGGTCTAAAAGTAGTCAACCCCCTGCCGCTGACTGAAGCCACGAGCCACGTAACGCGCCTTGAAGACAGGCGGAGAACCCGGCGGCCGCTTCACCCTGAAAATCCACATGCCACTGACGATGTTCGCCCCAGGAGGGGGAACAGCGTCGACGTAGGTGCCTGTGGACTTCCAGGAAGCCATCTCTGCATCCATAGCTGCCTGCCACTAAGAGGAGTAGGGACCCTCTATCGCCTCCGCGTAAGAGCGCGGAGTCGGGATGTCTGGTGCATCCGGGTCTCCCTCAGGGGCTAGCAGT
This sequence comes from Closterium sp. NIES-65, assembly GCA_948144175.1. Taxonomy (NCBI): domain Eukaryota; kingdom Viridiplantae; phylum Streptophyta; class Zygnematophyceae; order Desmidiales; family Closteriaceae; genus Closterium; species Closterium sp. NIES-65. The sequence continues at coordinate 3,829,323 of CANXME010002170.1, read as the reverse complement.
ACAGACGCGAGATGAGGTGAAGCGGCGGCCAGACACTGGAACTCCTCCTGCCTGTCCTCAAGGACGTCCGTGCCAAGGGCACACTCACCCCCGACGGACGGAGGACAGGCAGACTCAGACTCAGCGACAAGACTAGCAGCATAGTCTAGGCGACATCGAGCACCAAAGTCAACGAGCTCAGTAACGAGGGCAGACGCAGCAGAAGACTCGAAAGAAGGGTCAGTGACGACAGTAGCAAGGAAACGCGTGACAGTAGGACTGGCAGCACGAAGAGAGTCCGACTCCGGGTCGGCAAGAGCAGGAAGAGAGGACTCAGGAGGAGAAGGTAAAGGGGCACGCAGAGGAGCAGTAGACGGACGCAGTGACATCCAGTGCGTGTCAGGGACAGGAGGAGGACGCTAACGCGAACTGCGACCACTAGTAGGGACCCTCTATCGCCTCCGCGTAAGAGCGCGGAGTCGGGATGTCTGGTGCATCCGGGTCTCCCTCAGGGGCTAGCAGTACAGACGCGAGATGAGGTGAAGCGGCGGCCAGACACTGGAACTCCTCCTGCCTGTCCTCAAGGACGTCCGTGCCAAGGGCACACTCACCCCCGACGGACGGAGGACAGGCAGACTCAGACTCAGCGACAAGACTAGCAGCATAGTCTAGGCGACATCGAGCACCAAAGTCAACGAGCTCAGTAACGAGGGCAGACGCAGCAGAAGACTCGAAAGAAGGGTCAGTGACGACAGTAGCAAGGAAACGCGTGACAGTAGGACTGGCAGCACGAAGAGAGTCCGACTCCGGGTCGGCAAGAGCAGGAAGAGAGGACTCAGGAGGAGAAGGTAAAGGGGCACGCAGAGGAGCAGTAGACGGACGCAGTGACATCCAGTGCGTGTCAGGGACAGGAGGAGGACGCTAACGCGAACTGCGACAAGACTAGCAGCGTAGTCTAGACGACAGCGCACAGCAAATTCGACAAGCTCAGTGACAAGGGCAGACGCAGCAGACGACTCGAAGGAAGGGTCAGTGACAGCAGTAGCAAGGAGACGCGTGACAGTAGGACTGGCAGCACGAAGAGAGTCCGACTCCGGGTCGGCAAGAGCAGGAAGAGAGGAAGCGGGAGGAGAAGGCAAAGGGGCACGCAGAGGAGCAGTGGACGGACGCAGTGACATCCGGTGCGTGCCAGGGACAGGAGGAGGACGCTGACGCGACCCGCGACCACTAGCGCGCGCAGTATGAACAGGTGACGCAGGACGAGACGCAGGCTCACGACGCTCAGTATGACCTCCAGTCGGACCAGCGTAGGGAGAAGGAGCAGGCAAAGGGGAGGCAGGCTGTAGCTGTGGCTGTGACTGGACAGGCTGTGGACCCTCTAAGGGAGGAGGAGGAGGACCAGGAGAAGGTGTAAGACCAAGAACCTGCTGCAGGAGCGGAACGAAGTACGGTCAGGGCCGCGCGGCGACGCCAGAAACAGCAGGGACAGCACCAGTACCCCCAGCAGGAGTACCCGCTCCAGCAGCACCTCCAGCAGCACCTCCAGAAGCTCCAGAACCTTCAGCAGCACCACCAGGAGCACTGCCAGGCGGACCGCTAGCGGCAGTCTCAGCGCGAACACCCTCAGCAGCACCAGCTCCAGGAGAACCCTCAGACCCAGCAGCTCCAGCACCCACAGTACGAGCACCTCCGGGACGCTCGGCAGCAGTACCCTCTGCAGCCGAAGAACCTCCAGCACCAGCAGCACGCCTCCAGCGCCTGGCAAACCACTCACGCAGCTCCTGTGGGGAGAGTGGCTTTCGGCGAGACGAAGCACCTCCAGGCAGAGCACCCCCATGCACAGCACCCCCAGGCACAGCACCCCCAGGCACAGCACCCCCAGGCTCAGCACCCCCAGGCTCAGCACCCCAAGGCTCAGCACCCCCAGGCTCAGCACCCCCAGGCTCAGCACCCCCAGACTTCGCACCCCCAGGCTCAGCACCCCCAGTCTCCGCACCCCCAGGCTCAGCACCCTCAGGCGGAGCACCTCCAGTCTCAGCGACGACAGGCTCAGCTCCCGCAGCAGCACCAGAGTCACCAGTGACCTCGACAGGCTCGACCGCGTCTACCTGGGACACACCTGAAGAGGCAGTACCCTGAGGGGGGAGGGGGTCTACCGGGGGGGGACCTGGTACCAAGAAGACCGGGGGCGGGGGGAGGGACGGAGTGCGGTAGGGGAAGAGGCGGTAGTAGGGTACCGACCCGTCGAACGTGACGTCCTGGAAGGACAGAACACGTCGAGAGGTGGGGTGGTAGAACTGCCACCCAGGGGCGTCGAGGGGGAACCCCAGGAAGACGCAGGGAGCAGCGCGAGGGGACAGCTTGTCCGCAGACAAGTCGCGGACAAACGCCCGAGATCCCCAGACCCGGAACGCCGACGCATCGCCAACCTTCCCCGTCCACAGCAGGGCTGGGGAGGTCTCCGGCCTGGAGACCCTGGGGTGGAGGTTGATCTGATGCGCTGCGTACCTGACCGCAAACGGCCACAGAAAATGGGGGGCAGCCGCATGCATCATGGACGTACGGGCGACGTCCATGACCATGCCAATGCGGCGCTCAGCAATCCCATTTTGCTGCGGGGAGTTCGGAAGCGTGAAGGACTGGCAGATGCCTCACGCACGACAGTAGGCACGCAGAAGGCCAGAGGAGAACTCTCCGCCTCTGTCCGAGTGCAGACGCAACACAGGAAAGTCGGAGCCAAAGCTCTGCCTGAGCTGAAGACGAGCTGCGCGGATCCAGTCGATCAGCACCTCAGTGACCTCACCCTTGCTGCGCAAGGGGAAGACTGTGGTGTAACGCGAGTAGTCGTCAACAACGAGCAGGAAGTAGCGCTCCTGACCCTGTCCTCGGACGCGGGCTGGGCCCCACACGTCCATGTGAAGTGTCTGCAACGGAGCCTCTATCGGAGGAAACTGAGAGGAGTGAGGGGCAGCACGCTGGCGCCCCTCGACACAGGGGACACAGGCAGGGCCAGGGCCCTGAGGAAGGGGAGGTAGAGACCGGGGGAGACCAGACACAAGAAGACGGGAGGCCATGCCTCTGAGCCGAAGCAGAGAGGGGTGGCCAAGGCGGTGGTGCCAGAGGAGGGTCTCGTGAGACAGATGGCGACACGAACAGGGGGCAGACTCAGGACCAGACCTGGACGCTGCAGCAAACACCTGACCAGACGAAGGGACTCGACCAGACTCAGAAGCTGGAGGAGAAGCAGTGGTCAGTGTGTACAGGCTCGACCCCGGCTGACGTGTAAATGTAGCCAGGTGACGACCCGTGCTAGCCTCTGTACAGTGCATCACTCGCTGACGAGCAGGGGTGAACTAGTGGACTCCCGCATCCTGTAGGTCAGCACCACTCACCAAGTTCGTAGAGAACGAGGGGAGGTAGAGACCAGACAGGGTGCCAGAGGGAGCCGCCGGACACGGGAGGACTGTGGAGAAGCGAGACAAGACAGGACCCCCAGAGGGGTCAGCCAGAGAAACCGCAACTGGCCGACTAAGCGGTGTAAGTGTGGTGCGGTCCCGAAAGAAGGAGCGAGACGCTCCAGAGTCAAGAGTGAAGGTGTGGGAGGCCGAAGACGACGCAGTACCTGAGAGCGCAGACGCACTGGCACCTGAGGGAGCAGTCTCAACAGTACCTGAGAGCACAGACGCACTGGCACCTAGAGCAGAAGCCTCACCGGCACCTGGAGCAGCAGTACCAATGCCTGGGTCGGGCGGGAAACACCGGTAACAGTCACCCTCATCACTAATAGTCACAGCATACATGGCAGCAAGGATAGCATCAAAATCAAGATCAAAGATGCGGCGGGGCCGCGACGGAGTGGCGGGGCCGCGACTGAGGGGGCGGGGCCGCTCAAAGGGGTGGCGGGGCCGCGCGTAGGGGTAGCGGGGCCGCAACTGGGTGGCGGGGCCGCGACGGGACGGCGGGGCCACTAGCAAGGGAGAAGGGCGACTCGGAGGGTCGCTAAAAAAAAAAAAAAAAAAAAAAAAAGGCGCGCGCCTCGGGCGCGCTTCGGTGGGCCCTAAAGAACAGTCCCTAGGATGGGACCTGCTCTGATTCCATGTGAAAGAATGAACGTGAATGAATGACTATGAAATGAAGTGGGTACAAATATGAAACCCTAATTGGGTTGTACCCCCTATGGGATACCCCACTATAGCCTACAGAAATGAGTAAGCTACAATGTTCTGACAAGAGACTCAGTGTCAGCAGTGGCAAAGACCAAGTCGCCGACGTACACGAGGATGTAGAACGGCGGCAGCGAAGTGTCGGTGCGCAGAAACAGCGACGGGTCAGCAGTAGAAGGAGAGAACCCAAGTGCCGCAAGAGTAGTCCTCAGTGTGTCGTGCCGCTCACGTGGCGCCTGGCGGAGACCGTAGACCGGCCGCCGGAGGATCCACTGGGTAACAGGAGGAAACGACCCAGTGAAGCCAGGAGGGCGGCGCAGCCAGATTTCCTCGTGCAGACTGCCCTGCAAGAAAGCTGTGCTGAAGTCAAGAGAGTGAAGCTCATAGTCACGCTGAGCAGAAACGTGCATTAGTGCCCGAAGAGTGGTCATCTTCGGGGTGGGGGAGAAGGTCTGAAAGAAGTCTACTCCCTCTCGCTGACTGAAGCCTCAAGCAACGTAACGAGCCTTGAAGACAGGTGGAGAACCCGACGGCCGCTTCACCCTGAAAATCCACATGCCACTGACGATGTTCGACCCAGGAGGGAGAACCTCGTCGACGTAGGTGCCTGTGGATTTCCAGGAAGCCATCTCTGCGTCCATGGCTGACTGCCACTGTGAGGAGTAGGGACCCTCGATCGCTTCAGCGTACGATCGAGGAGTCGGGATGTTTGGTGCATCCGGGTCTCCCTCAGGGGCAATCAGCATGGACACGAGATGGGGCGCAGTGGCTGCAAGACACTCAAGGTCCTCCTGTCTGTCCTTTAGGACGTCCGTGCCTAGAGCACACTCACCCCTGACGGACGGAGGACAGATAGACTCAGACTCAGCAACAAGACTGGCAACGTAGTCTAGGCGACAGCGAGCAGCAAAGTCGACCAGCTCAGCAAGTAGGGCAAACGCAGCAGACGACTCAAAGGAAGGGTGAGTGACAGCAGTGGCTAGGAGACGCGTGACAGTAGGACAGGCAGCACGAACGGAGTCAGACTCCGGGTCAGCAAGGGCAGGAAGAGAGGACGGAGGAGGAGACAGCAGAGGGACGCGCTGTGGAGCAGTGGAGGGACAGAGTGACATCCGGTGTGTGCCAGGGACAGGTGGCGGACGCTCACGTGGTACACGGCGACTAGTGCAAGCAGTACGGACAGGTGACACAGGACGGGACACATGTGACACAGGACGCGACTCAGGCTCACGATGCTCTGTAAGACCGCATGTCGGACCAGTGTAGGGAGAAGGACCAGGAAGTGGCGAGGCAGGCGGTAGCTGTGACTGCGACTGGACAGGCGGGGGACACTCTACGGAGGGAGGAGGACAAGGAAGAGGAGGCTGACCAAGAACCTGTTGAAGGAGTGGAAAGAAGTACGGCCGCGGCCGTGATGTGCCCCCAGCAGTAGCAGAGACAGCACTAGAACCTCCAGCAGCTCCAGTAGAACCTCCAGCAGCTCCAGCAGCACCTCCAACACCTCCAGCAGTACCTCCAGCAACTCCAGAACCTCCAGCAGCTCCAGCAGCACCTCCAGCACCTCCAGCAGTACCTCCAGCAGCTCTAGTACCTCCAGCAGCACCAGCAGCACCTCCAGTAGCTCCAGGACCTCCTACAGCAGTAGGGTCTCCACCGGCCGACACCTCAACACCGGGAGCACCACTCCTGAGGCTGCAGCGCCGAGCGTACCACTCACGCAGCCGCTGAGGGGAGAGAGGCTCCGGCTGCGACACGGCACCCGCAGGGCCACTAGCCTCAAATCTAGCAGACCCCCCAACTCCAGTAGCCCCACGACGGAGGTTGTAACGCTGGGAGTACCACGCACGCAGCTGCTGTGAAGAAGGAGCGCCACCAGGCGCAGTACGGACAGTCTCCAAGCCCTCAGCCTCAACACCCCCAGTCGCAGCACCTCTAGGCTCAGCAACCGCAGTCTCCGCACCCCTAGGCTCAGCACCCGCAGGCTCCGCACCCGCAGGCTCAGCACCCACAGTCTCCGCACCCCCAGGCTTAGCACCCGCCGGCTCCGCACCCCCAGGCTCAGCACCCGGAGTCTCCGCACCCCCAGTCTCTTCACCCCCAGACCCAGCACCTCGCACAGGACCAGAGTCAACAGCTACCTCGACAGGCTCGACCGGGTCTACCTGGGAAACACCTGAGGGAGCAGCACCCTGGGGAGGGAGGGGGTCTATCAAAGCAGCACCTGGCGTGAGGAAGAGCGGTGGAGGGGGGAGCGGGGCAGTGCGGTAGGGGAAGAGACGGTAAAAGGGTACCGACTCATCAAAGGTGACACCCTGAGAGGCGAAGACCCGGGCGAGGTGGGGTGGTAAAACTGCCAGCCAGGCGCGTCAGGGACAAAGCCAAGGAAGACACAGGGAACGGCACGGGAGGAGAGCTTGTCCGCGGACGTATCGCGGACAAAGGCTCGACATCCCCAGACGCGGAACACCGACGCATCACCAACCCCCCTCGTCCAACGCAGGGTAGGCGAGGTCTCCGGAACAGAGACACGGGGCCAGAGGTTGAGCTGATGCGCGGCGTACTGCACTGCAAACGGCCACAGGAAATGGGGGGCAGCCGCATGGATCATGGAGGTACGAGCGACCTCCATGACAAGACCAATGCGGCGCTCAGTAATCCCATTCTGCTGTGGAGAGGCCGGGAGCGTGAACGACTAGGTGATGCCGTGCTCCGCACAGTAGGCTGCCAAGAGGTCAGAGGAAAACTCGCCACCTCTGTCAGAGTGCAGACGCAGGACTGGAAAGTCCGACTGGAACCGCTCGCGGAGCTGGAGACGAGCAGCGCGGATCCAGGGGATCAAGACATTAGGGACCTCACCCTTGGTACGCAAGGGGAAGACCGTGGTGTAGCGCGTGTAGTCGTCGACGACCAGCAGAAAGTACCGCTCGTGGCCCTGTCCCCGGACGCGGGCGGGGCCCCACACGTCCAGGTGGAGAGTCTGCAGGGGAGCCTCTATGGGAGGGAACGAGGAGGAGTGAGGAGTGGCGCGCTGCCGCCCCTCAACACAGGGAAGACAGGGAGGAGCAGGCGAGGGTGGGAGAGGAGGGAGAACCCTAGGAAGACCAGAGACAAGGTGCCTGGAGTGCATGCCGCGAAGACGCTGCACTGACGGGTGACCAAGGCGGTGGTGCCAGAGGACCGTCCTGTGCGACAGGGAGCGACACGAGAAGGGGCCCACAGCTGACCTGACGCAGACACAGACGCAGCTACCTGAGGAGACTCAGTGGTCAGTGTGTACAAGTTTGACCCCGGCTGCCGAGTGAAGGTAGCCAGGTGACGTCCTGTCTGCGCACACGTGCAATGAATCACACGCTTGTAGGCTGGGGTGAACTGGTGAACACCCGCGTCGTGGAGTGCGGAACCTGCCACCAAGTTCGTAGAGAACGAGGGGAGGTAGAGGCCCGATAATGTGCCAGACGGGACAGCAGGACAAGGGAGGTCAGTGGTGGAGGTCTCAAGGACCGGACCCCCTGATGGGTCAGCCAGGGAGACAGCAACCGGTCTAGGAAGCTGCTCTAGGGCTGTGCGGTCGCGAAAGAAACAGCAGGAAGCACATGAGTCCAGTGTGAAGGTGTGCGGTGCCACAGTAGGTGCGGTACCAGCAGACGCAGACGCACTAGCACCTAGGGCAGCAGCCTCACCAGAACCTAGAGTAGTAGACGCGCTAGCACCTAGAGCTGCAGCCTCACTGGTCCCAATGCCCGGGTCAGGCGGTACACTCAGGTAACAGTCACCCTCAGCACTAATAGTCAATGCATACATAGCAGCAAGAATAGCATCATAATCAAGAGCAAAGATATCAGTTCCCTTCTTAAGTAGATCTGCCCAGCAGGGCAGCTCAGAGGCGTCAGGAAACTGCTCGCGCCAGGCATCGTCAAGGCGAAAGAAACAGCGCCGCGCAGTGTGAAACCTCCCCCTCCCCCAGACCCCCCACGCTGAGAGTACCACTCACGGAGCTGCTGGGGCGAGGGAGCCTCGCTCGGGCGCTGCTGCTGCTGCCTCTGGCCATCGCCAAACCCCCCACGCTGCACCGCTCCACCGCGCCCGCCACCCGCTCCACTGCCGCCACCACTGCCAGCACCACCTGCACCTCCCCCACCAGCGTCGCCGCCACCACCACCCCCTGTACCGCCACTGACCCCTCCACCACCCGCGCCACCCACACTCCTGCCACCACCCCCGCCCCCCCCCACCCCCTCCACTGCCGACGCCCCCTCCTCCACCTCCACCACCCCTGCCCCCCTTGCCCCTGCCGCCCTTGCGTCTCCCACTAGGAGCAGACGCGGCCCCGACCCTCTCAGCTCCGAGGTAGTCGACGGCAGCAGCAGATGCAATGGAGGGGAGGAGGGGGGAGGGGGAGCACCCCTCAAAGAAGGGGGTGCGGGGGTCACCACGAGAGGCTCCTACAGCTACAATGCTCTTCTCAGCTGCTAGGAGCTCCTTCTTGAGGAGGTCGACAGTGAGATCAGTGGGGGAGAGGGCGAGGAACTGGTCCCTGACAGTGCGAAGGGAGTCAGGGAGGCGGGTAACAAGGTGGTACAGTGTGAGGTACATTGGGGGGGGGGGGTTCTTGGCTAGGAAATCGGGGGGAAGCGCAGCACGGTAGCGGAGGTCACTGGTACGGAGGTGGGTGATGAGGTCAGCTACAGTGGCAAAGGCGGACAGGTCGGGGAAGAGGTAGGGCAGTGAGAGACGGCCTATGGCAGTTGTGGCAGGGGAGGAGTAGCGCGCGACTACTGCGTCGTACAGCTCCTTGGCGGTCTTATGCTGTCTGAAGTGCTCGCGCTCATCTAACGGCATGTGGCTGCGAACGGCTAGGCGAGCGTGTGCATCACGGGTCTGCCACTGGGAGCGAGCAGTACTGTCAGCAGTAGCGGGAGGTGCGGGAGTAGCGCCTGACGTATGGTCATACAGTGAGACATCGTCCTTGGCAGTGATCTGAAGGAACAGGTGAAGATCATCTAGCCACACCTCAAACTTAATCGGGTGACCTTCAGCGTCAAAGGTGAGAATGGATGGGGTGGCCATTGTGGCAGTAGGAACAGTAGAAGTAGTACAGTAGGAATAGTAGCAGTAGTAGCAGTAGTACAGTAGGAACAGTAGCAGTAGTACAGTAGGAGCACGAACAGGAGTTGCAACAGTGTTTGACAGCAACAGGTCGGGTCATCGTAAGAGCGACGAGTGCCCAGAGGAACTAAGGCACCGTGGAGCAGAGCAGGGGAGGGAGTCTGGGAGGCCTGGAAATGCCAACAGTCAGTAGAGATCAGGCCCACTACTGACACCACTTACTGCTCACCCGACCCCACTGACCCTCACCGAGTCAGAGTACCAATTCACGCACTTAATCGGGCTCAGCTGAATAAGTAGGGTACAGCGACGGATTGCCCATTACTGATTCAAGGGAAAATATAATTGGGTAGCAGTGAAGATTTTTATAGACGGAGGAGCAAGTCATAGTTTAGCTAATACTCCAACTGCACGGAAGCTGCAACTGGCGCTTAGCTGCTGCGTACCGGAGATCGACGCACGCTTCGGGGGGAGAAGTGGAGAGAGCAAAAGTTTGCTGTGGGGGAAACTTCGGGTTTATATAGGAAATTCTCTCGATGACTTTGGATGGGCATGACAATTTATTGAGGCATGATTGGCTGCTACGCTACAACCCGCAAATTGACTGGACGACGGGTAGTTGCACTGGGTCTACAACCCGCAAATTAACTGGGTCGAACTACCTCGCTCGCGGTCACTTGAGTCTTCGACGGTCCACGTCAACGCAATCACGATGAAACAAGCTGTCACCCTTGGAGTGGATATCGCGTTGGTGGGAGAGGAGGAGCAGCCGAGTGATTTTTGGAAACTACTGGCAGTCGTACCGCCCGAGTTACATGAATTACTAAAACGGTACCCGGGGATATTTCCGGACGACTTACCGGAGGGACCGCCACCTCAGCTAGCACATGACCACCGCATAGAACTAGAACTGGGGGCACAGCCAACCGTACAGCAACAATTCAGACTGACATAGCCCGAGCTCGACGAACAAAGGAAACAGTTAGATTGCTTGTTAGAGAAATAATTCATCCGGCCGAGCTCGTCACCATTCGCCGCACCGATACTGTTCATACAGAAAAAAAAACTGAGGGTTTCCCATGTGTATCAACTACCGAGTACTGAACTGGGTAACAGTCAAGTTGGGATGACCCGTCCCTCTTGCCAACGAATTGATAGATCAACTGCGAACAACATGGTTTTTTTTTAAGATCGACTTACCACCAGATTAGGGTTGAACCATCGAACTGCGCCAAAACTGCTTTTAGAGCTAAATACGAATCCTTTGAGTACATGGTGATGCCATTCGGACTGACCAACGCACTGGCGACTATTCAGATGACTATGAATGAAGCGGTTAGGCCACTTTTAGATAAATGCGTGATAGTTTACCTCGATGACATCCTGGTCTACACTCGCAACAAGTAGCAGCACTTAGTAGACCTAGAAGCGGTGTTCAAGGTTTTAGACGAGCACAGCCTATTGAGAAAGGGTTCTAAGTGCGAATTCTTTCAGATAGGTTAGAGATTCTGGGGCACGTTATTTCGGAGGCCGGATTTGAGATTTACCTAAAGAAGTTGGACACGGTACAAGCGTGGCACCCCCTGACAAATATCACGGAGATGCAGAGTTTGTTAGGGTTCGTTAGTCATATGCGTCGGTTTGTCCCTGACATGGCATGGTTAACTGCCCCACTGAGGGTCTTGCTGCGAAAGGGGGACGATTTTACGTGAGGGGAGAAAGAGCATGATCCCTTCTCTGCCCTTAAAAATCTTCTCTGTTCACCGCCCGTACTGCGCAACGCCGACCCACACCGGCCATTTGAAGTAGTTACAGACATAAGCGACATCGCCATCTGAGCCGTACTACTACAGGATTTCGGCAACGGCTTACAGCCCATCGCATACGAGTCACGAAAATTGCAACCTCCCGAGAAAAATTACCTGATACACGACCGTGAAATGCTCACGATTGTGCACGGTCTGTCACTGTTACTTGACCAACGCAGTCGTGACAGTATGGACAGACCACAAATCACTACAGTACCTCCACGCACAGCCCCACCTCAACCAAAAACAAGTTCGTTAGCTCGACTTCCTCGATTCCAATTTCCACTACACTATCACCTACAAAAAGGGGGCATCGAACATCGCCGACGCACTGACCCACCCCACTGCCCAAATTCACGCCATACTACTCGACCAGACTAGCCCACTGCTTACAGGACTACTTTCCCACGGCTACCAAACAGACCCATTTTTCACCAGAAGAAATTTGCAGCAGTTTGCAGCAGCAAAGGGGGTTTATTACGTAAAAGCCGACACCGCCCGCATCTGGGTACCAAGCTTCACAACGGACAAACCAAACCATGAAGGAGGTGGGCGGTGACGGGGTGACTGTGTGGGTGATGCGAAATGGCCCGCAATATCGGGAGCGGAGTTTCGGGGTGATGGGTAGGCGAAGGCTTTGATTGTCTAGTAAAACTGGTCGTCGGGTCGGTAAGTGACGGGGCGGCGGTGGCAATCGGCATTGCGTTTAGCAATGATGGATTTTTTAAAATGCATCTATTGCTCAGGTCCGTGCTGCCTTTAATATTTTGGTGAACTTTTGCACGCGTGGCACCGGGTTGTCGGGATTCGGGGTCATGGGCACTATTGGGTCCTGTCCGTGGTTGAGGTAGAAGGGTGACTGCTGTGTCGTGGCTGACATGGAATTGTTCCACGCAAATTCGATGAGTGGTAGCTGTTGTTCCCATGTTGCCGAGTCGTCACACGTGGCGCCACTAGCACCCCACAGTAAAACGTTACCCCATTTGTGACACTCGCCTCGACCACTGTTCCCGCCACTATACGCCTCGCGACCCAACCTCACGGTTCGGTTCGTAACCCACGCGGAATGGTTGGTAGTGAGGGAGAGGGGAGTACAAGGCAAGAATCGAGAAAAGTTCTGTACCCCCTACTGTGAACCCTACTTAGGCTAAAATTCTAGCAAACATATAAAACAACATTTGACACACCCCCATAGCCTAACTGAGGGGCATCGAAGCAAGCAAGCAAGGGACACAAATGGTCACAACACCAGTCAAGCAAAACAACGACACAAAGCTCAGGGTGGATCACGAAGTCACCACACAGTTTGAGCACAAGAAAGCGGCCACAAGGACAATTCAAAAGTTCACAACTATTTATATGCAAGGACAATCAGAGCAAGTAACAAGAACAAGGCTACAGCAACAGAGCACCCGACTCAACAAGACCTAACCGCAGACAGAACCTGTGGTGGTCACTAGGCGCTAGGGCCTTGGTGAAAATGTCTGCTGTGTTGGCCGCTGAGGCCACAAAGTCCAAGCGAGCCTGGCCGCGTCGTTGCAACTCTTGTAAGAGAAAGTACCTCACGTCGATGTGCTTCACTCTGCCCTCCAGTTGAGGCTATCGACAGAGGAGGATCATGGCCTTGTTATCAGAGCGAGGCCTCTCACCAAGGTCAGTGAGCAAGAAACTCAACCAACGAAGCTCCTGCATAGCCATGGCACCAGCGTAGATCTCTGCCTCTGCGCTAGACTGTGCCACAAACGACAACCTAGTAGACCTCCACGACACAGCTCTAGCACCCAAATTGAAGCAATACCCCTGAGTAGACCGCTGGGTCACCACGTCGTCGGCGTACGAAGAGTCGTAGTGACCAGTCACTACAACTGGCTGTCTCCCGCCAAGCACAAGCCTCACGCCTGATGTAGTCGCCAGGTACTTCGCCACCCTCACAGCAGCCGTCCAGTGCACTGGACGGTGTCTCCCAGTCGTAACAAAACGAGAGAGAACGCTGCGCGGAAAGGCGAGGCCCGGACGAGTACAAGTCATCAGGTACATGAGGCAGCCTACAAGCTCTGCGTAGGGACCACTTAACTCAAAGGGCTCGTCGGGAAAAGGGGCGGTGAGTCTGTGGTCAATGGCAAGAGGAATAGGCTGTGTGGCCGGTGAAGCCCGAACCGATGAAGGACCTGCTGCACCATGTGTGTGAGAGTGTAATGGTACGAGCGGCTCTGTCCTGATCTGCAAGCCAAGGTAGCGGCGCAGCTCACCAAGGTCAGTGCACGTGTCTCTCTTCTGCAGTTCGGACTTCACCTTAGCCAAAGCAACCATGTCCTCTGTAGCGAAAATCAAGTCGTCAACGTAGACAAGAACAAAGAAGGGAGTGGAGCCCCTGCGAACAAAAAGCGACTAGTCGGCTGACGAAGGGTGGAAACCGAGGTCAGCAAGAGTGCTGCGTAACGTGTCGTCCCACTGACGGGGCACCTGGCGGAGAGCGTAGATTGGTCGTCTCAGGCTCCACTGGGTCACAGGCGGGAAAGTGCCAGTGAAACCAGGAGGACGATGCAACCAGATCTCCTCGTGCAGGCTGCCCTGGAGAAAAGCAGTGGAGAAGTCGAGGGACCGCAGCTCGTATTCACGCTGTGCTGCAACGTGAAGTAACACCCGAAGAGTTGTCATCTTCGAGGTCGGGGCGAAGGTCTGGAAGAAGTCAACTCCCTCATGCTGACTGAAACCTCTAGCCACATAGCGCGCCTTGAAGACAGGCGGCGATCCAGGTGGCCGCTTCACCTTGAAGATCCACATGCCGTCGACGACGTTCGCCATGGAAGGGGGAACTGCGTCAACGTAGGTGCCTGTGGATCTCCAAGACGCCATCTCTGCGTCCATGGCCGCTTTCCACTGAGAGGCCCACTGCCCTGAAACTGCCTCACGGTACGTGCGAGGAGTCAGTATGTCAAGGGCGTCGGGGTCTTCCTTAGGGGAAAGCAGCATGGCACAGAGAGAGGGAGAAGCGGATGCCAAGAACTCCAGCTAAAACTGCCTGTCCTCTAGGACGTCACATCTAAGGGCAAAGTCACCCCCAGCGGACAGAGGACGGGCAGGCGGAGCAGCCACCACAGGCGTGGTGGAGTCAAGGCAGCGGGTGGCAGTATAGTCAGCGACAGCGGCAGCAAGAGCCGAGACAGACGACGGAGAGGCACGAGGGTCGGTGACAAGAGAGGCGAGAACATGAAAGACAACAGGACGAGTAGCACGGTAGTAGTCAGTAATGGGGTGAGAGGAGACAGTGAGAGACAACGCGAGGGGGTGGCAGGAGAGTAGACACAGACGGAGCACGACGAGGGCTAGAATGAAACAAGACAATGCGGAGGTTGTAAAATGGAGGCGAGGGACGAGCACACGGAGGACAACGAGTTGTCCAATCATGCGGGGGAATAGGAGGAAGCAACTATGACTGAGGAGGAGAGAAAAACAGCCGGAGCCGAGTCCAAAGGAGGAAACGTAGGGCCGTACGCGGTAGGAGACTGTTAGCAGAGGGAAGACCAAGGGCCCGAAGGCCACTCACTGGTGGGAACAGCTGCTGCAAAAGTGGCGACTCCGGCTAACGCTGCTGCTGCTCCTGCAGGTCCAACTGCCGCAGCTCCTGCCTGTCCTGCTCCAACCGCTCTTGCTCCTCTCGCTCATGTCGGCGAGCCCCCTGGAGCCGTGTGTCATGGCGGTGGGGAGGCACCGGAGTAGTGCCTCCATCTGAGGATCTAGGATCGAGCTCAGAAAAGAGAATCGTAATTGAATTATCCACCTGGGTACAACACAAGGCTATATATAGGCTCGACACAAGGCCCAATAACCAGGTGTTATGCGAAGGTTCCGAGGGTCGCAAAGCGTCCCGATCAGAACCTTCCCAAATTCAGTAGAAGGCAATTTGGTGGCAACCGAAAAGCCCAGAATTTGGTGCACGCAACCTAGCTCGGTGCTATAACTATAATGGAATATAGGAGAGCACCTAGCCTAGCAAATCAAGCAATTTTGCATGCATAAAATAATCCTATGCTAGAAATAGCATAATAAAGTAAAGGCAAGCAAGCATAGCTAGCATAAGACGTCCTACTCTCACACGTCCCCCCCTCAAAGCTGGGTGGCGTGAGATACACCCTGCTTGACAAGATAGTCTTTAAGAGCACAGCGTGCGTTGCCCATATCAGCTTCTGCAACCCAACTATCCACAGTGGGGTCGTATCCCTTCCAACGGATCAGGAACTCAATGGTCTTGCCGCCGTGGCTCCGATGAGTGAGAACGCGCTCTACTTCATACTCCGCTTCATCCTGTATGAGAACAGGTGGTGGTGGCGGTAGCTGCCATCCCTGGAATTGTTGGTTGGGGTCTTTGTAGGGTTTCAGTAGCTGGACATGGAAAGTGTTGTGAAGCTTACACGTAACTGGTAAGCGCAAGCGGAATGTTACTGGTGTCACCTGTGCCTCAACGAGAAAAGGACCATAGAAGCGAGGCCCGAGCTTGGATGGTAGATGAGACAGGTTCAAGTTGCACGTGTCAAGAAGCACCTGATCTCCGACTACTATGGTGTGATAACATCGCTGGCGATCGGCATACTGCTTCTGGGAGTTCTGCATCATGGTGAGACGTCGCCGAGTCCTCTCCTATAGCTGTTGCATGGTGGAGACAAAGTCGTGTGCGGCTTGGACGTTTGCCGGTGTGGTTGGCTGCTGTGGTGTGAGTGGTTCCCGCCCGTACATAGGAAGAGAGGAGTTTTCCTTGTAGCCGCATGTGACGCGTTGTTGAAAGCGAACTCTAGAGTCGGTAACTGTGTGTCCCAGTGGCTGATGTCGTCTTTGCAAGCTCTGTGCAGTAGCTGTTCAATCACCTGATTGAGTCGCTCTGTCTGTCCGTCAATCTGTGGGTGGTGCGCTGAGGACATTTCAAGTTTAGTCCCCAATAATCCCATGAACTCCTTCCATAACTTACTCGTGAATTTGGGGTCTCTGTCTGAGATGAGTGTAGCGGGGATACCGTGGATGGTGATGATGAGGTCGAAGAAGAGGCGAGCAGTTGCTTCAGCTGTAGCTCTGGCGTTGGTCGGTATGAAGTGACCCATTTTGGAGAACTTGTCGATCACTACGAGGATGGAGTCATGTTCCCGTGAGGTCGAAGGAAGTCCGGTGATGAAGTGGATGCAAACGACCTGCCATGGCTGCTCTAGTACGGGTAGAGGCTGAAGTAATCCTGCTTTTTTCTGTTTGCTGCTCTTCATCCGCTGGCATGTGTCGCATGAGGTGACGAACTGCTGCACGTCTGCTACCATCCCGGGCCAGTAGTAATATTTCGCTATTCCCGCTAACGTCTTGTTGCTCCCGAAATGTCCCGCATAAGGTACGTTGTGAAACTCCTCCAATAGGATCTACCGTAGCGGGGCGTACAGCCAAGTCTTTCTCCCACTGTCACAGCTTCTTAGTCTGTGCTGTAGCAATCTCTGCGTCCACAGGGTATCGATGTTGGAATAGACCCTTGAGCAGAGGGTTCATCCCATCGCGCTAGATGCATGCTACATAACCGGGGCGGCTCAATGCGTCTGCCTTGTTGTGTAGCCCGGGCTTGTAGACGATGTCGTAGTGAAAGTGAGTTTCCCGGAAGTCCACCCACTGCACCTGTCATCGTGAGAGTGTCGGCTGCGACTTCCTGTATTTGAGACTGCACTGGTCAGTATAAACTGTGGACTTGGCTCCTTCTAGGTAACACCTCCACGCCTTGAAGGCTACGAGTATGGCTAAGGCTTCCTTGCTGTGGATGGGGTAGTTGAGTTCTGCTCCGTGTAGTTTTTTACTGAGGTAGGCGATTGGCTGTAAACCGTTCCCGTGATCCTGCATCAATACTGCTTTGATTGCTTTGTCACTAGCATCTGCTTCTACTTTGTAGTCCTTGTCTGGATCTGGTAGGATAAGTACTGGCGCTGTAGTCAATGCCGTCTGTAGCTGCTCCATGGCTTGCTAATGAGGAGTATCCCATTTATAGGGCGTATCCTTTTTCAGTAGGTCGGTCAGTGTCGCTGCTATCTTACCTTACTATGGCAAAAAACTGTTGTAGTAGTTGGCGATGTTGAAATGAACGAACAGGAATGATTGAACTAACAGTGAAATCAGTACAAGTACCTAACCCTAGAATTGTGTATCCCCTATATGCTAACCCACTGTAGCCTAAACAAGCACAACATAAATAATGTTTGACACACCCCCATAGGCGAAGTGGGGGAGAACTAGGGGTCACAAGACCAGTCAAGTAAAGCAAAGCAAAGCAAGCTCAGGGTGGATCAAAAAGTCACCACACATTCCGACCACAAGTTCAGGGCCACAAGGCCAGTTCATATGCAGGAGTACATATATATATAAGGCTAGACAAGCAAGAGCAGGTATATATATATGTAACAGTACAAGCAAGGTCAAGAGGTGAGCAAGTGAGGCAAGACAGGCACAAGACCCAGCTGGGTGCAGAAGCGCTGATGATCACAAGGCGCAAGTGCCTTGGTGAAGACATCAGCAGTGTTGGCCTCAGAGGCCACATACGCAAGCCGCAACTGACCACGCTGCTGTAGATCACGAGCAAGGAAGTAGCGGAGAGCAATGTGCTTTGTTCTGTGCTCCAGTCTCTGCTCTCGACACAAGGCCAGCATGGCCTTGTTGTCTACGTACAGGACTGGAGGAGAACGAGGCGGCTCTCCAAGGTCGGTCAGCAGGTAGGTGAGCCAGCGAGGCTCCTGAGGAGCCATGGCCCCTGCGTAGATCTCAGCCTCACAACTGGATCCGAGAACAGAAGACGAGCGAGTAGCCCGCCACAAAACAGAGCCGCAACCAAGGCTAAAGGTGTAACCCTGTGACGACCGCTGTGTAGCCTGGTCGTCAGCCCAAGAAGCGTCTGCGTGACCAGTGAGGACCACTGGACTCCGCCCTCCAAGCACTAGCCCCATGCCCGACGTACTGCACAAGTAGCGCAACACCCTCTTCGCTGCAGCCATGTGCTCTGGTCGGTGTCTCCCAGGAGCAACATAGCGTGCAAGAATGCTAAGAGGGTATGCAAGGTCAGGTCGTGTGCAGGTCATCAGGTACATGAGGCAGCCAACGAGCTCTGGGTACGAGCCACTTGACTCTACGGACTCATCCGAAGGCAGAGCTGAGAGCGAGTGGTGAGTAGGCAGAGGAGTGGCCTGAGGCGAGGAGTACGTGAAGCCGTAGCGCTGAAGGACCTGCTGCACCATGTGTGACTGAGTCAGCGTGATGGTGCGGCGTGCTCTGTCCCGGGTGATCTGCAAGCCAAGGTAGCTGCGCAGTTCACCCAGGTCTCTGCACGTGTGTCTCTTCTGCAGCTCGGACTTCACGTAGGCGAGTCCAGCAGTGTCATCTGTGGCAAAGACCAAGTCGTCGACGTACACGAGGATGTAGAACGGCGGCAGAGAAGTGTCGGTGCGTAGAAATAGCGACGGGTCGGCATTAGAGGGAGCAAACCCAAGAGCCGCAAGCGTAGTCCTCAGTGTGTCGTGCCACTCACACGGTGCCTGGTGAAGACCGTAGACTGGCGGCCGAAGGCTCCACTGGGTGCCAGGAGGAAAATTCCCAGTGAAGCCAAGTGGGCGTCGCAGCCAGATCTCCTCGTGCAGGCTGCCCTGCAGGAAAGCAGTGCTGAAGTCAAGAGAGTGTAGCTCGTAGTCACGGTGAGCAGCTACGTGCAGTAGTACCCGAAGAGTGGTCATCTTCGGGGTGGGAGAGAAGGTCTGAAAGTAGTCATCTCGCTGCCGCAGACTAAAACCACGAGCCACGTAACGCGCCTTGAAGACAGGCGGAGAACCCGGCGGCCGCTTCACCCTGAAAATCCCCATGCCACTGACGATGTTCGCCCCAATAGGGGGGACAGCGTCAACGTAGGTGCCTGTGGACTTCCAAGAAGCCATCTCTGCATCCATAGTTGCCTGCCACTGAGAAGAGTAGGGACCCTCTATCGCCTTCGCGTAAGAGCGCGGAGTCGGGATGTCAAGTGCATCCGGGTCTCCCTCAGGGGTAAGCAGTACGGACACGAGATGAGGTGAAGCAGCGGCCAAGCACTGGAACTCCTCCTGCCTGTCCTCAAGGACGTCCGTGCCAAGTGCACACTCACCCCCGACAGACGGAGGACAGACAGACTCAGACTCAGCAACTAGGCTAGCGGCGTAGTCTAGACGACAGGTGGCAGCAAAGTCGACAAGCTCAGCATTTAAGGCAGACGCAGCAGCGGACTTAAAGGAAGGGTCAGTGACAACAGTAGCAAGGAGACGCGTGAAAGTAGGACTGGCAGCACGAAGGGAGTCTGACCCCGGGTCAGCAAGAGCAGGAAGAGAGGACGCAGGAGGAGACGGAAGTGGGACACTCTGTGGAGCAATGGAAGGACGAAGCGCCATCCGGTGAGTGCCTGGGACAGCAGGAAGACGATGACGCGGGACACGACTACCAGTGAGAGCAGCACGGACAGGCGACGCACGACGAGACTCAGGCGACGCAGGACGAGACTCAGGCTCCCGACGCTCAGTAAGACCTCCAGTCGGACTAGTGTAAGGAGCAGGACCTAGGAGAGAGGAGGCAGACGGTAGCTGCGACTGCAGCTGGACAGACGGAGGAAACCCTAAGGAGGGAGGAGGACAAGGAGGAGGGAGCGGACTAAGAACCTGCTGAAGTAGCGGAACGAAGTACAGCCGTGGCCGTGCAGAGACTCCAGAACCAGCAGAGACACCAGCGCCAGGGTCCTCAGCACCAGCAGCAGCTCCAACTCCCGGGTCCTCAGCACCAGCAGCAGCTCCAACGCCCGACTCCACAGCACCACCAGCAGCACCAGCGCCAGGGTCCGCAGCACCAGCAGCAGCTCCAACGCCCGGGTCCTCAGCACCAGCGGCAGCTCCAACGCTCGGATCCTCAACACCAGCAGCAGCTCCAATGCCCGAGTCCGCAGCACCAGAAGCAGCTCCAACCTCTGGGGCCACAGCACCAGCAGAACTAGTAGAGTCTCCAGCACCAGCAGCACCACCAGCAGCAGCGGGGTCCGCGACACCAGGCGCGCCACTCCGAAGAGTGTAGCGCCGCTCATACCACTCACGGATCCGCTCACGGGAGGGGAGCTCCCGTCTAGGAGGAGAAGCACTAGCACCAGTCCCAGTAGTACGCCTGGCTCCAGAGGTACCTCTCTTGAGGCTGGAGTACTGTAAGTACCACTCACGCAGCTGCTCCGAGGAGAGGGCTCCTCCAGGTGTAGGACTCCCAGGCTCAGCACCTCAAGACTCAGAACCCCCAGACTCCGGACTCTGCGGCTCAGCACCCCCAGGCTCAGCACCCCCAGGCTCAGTACCCCCAGGCTCAGCTCCCCCAGGCTACGCACCCCCAGACTCCGCACCCCCAGGCTCAGCACCCCCAGGCTCCGCACCCCCAGGCTCCGCACCTTCAGGCTCCGCACCTCCATGCTCCGCACCCGCAGCAGGACGAGGGTCGACAGCTACCTCAACAGGCTCAACCAGGTCTACCTGAGACACACCTGAGGGAGCGGCACCCTGAGGGGGGAGGGGGTCTACGCCAGCGGCACCTGGCGCGAGGAAGAGAGGCGGGGGGGGGAGCGGGGCAGTGCGGTAGGGGAAGAGGCGGTAGTAGGGGACGAACTCGTCAAAAGTGACGTCCTGAGAGGGCAAGATTTGGCGCGAGGTGGCGTGGTAAGACTGCCAACCAGACGCGTCCGGGACAAAGCCGAGGAAGACGCAGGGAACAGCACGGGAGGAGAGCTTGTCCGCCGACGTATCGCGGATAAAAGCTCGAGATCGTCAGACCCGGAAACGCGACGCATCGCCAACCTCCCCCGTCTACAGCAGTGTGGGCGAGGTCTCCGGCAAGGAGACACGGGGCCGGAGGTTGAGCTGATGCGCAGCGTACCGGATCGCAAACGGCCAGAGAAAGTGGGGGGCAGCCGCATGGATCAAGGAGGTACGGGCGACCTCCATGACCAGGCCAATGCGGCGCTCCGCAATCCCATTCTGCTGTGGAGAGGCCGGAAGCGTGAACGACTGCTCAATGCCGTGCTCAGCACAGTAGGCTACCAAGAGGTCGGAGGAGAACTCACCACCTCTGTCAGAGTGCAAGCGCAGGACAGGAACGTCCGAGTGGAAACGCTCGCTGAGCTGGAGACGGGCTCTGCGGATCCAAGGGATCAAGACATCAGGGACCTCACCCTTGGTGCGCAAGGGGAAGACCGTGGTGTAGCGCGAGTAGTCGTCAACAACTATCAGGAAGTACCTCTCCTGACCCTGACCACGGACGCGGGCTGGGCCCCACACGACCATGTGGAGCGTCTGCAAGGGAGCAGTCGTCGGGGGAAACGAGGAGGAGTGAGGAGCGGCGCGCTGCCGCCCCTCGACACAGGGAAGACAGGGAGGAGCAGGCGAGGGTGGGAGGGGAGGGAGGACCCTAGGAAGACCAGAGACAAGGTACCGGGAGTGCATGGCACGAAGGCGGCACAAACGGGTGGCCAAGTCGGTGGTGCCAGAGGACAGTCTCGTGCGCCAGAAAGCGACACGAGCAGGGGGCAGACAGCTGACCTGACGCGGACGCAGACGCAGACGCAGCGACCTGAGGGGACTCAGTGGTCAGGGTGTACAGGTCCGACCCCGGCTGCCGGGTGAAGGTAGCCAAGTGGCGGCCTGTACAAGCACACGTGCAGTGTGTCACACGCTCGTAGGCAGGGGTGAACTGTTGAACACCCCCGTCCTGGAGTGCACAACCTGCCACCAAGTTCGTAGAGAAGGAGGGGAGGTGGAGACCTCACAGTGTGCCCGACGGGACCGCAGGACAGGGAAGGACAGTGGAGGAGGTCGCAATGACCGGACCCCCAGAGGGGTCAGCGAGGGAGACAGCAACTGGCCGAGCAAGCGGCTCAGGGGCAGTGCGGTCTTGAAAGAAGCAGCGAGAAGCACCTGAGTCCAGTGTGAAGGTGTGCAGTGCTGCAGTCGACTCAGTACCAGGGACGGCAGACGTAGAAGCATCTAGAGCAGCTGCCTCACCAGCACCTGGGGTAGCAGACACGCGAGTACCTGGAGCGGCAGACGCACTAGTCCTAATGCTCTGGTCGGGCCACAGACATAGGTACTCAGCACCCTCTCCACTAGTAGACATCACATACATAGCAGTGAGAATTGCATCAAAGTCTAGAGCATAGATATCAATCCCCTTCTTCAGGAGATCAACCCAGCGGGGCAGCTCAGTGGCCTGAGGGAACTGAACACGCCAAGCGTCGTTGAGACGAGCGAAGCAGCGCTGTGTGGCGTGCGTTCCCCCACACGGCTGACCAGTGCGGTCACCAGTGCGAATGACATACGTGCAGCTAAAGCCACCCCCCCCCCCCCCCCCCTCCCCGTGCTGAGAGTACCACTCACGGACCTCCTGGGGCGACGGAGTGTGCTGCTGGCCCTGGCCACCACCAGCGCCTCCACGACCACCACCGCCGCCGCCACCTCCTCGACCACCCCAACCCCTGCCGTCGCCGCGTCCACCGCCACCCCCACCACCGCCTCCGCCTCTGCCACCTCCCCCGCCGCTGCCGCCACCACCCCCACCACTGCCACTAGCCCCTCCAGTCGCGCCAACACCCCCACCGCCACTACCGCCCCCACCACCGCCTCCCCCGCTGTCACCGCCACCGCCCTTGCCCCCTTTGCCCTTGCTGCTGCGGCGCCCACTCGAAGCAGACACAGTCCCGACCTTCTCTGCACCAAGGAGGTCGACAGCAGCAGCAGAGGTGACATAGGGAAGAAGGGGGGAAGGAGAACACCCCTCAAAGAATGGGGTACGGGGGTTGCCACGAGAGGCACCTACAGCGACTATGCTAGCCTCAGCTGCAAGGAGTTCCTTCTCGAGGAGGGCAATGGTGAGCTCAGTGGGGCAGCGAGCTAGGAAGTGGTCCCTGACTGAGCGCAGAGTGTCAGGGAGGCGGGTGACTAGGTGGTAGAGAGTGAGCCAGAGCGGGGGTGGGTTCTTGGCAAGGAACTCATCAGGCATAGCGGCGCGGAAGCGAGCCTCACTAGTGCAGAGGTGCGTAATGAGGTCAGCGACTGTGTGGAAAGAGGCTAAGTGGGGGAACAGGTAGGGAAGAGAGAGACGGCCTAGTGCGGCAGAGGCCGGTGAGGAGTAGCGGGCAACGACAGCAGTGTATAATGCCTGTGCAGTCTTGTGCTGCCCAAAGTGCTCGCGCTCATCTATCGGCAGGGAGTTGCGAATAGCAAAGGGAGCGTGGGCGTCACGAGTCTGCCACTGTGAGCGGGCAGTGCTGTCACCCGTAGCAGCAGGGGTAGTGACATGGCCTAGGGCGTGGTCGTACAGTGAGATGTTGTCCTTGGCAGTGAGCTGTAGATAGAGGTGCAGGTCATCTAGCCAGGTGTCAAACTTCACTGGGCGGCCCTCAGCATCGAAAGCTAGCACAGGTGGGCTAGCCATAGGAGCAGTAGGAGCAGCAGTAGGAGTAGGAGGGTGAGACAGGTAGGGCGGCTCGGACAGTACGCGCGGCTCAGTTCAGTTTAGCTAGGGCGGCCCGGTTCGGTTCGGGTCGCGCGGCTCGGCTCGGACTGGGCGGCTCGGTTCGGGTCGCGCGGCTCGGCTCGGTCCTAGAGGGGCTGTGGCGGTCACGGGCCGTTCGAGGCCTCTAGGGGCGAGCGCGGGGCCGTAAGGGGCCGCTAAAGGCAAGCGTGGGGCCGTTCGGGGCCTGTAGGGGCGAGCGCGGGGTCGTTCAGGGCCGCTAGGGGCTAGTGCGGGGCCGACGGGGCCGTTAGGGGCGATCGCGGGGCCGACGGGGTCGCTAAGGGGCGAGGGCGGGGCCGTAAGGGGCGAGCGCGTTGGCCGACGGGGCCTTAAGGGGCGGCGCGCAGGTCGCTAAGGGGCGGGTCGCGGGGCCTTAGGGGGCCGTGAAGAACGAGGCGCCCTAGGGTGCAGTTAGGTAGGTAGGTAGGTAGGTAGTGGTGGGCCCTAAAAAAAACGGTTCTAGCGAAGGACCTGCTCTATACCATGTTGAAATGAACGAACAGGAATGATTGAACTAACAGTGAAATCAGTACAAGTACCTAACCCTAGAATTGTGTACCCCCTATAGGCTAACCCACTGTAGCCTAAACAAGCACAACATAGATAATGTTTGACAGGCGAAGCCTAGAAACAGCTGCAACTCCTTCACGTTCTCCGGTACTCTCCACTTCTTGACGGCTTCGATCTTCCGCGAGTCCACGTGTATGCCCTTGACACTCAACATGTGCTCGAGAAACTGCACCTTCTTCAGGGCGGAGTCGCTCTTCAACAGCTTCACGTAGAATTTATTTTCCCGCAGGATCTCGAACACCTTCTACACATGCTCCACGTGCTCCTTCATGTTCTTGGAGTAGATGAGGATATCGTCCAGGTACACCACTACACACTGGTCAAGCAGGGGCGGCAGGATATGATTCATCTCCGCCTGAAACGCTGCTGGTGCGTTGCAGAGTCCGAACGGCATCACCAAGTATTCGTAGGAGCCGTATCTGGTACGGAATGCCATCTTGTGGATCGTGTTGTCCGCCATCTTGATCTGCCAGTAATCCGACCGTAGGTCCAGCTTCGAAAAGACTGTTGCACCACGCAGTTGGTCCAGTAGGTCGTCTATGCGCGGTATGGGATATTTGTTTTTTACTGTCTATTTGTTCAGTGCGATGTAGTCCATGCACATCCGTAAACTGCCAACTGGTTGGAGTGAAGAGAACTGGTGCACCGTAGGGAGAGGTGGATGGGCGGATCAATTGTCTGTCCAGTAGATACTCTATTTGTTTCTTCATCTCTGTTAGTTCGGTCGGACTCAGTTGGTATGGCGCTTGTGAGACGGGTTTCGCACCTGGTTCCTCCACGATCTCGTGCCCGTGGGTGCGTGTTGGAGGTACGCCTGCAACTAGGTCGTCGGGCATTGTATCTTTGTACTTCTCCAAGACCTTCTTCACTGCTGCAGGTCGCTCTTTGTTCATCTTCTCCTCCTCTGATGCTGCCATAACCAGTGCTTAGTAACCCGTGTTACTCTCGTTCACCGTCTGTTTGAACGGTGCCAGTGCTGTTTTAGGAACACTCCTGTATCATTCCAGCTTCGCAGCTCCACTCATTTCCCGTTGTTGTAGATGCACGCCTTCCTGTTGACCCAGTCGATCTCGAGGTGAGATCGCTTCAGGAAATCTCGCCCCAAGATGAAATCTAGGCCTTTGATATTCATTATCAGCAATGTCGGCTTCCACCTCAGCGCCCCTATATGCAACTGCAGTAATGCTTCGTCGTGGATGGGAAGTTTCGTATCATCCATAATTGTTGCCGCGAACTTGGTCTCCTCGGAAGGTTCCCCAATTTTCTCCAACGTCCCGCGTTCACACACTGAGTGAGATGCACCGCTATCCACCAGAGCCTCGAGGCGTTATCCTTTGCATAACACCTCGAAGAGTAGTGGTTCTTGCTGCGCTAGGTAGCCAAAGAGGGTCTCATTAATAGGATCATAGGGTACATCAGAGATATTTCCAACCCTATTTCCTATGCCTGACTCCGCACTTTCCAACTTCACCTGGGGGGTAGAAGGACTTTTCCGAGGCTTGTACAACTTCTTATGAGCCTGGAATTTTCCTCTAAGCCTTTGCAGCTGTGAGTACACATATATAAAAGGCTAGACAAGCAAGAGCAGGTGTATGTATATATGTAGCAGTACAAACAAGGTCAAGAGGTGAGCAAGTGAGGCAAGGCAGGCACAAGCCCCAGCTGAGTACAGAAGCGCTGATGATCACAAGGCGCAAGTGCCTTGGTGAAGATATCAGCAGTGTTGGCCTCGGAGGCTACGTACGCAAGCCGCAACTAACCACACTGCTGCAACTCACGAGCAAGGAAGTAGTGGAGAGCAATGTGCTTCGTTCTGTGCTCCAGTTTCTGCTCCCGACACAAGGCCAGCATGGCCTTGTTGTCTACGTACAGCACTGGAGGACAACGAGGCGGCTCTCCGAGGTCAGTCAGCAGGTAGGTGAGCCAGCGAAGCTCCTGTGCACCCATGGCTCCTGCGTATATCTCAGCCTCACAACTGGAGCCGAGAACAGAAGACGAGCGGGGAGCCCGCCACGAAACAGAGTCGGAACCAAGGCTGAAGGTGTAACCCTGTGACGACCACTGCGTAGCCTGGTCGTCAGCCCAAGAAGCGTCTGCGTGTCCAGTGAGGACCACTGGACTCTGCCATCCAAGCACAAGCCCCATGCCCGACGTACTGCACAAGTAGCGCAACACCCTCTTCGCTGCAGCCATGTGCTCTGGTCTGTGTCTCCCAGGAGCAACATAACGTGCGAGAATGCTAAGAGGGTATGCAAGGTCAGGTCGTGTGCAGGTTATCAGGTACATGAGGCAGCCAACTAACTCTGTGTACGGGCCACTCGACTCTACGGACTCATCCGAAGGCAGAGCTGAGAGCGAGTGGTGAGTAGGCAGAGGAGTGGCCTGAGGCGAGGAGTACGTGAAGCCGTAGCGCTGAAGGACCTGCTGCACCATGTGTGACTGAGTCAGGGTAATGGTGCGGCGTGCTTTGTCGCGGGTGATCTGCAAGCCAAGGTAGCTGCGCAGTTCACCCAGGTCTGTGCACGTGTGTCTCTTCTGCAGCTCGGACTTCACGTGGGCGAGTCCAGCAGTGTCAGCTGTGGCAAAGACCAAGTCGTCGACGTACACGAGGATGTAGAACAGCGACAAAGAAGTGTCGGTGCGCAGAAACAGCGACGGGTCTGCAGTAGAGGGAGCAAACCCAAGAGCCGCAAGTGTAGTCCTCAGTGTGTCGTGCCACTCACGCGGTGCCTGGCGGAGACCGTAGACTGGCCGCCGGAGGCTCCACTGGGTGCCGGGAGGAAAAGACCCAGTGAAGCCAGGTGGGCGATGCAGCCAGATCTCCTCGTGCAGGCTGCCCTGCAAGAAAGCAGTGCTGAAGTCAAGAGAGTGCAGCTCGTAGTCACGGTGAGCAGCAACGTGCAGTAGTACCCGAAGAGTGGTCATCTTCGGGGTGGGAGAGAAGGTCTGAAAGTAGTCAACTCCCTGCCGCTGACTGAAGCCACGAGCCACGTAACGCGCCTTGAAGACAGGCGGAGAACCCGGCGGCCGCTTCACCCTGAAAATCCACATGCCACTGACAATGTTCGCCCAAGGAAGGGGAACAGCGTCAACGTAGGTGCCTGTGGACTTCCTGGAAGCCATCTCTGCATCCATAGCTGCCTGCCACTAAGAGGAGTAGGGACCCTCTATCGCCTCCGTGTAAGAGCGCGGAGTCGGGATGTCAAGTGCATCCGGGTCTCCCTCAGGGGTAAGCAGTACGGACACGAGATGAGGTGAAGCAGCGGCCAAGCACTGCCTGTCCTCAAGGACGTCCGTGCCAAGGGCACACTCACCCCCGACGGACGGAGGACAGACAGACTCAGACTCAGCAACAAGACTGGCAGCGTAGTCTAGGCAACAGCGAGCAGCAAAGTCGACGAGCTCAGCAACTAGGGCAGACGCAGTAGTGGACTCAAAGGAAGGGTCAGTGACAACAGTAGCAAGGAGACTCGTGACAGTAGGACTAGCAGCACGAAGAGAGTCCGACTCCGGGTCGGGAAGAGCAGGAAGGGAAGACTCAGGAGGAGAAGGCAAAGGGGCACGCAGAGGAGCAGTGGACGGACGCAGAGACATCCGGTGCGTGCCAGGGACAGGAGGAGGACGCTGACGCGAACCACGACCACTAGTGCGAGCAGCACGGACAGGCGACGCAGGGCGAGACGCAACCTTACGACGCTCAGCAAGACCTCCAGTGAGACCAGTGTAGGGAGAAGGAGCAGGCAGTGGGGAGGCGGGCTGTAACTGTGACTGTGACGGGACAGGCTGTGGACACTCTAAGGGAGGAGGAGGACCAGTAGAAGGCGGGAGACCAAGAACCTGCTGAAGGAGCTGATCGATGTACGGCCGAGGCCGCGCGGCGACTCCAGACACAGCAGGGACAGCACCAGGACCCCCAATGGTAGGACTAGCGCCAGCAGCACCTCCAGCTCCAGGACCTCCAGCAGCACCAGTAGCACCCCCAGCAGGACCGCCTCCAGGACCGACAGCAGTAGCCTCAGCGCCAACACCCTCAGCAGCTTCAGCTCCAGAAGTACC
Source organism: Closterium sp. NIES-65 (assembly GCA_948144175.1). Taxonomy (NCBI): domain Eukaryota; kingdom Viridiplantae; phylum Streptophyta; class Zygnematophyceae; order Desmidiales; family Closteriaceae; genus Closterium; species Closterium sp. NIES-65. The sequence continues at coordinate 3,801,080 of CANXME010002170.1, read as the reverse complement.
CCCAGGCCCATCAGCTCCAGTACTCCCAGTACGAGCACCTCCGGGACCCGCAGCACCAACACCCTCAGCAGCCGAAGAGACTCCAGCTCCAGCAGCACGCCTCCAGTGCTGGGCAAACCACTCGCGCAGCTCCTGTGGAGAGAGTGGCTCCCGGCGAGACAAAGCACCCGGAGAACCGCCAGGCACAGCACCGCCAGACGCCATACGAGCAGGCCCAGCTCCCTCAGGCTCCGCACCCCCAGGATCAGCACCTCCAGGCGTAGCACCCCCAGGCTCAAAACCCCCAGGCTCAGCACCCCTAGGCTAGCACCCCCAGGCTCAGCACCCCCAGGCTAAGCACCCCCAGACCCAGCACCTCCAGGCTCAGCACCCCTAGTCGTAGTACCCTCAGGCTCAGCACCCCCAGGCATAGCACCCGACCGGTCAGCACCCCCAGAGTCAGCACCCCCAGGCTCAGCACCCTCAGCAGCACCAGAGTCACCTGCGACCTCGACAGGCTCAATAGCGTCTACCTGGGACACACCAAAAGGGGCAGGACCCTGAGGGGGAAGGGGGTCTACCGGGGGGGAACCTGGCCCAAGGAAGAGCGGTGGCGGGGGGAGGGACGGAGTGCGGTAGGGGAAGAGACGGTAGTAGGGGACCGACTTGTCGAACGTGACGTCCTGGGAGGACAGAACATGGCAAGAGGTGGGGTGGTAGAACTGCCACCCTGGCGCGTCAGGGGGGAAACCCAGGAAGACGCAAGGAGCAGCACGAGGGGACAGCTTGTCCGCAGACAAGTCGTGGACAAACGCCCGAGATCCCCAGACACGGAAGGCGGACGCATCGCCAACCTTCCCCGTCCACAGCAAGGCAGGGGAGGTCTCCGGCATGGAGACCCTGGGCTGAAGGTTGATCTGATGGGCCACGTACGGAACCGCAAACGGCCACAGAAAATGGGGGGCAGCCGCATGCATCATGGACGTACGGGCGACGTCCATGACCATGCCAATGCGGCGCTCAGCAATCCCATTTTGCTGTGGAGAGTCCGGAAGCGTGAAGGTCTGGCGGATGCATCGTGCACGACAGTCGCTCGCAGAAGGCCAGAGGAGAACTCTCCGCCTCTGTCCGAGTGCAGACGCAGAACAGGAAAGTCCGAGCCGAAGCTCTGCCTGAGCTGGAGACGAGCTGCGCGGATCCAGTCAATCAACACCTCAGTGACATCACCCTTGCTGCGCAAGGGGAAGACTGTGGTGTAACGCAAGTAGTCGTCAACCACCAGCAGGAAGTAGCGCTCGTGACCCTATCCACGGACGCGGGCCGGGCCCCACACGTCCATGTGAAGCATCTGCAGCGGGGCCTCTGTCGGAGGAAACTGCGAAGAGGGAAGGGCAGCCCGCTGCCGCCCCTCGACACAAGGGACGCAGGTAGGGCCAGGCCCTGAAGGAAGGGGAGGGAGGGACCGGGGAAGACCAGAGACAAGGACACGGGAGGCCATGCTTCGGAGACGAAGCAGGGAGGGGTGACCAAGGCGGTGGTGCTAGAGGAGAGTCTCGTGAGACAGGAGGCAACACGAGCAGGGGGCAGACTCAGGACCAGACCTGGACGCTGCAGCAAACACCTGACCCAACGCAACTACCTGACCAGACGAAGTGACTGGAGGAGACTCAGTGGTCAGTGTGTACAGGCTCGACCCCGGCCGACGTGTAAACGTGGCCAGGTGTCGGCGTGTCCGAGCGTCCGTGCAGTGGGTCGCCCGCTGACTCGGAGGAGTGAACTAGTCAACCCCCGCATCCTGTAGGTCAGCACCACTCACCAAGTTCGTAGAGAACGAGGGGAGGTAAAGACTAGACAGGGTGCCAGAGGGGGCCGCCGGACACGCGAGGATAGTGGAGAATTGAGCAAGGACAGGACCCCCTGAGGGGTCTGCCAGAGAGACTGCAACTGGCCGACCAAGCGGCGTGAGTGTGGTGCGGTCTCGAAAGAAGGAGTGAGAAGCCACCGAGTCAAGGGTGAAGGTGTGGGAGGCCGAAGCGGACGCAGTACCTGAGAGAGCAGACTCACCAGCACCTGAGGGAGCAGACGCACCAGCACCTAGAGCAGCAGTCTCGCTAGCACCTAGAGCAGCAGCCTCACCAGTACCTAGAGCAGCAGTCTCAATGCCCAGGTCGGGCGGAAAACACTGGTAACAGTCACCCTCATCACTACTAGTCACAGCATACATGGCAGCAAGAATAGCATCAAAGTCAAGGTCAAAGATAGCTGCTCCCGCCCTAGACAGCTCGCCCCAGCGAGGGATCTTAGTGGCCTCAGGGAACTGGTGACGCCTGTTACAGACTAAGGACGGAGTCTATGAAGATTAGGTACTCAAATTTCTCAAAATATTTGGTTTCATTTTCTGGACAGAAACGTCGACTTCACAAGAAACGTTGTCGACGAAACGTGCACTGTTAGAATCTCACGAAATTCGACTATGTTATAGCCCTAGACCATGGCTACATGTCCCAATTTAAATCGTATCAAACTATGAGGAATATCTCGAGTTCTGTTTTTTGGCGCACTAGGGGGTATGCTGCCACAGAAATTGAACTCAATCACAATTAACTCACAAGTCCCACATAAGAACATTAGAGTAGCACTAAACCTGGTAGGAGGGGAAGAGGAGGACGAGAGGGAAGGTCCCAAGAGAGAGTCCCCAACCAAGGAAACCCCATGCCACACAATTCCCTTCCCCATAGGCAACAAACTTTGACATTTGTCACTTTCCAACCCATGCCATCCACCTCACCTCAACTTGGCCACACTTACCAACTTGGTTTGGCTTCACCCAACCTCTTGGCAGCATCTACAGTGATGGGTTCGAGTTTCCCAACCCCCACAAGTCTGTACCCCATATTGAGTCAGTGCCACAACTTCCCAAAGTAGCTGCAACCAAAATATATAAGCATACGAACTCCAATGTTCGTAACTTTCTTGGTTGTGCTCCGATCGCGACGATTCTTGGTTCGTCGGAAAGCTCTTGAGTAGAGGAATCACTTCAGATATCTGCTCAAGCCAAATAACATACACTCACTCTGAAAAACCAAACCACATCAAACACAAATTCTTGCACACGCTCACACCACGCATGCAACGTAAAAACACATGATGGGAGGCAGACACATGTGAATGCATATGGTTGCATCACACAACAACGCCAAACGTCCATCAGGCGGCCAAAGCAGTGCTGGGTGGAGTGCGCACCCCCGCACTGCTCACCCGCACGGTCGCCGATGCGTAGGACGTAGGTGCACGGACCAGTACCCCCACCCCGCTGGCGTGCAGCGTACCACTCACGGAGCTGCTGAGGGGAGGGGATGTCACGAGTGCGTTGCTGCTGCTGCTGTTGTTGCTGCTGGCGCTGACCACCACGGGAGCCGACCCTCTGCGCAGCGCCACCCCAACCAGCTCCGCCTCCTCCGCCGCCGCCTCTGCCTACGCCGCCACCTCCGCCACCTCCGCTCCCACCGCCGCCGCCGCCTCCGCCTCCGCCTCCACTGCCGCCACCGACACCTCCACCCACACCACCACTCCCACCACCACCCCAACCCCCTCCACTTCCTCCACCGCCACCTCCGCCACCCCCGCCAGCCCCTCCAGCGCCCTTGCCCCCCTTGCCCTTGCCGGTGCGGCGTCTCCCGCTCGGGGCAGACGCAACGCCGACCGACTCGAAACCAACGAGGTCAGCCGCAGCAGCAGAGGCAACAGAGGGAAAAGGGGGGGAGGGGGAACACCCCTCAAAGACGGGGGTGCGAGGGTCACCACGAGAGGCTCCTACAGCAACTATGCTCTTCTCTGCTGCTAGGAGGGCCTTCTCGAGGAGGTCAACGGTGAGAGTGGTGGGGCAAACTGAGAGGAAGTGGTCCTTGACTACGCAGAGAGAGTTAGGGAGCCGGGTGAGTATGCAGTAGAGAGTGATGTACATGGGGGGGGGGGGTTCTTGGCGTAGAACTCAGCAGGAAGCGCAGCGCGCTAGCGAGTGTCACTAGTGCGGAGGTGCGTAATGAGGTCAGCGACTGTGGGAAAGGCAGCAAGGTCAGGGAAGAGGTACGGTAGCATGAGGCGGCTCAGTGCAGCAGTGGCAGGGGAGGAGTAGCGTGCAACTACAACGTCGTACAAGGTCTGAGCACTCTTGTACTGGCTAAAGTGCGCACGTTAGAGGTAGGCAGGTGGCGACGCACAGCAAGACGTGCAGTAGCATCGCGTGTGGCCCAGTCTGAGCGAACAGTGGCGTCAGCATCAGCAGCAGGGGCAGGAGAGGCACCAGAGGTGAGGTCAAAGAGGGAGAGACCGTCTGCCCTATCGCACTGTAGGAAAAGCTGCAGGTCATCTACCCAGACGTCAAAGTCAATGGCCCGACCCTCAGCGTTAAAAGCGAGGACACTAGGGGTAGCCATGACAGCAGTAGACTAGCAGCGCTAACAGTAGGGTAAGGGCAGTGCAGTAATAGAGGCACTGCTCTTACCGGACAGGGCGGCTCGGGCGGCTCGGCGGCTCAGCAGGAACTGCAGCTCGGCGGCTCGGCGACTCGGCAGCTCGGGCGGCTCGGGCGGCTCGGGCGGCTCGGGCAGCTCGGCGGCAACTGCGGGTCGGCGACTCGGCGGCTCGGGCGGCTCGGCGGTACGGTGGCTTGGCGGCAACTGCAGCTCGGCGTGCGGCACCCCGGCGGCTTGGGCGGCTCAGGTGGCGCGGCGGCTCGGGCGGCTCGGGTGGCGCTGGCGGCTCGGCAATAGCTCGGCGGTGCCGGCGGCTCGGTGGTGACGGCGGGGCCGCGTGAGGACTGTGGCGGGGCCGGGTGGAGACGGCGCCGTGGCCGGGAAGGGCAGGCGACGGGGCCAGCAGAGGCTGGGCCGGGGCCGGGAAGGGCAGCGCCGGGGCCGGGAAGGGCGGCGTCGGGGCCGCAGGGGTAGGCGACGGGGCCAGTAGAGGCGGGTCGGGGTCGGGAAGGGCGGCGTCGGGGCTGGGAAGGGCGGCGCCGGGGCCGCGGGGTAGGCGACGGGGCCGCAGGGCGGCGGATCAGGGCCGGGAAGGGCGGCGCCGGGGCCGGGAAGGGCGGCGATGGGGCCAGCAGGGCAGCGGATCGGGGTCGCTAGGGCGGCGCGACGGGATGGGGCCATGAGGGCGACGCGACGGGGCCGCTAGCGCGACGTGACGCGGCCGCTAAGGCGGCGCAACAGGGTCGAGAGAGGGGAGCGCGACTCGGGCAGGGGCTGAGCGCGCTACGGGCAGGAAAAGAAATCGAATCGGTGGGCCCTAGGAACAGTTCCCACGAGGGAACCTGCTCGATACCATGAGAAAACTAGAACGAGAATGAAATGACTGATGAAAGTTGGGTACAAGTACAAACCCTAGAAAAGCTGTCCCCCATATTTGCTACCCCACTATAGCCTACAGCAGCTATGTCATATATATCTGACAGGCAGCACGCACGATGTCGCGGTAATTATTGTGATTCGCTGCGATGACCTGTCGGCGAATCTCCAATTTTAACCCTTCTGTGTATGCCTGGATTTTTTTGCCCTCGGTCAGGTCACTAATTCGGTTGAACAGTAGCTCCATCTGCTGCGTGTGTTGTGCTACACTCCTCTATTGCTTGTGTCGGTGTATCTGCTGCCGCGCCATGTAGGTTGTATTAATTGGCTCGAAACGTTCGATGAGGTCTGCCCGAAATTGTGCCCACGTTTTCTCCTCGCGGGCCACGTCAGTGTAATAAATCCACTCGAGTGCTGGCCCCCGCAACAGTGTCGCTACGAGCCGAATTCGTGCTGCGACGTGTGTCGGGGTCGAACAGCCAATGGCTTCGAAGTAAATTTCGAGGGCTGCCACGAATCGTCGAGCGTCAGATCCTTTCGCGCTGGGATCGAACGGTTCAGGGAGCCTCGGGCGAGCTGCTTCAAGGTTCGGCAAAGGTGGTGCCATCGGTCCGTGAAATGTCGGTGTCGTGGCCGCTGCTGCTACCGTCGCTGCTTCATTCGCTGCTGCGGTGGCGGCTGCGGATTGGTTTGTCAGGAGGGCCTCGATTCGCCGAATCACTGCCTATGTCTGTTCCACTTTGGTCCGAAGGCTGGCGATGTTGCTCATCGTCGGGTAACTGTCGCCTTGACCCTCCATGTCTGACATTGGGCGTTCAAAAACCAGAATCGAGGGGGACTGGAAAACACGGAACCGGTTTCACGTACCCGAAGTCAGTTTGTAACAGTCTTCGCCCCCGTGGTTTTTGAAGACTCGGTTTTAGCGGTCGAATAAACTTCGCGTGTAAACGGCTCTGATTACCAAGTGTGAGGATCTAGGATCGAGCTCAGAAAAGAGAATTGTTATTGAATTATCCACCTCGTTACAATACGAGGCTATACATATGCTCGACAGAAGGCCCAGTAACCAGGTGTTACGCGAAGGTTCTGAGGGTCGCGAAGCGTCCCGATCAGACCCTTCCCGAATTCAGTAGAAGGCAATTTGGTGGCAACCGAAAAGCCCAGAATTCGGTGCATGCAACCTAGCTCGATGCAACCTAGCCTAGGAAATCAAGCAATTCATGCATGCATAAATTAATCCTATGCTAGAAATAGCATAATAAAGTAAAGGCAAGCAAGCATAGCTGGCATAAGCCGTCGTACCCTCACACTCCAGCTCCAGTCTCCTCGGAACTAGCACCTCCAGTACTAGTACCTCCTGCTCCAGGACCTCCAGAATTAGCACCTCCAGCGCCAGCACCTCCAGCTCCAGCACCCCCCAAACTAGCACCTCCAGCGCCAGCACCTCCAGCTCCAGCACCCCCCAAACTAGCACCTCCAGTGCCAGTACCTCCAGCTCCACCACCCCTCAAAAGAGCACCCCCAGAATGAGTACCTCCAGTAGCAGCACCTCCAGCTCCAACACCTTCGGAGTCCACAGTAACCTTTCGCGGAAGTGCCGAAGGCTGCTGAAGGGACTGTGAGGAGGACTGCGGGGAGGGAGACGCTACTTGACGCGCGACCGAGGGTAGAGGGGTAGTGTGAGACACACCTAACGCGGCAGGACCAGCCAAGACGCAAAGTTTTTCGACCGACGAAACCTAGCTTTTAAAACCACGGGGGCGACGACGGGAAGCGCCAATTTCGCGCTACTTTCTAACGTCGCCCTCAAACTGGTTTTCGAACATTCCTCAGGTCCAGTGGCGAAAAAGTTGGAATTTCGACCGTCAGATCAATTTGAATCTCAACGGCCCTGAGATTTTCGTCCCAAAAAGTTGGAATTCGGAGCGTCGGATCGAATTTCTTCTTAACGGCCGAGATCGGACGCGAATTTCGACTAAGGAAGATTTACGCGACCTACAGATGCAGCGCTCATCATTTCTTCAGTCGATTCAACTCATAGTAAGACAACCAGCGCCTGAATTCAACATTTTTTGTCGCAAATCTTCTTGTAAATCGCCAAAAGGACGAAAATGGTTAGAATTCCGTACGAAAAATTACGGAGTTACATACCGGCTTGGACCAGACATGAGCGGCACTCCAGCGAATAGAGGAGCTTCTCGCAAACCAGTCGGCAGCCGCCATAGCAACAGCAAACGCAGCAGCAGCGGCAGTGGCTACAGTGAATCTTGAGGCGGCACGTCCGAGGCAACCAGAGATGTTCAATCCGAATGCGAGAGACACCGACGTCCGTCGATTCATTGCGACCCTCGAAATTTACTTCGAGGCCGTTGGCTGTACGACCCCGACACACGATGCAATGCGGGTTCGGCTCGCAGCGACACTATTACGAGGCTCGGCGCTCGAGTGGATTTACAATAGCAATAAGATCCGAGGCGAGGGGTCATGGACGCAGTTTCGAGAAGCAATTTTGGGAAGATTTAATTCAACGTTTCGAACCAATCAACTCCAGCTACATGGCGCGGCAGCAGATTCATTGGCATAAACAGTACGGCAGTGTAACACAGTACACTCAGCAAATGGAGAGCCTCTTCAACCGGATTACTGACCTGGCCGAAGGGGAAAGAATCCAAACATATACTGAGGGGCTAAAGATGGAAGTCCTCTGACAGGTGATTGACACGAACTACAACAACTACCGCGACATGGTGTGTGCAGCAGAGAGATTCGATGCGCTGATGCGATGTGAACCCGAGACACGACGACACGTGCCGAACCGATCATTTGGCACGAAGTGATCGACACCACCCACGACCGCTGACCCGATGGATATCGACAAGATCGACGCGAAGCAGCGGCCGAAAAAGGTATGGGAACATCGAATTTTGTGGCGCAGCAGGACATCAATTCTTGGCGTGTTGGAAATTGAAGAAGGTACTAGCGGAGCTGCAGGGCAACAACAGTGCGGCACCCCCGAATTCAAGACATGGCGACTTCGGAACGGGCAAAAAAAGGAGGACACAATGGCGTGAATTTAAAATGCAACGACCGGCCGGCAATAGGGGAAATCGCCAAGACAAATAGAGGCTCCGCGAAACAAGACTCTGCACCAACCGGGAAACTCCTGCCGAACACCCCCAAGAGTAAGAATATTACTTCTCGAAGTTTTCAATCCTTTGAAAAATTCAGGGGAGATTTCAAGGCCAAGAAAAAGCCTTTAGACATTATTCAGGTACCTCAGAAGTTGGGCAAACCACTCCAGAGCATTTGAAAGGGTCGTGCATTCCGAGTAAATATTCTCTCCCCGCAGCATGGTGTTAAGGCTCCCAATTGCTCACAGGTGAAGCCTACACAGCAGCAAAGGCTTAGGGTAAGGTTCGAGGCCAAGACGAAGCTGAATCAACCTCGGATAAATCCTTCTAACCCTACTCAGTTGAAAACTGATAGGGAGTCAGCAGCTTCGAGCGCAGGACCGAGGGATGATCTATTCAACTTACCCTACGATCCTATAAGCGAGACCATCTACGGTTACTCGGAGCAGCAACAACCACTACTACTCGAGATGATCCGCAACGGGCGACGCCTCCAGGCACTGGTGGACAGTGGTGCGTCCCACTCGGTGTGCGACTGCTGGACATTGGAGAAAATTGGAGAACCTTCGGAGGAGACCAAGTTCACGGCAACAATGGTGGACGGTACGAAACTTCCCATCCATAGGGAAGCATCACTGCAGCTGCAAATAGGGGCGCTGAGGTGGAAGACGTCGTTGCCGATCACGAACATCAAGGTTTTAGATTTCATCTTGGGGCGAGCTTTCCTGAAGCGGTTCAACCCCGAGATCGACTGGGTCAGCAGGAAGGTGTGCATCTACAACAACGGGAAACGAGTGGAGCTGCGAAGCTGGACGGATACAGGGAACATTCCTGAAATGACACTAGCACGGTTCGAACAGATGGTGAACGAGAGTAACACGGGTTACTTAGTGCTGGTTATGGCAGCATCAGAGGAGGAGAAGCCGAACACAGAGCTACCTACAGCAGTGAAGGAGGTCTTGGAGAAGTACAAGGATATAATGCCCGACAACCTACCTCCAGGCGTACCTCCAGCACGCACCCACGAGCACGAGATCGTGGAGAAACCAGGTGCGAAACCCGTCTCACGTGCGCCATACCGCCTTAGTCCGACTGAACTGACAGACATGAAGAAGCAGATAGAGTATCTACTGGACAGACAACTGATCCGCCCATCCACCTCTCCCTACGGTGCACCAGTTCTCTTCACTCCAAAACCAGACAGCGGTTTACAGATGTGCATCGACTACCGTGCACTGAACAAACAGACAGTAGAAAACAAATATCCCATACCGCGCATAGAGGACCTACTGAACCAACTGCGTGGTGCAACAGTATTTTCGAAGCTGGACCTACGGTCGGGTCAATGGCAGATCAAGATGGCGGACAACTCGATCCACAAGACGGCGTTCCGTACCATATACGGCTCCTACGAATACTTGGTGATGTCGTTCGGACTCTGCAACGCACCAGCAGCGTTTCAGGCGGAGATGAATCATATCCTTTGACCCCTGCTTGACGAGTGCGTGGTGGTGTACGTGGATGACATTCTCATCTACTCCAAGAACATGAAGGAGCACGTGGAGCATCTGCAGAAGGTGTTCGAGATCCTGCGGAAAAACAAGTTCTATGTGAAGTTGTCGAAGAGCGACTTTGCACTAAAGAAGTTGCAGTTTCTCGGGCACATGGTGAGTGCGGAGGGCGTACACATGGACCCGCGGAAGATCAAAGCCGTCAAGAAATGGAAAGTACCGGAGAACGTGAAGGAGTTGCAACAGTTCCTAGGCTTCGCCAACTATTACAGCAGGTTCGTGCCGTAGTACGCTAAGGTAACAGCGCCACTGACCAACCTACTGAAAAAGGATACGCCCTACAAATGGGATACTCCTCATCAGCAAGCCATGGAGCAGCTACAGACAGCACTGACTACAGCGCCAGTACTCATCTTACCGGACCCAGACAAGGACTACGTGGTGGAAGCAGACGCTAGTGACCAAGCAGTCGGAGAAGTACTGATGCAGGATCACGGACGCGGTTTGCAGCCCATCGCCTACCTCAGTAAGAAGCTACACGGAGCAGAACTGAACTACCCCATCCACGACAAGGAAGCCTTAGCTATAGACGTAGCCTTTAAGGCGTGGAGGTGTTACCTAGAGGGAGCCAAGACTACAGTCTATACTAACCACTTCAGGCTCAAATACCTGAAGTCGCAGTCGACGCTTTCACGATGACAGGTGCGGTGGGTGGACTTCTTGGAAACTCACTTCCACTACGACATCGTCTACATGCCCGGGCTACACAACAAGGCAGATGCATTGAGCCGCCTCGGACATGTAGCAGGCATCCAGCTCGACGGGATGAACCCTCTACTCAGAGATCACTATTCTACCATGGGTACTCCGTGGACGCAGAGATCGCTACAGCACAGACTAAGAAGCTGTTACAGTGGGAGAAAGACTTAGCGGTAAGGAAGGGTTCAGGGAAGATTTGGGTACCAAATTATGCCCCGCTACGGCAGATCCTATTGGAGGAGTTTCATGACACACCTTACGCGGGACATTTTGGGAGCAACAAGACGTTAGCGGGAATAGCGAACTATTCCTACTAGCCCGGGATGGCAGCAGACGTGCAGCAGTTCGTCACCTCATGCGACACGTGTCAGCGGATGAAGAGCAGCAAGCAGAAAAGAGCAGGATTACTTCAGCCTCTACCCGTACCGGAGCAGCTATGGCAGGTCGTTAGCCTCGACTTCATCACGAGACTTCCTTCAACCTCACGAGGGCGAGATGCCATCCTCTGGGTGATTGAAAAGTTCTCCAAAATGGGTCACTTCATACCGACCAACGCCAGAGCTACAGCTGAAGCAACTGCTCGCCTCTTCTTCGACCGCATCATCACCATCCACGGCATCCCCGCTACACTCATCTCAGACAAAGACCCCAAATTCCCGACTTAGTTCTGGAAAGAGCTCATGGGATTATCGGTGACCAAACTTGCGATGTCCTTAGCATACCACCTACAGACTGACGGACAGACAGAGCGACTCAATCAGGTGGTTGAACAGTTACTGCGCACAGCTTGCAAGGACGTCGTCAGCCACTGGGACATACACTTACCAACCCTAGAGTTCGCTTACAACAACGTGTCACATGCGGCCACAGGGAAATCTCCTTTCTTCCTGTGTTACGGACTGGAACCACTCACACCACAGCAGCCAATCACACCAGCACACGTCCAAGCCGCACACGACTTCGTCACCACCATGCAGCAGCTATGGGAGAAGACTCAGCGACGTCTCACCACGATGGAGAACTCCCAGAAGAAGTATGCCGATTGACAACGACGTGATCACTCAGTAGCAGTCGGAGATCAGGTGCTTCTTGACACGTGCAACTTGAACTTGTCTCACCTACCATCCAAGCTTCGGCCTCGCTTCTGTGGTCCTTTTCTCGTTGAGGCACAGGTGACACTAGTAACATTCCGCTTGCGCTTACCAGATACGTGGAAGCTTCACAAAGCTTTCCTTGTTCAGCAACTGAAGCCCTACAAGGACCCGAACCAACAGTTCCAGGGACGGCAGCTACCGCCACCACCACCTGTTCTTATACAGGATGAACCAGAGTACAAAGTGGAGCGCGTTCTTACTCATCGGCCTCGCGGCGGCAAGACCCTCGAGTTCCTGATACGCTGGAAGGGATATGACCCCACTTACGACAGTTGGGTTGCAGAAGCTGATATGGGCAACGCACACTGTGCTCTCAATGACTTTCTTCTCAAGCAAGGTGTTTCTCACGCCACCTAGCTTTGAGGGGGGGACGTGTGAGAGTACGACGGCTTATGCTGGCTTTGCTAGCTTACCTATACTTTATTACGCTATATCTAGCTTGGGTTTTATTTATCATGCATAGACATGCTTGATTTCCTAGGTTAGGTGCATTCCTATATTTTATTATCGTTATAGCACCGAACCAGGTTACGTTTACCGAATTCAAGCCTATTCGGTTTCCACCGAATTGCTTTCTACTGAGTTTGAGAAGGTTCTGTTCAGGACGCTTCGCGACACTCAGAACATTTGCGTAACACCTGGGTAACTGGCCTTGTGTCGAGACTATATATAGCCTCGTGTTGTACCCAGGTGAATCATTCAATTTAAACTCGCTTTTCTGAGCTGGATCCTAGATCCTCACAAAACCGGGAGACCTCGACAGGGGTACCGGGTGTAGTAGGACACTGACTCAGAGGTGGAGGGGTGGGTGGTATAAAGAGTAGTCGGGAGAGCCCACCGAGAAACCAAGGAAGACACAGGAGATGGTGCGAGCTGAGAGCTTGTCCGCAGAGGCGTCACGGACAAGCGCAAGGCAGCCCCAGACGTGAAAATCCGACCCAACACAAGGGGACCCGGTCCAAAGACTGGTCGGTGAAACCTCTGGCCACGAGACACGCGGCTGGAGGTTCAGTTGGTGTGCGGCGTAGTGCAGCGCGTAGGGCCACAGAAAATGGGGTGCACGGGCATGGATCATGGACGTGCGGGCGATGTCCATGACCAAGCCAATGCGGCGCTTGGCAACCCCATTCTGCTGTGGGGACTCTTGTAGCGTCTATGACTGTGTGATGCCCTGCTTGCCGCAGAACCCGGCAAGGACGCCGGAGTGAAACTCACCCCCACGGTCGGAGTGGAGACAAAGAACATGACTACCACGATTGCCCTCAGTGGCTAGAAGCCACCGGATCATTGTACAATCCATCTCGGACTTCTTCGCAAGAGGAATCACCATGGTGTACCTGGAGAAGTCGTCAACGACCATTAGAAAGTAGCACTCCCTCTCAAGTCCTAGCGTAGGGGCACGGCCCTAGACGTCTAGGTGGAGAATCTGGAAGGGAGCAGTGGCCGGACGAAGGGAGGAGGAGTGCGGAGTGGCGCACAGGCGGCTGGCGACGCAAGGAGTGCAAGGTGGAGCAAGCAAGGGAGGGAGCGACGGAAAGACGCGCGGGAGACCAAAGACAAGACTGTGACTGGCCATGCTGCGGAAGTGGGGGAGCGACGGGTGGCCAAGGCTGTGGTGCCACAAGACGGTCGGGTGGGCTAGGGACCGACAGGAGCAAGACGCAGCAACCTGACCAGACACCATTGCCTGACCAGACACAACAATCGGACTAGACAATGGGACCGGAGGGGACGCAGCGACCTGAGCGAAGGAAGCAACCGAGGAGCGTTCAGTGTGGAGAACGGGAGCGGGGCTCTATGGTGAGCGTGGCCAGAACAGCACCGGTGACAGCGTCCGTACAGGCCGCAGTCCTCCCACCCCCCACAAAGGTAACAGTGATCCCTCTGTCCTGGAGGTATTCAACACCCACCAAGTTCCGAGTGAACAAGGGGATGTGGAGACGGGGCAGAACACCAGAGGGGACCACAGGGCACGGGAGGGTGGTGGAGCTGCGCGCAACGGCTGGTTTTGAGGAAGGATTAGCCAGAGCTACCGGAACAGGAGCAAGGAGCGGTGTGAGCGTCGTGTGGTCGCGAAAAAAACACTGAGACGCGCCAGAGTCCATCGTGAAGGACAGGGACGCCTCAGCCGGAGGTGCATCTGGTCTGGTAGCTACACACCCACCTAGTGCGGCAACACAAGCACCTAGAATAGAAAGACAAAAGTCTACACTAGCAACAGGCAAGGATCCTAGTCTAGGAACACTCGAACAAACAGATCCATTTGCACTATCATCAACATCAGCATACAAAGCATACTGACGAGCCTCATCCATAGACAGTTCAAATACAGGAATCTTACGGGCTAGCAGCTGTGCCCAGCGCGGGGTACGTCCCGCGTGACTGGATGTGCACGGTAAAGGTTGTCGAGGCGGTGGAAGCACCGCGCTGCAGAGTGGTCATCGCGCCCGCAGACACAATGACTACCCGGTCCCGTGAGGATCCAGTAGTCGCAGGGGCCGGAGTCGCGCCCAGGGGGGTGGGGGCCCCAGCTGGCAGAGCTACCGCTGTGGCCAGTGCTCCTTGGTCCTCCAGGTCCCCACTACTGCGGGGGGCCCCAGTGCTACTGCGGACCCCACTGCTGCGGGGGGCCCCACAGCTGAACTTGCTGTGGCACCTGCCGCTGCTGCTGTCCCTGCTACTGCTGGTGCTATCCCTACTGTGGCTGTTGCTGCTGTGATTGCTGCTGCCGAGCTCCCGGACCACCGATCGCGGCAACAACTCCACCTGACGAGCCCGCCTGTCCAAGACCGCCTCCAGGGTCTCCTCCTCCAGGAGCACAAGTACCGCCTCCGCCACCACCACTGCCACTCCCAGCTCCACCTCCACTGCCACCACCCCCCTTCCCCCCCTTCTTGCCACCCATGCCCCATTTCGGCCAACCAATGGCAGAAACACCTGCAGTCTCCTCAGAGACAGACACCGCAGCAATGACACGAGTAGCTGTGAAGGTGGAAAACTGAGGGACAGCACACCCCTCAAAGAGACGAGGAGCTAATGCGTCAGTGGCAGAGGCAACAGAGAGGAGGTTACTTTCGATCTTCGAGAGAGTGGTCTCAAGAAGATCTGTCGTAAGCTCACTGGGGTGCTTCTGAAGAAGCACGTCACAGGCAGAGGAGAGGCGGTCAGGGAGGCAAGTGCCTAACCAGTGCACGGTGAGCCATATAGGAGGGGGTCAAGCAGAAGCTAAGCCTCAGTGTAGGCTGTACGGTAGCTAGTGTCGAGGGAACGCAGGTGAGTGGCAAGGTCGGAGACAGTAGCAAATGACCCAAGGTCGGGAAACACAAAAGGCATGAGGAGGCGGCTGAGGGAGGCGGAGGAAGGGGTGGAATAACGCACAATGATAGCATCATAACACCCCTTCGCAGTCTCAACCTGGGAGAAGTGAACGGCCTCAGTCGGTGGGAGAAGGTCCGTCAGCGCGAGAGCGGCCACAGCATCGCGAGAGTCCCAGACGTCACACGCCAGGAAACGCCGGTCCTAGTCCGCCTGCGCCTCGAAAGTGGGAGCAGGCTCAGTAGGCAAAGGGTCGAGGCGTGCAGGGGCCCGAAGTGCGCCAGACGCGTGGGCGTACAAGGTGGCACCGTCCTGGCGCTGACTAGTAAGGTGGCGCTGAGCCTGGCGGAGCCACGTACTAAAGTCGATAGGACGGCCCTCCGCATCAAAATGTAGGTGATGAGAGGACTCCATAGTAACAGCTATGAGCAGCCGGGCTAGGAGCGGCTTGTTATGTGATGCTATCATTTGCATTCACGTCTGTCTGCCTCCCATCATGTGTTCGTGCGTTGCATGTGTGAAATGAGCGTACGCAAGAATTTGTGTTTTTCTGTGGTTTGGATTTTCTGAGTGTGTGTGTGTGAATGTTATTTGGCTTGAGCAGATATCTGAAGTGACTCCTCTGCTCAAGAGCTTTCCGAGGAACCAAGTATCGCTTCAATCGGAGCACGAACAAGAAAGTTACGAACGTTGGAGTTCGTATGCTTTTGATATTTGGTTGTGGTGACTATGGGAAGTTGTGGGGTTGACTCAATATGGGGTACAGACTTTTGGGGGTTGGGAAACTCGTCACTACTACTGTAGTTGCTGCCAATTGGTTGGGAGAAACCAAACCAGGTTGGCAAGTGTGGCCAAGTTGGGTTGAGGTGGATTGTGGAGGTTGGGATAGTGACAAAGGTCAAAGTTGGGTTGCCTATGGGGAAGGGAATTGTGTGGCATGGAGTTTTCTTTGGTTGGGGACTCCTTGGGACCTTCCCTCTCGTCCTCCTCTTTCCTCCTACCTGGTTTAGTGCTACTCTAACTCTCTTGTGTGCAACTCTTGTGAACTTGTGAAACTATTGTGAGTGAATTTAATTTCTATGTGGCAGCATACCCCCTGGTGCGCCGAGAAGCATAACTCGAGATTTACTCCACTTTTCGATACGATTCAAATTGGGAATGATAGCCACAAACAAGGGCTATAACATAATCGAGTTTGAGACGATTCTAACGATGAACTTTTCGTCGACAACGTTTCTTGTGAAGTCGCGGTTTCTGTCCAGAATTTCAAGCCAACGATTTTGAGAAATTTAGGCTCCTAATCTTCACAGACTCGATCCTTAGTCTCTAACAAGTGGTATCAGAGCTGATTAAGGACTTTGTGGAGAGTCTACTGAAGTGTGAAGACCCTCCTAGACCCACCATGGCCTGTGGGCGTGCCTAAGTGGAGTTCTGGAGGTTGAATGTGACTTCCGCTAAGGGGAAACTATGCCGAAATTTCGTTGGCGCGGACAGTTGTGAAGATTGTGTGGATCTACATATTGACCAGCAAAAGGGGGAGATGAAACCTCTGATTGGGAGAAGAGGAGATGAGTCAAGGGAGTGGAGAAGCAGCTGAGAAGAAGAGTGAGCCGCCACCATCCAAGATTGAGGCATTGGATGGCTCCAACTATGAGGAATGGAGTGGGCGGATGAGGAGCGCCTTCAAGCGCTAAAAGCTGCTAAAATTGGCTATGGGAGAAGAGAAGATGCCGGAGGAAGGAGATGCCCGCGATCGGTGGATTGAGCGGAGCGCGGTGCTGTACGACTTGATTCTACAGTCGGTCAACAACGACATGTTCCAGCATATCAAGGATTTGGTGGAGCTCAATGACTCGGGACCGAAGGCGTGGAAGCTGCTACGCGACGTGGTTCAACCCAACACGCTGTCGATGGTGATCGTATTGGAGAAGGAGTTGGCTGCCCTCTCCATGCGGCCGGGAGATGATGTGAAGCCGGTCCTTGACAAGATCAAGGACACCTATGCGAGGATGGCAGCGGCGGGCAGCGAAGTGTCGCAGATGCAACAATGCACCAAGATCATCTCGGTGCTCGACAACTCGTGGGACAACCTCATCCCCACCCTCAACGTTCAGCAGGACAAATGGACGCCTGAGTGGCTACGGCAGCAGATCCTGCAGGAGGACTTCCGCAGGCGCCACACTGGAGGTGGTGCTGCCAACAAAACTGGTGAGGGGTATGGAGCTGCAGGAGGCAGCAGAGGGAGAGGGGGAGGGAGAGGCCGAGGCCGTGGGAGAGGCTTTGGCAGAGGGAGAGGCCGAGGTGACTACAATGAGGGGCATGGGAGCTCTGGTGGCAGGGGGAGCACCCGAATGGAGGGTGCGTGCTGGTACTGCAAGAAGGCTGGACACCCGTGGTTCAAGTGTTTCAGCCGGCCTGAGGGATGGGCCCCTCCAGGCATGAAGCCGCCAAGTGGTGAACGTGCACGCGGTGGCGCTGTGCAAGGATCAGGTGCACAAGGTGATGGTGCACAAGGTAAAGCCGACCGTGGGATGTTCCTCATGGTTGAGGATGTGCAAGGGAGTGGGGGTGATGTGGATTCAGTTGGGAAGGTTGTGATGCACCCCCTCACTCACTGGGTGATCGATTCAGGTTGCACGAGTCATATGACCCCACGGGCAGATTTGCTTGATGAGGTAAAACCTCCTGGGAAGATCAAGTTTGTGGCTGCCGCTTCAGGTGCTTTGCTCCCAGTGATTGGTGTTGGGAATGCTAAGGTGATGGGAGCCAATGGAGAGCTTGTGGGGCTTGGGAATGTGCTGTTGGTTGAAGGTTTGTCCGCTAACCTTCTTTCTGTGCGCCGGCTGCAGAAGAGCAAGGCTGAAGTTACCTTCGGCCCAACCAGCTGCCGTGCAAAGCTTGGGAAGTTGCTGCTGTGGAACTTGGAGGAGAAGAGCAGCTGCATCAAGGACCTGTGGCAGCTGCCCATCATCCCTTGGAAGGGGAAACCACCAGCAACAGCAAAGGCAGCGGGAGCGGCTAAAGCAACTGCGGGAGGAGAGGAGTCTGCACCAACTGCTGGGGCCATGGATGCAGTCAAGAAGGTGCAGCAGCCACAACAGCCACATGGTGAGGTGCTTGCTGGTGTGGATGCGACAGCTGCATGGGCAAAGGCTTCATCTGGGAGTGGTGAGGCTGATTGGGAGACGTGGCATGAGAGGCTGTGCCATGTGAACATTCCTATGCTGCAAAAGTTGGTTAAGGATGGGTGCTTGAAGGGGCTGGAGGTGAAGGGGGGAGCAAAGGAGATTGGGAGCTGCCCTACCTGCCTTGAGACCAAATTCACGAAGTTTCCCTTCAGCAGCAGCACAGGACCAGCCAAGGCACCACTTGCACTAGTGCACATGGATGTGGTGGGCCCCACGAGGGCCCTTTCTCTCTCGGGCAGCCGCTACTTCTTGACAATTGTGGACGACCACACACGTGCGGTGTGGGTGTACCCTCTCAAGACTAAGGGGGAAGTGGCAGCAGCTAATCTTAAGGAGTGGATGCCGAGAGAACAAAGGGAGAGCGGACACAAGGTGAAGGTGATCCGCACTGACAACGGAGGAGAGTTCATCGGCGCTGATTTTGAGAAGGAGCTGAAGCGGAAGGGGATCCAGCATCAACTCACAGTGCCTTACAACCCTCAGCAGAATGGCGTGGCTGAGCGGTTCAACCGGACCCTGCAGGAAGGTGCTCGCACTCTCCTTGGGCGTGCAGGGCTGCCGGATCCGTTTTGGGTGACCGCACTGCGGCAGGTCGTTGTTGTGAAGAACCGGGTGCTGGCGACTGTGGGGGACAAGCAATGGGTCCCCTACACCAAGTGGTATGGGAGTGCGCCTGCAGTCAACATGCTGAGAACTTATGGCTGCATGGTGGTGTTTCATGTGCCTAAGGAGAAGAGGGGAAAACTGGAAGCTTCTGGGAGATGGGGTGTGCACTTGGGGCTTGCTAAGGATCACAAGGGCTGGCTGATTTGGGACTTGACCAGCCAGCAGCTGACTGTGTCGAGGGATGTGAAGTTCCTTGAGTCCTTGTACTACAAGGAGTGGAAGCAGCAGCAGCAGAAGCTTCCCACTACACCGCTGATCATTGAGGCTGATGAGGTGCAGCGGCCTTCGAGGCAAGTGCAGGTCACTGTCTCAGAGGAGGAGATTTCTGGGGTGACTGTGGATGGGGGAGAACCTGAGGTGGAGGAGCAGCAGCAGAAGCAACCGCAGCAGCAGCAGCAAGATGCTCCACAAGGTACCGCACGTCCGGCTGACCGTCCAAGGAGGGATGTGCGCCCTCCTAACCGGCTGACCTATCCGAGCTTTGGGAAGCCAAGTGTGGTACCGGCTGGAAGTGTGGCTGAACAGATGGATGAGGATGAGATAGCATATTGCTATGGAGCTGCAATGAGATGGTTTGGTGGATAGTGTTTTGAAACAGAGGCTCCAAAGGGTGCTGCAGATTTGAGCAAAGATGAGATGTTGGAAGGATATGATTGTCCATTGGGATGAGTGTTGGAAGTGAATGGAACTTGCTGGGATGAGTGTGCATTGAGGATGCATGCTTGAGCTATGGCATGTGTGATGATGGTTGGCAGCCAGAGGGGGAGTTTGTTATGTGATGCTATCATTTGCATTCACGTCTGTCTGCCTCCCATCATGTGTTCGTGCGTTGCATGTGTGAAATGAGCGTGCGCAAGAATTTGTGTTTTTCTGTGGTTTGGATTTTCTGAGTGTGTGTGTGTGAATGTTATTTGGCTTGAGCAGATATCTGAATTGACTCCTCTGCTCAAGAGCTTTCCGAGGAACCAAGTATCGCTTCAATCGGAGCACGAACAAGAAAGTTACGAACGTTGGAGTTCGTATGCTTTTGATATTTGGTTGTGGTGACTATGGGAAGTTGTGGGGTTGACTCAATATGGGGTACAGACTTTTGGGGGTTAAGAAACTCGTCACTACTACTGTAGTTGCTGCCAATTGGTTGGGAGAAACCAAACCAGGTTGGCAAGTGTGGCCAAGTTGGGTTGAGGTGGATTGTGGAGGTTGGGATAGTGACAAAGGTCAAAGTTGGGTTGCCTATGGGGAAGGGAATTGTGTGGCATGGAGTTTTCTTTGGTTGGGGACTCCTTGGGACCTTCCCTCTCGTCCTCCTCTTTCCTCCTACCTGGTTTAGTGCTACTCTAACTCTCTTGTGTGCAACTCTTGTGAACTTGTGAAACTATTGTGAGTGAATTTAATTTCTATGTGGCAGCATACCCCCTGGTGCGCCGAGAAGCATAACTCGAGATTTACTCCACTTTTCGATACGATTCAAATTGGGAATGGTAGCCACAAACAAGGGCTATAACATAATCGAGTTTGAGACGATTCTAACGGTGAACTTTTCGTCGACAACGTTTCTTGTGAAGTCGCGGTTTCTGTCCAGAATTTCAAGCCAACGATTTTGAGAAATTTAGGCTCCTAATCTTCACAAACTCGATCCTTAGTCTCTAACACGGCTGGAGCTAGGAGCGGCCAGGCTAGGAGCGACTGAAGCTAGGAGCGGCCAGGAGAGGAGCGGCTGGAGCTAGGAGTGGCCAGGCTAGGAGTGATTGGAGCTAGGAGTGGCCAGGCTAGGAGCGGCCGGAGCTAGAAGCGCCGAGCTATAGACGAGCGGAGCTAGGAGCGAGCGGAGCTAGGAGAGAGCGGATCTAGGAGCGCCAGGTTTGAAAAACGTCGGTCGAAAACCTAGTCTAGGAGGAGACCGAAAAACCTGCTCTAGAAAATAGAGAGAAGAGCGGCTGCCAGCCGCCGTGGAAGATGCCTATGGCAAGAAAATCGCTTGAGAGCGCGAGCACAGCAACGGTAGAGGGGGAAGAGCCCGCTGCTGGGTGGGGCGGTGTGGTAGTTTGTAGTGTGCGCTGCAAGTGCTAGGACGCGCACTGCTGGAACGTGCGAGCTTGACTGGGCGGCGGTAGCAACTGCCACTGGTGGCTGCGGACGCTAGTTGTGTGGCTGCTGCTGGCGGCTGCAGGCACTAGTAGTGCTGATGCTGTTGGCGGTTGCGGGCGCTTGCGCTGCTACTGCTGCTGGCGGCTGAGCGCAAAGCATGCATGCACTGCTGCGTGCGGCTGTTGCTACGCGTGCGCGCGTGGCCTGTGCGTGCGTGGCGGCTGTGCGTGCGCGCGGGTTGGCAGGACGTGGCAGAACGAGCCCGTGGGGGCCTACAAATCGCAGCTATACGGGGCCCACTGGCGTGGCGTGCAGTGGCGCACTGCTGCGACGGCCTGCCTAAGCGCGATGGGCCTGCCTAAGCGCAACGGCCTGTCTGAGCGCAACCACCTGTTTAAGCGCGTGGAGAAAAACGGGCCTTGGCGGCCTGCCTAAGCGCGATAGAATGGGGAGGGGCGGGGCCTTAATAGGCTCGATAGGCGGGCCGCGTGAGTGTACGAGCTAGGA
This sequence comes from Closterium sp. NIES-65, assembly GCA_948144175.1. Lineage (NCBI taxonomy): Eukaryota > Viridiplantae > Streptophyta > Zygnematophyceae > Desmidiales > Closteriaceae > Closterium > Closterium sp. NIES-65. Next base: position 3,779,431 of record CANXME010002170.1, on the reverse strand, counting down.
GGAAGGCGACATTGAGGACTAACTAGGACTAATAGGCCTAGGAGTCAACCTCGTGATACCATCTCAGAAGTTACATAGCCAAATGGTTGGTAGTGGGGGAGAGGGGAGTACAAGGCAAGAATCTAGAAAAGTTTTGTACCCCCTACTGTGAACCCTATTTAGGCTACAATTCTAGCAAGCATGTAATTCAACATTTGACACGGTCCTCCGCCTCGACATTTCCCAACCTCTGCGCTAGGCCTGTAGTGTGTTGGAAACAATCGGTCCTAAAGCGCTTCTATCGTGTCGAAACACCAAGGCACAAGCGAAGCAAATCATATCGAGGCACCAGCGAGTCAACCCTCGGAGGTTGAAGTAACCGCTGTATGTTACGCGAAGGTCAAAGGTCAGCGACCTTTGACTTGACAAATGCAGCGCGACAGCAAGGACACACAACTGACTCGATATTAAGCAGTTGCCCGAGTCGTCACTGTATCGAACCGCAACAGCAACAGTAAAAGTAGTTACAACCGTATCTTGTATTCCTTGTACTCTTATGTAATCTTGTATCTCTTTGCTTTAATCAACTTACTTTGCCCTCACATACCAGCGCAAGGTGGTTCAGAATCTTCTCTTAAACGCTTCCGCTATTACATCACTTTACCTAGAGTTTCATCGTACCAAAGATCCTAAGGGGCACTCAGCCCAACATGGTATGAGAGCAGTTAGGGTAAAACTCTATTACTCCTTTGATTACACCAAGAGACATGTCTACCAGGAAGGAGAGAAGCTCCTCCAACGGCTCTCCTGGTACCACTCCTACCCCACCTCCTGCCTCTGGTCTACAGACAGAGGAAGGCACAACAACAAGACCGGCCGCTGGGTCTACTGAAACACCCGCAAACCAAGGCGCGGGCTTCGATCCAAGCATGATGGAGAAATTCTTCTCCTTCATGTCCTTCTACGAGCAGCACCAGCAAGGAGTACCTGCGACATCAAACAACAGCAACAACAACAACAACGTGACGCCCATGAGTCTCGATGGCTCATCCTACGCGCGCGGAAATCAACAACAACAACCTACCTTCGCTCCGTACGAGCCCAAGCGCGGCTCCGTCAGCTTCATGCCACAACCACAACCTGCACCGGGACAAGAAAGAACGTTGGACGCACTACAAGTTCAGTCACAGTTCGCACACGTCTTAAAACTGCAAACGACAAAACCCTTCGACGGGAAGGACTTATTTACATGGTCATTCGAATTCGAGCTGATGATGGAAGGAGCACAAATCCTTGGCTTCTTCGACGGGTCCCTGCCATACCCAACAAACGGCACACAGTATGAGAAGCAGCAGTACACTTATCAATCAATGATGGCGTACACGATACTACTGAGGAACATCACCTCGACTCAACAGCAGAACATCAGGACTTACCGAGGATATGGCAACTCCACGGAGCTCGCGTATAACCATTTGAAGAACCTGTATCAAACAACAGACTGCGTAAACCAGAGTCGGTTAATGGCGCAACTGACAACAATCGAAATGAAACCAGGCGAGAAGGGAATGGCGTATATCAGTCGCTGCCGCGAGCTGCGCGACAAGCTTCTTCGATGTGGAGGATCGATTTCAGAAGACGCCTTCGTCACGGTTGTCATCGGCGGTCTTGGTCCTCACTGGCGCTCCACTCGCGCCATACTACGAGCACACGGGAGAATCTCTAAAGCACCACTCTTCGCCGAAATTCATGCTGAGCAGCAAGACATGGACCTGCAGAAAGAACGACACAAGAAAAGGGCATCAGTACCCGAATTCGCGTTCCACACTCAGCGACGCTACAACTACAACAACAACAACCGGCAGCAACAACCGAAGCCAGTACCTCCGTTCTGCCACATCTGCAAGACTTCAGGGCATCCTCGTACTCACTGCACGAATCGACAACAGTCAACATCACTGCAACGCCAACTTCGTCCTTCAAGCAGTCAAGTTGCCTCAACGCAAGCAAGTCCGACAACCTCGGTACAAGTGTCAACAACATCGACAAGACAACCTGCAAAAGAATCAAGAAACATCGTCAGCTGCATGGCAAGGCTAAGCGACTCCTTCGTAACTGAGTCACCACCACATTACTCACCAGAAGAACAACTCGACAACAGCACGCCTCGCCGCGAGTCACTTCAACCGAACCCGACGTAGGCCGCCATAGCTCAAAGCGAGCCGTCCAGGAAAGACACGTGGTTCTTGGACAGTTGCTGCGGACAGCACATGTGCTCCTCGGGACGCTTCGTTCAACGTGAGCATCGACTTCAACGAGAGGTCGTCATCACAGTCGCCAACAACCAAAACATGCGCACACGACTACAAGGAATTGTGCAACTTCAGTCACGAGAGACAAATGTCATAATACAGATGTCAAAGGTACTAATCGCGGAGGGACTCGGCTACAACTTACTGAGTGTCAGTCAGTTGATGGCGAGAGGCATACACCTGGAAGCCGACAGTACCACCCAGGAGTTCAAGTTGTACCACGGGAAGGGCGGCCTCTACATCGGAAAGGCGGTCCTGAAGAACAACGTCTTCGTCCTCGACTTCGTCCCTGACTAGGGCACCGCAAACAGTGACGCCATCGTGAACTTTGCCGACTGGACACACCGTCCAGATCTTGATCCAGACTTCAGTCCGGAAGGCTTTTGGTATTCACATACCATTCCTGAAGCAGAACGTGTTGGTGCAACCCTATGGTTTGCACTCGGCTTGTTGTCCGTGTGCATGCATGTGTGTGTGTATGGAATGGTATGAGGGCATGGGATAATATATATTTCATGCTTATAATTGTGTGTGAATGTTGAGTCATGATGTCGAGTGTGTGTGTTGAGTCAATAGCGAGTTATCGCTAGACGCGTGTTACGCGGTCGTTTGTGTCTCGCGCGCGGTTTCTATTTTGTCGTGCGCGGTTTCTATTTTGTCATGTGTCTAACGTTCGGTGTGTCGAAGATGTGTGCAGCAGACCCATCAAGAACTCAAGGATGAGTTTGTGATGAAGAGCCCGAGCCTTGGTGTCAAGCCTCAAGTGATTTCGAAGCTCGCCAAAAGGGTACATCTCAAGATATTTAAGATAGTTACATTACTTTGTGTAGTGTAACATTTCACTTGGTGTAGGCCCTAGTGAAGGGTAGTTTCGAGACCCTTCGTGGTTGGGGACAGTGTGGCACTGTTTCACATCACTGTACCTCGGCTCTTGGGGTTTGTAGGAGCTGGGAGTTATTCCCAACTCGTAACTCTTCCTAACTCTTCCTATCTTGTGTTCTAAGACTATAGTGGCTGCCATAGTGCTGTTCGTTCAAACCAACGTTGTGTCGTCAATACTTGGTCAAATCGTGCGATCTAAATTGCCTATTGTAGGCGACAATACGACGCTCCAGATCCAAGTTGAATCAAGTCATTTAAAGCTGTGACCAGAACGATATGAGCGTTTGAAGCCGCTGTGCAGAAATCCGACTGTGCACTCTATCTTTCGTTTTAGGCACATTGGAGCCTACTGTGAATATAACAAGTGGTATCAGAGCCCCTTGGAGCAGTTTCGACAATGGCTGGACCTGAGGAAAGGGGTGGCAGAGGTGCTGGTGGCAGATGAGAAGCCCAAGCTCAAGGCCAACCCCGTGACTCAGCCATGGCGCCCGTGCAACCAAGTGTGAGCCCATCTAGGGATGAGCCTAGAGTGTTTGGCCTTGACAAGTTCAATGGTGACAACTTTGCTGAGTGGTCCTTCAGAATGGAGAACATATTTGACCACTATGACCTGCTGGAGGTGATGGAAGGAACGGAGAAGCGTCCCGAGAACGACCCGGAGAAGAGCCCGTGGGTGCGGAAGAGCGCACAAGGCTACCTCCTACTTGGGCAAGCGTTGGGGAGCAGCCAAATCCGTCACATCAAGCCTTTCCAGCGTGAACCAGAGAAGGGACCAAAAGCATGGGCTGCTCTCAAGGGTGTGCACGCTCCTGCAACAGCGGCGGTAGTTGTGGTGTTGGAACGGCAAATGGCGACGTTACGAATTGAAGAGGATGAAGCGGTTGAAGAAGGGGTGCAGAAATTCTTCGACTTGTTGACGCGGCTTGAGGGAGCGGATTTGAACTATAGTGAGCTCCAAAAGAAGACCAAGTTGCTGGCCCTACTCCCCGAATCATGGTCCTCGCTCATCATCAACCTGAATCGCGACTTGCCCCGCATCTCGCTCGAAGACGTGAAGCGGGCTATCCTTCAAGAGGATTTCCGCCGCCGTGAGTTGGCGAGTGCGGATGGCGCTGGGGCAGCGAGCATCGGCCGTGGATATGGTCAAGGAAGAGGCAGAGGACGAGGGGGAGGAAGGTTTGGTGGCAGCAACTTCGGCGGAGGCCGCGGGAGTGGCGGTTACGGCAGCGACGACAAGAGCTACGGACGCGGTCGCGGCCGATTCGACGGCGAGTGTCACTATTGCCACAAGAGCGGACACATGTGGCGCGACTGCTACAAACTCCCTGATGGTTGGACCCCTGCTCAAGGCCAAGAGGGTAGAGGAGCAGGAGGAGGGAGAGGACGAGGCCGTGGAGGCCGTGGCGGTCGCGGTGGCGGAGCTGCAAACATGAAGAGCGGAGACAACGACAAGGACCCGAGCGACGATCGATACCCGGGTCTATTCTACTTCGTGTCGACGCAAGCACCGGCTAGTCCAGAGAAGGATGAAGGCTTTGAGGAGCCAGCAGCTGTGGGGAAGGTGACCCTACACCCCCTGGACTACTGGATGATTGATAGTGGCGCTACCTATAGCATGACACCTCGCCCGGACTTGCTCACCGAACTCGAGCCGTCACCGGTGAAGCATGTCACATCGGCTTTGGGGCAGCAAGCTGAGGTGAAAGGCACGGGGAAGGCCATGTTCAAGGGTGCTGATGGGAAGATGGTGGGCCTCAAGAACGTGCTTTTGGGTGCCCAGCCTTGCTGCAAACCTGATTTCCGTGCGGCGGTTGGCAAAGGCCGGCATGGACACGAACTCGAAGGGAGCCAAGACCTACACCGCAAGGCTTGGCGATCGAATTCTCTGGGACCTTCACGAGGACAAGGATGTCTACAACGAGATGTGGCAGATCCCAGTATGCCTAAGGAGAGGCAAGTGGCAGCAAGCATCAGCACCAAGGATGGAGCGGTCGGTAGCGACGATGGCGCGAACGGTCGCGCTAAGGAGAATAAACTCAAGAAGAGAAAACCTGGAGGGACCAGCAAGTTCAGTGAACCTAAGGAGAGTGGTGCAGCAGCCAAGGAGCAGCAAAAGGGTGAGGAGAACCCCGAGGTAGCAGCGGAGGAGGACTACGGAGAGAGTATGTGGGGCGCTATTGCGAGCGCGGCATTCTCCAATCCAACTTCGGCTACGAGGGAGTGTGATTGGCTCACCTTGCATCGGCGCATGGGGCATGTGGCCCTGCCCATCTTGCAGCAGCTAGTGAAGAATGAGATGGTTGCTGGCATAAGTGTGAAGGGGGAGCCCGATGAGGTACTTGGCTGCCCGACGTGCATGCAAGCCAAGTTCACCCGTTTCCCATTCTCTAGTTCGGAAGCAACGGCAAAGGCACCGCTTGATGAGGTGGTGATGGACGTGGTGGGCCCCCTGAAGCTTGGAGCTGCTAGAGCTGAGTATTTTCTCACCATTGTCGACGTCAACACCCGCATGAATTGGGTGTATGTGCTGGCCAAGAAGAGCGACGTGGCTGAAACGTTGAAGACGGATTGGTTCCCGATGGTGGAGCGGCAACAAGACCGTCTAGTCAAGTCAATCCGCACCGATCGAGGGGGAGAGTTCCTGAGCAAGGAGTTTGGGTTGTGGCTGAAGAAGAATGGTATTCGGCACTCCCTCACCATGCCATACTCCCCTGCAATGAATGGCATCGCCGAGCGAGCGAACCGCACAATCACGGAGGCGGCGCGCGGGTTGCTCATTGAAGTCGGGCTACCCGACTATTTCTGGCCTGATGCGGTGCGAAGCACGTGTGTGGCCAAGAACAGAGCCTTGACTCATGTGGGAGCAGAAAAATGGGTGCCCTATGTGGAATGGCTAGGAAGGAAGCCAAAAGTGGATATACTTCGGGTGTTCGGGTGCATGTGCATGGCGCTCGTGCCTAACCATCTTCGGCACAACAAGCTTGGTGCCAAGGCGGTGTGGGCCGTGCACTTGGGCATGGCTCAAAACAGCAAGGGATGGCTTCTTTGGAACCCATTCACCAAGAAGTTCTTGGTGAGCAGGGACTGCAAGTTCATGGAGAACTTCATGTACAAGGATTGGAAGGCGGAGAATGAGGCGAAGATAGGCGTGCGGTTTGGGGAGGTGAAGAGTTCCGGTTTGGAGCATGTGAAGCTGCCTTTGGAGCTGAGCAGTGGCAGCACTACCACAAGGCAATCTTCCCTTGTGAATGGGGGAGAGGAGGCCAATGATGCAGAGGAAGAAGAGGAGGAGGTGCAGCAAGTGAGCGAGCGTGCACCGTCACTCCCTTCCCGCACTACGAGTGCTCCACGGATTCGAGCCACACCGCAGCAATGCCAAGGCCCTCAAGTCCCTGCAGCTGAGGAGGAAGGAAGGGGGAAGAGGAGAGTTCAATCCCCTAATAGGCTGACCTATGATGCACTTGAAAAGCAAGGCAAGACAGCCCTGGCCGGAGCGGCAATGATGGTCGGAGACGACGAGGAGAGTGACTACGAGGAGTGTACCTTCGCGTTCTTCTCTCCGGTGGAGATGCCGGGAGAACCAGCAACTCTCAAGGAGGCTTTGGAGAGTAGTGATGCTGAGGAGTGGAAGAAGGCCATGGAGAGTGAGCTGAAGAGCATCGAGGAGAATGACACGTTTGAATTGGTGGAGCTACCGGAGGGGCGTACGGCGATAACGTCCAAGTGGCTCTTCAAAATCAAGTCGGATGCCGACGGCAAGATCGAGCGCTACAAGTCTAGGCTTGTAGCCAAGGGGTACCAGCAGAAGGAGAAGGTGGACTTCAAGGAGCTGTTTGCCCCTGTGGTGAAGTCGACAACCCTGCGAACCCTATTCGCGGGAGCCGCCATCAAAGGATGGGTGGTGAAGCAAATGGACATTGTGACGGCATTCCTTAACGGCATCCTTGAGGAGGAGATTTTTATGGCGCAGCCAGAGGGGTTTGATGATGGTAGTGGCAGAGTGTGGAAGCTGAAGAAGGCCCTCTATGGGCTGAAGCAGGCCCCTAGGCAATGGTACATGAAGCTGCGCGAAGTGTTGGAGGAGATCGGCTTCACTCCATCAACGGCCGATCACTCCTTGTTCATGCTTGGCGAGGGGGAGCAGAGGAGCTTCATGGTGGTTTATGTGGATGACATTCTCATATTCTCACCCTCCTCTGACCTTGTGAAGGAGGTGATGCTGAAGCTGCATGACAAGTTCAAGTGCAAGTCCCTTGGTGACGTGAACAACATCGAACGAGACGTGGAGAAGCGGAGCATGCGAGTGCACCAACGGAAGTACCTGGAGGCGTTGGCTGCCAACTTTGGCCAGAGTGAAGGTCATGTGGCTACTCCCTTTCCCTTTGGGTTCAAGTGTGTGAAGGGACCAGAGGAGGAGAGCGTTTGTGAAGAGGAGAGGCGTCGTTTTCACTCGTTGGTGGGCAGCCTCATGTATGCGGCGGTAAACACCCGACCGGATGTCGCGTTTGCTACCGGGCAGCTGGCTAGGGTTGTGCAATGCCCTAATGAGGAGCAGGTAGCAGCTGGAATGAGGGTGGCCAAGTATCTTGGCCAAACACCGACCGTTGGGCTGCAATACTCGGCGGCGGCACAAAGGCGCCAAAAGGGCGTGGATGGTGTTGAACCCGGGCGTTTGTTCCTCACCGCCTACTCGGATGCTTCATATGCATCAGAACCAGAGGACATGACAAGTGTGGGAGGCTTCATATGCTGTGTTGGTGGAGGCTCAACTGCTTGGGAGAGCAAGAAGCAGGTTGACCAAGCTTTGAGCTCAGTGGAGTCCGAGTACATGGCACTGAACTGAGAGAGCAACATATCCTAAGGCCAACAATCCGAGGGGGAGTTTGTTGGTGCAACCCTATGGTTTGCACTCGGCTTGTTGTCCGTGTGCATGCATGTGTGTGTGTATGGAATGGTATGAGGGCATGGGATAATATTTATTTCATGCTTATAATTGTGTGTGAATGTTGAGTCATGATGTCGAGTGTGTGTGTTGAGTCAATAGCGAGTTATCGCTAGACGCGTGTTACGCGGTCGTTTGTGTCTCGCGCGCGGTTTCTATTTTGTCGTGCGCGGTTTCTATTTTGTCATGTGTCGAACGTTCGGTGTGTCGCAGGTGTGTGCAGCAGACCCATCAAGAACTCAAGGATGAGTTTGTGATGAAGAGCCCGAGCCTTGGTGTCAAGCCTCAAGTGATTTCGAAGCTCGCCAAAAGGGTACATCTCAAGATATTGAAGATAGTTACATTACTTTGTGTAGTGTAACATTTCATTTGGTGTAGGCCCTAGTGAAGGGTAGTTTCGAGACCCTTCGTGGTTGGGGACAGTGTGGCACTGTTTCACATCACTGTACCTCGGCTCTTGGGGTTTGTAGGAGCTGGGAGTTATTCCCAACTCGTAACTCTTCCTAACTCTTCCTATCTTGTGTTCTAAGACTATAGTGGCTGCCATAGTGCCGTTCGTTCAAACTAACGCTCTGTCGTCAATACTTAATCAAATCGTGCGATCTAAATTGCATATTGTAGGCGACAATACGAAGCTCCAGATCCAAGTTGAATCAATTCATTTGAAGCTGTGACCAGAACGATATACACGTTTGAAGCCGCTGTGCAGAAATCCGACTGTGCACTCTGTCTTTCGTTTTAGGCACATTGGAGCAACAGAACGAACACGCGCGTTAGTAACAATTCAACATTCGGCAGCAGCAGAAACAACATCGGCAGCAGCAGAGACAACATCGGCGGCAGCAGGAACAATAAGAGCAGCAGCAACAACGACACCAGTCCTCGTCGACGAAACACCGTCAACACCAGCTCAACAGCTCCACCCAGCACCACGAGAAGTTCATCGTAGCGCAAACTTCATCGCCAGCTTTTACTCCAACTACGACATGTACCGACGATCACCCGAGCATCGCGCCGACAAAAGTACTTGGCACGCAAGGATGGGACACGCAAGCAACACTGTGTTAAACAACACCATAAGAGCAGGAGTCCTTGACAAGGACTCGTTACTACTACTCGACGGAAGAGAAATTCAATGAGCACGAGGAACATGCCTCACTTGCCCCGAAGCCGACTTACCATATCGGTCGTTCGCTCCTCGTCACAACCCGAGCGCACCCGGGTACGCACCACTCGAAAAAGTGTACAGCGACATCCTATACAATCGGGAGCCAGGACAAGTAATCTACAACTACACAATCACCTTCATCGACGCCGCCACCCGTTACGTCTGGGGACTACACCTCGGCATCGAAAAGAATTACAACGCATGGAAAATCTTTGACGTCCACTCCAAGGAAACAGTAGCAGCACGCGACGCCATCTTCTACGAACGACTCACGCTCCAGACATACCTTGCCAACCTGCAAGAGGACCAAGATCCCACAGGTGGTTTTCGTGGCAACCGAGCCTTCGCCTCCACAGAAGACGAAGCTGACTGGGACGAGCAGAATGTGGACAACGCGTCAGAAGAAGTCGGACCTCTACCGTTCTGCTCCGTCGACGTTCCCATGGACGACGACAACCCTCGCGAAAGTGTCAACGCCGAAACCTTCTACTACTTCGCCGACAACGGTTACGTAACACCTGCGACAGTCAAAACCAACGAAGCAGAACGAGTAGGACCAAATTTCTTACCTGATCCAGAAGCGGGAGATGAAGCAGCTTATCCCGAGGATGCAAATCTTCCCCGCTACTCACAAACTGGACTGCAGATACTCGGCCTCGTCACCGCAGTCCACGGCGACACTCTTCCTAAGGAGCCTGCGACGGTTCAGCAGGCTCTGGGGGGGGAACACAGGGAGAAATGGCGTGAAGCCATGGACAAAGAGTTAAAGGCGCTGGAGGACCGGAACACCTGGAAAGTCCTCCCCATCAGCGTGGCGAGGAACAAAACCATCCTCACCGGGAAATGGGTCTTCCGCGTTAAAACAAAAGCAGATGGCACAATTCAGAAGTTCAAAGCACGCTGGGTTGTGCGTGGATTCGATCAAGAGCACGGACGGGACTTCACCGAGACATTCGCCCCGGTTAGCCGACATACCTCACTTCGAATCATCCTCTCGATCGTCGCCATGAAGAAAAAGAAGCTGCGGCAAATCGACGTCGCCAACGCATTCCTCTACGCACCTGTTGATGCCGAAATCTCCGTTGAGTTACCACACAGCTCCCACGGAGAACCCAACCAAGTTTGCCAGCTACTCAAGTCACTCTACGGCATCAAGCAGGCCCCGCGACTGTGGCAACAGCACCTGCACGCTCGCCTCATCCGCATCGGCTTCAAGCAACTACCGCACGATCAAGGCATGTACCGGCTCACTAAAGACGAAGACTACATTCTGCTAATCGTCTACGTGGATGATCTTCTCTACATCGGCTCGACTGACGGCATCACCACCTGGTTTGAAGGGGAGCTGCAGCGAGATCTCACGCTCACAGTCTCATCTACCGTCACTCAGTACCTCGGCCTCAACATCCGCGAAGAAGAGAATGCGATCTATCTTAGCGCCGAAAAATACGCCGACACTATCGCCAAACGTTTTACGATCACACCAGCAGCCATCTCCACGCCATACCGCTACACGGCAGGGAACGACAAAGGAGGCTCCACCCTACTCAAACCCGCCGGCATACGAGACTACCAGAAGAAGCTAGGATGTCTACTCTTCGCAGCCGTCACCTGTCGTCCCGCCCTCTCATACTCCGCAAGCCAGCTCGCTACCTATCTCAAAAGGCCTGAAGCAGAACATCTGGCGGAACTCGACCGCGCTCTTCACTACTTTGTCAGCACCCCGACGGTCGGCCTGACCTCCCATAAGAAGCAACTACAACGCCTAAGCTAATCGGTTATGGCGACGCAGATCACGCGGGCGACTCCGACAACAGACGATCGCGCACCGGCTATATCTATCGCTTCGAGCCTATCGGGCCTATCTCCTGGCAATCGAGCAAGCAAGAACTAATTGCTCTCTTGTCAGCTGAAGCAGAATATATTGCACTCTGCTCAGCCACCAAGGAAGGACTCTACCTTCGCGAACTGCTAGAAGAAGCGAAGTTAGTCGAGTTACCCAACTTCACCCTTTTCTGCGACAACCAATCTGCAATCCGCATCGCCAACAAGAACGGCTTCGCGAACAGGACGAAACACATTGCCCTGCGATATTTCTTCGTGAAGGTTGAGATCGAGAAAGGAAGACTCGTCCTGTCATACTGTCCCACGTCCGAGATGGCAGCTGACTGTCAAACATTATATATGTTGTGTTAGTTTATGCTACAGTGGGTTAGCCTATAGGGGGTACACAATTCTAGGGTTAGGTACTTGTACTCATTTCACTGCTAGTTCATTCATTCCTGTTCAGTGATTCCAACATGGTATAGAGCAGGTCCTTCCTAGGACCGAAATTTTCTAAGGGCCCACCACTACGTAACTACCTACCTACCTACCTACCTGTGCCCTAGGGCGCCTCGGCGTGTCACGCCCCTAGAGGCCCCTCTTGACGGCCCCGCGCTAGCCCCGTTCAGGCCCCGTCGGCCCCACGCCCGCTCTCCCTAGCGGCCCCGTTCAGGCCCCGTCGGCCCCTTTAAGGCCCCGTTCAGGCCTCGCGCTAGCCCCGTTCAGGCCCCGTCGGCCCCGCGCTAGCCCCTCTCAGGCCCCGTCGGCCCGCGCTAACCCCGTTTCAGGCCCCGTCGGCCCCGTTTCAGGCCCCGTCGGCCCCGCAAAAGCCCCTCTCAGGCCCCGTCGGTCCGCGCTAGCCCCGTTTCAGGCCCCGTTGGCCCCGTTTCAGGCCCCGTTGGCCCCGTTTCAGGCCCCGTTGGCCCCGTTTCAGGCCCCGTCGGCCCCGCGCTAGCCCCTCTCAGGCCCCGTCGGCCCGCGCTAGCCCCGTTTCAGGCCCCGTCGGCCCCGCGCTAGCCCCTCTCAGGCCCCGTCGGCCCCGCGCTAGCCCCATTCAGGCCCCGATCGGGCCCGCGCTAGCCCCGTTTCAGGCCCCGTCGGCCCCGTTTCAGGCCCCGTCGGCCCCGCGCTAGCCCCGTTCAGGCCCCGTCGGCCCCTTGCTAGCCCCGTCGAGGCCCCGTTTGGCCCCGCGCTCGCCCCTCTAGGGCCCCAACCGGCCCCGTGCCGACCTCGCCGACCCGTGCCCACCACCTAGAGGCCCCGGGCAGCCCGTTCCCGCCGCAGCACACAAGGGAGAGCGGGCGGCCCGTCCCCGCTGTGATCCGAGCCGCGCGGCCCGAGCCTCGCGCCCCGAGCCGAGCCGCGCGCCCCGAGCCGAGACGCGCGCCCTGAACCGAGCCGCGCCACCCAGCCGAGCCGCGACCCGACCTGAACTGAGCCGCGCCGCCCTGCCCTACCTGGTTCGTCCTACCTGCTTCTCCTACTGCTACTGCTGCTATTTATACTGTTCCTATGGCTAGCCCACAGGTTCTCGTGTTCGATGCTGAGGGCCGCCCTGTGAAGTTTGACACCTGGCTCGATGACCTGCACCTCTACCTACAGCTCACAGCCAAGGATGACATCTCACTGTACGATCACGCCCTAGGCCATGTCATTGCCCCTGCTGCTACTGCTGACAGCACTGCTCGCTCACAGTGGCAGACTCGTGATGACCACGCTCGCTTCGCCATTCGCAACTCCCTGCCGATAGACGAACGCGAGCACTTTGGTCAGCACAAGACTGCACAGGCACTGTACACAACTGTAGTTGCTCGCTACTCCTCACGTGCCTCTGCCGCACTAGGCCGTCTCTCCCTCCCCTACCTGTTTCCCGACCTGGCCTCCTTTCACACAGTCGCTGACCTCATCATGCACCTCCGTACTAGTGAGGCCCGCTTCCGTGCCGCCATGCACTCCCAATACCTTGTCTCTGGCCTGCCCAAGGTCCTTCCTGCCCTCCCACCCTCGCCTGCTCCTACCTGTCTCCCCTGTGTCGAGGGACGGCAGCGCGCCGCTCCTCACTCCTCCTCGTTCCCCCCGACGACTGCTCCCTTGCAGACACTCCACATGGACGTGTGGGGCCCAGCCCGCGTCCGTGGTCAGGGTCAGGAGAGGTACTTCCTGATAGTTGTTGACGACTACTCGCGCTACACCATGGTCTTCCCCTTGCGCACCAAGGGTGAGGTCCCTGATGTCTTGATCCCTTGGATCCGCAGAGCCCGTCTCCAGCTCAGCGAGCGTTTCCACTCGGACTTTCCTGTCCTGCGCTTGCACTCTGACAGAGGTGGTGAGTTCTACTCCGACCTCTTGGCAGCCTACTGTGCTGAGCACGGCATTGAGCAGTCGTTCACGCTTCCGGCCTCTCCACAGCAGAATGGGGTTACGGAGCGCCGCATTGGCCTGGTCATGGAGGTCGCCCGTACCTCCTTGATCCATGCGGCTGCCCCCCACTTTCTGTGGCCATTTGCGGTTCGGTACGCTGCGCATCAGCTCAACCTCTGGCCCCGTGTCTCCTTGCCGGAGACCTCGCCCACGCTGCTGTGGACGGGGGAGGTTGGCGATGCGTCGCGTTTCCGGGTCTGGGGGTCTTGAGCTTTTGTCCGCGATTCGTCTGCGGACAAGCTCTCCTCCCGTGTTGTTCCCTGCGTCTTCCTCGGCTTTGTCCTGGACGCGTCTGGTTGGCAGTTTTACCACGCCACCTCGCGCCGAGTCTTGCCCTCCCAGGACGTCACTTTTGACGAGTCCGTCCCCTACTACCGCCTCTTCCCCTACCGCACTGCCCCGCTCCCCCCCCCGCCTCTCTTCCTCGCGCCAGGTGCTGCTGTTGCAGACCCCCTCCCCCCTGAGGGTGCCGCTCCCTCAGGTGTGTCTCAGGTAGACCCGGTTGAGCCTGTTGAGGTAGCTGTCGACTCTTGTCCTGCTGGGGGTGCTGAGCCTGGGGGTGCTAAGCCTGGGGGTGTGGAGCCTGGGGGTGTGGAGCCTGGGGGTGTGGAGCCTGGGGGTGTGGAGCCTGAGGGTGTGGAGCCTGGGGGTGTGGAGCTTGAGGGTGCTGAGCTTGGGTGTGTGGAGCCTCATGGTGCTGAGCTGCGGAGTCCGGAGTCTGGGGGTTCTGAGTCTGGAGGTACTAGGCCTGGGAGTCTTGCACCTGGAGGAGCCCTCTCCTCGGAGCAGCTGCGTGCGTGGTACTTAGAGTACTGCAGCCTCCGGAGAGGTACCGCTCGAGTCGGACGTACTACTGGGACTGGTGCTAGTGCTTCTTCTCCCGTTCGGGAGCTCCCCTCCCGCGAGCGGATCCGTGAGTGGTACGAGCCGCGCAGCACTCTTCGGAGTGGCGTTCCTCGTGTGACGGACCCCGCTACTGTTGGAGCTGCTGCAGGTGCTGAGGACCCGGGCGTTGGAGCTGCTGCTGGTGCTGAGGATCCGGGCGTTGGAGCTGCTGCTGGTGCTGAGGATCCGGGCGTTGGATTTGCTGCAGGTATTGAGGACCCGGGCATTGGAGCCGCTGCTGGTGCTGAGGACCTGGACGTTGGAGCTGCTGCTGGTGCTGAGGACCCAGGCGTTGGAGCAGCCGCTGGTGCTGCGGACCCGGGCGTTGGAGCTGCTACTGGTGCTGAGGACCCGGGAGTTGGAGCTGCCGCTGGTACTGAGGACGTGGGCGCTCGAGCTGCTGCTGGTGCTGCGGACCCTGGTGCGGGTGTCCTTGCTGGCTCTGGTGTCGCTGCTCGGTCTCGGCCGTACTTTGTTCCGCTCCTTCAGCAGGTTCTTGGTCAGCTTCCTCCTCCTTTTCCTCCTCCCTCCTTAGCGTGTCCTCCGCCTGTCCAGCTGTAGTCGGTGTTACCGCCTGCCTCCTCTCTCCCTGGTCCTGCTCCTTACACTGGTCCGACTGGAGGTCTTACTGAGCGGCGTGAGCCTGCGTCTCGTCCTGCGTCGCCTAAGTCTCGTCCTGAGTCGACTGTCCGCACTGCTCTCTCTAGTAGTCGAGTCCAGCGTCAGCGTCTTCCTGCTGTCCCAGGCACTCACCGGATGGCGCTTCGTCCGTCCACTGCTCCACAGCGTGTCCCACTGCCGTCTCCTCCTGCTTCCTCTCTTCCTGCTCTTGCTGACCCTGCGTCAGACTCTCTTCGTGCTACCAGTCCTACTGTCACGCGTCTCCTGGCTACTGTTGTCACTGACCCTTCCTTTGAGTCTGCTGCTGCGTCTGCCTTAGTTGCTGAGCTTGTCGACTTTGCTGCTCGCTGTCGTCTAGACTACGCTGCTAGTCTAGTTGCTGAGTCTGAGTCTGTCTGTCCTCCGTCCGTCGGGGGTGAGTCTGCTCTTGGCACTGACGTCCTTGAGGACAGGCAGGAGGAGTTTGAGTGCTTTGCTGCCGCTTTGCCCCATCTCATGTCCATGCTCGTTGCCCGTGAGGGAGACCCGGATGCACCAGACATCCCGACCCCACGCTCTTACGCAGAGGCGATGGCCGGTCCCTACTCCTCTCAGTGGCAGTCAGCCATGGACACAGAGATGGCTTCCTGGAAGTCCACAGGCACCTACGTCGACGAGGTTCCCCCACCTGGGGCGAACATCGTCAGTGGCATGTGGATTTTCAGGGTGAAGCGGCCGCCGGGCTCTCCGTCTGTCTTCAAGGCGCGTTACGTTGCACGAGGCTTCAGTCAGCGAGAGGGAGTTGACTTCTTCCAGACCTTCTCCCTGATCCCGAAGATGACCACTCTTCGGGTTCTGCTGCACCTCGCCGCTCAGCGTGACTACGAGCTCCACTCGCTTGACTTCAGCAATGCTTTCCTGCAGGGCAGCCTGCACGAGGAGATCAGGCTGCGCCGTCCACCTGGCTTCACTGGGTCGTTCCCTCCTGGTACCCAGTGGAGCCTCCGACGGCCAGTCTACGGTCTCCGCCAGGCGCCTCGTGGGTGGCACGACACACTGAGGACTACGCTCGCGGCTCTTGGGTTCGCGCCTTCTACTGCTGACCCGTTGCTGTTTCTACGCACCGACACCTCACTGCCGCCGTTCTACGTCCTTGTGTATGTCGACGACTTGGTCTTTGCTACTGCTGACACTGTGGCACTTGCCCACGTGAAGTCGGAGCTACAGAAGAGACACACGTGCACAGACCTGGGTGAACTGACAAGCTATCTTGGCTTGCGGATCACCCGGGAAAGAGCACGCCGCACCATCACCTTGACTCAGTCACACATGGTGCAGCAGGTCCTTCAGCGCTTCCGCTTCACGTACTCCTCGCCTCAGCCCACTCCTCTGCCTACCGGTCACTCGCTCTCAACTCTGCCTTCGGATGAGTCTGTAGAGCCGAGTGGCCCGTATCCAGAGCTTGTGGGTTGCCTCATGTACCTGATGACCTGCACTCGACCAGACCTTGCATACCCTCTCAGCATTCTTGCACGCTATGTCGCTCCCGGCCGTCACCGGAAGGAGCACATGGATGCAGCTAAGAGGGTGTTGCGCTACTTGTGCAGTACGTCGGGCATGGGGCTAGTGCTTGGAGGGCGAGTCCCAGTTGTTCTCACTGGGCACTCAGACGCTTCTTGGGCAGACGACCAGGCTACTCAACGGTCGTCTCAGGGTTACTCCTTCAGTCTTGGCTCTGGTTCTGTTTCTTGGCGTTCTACTCGCTCTTCTTCTGTTCTCAGCTCCAGTTGTGAGGCTGAGATCTACGCCACAGCCATGGCGGCCCAGGAGCTACGCTGGCTCACCTACTTGCTGACCGACCTTGGAGAGCAGCCTCGTTCTCCTCCAGTGCTGTACGTCGACAACAAGGCAGCCATTGCCTTGTGTGAGGAGCACAGACTGGAGCACAGAATGAAGCACATTGCTCTGCGTTACTTCCTTGCTCGAGAGCTGCAGCAGTGTGGTCACCTTCGCCTGCGTTACGTGGCCTCTGAGGCCAACACTGCTGATGTGTTCACCAAGGCGCTTCCGCCTTGTGACCATCAGCGCTTTTGCACTCTTCTAGGCCTTGTGCCTACTGGACCTCACTTGCTTACTTCTTGAGTCTGTTTGTACTGTGATCTCTACATATATACCTGCATGTTTACTCTTGTTAGGTTGTGATCATTGTACCTTTTGCTCTATTATAAACCTGCATGTGAACTGGTCTTGTGACCACTTGCTTGTGCTCGGAATTTGTGTGGTATCCTTGAGATCCACCCTGAGCTTGTTTTGCCTTGCTTTGCCTTGACTGGTCTGGTGACCCCTAGTTCTCCCCCACTTTGCCTATGGGGGTGTGTCAAACATTATATATGTTGTGTTAGTTTAGGCTACAGTGGGTTAGCCTATAGGGGGTACACAATTCTAGGGTTAGGTACTTGTACTCATTTCACTGCTAGTTCATTCATTCCTGTTCAGTGATCCCAACACTGACAACTTGACCAAGAAACTCGGAAAGCAGAAGTTCGAATACTGCATGTTGCTGACTGGACAGATCCGTGTCAGCGACACTCCAGAAGCGAAGGGGAGTGTTGGAAACAATCGGTCCTAAAGCGCTTCTATCGTGTCGAAACACCAAGGCACAAGCGAAGCAAATCATATCGAGGCACCAGCGAGTCAACCCTCGGAGGTTGAAGTACCCGCTGGAGGTTACGCGAAGGTCAAAGGTCAGCGCGACAGCAAGGACACACAACTGACTCGATATTAAGCAGTTGCCCGAGTCGTCACTGTATCGAACCGCAACAGCAATAGTAAAAGTAGTTACAACCGTATCTCTTTGTATTCCTTGTACTCTTATATAACCTTGTATCTCTTTGCTTCAACTTACTTTGCCCTCACATACCAGCGCAAGGTGGTTCAGAATCTTCTCTTAAACGCTTCCGCTATTACATCACTTTACCTAGAGTTTCATCCTACCAAAGATCCTAAGGGGCACTCAGCCCAACATAGTGCACCCCATTTTCACACATTACCGTTACCACTTTAACCTTGCTATAATTCATCGCTCATGCCTTCACTCGATGTACTGTTTTGCTTCAAAAGTGAAATTATCACTCTCTCACTCAATTGCACCTGTAACAACAACACAACACAACTTTAAGGGTTCTTCCTCATAACTCAGAAAATGTTCGTGGGTGTAGATTTTCGTTAGACTGATTTTTTTTCATGTTGCTAGGTTCTAACGAAGGTAGGTCAGTTCATTGTACGCAGACACTGTATCCAACGGAACCCTTCATTTTACTGAAGCCAATCACTTGGCTCCTTGGGAAGACCTGTCTGGCAGCATTGGCCGAGTGGTTCAATCAGGTTGCGTGATTCCTCCAGCGCGGATGGTGAATTTACCTGACTGCTGTTCCCATCGCGAGGATTTCGGCTGTGCACAGGGAGCAGCGCAGGGTGCAAGTTTTCGCGCCAACGCTGCTCGAATGGGAAGCCCGAAGGGAACAATGCTGGAAGCGCGGCAAACCCAACAGGGAAAGATCGGGAATTCCGCATTCAGTTCACTTCGGCTCGGCTTGGCGACCTCGCCTCGTGCTTGCTTGCCTTTCGCTTCACTTGCCGTCAAAACCGTGTCGTTTCTCGTAATCAGATAACTCGGTTGCTGCGTTTTCTTCAATACCCCTCCCATTCTAGTGGCACGACGCATTCCACTCAAGTTGTCTAGCAGAAGAAAGTGCCTCTGCGTGGAGGACACCCTTGCATTTACTCAAGTTGCGAAAACTGACAATGAGCGAAAGCATCTCGACGCAGGAACCGCAACAGCAGGCAGCGGAAGAGCAAGTGGAGACTGGGAGTGAAGAGCGGAGGAGCGAGGGCGAGGAGCAACGGAAGCAGCAGCCGCTGGTAGCGGCGGCGAGCGAGGGGGGAAAGCAAGGCCCGGGGGGTCGGTCATGGCGGTTACTCATCGCCGGTGGGTTGGCGGGCGCCGTGGCTCGCACGTGCTCCGCGCCGCTTGATCGCATCAAGCTGCTGCTGCAGGTATCGTCGCACATGCTCCTCGTCGCTTCCGGCGACTGCACACCGCCAAAACAGACAAAACGCGTGCCCTTTGATTCCCACATTCTTTGTCGCAACCATCGCGTCCCATGGCCGATGGCTATCTTTTCACCGCAGCTCACGCAATGGACGATCTCCTGTCTTCCGTCACTATCCGTTGCCGTGTGTGTGGTCGTTGGTGCTCCGCAGGTGCAGCAGCTGGGGCAGCTGGGCACGAGCGCGAACGCGTACACGGGGATCGGGCAGGCGATGGTGAAGATCACGCGCGAGGAGGGCATTCGCGCCTTCTGGAAGGGCAACGGGCTCAACATCATCAGAATATTCCCCTACTCCGCCACCCAGGTCCGCTGCCCTCCTGCCTTGCCCCTGCGTTCCCCCACCGCCTCTGCATTTGCCCTCTCCCTCGTTTCATTGGCATTCGCCCCCCTCTTCCCAACGCGTCTGGCGAGCCACTCACGCCGTCCGTTGCCTCCCCTTGACGCCGTCCGTGTGTGCAGCTGACGTCACACGAGCAGTACAAGGCGCTGATCGCGGGGCCGTCGGGGCAGCTGAGCGTGCCGCAGCGGCTGATGGCGGGCGCGCTGGCGGGCATGACGGCGACGGCGCTCACGCACCCGCTGGACACGGTGCGGCTGCGCATGGCCATGCCCACGTCGGGATACAGCGGCATGGCGGACGCCTTCTCCACCATCGCGCGCACGGTCCGTAAGGGGGGGATGGACGGTGTGGATAGATAACCTGGAAAGGGGAGCGAAAGGAATCTTTACGTAGTGATGAACAAATGGGGTTAAACTTTGAGGCGGGATACGTTGTTTTAGGGGCGGGATCAGATGCGAGGGCCGTGTAGCGAGAAGCATTGAGCACGCTGCCCGCTGCATTTCTCCCCACTGAGCGTACACGTGGTCTCAAGCACAATGCTCTCTCCGCCCTGTCCGCCGTGTGGGGCGTGTGCGTGGTGGTGGTGGGCGTGCAGGAGGGCGTGCTGGCCATGTACAAGGGACTCTTCGCCACGCTGCTCGGCATCGCGCCCTACGCTGCCGTCAACTTCGCCTCGTACACACCGCATCCCGTTACACGCCTCATTCCCCCCACGTGTCCACCGCTCACGTGCTCTAATTCCGCCCCTCGCCCTTCGCCCCTCGTTTCTGCAAGCACTTGCTCCCTCCCCCATGATCATGCCATGTCTCTCAATCCCACACTACCCCACGACCCTTCCATCCCTCTCCTTTCCATTTCTCTTCGACACTCCCCTATCCAAATCCAACGCCTCTTACCTGCCACGCCTCCCCCCCGTCCTATTCCCGGCACGGGCGCAGGTACGACCTGCTGAAGTCGTCGCTGTACGGGTCGGGCATGGTGCAGCAGTCCGTGCCCGCGAACCTGCTCATGGGCGCCACCGCCGGCACCATCGCCACGTCCGTGTGCTACCCGCTCGACACCGTGCGCCGACGCATGCAGGTGCGACGAGCAGGGCGAGAGAGAGGGGGGATGAGGCGTAGGCGAAGATGGGGGAGTGGGAGAGGACGGGGGATGAGGGGTGGAGCATGAGTGTGTACGGGGGGTATGGTGGATGGGTTATGGTGGGACGAGGAGTGGGGTTCTTTTGGCGACAATTGTACACGAGTGTAAATGTGAAGCACAAGATACAGTTCACCTTACTACGATAGCTATGATTGAGCACTCTGTGCCCTATGCGTCTGTATGCACATGTGCGTACGTGCATGTGTGTGTGCGGGTGTGTGTGTGAGGGTTTGTGTGTGCGTGCACATACTGTGTGTGCGATTGTGCATGGTGTGTTTGGTTGTGTACATGTGATGGGTATGCATGCATGTGTGTGTGGCAACCACGATACCCCATGTGTCAACAGATGAAGGGCAAGGTATATCGCAACACAGGAGATGCGTTTGTCACCATCGCTCGAACAGAAGGCCCAAGGCAAGCACACTCGCCCTGCCACATCCAAACATTCACCGCCTGCTTCCCACTTCACTGCCTTGTGTTGCTCTGTGCACTGCACCCCTCAACGCACTACATGCACTTGTTGGATGCTCTGCACTGGCGGAAGAACGAATGCACCTCACCAAATCTAACAGTCTTTTTTAGCTTGGACTGCATTGCACCCCTGTGGTGCGAGACAATGTGTACCTATGTGGGACACTGTGTACCTATGGGTGACACCCGTTGCGTGGGTGGTGTGGTTTGTACTGCAGGGGCTTTTATCGTGGCTGGCTTGCCAACACGCTCAAGGTGGTTCCTCAAAACTCCATTCGCTTCGTGGCATTTGAGTTCTTCAAGTCGGTTGTTGGAGTTGCCAAGAAGAAGACAGACACATAGGAGAAACAACATAAATTGGTCTCATGCTAGTTATGTGCTATTTTTGTTCTTAATGATCGAAGCCATCAAGTGCCGGTGTGGTGTTATCTATAATACCGTATCACCCAAGATATAAGCGCCATGGCGCTTATAATAAAATCGATTTTTTTAAGGGTGGCGCTTGTAATTGAATAATGGCCATAAGCGTCGGCGCTTATATAAAGACAAATACAGAAATACAATTCAAACGCACCAACATGTACATTTCAGTCTCGTAAGTTGAACCGAATTAAAACTTTACAGCGTCCAGAATCAGAATCGCGCGAGGGCGAATTTCTGACGGTGCACTGAGCTTTGGCGCGTCATTTTGCCCGCGTGCCAGCTCATACTGACTGGACGCGCAACCAGTGAGGTCCGCGAAAGTCAAACAAAGTGAAAATGTGATGTGACTCGCTAGAAATATGAAGTTCGTTACCGTTTTAATCAGGAATGAAAAATAAATTTAGGCATGCGCTTATAATAAGTAATGCATTTTCAGGGGGGGGCGCTTATAATCGAATTCCGGCCATAAGCGCCATGCTCCAGATAGAAGCGCCGGCGCCTTTAATCGGACGGCGCCTATATCCGGGGCGATACGGTATAACTCTCCACATCAGCCTAGGGTGCCAGCTTCTGAGTATCAAACTTACATATTTTATCATCCAGCCAGACAAACGCATTGTGCCAGGCTCTTAGGTTTTAAGGTACGTAGTAGGGAAAGGTTACCAGTATAAGGGAAACCCCCGACGTGGCCCATAGTTGACACTGCCTGGATATCTCAACACAACACTGGGATAAGCCATCGAAGCCGAGGGAGGATGAAGCAACATCGCCACGGGATTTGCAAGAACAAAAGAAATACCGGAAGCCAGCCCGCAGCTAAAATAGTGACCCCCCCCCCCCCCTTCTAGTTGCGTCCACTTGAAAACTCAAGTCTTTTTGTATCGTTTTGGGAAGTTGGAAGTGCCGTGATTTTGTTTTTTCGACCGTCAGACTGGTTTCATAGTGGAGCAGGAACGAAAGTACTTTCTCAATTGTGATTGGCAGCCTGATTCTCCCACATGTACATGTGCGAATTTGGCGCAAAGCTGTGCGACGTGCACTCCAACATTCACTTGAGCCAATACTTCACCAAATTCGCATGTAGCAACATCTCACGCTAAATCCCAAGCAGACACACATGTGTTGGAAACAATCGATCCAAAAAACGTTTCTATCGTGTCGAAACACCAAGGCACAAGCGAAGCAGATCATATCGAGGCACCAGCGAGTCAACCCTCGGAGGTTGAAGTAACCACTGGAGGTTACGTGAAAGTCAAAGGTCAGCGACCTTTGACCTGACAAAGGCAGCGCGACAGCAAGGACACACAACTGACTCGATATTGAGCAGTTGCCCGAGTCGCGCTGTATCGAACCGCTGTCAGAACATATAGCTTACTTGTTTCTGTAGGCTATAGTGGGGTATCCCATAAGGGGTACAACCCAATCAGGGTTTCCTATTTGTACTCACTTCGTTCATAGTCATTTCATTCTCGTTCACTTCTTCTCATGGTATCGAGCAGGTTCCCCTGTGGGAACTGTTCGTAGGGCCCACCACCGCTACCTCTTAACTTTTTTTCTGCCCGGAGCGCGCTCCGGGCCCTAGTACTTCCTTTTTTTTCGATCTGCCCTAGTGCCCTGACGGCCGCCCGCTCTAGCGCCCGAACGCCGCCCGCCCTAGCGCCCTGACGGCCGCCCGCCCTAGCGCCCTGACGGCCGCCCGCCCTAGCGCTCGAGCGCCGCCCGCCCTAGCGCCCGAGCGCCGACCGCCCTAGCGCCCTGACGGCCGCCCGCCCTAGCGCCCGTGCGCCGCTCGCCCTAGCGCCCTGACGGCCGCCCGCCCTAGCGCCTTGTCGGCCGCCCGCCCTAGCACCCGAGCGCCGCCCGCCCAAGCGCCCGAGCGCAGCCCGCCCTAGCGCCCTGACGACCGCCCGCCCTAGCGCCCGTGCGCCGCTCGCCCTAGCGCCTGAGCGCCGCCCGCCCTTGCGCCATGACGGCCGCCCGCCCTGACGCCTGAGCGCCGCCCGCCCTAGCGCCCTGACGGCCGCCCGCCCTGACGCCTGAGCGCCGCCCGTCGTCACCCCAGCGCCCTAGCGCCCGACGCCCGCGAGCCGCCCGTCGCAGCCGCCCGTGAGCTGCCCGAACGCCGCCCGCCGAGCCGCCCGTGCACCCGCCCAGCGTGGGCCGCCCCGGCCGCCGTCCCTGAGCCGCCCGCGCCGCCGTCCCTGAGCCGCCTGTGCAGCCGCCAGCGAGCCGCCAGCGAGCCGCCCGTCGCGACGCCCGCGCCGCCCGAGCCGCCCAAGCAACCCGAGCCGCCCGAGCCGCCCGAGCCGCCCGCGCCGCCCCAGCAACCCGAGCCGCCCGAGCCGCCCGAGCCGCCCGCGCCGCCCCAGCAACCCGAGCCGCCCGAGCCGCCCGGGCAACCTGAGGAGCCGAGCTCCTGCTCCTGCGGGGCTGCTGCTGCTCCGAGGCGTGCGCAGCTGCTGTACCCGACTCTTCGTGCCCGGTGAGACAATCAGCTGCTGCAATGGCCACCCCCAGTGTCCTGTCTTTTGACGCTGAGGGTCGCGCCATTGACTTTCCAGTCTGGATTGAGGACCTGCAGCTGTACTTACTGTGCGATGCGATCGATGAGGTTTCTCTCTTTGACTTTGTCTCTGGAGCTGTCCCTGCCCCTCCTGCTGATGCTGACCCTGCTGTTCGCTCCAAGTGGGCCACACGCGATGCTGCTGCACGTCTTGCTGTGCGTCGCCACCTCCCTTCCTCCGAGCGTGCCCACTTTAGTCAGTGCAAGACCGCTCAGGCCTTGTACGACGCTGTAGTTGCACGCTACTCCTCCCCTTCCTCCGCTACGCTGAGCCGCCTCATGCTACCGTTTCTCTTCCCTGACCTCGCTGCCTTTCCCACTGTCGCTGACCTCGTTACCCACCTCCGCGCTAGTGACGCTCGCTACCGCGCTGCCCTTCCTGCTGAGTTCCGCGCCGCAAACCCTCCTCCCATGTACATCACTCTCTACTTTCTCGTCACCCGTCTCCCTGAGTCCCTTCGTGTCGTTAGGGACCAGTTTCTCTCTGTCTGTCCCACCACCCTCACTGTCGACCTCCTTGAGGAGTCCCTGCTAGCGGCTGAGAAGAGCATCGTCGCTGTAGGGGCCTCTCGGGGTGACCCTCGCACCCCCATCTTTGAGGGGTGTTCTCCTTCCCCCCTGCTGCCCTCTGTCGCCTCTGCCGCTGCGGCCGGCCTCGCTGGTTTTGAGTCGGTCGGTGCGGCGTCTGCCCCCAGCGGTAGACGCCGCTCTGGCAAGGGCAAGGGGGGCAAGGGAGCGGGTGGAGCTAGAGGGGGCAGTGGCGGAGGGGGTGGGGGTGGCGGAGGGAGTGGGGGTGGCAGTGGAGGTGGTGGCGGGAGTGGAGGTACTGGTGGAGGCGGTGGAGGCGGAGGTGGCGGCGGAGGCGGTGGCGGAGGAGGCGGGGGTGAGGGTACCGGTGGGGGCGGTGGCGGTGGAGACGGGGGTGGCGGTGGAGGCGGGGGTGGCGGTGGCGGCGGGGGTCGGAGTGGCTCGTCCCAGCGGAGCAGCTCTGGGGGTGGCCAGCGCCAGCAGCAGCAGCAGCAGCAGCAGCAGCAGCAGCGCTCTCGCACCGTCCCCGCCCCTCAGCAGCTCCGTGAGTGGTACTTGCAGCGTCAGCGTGGTGGTGCGTTTGGTCCCTGCCCCCACGTTCTTCGCACCGGTGACAGTGCGGGGGAGAGGTGTGGAGGCACCCACACAGCCCGCCGCTGCTTTGGCCGCCTGACCGACGCCTGGCGTCAGCAGTTTCCGGAGGCCGCTGAGATCCCCCGCTGGGGGGAGCTGTCTAGGGCTGGTGTAGCCATTTATGATCTTGACTTTGATGCTATTCTTTCTGCTATGTATGTTGTGACTGGTAGTGATGAGGATGACTGTTACCGGTGTTTCCCGCCCGACCCGGGCATTGGTACTGCTGCGTCAGGTGCTAGTGAGGCTGCTGCTCTAGGTGCCAGTGCGTCTGTGCTCTCAGGTACTGGTGAGTCTGCCCTCTCAGGTACTGTGTCGGCTTCGGCCTCTCACACCTTCACCCTTGACTCTGGAGCGTCTCGCTCCTTCTTTCGGGACCGCACCACTCTCACGCCGCTGAGTCGGCCGGTTGCGGTGTCCCTGGCTGACCCCTCTGGGGGGCCTGTCCTGTCTCGCTTCTCCACGGTCCTTCCGTGTCCGGCGGCCCCCTCTGGCACCCTGTCTGGTCTCTACCTCCCCTCGTTCTCGACGAACCTGGTGAGTGGTGCTGACCTACAGGATGCGGGTGTCCACCAGTTCACTCCTGCTCGTCAGCGAGTGACCCACTGCACGGAGGCTAGCACGGGACGCCACCTGGCTACGTTTACACGTCGGCCAGGGTCGAGCCTGTACACACTGACCACTGCTTCTCCTCCAGGTGCTGAGTCTGGTAGGGTCCCTTTGTCTAGTCAGGTGTTTGCCGCAGCGTCCAGGTCTGGTCCTGAGTCTGCCCCCTGTTCGTGTCGTCGTCTGTCTCACGAGACCCTCCTCTGGCACCACCGCCTTGGCCACCCCTCTCTGCTTCGGCTCAGAGGCATGGCCTCCCGTCTTCTTGTGTCTGGTCTCCCCCGGTCTCTACCTCCCCTTCCTCAGGGCCCTGGCCCTGCCTGTGTCCCCTGTGTCGAGGGGCGCCAGCGTGCTGCCCCTCACTCCTCCCAGTTTCCTCCGACAGAGGCCTCGTTGCAGACGCTTCACATGGACGTGTGGGGCCCAGCCCGCGTCCGTGGACAGGGTCAGGAGCGCTACTTCCTGCTCGTTGTTGACGACTACTCGCGTTACACCACAGTCTTCCCCTTGCGCAGCAAGGGTGAGGTCACTGAGGTGCTGATCGACTGGATCCGCGCAGCTCGTCTTCAGCTCAGGCAGAACTTTGGCTCCGACTTTCCTGTGTTGCGTCTGCACTCGGACAGAGGCGGAGAGTTCTCCTCTGGCCTTCTGCGTGCCTACTGTCGTGCGCGAGGCATCCGCCAGTCCTTCACGCTTCCGGACTCCCCGCAGCAAAATAGGATTGCTGAGCGCCGCATTGGCATGGTCATGGACGTCGCCCGTACGTCCATGATGCATGCGGCTGCCCCCCATTTTCTGTGGCCGTTTGCGGTCAGGTACGCAGCGCATCAGATCAACCTCCACCCCAGGGTCTCCAGGCCGGAGACCTCCCCAGCCCTGCTGTGGACGGGGAAGGTTGGCGATGCGTCGGCGTTCCGGGTCTGGGGATCTCGGGCGTTTGTCCGCGACTTGTCTGCGGACAAGCTGTCCCCTCGCGCTGCTCCCTGCGTCTTCCTGGGGTTTCCCCCCGACGCCCCTGGGTGGCAGTTCTACCACCCCACCTCTCGACGTGTTCTGTCCTCCCAGGACGTCACGTTCGACGAGTCGGTACCCTACTACCGCCTCTTCCCCTACCGCACTCCGTCCCTCCCCCCACCCCCGCTCTTCTTGGTACCAGGTCCCCCCCCGGTAGACCCCCTCCCCCCTCAGGGTCCTGCCCCTTCAGGTGTGTCCCAGGTAGATGCGGTCGAGCCTGTCGAGGTCACTGGTGACTCTGGTGCTGCTGCGGGAGCTGAGCCTGGGGGTGCGGAGTCTGGGGGTGCTGAGCCTGGGGGTGTTGAGCCTGGAGGTGCCGAGCCTGGGGGTGCTGAGCCTGGGGGTGCTGCGCGTGGGGGTGCTGAGCCTGGGGGTGCTGAGCCTGGGGGTGCTGAGCCTGGGGGTGCTGTGCCTGGGGGTGCTGAGCCTGGGGGTGCTGAGCCTGGGGGTGCTGAGCCTGGGGGTGCTGTGCCTGGGGGTGCTTCGTCTCGCCGGGAGCCACTCTCCCCACAGGAGCTGCGTGAGTGGTTTGCCAGGCGCTGGAGGCGTGCTGCTGGTGCTGGTGGTTCTTCGGCTGCAGAGGGTACTGCTGCCGCGCGTCCCGGCGGTGCTCGTACTGTGGGTGCTGGAGCTGCTGGGTCTGAGGGTTCTCCTGGAGCTGGTGCTGCTGAGGGTGTTGGCGCTGTGCCTGCCGCTGGCGGTCCGACTGACAGTGCTCCTGGTGCTGCTGCTTGAGGTTCTGGTGCTGCTGGAGGTGCTACTGTAGTGGGTGCTCCTGCTGGGGGTACTGGTGCTGTTCCTGCTGTTTCTGGCGTCGCCGCGCGGCCCCAACCGTACTTCGTTCCGCTCCTACAGCAGGTTCTTGGTCTTACACCTCCTCCTCCCTTAGAGGGTCCGCAGCCTGTCCGGTCACAGCCACAGCTACAGCCTGCCTCCCCTTTGCCTGCTCCTTCTCCCTACGCTGGTCCGACTGGAGGTCTTACTGAGCGTCGTGAGCGTGCGTCTCGTCCTGCGTCGCCTGCTCGTACTGAGCGCGCTAGTGGTCGCGGGTCGCGTCAGTGTCCTCCTCCTGTCCCTGGCACGCACCGGATGTCACTGCGTCCGTCCACTGCTCCTCTGCGTGCCCCTTTGCCTTCTCCTCCTGCTTCCTCGCTTCCTGCTCTTGCCGACCCGGAGTCGGACTCTCTTCGTGCTGCCAGTCCTACTGTCACGCGTCTCCTTGCTACTGCTGTCACTGACCCTTCCTTCGAGTCGTCTGCTGCGTCTGCCCTTGTCACTGAGCTTGTCGACTTTGCTGCACGCTGTCGTCTAGACTACGCTGCCAGTCTTGTCGCTGAGTTTGAGTCTGCCTGTCCTCCGTCCGTCGGGGGTGAGTGTGCCCTCGGCACGGACGTCCTTGAGGACAGGCAAGAGGAGTTCCAGTGTCTGGCTGCCGCTTCACCTCATCTCGCGTCTGTACTGCTAGCCCCTGAGGGAGACCCGGATGCACCAGACATCCCGACTCCGCGCTCTTACGCGGAGGCGATAGAGGGTCCCTACTCCTCTCAGTGGCAGGCAGCTATGCATGCAGAGATGGCTTCCTGGAAGTCCACAGGCACCTACGTCGACGCTGTTCCCCCTCCTGGGGCGAACATCGTCAGTGGCATGTGGATTTTCAGGGTGAAGCGGCCGCCGGGTTCACCGCCTGTCTTCAAGGCACGTTACGTGGCTCGTGGCTTCAGTCAGCGGCAGGGGGTTGACTACTTTCAGACCTTCTCCCCCACCCCGAAGATGACTACTCTTCGGGTTCTGCTGCACGTTGCTGCTCACCGTGACTACGAGCTGCACTCTCTCGACTTCAGCACAGCTTTCTTGCAGGGCAGTCTGCACGAGGAGATCTGGCTGCGTCGCCCACCTGGCTTCACTGGGTCTTTCCCTCCTGGTACCCAGTGGAGTCTCCGGCGTCCAGTCTACGGTCTCCGCCAGGCGCCACGTGAGTGGCACGACACACTGAGGACTACGCTGGCGGCACTTGGGTTTGCTCCGTCTACTGCCGACCCGTCGCTGTTTCTGCGCACCGACACCTCTCTGCCGCCGTTCTACATCCTCGTGTACGTCGACGACTTGGTCTTTGCCACAGCTGACACTGCTGGACTCGCCTACGTGAATTCCGAGCTGCAGAAGAGACACACGTGCACTGACCTGGGTGAACTGCGTAGCTACCTTGGCTTGCAGATCACCCGGGACAGAGCGCGCCGCACCATTACCCTGACTCAGTCACACATGGTGCAGCAGGTCCTTCAGCGCTTCGGCTTCACGTACTCCTCGCCTCAGGCCACTCCTCTGCCTACTCGCCACTCACTCTCAGCTCTGCCTTCGGATGAGTCCGTAGAGTCGAGTGGCCCGTACCCAGAGCTTGTTGGCTGCCTCATGTACCTGATGACCTGCACACGTCCTGACCTTGCATACCCTCTTAGCATTCTCGCACGCTATGTTGCTCCTGGGAGACACCGACCAGAGCACATGGCTGCAGCGAAGAGGGTGTTGCGCTACTTGTGCAGCACGTCGGGCATGGGGCTTGTGCTTGGAGGGCGCAGTCCAGTGGTCCTCACTGGGCACGCAGACGCTTCTTGGGCTGATGACCAGGCTACGCAGCGGTCGTCACAGGGTTACACCTTCAGCCTTGGTTCCGGCTCTGTTTCGTGGCGGGCTACCCGCTCGTCTTCTGTTCTCGGCTCCAGTTGTGAGGCTGAGATCTACGCTGGGGCTATGGCTGCGCAGGAGTTACGTTGGCTCACCTACCTGCTGACCGACCTTGGAGAGCAGCCTCGTTCTCCTCCAGTCCTGTACGTAGACAACAAGGCCATGCTGGCCTTGTGTCGAGAGCAGCGACTGGAGCACAGAACGAAGCACATTGCTCTCCGCTACTTTCTTGCTCGTGAGCTACAGCAGCGTGGACAGTTGCGACTTGCGTACGTGGCCTCTGAGGCCAACACTGCTGATGTCTTCACCAAGGCACTTGCGTCTTGTGATCATCAGCGTTGTTGCACGCAGTTGGGTCTTGTGCCTGTCTTGCCTCACTTGCTCTCCTCTTGACCTTGCTTGTACCTTCGCCTATGTATACTCTTGTTCTTGCTTATTTGCCTCTTGTATATCTCTATATATGATCTTGCATGTGAACTGGCCTTCTGGCCTTTGACCTTGTGCTCGGAATGCGTGGTGACTTTGTGATCCACCCTGAGCTTTACTTTGCTTTGCTTGACTGGTCTTGTGACCCCTTGTTCTCCCCCACTTTGCCTATGGGGGTGTGTCAGAACATATAGCTTACTTGTTTCTGTAGGCTATAGTGGGGTATCCCATAAGGGGTACAACCCAATCAGGGTTTCCTATTTGTACTCACTTCGTTCATAGTCATTTCATTCTCGTTCACTTCTTCTCAACCGCAACAGCCAACAGTAAGACAGTTATCATTCATATCCCTTCGTATTCCTTGTACTCTTATATAAGCCTTTGTACTTGTTTGCTTTAATTAACTTACTTTGCCCTCACATACCAGCGCAAGGTGGTTCAGAATCTTCTCCTTAAACGCTTTCGCTATTACATCACTTAGAGTTTCATCCTACCAAAGATCCTAAGGGGCACTCAGCCCAACATGGTATGAGAGCAGGCTAGGTTAAAATTCTATTACTTCTTCAATTACACCAAGAGACATGTCTACCAGGAAGGAAAGAAGCTCCTCCAACGGCTCTCCTGGTACTACCCCTACTCCACCTCCTGCCTCTGGCCTACAGACAGAGGAAGGCACAACAACGAGACCGGCCGTTGGGTCTACTGAAACACCCGCAAACCAAGGCGCGGGCTTCGACCCAAGCATAATGGAGAAATATTCTCCTTCATGTCCTTCTACGAGCAGCACCAGCAAGGAGTACCTGCGCAATCAAACAACAGCAACAACAACAACAACGTGACGCCCATGAGTCTCGATGGCTCATCCTACGCACGCGGGAATCAACAACAACAACCTACCTTCGCTCCGTACGAGCCCCAGCGCGGCTCCGTCAGCTTCATGCCACAACCACAACCTGCACAGGGACAAGAAAGAACGCTGGACGCACTACAAGTTCAGTCGCAGTTCGCGCACGTTCTAAATCTGCAAACGACAAAACCCTTCGAAGGGAAGGAATTCTTTACCTGGTCGTTCGAATTCGAGCTGATGATGGAAGGAGCGCAAATCCTTGGCTTCTTCGACGGGTCCCTGCCATACCCAACAAACGGCACACAGTATGAGAAGCAGCAGTACACCTATCAATCGATGATGGCGTACACAATACTGCTGAGGAACATCACTTCGACTCAACAGCAGAACATAAGGACTTACCGAGGATATGGCAACTCCACGGAGCTCGTGTACAACCATTTGAAGAACCTGTATCAAGCAACAGACAGCGTAAACCAAAGTCGGTTAATGGCGCAGCTGACAACAATCGAAATGAAACCAGGCGAGAAGGGAATGGCGTATATCAGTCGCTGCCGCGAGCTGCGCGACAAGCTTCTTCGATGTGGAGGATCGATTTCAGAAGACGCCTTCGTCACGGTTGTCATCGGCGGTCTTGGTCCTCACTGGCGCTCCACTCGCGCCATACTACGAGCACACGGGAGAATCTCCGAAGCAGCACTCTGCGCCGAAATTCATGCTGAGCAGCAAGACATGGACCTGCAAGAAGAACGACACAAGAAAAGGGCATCAGTACCCGAATTCGCGTTCCACACTCAGCGATGCTACAACAACAACAACAACAACAACAACCGGCAGCAACAACCGAAGCCAGTACCTCCGTTCTGCCACATCTGCAAGACTTCAGGGCATCCTCGTACACACTGCCCGAATCGTCAACAGTCAACATCGCCGAAACGCCAACTTCGTCCTTCAAGCAGTCAAGTTGCCTCAACGCAAGCAAGTCCGACAACCTCAGTACAAGTCTCAACAACATCAACGGGACAATCTGCAAAGGAAACAAGAAACATCATTAGCTGCATGGCAAGATTGAGCGACTCTTGCGTAACTGAGTCACCACCACATTACTCACCAGAAGAACAACTCGACAACAGCACGCCTCACCGCGAGTCACTTCAACCGAACCCGACGTACGCCGCCATCGCTCAAAGCGAGCCGTCCAGGAAAGGCACATGGTTCTTGGAGAGTTGCTGCGGACAGCACATGTGCTCCTCGGGACGCTTCGTTCAACGTGAGGACCGACTTCAACGAG
This sequence comes from Closterium sp. NIES-65, assembly GCA_948144175.1. Classification (NCBI taxonomy): domain Eukaryota; kingdom Viridiplantae; phylum Streptophyta; class Zygnematophyceae; order Desmidiales; family Closteriaceae; genus Closterium; species Closterium sp. NIES-65. Next base: position 3,747,339 of record CANXME010002170.1, on the reverse strand, counting down.
AGGTTGTCATCACAGTAGCCAAGAACCAGAACCTGCGCACACGACGACAGGGAATTGTGCAACTTCAGTCACGAGAGACAAATGTTATACTACAGTTGTCAAAGGTACTAATCGCGGAGGGACTTGGCTACAACTTACTGAGCGTCAGTCAGTTGATGGCGAAAGGCATACACCTGGAAGCCGACAGTACCACCCAGGAGTTCAAGCTGTACCACGGCAAGGGTGGCCTCTACATCGGAAAGGCGGTCCTGAAGAACAACGTCTTCGTCCTCGACTTCGTCCCCGATCTTGGCACCGCAGACAGCGACGCCATCGTGAACTTCGCCGACGGGACACACCCTCCAGATCTTGATCCAGCCTTCAGTCCGGAGGCTTTTGGTATTCACATACCATTCCTAAAGCAGAACAAACACACGCGTTAGTAACAATTCAACATTCGGCAGCAGCAGAGACAACATCGGCAGCAGCAGAAACAACATCGGCAGCAGCAGAGACAACATCGACAGCAACAGAAACAACATCGGCAGCAGCAGAGACATCATCGGCAGCAGCAGGAACAACAAGGGCAGCATCAACAACGACACCAGTCCTCGTCGACGAAACACCGCCAACACCAGCACAACAGCTCCACCCAACACCACGAGAAGTTCATCGTAGCGCAAACTTCATCGCCAGCGTTTACTCCAACTCTGATATGTATCGACGTTCACCCGGGCATCGCGCCGACGAAAGTACCTGGCACGCAAGGATGGGACACCCAAGCAACACTGTGTTAAACAACACAATAAGAGCAGGAGTCCTTGACAAGGACTCGTTATTACTACTCGACGGAAGAGAACTCCAACGAGCACGAGGAACATGCCTCACTTGCCCCGAAGCCGACTTACCACATCGGCCGTTCACTCCTCGTCACAACCCGAGCGCACCCGCGTACGCACCACTCGAAAAGGTGTATAGCGACATCCTGTACAAACGGGAGCCAGGACAAGTAATCTACAACCACACAATCACCTTCATCGACGCTGCCACCCGCTACGTCTGGCACCTAAACTTACCCAGCCGCGACATGGCCCTCGAAGCATTCGCTGCCTGGCTACCAGTAGCAGAGAGAGAGTCGGGCGTAAAGCTGAAAAGCTTCCAGTCAGACGGAGGAGGAGAATACACCTCTCAGCGATTCAAGTGTTACAATAGTAGTTAGAATGAAGGAGCCATAGCTAGGTAAGCCCTAGTTAGGCAAGAGAAGTTTAGGCAAAAAGGGAGGGTTGAACTAGCAAGAATGGGGATACAAATAGCAAACCCTAGAAGGGTTGTACTCGCTATAGAGCACCCCACTACAGGCTAGAGCATAAGATAACATTCTGACATCAAGCAATATCTGGCAGAAAGGGGAATCAAGCAGCTACTCTCTCTTCCCTACGCCCATCAGCAGCAAGGTGTAGCAGAAAGAATGAACAGGACTCTGCAGAACAGCATGGGCAAACTGTTACATAGCATGCGGCTACCCAACCACCAGTGGCCTGCAGCAATGGACCACGCTGTCATGCTGCACAACTTGATGTCGTCATCATCGCTTCCGAACAACGCATCACCGCACCTGCTGTGGACAGGGAAACAGGGCAGTACAAAAATGTTACGAGTGTTTGGATGCATGGTACAGTATTGACCCCCAGCAGCACGAGCGGGAAGATTTTCACAACGCGCACAGTGGGGACTACACCTCGGCATCGAAAAGAATTACAACGCATGGAAAATCTTCGACGTCCACTCCAAGGAAACAGTAGCAGCACGCGACGTCATCTTCTACGAACGACTCACGCTCCAAACATACCTTGCCAACCTGCATGAGGACCAAGATCCCACAAGTGGCTTTCGTGGTGACCGAGCCTTCGCCTCCATCGAAGACGAAGCTGACTGGGACGAGCAGAATGTGGACAACGTGTCAGAAGAAGCCGGACCTCTTCCGTTCTGCTCCGTCGACGTTCCCATGGACGACGACAACCCTCGCAAAAGTGTCAACGCCGAAACCTTCTACTACTTTGCCGACAAACGGTTACGTAACACCTGCGACAGTCAACACCAACGAAGCAGAAAGAGTAGGACCAAATTTCTTACCTGATCCAGAAGCGGGAGATGAAGCAGCTTATCCCGAGGACGCAACTCTCCCCCGCTACTCACAGACTGGACTACAGATTCTCGGCCTCGTCACCGCAGTCCACGGCAACGCTCTTCCTAAGGAGCCTGCGACGGTTCCGTAGGCTCTGGGGGGGGAACACAGGGAAAAATGGCGTGAAGCCATGGACAGAGAGTTAAAAGCGCTGGAGGAACGGAACACCTGGAAAGTCGTCCCCATTGGCGTGGCAAGAAACAAAACCATCCTCACCGGGAAATGGGTCTTCCGCGTTAAAACAAAAGCAGATGGCACAATTGAGAAGTTCAAAGCACGCTGGGTTGTGCGTGGATTCGATCAGGAGCACGGACGGGACTTCACCAAGACATTCGCCCCGGTTAGCCGACATACCTCACTTTGAATCCTCCTCGCGATCGCCGCCATGAAGAAAAAGAAACTACGGCAAATCGACGTCACCAACGCATTCCTCTACGCACCTGTTGATGCCGAAATCTTCGTTGAGTTACCACACAGCTCCCACAGAGAACCCAACCAAGTTTGCCAGCTACTCAAGTCACTCTACGGCATCAAGCAGGCCCCGCGACTGTGGCAACAGCACCTGCACGCTCGCCTCATCCGCATCGGCTTCAATCAACTACTGCACGATCAAGGCATGTACCGGCTCACCAAAGACGAAGACTACATTCTGCTAATCGTCTACGTGGATGATCTTCTCTACATCGGCTCGACTGACGGCATCACCACCTGGTTTGAAGGGGAGTTGCAGCGAGATCTCACGCTCACAGTCTCATCTACCGTCACTCAGTACCTCGGCCTCAACATCCGCGAAGAAGAGAACGCGATCTATCTCAGCGCCGAAAAATATGCCGACACTATCGCCAAACGTTTTACGATCACACCAGCAGCCATCTCCACTCCATACCGCTACACGGCAGGGAACGACAAAGGAGGCTCCGCCCTACTCAAACCCGCCGGCATACGAGACTACCAGAAGAAGCTGGGATGTTTTCTCTTCGCAGCCGTCACCTGTCGTCCCGACCTCTCATACTCCGCAAGCCAGCTCGCTACCTATCTCAAAAGGCCTGAAGCAGAACATCTGGCGAAACTCGACCGCGCTCTTCACTACTTTGTCAGCACCCCGACGGTCGGCCCGACCTACTATAAGAACGCAACTGCACCGCCTAAGCTAATCGGTTACGTCGACGCAGATCACGCCGGCGACTTCGACAACAGACGATCGCGCACCGGCTATATCTATCGCTTCGAGCCTATCGGGCCTATCTCCTGGCAATCGAGCAAGCAAGAACTAATTGCTCTCTCGTCCGCTGAAGCAGAATATATTGCACTCTGCTCAGCCACCAAGGAAGGACTCTACCTTCGCGAACTGCTAGAAGAAGCGAAGTTAGCCGAGTTACCCAACTTCATCCTGTTCTGCCACAACCAATCTGCAATTCGCATCGCCAACAAGAACGGCTTCGCGAACAGGACGAAACATATCGCCCTGCGATATTTCTTCGTGAAGGACGAGATCGAGAAGGGAGAACTCGTCCTGTCATACTATCCCACGTCCGAGATGGGAGCTGACTACTTGACCAAGAAACTCGGAAAGCAAAAGTTCGAATACTGCATGTTGCAAACTGGGCAGAGCCACGTCAGCGACACTCCAGAAGTGAAGGGGAGTGTTGGAAACAATCGATCCTAAAATCTGTTGGGTGCAAATTCACATTGCACGACATCCTGCCGTCTGTTTGTACGAGTATGCGTGTGCGAATGCATTTGCGTGTGAATGGTATGTTTGTGTGTTTGTTTGCTTTCGCAATTTTCGCTTGAAGCATTTGCAGGTACTCGCACAATGTGCGCTTCGGCATAACATTGTACGCGCTATGAACAGTACAAGCAGAAAGGACGAGCTCGCAAAGGAACCCAAGATGGAAGCTTTGCGGTTCAACTTACTTGATTGCGCAGATTCAGTTCTATCCAACTCGAAATTGTACTGTTTTGTTTGGTTGACTATAGTGTAGCAGGGCAGGCACTATAGGGGTACAATTTAGGTGAAGGTTGGATGTTGTTTGTCTGTATCTGCATGCTACAGGGCCAGGGGAAACCAGCGGAACCAGCATTTGGCTGGTTGGGCAAAGACAAAACAGGTTCTGTTTTTAGGACCTGAACCTGGTTGTTGTTTTCCCAGGTTGGAAAAACAGAACCAGAGGTTGTTCACCAACCTATCACCTGCTATTTTGTCCAGCCAGGTTGGTTCTGTTGCTTGGAATTATTTGGGATCATCCCTGGTTGTTCCCAGGTTGATTCCCAAGGTCCTTGCTAGCTAGAGCTATTTATTCCTTCTCTGTTTGTACCTGAATATAGTGAAATTGATTCAAGCGAATTCCTTCCTTGCTGGAATTTCTTGTCTACGCGGTGCGACGGCGGAATGCTACCCGAGTCAACGCTAGTACGCTAGCACTCCAACGCTAGGCTAACGCTGTCCGAGCCATAACTTCGTAATGGCAGAACTTTTCGCGAGGCAACTTGGCTTATTTTAAAGCTCTTAGAGTGAGCTTCGATATAGGAAATTCTCAGCTTAATCCGATCGACGGTCTGCACGATACGCTGCGCGACGTTCAAGGTACTCTTGCTGTTTTGACTAAGTCCCTCTTGATCCCTCTCTCTACAAACTCGGACCCGAGGATAGGGGCTGGTCTTGTACCAGGCACCCAAGGACCCTTGGAGGTGACCCCGAGGAGAGGTTTTAAGTGTGATAAAGTCTTAATAGCTTGAGTTTATTAGGCCCTTACACCAACAAGCTGGTATCAGAGCTGCGTTATAGTGATCCTCGATATAGGTAGCTATGGCGGGCAACACCTCGGCGGTAGCTGGTGAATCTTCAGCCCAAGATCGTAGCGGCAGCCATGATTCTGGCGTTTCTGCGCCAAGGGGAGCGCGAACAAGCCAGGGCTCGCTGATCAAGGAGGTGCTGAAAAACTTCACCGTCGAGAAGTTCAATGGTGAGGGCTATGATGATTGGGCCTGGAAAATGCAACTTTATTTCCGTCAAATCGGATTGCTGAAACTAATGATTGGGGAGGAGCCTAGACCGAGTGACCCCGCCCTTCAGGAAGATTGGGACGAGCGCGCCTCAGCTGGCTACTACTTGATGTCGCAGAGTTTGGAGCTAAACCAGCGTCACCACGTCATGCACCTGCTGCCGGAGGTTGAGTGCGGTCCGAAGGCGTGGACCGTGTTGAAGGAGCTGCACGCCCCGACCTCCGTTGTTGCAACATTGATGCTGGAGAGGGAGCTGTCCGCGTTGCGCCTGAGCGAGGGAGAGCCGGTGCAACCTGTCCTGGACAAATTGCGCGACCTCTACGCGAAATTGGCGACCGCAGGAATTACCTACCCGGAGCAAACAAAGTGCTTGAAGATGCTCTCGCTGCTGCCGGAATCTTGGCTTCAATTTACGAGCGGATTGAGCCTGCCGCAGAACCAGAGCTTGTGGACGCTCGAGTGGGTGCGGACGAAGATTCTGGAGGAGGACTTCCGTCGCCGCCAACTGAGGGGTGGAGACGACGGCAGCAGCGGCTACGGGATGCAAGGGAGCCGACGTGCCAAAGGACGTGGCTTCGGTGGTGCTGGACGCGGTGCAAAGAAAGACGACGACTCCAACGACCAACAAGGAGGTACCGGTTGGGGTCGCGGTGCGAAATCTGGACGTGGGGGCAAGTCGGGTGCTGGTGGCAAAATGAAAGGGAGTTGCTGGTATTGTGAGAAGGAAGGGCACCCCTGGTTTTTGTGCTATAAGAAACCCGATGGATGGACCCCCCAGAATCGTCACCAGGATGGCGGCGCGCGGAGGAACCAGAAAAACGGCGCGAACATGGTCGCTGATTCGTCTGACAACAACCCGAAGGGCAACGGCGGTGCGGAGAAGAAGAAGGAGCGCACCGCGGGCCAATTCTTCCATATGGGAGACAAGGGGGAGCAAGGAGACGCATCTGCTAAGGCTGGAGCAGAGCTGCACCCCCTGGACTATTGGGTGTTGGACACAGGCGCTGCTTGGACAATGACGCCGCGCAAGGACCTGCTGGACGACGTACGCGCTGCACCGATTAATGAGGTGTGCTCTGCCTCTGGACACATGTTGATGGTGGCTGGTGCGGGACGAGCTGCATTTAAGGGAGCGGATGGCAAGCCGGTGGTGCTGCACGACGTTCTCCTCGTCCCCGACCTGAAGGCCAACCTCATCTCCCTCCGTAAGCTTGGCAAGGCTGGGGTGAACACCAACACGGATGGGGCTCGCACTTATAAGGGGAAGCTGGGCAATCGGGTGCTTTGGGATCTGCACGAGAGCAAGGACGTGTACAGATCTATGTGGCAGCTGCCGGCGCTGGCGTGGCACGGTGGGGGGCAGGCTGGAGAGGGGTCTGCATCCCAGGGGGAGTGCAACGCCGTTGGAGGGGTTGGTGTGAAAGTGTCAGCCAGATCTGGGGAGACAGATTGGGCAACTGCACACCGACGTTTGGGGCATGTGGCAATGCCTTTGCTGAAGCAGCTGGAGAAGGATGGAGCCGTTAAGGGCTTAAAGCTGAACGGACAACCACCCGATGATAACTGTGAAATTTGCCTCCTTTCAAAGTTCACCCGTTTCCCCTTCCATAGTGTGGCTGGCAGGAGCAAAAAGCCGTTGGAGCTGGTCCACATGAACTTGGTGGGGCCGCTGCCGGTGCAAGGGCACAAGGGGGAGCGGTACTTCTTAACCATAGTGGATGACTGGAGCAGGCTAATGTGGGCGTATCCGCTGAAGCAGAAAGATCACGCCGCCTCCACGATTCGGGACGATTGGCTGCCGTTCGTGGAGAAGCAAGCGGAGTGTGTGGTGAAGCGGATTAGGACAGATCGGGGTGGTGAGTTCCTTGGAGCTGAGATGACGGCCTGGCTCAAGAAGCAGGGCATCCAGAGGGAGCTGACCACGGCTTACACCCCACAGTCCAACGGTGTAGCAGAACGGGCGAACCGGACAATTCTGGAGACAGCTAGGGCGCTGCTCATAGAATCTGGGCTGGGCAACTTGATGTGGCCCCATGCTGTTCGGCACGCTACCGTCGCTAGGAACAGGGTACTCACAAAGGTTGGGGATGACTCGTGGGTGCCGTTGGAGAGTTGGCTTGGGAGGAAGCCGCCGGTGGACATGCTGAGGGTGTTCGGTTGCATGGCAGTCGCCCACGTCCCCAAGACCTACCGCAGTAAGTTGGGGGCGAGTGCAATCTGGTGTGTGCATTTGGGGCTGGCTGCTGAGAGCAAGGGATGGCTGCTGTGGGAACCCTCCAAGGGTGTGTTATTTGACAGCAGGGATGTGAAGTTTGTTGAGGGCATGATGTATGGGAGCTGGGAGAAACAGCCGGAGGCCAGGGTGTCCCAGCAGATGGAGCAGATCACCATGCAGCTGGACCTGACTCCTAGTGTGTGGGAGGAGGGAGAGGAGGCAGCTGCAGAGGGTGGTGATAAAGAGAAGGTGCAGGAGGCACCTGCTGGTGGAGGTGATGGTGTGGAGATTAGCGGTAGCACTAGTGGAGCTGCTGGATCCGAGGGAGGAGAGCAGCAGCAGGGGAAAACTAAGAAGCCGAAGGGTGTTATTATGAAGGGATGGGAGACACCCGTCTCCAGGCCAGGACGTACCCGTATGGCTACTAAAAAGCTGACTGCAGGAGCTGATGTAGCGGAGCAGCAGCTTGGGACCGAGGAGGCATTGCTGATTCTACCGCATGGCTATGACCCGGATGAGGAGGATCAACCTGCGTACTGTTTTCTTGCCCCTGCACCAGAGGAACCAGCTAGCATGGAGGAGGCATTAGCTGGACCAGATAGGGACAAATGGCTAGCTTCCAGGGATGCTGAATACCAGAGCCTGCTGGAGAATGGGACTTGGGAACTAGTGGTGCTGCCTGAGGGAAAGAAAGCGGTACAATGCAAGTGGGTGCTAAGGATCAAGACTGACGACAAGGGGCAGGTCACCATCTACAAGAGTAGGTTGGTGGCTAAGGGGTTTATGCAGAAGGAGAAGCGGGACTTCAATGAGATCTTTGCTCCCACTGCCAAACCCCCTACCCTTCGTGTCTTGTTGGCAGATGCAGCCGTTAGTGGGAAGTTCATTATCCAGATGGACATATCAACGGCATTTCTCAACGGGATTTTAGAGGAGGAGGTGTTCATGACGCAGCCACCTGGGTATGAGGATGGTACGGGCAGGGTGTGCAAGCTGAAAAAGTCCATCTATGGCTTGAAGCAGGCGCCACGCTGCTGGTACCAGAAGTTGGCAGCTGTTTTAGAGGAGATGGGATTCAGGACCAGCAGCTGTGATGAGAGCCTCTTTCTCAAGGGGGAGGGGGAGAAGCTGGTGCTGTTTCTGGTCTATGTGGACGACATTCTTCTCTTTAGCAGCAGCATGAAGGAGATCCAGAAGGTGCAGCAGCAGCTGATGGAGAACTTCAAGTGCAAGAACCTTGGGGAGGTAAAGTACTACCTCGGGATGCACGTGGAGAGGGATCTGGATCACAGGTGGTTGAAGCTGCACCAGGAGAAGTTCATCAAGGAGCTTGGGGAGAAGTACGGAATTGAGAATGAGCGCAAGGTTGCAACTCCCCTGCCAGCAGAATTCAAGCTTGTGAAAGCTGCAGAGGATGAAGGGGTTGAAGCCGAGGAGCAGCAGCAATTTCAGTCCTTGGTGGGCAGCCTCTTGTATGCAGCAGTTCACACGAGACCCGACATCTCTTTCTCGGTTGGGCAGCTGGCTAGGGTAGTGCAGAATCCATCAGAGGAGCAGGTGGATGCAGCTGAGCGTGTGGTGAAGTATCTGAACTCTCACCCAAGCATTGGAGTTCAATACTCCGCATCTGCACAGGTGAAGCAGAAAGGGGTTGAGGTGCTGAAAGAGAAGGGGGAGAGGCTTGGAGAAGGCAAGCTTTTTCTCACTTGCTTTACTGATGCTACGTGGGCCTCTGAGAAGGAGGATTCCTCATCTGTGGGAGGATACATCTGCGTAGTTGGGGGAGGACCGGTTAGTTGGAGGTCAAAGAAGCAGACGGAGACAGCACTCTCTTCCGTGGAATCAGAGTACATGGCGATGTTCCATGGGGTGAAGGAGGTGATTTGGCTGAGGAGGCTGTTTGAGGAGATTGGCCAGGAGCAAAAGGTTGCTACGCCGCTGTTTTGTGATAGCAAGGGAGCTCTTGGGATGGCCAGGAACGCTGTGCTTCATGGGCTGAACAAGCACATGCGTATCAAGTGGCACTGGCTGCGTAAGGAGGTGAAGAGGGGGACGGTGAATCCGATCTACATCAAGACTCACCAGCAGCCAGCAGACTTCCTCACCAAGAGGCTTGCGGATGAGTCTCATTGGCGTTGTGTGCGCATGAGTGGAATGAGCATGAACTAGTATGGAATGATGGGGATGCAGCCGGCAGGCTGAGGGGGAGTGTGTTGGGTGCAAATTCACATTGCACGACATCCTGCCGTCTGTTTGTACGAGTATGCGTGTGCGAATGCATTTGCGTGTGAATGGTATGTTTGTGTGTTTGTTTGCTTTCGCAATTTTCGCTTGAAGCATTTGCAGGTACTCGCACAATGTGCGCTTCGGCATAACATTGTACGCGCTATGAACAGTACAAGCAGAAAGGACGAGCTCGCAAAGGAACCCAAGATGGAAGCTTTGCGGTTCAACTTACTTGATTGCGCAGATTCAGTTCTATCCAACTCGAAATTGTACTGTTTTGTTTGGTTGACTATAGTGTAGCAGGGCAGGCACTATAGGGGTACAATTTAGGTGAAGGTTGGATGTTGTTTGTCTGTATCTGCATGCTACAGGGCCAGGGGAAACCAGCGGAACCAGCATTTGGCTGGTTGGGCAAAGACAAAACAGGTTCTGTTTTTAGGACCTGAACCTGGTTGTTGTTTTCCCAGGTTGGAAAAACAGAACCAGAGGTTGTTCACCAACCTATCACCTGCTATTTTGTCCAGCCAGGTTGGTTCTGTTGCTTGGAATTATTTGGGATCATCCCTGGTTGTTCCCAGGTTGATTCCCAAGGTCCTTGCTAGCTAGAGCTATTTATTCCTTCTCTGTTTGTACCTGAATATAGTGAAATTGATTCAAGCGAATTCCTTCCTTGCTGGAATTTCTTGTCTACGCGGTGCGACGGCGGAATGCTACCCGAGTCAACGCTAGTACGCTAGCACTCCAACGCTAGGCTAACGCTGTCCGAGCCATAACTTCGTAATGGCAGAACTTTTCGCGAGGCAACTTGGCTTATTTTAAAGCTCTTAGAGTGAGCTTCGATATAGGAAATTCTCAGCTTAATCCGATCGACGGTCTGCACGATACGCTGCGCGACGTTCAAGGTACTCTTGCTGTTTTGACTAAGTCCCTCTTGATCCCTCTCTCTACAAACTCGGACCCGAGGATAGGGGCTGGTCTTGTACCAGGCACCCAAGGACCCTTGGAGGTGACCCCGAGGAGAGGTTTTAAGTGTGATAAAGTCTTAATAGCTTGAGTTTATTAGGCCCTTACACCAACAAAATCGCTTCTATCGTGTCGAAACACCAAGGCACAAGCAAAGCAGATCATATCGAGGCACCAGCGAGTCAACCCTCGGAGGTTGAAGTAACCGCTGGAGGTTACGTGAAAAGTCAAAGGTCAGCGACCTAAGGCAGCGCGACAGCAAGGATACACAACTGACTCGATATTGAGCAGTTGCCCGAGTCGCACTGTATCGAACCGCAAAAGCCAACAGTAAGACAGTTATCATTCATATCCCTTCGTATTCCTTGTACTCTTATATAAGCCTTTGTACTTGTTTGCTTTAATTAACTTACTTTGCCCTCACATACCAGCGCAAGGTGGTTCAGAATCTTCTCCTTAAACGCTTCCGCTATTACATCACTTTACTTAGAGTTTCATCCTACCAAAGATCCTAAGGGGCACTCAGCCCAACAACATGTACGTGACGAGAGTGGAAGTTTGTGAACGTGATGAGGGCTAGTAGATCTCTGAGCAATGTGCTGCCTTGGACTTGGGTCCTGGGAGAGGTGCGATAACGGGGAGTAGTGGAGAAAAAAGCACGAGGTGATGCGAATGAATAGAAATAAGGGAGATTGCAAGGGCGACGGGATGGGAAGGGAGATTGCAAGGGCGACGGGATGGGAAGGGGGATCGCAAGGGCGACGGGACGGGAAGGGAGATTGCAAGGGCGACGGGACAGGAAGGGATATTGCAAGGGCGACGGGATGGGAAGGGATATTGCAAGGGCGACGGGATGGGAATTGAGATTGCAAGGGCGACGGGATGGGAAGGGAGATTGCAAGGGCGACGGGATGGGAAGGGAGATTGCAAGGGCGACGGGATGGGAAGGGAGATTGCAAGGGCGACGGGAGGGAGAGCGCAGAGGCAAAGGGAAAGCGATCACGAATACTTAGACGACGTGCATGGAGGGGCGACGGGAAGGAAGGGGGGGCATCGAAGGCAAGGGGAGAGAGGGGAGATCGTGAGGCGACGGGAAGGAACGGGGACATCGAAGGCGAGGGGAGAGAGGGGAGATCGTGAGGCGACGGGAAGGAACGGGGACATCGAAGGCGAGGGGAGAGAGGGGAGATCGTGAGGCGACCGGAAGGAATGGGGATATCGAAGGCGAGGGGAGAGAGGGGAGATCGTGAGGCGACGGGAAGGAACGGGGACATCGAAGGCGAGGGGAGAGAGGGGAGATCGTGAGGCGACAAGAAGGAACGGGGACATCGAAGGCGAGGGGAGAGAGGGGAGATCGTGAGGCGACGGGAAGGAACGGGGACATCGAAGGCGAGGGGAGAGAGGGGAGATCGTGAGGCGACGGGAGGAACGGGGACATCGAAGGCGAGGGGAGAGAGGGGAGATCGTGAGGCGACGGGAAGGAACGGGGACATCGAAGGCGAGGGGAGAGAGGGGAGATCGTGAGGCGACGGGAGGAACGGGGGCATCGAAGGCGAGGGGAGAGAGGGGAGATCGTGAGGCGACGGGAAGGAACGGGGACATCGAAGGCGAGGGAACGGCGCCACGATAAACGAGGCAGCGGGCAGCGAGAGGAGATAACCGAGGCGATGGGTAGCGAGGGGAGATAAACGGGAGGGCTACGGAATGGACGACATGATCGCGATGCGACGGGACGGACGTCGCGACTGATATTCACAACGGGAGGATGAGCGAGATGGGATGGGAAGGGGGGGAGAGGACGATCGAAACGACAGAAGTAGTACGCAACCATGCCCTCTAGTTACTACGCGTCTAAATTGCGGTAACAACGACCTAGTTGCAGAGTTATATGGCTACAGAAGATACGCATAACTAAGGAGCAGGTGCAAATGAGCAGAAGAAGTAGTAGTTCACCCAGTCCCAAGTTGAAAGGAAAGCTGGCCCCAGATCGCTTGGACGTGACAATACGATCGCAGTGCTATGGTTGCGCGGCTTCAAAAAATGAGATGCGACACCTGACGTGCTGGGCTGGTTATTTTTTTGGTTGGCGGGAACCAATCAGATGTGTTCGATTTGTATAACCGCTCTCTTTGAAACAGTGCATACTTGTCAGTTTGCCCCCAAAATTTTAGCACTCTTTCAAGCTGGTCCTCGGGTCACTATTTTAGCTGCAGGCTTTAGCCAGGAGGCTCCAGAAGAAGAGGAGGAAGAATCGTTGACAGAATACGACCTCACCTCATCCCCATCACAAGAGACGGAAGGGACCACCTTTGCGTCGAGACAAGGGGAGCAGCGATTGGCGACACCGACCTCGAAGAACGAGAAATCACACAACCAGAAGATCGCTGCTCAAGAGCTACACCGGCACCTCCAGAAGGACCTTCGAAGCTACCCACGACGATTGACACCACCACCATCGGCGACACCTGTACTGGCAGCCCGGGCAGCCCTGCAAACCAGTGGTGGACGTCGAAAAAAATCGGGCAAGAGAATCTGTGCGTTCGATGTGTTAGTGATGGTGTGTTGGTGATGTGTGATTTTCCAGCTGGCAAGAAGAGGGGCATGAAAAACCCGGATTTGTTTTTTCAGGGCAATGCGTGACTGCCCCGAATCACTAATACCCCGTGTGGTGCAGGCTCTCGAGGCCGCATGGTGCGGCGTATCAGAAAATGGACCATTTGCCTGAGAAATAGGTTTCGAGGAAGATTCCGCTGGTGGAAAATGCCAGCGTCAAAAGGGGTGTTCGGCTGGCATTCCATTATTGTCTGGTTCGGCGATGATCCGCTTATATCGAGCCTAGATAACCTTTCACGCGCTTATCAAAGAAGGTTCTAGGGTGGTCGGTTTACTGTAGCCCATACGGGGAAACCGTTTTTTTAATGCCTGCCGAACTGGGCCCAGTGGGACGTATTGTTGAAATCAATGAACAGGAATGAATGAACTAACAGTGAAAAATAAGTACAAGTACCAAACCCTAGAAATTTGTACCCCCTATAGGCTAACCCACTGTAGCCTAAACAACCACAATATATATAATGTTTGACACACCCCCATAGGCGAAGTGGGGGAGAACTAGGGGTCACAAGACCAGTCAAGTAAAGCAAAGCAAAGCCAAGTCAGGGTGGATCACAAAGTCACCACACATTCCGAGCACAAGTTCAAGGCCACAAGGCCAGTTCACATGCAAGAGCATATATATATATAAGGCTAGACAAGCAAGAGTAGGTATATATATATATGTAACAGTACAAGCAAGGTTAAGAGGTGAGCAAGTGAGGCAAGACAGGTACAAGGCCCACCTGGGTACAGAAGCGCTGTAATCACAAGGCGCAAGTGCCTTGGTGAAGACATCAGCACTGTTGGCCTCAGAGGCCACGTACGCAAGCCGCAACTGACCACGCTGCTGTAGCTCACGAGCAAGGAAGTAGCGGAGAGCAATGTGCTTTGTTCTGTGCTCTAGTCTCTGCTCTCGACACAAGGCCAGCATGGCCTTGTTGTCTACATACAAGACTGGAGGAGAACGAGGCGTCTCTCCAAGGTCGGTCAGCAACTAGGTGAGCCAGCGAAGCTCCTGTGCAGCCATGCCTCCTGCGTAGATCTCAGCCTCACAACTGGAGCCGAGAACAGAAGACGAGCGAGTAGCCCGCCACGAAACAGAGCCGGAACCAAGGCTGAAGGTGTAACCCTGTGACGGCCGCTGAGTAGCCTGGTTGTCAGCCCAAGAAGCGTCTGCGTGACCAGTAAGGACCACTGGACTCTGCCCTCCAAGCACTAGCCCCATGCCCGACGTACTGCACAGGTAGCGTAACACCCTCTTCGCTTCAGCCATGTGCTCTGGTCGGTGTCTCCTAGGAGCAACATAGCGTGTGAGAATGCTAAGAGGGTATGCAAGGTCAGGTCGTGTGCAGGTCATCAGGTACATGAGGCAGCCAACAAGCTCTGGGTATGGGCCACTCGACTCTACGGACTCATCTGAAGGCAGAGCTGAGAGCGAGTGGCGAGTAGGCAGAGGAGTGGCCTGAGGCGAGGAGTACGTGAAGCCGAAGCGCTGAAGGACCTGCTGCACCATGTGTGACTGAGTCAGGGTGATGGTGCGGCGTGCTCTGTCCCGGGTGATCTACAAGCCAAGGTAGCTGCGCAGTTCACCCAGGTCTGTGCACGTGTGTCTCTTCTGCAGCTCGGAATTCACGTAGGCGAGTCCAGCAGTGTCATCTGTGGCAAAGACCAAGTCGTCGATGTACACGAGGATGTAGAACGGCGGCAGAGAGGTGTCGGCTCGTAGAAACAGCGACGGGTCAGCAGTAGAGGGAGCAAACCCAAGAGCCGCAAGCGTAGTCCTCAGTGTGTCGTGCCACTCACGCGGTGCCTGGCGGAGACCGTAGACTGGCCGCCGGAGGCTCCAGTGGGTGCCAGGAGGAAAAGTACCAGTGAAGCCAAGTGGGCGGCGCAGCCAGATCTCCTCGTGGAGGCTGCCCTGCAGGAAAGCAGTGCTGAAGTCAAGAGAGTGTGGCTCGTAGTCACCGTGAGCAGCTACGTGCAGCAGTACCCGAAGAGTGGTCATCTTCGGGGTGGGAGAGAAGGTCTGAAAGTAGTCAACTCCCTGCCGCTGACTGAAGCCACGAGCCACGTAATGCGCCTTGAAGACAGGCGGAGAACCCGGCGGCCGCTTCACCCTGAAAATCCACATGCCACTGACGATGTTTGCCCCAGGAGGGGGGACAGCGTCAACGTAGGTGCCTGTGGACTTCCAGGAAGCCATCTCTGCATCCATAGCTGCCTGCCACTGAGAAGAGTAGGGACCCTCTATCGCCTCCGCGTAAGAGCGCGGAGTCGGGATGTCAAGTGCATCCGGGTCTCCCTCTGGGGTAAGCAGTACGGACACGAGATGAGGTGAAGCAGCGGCCAAGCACTGGAACTCCTCCTGCCTGTCATCAAGGACGTCCGTGCCAAGGGCACACTCACCCTCGACGGACGGAGGACAGACAGACTCAAACTCAGCGATAAGACTAGCAGCGTAGTCTAGGCAACAGCGAGCAGCAAAGTCGACGAGCTCAGCAACTAGGGCAAACACAGCTGTGGACTCGAAAGAAGGGTCAGTGACGACAGTAGCAAGGAGACGCGTGACAGTAGGACTGGCAGCACGAAGAGAGTCCAACTCCGGGTCGGCAAGAGCAGGAAGAGAGGACTCAGGGGGAAAAGGCAAAGGGGCACGTAGAGGAGCAGTGGACGGACGCAGAGGCATCCGGTGCGTGCCAGGGATAGGAGGAGGACGCTGACGCGAACCACGACCACTAGCGCGAGGAGGACGGACAGGCGACGCGGGGCGAGACGCAGGCTCATGACGCTCAGCAAGACCTCCAGTAGGACCAGTGTAGGGAGAAGGAGCAGGTAGTGGGGAGGCTGGCCGTAGCTCTAACTGTGACTGGACAGGCTGTGGACACTCTAAGGAAGGAGGAGGGCCGGGAGAAGGCGGAAGACCAAGAACCTGCTGAAGGAGCGGAACGAAGTACGGTCGCCGCCATGCAGCGACCCCAGAATCAGCAGAGACACTAGGGCCAGGGTCCTCATCACCAGCAGCAGCTCCAACTCCCGGTTCGTCAGCACCAGCAGCAGCTCTAACGCCCGACTCCACAGCACCAGCAGCAGCACCAGCTCCAGAGTCCTCAGCACAGGTAGCAGCGCCAACGCCCGACTCCATAGCACCAGCAGCAGCACCAGCTCCAGAGTCCTCAGCACCAGTAGTAGCGCCAACGCCTGGGTCCGCAGCACCAGCAGCAACACCAGCTCCAGAGTCCTCAGAACCAGTAGTAGCACCAACGCCCGACTCCACAGCACCAGCACCAGCTCCAGAGTCCTCAGCACCAGTAGTAGCGCCAACGCCCGACTCCACAGCACCAGCAGCAGCACCAGCTCCAGAGTCCTCACCACCAGTAGTAGCGCCAACACCAGGGTCCGCAGTACCAGCAGTAGCACCAGCACCACCACCAGCAGCAACGGGGTCCGCGACACCAGGCGCGCCACTCCAAAGAGTGCAGCATTGCTCGTACCACTCACGGATCCGCTCACGGGAGGGGAGCTCCTGGCTAGGAGGAAAAGCACTAGCCCCAGTAGTATGCCTGGCTCTAGAGGTACCTCTCCTGAGGCTGCAGTACTGTAAGTACCACTCACGCAGCTGCTCCGAGGAGAGGGCTCCTCCAGGCGTAGGACTCTCAGGCTCAGGGCCTCCAGACTCCGGACTCCGCGGCTCAGCACCCCCAGGCTCAGCACTCCCAGGCTCAGCACCCCCAGGCTCAGCACCCCCAGGCTCAGCACCCACAGGCTCTGCACCCCTAGGCTCAGCACCCCCAGGCTCCGAACCCCTAGGCTCCGCACCCCCAGGCTCAGCACCCCCAGGCTCCGCACCCCTAGGCTCCGCACCCCCAGGCTCAGCACCCCCAGACTCCGCACCCGCAGCAGGACGAGAGTCGACAGCCACCTCAACAGGCTCAACCGGGTCTACCTGAGACACACCAGAGGGAGCGGCACCCTGAGGGGGGAGGGGGTCTACGACAGCAGCACCTGGCGCGAGGAAGAGTGGCGGGGGGGGGGAGCGGGGCAGTGCGGTAGGGGAAGAGGCAGTAGTAGGGGACGGACTCGTCAAAAGTGACGTCCTGAGAGGGCAAGACTCGGCGCGAGGTGGCGTGGTAGAACTGCCAACCAGGCGCGTCCGGGACAAAGCCGAGGAAGATGCAGGGAACAGCACGGGAGGAGAGCTTGTCCGCAGACGTATCGCGAACAAAAGCTCGAGATCCTCAGACCCGGAAACGCGACGCATCGCCAACCTCCCCCGTCCACAGCAGTGTGGGCGAGGTCTCTGGCAAGGAGACACGGGGCCGGAGGTTGAGCTGATGCGCAGCATACCGGACCGCAAACGGCCACAGAAATTGGGGGCCAGCCGCATGGATCAAGGAGGTACGGGCGACCTCCATGACCAGGCCAATGTGGCGCTCCTCAATCCCATTCTGCTGTGGAGAGGCCGGAAGCGTGAACGACAGCTCAATGCCGTGTTCAGCACAGTAGGCTGCCAAGAGGTCGGAGGAGAACTCACCACCTCTGTCAGAGTGCAAGCGCAGGACAGGAAAGTCCGAGTGGAAACGCTCGCTGAGCTGGAGACGGGCTCTGCGGATCCAAGGGATCAAGGCATCAGGGACCTCACCCTTGGTGCGCAAGGGGAAGACCGTGGTGTAGCGCGAGTACTCGTCAACAACTATCAGGAAGTACCTCTCCTGACCCTAACCACGGACGCGGGCTGGGCCCCACACGTCCATGTGGAGCGTCTGCAAGGGAGCAGTCGTCGGGGGAAACGAGGAGTGAGGAGCGGCGCGCTGCCGCCCCTCGACACAGGGAAGATAGGGAGGAGCAGGCGAGGGTGGGAGGGGAGGGAGGACCCTGGGAAGACCAGAGACAAGGTACCGGGAGTGCATGGCACGAAGGCGCTGCACAGACGGGTGGCCAAGTCGGTGGTGCCAGAGGACAGTCTCGTGCGCCAGAGAGCGACACGAGCAGGAAGCGGACAGCTTACCTGACGCGGACGCGGGAGGGGCGCCAGACAGCTTACCTGAGAGCGACACGAGCAGGACGCGGGAGGGGCGCCAGACAACTTACCTGACGCGGACGCAAACGCAGACGCAACGACCTGAGGAGACCCAGTGGTCAGTGTGTACAGGTCCGACCCCGGCTGCCGAGTGAAGGTAGCCAAGTGGCGGCCAGTACGAGCACACGTGCAGTGTGTCACACGCTCGTAGGCAGGGGTGAACTGGTGAACACCCCCGTCCTGGAGTGCACAACCTGCCACCAAGTTCGTAGAGAACGAGGGGAGGTGGAGACCTGACAGTGTGCCCGACGGGACCGCAGGACAGGGAAGGACAGTGGAGGAGGTCGCAATGACCGGACCCCTAGAGGGGTCAGCGAGGGAGACAGCAACTGGCCAAGCAAATGGCTCGAGGGCAGTGCGGTCACGAAAGAAGCAGCGAGAAGCACTTGAGTCCAGTGTGAAGGTGTGCAGTGCTGCAGTCGACTCAGTACCAGGGGGGGCAGACGCAGAAGCACCTAGAGCAGCTGCCTCACCAGTACCTGGGGTAGCAGACACGCGAGTACCTGGAGCGGCAGACGCACTAGTCCTAATGCCCGGGTCGGGCGGGACACACAGGTACTCAGCACCCTCTCCACTAGTAGACATCACATACATAGCAGTGAGAATAGCATCAAAGTCTAGAGCATAGATATCAATCCCCTTCTTCAGGATATCAACCCAGCGGGGCAGCTCAGTGGCCTGAGGGAACTGAACACGCAAAGCGTCGTTGAGACGAGCGAAGCAGTGCTGTGTGGCGTGCGGTCCCCCACACGGCTGGCCAGTGCGGTCACCAGTGTGAATGACGTACGTGCAGCTAAGGCCAACCCCCCCCCCGTGCTGAGAGTACCACTCACGGACCTCCTGGGGCGACGGAGTGTGCTGCTGGCCCTGGCCATCGCCAGCGCCTCCACGACCACCACCTCCGCCGCCACCTCCTCGACCGCCCCAACCCCTGCCACCGCCGCGTCCACCGCCACCCCCACCACCACCTCCGCCCCGGCCACCTCCCCCGCCGCCGCCGCCACCACCCCCACCGTTGCCACCTGCCCCTCCAGTCGCGCCACCACCCCCACCGCCACCACCTCCCCCACCACCGCCTCCCCCGCCGTCACCGCCACCGCCCTTGCCTCCTTTGCCCTTGCCGCTGGGGGGCCCGCTCGAAGCAGACGCAGTCCCGACCTTCTCAGCACCAAGGAGGTCGACAGCAGCAGAGGCGATAGAGGGAAGAAGGGGGGGGGGGAGAACACCCCTCAAAGAACGAGGTACGGGGGTCACCACGAGAGGCACCTACAGCGACTATGCTAGCCTCAGCTATAAGGAGTTCCTTCTCGAGGAGGGCAATGGTGAGCTCAGTGGGGCAGCGAGCTAGGAAGTGGTCCCTGACTAAGCGCAGAGTGTCAGGGAGGCGGGTGACTAGGTGGTAGAGAGTGAGCCAGAGCGGGGGTGGGTTCTTGGCAAGGAACTCATCAGGCATGGCGGTGCGGAAGCGAGCCTCACTAGTACGGAGGTGCGTAATGAGGTCAGCGACTGTGTGGAACAACAGCAGTGTACAGTGCCTGTGCAGTCTTGTGCTGCCCAAAGTGCTTGCGCTCATCTATCGGCAGGGAGTTGCGAATAGCGAAGCGAGCGTGGGCGTCACGAGTCTGCCACTGTGAGCGGGCAGCGCTGTCAGCAGTAGCAGCAGGAGCAGTAGCATGGCCTAGGGCGTGATCGTACAGTGAGATGCCTTCCTTGGCAGTGAGCTGTAGGAAGAGGTGTAGGTCATCTAGCCAGGTTTCGAACTTCACTGGGCGGCCCTCAGCATCGAAAGCTAGCACAGGAGGGCTAGCCATAGCAGTAGCAGGAGTAATAGCAGTAGTAGTGACTCAGGTAGGGCGGCTCGGTCTAGTACGTGCAGCGCGGCTCGGTTCAGGTAGGGCGGCGCGGCTCGGTAAGGGCGGCGCGGCTAAGATCGGGCGGCGCGGCTCGGTTCGGGCGGGCGGCTTACTTCGGGTGTCTCGGTTTGGGCTGGGCGGCTCGGTTCGGGCTGCTTGGGTCGGGCGGCTCGTACTGGGCGGGGCCGTTCGGGGCCTCTAGGGGCAAGCGCGGGGCCGATCGGGGCCTTTAGGGGCGAGCGCGGGGCCGTAAGGGGCCGCTAAGGGCGAGCGCGGGGCCGATCGGGGCCTTTAGGGACGAGCGCGGGGCCGTAAGGGGCCGCTAAGGGCGAGCGCGAGGCCGACGGGGCCTCTAGGGGCGAGCGCGGGGCCGTAAGGGGCCTCTAGGGGCGAGCGCGGGGCCGTTCGGGCCCTCTAGAGAGGTGAGCGCGCGGGCGACGGGGCCTCTAGGGGCGATCGCGGGGGCGAAAGGGGCCGCTAGGGGCGAGCGCGTGGGCCGTTCGGGGCCTCTAGGGGCGGGCCGACGGGGTCTTAAAGGGCCATGAAAACCGAGGCGCCCTAAGGCGCAGGTAGGTAGGTAGGTAGGTAGTGGTGGGCCCTAAAAAATCGGTCCTAGGAAGGACCTGCTCTATACCATGTTGAAATCAATGAAAAGGAATGAATGAACTAACAGTGAAAAATAAGTACAAGTACCAAACCCTAGAAATGTGTACCCCCTATAGGCTAACCCACTGTAGCCTAAACAACCACAATATATATAATGTTTGACACGTATAACGCAGCAAGACTCGAGACGCTCCACGAGACATCAGTCAAGGTCCTCGTACTAGAAGGACAAACGTAAGAAGTGGGAAAAGAGACCGCAAAGAAGATTTTGCCAAGAGAAAAGGAGCTCTACTCATGCACATGGGGATATCACACTAACTCCGACATCTTGCACAACCTCCTCGGACAACTGCATCAACGCAAAATTATTTGCAAAAGACACATTATTGATCCGGATGAAAAACTTCCAAATCCAAGAGAAGACTTACCCAATTGCACCCGTCTGCCTGGAAGCTGCGCTGCGCCACACCCCTTTCGTCGAAAAGATATATGGAGCCGAGCGGTATGATCCGCTGGACTAAGTCTACGGCGACTTTTTGATTCTTACGGAAAAGGGACTAGGATGGGAACAAGTGCCCTAGATATGAATATTTTTAAAAGCTGTAATGCTTTTCAAAATTGTGTATTTTGAAAGCGAAGCGGCCTGTAATGTAGCAATGGTCATCGGCGAACCACGCTAAACGCCTGTTTTGGAGTACAAAACGTGGGCTGGAGGTCATTTCCCTCCACCCACGTCTCTCATTTTTCAAACGGTTTAGTCAAGTTTTGACTTCCCAATTCCAAGTTGGCGAAGTAGAAATCACTTCCTCGCTTTCAGTCTCCGTCGACACTCTTTTCAAACATTTTCTCTCACAACGCAGCTACAATGGCACTTAACGGCGACAACGGTGACAACGCCAACGCCCTGACCCGTCCCGATGACGTAAATTTTACCCGCGATCCCACGGGCGAACGTCGTAACAAGCGCCGGGCGGACGACGAGGAGTCGGCCCCGACCGCCGTCGAAGTCCTACTGCGCGAGGCCGACCTCGCTGGGACACGCGCCCCTGGGGGGCCTCAAGCGCACGTGGCCCCTGAGGGGCCTGAGGCGCCGGCCACCGCCGAGGGTGCCAAGTCAACGCCGGCCAGCGCGACCGGCACCCCTCGTCAGCGTCAGCGCCGCAGGCACGCACACGCGCCTGACGCGAGGCCTCAGGCGCACGTGGGCCCTGACGCGCCTCAGGCCCCTGACGCGCCTGTGGCCTTGCCCGTCTTCACCCCGGCCCAACTGCAGCAGCTGTTGTCCCTATTACAGCAGCAAGTCCCCGCCGTTACGGAAGCCACCGCTACACCAAACGCGACTTCAATTTCTGCTAAAAGCGCAAAGGAAAAAAAGGGAGACGGTGCAACGCGCTCGCACGGCAAAAATCGCACGCACCGAGGGCGCCACTCTCAAGGCTACCCCGGGACCGGAAAATCCCGCCGACAGCGACACTTCAGACGACGAAGCTGGTGAGGTACCCGCTGATAATGCATTTTTTTCAACCACCGAGCACCTTCCCCCTCTTCCCACCTCCAACCCCAACCTCACCGCATCTTCATTCAAGAACGCGGCTGTCCGTGAGCAAGCCGAGCTCCTCGAGGACCTCCGCGCCTACTTGATGCACACGGAACAGAAGGTGCGACTCAACGAACCGGCAAGTGCCATCGAAATTCTCGAGGAGGCACTCACGTTCATCAACAATCGTTTCAAGCTTCTTCACGTCACCGACTGCACGAACTTCCGCGTCGCTAACCGGTTCAAGATGTACGAGGAGAAGAGCTTGTTTACCTCACGACCATTCAAGCAAGCCATGGCGGACGTTGCGGCCATGGAACGCGCGCAAGGCAATCTCGGTCGTGCCGCACGAGGTGGAGGGCGAGGAACCGGAGCATTTGGCAACAAACGCGGGCCACCAATGGACGAAAACGGCAGGAGCTTTCGTGGAACTTGCTTCAAGTGCGGGCAGCCAGGCCACATGGCCAATGTATGCCCTGAAAGCGGGCGAGGACCCCAAGGTCCCGCGCCGGTGGTGTGACCCTTTGAGAGGGAATCCACTTGAGGCGCCGAGAGGATGTTGCAAGGGCAACATGGCGCAATTAGGCCGCTGGCCAGACCGGTTGCGCGAGTAGAACGGCCGCCGGCCGACCCCGAGTGAAGGGGGTAGGACTAGGAGTCCTATGTCTTAGCCATGAATGGCAATCATGAGATATATGCGTATGGAATATGGGCCGGAAGGGCATTAAATGTGGATTATTGTTGTTGTGTGGCTAATGAATAATACCTGAACGTTTGAAACCTGGGTTGTTGAAGCAAGCAGCCCTCAAAGAGTGGAGGTATCTGCTGTAGGTGAAAAAAAAAAAAAAAAAAAAAAAAGAGAGAGAAGAAGGAAAGTAAGACGAGAAAGAAAGCAAGCAAGTGAGAAGTGCGAAATGATCAAGGCCACACGATTCGGCCAGCACCTGCCCAATTTAACATGACAAGAGAGGGCCACTAGTAAGGCAAGCACACAAGGAGGCATAAAAATGGAGTGGGGCATGCACACTACTACGCCCAATGGCCACGACGGGGAAATAGCCCGCGATACAAGGCACGCTACCAAAAAAACAAACAAACAAACAAACGAGACACGATACGGCAGCCCACCTAAGGCTCGTTGAACATCGCGAAAGGGAAGAAGAAGAAGAGAGAGAGAGAGAGAGAGAGAGAGAGAGAGAGAGAGAGAGAGAGAGAGAGAGAGAGAGAGAGAGAGAGAGAGAGATGGGATTGGGATACCCTCAGATACCCCATCACCTCCCACGGGATTGGGATGCGCCTCCCGCCAAGAAACAGCTGCGCGCATTCCAACGGCGCCGGTGACGAAGCAGCCGATGAGGAGGGCGGAGGTGCAGGAGACGCCGGGGGGTGAGGCGGCGGCGGCTGCGGGGGAAGGGGGAAGCGTCGCAGCGGTGACTGCGTCGGTGGGGGCTGTGGAGGATGTGGCTGTTGCCGCGGAGGCGCCAGCGGAGGCCGTGACGACATTGGGGCTGGCTGGCGGAACTGCCGCCGCTTTTGGCGGCGGCTCAACTTCACGCTCTGCAAACCACCAGGTGGCACAACCGCAGACGCTGGAGCTGGGTCAGTCGTTGGATCAGGATCCGTCTGAGGCGGTGGCCTTGTCTGCATCACCGGCGCCGGTAGAGGCGGCGGTGTTGGCTGTGGAGGTGACTGCTTTGACCGCGGCAGAGAACCTGGCCGACACCCCGGTCGAGGGGAAGGTATCGGTGGCCGCTGTGAGCGCTGGAACATCTGCTGCTGCCGAGGGCGCAGACACGCAGGAGCGCGACCAGGCGGCGAGCGGAAGACGGGGTCACGGGAACGGCGCCCCTGGGCGCGTCGCTCGCGGAAAGGGCGGGAGGAAGTTCCGTGCCCAGCCAGCGCCAAGGCGGCCCGGAGCAGGGCTGGGACCTAGCGCCCCGGGTAGTGGGTACAAGTTCTAACTCTAATATTGGGTTGTACTCCACATGGGCTACCCCATTATAGCATACACACAACTAGCACCAGGCCCTCAGAAGTCAGAGAAATTTGTCTGATTTGCATGAAAAACTCTGAGAATTCAGATTTTTTTTTCAAGTGAGCTCTGTTAAAAGCAGAAATTTTAGGGCCCCAACTCTGTAATTTTCAGAGAAATTCTAAAGCTAACTCTGACGTTTCAGAGTTTTCTGTGAGTGTACTCTGATCATCCAGAGTACAAATGCGTACCGATTCCGTTTTCCGCTTGCGTTCTTGACTGGTGATTCGGTTTGAACTTCACGGGTCATAGCAGATTCGCTAAGTCAATGCAAAATCGGCTTGAAACAGCAAATATGCGCCTTACAGCACAGAATTTTCGCCCAATCACAGCAAAATCGCACTGACGCAAAAGATTCGCGCCGTCAGAGCACAAAAATTTCGACCTATCACCTTGAAATTTCACCTGACATTCCAGATTCGCCCTTTCACACCACAAAATTTGCCTTGACACAGTTTTTCGCCCTGTCAGAGCATGTTCTCCCTAAAATCCCCCTAGTCTAGCATGTTTCAATATCAGATGAAACATTGATTACATTTCTGATGAAACATTAGATACATTGATGTTTCAGACTTTTTTCCTAAGGCACTCTGAAAATTCAACTTTTTTTTATACCGACTCTAAGGGTTTCAGACTAAAATTTTGTACTAGTTTGATGAATCAGACAGGCAAAAAACGAATCTGAGGGCCTGACTAGCATAGATATAGTTTGACACACCCCCATAGGCAAAGTGGGGGAGAACAAGGGGTCACACGACCAGTCAAGAAAAGCAAAGCAAGCTCAGGGTGGATCACAATGTCACAAGACACTCCGAGCACAAGCAAAGGGGCCACAAGGCCAGTTCACATGCAAAGGCATATATGCAACAACAGCAGTATAGTGATCACTACCTAGCAAGAGTAAACATGCAGGTATCTACATATAAATCACAGTACAACCAGGGTCTACAGTAAGTGAGGAAACATAGGCACCAGGCCTAGAGCACTGCAAAAGCGCTGATGATCACCAGCCGAAAGGGCCTTGGTGAACACATCAGCCGTGTTGGCCCAGGTGGGCACGTGAGCGACACGAAGCTGACAACGCTGCTGCAACTCTCAAGCAAGGAAGTAATGCAGAGCGATGTGCTTCGTTTTGTGCTCCATTATGTGGTCCTGACACAAGGCAATGGCAGCCTTGTTGTCGATGTATAGAACTGGAGGAGAACGAGGCCTCTGGTTAGGATTTGAGCCTCTCTTTCTGGTAAGGCCAATGCTCCGTCTTCACTCTTTCTAAAAGGGTACTTGACAGAAATGCTCTTTCATAGCAGGGTTTATACTTAGCGGACACTTACCATATATCTGCTCAGCTTACAATGTCTCGTGTTCAGGCCCTCAGAAGTCAGACCTTTTGTGAAATTTTAGGAGAGAGAAGAGGGTTGAACTAGCAAGAATGGGGATACAAATAGCAAACCCTAGAAGGGTTGTACTCGCTATGGAGCACCCCACTACAGGCTAGAGCATAATATTCTGACACACCCCCATAGCCAAAGTGGGGTGTAATCAGCAGAGCAAGCAAAGCAGTACAAGCTCAGGGTGGATCACAATGTCACCACACATTCAGAGCACAAGTTCAAGAAGCAATAGTTTAAGGTTAACAATTATGAGCAAAGCTAGTGGTAGTCACAACGGGCAAGTGAGGAGGAGGAGAGAGAGTGAGAGGAGAGGAGATAAGAGTGACGAATGAAGCTGCAGACACACGGGCAACAGGAGGCACACTGGCACAGCGGCTACCGGAACAACGCTCCGGAATACTGGAGTAACTGGCCCCGCGGCAAAAGTAGCGGCAGACGAGCAACGGACCCACGGGCGGCTGGCACAGCTGGCTATTACTGGGCTACCGGATGAAGTCCCCGGAATACATGTGCTGCTGGCGACACGACGGCAACCTCCATTCAGCTTCCCCAAACTATCCCACACCCCCTGGCACATACCCGCTGCTACACCGCTAGGGTCACTCACACCCCACCCCCTAGCACAACTCCGTCGACTCCCACATACCCACCCCCCTCAGCGGCAGCTGCGGCAGTGGGAGACAGAGGAGGAGGAGGAGCAGGGGAGACCACACACCCGCCACCCCCCAACTCGCCACCCCCAAACCCGAACACAGGGCAGGGCGGGATGGCGTGTATGGAGGCTACGGGGGGGGGGGGGGGGGGCGACGCGCGGCCTCCCTAGGCGCCAAAGTAGGCGGCAGAAGGAGCGACTCTCGCCCCCACCCCCACGTCGCCCCTCCCGTGGCCCCCGAAGGAGCCGCGACGGGCGACAGGAAAAGAGGGGGGGGCGGTGCACGTGCCCCCGGTGCGCCGCGGCTGACGACGATGCATGGCCGGGGCGGGGCCGGGGCCGCAAGTGGCAGCGACGGGGCCGCTGGCGGCGACGACGGGGCCGATGCGGGCGGGGACGGGGTCGTTGCGGGCGGCGACGGGGCCGCTGCGCGCGGCGACGGGGCCGCTGCGCGCGGCAACGGGGCCGATGCGGGCGGCGACGGGGTCGTTGCGCGCGGCGACGGGGCCGCTGCGGGCGGCAACGAGCCCGCTGCGGGCGGCGACGGGGCCGATGCGGGCGGCGACGGGGCCGACGCGCGGGTCCCCGTCGCCTGTTGCAGCGCCTCCCGAGGGCGACGCGCCGAGTGACGGGGCAGAAGCCCGCCGCGCGCCTCGGGGCGCACAGCGGGCAGAGAACCGCCGCGTGCCTCGGGGCGCACGGCGGGCAGAAAACCGCCGCACGCCTCGGGGCGCACGGCGGGAAGAAAAAACTGCCGCACGCCACGGGGCGTGCGGCACAGCGAGTAGCAGTAGCAGTTGCAGCGGAAGCAACGAGGTGGTGAGCCCACCCACAGGATCGATCCAAGAGGATCGACCTGCTCTGATACCATGAGAAAGTTGAAAAGAAAGAAGAGGGTTGAACTAGTAAAAATGGGGATACAAATAGCAAACCCTAGAAGGGTTGTACTCGCTATGGAGCACCCCACTACAGGCTAGAGCATAATATTCTGACACCTTTTTCTCTGATTTGGCAAAAAAACTCTGATATTTCAGATTTTTTTTTTCAGTGTACTCTGTAAATTTCAGACTTTTTAGGGCCTCAACTCTGAAAGTTTCAGACTTTTTTTAAGGCTAACTCTGAAATTTCAGAGTTTTCCGGGAGTGTACTCTGATCATTCAGAGTACAAACACGATCTTGACTGGTGATTCGGACTTCACGGGTCACAGCAGATTTGCATTTCCAACGCAGAATCGCCTTGACACAGCAAAATCCGCGCCTTACAGCACAAAATTGTCAGAGGTCTACTGGTGATCCCCGATTGATCCTAGGGAAGGGTGACAGGCTCCTTGTTCTGGGGGGTTATGGGCGCACTGACCCGCTACTTAACAAGCCCTTTTATCCCAATGGTCTATTGGTTGGGATTCTGACATGGTATCAGAGCGAAGGTCTCGGGTTCGAATCCCAGTGTGTGCACTTCGGGCATCCCAGTGCGGGGGGGTGTCAGAGGTCCACTGGTGATCCCCGACTGATCCTAGGGAAGGGTTACATGCTCCTTGTTCTAGGGGGTTATGGGCGCACTGACCCGCTACTTAACAAGCCCTTTTATCCCAATGGTCCAGTGGTTGGGATTCTGACAAAACTTTCGCCCAATCACAGCAAAATCGCCCTGCCACCACGGATTTGTGCCGTCACAGCACAACTTCTTCGTCCAATCATAGAACAATTCCACCTAACATTGCAGATTCACCCTTTCACACCACAAGATTCGCCCTGACACAAAAATTCGCCATGTCAGAGCATGTTCTCCTGGAAATCCCCTTAGTCTTGCACGTTTCAGTAACAGATGAATGAAACATTGAATGCATTTCTGATGAAACATTGAATACATTGATTTTGAATGTTCAGACTTTTACTTCACGACACTCTGAAATTTCAGACTTTTTTTTATGCCAACTCTGAGAGTTTCAGACAAAAACTGTGTACTAGTCTGACGAATGAGACAGGCTAAAAACGAATATGAGGGCCTGCTCATGTTGCAGACAGTTGTGGTGTAATTTTGGTGCTAAGGATGCAGGTTCGATATCCGATGAAGGAGAAGTCTGTTGTGGAATTCCGGAATGTCATATTTTATGCGGAAAGATGTAATATCCCTGTTAGAGCGAACTCGGTTTCGTCAGTGTGTCTACACCTCTTAACTCTGAAATATCAGTGTCCTAGAACCAAACACATCTTTTGTAAGGGTCTAGAAATGAACCACTCTGAAAAAAAAGGGTGCATCATGAAAACCAGCCTTTTAGTCAACATCATAAGGGTGATTCACCGTGTTAACCAGAGGCCTGCCTCTCTCCCAAGTCGGTCAGCAGGTAGGTGAGCCAGCGTAGCTCCTGTGCAGCCATGGCTGTGGCGTAGATCTCAGCCTCACAGCTCGAGCTGAGAATTGAAGACGAGCGTATAGACCGCCAACAAACAGAGCCAGCGCCAAGGCTGAACGAGTAACCCTGTGATGACCGCTGCGTAGCTAGGTCGTCAACCAAAGAAGCATCTGAGTGCCCAGTGAGGACAACTGAGCTCCACCCTCCAAGCACGAGCCCTATGCCCGATGTACGGCACAAGTAGCGCAGTACCCTCTTCGCAGCATCCCAGTGCACCTTTCGGTGCCTACCAGGAGCCATGTAGCATGCCAAAAGGCCAAGAGGGTACGCGAGGTCAGGACGAGAGCAAATCATCAGGTACATGAGGCAGCCCACTAACTCTGGGTACGGGCCACTCGGCTCTACGGACTCGTCCGAAGGTAAGGCTGAGAGCAAATGACTGGTAGCCAGAGGAGTAGACTGTGGCAAGGACCAAGTGAAGCCGAAACGCTGAAGGACCTGCTGCACCATGTGTGACTGAGTCAGTGTGATGGTGCGCCGTGCTCTATCCTGGGAGATCTGCAGGCCAAAGTAGCTACGTAGCTCACCCAGGTCTGTGCACGTGTGTCTCTTCTGGAGCTCCGACTTCACAAGGGCGAGAGCCTCAGTGTCAGCAGTGGGAAAGACTAAGTTGTCGACGTACACGAGGACGTAGAACGGCAGCAATGAAGAGTCGGTGCGTAGAAACAGCGACGGGTCAGCAGTGGAAGGTGCAAGCCCAAGAGCCGCAAGTGTCATCCTCACAGTGTCGTGCCACTCACGAGGCACCTGACGGAGACCGTAGATTGGCCGGC
Organism: Closterium sp. NIES-65; assembly: GCA_948144175.1. Lineage (NCBI taxonomy): Eukaryota > Viridiplantae > Streptophyta > Zygnematophyceae > Desmidiales > Closteriaceae > Closterium > Closterium sp. NIES-65. The sequence continues at coordinate 3,717,835 of CANXME010002170.1, read as the reverse complement.
GGAGGCTCCACTGGGTACTAGGAGGGAACGACCCACTAAAGCCAGGTGGGCGGCGCAGCCAGATCTCCTCGTGCAGATTGCCCTCTAAGAACGCTGTGCTGAAGTCCAGAGAGTGAAGCTCGTAATCACGCTGAACGGCGACGTACAGCAGTACCCGAAAAGTTGTCATCTTCGGGGTGGGGGAGAAGGTCTGGAAGAAGTCAACTCCCTATCGCTGACTGAAGCCTCGTGCAATGTAACAAGCCTTGAAGACAGGCGGAGAACCTGGCGGCCGCTTCACCCTGAAAATCCACATGCCATCAACTACGTTCGCCCCAGGAAGGGGAACTGCGTCGACGTAAGTGCCTCTGGACTTCCAGGATTCCATCTCTGCGTCCATGGCTGTCTGCCACTGAGAGGAGTACTCACCCGTGATCGCCTTTGCGTAAGAGCGCGGGGTCGGGATGTCTGGAGCATCCGGGTCTCCCTCAGGGGCAAGCAGCATGGCCACGAGATGAGGCGCAACGGCTGCAAGACACTCAAATTCCTCCTGCCTGTCCTCAAGGACGTCCGTGCCAAGAGCACACTTACCCTCGACAGACGGAAGACAGACAGACTCAGACTCAACAACAAGACTAGCAGCGAAGTCAAGAGGACAAGCAGCAGCAAAGTGAACAAGCTCAGAGACTAAGGCAGACGCAGCAGCAGACTCAAACGACGGGTCGGTGACAATAGTGGCTAGCAGACGCGTGATACTAGGGTGAGCGGCACGAACCAGATCAGACTCAAGGCCCTGAACGTCAGGCAGAGAAGAAGCAGGAGGAGACGGTAGAGGAATACGCTGTGGAACAGAGGAATGACGAAGTGCCACAGCATGCGTGCCAGAGACAGGAGGCGTTCGCTCACGAGGAACACGACGACCCGTGCAATGCGCGCGAACAGGCAAAGCAGGACGAGACGCAGGCTCACGACGCTCTGTAACCAAGTGTGTCTGCTTAGTGTAAGGAGAAGGAGCAGACAGTGGTGCGCTAGGCTGTAACGGGACGCAAGTAGAAAACGGGAGGCTAAGAACCTGGCGAAGCACGGAGTCTGGCGGTGGAAGAGACGACGGTGACGGCGGAGCGAAAAATGGTAGTGGCGGTGCAAGTGCCACCAATACCAGTAGCTCCAGCGCCTTCAGCAGCTCTAGAACCTCCAGCTCCAGCGCCTCCACCAGCAGCACCTCCAGCTCCAGCGCCTCCAGCAGCTCCAGAACCTCCAGCTCCAGCGCCTCCAGCAGCAGCACCTCCAGCTCCAGTGACTCCAGCAGCAGCACCTCCAGCTCCAGCGCCTCCAGCAGCTCTAGAATCTTCAGCTCCAGCGCCACCAGTAGTAGCACCCCCAGAATCGGCACCTCCAGCCCAAGATCGTAGCGGCTGCCAAGATTCCAGTGTTTCAGCGCCAAGGGGAGCGCGAACAGACCAGGGCTCGCTGGTCAAGGAGGTGCTGAAGAACTTCACCCACGAGAATTTCAATGGTGAGGGCTATGATGATTGGGCCTGGAAAATGCAATTGTATTTCCGTCAGATCGTTTTGCTGAAACTAATGATTGGGGAGGAGCCTAGACTCAGTGACCCCACGCTGCAAGAAGATTGGGAAGAGCGCTCCTTGGCTGGCTACTGTTTGATGTCGCAGAGTATGGAGCTGAACCAGCCTCACCATGTTTATGCACTTGCTGCTGGAGGTTGAGTGCGGTCCGAAGGCGTGGACCGTGTTGAAGGAGCTGCATGCCCCAACTTCTGTTGTTCCAACGTTAATGCTGGAGAGGGAGCTGTCCGCGTTGCGCCTGAGCAAGGGAGAGCCGGTGCAACCTGTCCTGGACAAGATGCGTGATCTCTACGCGAAGCTGGCGATCGCGGGAATCACCTACCCGGAGCAGACCAAGTGCTTGAATATGCTCTCGCTGCTGCCGGAATCGTGCCTTCAATTCACGAGCGGATTGCGCCTGCGGCAGAACCAGAGCTCGTGGACACTCGAGTGGGTGTGGACAAAGATCCTGGAGGAGGACTTCCGTCGCCTCCAACTAAGGGGTGGAGACGACGGCAAGAGCGGCTATGGGATGCAAGGGGGCCGACGTGGCAGAGGACGTGGCTTCGGTGGTGCTGGATGCGGTGCAAAGAAGGACGACGACTCTAACGTCCAACAAGGAGGTACCGGTTGGGGTCGCGGTGCGAAATCTGGACGTGGGGGCAAGTCGGGTGCTGGTGGCAAAATGAAAGGGAGTTGCTGGTATTGTGAGAAGGAGGGGCACCCCTGGTTTTTGTGCTATAGGAAACCCAATGGATGGACCCCCCAGAATCGTCACCAGGATGGCGCCGCGCGGAGGAACCAGAAAAACGGCGCGAGCATGGTCGCCGATTCATCTGACAACAACCCTAAGAGCAACAGCGATGCGGAGAAGAAGAAGGAGCGCACCGCGGGCCAGTTCTTCCATATTGGAGAGCAGGGGGAGCAAGAAGACACCTCTGCCAAGTTTGGAGCAGAGCTGCACCCCCTGAACTATTGGGTGTTGGACACGGGTGCTGCTTGGACGATGACGCCGCGCAAGGACCTGCTGGACGACGTACGCGCTGCACCAATCAATGAGGTGTGCTCTGCCTCTGGACACGCGCTGAAGGTGGCTCGTGCGGGATGAGCTACGTTTAAGGGAGCGGATGGCAAACCGGTGGTGCTGCACGACGTTCTCCTCGTTCTTGAACTCAAGGCCAACCTCATCTCCCTCTGTAAGCTTGGCAAGGATGGGGTGAGCACTAGCACGGATGGGGCACGCATGTACAATGGGCAGCTGGGCAATCGGGTGCTTTGGGATCTGCACGAGAGCAAGGACGTGTACAGATCCATGTGGCTGCTGCCGGGGTTGGTGTGGCACGATGGGGGGCATGCTGGAGAGGGGTGTGCACTCCAGGGGGAGTGCAACGCCGTTGGAGGGGTTGGTGTGAAAGTGTCGGCCAGATTTGGTGAGACGGATTAGGCAACGGCACACCTACGCTTGGGGCATGTAGCAAAGCCTTTGCTGAAGCAGCTTGAGAAGGATGGGTTTGTCAAGGGTCTCAAGCTGAATGGCCAGGCACCTGATGACAACTGCTCTTGTATGTGCCCATCGATCTCCCAAGTCGACCGTCACTTCCAGTCGACCTCCCCAGGTCGACCACACCCTTGGTCGACCATAACCAGGTCAACAATGCTCCTAGTCGATAAGCTCCAGATCGACCAGCACTCCTGTCAGCCGGCCACCCAAGTCGGCTCCCCCAAGTCGGCATCACCAAGTCGACACCCCGCTACTCGACGCGTAGCTGCTTGGCGCCCTCCAGCTCAGCGTCCCCTGTCGAGGAGGTCGACGTCGGCGCCTCCCTTCGTCGACCACCTACTGATTATGTAGGTGGTTGTGGTATTTTGCTCAAGCTGGTTGTGGGCTTAGGGTTTGGGAAAAATGTGGTGGTTAGACTTGTTGCGGGCTGGAATTGAACTCGCACCTGACAAGGACCAACAAACCTTTGCTGTTCACTTCAACACCTTTGGTGTTGCTTGGTTGGCACTTTGGGTTGTTGGGGATTATTGTAAGGCGAGGGTTGGGTTGGTAGGGTTTGACCAACTCGTCACTTTGCGGATCTGAACTCTTGTTAAATGTTCTTTCTTGATCTAATCCATGGCTGCCAAGTAATTCTGCCAGAATACCCCGTCACACTTAAATCGCGATATCGATCGGCCTAGATCTTGGTTGAAAACGTGCGTTACTATTCTGGAAATTATATATTACTACCTTTCCAACGGGTACCTGCTCATAGTTTAAGGTTACGTGAGCTGCACGCAATGTTCCGTCGAAGTCGGCGGACTTAGAATTTAGGTTACGCTCTCCATTTTAGCACGCTTTCCATCAGTGGTATCAGAGCGAGTTAGGCCTGCGACATTCTCTCTTTTCATCATATTTCGAATTGGTTTAAGGACCTCCAGATCTAGGGTTACTCATGGCCTAGAAATTAGATGGCCCTCCTAGGTTCAGCGGCTTGGATTTTTCGTTATGGCGGTTCCAGTTTACGCTTTGGCTAGGTATCAAAGACCTAGAAGGCGTTTTGGAGGGATCAGAGCGAAGACCTAAAGCTGATGAAGCAGAGGCATCTGCTGGAGTGTCTAACCAAGAGGGAGCAGGGGCTAGGGGAGCCTCTCGCTCATCTATAAGTGAGGGAAGTGGAGGTGCATCAGCAGCACCGCGAACCAGAAGGCAACGGCTTAGTGCGGAGGAGCTACTTAAGGCACAGGAAGCATGGGACCGCAAGAACAAGGAAGCGTCCCAGTACCTGTGTTGGGCTTTGGAAGGCCAGCTAGAGCTCCTAAAGATGCTGATTGACCTGAAGGGGAAGCAAGTAGCAGCTGCCCAAGCATGGAAGAGAGTTCAAGATCGACATTTGCAAAAAGGGTTGCTAAGCATACTCACCTAGAGGAAGCGGTTCTACACCATGGAACGCAACTATGGTGATGGAGAGACCATGGTGCAGTATCTCCAGAGGGTGGATGAGTATGTGAGGGCCTTGGAGAAGTTGAACTACAAAGTAGATGAGAAGGAGATCATTTACACCGCTCTCCACGGGCTGGACCAAGAGGCGGACGAGGCCCTACTGCAATCTTCACCTTGGGCAGCGGAAATGGACCAAGGCCTGGATATGGGAGGTGTTGGTCTCTGATGAGGCTCGCAAGCGTGATGCTGGTAGAGGAGTTGAAGGGGGAATGAGGGCAGGTGATAGGGCTGCCTCCAAGAAGTACCAGCAGTGGCAAGGAGGTGGGGGGAAGAATAAGGAGCTCGACAAGTGCCTCGTCCCTGGATGCAACCGGAAGCACTCTCGGAAGGGGTGTTGAAGTCGACCAGATGGGTGGAAGCCTTAAGGGTACCCAGGAGAGGCTCCACCTGTCACTAGGCCTGAGTGGGTGGAGAGGAGGAAAAATAATGGAGCATGGAACAAGAAGTGCAGCAAAGAGAAAGCAGCAGCAGCGGCGGCAAACGATGATAAGAAGGGAAAGGAGGACTCATCAGATGATGGTTTCTCCTTCTTATAATCGGAGAAGGAGATGGCGCTTTCTGGTCATGTGTTGGCTAACCCCAATCAGCTCATTCTAGACTCTGGGCCAACCTGTGGAATGGTACCTCAGCGCGACCTCTTCACCACCTATAAATCCCTCCCACCTAACTCCAGAAATGTGATTGTGGGGAGCGGAGATACGCTACAAGCAATCGGCATCGGCACCATCACCGTCAAGGGGAAGGATGGGGAGGTGCTGAATGTGAAGGGTGTGCTTCATGTTCCTGGATTGGCAGCCAACCTTCTCTCATGCTCCCAGCTTGCGAGGCAAGAATACATATGCACCTTCACCATGGAAGGGTGCATGGTACGCAAGGGTGAAGCTGTGGTGATGGAGGCCAAGTTAGACAAGGGTTTATACCTTGTTCCAGTGTGTGTGCCTCAGGTGGAGAGGGCACATGGGGATGAAGCTGAGGAAGCGGCTTGTAGCACCCGTTGGAAGGACGTGGAGCAGGTGACTGCGGATTTCCTGCACCTACGCATGGGGCATGCGGGAGAGCAACAGCTTGTGGAGTGTGTGAAGAAGGGGGAGCTGAAGGGTGTGAAGATCAAGGAGGGTGGTGGGCAGCCAAGCAAGTGCCCCGATTGCATGACCGGGAAGCTGCCAAGGACCTCCTTCCCTACCTCCACCACCAGAGACTCCGCACCTCTTGAGTTGGTGCACACGGATGTGTGTGGCCCCATACAAACACCGGATAGGGAGAAGGGCAGCAAACACTTCATCACCTTCTTGGATGACTTCAGCCGCCAAAGTTGGGTTACCTTGATGAAAACCAAGGATGAGGTGGCCAAAGTCTTGAAGCGTTGCATACGCTATGCGGAAAAGGAAGGCGGGGCCAAGGTGATGATACGAAGGTCTGATCGGGGTGGGGAGTACACGGGGAAGGATCTGGAGTCTTTCCTTGAAGACAAAGGGCATCACCCACCAACTTTCAGCTGCCTACACACCGCACTAAAATGGGGCAGCGGAGCGGCTAAACCAGACCCTCATTGACCTTGCCCAAGCCATACTTGCTCATGCCCAGCTAGACCATACTTGGTAGGGGGCAGCAGTGCAATATGCCAACTGGGTTAAGAACCGGATGGGCAGCAAGGGGCTAGAGGGCAAGAGCCCATACTTCATGTGGACTAGGAAGGTGCCTAATGTATCCATGGCATGAGTGTGGGGGTGCATGGTGCAGTACAAAATGCCCGACCAGCAACGGAGGAAGCTGGATCCTAAGGCACAATGGGGCATTTTCCTTGGGGTGTTGGAGAGGAGCAAAGCTTGGATGTGGCGGATCAGTGGGTGGTGGAAAGCCGGGATGTGGTTTTCCATGAGGGGCTGAGCTACAAGGGGTGGAAGGAGCATGGTGCTAGTATAGCTGGGAGCCCCCTCTAGGATCCCTACACCTCTTCCATCTTTGAGGGGGCATGGGAGGACCCTCGAGAGGAGGTAGAGGAGCACCAAGAGGAACAAAAGGCATCTGCACCTCACCATGAGGAGTCACCAACTTCTGGTTCTACCCCTTGACCCTAACACACCAGCCCATGACCCGAAGCAGCCACAGGAGCAGCGGCAGCAAAAAGAGAAGCCGCACCAGCCACCACAGGAGCATACACCGCCTATTCCTGTGGGTAGGTGACAACAAATATTGCAGCAGCAGCTGTCCAAGTCACCACGGTCCCCCATGAAGAGAGTGACTTGGAAGGAGAAGTTGCAAAGTTTGGAGCAGAGGGAGGCATCACCTCTGCGCCACACCACACGCATCTCCAGGCCACCTGAAAGGTTCACACCAAGTGCACAGTACGCTTGCATGCATGATCATGAGGTGCATGATTTGGAGGAGTGCATGCTTGTGGATGCTGATGGGGGTGAGCATGGACTTGATTTTTGTCTTATGGGTCAGGTGCATGAGCCTAAGTCAGTCAAGGAGGCCTTGTCCCGTCCTGAGTGGGTCGAGTCCATGCGCGAGGAGCTTGAGTCCCATAAGGTGAACGAGTCCTTTGAGCTAGTTGATCCAGCTTGTGTGCCACCTGGTATGGAAGTCTTGAGGTGTCAGTGGGTGTGGAAATACAAGCACTAAGCTGATGGCAGCATTGAGAGGCCTAAGTCCAGGTTGGTGGCCATGGGGAACACTCAAATACGAGGCGTTCACTATGACCAGGTGTATACCCCGATGGGTAAACCTACCACCCTGAGAGGTTCCCTTGGGATGGCAGCATCCTCGGAGTTTCACATCCATCACATGGATGTGACCACTGCCTATCTTCATGGGGTCTTGAAGGAGGAGCTTTACATAAGGCAGCCACCTGGTTTTGATGATGGGTCCGGCAGAGTTTGCCAACTTAGGAAATCAATTTATGGGCTAACGCAAGCTCCAAGGCAGTGGTACCTCAAGTTTGATGAGGCGCTGATGGATTTTGGCTTTGAGGGGTCTGAGTGTGACCCTGCCTTGTACCAATTGGTGAGGGATGAGGGCAGGTTGTCCCTTTACCTCTATGTGGATGACATTCTGCTCATGTCTTCGAGCATGGTCTTGCTGGACGATGTGAAAGATCTCTTGTCCTCTCGTTTCTGCATGAAGAACTTGGGGGAGGCTAAGTATTATTTGGGGGTGCAGATTGAGCGTGATGAGAGTGGCATCTTGATTCATCAAGAGAGGTACATTCTCAACATCCTTGAGTCCTATGGTCTTTCTGAAGCTAACCCCGTGCATACCCCTCTCCCTACAGGGTTCGACGTGCATGCACATGCTGAGGAGCCCTTGCTGAGAGATGAGCTGGTCCAGCTCTATCAAAGCATTGTGGGGTCCCTCATGTATGCAAGCACGACCACATAGCCAAAGATTGCTTATGCAGTGTCACAACTGTCCAAGGTGGTGTCTTGTCCCAAGGCATTTCACCTGTAGGCTGCTAAGAGAGTGCAAAGGTACCTGAAAGGTTGTGTCAAGTCAGGTATCTTCTACCCCGCACACAGCAAACCTCAGGTTGAGTTGGTGGGCTTAAGTGATGCTGATTATGCTGGAGATTCAGCTGATCAAAAGAGTCATACCGGCTATGTCTATTGTCTTAATGGTGCAGCCATCTCTTCGCAGAGCAAGAGGGAGCCGTGGTTGCACTGTTCACCACTGAGAGTGAGGACATCAGTCTGTATCAGTGCATTTAGGAGGGTGTGTGGCTGAAGCATTTGTTTGGGGAGTTTGGGCATGGGTTTGCTGGTGGTGTGCCTGTGTTTGTGGACAACCAGTTTGCCATTGCCCTTGCACGGAATGCATGCTTGCATGGCCGCACCAAGCACATGCAAGTTCGGTGGCATTTCATCGGGGAGATGGTGGCAAGCGGCAAGGTGATCCACCGGTGGTGCCCAATCAGCCGACAAGTAGCAGACATACTCACCAAACCCCTTCCCTTTGAGCAGCACGGTGTGTGCATGTCCTTGATAAGGATGCAGCCCCATATTGATATGGTATCAGAGCGAAGGTCTCGGGTTCGAATCCTGGTGTGTGCACCTCGGTCATCCTAGTGCGGCGGGGTGTCAGAGGTTCACTGGAGATCCCCGATCGATCCGAGGGAAGGGTTACAGGCATGTTGGCCTGGGGGGTTGTGGATGCACTCACCCGCTATATAAACAAGCCCTTTTATCCCAGTGGTTAGTGACTGGGATTCTGACACCACCCTCGTCAGGTTGACCACCAGGTCAACCACCCCAAAGCCGGTGCCCAGAAGTTGGCACCAGTGCAGTGGCCCCCGCGCTGGTCGACCATTCTCGTCGACCACCTCACCCACTGCTGTAGGTCGGCTGCTCCCCTTGCGGAGAGTCACTCTACAATGGTAATGAGCTAGACTACGGCGGTTGGCACGAACTACTGGGAGTGATTGTAGCTTTGCTCATTTCCTTAGTGCTTGCGCATTCACGGGAGAAATCGACAAGAGTTTCCACTAGGCAAAGTTGAAATTACAGAATCATTGAAGTTCACAATGACAAGAATGACTACATCAGACACTTAGCAGCTTTGCAGCTAGCCTGGTCGACCGCCAGCACAGCTTGGTCGACCGCCTACGAGCGTTGCATAGAGGAGCCGCGCCAGCACTGCGGAAAGGCGACCGACCAACAGAGTAGGTCGACGGCGTGCCAACGTTGCAGGAGAGCGGCTGTCCAGCGTTGCCCCGTCGAACACAGCAGTGCACACGCTCGCAAATGCGCGCAGACGATTGGCCTGACTTGCCTCGTTGGGCATCCGTCAGCTGTTGTCTGCGCCTGACGAGCCACATCGTGACCTCGACGGCGTTTGCGTGACTCCGGAGAACTCGTCGAGCAGGTTACCAGATTGACCTGGTCGACAACCAGGTGCTTCCGGTCGACCACCACTACCTCTGGTTGACCACCAGGTGCCTCTGGTTGACCACAGCTCCCTCTGGTCGATCACAGCTCCTGTTGACCTACTTCTTGGTTGAAAGGACCCCTTCCGTCGACCAAAACTATCAGCGGTTGTCGCCGAGCTCCCCCGATCGACCGCTGCTCACTTGTCAGGTCGACGGACTGCTCCGTCGACCTCCTAATCGGACTGCAGGTTGACGGATTCCTCCATCAACCTCCCGGTCGACCTGCAGGTTGACGGACTGCTCCGTGGACCTCCCGATCGAACTGCAGATCGATGGACTGCTCCGTCGACCTCCCGGTCGAACTGCCCCTCGTGGTTGATGACCCACCCGTTGCCCAGACCAGTCAGTTGCAGCTGTCGAGCTCCCTGGTCGACAGCAACACCACAGCGGTCCCCTGCAGCTCGACGAAGCCTGTCAAGCAGCTATCCCATTCTGAACGGTCGGCTGCTACTCTAGTACATACAACCAAGTCGTCAGCGTTGCCCAAGCAAGGGCGGGGCCAACACTCCACTCCCGTTAACACTCCCCTACCGCGCTCACGCTTGGGCCTCCAACCCACACGACAGTACTCCGCGGAGAAAACTCATCTTTGGCGTGCACCCCACACACAGCACGCCATCACCGCACCAGCCATGCAGAAGGGCACGGCACCTAATTGTTGCCGTCGTCGACTTCGTCAAGGCAAACCTGGCCGATGGCGACAGAGTACCAGTTGAAAGCCGGAAAATGCAGCACCTTCGTCAGGAAGTCAGCCGGCTGCTTGGTGGTCGGGATGCACTTCAGCACGAACTTCCCGCGCCTCACCATGTGCTGCAGCCAGGCATAGCATCGCTCCATGTGCTTGAGGTTGCCTGTCAGCCCCAAGCCCTCAGCGACCGTAATTGCTGACTTGATGTCGATGTGGAGGGTGGTCGGCTTCCCATCGTCGAGCAGCTTGAATTCAACAAGGAGGAAGCGGAGTCGACGCCCCTCCTTGCCGGCGTCCGTTGCCGCGACGTACTATGACTCGGTCGAGGAGAGTGTCACGCACTTGATGCGCTGGCTCGACCAGGAGACCGCGGCCCCTTCGTAGACAAACACGTAGCCGCCCATGCTCGTCCGGTTCTGCTTGTTGCCCGCGTCGTCGGCGTCCACGTAGCGGATCAGATCCAACGACTCTGGTCCACTGCCGAACTCCAGGGCGGTGTCGCGGGTGTCGGCGAGATAGTCGAGGCAGCGGTCGACCTCGAGCCAATGCTGGTCGCTCCTCACCGTGAGGCCACTCCCTAGCTTGCTGCAGGCGAATGCGATGTCCGGCCTCGTCGTCGTCACCGCAAATTGCAGCGAGCCGACCTTCTGCCGGTATTCCTCCTCCTCGCGCTCCTGCACCTCCTCGTCATCGAATGTCAGCTCAGCGTAGGCGTCGACCGAGACCGGCGTCTTCGGGACTGGCCCGCCCTGCTCCACGTCGATGAAGTGCCTGCGCAGCTTGTCGACGTAGCCCTACTGGTGTAGCCACAGCTTCCTGGTTGGCCTATCGCGCACGATCTCCAGCCCAAGGTACTTCACCACCAGCGAGATCTCACGCAGCTCGAAGGCGGCCTCTAGCAGCTCCTTCAGCTCCTTCAGCATCGCGGTGCTACTGCTGGCAGCGAGCAGGTCGTCGACGTAGACTAGCACCCAGCAAGTCACATCGTCGTCGCCGGCCTTGAAGTCGAGCGCCTCATCGACCTGGCTCTTCTTTCAGCCAGCACCTAGCAGCACACCGTCGAGAGCCCTGTACCACAGCACTGGCGACTGCTTCAGCCCGTAGGGGCTCTTCAGTAGCTTACACACCCGGCCGGTCAGATCGTCGAAGTAGTCTGGCTGGTACATGTAGAGCACCCTGTCGAGCTTGCTCTACAGGAAAGCGTTCTCCATGTCGAGCTGCATCAGGTTGAGGTCGAGAATGGCAACGATGCTAAGGAAGTTTCTCAGCGTGACGTAGCTACTCACCGGCGAGTACGTCTCGTCGTAGTCGGCGCCGTACACCTGCGTGAAGCCCTTCACGACCAGCCTCGCCTTCTTGCGCTCGACGGTGTCGTCAATGCGGTACTTGGTCGTCAACACCCACCGGTTCTTCATGATGTTCACCCCGCATGGGCGTTCGACCAGCTCCCAAGTGCCCATGCCGATGAGGCTGCGGATCTCTTCTTCCATGGCAGCCTTCACCATCTTGCCCTTCCAGCTCGCCAACGCCTCCTTCACCGTCATCGTGGTGATGTCCCAGCAATGTTTAGGGTCGGCATACACGTCTCGGTCCAGCTCAGGCAGTTCTTCATCCTCCTCGGCGTCGCCGTACAACAGGTCTTCGTCGACCTCGTCGTTCACCATGGTAAAGGCAGCTGGTGGTAGGCAGGCATGAAAGCTCAGGCGCTCCAGCGGCCGTCGAGCTCGACCTGTGCGTCGCAACTCAGGCTTTGTGATCGGCACCTCCACCACGTCGCTGTTGGTGGAATCCTCACCCGCCGACTGCTCCCCATCCTCGTTGACGTCCTCTTCATCAACCAGCTGCTTCAACCATTTGACTGGCTGCTCGCCTGCTGCTGACTTCGACAGCTCCCCTGTCGACCGCCCTGGCTGCTGCTCCCCTGTCGACTGCACCCGTACTATTGCCTCCTGTTCGACCGACTCCCCTATTTGGTGCTCCCCTGCCGTCGACGGCTTTCGGTCCTGGTCGACGAGCTTGGCGCCTTGTTGATCGCCGGTGATGCCACTGGCCGGCACCACAGGCGACGCTTCAAGGCTCCCCTCATCGGCGGTGGTCGACATAGGTGTCGACGCAGGTCGATCTGCGACGGGGGTGGGGGGAGCAAGAACAGGGGGAGGTGGAAGAACCTCCACAACATCCTCATCAGCAGGCTCGTCGACTTTGGCGAGCAATGGAACCGTCGCCGTTGAGGTGTCCATCGGCGGATGTGCCTGCGTCCGCCCCGACACCGGCCCATATTTCGCCTTTCACACTTCCAGCGACAGCGTCTCGCAGAAGATCACCTCGGCCGACGTGACTACCTTGTTGTCGGTCAGGTCTAACACCTCCCAGCCCTTGCTCTCCGGCAACACACCAGGTGAAGCCCCCAGCGAGCTTTCAGCGCCAGCTTCCCATCGGGCTGCTGCTCGGGAATCATGAATTGCACCATGTAGCCCCACACCTGCGCCAGTGTGAGGTCGGGGTTCTTCCGGTCAGCAGCTGGTACGGCGGCGTCCCTGGCGGCGTCGTCGACCACTCCAAGCAGTTGCGCACCCAGACAACTTGTCGAAGAGCAAGGTGCTACCAGTGGTGCTGCACACCCATGTGCAGCAGATTTTCCGCACGGACTCAATGACCGTGCGCATCTCCCGCTCAGCCATGCCGTTCTGCTGCGGAGTGTAGGGGCACGTCAGGTCGTGGACGATGCCCATCTTATCGACAAAGTTGGTGAAATCCTTTCCAAGGAACTCCCCTCCCCGGTCTGAGCAAAGCGACAACACCAACTTCTTTGTCTACCGTTCCACCAGCACCAGCCACTTCTGGAACTCCCGCAGCACGTCGCTTTACTTAGCGACCGGCCTTTCCCCCACGAACCGAGTTTGGCGATCCTTCAGCAGTAGAAAGTACAAGCTGCCACCCTTGGCAGCCACCCGAAATGGCCTGAACACGTCAATGTGCACGATAGCCAGTGCCTCCTCGGCGTCCGAGCCCTTGTCAGGGAAGGTGTGTCGCGCCAGCTTTCCTCCGAAGCACGAGACACATGGCGGGTCTGCTCTGGTCGACGGCGTGATGTTGAGCCCAATAGCAACTTCATGCTTCACCGAGCTCTTGATCATGTCGACACCGACGTGTGCAAGCCTCGCATGCAACCGATCAGGGGTCGACTTTGTCGCCGAGACAATCGTCTGCAAAGCCACCACCTCGGTCGACGCCGACCGCGTCGAGCAGGGGCGAAGGTCGGTGCAGAGGACTCGTCCGGTGTAGCGGGCTCGACCGAGCACCTCCCCGGTCGCGGCGACAAGCAGTATCTCGTCGCCATCGTCCTGCAACTGCACTCCACTCTCCTTCAGTTGGCTAGCTCACAGCAGTTTCGCCTGTACGTCCGGAACGTAGAGCACGTCGGGGATGAGGACCTGCTTCCTAACCTCCCCTTGTAGAACGACGGTTCCGCGACCGTCAACAGGCTGCAGCGCCTCGTTAAATCCACGCACATGCTTCACTCTGTCGCTCGGCGCCATGTCGACGAAGACCGCCTTCGTTCCCATCAGGTGGTGGGAGCACCCGCTGTCGAGCAGCACCGCCAGCCTCCGATGCCAGCAAGACTGTCGGCTCCATCCGCATCCGCATCTCAGCCAAGATCCGTCGAGCACGGCTGCAGTAGTCCCTCGTCGACTCCTGCTCGCCCATCCGAATGTGTGTCATCTTCTCCTCCAGCTGTTCGGTTTACATGTTGTCCCTGACCTGGTACGTCGACAGGATGAATTGCCATGCCTAGTGACCAGCATCCAGTCGCTCTTGACAGCTCCTAAGCGCAAGCTGCACCACCAGCGAGCAGCACCTCGAGATGACCATGAAGGTGAGCAAGTGAGCCGCACGAAACTCCTCGCGCAGCTTGACATCGTCCACGGGCGGGATTGGCACTATGCCATCGGCGAAGCCCTTCAGCCCGGCGACCTCCAGCAGAGGTTCTATCGACTCCCTCCAGGTGATGAGGTCCCGTCGACCTTGCTCTGGTGCGACGGTGATCCGGTCCGGTGAGAACTTGAAGTAGCCATACGCCGGTGCAATCCCGCCCGCCGTCACATGCGTCGTCACCGAGAGAGCTCTCCACCGCTTTGTAGAGGAGATCGACGTTGACCATCCACGTTGGCACGCCAGCTGCCTGCAGCTGCCGTCGACCACTGCATTCGCGCCTGAATCCCGTCGACACCACCGTCGACCTTGATCACCCCTCTCTGCAACGTGCCTTCACTGCCGATGACTCATGCACCACCGTCGACCTCGTCGTCGACGCCACCTTCGTTGTGCACCGGTCAAGGAGATGCAGGACGGGAAGGGTGTTCCGTCGCCCACTGCGTCCGGATGCCCAACTTGACGATCAGCAAGGGGATCGTCATGTACTTGCCATTTGCGTGGCGTTTCCTCGCATCAGCCAAGCGTGCCTCCAAGGTGTCCGCTACACCCGCATCAGCTATGGGGTCGATCATGGTGGCTATCGCTGCTACTGGCCTACGAACGACCTAGTGGGTGCAAAAGTCAGCTCCTATCTGAAGGTCGCGTGTTTGATCCATGCTTACCGCACCATGCGAAGAGTCACTCTACCATGGTAGCTAGACTACAGGGATTGGCACGAACTACTGGGAGTGATCGTTGCTTTGCTCAGTTCCTTGGTGCTTGCGCATTCACGGGAGAAATCGGCAAGAGTTTCCACTAGGCAAAGTCGACCTACCCCTTGGTCGACGGACCCCTTCCGTCGACCGGAACTGTCAGCGGTTGTCGCCGAGCTCCCCCCGTCGACCGCTGCTCATTTGTCAGGTCGACAGACTACTCTGTCGACCTCCTAGTTGAACTAGAGGTCGACAGATTGCTCCGTCGACCTTCCAGTCGACCTGCAAGTCGACGGACTGCTCCGTGGACCTCCCGGTCGATCTGCAGGTCGACAAACTGCTCCGTCGACCTCCCGGTCTAACTGCGCCTCTTGGTCGACGGCCCACCCGTCTCCCAGACTAGTCAGTTGCAGCTGTCGAGCTCCCTGGTCGACAGCAACACCACAGCGGTCCCCTGCGGCTCGATGAAGCCTGTCGAGCATCTCTCCCACTGTGAACGGTCGGCTGCTACTCTAGTACATCCGACCAAGTCGCCGGTGTTGCCCAAGTGAGGGCGGGGCCAACATTCCACTCTCGTTATACCCGACCACTAGGTTGGCTCCGCCCAAGCGAGGACGGGGCCACACCCAACTCCCGTTAACACAAACGAGGCCCTCAACTCTCACGGGTGCCATGCAAATCTAGCACTTTAAATGGTTGAGATGCACCAAGCGTAGCCCGGAATATTCAGGGCATTAAGGAGAAATGCCCTTACTTCGACACCCTGCTCCGCACAGGTCTACGCAGTCCTGAAACATTTGACATGGCTATTTCATTATCAGAAATTCAGCTGCCATTTCGCTAGTTGGATAGTAAGTGAGTTGCCGATTTCATTTTTTACGAAGAAGTAACGCACGGCGATGTGTTTTGTGCGGTAGACAAAGACGGGCTTGTTTGCAATCTTGATCGTGCTCTGGTTGTGTAACTTGAAATACTCATTCATCGTAATCTTCGTTTCCTGTAGGAGCTCCGTGAGGTAGAGCCTTTCGCGAACTGCTGCACTTACTGCAATGAACTAGGCTTCTTCTAACGAAAGGGCGATGAGCTCATGCTTCTACGAGTTTGAAGAGATGGTTCCCGCAAGCTCGAGCTTGAAAATGAAGCCTGTGCGGGAGCTCATGCTACCTGCATCCCCTACGTGGTTAGCATCCATGTAGTCGGTAAGTTGCAGAGTAGCCGTCAAGTTCGCGTTGTAGGTGAGGCCGACGTCAGGTCTAGAGATGAAGTATTGTAGGGTGCATCGTAGGTCCGCCATATTCTCCCCTTCAGGTTGGCGCAGGTACTGGGCGAGGTGGCTAGTAGCGTACGATAGGTCACGGCGGCATGTGACAGCGGCAAAGAGCAGACACCCAAGCTGCTGCTGGTAGAGACGATGATCGGCAGCGGATAGTAGGGTGGTGTCGGACTCGTGGTTAGGAGGAGGGATGCTTAAGGGAGTTGTGATGCCGGTGGGAGCGATGCCCAACTACTTGGCGAGTGTCTCGGCGTACTTCATGGCAGATAGATGTAGCTCCACGTTGCCCTCGGTGTAGAGCAGATTGTCCACGTAGGCGACGAGCAGGATGAAGCTACCGTGGGACTCGAGGCGGCACATCCCCTGATCGTTGGGAAGCTGCTGGGGACTGAGTTCGATGAGCATAGGCGCCACAGGCGCGGTGCCTGCTTGATCCCGTAAAGGGACTTATGGAGGAGGCATACAGCATCACCGTCCTCTTTAAATGTGTGCGACTGCTCGACGTAAGTGATTGCGTTGACGATTGCATCTAGAATTGCGTTGGACACGTCACTCTGGCAAAGGTTGCACTGCTTCACGGCTGCTACGCAGATGAGGATTCGCATGAAGGTGTAATGTGCGACAAGTGCGATTGTTTTGTCGTGGCCAACAAATTGGGTTTGCTTCAAAGCTGCGAACGGTCCATCGTGCCGTCCGCATGTATCTTGATCCTGAAAACCCATTTTCCCATAAGAAATTTCCTTCCCTTTGCGTGTCATTGTAGTACCAGCTTCCAGGTGCCGCGCCGTTGAAGAACAGCGACTTCTGCGGCCATGGCTGCTCTTCATTTCTCGGCATCGGGCCCACTCAGGTCCTGGAGAATGGTGGTGGGCTCAACCAGTTGCTGGTTATCGTGGATAGCTACGGCAAGGCCCAGGATGCAAAGTCCGGAGAGGTTGGATTCGGGTGTCTTGGTAACTTTTGTTGTGTGATGCTATCATATGCATTCACGTCTGTCTGCCTCCCATCATATGTTCGTGCGTTGCATGCATGGTGTGAGCATGTGCAAGAATTTGTGTTTGGTGTGGTTTGGATTATTTGAGTGACTCCTCCGCTCAAGAGCAATCCGACGAACCAAGAATCGCCGCGATCGAAGCAAGAACGAGAAAGATATGATCGTTCGAAGTTTTGATTGTGATGCGGCGACTATGGGAATTTGCGGGTTGACTCAATATGGGATATAAAATTTTGGGGGATGGGAAATTCGTCCCCATCACTGTAGATGATGCCAAGTGGTTGGGAGATGCCAAACCAGGTTGGCAAGTGTGGACAAGTTGGGTAAGGTGGATGGCATGGGTTGAGAAAGTGACAAAGGTCAAAGTTGGGGTGCCTATAGGGAGGGAAAGTGTGTCCTTATGGATTTTTCTTGGTTTGGGCCTCCTTGGGGACCTTCTCTCGCGTCCTCCTCTTCCCTCCTACCTGGTTCAATGCTGCTCAAACTTTCTTGTGTGGATCTTGTGAGATAATTGTGATTGAGTTAAGTTTCTATGGCAACCTACCCCCTAGTGCGCCGAAATTCATAACTCCAATTATACTCCATTTGATACGATTCAAATTGGGAAAGATAGCCACGGTCAAGGGCAGCAAAGAACTCGAGTTTGAAAACATTCTAACTGTGAGCTTTTCGTCGACAACGTTTCTTGTGAAGTCGATAGTTCTCTCCAGAATTTTGGTCCAACAATTTTGAGTTATTTCGGCCCGTCCTTAGTCTCTAACAACGTCGTCCACGTCGTCATCGTCGCCGGGGATGTCACGAATAGTGTTAGGAGAGGGGCTGCAATCGGGGTCTTCCTCCATGGATGAATGCATTGCTGCACTTGCATATTCATGCTGTGCTTGCACTGCTTCGTATTGATCATTTCGGCCGGAAAGAATCTTGCTGTGCCGAACCCCTCTGTAAAGGGTACAATGGGAGCCTCTCCTCCGGTTGGCTCCTCGGAATGCTCTCCAACCACGTCAACTTCATCCTGATCGCTTGCGTAGCTCTGCTTGTGAGAATCAACGAGAATGTACGAACTATGAAAGAGTTGGGTACAAGTACTAACCCTAATTGGGTTGTACCCCTTATGGGCTACCCCACTATAGCCTACACAAAATGCATAAGCTATGATGTTCTAACACACCCCCATAGGCAAAGTGGGGGAGAACAAGGGGTAACAAGACCAGTCAAGCAAAGCAAAGCAAGCTCAGGGTGGATCACAAAGTCACCACACATTCCGAGCACAAGGTCAAGGCCACAAGGCCAGTTCACATGCAGGAGTACATATATATATAAAAGGCTAGACAAGCAAGAGCAGGTGTATATATATATGTAACAGTACAAGCAAGGTCAAGAGGTGAGCAAGTGAGGCAAGGCAGGCACAAGTCCCAGCTGAGTACAAAAGCGCTGATGATCACAAGGCGCAAGCGCCTTGGTGAAGATATCAGAAGTGTTGGCCTCAAAGGCCACGTACGCAAGACGCAGCTAACCACGCTGCTGCAGCTCACGAGCAAGAAAGTAGCGGAGAGCAATATGCTTCGTTCTGTGCTCTAGTCGCTGCTCCCAACACAAGGCCAGCATGGCCTTGTTGTCTACGTACAGCACTGGAGGAGAACGAGGCGGCTCTCCTAGGTCAGTCAGCAGGTAGGTGAGCCAGCGAAGCTCCCGAGCAGCCATGGCTCCTGCATAGATCTCAGCCTCACAACTGGAGCCGAGAACAGAAGACGAGCGAGTAGCCCGCCACGAAACAGAGCCGGAACCAAGGCTGAAGGTGTAACCCTGTGACAACCGCTGCGTAGCCTGGTCGTCAGCCCAAGAAGCGTCTGCGTGCCCAGTGAGGACCACTGGACTCCGCCCTCCAAGCACTAGCCCCATGCCCGACGTACTGCACAAGTAGCGCAACACCCTCTTCGCTGCAGCCATGTGCTCTGGTCTGTGTCTCCCAGGAGCAACATAGTGTGCTAGAATGCTAAGAGGGTATGCAAGGTCATGTCGTGTGCAGGTCATCAGGCACATGAGGCAGCCAACAAGCTCTGGGTACGGGCCACTCGACTCTATGGACTCATCCAAAGGCAGAGCTGAGAGCGAGTGGCGAGTAGGCCGAGGTGTGGCCTGAGGCGAGGAGTACGTGAAGCGGAAGCGCTGAAGGACCTCCTGCACCATGTGTGACTGAGTCAGGGTAATGGTGCGGCGTGCTTTGTCCCGGGTGATCTGCAAGCCAAGGTAGCTGCGCAGTTCACCCAGGTCAGTGCACGTGTGTCTCTTCTGCAGCTTGGACTTCACGTGGGCGAGTCCAGCAGTGTCAGCTGTCGCAAAGACCAAGTCGTCGATGTACACGAGGATTTAGAACGGCGGCAGAGAAGTGTCGGTGCGCAGAAACAGCGACGGGTCGGCAGTAGAGGGAGCAAACCCAAGAGCCGCAAGTGTAGTCCTCAGTGTGTCGTGCCACTCACGCGGTGCCTGGCGGAGACCGTAGACTGGCCGCCGGAGGCTCCACTGGGTGCCAGGAGGAAAAGTCCCAGTGAAGCCAGGTGGGCGGCGCAGCCTGATCTCCTCGTGCAGGCTGCCCTGCAGGAAAGCAGTGCTGAAGTCAAGAGAGTGTAGCTCGTAGTCACGGTGAGCAGCAGCGTGCAGCAGTACCCGAAGAGTGGTCATCTTCGGGGTGGGAGAGAAGGTCAGAAAGAAGTCAACTCCCTGCCGCTGACTGAAGCCACGAGCCACGTAACGCGCCTTGAAGACAGGCGGAGAACCCGGCGGTCGCTTCACCCTAAAAATCCACATGCCACTGACGATGTTCGCCCCAGGAGGGGGAACGTCGTCAACGTAGGTACCTGTGGACTTCCAGGAAGCCATCTCTGCGTCCATAGCTGCCTGCCACTGAGAGGAGTAGGGACCCTCTATCGCCTCCGCGTAAGAGCGCGGAGTCGGGATGTCAAGTGCATCCGGGTCTCCCTCTGGGGTAAGCAGTACGGACACGAGATGAGGTGAAGCAGCGGCCAAGCACTGGAACTCCTCCTGCCTGTCATCAAGGACGTCCGTGCCAAGGGCACACTCACCCCCGACGGACGGAGGACAGACAGACTCAGACTCTGCAAAAAGATTGGCGGCGTAGTCTAGGCGACAGCGAGCAGCAAAGTCGACGAGCTCAGCAACCAGGGAAGATGCAGTAGTGGGCTCAAAGGAAGGGTCAGTGACAAGACTAGCAAGGAGACGCGTGACAGTAGGACTGGCAGCACGAAGAGAGTCCGACTCCAGGTCGGCAAGAGCAGGAAGAGAAGACTCAGGAGGAGAAGGTAAAGGGGCACGCAGAGGAGCAGAGGACATCACGCAGAGGCATCCGGTGCATGCCAGGGACAGGAGGAGGACACTCACGCGAGCTGCGACCACTAGTGTGAGTAGCACGGACAGGCGACGCAGGGCGAGACGCAGGCTCACGACGCTCTGCAAGACCTCTAGTAGGACTAGTGTAGGGAGAAGGAGCAGGCAGTGGGGAGGCCGCCTGTAACTGTAACTGTGACAGGACAGGTTGTGGACACTCTAAGGGAGGAGGAGGACCAGTAGAAGGCGGGAGACCAAGAACCTGCTGAAGGAGCGGAAAGAAGTACGGCCGAGGCCGCGCGGCGACTCCAGACACAGCAAGGACAGCACCAGTACCTCCAGCGGCAGCACCAGCACCAGCAGCACCTCCAGCTCCAGTACCTCCAGCAGCACCAATAGCACACCAAGCAGGACCGCCTCCAGGACCGACAGAAGTAGCCTTCGCGCCAATACCCTCAGCAACTCCAGCTCGAGAAGTACCCGCAGGCCCAGCAGCTCCAGTACTCCAAGTACGAGCACCTCCGGGACCCGCGGCACCAGCACCCTCAGCAGCAGCAGAACCTCCAGTACCCGCAGCACCTCCAGCTCCAGCAGCACACCTCCAGCGCCGAGAAAACCACTCACGCAGCTCCTGTGGAGAGAGTGGCTTCCGGCGAGACGAAGCACCCGGAGAACCGCCAGGCACAGCACCGCCAGACGCCACACGAGCAGGCCCAGCTCCCTCAGGCTCCGCACCCCCAGGCTAAGCACCTCCAGGTGTAGCAACCCCAGGCTCAGCACCCCCAGGCTCAGCACTCCCAAGTGTAGCACCCCCAGGCTCAGCACCCCCCGGCTCAGCACCCCTAGACTCAGCACCCCCAGGCTCAGCACCCCAGGCGTAGTACCCTCAGGCTCAGCACCCCCAGGCGTAGCACCCACACGCTCAGCACCCCCACAGGCAGCACCCCCAGGCTCAGCACCCTCAGCAGCACCAGAGTCACCAGCGACCTCGACAGGCTCAACAGCGTCTACCTGGGACACACCTGGAGGGGCAGGACCCTGAGGGGGGAGGGGGTCTACCGGGGGGGGACCTGGCACAAGGAAGAGCGGTGGCGGGGGGAGGGACGGAGAGCGTTAGGGGAAGAGACGGTAGTAGGGGACCGACTCGTTGAACGTGACGTCCTGGGAGGACAGAACACGGCGAGAAGTGGGGTGGTAGAACCGCCACCCTGGCGCGTCAGGGGGGAAACCCAGGAAGACGCAAGGAGCAGCACGAGGGGACAGCTTGTCCGCAGACAAGTCATGGACAAACGCCCAAGATCCCCAGACACGGAACGCAGACGCATCGCCAACCTTCCCCGTCCACAGCAAAGCTGGGGAGGTCTCTAGCATGGAGACCCTGGGCTGAAGGTTGATCTGATGCGCCGCGTACCGGACCGCAAACGGCCACAGAAAACGGGGGGCAGCCGCATGCATCATGGACGTACGGGCGACGTCCATGAGCATGTCAATGTGGCGCTCAGCAATCCCATTTTGCTGTGGAGAGTCTGTAAGTGTGAAGGTCTGGTGGATGCCTCGTGCATGACAGTAGGCTCGTAGAAGGCCAGAGGAGAACTCTCCGCCTCTGTCAGAGTGCAGACGCAGAATAGGAAAGTCCGAGCCGAAGCTCCGCTTGAGCTGGAGACGAGCTGCGCGGATCCAGTCGATCAACACCTCCGTGACATCACCCTTGCTACGCAAGGGGAAGACTGTGGTGTAACGCGAGTAGTCGTCAACCACCAGCAGGAAGTAGCGCTCGTGACCCTGTCCACGGACGCGGGCCGGGCCCCACACGTCCATGTGAAGCGTCTGCAGCGGGGCCTCTGTCGGAGGAAACTGGGAGGAGTGAGGGGCAGCCCGCTGCCGCCCCTCGACACAGGGGACGCAGGTAGGGCCAGGCCCCGGAGGAAGGGGAGGGAGGGACCGGGGAAGACCAGAGACAAGGACACGAGAGGCCATGCTTCGGAGACGAAGCAGGGAGGGGTGACCAAGGCGGTGGTGCCAGAGGAGAGTCTCGTGAGACAGGAGGCGACACGAGCAGGGGGCAGACTCAGGACCAGACCTGGACGCTGCAGCAAACACCTGACTCGACGCAGCTACCTGACTAGACGAAGTGACTGGAGGAGACTCAGTGGTCACTGTGTACAGGCTCGACCCCGGCCGACGTGTAGACATGGCCAGGTGTCGGCCTGTCCGAGGGTCCGTGCAGTGGGTCACCTGCTGACTCGTAGGAGTGAACTGGTGAACCCCTGCATCCTGCAGGTTAGTACCACTCACCAAGTTCGTAGAGAACGAGGGGAGGTAAAGACCAGACAAGGTGCCAGAGGGGGCCGCCGGACACGAAAGGACAGTGGAGAAGTGAGCAAGGACAGGACCCCTAGAGGGGTCTGCCAAAGAGACTGCAACTGGCCGACCAAGCGGCGTGAGTGTGGTGCGGTCTCGAAAGTAGGAGCGAGAAGCCCCCGAGTCAAGAGTGAAGGTGTGGGAGGCCGAAGCCGACGTAGTACCTGAGAGCGCAGACTCACTAGCACTTGTGGAAGCAGACACACCAGCACCTAGAGCAGCAGCCTCGCTAGTACCTGGAGCAGCAGCCTCACTAGCACCTAGAGCAGCAGTCTCAATGCCGGGGTCGGGCGGAAAACACCGGTAACAGTCACCCTAGACAGCTCGCCCTAGCGAGGGATCTCAGTGGTCTCAGGGAATAATCACTAATAGTCACAGCATACATGGCAGCAAGGATAGCATCAAATTCAAGATCAAAGATAGCTACTCCCGCCCTAGACAGCTCGGCCTAGCGAGGGATCTCAGTGGCCTCTGGGAACTGGTGACGCCAAGCGCCCGTCAGGCGGCCAAAGCAGCGCTGAGTGGAGTGCGCACCCCCGCACTTCTCACCAGCTCGGTCGCCGGTGCGGAGAACATAGGTGCAGGGACCGGTACCCCCACCGCGCTGACGCGCCGCGTACTACTCACGAAGCTGCTGAGGGGACAGGGTCTCCCGACTGCGCTGCTGCTGCTGGCGCGGACCACCACCGGAGCCACTCCTTTGTGAAGGGCCGCGACCTTCTCCTCCTCCTCCGCCACCGCCTCCTCCACCGCCACCACCTCCGCCACCTCCGCTCCCACCGCCACCGCCGCCGCCGCCTCCGCCTCCACTTCCGCCACCGACACCTCCACCCCCGCCACCACTCCCACCACCACCCCCACCCCCTCCACTGCCTCCACCACCACCTCCGCCACCCCCACCAGCCCCTCCAATGCCCTTGTCCCCCTTGCCCTTGCCGGTGCGGCGTTTCCCACTAGGGGCAGACGCAGCGTCGACCGACTCGAAACCAACGAGGTCGGCCGCAGCAGCAGAGGCAACAGAGGGCAAGAGGGGGGAGGATGAACACCCCTCAAAGACGGGGGTGCGAGGGTCACCACGAGAGGCTCCTACAGCGACTATGCTCTTCTCTACTGCTAGGAGGACCTTCTCGAGGAGGTCAACGGTGAGAGTGGTGGGGCAAACTGAGAGGAAGTGGTCCCTGACTACGCGGAGAGAGTCAGGGAGCCGGGTGACTATGTAGTAGAGGGTGATGTACATGGGGGGGGAGTTCTTGGCGCAGAACTCAGCAGGAAGCGCAGCGCGGTAGCGAGTGTCACTAGTGCGGAGGTGCGTAATGAGGTTAGCGACTGTGGGAAAGGCAGCAAGGTCATGGAAGAGGTACGGTAGCATGAGGCGGCTCAGTGCAGCAGTGGTAGGGGAGGATTAGCGTGCAACTACAGCGTCGTACAAGGCCTGAGCACTCTTGTACTGGCTAAAGTGCGCACGCTCAGAGGTAGGCAGGTGGCGACGCACAGCAAGACGTGCAGCAGCATCGCGTGTGGCCCAGTCTGAGCGAACAGTGGCGTCAGCATCAGCAGCAGGGGCAGGAGAGGCACCAGAGGTGAGGTCAAAGAGGGAGAGACCGTCTGCCCTATCGCACTGTAGGAAAAGCTGCAGGTCATCTACCCAGACGTCAAAGTCAATGGCCCGACCCTCAGCGTCAAAAGCGAGGACACTAGGGGTAGCCATGACAGCAGTAGACTAGCAGCGCGAACAGTGGGGTAAGGGCAGTGCAGTGACAGAGGCGCTGCTCTTACCGGACAGGACGGCTCGAGCGGCTCGGCGGCTCGGCGGCTCGGCGGCTCGGCGGCTCAGGAGGAACTGCAGCTCAGCGGCTCGGCGACTCGGGCGGCTCGGGCGGCCCGGTGGCAACTGCGGCTCGGCGACTCGGCGGCTCGGGCGACTCGGGCGGCTCGGCGGTACGGTGGCTCGGCGGCAACTGCAGCTCGGCGTGCTGCGCCCTTGCAGCTCGGGCAGCTCAGGTGGCGTGGCGGCTCGGGCGGCTCGGGTGGCGCTGGCGGCTCGGCAGTAGCTCGGCGGCGCCGGCGGCTCGGTGGTGACGGCGGGGCCGCGTGAAGGCGGGGCCGGGGCCGGGAAGGGCAGCGCCGGGGCCGAGAAGGGCAGCGTCGGGGCCGCAGGGGTAGGGGACGGGGCCAGCAGAGGCGGGGCCGGGTCGGGAAGGGCTGCGTCGGGGCCGGGAAAGGGCGGCGTCGGGGCCGCGGGGTAGGCGACGGGGCCAGCAGAGGCGGGGCCGGGTCGGGAAGGGCGGCGTCGGGGCCGGGAAAGGGCGGCGCCGGGGCCGCGGGGTAGGCGACGAGGCCGCAGGGCGGCGGATCGGGGCCGGGAAGGGTGGCGCCGGGGCAAGGAAGGACAACGCCGGGGCCGCAGGGCTAGGCGACGGGGCCAGCAGAGGAGGGGCCGGGTCGGGAAGGGCGGCGTCGGGGCCGGGAAGGGCAGCGCCGGGGCCGTAGGGTAGGCGACGGGGTCGCTAGGGCGGCGGATCGGGGCCGGGAAGGGCGGCGCCCGGGCCGCAGGAGTAGGCGACGGGGCCGCGAGGGCGGCGCGACGCAGCCGCTAGGGCGGCGAGACGGGATGGGGCCGCGAGGGCGACGCGACGGGGCCGCTAAGGCGGCGCGACCGGGTCAAGAGAGGGGAGCGCAACTCAGGCAGGGGCTGAGCGCGCTCCGGGCAGGAAAAAAAAATCGAATCGGTGGGCCCTTGGAACAGTTCCCACAGGGGAACCTGCTCTGATACCATGTGAGAATCAACGAGAATGAATGAACTATGAAAGAGTTTGGTACAAGTACTAACCCTATTTGGGTTGTACCCCTTATGGGCTACCCCACTATGCGCCGACTTTAGGGTGGCGCCGACTTCAGGGAGGTCGACCTAGGAAGTTGACCTGCGGAGGGCGTCAACTTGGTGACGCCAACTTGGGGGTAGCCGACTTGGGTGGTCGGCTGATAGGACTGCTGGTCGACCTGGCGGTTGGTCGACCAGACCTGCTGGTCGACTTGCTGGTGGTCGACCTGACCTGGTGGTCGATGAAGGAGGGGCCGACCTCATCGTCCGCATCAGCAAGCTCACCGACCTTGGCGAGCAAAGGCAGCGTCGCCGTCGAGGTATCGGTCGGCGGGGTGGTCGGCGCCCCGCCCGACGCTGGCCCGTGCTCCGACTTCCACACCTTCAGCATCAAATCCTCGTAGAACACCACGTCCGACGTGGTGACCACCCGGTTGGCGTCGATGTCGAGGAGCTCCCAGCCCTTGCTCTCCGTCGACACACCGAGGTGAAGGCCCCACCTGGCCTTCGGCTGCAGCTTCCCACCACGCTGCTGCTCGGGGACTAGGAACCGTGCCATGCAGCCCTACACCTGTGCCAGTGACAGGTCGGGCTTCTGCCTGGTGAGCAGCTGGTACGGCGTTGTCCTCGGCGGCAGCGTCAACCTCTCAAGGCAGTTGTGGACCAGTGGTGCTGCACGCCCATGTGCAGCAGCATCGTTCGCACCGACTCTACCACCGTCCTCATCTCCCGCTCCGCCATGCTGTTCTGCTGTGGGGTGTACGGGCAGGTTCGGCCGTGGACGATCCCCTTTCCGTCCACGAAGTTGGTGAACTTCTTCCCAAGGAACTCCCCTCCCCGGTCTGAGCGCAGCATCAGCACCGACTTCTTCACTTGCCTCTTCACCAACACCAGCCACTTCTGGAACTCCAGCAGCACATCCAACTTCTTGGCGACCGGCCTCACCCATACGTAGCGGGTCTTGCGGTCCTTCAGCAGCAAGAAGTACAAGTTGCCGTGCTTGGCAGCCACGCGGAACGGCCCGCACAGGTCGATGTGCACGACGGCCAGCACATCGTCGGCGTCGGAGCCTTGGTTGGGGAAGGTGTGCCATGGCAGCTTCCCGCCGACGCACGAGACACACGGTGAGTCGGCGCCCGTCGTCGACTTGAGGTCTAGCCCAGTAGCGACCCCGTGCTTTGCTAAGCTCGGTATGGTGTCCATGCGGACGTGCGCAAGCCTTACATGCATCCTGTCTGGCGTCGACTTCGTCTTCGAGGCAATTGCCCGCAGGGCCACAACCTTCGGCGTAGGCGACGTCGACCTCGTTGAGCAGGGACGCAAGTCGGTGCAGAGGACACGCCCGGAGTACGTCGCCCGACCGAGCACCTTTGGAGCTACCGAGATGAGCAACATCCCGTCGCCATCCTCCTGCAGCTTCACGCCATTCTCCTTCAGCTGGCCAGCCGACAGCAGATTCGCTCGCACGCCCGGAACGTAGAGCACGTCGGGGATGAGCACCTGTTTCCGGTCTCCCCTTGCAGAGTGACAGTGCCGCGGCCCTGGACGTCCTGCAACGCCCCATTGAAGCCGCGCACGTGTTTCACGTTGCCACTTGGCCCCAAGTCGTCGAAGGCCTCTTTCATCCCCATCAGATGGTGGGAGCAGCCGCTGTCAAGCAGGACCACCGACAGGTTCGCCTGCACAGCTGCCGCCACTGCCTGGAAGTCCTCGCCAGCCTCCGGCGCCATCGAGACGGTCGGCTCCACGACGCCGATCAGCGAGCACGACGCCTCCTTGTCGTCTCGCCCCTTGCCGCCAGCAGAGGAGTCGGCGTCCTTCGCCGAGGTCGACTTGGTCGACTTCGTCTCCTTTGGCGTCGTCGTCGTCGGAGTCAGTGCGGTCGGGCCACTCGAAGGAGAGGTGGTCAGGGTTGCCGCACAGCTAGCACTCCCGACGTCGACCTCCTCCTCTTCGACCGTTGTCCTTGGTCGACTTCTTCTTGTCGACTTCCTTGGTCGGCTTCCAGCCACTGCTACCACCGCCGCCAGACTGTTTGTGCTGCCCCGGTCGGCCTCCTTGTTTCGCCAGACTGTCCGTGCTGAAGTTTGCCTGCGCTAAGAGCTCCTGAGACCGCTCCGCCTCCTGCATCGCCTCGTCCTCAAGGATGTACGAGGTCAAGTTGTCCTCGTTGAGTGTCGTCCTTGTGCTCGGCGCCATTGACCGCTTTAGGAGGTTGTGATTGCTCAAAAGTCCCTGCATGACGTGGGTGACGGACGATGCCGTCGAGTACTGCGCGCCGGCCATCCTGATGGTGGCGAGAATTCGCCTGGCCTGGTTGTAGTAGTCGGTCGCCGTCTCCTCGTCGCCCATACGCAGGTGTGTCAGCTCTCCCTCCAGCTGGGCGATGAACAGGTCGTTGGTGACTAGGTAGGTCGACTTAATGAAGTGCCACGCCTGGTGGCCGGCGTCGAGGTACTCCAGACACCACTTCAAGGCGATCTGCACGCCCGGCGAGCAGCATCGCGAGATGACCATGAAGATTAACAGTTGCACTGCGCGGAACTCCGCACATAAGTCGGGGTCGTCTGGCGCCGCCACAGTACCTCGAGCAAAGTTGATCAATCCGGCCATCTCCAGCTGGGGCTCGATGGCTTCCTTCCAGGTGAGTATGTCTTGTCGACCAACGAGCGGCGGGGTGACCAAGATCATGTCCGCCAGTCACCTGGGTCGCCTGTCACCTGGGTTGCCGGGGTGCACAGCAAGGTTGACAGCCTGTCAGCGTTGCGTAGATGATTTGCGCCTGCGCTGCCAAAAGGCGGCTTCCCAACTGAGCAAGTCGATGGCGCGCCAATGCTGCAGCAAAGCGGCTGTCCAATGTTGCACCCGCAGATGACAGCAGTGCACACGCGCGCACCTACTTTGCAAGTGCCTGCGGACTGTTGGCCCGATGTGCACCATCACGTGTCCGTTGGCTGTTCTCTGCGCCTGATTAGCCACATCGACCTCGGGATACCAGCCCGAAGTCACCTTCGCCATCGCAGCATCGACGACGCTTGCATGCCTCCGTAGAACCTTGCCGAGCGGGTTACCTGGTCGACTGGGTCGACCATCCGACACCCTGGTCGACGACCTCTCTTGTCGACCACTTCTTCCATCGAAGAACACCCTGGTTGACGTCCGACGACCAACTCGGTCAACAAAAGCCATCGAACTCCCATCTTCGACGGCCTCTCAAAAGTCCCATGCAGGTCGACGAATTGCTTCAACGAACTCCCCTTCGAAATAGACAACTGGCTCCCATCGACGGCCGTAATGCAACAGTCGCTTGCAGGTTAACCACCTTGTCGAACTGCACGATCGGCCGCACCTCCCGCACCCGACCACAAGATCGGCTTCCCCCAAGCGAGGGCGGGGCCAATACCCGATTCTCGTCAATACGCCGCCATCACCCTTCCCTCCTCCCTTACCTTCCTTGCCCCTGTTTCTGCCCACTAGCGATAAAAACAGATCCAGTCTCCTCAGAACTAGACAACGCAGTAACGGCAAGAGAAGAAGTGAACATGGAAAGCTGGGGTGTAGCGCACCCCTCAAAGAGACGGGGAGGCACTACAGCATTGGCGGCGTCAACAACAAGGAGGTTGCACTCGATCTTAGTGAGGGTGTGTCAAATTATAATCTTGTGTAGGCTGTAGTGGGGTAGCTCATATGGGGTACACATTTCTAGGGTTGCAAATTTGTATCACTTGCATTCCATAGTCATTTCATTCTCGTTCTACTTTCCTCATGGTATCGAGCAGGTTCCCCCCTGGGAACTGTGCCTAGGGCCCACCACATCGAGTTATTTTTTTTTTCTGCCCGAAGCGCACTCAGCCTGATTCGCGCTCCGGGCTCTCACTTCGTCGAGCCGCCCTAGCGGCCCCTACGCCCTAGCGGCCCCATCGCCCTAGTGGCCCCGCCACCCGTCGATTAGGCCCCGCCGCCCTAACGGCCTCGCCGCCCGTCGATTAGGCCCCGCCACCCTGACGGCCCCGCCGCCCGTCGATTCGGCCCCGCCGCCTCTATCGCTGCGGCCCCGCCGCCCTTCTCAGCGGCCCCCCGCCCTTCGCTACGGCCTCGCCGCCTCATACTGAGGCCCCGCCGCCCTTCGTTGCGGCCCCGCCGCCTCTCTCGCAGCGGCCCCGCCGCCCTTCTCAGCGGCTCCGCCGCCCTTCACTGCGGCCCTGCCGCCTCTCCCACTGCGGGCCCGCCGCCATTCGTCGCGGCCCCGCCACCTCTCTCGCTGCGGCCCCGCCGCCCTTCTCTGCGGACCCGCCGCCTCTCCTACTGCGGCCCCGCCACCTACCTTGCGGCCCCGCCGCCCCTCACCGCCCGCTCCTCTCGAGCCGCCCCAGCCGCCTGAGCCGCTGAGGAGCCGAGCCGCCCGAGCCGCCTAAGCCGCCCGAGCTGCCCGACCCTGCTGAGCCGCCCGAGCCGCCCGAGCCGCTGAGGAGCCGAGCCGCCCGAGCCGCTGAGGAGCCGAGCCGCCCGAGTTGCCCGAGCCGCCTGAGGAGCTGAGCCGCTGGTACCGCCGAGCCGTAGTTGCGGCTGAGCCGTCCGAGCAGCAGTGTTGCCGTTTTTTGATGTGCTGCTCAACCGCCCGAAATACCCTGTATGGTGAGAACAGCGCTTCTGTCACTGCACTGCCCCTATCCTACAGTTGGTACTGCTAGTCTACTGTTGTCATGGCTACCCCTAGTGTCCTCGCCTTTGACGTTGAGGGTCGCGCCATTGACTTTGAGGTCTGGGTCGACGACCTGCAGCTGTACTTACAGTGCGATAGGGCAGACGGTCTCTCTCTCTTTGACCTCACCTCTGGCCCCTCTCTTGCCCCTGCTGCTGATGCTGACCCCACTGTTTGCTCCCAGTGGGCCACGCGCGATGCTGCTGCACGTCTTGCTGTGCGTCGCCACCTGCCTACCGCTGAGCACGCGCACTTTAGTCAGTACAAGAGTGCTCAGACCTTGTACGACGCTGTAGTTGCGCGCTACTCTTCCCCTGCCACTGCTACACTGAGCCGCCTCATGCTACCCTTCCTCTTCCCTGACCTTGCTGCCTTTCCCACAGTCGCTGACCTCATTACGCACCTCCGCACTAGTGACACTCGCTACCGCACGGCGCTTCCTGCTGAGTTCTGCGCCAAGAACCCCCCCCCCCATGTATATCACTCTCTATTTTATAGTCACCCGCCTCCCTGAATCCCTTCGTGTAGTCAGGGACCACTTCCTCTCGGTCTGTCCCACCACTGTCACTGTTGACCTCTTAGAGAAGGCCCTCCTAGCAGCGGAGAAGAGCATCGTCGCTGTAGGAGCCTCTCGTGGTGACCCTCGCACCCCCATCTTTGAGGGGTGTTCTCTTCCCCCCTTCCGCCCGGTGTCGCCTCTGCCGCTGCGGCCGACCTCGTTGGTCTTGAGTCGGTCGGTGCGGCGTCCGCCCCTAGCGGGAGACGCCGCTCTGGCAAGGGCAAGGGGGGCAAGGGTGCGGGTGGAGCTAGCGGGGGCGGTGGAGGTGGCGGTGGAGGCGGCGGAGGGAGTGGGGGTGGCGGTGGGAGTGGTGGCGGGGGTGGAGGTGTCGGTGGCAGCAGTGGAGGCGGAGGCGGCGGAGGCAGCGGCGGTGCTAGCGGAGGCAGCGGTGGTGGCAGAGGTGGAGGAGGCGGTGGACGAGGAGGTGTAGGTGGTCGGGGTGGTGCTTCGCAGCGGAGCAGCACTGGTGGTGGTCAGCGCCAGCAGCAGCGTTCTCGGGACATCCCCCACCCTCAGCAGCTCCGTGAGTGGTACACGCAACGTCAGCGTGGTGGGGGCATTGGTCCCTGCACCTACGTCCTTCGCACCGGCGACCGCGCGGGTGAGCAGTGTGGGGGTGCCCACCCCACCCAGCGCTGCTTTGGCCGCCTGACGGACGCTTGGCGTCAGCAGTTCCCGGAGGCCAGTGAGATCCCCTGCTGGGGAGAGCTGTCTAGGGCAGGCGTAGCTATCTATGATCTTGACTTTGATGCTATCCTTGCTGCCATGTATGCTGTGACTATTACCGGTGTTTCCCGCCCGACCCGGGCATTGGTACTGCTGCTTTAGGTGCTGGTGAGGCTGCTGCTCTAGGTGCCAGTGCGTCTGCGCCCTCAGGTACTGGTGAGTCTGCGCTCTCAGGTACTACGTCGGCTTTGGCCTCCCTCACCTTCACCCTTGACTCTGGGCCTTCTCGCTCCTTCTTTCGGGACCGCACCACACTCACGCCGCTTAGTCGGCCGGTTGCGGTGTCTCTGGCTGACCCCTCTGGGGGCCCTGTCCTGTCTCGCTTCTCTACAGTCCTCCCGTGTCAGACGGCTCCCTCTGGCACCCTGTCTGGTCTCTACCTCCCCTCGTTCTCTACGAACCTGGTGAGTGGTGCTGACCTACAGGATGCGGGTGTCCACCAGTTCACTCCTGCGAGCCAGCGGGTGACGCACTGCACCGAGGCTAGCACAGGCCGACACCTGGCTACGTTTACCCGTCAGCCGGGGTCGAGCCTGTACACACTGACCCTTGCGCCTCCTCCCGTTGCTGAGTCTAGTAGGGTAGCTGCGTCGGGTCAGGTGTTTGCTGCAGCGTCCAGGTCTGGTCCTGAGTCTGCCCCCTGTTCGTGTCGTCTCTTGTCTCACGAGAGTCTCCTCTGGCACCACCGCCTTGGTCACCCCTCTCTGCTTCGGCTCAGAGGCATGGCCTCCCGTCTTCTTGTGTCTGGGCTGCCCCGGTCCCTCCCTCCCCTTCCTCATGGCCCTGGCCCTGCCTGTGTCCCCTGTGTCGAGGAGCACCAGCGTGCTGCCCCTCACTCCTCCCAGTTTCCTCCGACAGAGGCCCCGTTGCAGACGCTTCACATGGACGTGTGGGGCCCAGCCCGCGTCCGTGGACAGGGTCACGAGCGCTACTTCCTGCTCGTTGTTGACGATTACTTGCGTTACACCACAGTCTTCCCCTTGCGCAGCAAGGGTGATGTCACTGAGGTGCTGATCGACTGGATCCGCGCAGCTCGTCTCCAGCTCAGGCAGAGCTTTGGCTCGAACTTTCCTGTTCTGCGTCTGCACTCGGACAGAGGCGGAGAGTTCTCCTCTGGCCTTTTGCGAGCCTACTGACGTGCACGAGGCATCCGTCAGACCTTCACGCTTCCGGAATCACCGCAGCAAAATGGGATTGCTGAACGCCGCATTGGCATGGTCATGGACGTCGCTCGTACGTCTATGATGCATGCGGCAGCCCCCCATTTTCTGTGGCCGTTTGCGGTCAGGTACGCGGTGCATCAGATCAACCTTCACCCCGGGGTCTCCAGGCCGGAGACCTCCCCAACCCTGCTGTGTACGGGGAAGGTTGGCGATGCGTCGGCGTTCTGGGTCTGGGGATCTCGGGCGTTTGTCCGCGACTTGTCTGCGGACAAGCTGTCCCCTCGCGCTGCTCCTTGCGTCTTCCTGGAGTTCCCCCCCGACGCGCCTGGGTGGCAGTTTTACCACCCCACCTCTCGCCGTATTCTGTCCTCCCAGGACGTCATGTTAGACGAGTCGGTCCCCTACTACCGCCTCTTCCCCTACCACACTCCGTCCCTCCCCCCGCCCCCGCTCTACCTTGTACCAGGTCCCCCCCCGGTAGACCCCCTCCCCCCTCAGGGTCCTGCCCCTTTAGGTGTTTCCCAGGTAGACGCAGTCGAGCCTGTCGAGGTCACTGGTGACTCTGGTGCTGAGCCTAGGGGTGCTGAGACTGGGGGTGCTGAGCCTGGGGGTGCTGAGCCTGGGGGTGCTGGGTCTGGGGGTGCGGAGCCTAGGGGTGCTTAGCCTGGGGGTGCTGAGGCTGGGGGTGCTGAGCCTGGGGGTACTCAGCCTGGGGGTGCTGAGCCTGGGGGTGCTGGGCCTGGGGGTGCTACGCCTAGAGGTGCTTTGACTGGGGGTGCTGGGATTGGGGGTGCTGAGCCTGGAGGTGCTCCGCCTGGAGGTTCTCCGGGTGCTTCGTCTCGCCGGGAGCCACTCTCTCCGCTGGAGCTGCGCGAGTGGTTTGCCCGGCGCTGGAGCCGTGCTGCTGGTGCTGGAGGTTCTTCGGCTACTGAGTGTGCTGCTGTCGCGGGTCCCGGAGGTGCTCGTACTGGGAGTACTCGAGCTGCTGGGCCTGCAGGTTCGACTGGAGCTGGTACTGCTGAGGGTGTTGGTGCTGAGACTACCACTGGCGGTCCTGCTGGGGGTGCTCCTGGTGCTGCTGGAGGTTCTGGAGCTGCTGGAGGTACCGCAAACGTCGTCGAGGTCGCGATGGCGAAGGCGACTTCGGGCAGGTATCTCAAAGTCGATGTGGCTCGTCAAGCGCAGACAACAGCCGACGGATGGCCAATGAGACAAGTCGGGCCAATCGTCTGCGCGCACATGCGAGCGTGCGCACTGGCGTCGCCACGCGGCCTCGACCGTACTTCGTTCCACTCCTGCAGCAGGTTCTTGGTCTTCCACCTTCTACTAGTCCTCCTCCTCCCTTAGAGGGTCCCGAGCCTGTCCCGTCACAGTCACAGCTACAGCCTGCCTCCCCTTTGCCTGCTCCCTCTCCCTACGGTGGTCCTACTAGAGGTCTTACTGAGCGTCGTGAGCTTGCGTCTCGTCCTGCGTCGCCTGTTCATGCTCTCGCGGTAGTGGTCGCGGTTCGCGTCAGCGTCCTCCTCCTGTCCCTGGCATGCACCGGATGTCTCTGCGTCCGTCTACTGCTCCTCTGCGTGCCCCTTTGCCTTCTCCTCCTGAGCCCTCTCTTCCTGCTCTTGCCGACCCGGAGTCGGACTCTCTTTGTGCTGCCAGTCCTATTGTCACGCGTCTCCTTGCTACTGTCCTCACTGACCCTTCTTTCGAGTCTACTGTTGCGTCTGCCCTCGTCACTGAGCTCGTCGACTTTGCTGCTCGCTGTCGCCTAGACTACGCTGCTAGTCTTATCGCTGAGTCTGCGTCTGTCTGTCCTCCGTCCGTCGGGGGTGAGTGTGCCCTTGGCACGGACGTCCTTGAGGACAGGCAGGAGGAGTTCCAGTGCTTGGCCGCTGCTTCACCTCATCTCGTGTCCGTACTGCTTACCCCTGAGGGAGACCCGGATGCACTTGACATCCCGACTCCGCGCTCTTACGCGGAGTCGATAGAGGGTCCCTACTCCTCTCAGTGGCAGGCAGCTATGGATGCAGAGATGGCTTCCTAGAAGTCCACACGCACCTACGTTGACGCTGTCCCCCCTCCTGGGGCGAACATCGTCAGTGGCATGTGGATCTTCAGGGTGAAGCGGCCGCCGGGTTCTCCGCCTGTCTTCAAGGCGCGTTACGTGGCTCGTGGCTTCAGTCAGCGACAGGGAGTTGACTACTTTCAGACCTTCTCCCCCACCCCGAAGATGACCACTCTTCGGGTACTTCTGCACGTTGCTGCTCACCGTGACTACGAGCTGCACTCTCTTGACTTCAGCACTGCTTTCTTGCAGGGCAGCCTGCACGAGGAGATCTGGCTGCGCCGCCCACCTGGCTTCACTGGGTCTTTCCCTCCTGGTACCCAGTGGAGTCTCCGGCGTCCAGTCTACGGTCTTCGCCAGGCACCACGTGAGTGGCACGACACACTAAGGACTACACTTGCGGCTCTTGGGTTTGCTCCTTCTACTACCGACCCGTCGCTGTTTCTGCGCACCGACAACTCTCTGCCGCCGTACTACATCCTCGTGTACGTTGACGACTTGGTCTTTGCCACAGCTGACACTGCTGGACTCGCCTACGTGAAGTATGAGCTGCAGAAGAGACACACGTGCACTGACCTGGGTGAACTGCGCAGCTACCTTGGCTTGCAGATCACCCGGGACAGAGCACGCCGCACCATTACCCTGACTCGGTCACACATGGTGCAGCAGGTCCTTCAGCGCTTCGGCTTCACGTACTCCTCGCCTCAGGCCACTCCTCTGCCTACTCGCCACTCACTCTTAGCTCTGCCTTCGGATGAGTCTGTAGAGTCGAGTGGCCCGTATCCAGAGCTTGTTGGTTGCCTCATGTACCTGATGACCTGCACACGACCTGACCTTGCATACCCTCTTAGCATTCTTGCACGCTATGTTGCTCCTGGGAGACACCGACCAGAGCACATGGCTGCAGCGAAGAGGGTGTTGCGCTACTTGTGCAGTACGTCGGGCATGGGGCTAGTGCTTGGAGGGCGGAGTCCAGTGGTCCTCACTGGGCACGCGGACGCTTCTTGGGCTGACGACCAGGCTACGCAGCGGTCGTCACAGGGTTACACCTTCAGCCTTGGTTCCGGCTCTGTTTCGTGGCGGGCTACTCGCTCGTCTTCTGTTCTCGGCTCCAGTTGTGAGGCTGAGATCTACGCCGGGGCCATGGCTGCACAGGAGCTTCGCTGGCTCACCTACCTTCTGACCGATCTTGGAGAGCCGCCTCGTTCTCCTCCAGTCCTGTACGTAGACAACAAGGCCATGCTGGCCTTGTGTCGAGAGCAGAGACTGGAGCACAGAACAAAGCACATTGCTCTCCGCTACTTCCTTGCTCGTGAGCTACAGCAGCGTGGTCAGTTGCGACTTGCGTACGTGGCCTCTGAGGCCAACACTGCTGATGTTTTAACCAAGGCGCTTGCGCCTTGTGATCATCAGCGCTTCTGTACTCAGCTTGGTCTTGTGCCTGTCTTGCCTCACTTGCTCACTTCTTGACCTTGCTTGTACTGTCACATATATATACTCTTGCTCTTGCTTGCTTAGCCTCTTATATATATATGTGCTCCTGCATGTGAACTGGCCTTCTGGCCTTGAACTTGTGCTCGGAATGTGTGGTGACCTTGTGATCCACCCTGAGCTTTGCTTTGCTTTGCTTGACTGGTCTTGTGACCCCTTGTTCTCCCCCACTTTGCCTATGGGGGTGTGTCAAATTATAATCTGTTGTAGGCTGTAGTGGGGTAGCTCATATGGGGTACACATTTCTAGGGTTGCATATTTGTATCACTTGCATTCCATAGTCATTTCATTCTCGTTCTACTTTCCTCAGGGTGGACTCAAGAAGATTGATAGTGAGCTCATTGAGGTGCTTGAGGAGAAGCGCCTCGTGGGTAGAGGAGAGGTGGTGAAGGAGGTGAGTGACAAACCAGTGAAGGGTGAGCCACATAGGCGGGGGGCAAGTTTGAGCTGGTCCTTGGTGCAGGCAGCACGAAAGCTAGCGTCAAGAGAGCAGAGATTCGTGACAAGATCGGAGACAGTCTTGAACGAGCCCAGGTCAGAAAACACTAAGGGCATGAGGAGGCGGCTGAGGGAGGCTGAGGAAGGGTATAGCGAGCAACAATAGTGTCACACAGGTTCTTTGCCGAGTCGCACTGGGAGAAGTGGATGGCCTCGGTCGGTGGGGAAAGGTCGGTGAGGGCGTGCAGGTAGCGGCGTCGCGAGATCCCAGACATCACAACCTATCGTAATCAGGCTGCTGATCAGCGGTGGGAGAAGTCTTAGTGGGTAGGGAACTAGGATGCGGAGGGGCCTGGAGAGTGTCAGGCGCGTAAGCAAAGAGGTTGAAGCCATCCTTATGCTGACTCCTGAGGTGGCGTTGGGCATGGGTAAGCCACGTACTAAAGTCGATCGGGCGGCCCTAACCGTCAAAACGTAACACTCGAGAGGACGCCATCCTATGCGCCAGGAGCGACCGGAGGCAGGAGAAAACAGAATAAGACATACCAAGCTAGGTATGTCAGAGAAACTAGGCTAGGAGTGTGAGGCTGAACAAGGTACGAGCCTGAAACTTCACGAGGAGAGTCAATTGCGATTGCCACCCATTGCTAGGAAGGCCTACGACAGGAGGCTTGTAGTAGGTAGTAGGTACTGCTGGGAGGGTGGGTGTTGTCTATGTGTAGAAGAGGCACAGGCGTGCGGCAGTTGCTGCGCGTGCGGTTGCTGCAGTTGCGGGCGCGGGTAGCTACTCTGCGTGCGGTTATAGTGCATGCTAAGTCCGCGCGGCTGTGCTTGCGCGTGCGTGCGACCGGCTATGCGTGCGTGGCGTGGCTTCATGCGCGCGCTAGAGCGCGCGTCTGCTAGCTGCGTAAGTGACAACGTGCGCGGAACGGTACAGGATGGGACAGGACGGGACGGTACGGTGTGCGGGGCGCTATAGGACTGGACGGGAGGGTTTGCGGGGCGCTAAGGGACGGGACGGGGCACGTCACTAAGCTAGGAACAGGTTAGGAATTTCCTATTAATGATACCACCTTAAGAACTAAGGGGAAAATCGACTAGTGAGGGAAGGGGGGCACAAGCAGGG
Source organism: Closterium sp. NIES-65 (assembly GCA_948144175.1). Classification (NCBI taxonomy): domain Eukaryota; kingdom Viridiplantae; phylum Streptophyta; class Zygnematophyceae; order Desmidiales; family Closteriaceae; genus Closterium; species Closterium sp. NIES-65. Next base: position 3,680,006 of record CANXME010002170.1, on the reverse strand, counting down.
AACTGAGAAGTTGTTTGTACTCCATAACAAACAAGTCACTAAAGCCTACCAAAACAACTATCACTAGCAGCTCGCGCGCGGCCGTTTTTGCCCGCGCACCGACCGTTAGCCGCCCATGTCACCACGAGCAGCCCGCTAGCCGCCCGTCAACCGGCCCCTCTGGCCGCGCGTAGCCCGCTAGCGGCCCGCAGCCCCGCCCGTAGGCCGCGTCGCCCTCGCAAGCCGCCGCCCGCACGCAACTGCAGCCCACGCACAGCCGCGTACCGCCCGCTACAGCCACCCGCGCACAGGCCCACCGTCGCGCCGTGCCGTGTAGTGTAGTCCGAGCCGCGCCGCGCCGCCTTGCCCGAGCCACGCCGCCCGAATCGCGCCGCCCTGACCGAGCCGCGCCGCCCCACCTGCAGCAACTACTGCTCCTGTTCTTGCTACTGCTACTGCTACTACTGCTGCTGCTACTACTGCTACTACTACTACTGTTACTGCCACTATGGCCACTCCTACTGTTCTCACCTTTGACGCTGAGGGCCGTCCGATTAAGTTCGATGTCTGGCTCGATGACCTTCACCTGTACCTCTAGATCACTGCCAAGGACGATGTTTCCCTCTATGACCACACGTCCGGTGCCGCTCCCGCACCTGGTGCTACTGCTGACAGTACTGCTCGCTCACAGTGGCAGACTCGCGATGCTCATGCTCGCCTAGCCGTTCGCAGCCACCTACCGTTAGATGAGCGCGAGCACTTTGGCCAGCATAAAACCGCTAAGGAGCTGTACGATACTCTAGTTGCACGCTACTCCTCCTCTGCCACTGCTGCGATAGGCCGTCTCTCACTGCCCTACCTCTTCCCCGATCTGTCTGCCTTTGCCACTGTAGATGACCTCATCACTCACCTCCGTACTAGTGATCTCCGCTACCATGCCGCAATCCCCCCCGATTTCCTAGCCAAGAACCCCCTCTCGATGTACCTCACCCTCTACCACCTAGTCACTCGCCTCCCTGACTCTCTTTGTGCTGTTAGGGACCACTTTCTAGCTCTCTCCCCCACAGACCTCACTGTCGACCTGCTCGAGAAGGATTTCCTAGCAGCTAAGAGGAGCGTTGTAGCTGTAGGTGCCTCTCGTGGCGACCCTCGCACTCTCTTCTTTGAGGGATGCTCCCCGTCCCCCCTTCTCCCCTCCATTGCATCTGCTGCTGCTGTCGACTACCTTGGTGCTGAGGGGGTCGGAGCTGCGTTCGCTCCCAGTGGGAGGTGCAAGGGCGGCAAGGGCAAGGGGGGCTGGGGTGGAGGAGGTGGCGGCGGAGGAGGTGGTGGTGGAGGGGGTGGAGGGGGCGGCGGCGGTGGCGGTAGTGGTGGGAGTGGTGCTGGTGGTGGGGAGGGCAGTGGCGGAGCCGGGGGTGGTGGAGGCGGCGGTGGTGGAGGTGGAGGTGGTGGTGGTGGCAGTGGTGGCGGCGGTGGAGCTGGTGGAGGGCGCGGTGGAGCGGTGCAGCGTGGCGGGTTCGGCGGCGGCCAGAGGCAGTAGCAGCAGCGTCCCAGCGAGCCCCAGTCACCCCAGCAGCTCCGTGAGTGGTACTCTCAGCGTGGGGGGTCTGGGGGTGGAGGTACCTGCCCATACGTCATCCGCACAGGTGACCGCACTGGCCAGACTTGTGGGAGGTTTCACACGGCGCAGCGCTGTTTCTTTCGCCTCGACGACGCCTGGCGCGAGCAGTTTCCTGATGCCTCTGAGCTGCCCCGCTGCGCTGATCTGATTAAGAAGGGAATTGATATCTTTGCACTTGATTATGATGCTATCCTTGCTGCTATATATGCATTGACCATTAGTGTTGAGGGTGACTGTTACATGAGTGTACCGCCCGACTCAGGTATTGGGACTAGTGAGGCTGCAGCTCTAGGTGCTATTGCGTCTGCTGCTCTAGGTCCTGGCGAGGCTGCTGCCGTAGGTGCTAGTGCGTCTGTGTCTGCTGGTACCGCACCTACTGTGGCACTGCACACCTTCACACTGGACTTAGGTGCTTCCTGTTGTTTCTTTCGCGACCGCACTACCTTAGAGCAGCTTCCTAGACCGGTTGCTGTCTCCCTGGCTGACCCATCAGGGGGTCCGGTCCTTGCGACCTCCACCACTGACCTCCCTTGTCCCGTCTGGCACGCTGTCCGGCCTCTACCTCCCCTCGTTCTCTACAAACTTGGTGGTGGCTTCCGCGCTCCAGGACGCGGGTGGTCACCAGTTCACCCCTGCCTACGAGCATGTGACACACTGCACGTGTGCGCAGACAGGTCGTCACCTGGCTACCTTCACTTGGCGGCCGGGGTCGGACTTGTACACACTGATCACTGAGTCCCCTCAGGTAGCTGCATCTGCTTCTGCGTCAGGTCAGCTTTCGGCCCCCTGCTCATGTCGCTCCCTGTCGCACAGGACTGTCCTCTGGCACCACCGCCTTGGTCACCCGTCAGTGCAGCGCCTTCGTGGCATGCACTCCAGGTACCTTGTCTCTGGCCTTCCCAGGGTTCTCCCTCCCCTGCCACCCTCGCCTGCTCCTCCCTGCCTTCCCTGTGTCGAGGGGCGGCAGCGCGCCGCTCCTCACTCTTCCTCGTTCCCTCCCACAGAGGATCCCCTTAAGACTCTCCACCTGGACGTGTGGGGCCCCGCCCGCGTCCGGGGACACGGCCACGAGCGGTACTTTCTGCAGGTTGTCGACGACTACACGCGCTACACCACGGTCTTCCCCTTGCGTACCAAGGGCGAGGTCCCTGATGTCTTGATCCCCTGGATCCGCGCTGCTCGTCTCCAGCTCCGCGAGCGGTTCCAGTCGGACTTTCCAGTCCTCCGTCTGCACTCTTACAGAGGTGGCGAGTTTTCCTCTGACCTCTTGGCAGCCTACTATGCGGAGCACGGCATCCGCCAGACTTTCACTCTCCCGGCCTCTCCGCAGCAGAATGGGGTTGCTGAGCACCGCATTGTTCTCGTCATGGAGGTCGCTCGTACCTCCATGATCCATGCGGATGTCCCCCATTTCCTGTGGCCGTTTGCAGTGCAGTATGCCGCGCATCAGCTCAACCTCTGGCCCCGTGTCTCTGTTCCGGAGACCTCGCCTACCCTGCGTTGGACGGGGGAGGTTGGCGATGCGTCGGTGTTCCGAGTCTAGGGATGTCGAGCCTTTGTCCGCGATACGTCCGCGGACAAGCTCTCCTCCCATGCCGTTCCCTGCGTCTTCCTTGGCTTTGTCCCTGACGCGCCTGGCTGGCAGTTTTACCACCCCACCTCGCGCCGTGTCTTTGCCTCTCAGGACGTCACCTTTGACGAGTCGGTACCCTTTTACCGTCTCTTCCCCTACCGCACTGCCCCGCTCCCCCCCCCGTCGCTCTTCCTCACCCCAGGTGTCCCGTCGGTAGACCCCCTCCCTCCCCAGGGTGCTGCCCCCTCAGGTGTTTCCCAGGTAGACCCGGTCGAGCCTGTCGAGGTAGCTGTTGACTCTGGTCCTGCGCGAGGTGCTGCGCGTGCTGAGTCTGGGGGTGCGGAGGCTGCCCGTGCTGAGCGTGGGGGTGCTGCGACTGGGGGTGCTGAGCCTAGAGGATCTGAGGCTGGGGGTTCTGAGACTGACCGTACTGCGCCTGTTGGCGCTCCCTCTTCGCAGCAGCTGCGTGAGTGGTACTCCCAGCGTTACAGTCTCCGTCGTGGGGCTACTAGAGCTGGAGGGTCTGCTGGAGTCGGGGCTCGTGGCCCTGCGGGTGCAGTGTCGCAGCCGGAGCCTCCCTCCCCTCAGCGACTACGTGAGTGGTGCGCTCGGCGCTGCAGCCTCCGGAGTGGAGCTCTTGGTGTTGAGGTACCGCCAGCTGGAGGCCCTGCTGCTACTGGAGGTCCTGGAGCTTCTGGAGGTGCTACTGGTGCTGGTGCTACTAGAGGTGCTGCTGGAGGTGCTGTAGCTGCTGGAGGTGCTGCTGGTGCTGCTGGAGGTGCTTTTGGAGGTGCTACTGGTGTTGCTGGAGGTATTGGAGCTGCTGGAGGTGCTACTAGTTTTGCTGGAGGTTCTGGAGCTGCTGGAGGTTCTGGAGTTGCTGGAGGTGCTCCTGGTGCTGGTTCAGCTGGAGTTCTGGTGCTGTCTCTGGTGCTTCTGGGGGCACTTCACGGCCGTGGCCGTACTTCGTTCCGCTCCTTCAGCAGGTTCTTAGTCAGCCGCCTCCTCCCAATTCTCCTCCCTCCTTAGAGTGTCCTCCGCCTGTCGAGTCGCAGTCACAGCTACCGCCTGCCTCGCCACTTCCTGGTCCTTCTCCCTACACTGGTCCGACAGGCGGTCTTACAGAGCGTCGTGAGCCTGAGTCTCGTCCTGTGCCGCCAGCGTCTCGTCCTATGTCACCTGCTTGTGCTGCTCGCACTGGTCGTTGTGTTCCGCGTGAGCATCCTCCACCTGTCCCTGGCACACACTATATGACTCTGCGTCCTTCCACTGCTCCATTGCGTGTCCCTCTGCCATCCCCTCCTGCGTCCTCTCTTCCTGTTCTTGCTGACCTGGAGTCTGACTCTCTTCGTGCTGTCAGTCCTACTGTCACGCATCTACTGGCCACTACTGTCATTGACCCTTCCTTTGAGTCTGCTGCTGCGTCTGCCCTAGTTGCTGAGCTTGTCGACTTTGCTGCTCGCTGTTGTCTAGACTACGCCGCGAGTCTTGTTGTTGAGTTTGAGTCTGTCTGTCCTCCGTCCTTCAAAAGTGAGTGTGCTCTAGGCACAGACGTCCTTGAGGACAGACAAGAGGACCTTGAGTGTCTTGCAGCCGCTGCGCCTCATCTCGTGTCCATGCTGATTGCCCCTGAGGGAGACCCGGATGCTCAAGACATCCCGACCCCGCGCTCTTACGCTGAGGCGATCGCGGGTGAGTACTCCTCTCAGTGGCAGTCAGCCATGGACACAGAGATGGCATCCTGGAAGTCCACTGGCACTTACGTGGACGAGGTTCCCCCTCCTGAAACGGCCGCGGGGTTCTCCGCCTGTCTTCAAGGCTCGTTACGTTGCTCGAGGCTTCAGTCAGCGAGAGGGAGTAGACTTCTTTCATACCTTCTCCCCCACCCCGAAGATGACCACTCTTTGGGTGCTACTGCACGTTGCTGCTTAGCGTAACTACGAGCTTCACTCTCTTGACTTCAGCACAAATTTCTTGCAGGGCAGCCTGCACGAGGAGATCTGGCTGCGCCGCCCTCCTGGCTTCACTGGGTCGTATCCTCCTGGTACCCAGTGGAGCCTCCGGCGGCCGGTCTACGGTCTCCGCCAGGCGCCATGTGAGTGGCACAACACACTGAGGACTACTCTTGCGGCACTTGGGTTCACGTCTTCTACTGCTGACCCGTCGCTGTTTCTGCGCACCGACACTTCGCTGCCGCCGTTCTACATCCGCGTGTACGTTGACGACTTGGTCTTTACCACCGCTGACACTGAGGCTCTTGCCCACGTGAAGTCGGAGCTACAGAAGAGACACACGTGTTCAGACCTGGGTGAAGTGCACAGCTACCTTGGCTTGCAGATCACCCGGGACAGAGCACGCTGCACCATCACACTGACTGAGTCACACATGGTGCAGCAGGTCCTTCAGCGCTTCGCCTTCACCTGGTCCTCAGCAAAGGCCACTCCTCGGGCTACAGGTCACTCGCTCTCAGCTCTGCCTTCGGATGAGTCCGTAGAGCCGAGTGGTCCTTACCCAGAGCTAGTTGGCTGCCTCATGTACCTGATGACTTGCACTCGTCCTGATCTAGCATACCCTCTTGGCCTTCTAGCCCGCTTCGTGGCTTCTGGTAGGCACTGAGAGGTGCACTGGGATGCTGGAAAGAGGGTATTGCGCTACATGTGCAGTACATCGAGCATGGGGCTCGTGCTTGGAGGAGGGAGCTCAGTTGTTCTCACTTGGCACTCAGACGCTTCTTGGGTTGACGACCAGGCTACTCAGCGGTTGTCACAGGGTTACACCTTCAGCCTTGGCTTTGGCTCTGTTTCATGGCATTCTACGCTTTTGTCTTCAGTTCTCAGCTCCAGCTGTGAGGCTGAGATCTACGCCACAGCCATGGCTGCACAGGAGTTAAGCTAGCTCACCTACCTGCTGACCGACCTGAGAGAGCGGCCTCGTTCTCCTCCAGTGCTGTATGTCGACAACAAGGCTGCCATTGCCTTGTGTGAGGAGCACAGACTGGAGCATAGAACGAAGCACATCACTCTACGTTACTTTCTGGCTCAAGAGTTACAGCAGCGTGGTCAGCTCCGTCTGCGTTACGTGGCCACTCAGGCCAACACTGCTGATATATTCACCAAGGCACTTCAGTCTGGTGATCATCAGCGTTTCTGCACTTTGCTAGGGCTTCTGCCCACTTTTCCTCACTTGTTGTAGACTTTGCCTGTACTGTGATATATATATATATATATATATATATACACCTGCATGCTTGCTAGATATAGATCACTGTGATGCTTGTGCTATATATATGCCTCTACATGTGAACTGGCCTTGTGGTCCTTTGCTTGTGCTCAGAGTGTGTGGTGACGTTGTGATCCACCCTGAGCTTGCCTTTCTTGACTGGTCGTGTGACCCCTTGCTCTCCCCCACTTAGCCTATAGGGGTGTGTTAATCATTATATATGTTTCTGTTGTGTAGGCTATAGTGGGTTAGCCTTTAGGGGGTACTGTTCTCTAGGGTTTCCTACTTGTACTCCAACATCTTTCGAGTTCAACACTTCTTGATTCTGACACTTGTAGCCCTCATTGCGACTCTTTCTCTTACTCCCCACCAATTTCCTTCCCCCTTGAATACCCCTGCCCCTCCTGTTTCCTCCTCCTCATTACTGCGTCTGCATCTGTAGTGCGTGCTCCGTTGGCGGGTAGGGAGGGGGAGAGGAGGGTGTGGGGGTGGCGGGTAAGTCAAGGCAGCTGCCCCTCCTCCCTCTACCTTCCACTGCACCAAATCTCGCTACTCCTCCTCTGTTTCTCTCATTTTGTTTCGACCATTGCATAAAAATTTGCCACCTTACGTCCTTCGTTTGTGGGCGTGCTCACCCACATACGTGCACTCTGAGCACCCCCTTTCGTGGCCTGTTGTGGCCCTGACCTAGCCACCCGCCGCGGCCCTGCCCTGTCGCAGCCCTTTGCGGCCTGCCCTAGCCGCCCGTCGCGGCCTGGCCTCGCCGCCCGTCGCGGCCTGGCCTCGCCGCCCGTTGCGGCCCTGCCTTGACGTCGCTTGTCGCGGCCCTACCCTGCTACCGCCCCGTTGCGGCCCTGCCCTATCGCCGCCTCGTCGCGGCCCTGCCCTGCAGCAGCCCAGTCGCGGCCCTACCCTGCTGCCGCCCCGTTGCGGCCCTGCCCCACCGCCGCCTCGTCGCGGCCCTGCCCTGCAGCCGCCTAGTCGCGGCCCTACCCTGCAGCCGCTCAACCGCGACCCTGCCCTGCTGCCGCCCCGTTGTGGCCCTGTTCTACCACCGCCCCTTCGCGGCCCTTCCCTTCTGCCGCCCTGTCGCGGCCCTGCTCTACCGCCGCCTCGTAGCGGCCCTGCCCAGCTGCCGCCCTGTACCGGCCCTGCCCTACCCACCAGTCAAGGCCCTGCCCATCTGCCGCCCTGTACCGGCCCTGCCCTACCCACCAGTCAAGGCCCTGCCCTGCACCCGCCCCTGGTAAGCGCCCGCCCTGCCAAGCGCGCCGCTGCGCCTGCCTGCCTGCCGCGCCGCACCGCCTAGCCACGCCGCACCGCCTAGCCGAGGCGCGCTGCCCTGCCGAGCCGCACCGCCCTGCCGAGCCGCACCGCCCTGCCAAGCCGCGTCGCCCTGCTCAGCCGCAACTGCCGCCTTGGCTAGTCCTACTGTGCTTACCTTCGATGCTGAGGGCCGTGCAGCCGATTATGAGGTTTGGGTCGATGACTTGCAACTCTATCTTCAGTGCGACTCCAGGGACGGAGTCTCGCTGTTCGGTCACATGTCCGGCGCTTCTGTTGCACCTGCTGCCGACGCTGACAGTACAGTACGCTCGCAGTGGACTACTCATGACGATGTTGCTCGCCTTGCTGTTCGTAGTCACCTGCCGTCTGCTGAGCGTGCCCACTTTGGCCTATAAATGACTGCTAAGTCTCTGTATAAAGCTGTTATCGCACGCTACTCTTCCCCAGCCTTCGCTGCCCTCAGCCGCCTCATGCTATGGTACTTGTTCCCTGACCTAGCCGCGTTTGCCACAGTCGCTGACCTCATCATTAGCCTCCGCACTAGTGACACCCGCTACCGCGCTGCGCTTCCCTCCGAGTTCTGCACCAAGAACCCCACCCCATGTACATCACCCTCTTCTACCTCGTCACCTGCCTCCCTGACTCTCTTTGCTCAGTCAAGGACTACTTTCTCTCCCTTTGCCCCACTCAGCTTACCGTCGACCTGCTCAATGAGCACCTCCTTGCAGCTGAGACTAGCATAGTCGCTGTAGGAGCTTCTCGCGGCGACCCTCGCGCCCCTTTCTTTGAGGGGTGCTCCCCTGTTCCCCTTTTGCCTTCTGTTGCTTCTGCTGCTGCTGTCGACCTCGTTGGCACCGAGGCGGTCGAGGCTGCGTCTGCTCCTTGTGGTAGGCGCCGCAGTGGCAAGGGCAAGGGGGGCAAGGGTGGTGGAGGGGATGGCGGGAGCGGCGGTGGTGGCGGTGGAGGAGGTGGAGGGGGTGGGAGTGGAGGTGGGGGTGGAGGCGGGAGTGGGGGCGGCGGCAGCGCTAGTGGGGGTGGCGGCGGCGGTGGTGCTGGTCGGGGTGGAGCCGTGCAGCGTGGAGGCTTTGGCGGTGGCCAGCACCAGCAGCAGCCGCGTTCCCGTGAGGCCCCGTCGCCCCAGCAGCTTCCTCAGTGGTACGTTGGGCGTGGGAGGTCTGGGGGTGCTGGTCCCTGCGCTTACGTTCTCCGCACCGGCGAGCGCCGTGGAGAGACATGCGTGCTGCCGCACGCTACGCAGCGCTGTTTCGGTCGCCTGACTGACGCCTAGTGCGCACGGGTTCCTGACGCTACTGAGCTCCCTCGCTGGGCTGATCTGCTTAAGTCTGGTGTTGCTATCTTTGATCTTGATTATGATGCTAGCCTTGCTGCCATGTTTGCTGTGACTATTAGTGCTGAGGGTGACTGTTACCTGTGTGTGCCGCCTGAGCAAGGTGCCGATCGACTGGATCCGTGCTGCCCGTCGCCAGCTCAGCGAGAGTTTCAGCTCGGACCGTCCTGTTCTGCGTCTGCACTCTGACAGAGGTGGAGAGTTTTCGTCCAACCTTATGCAGGCCTTCTATCGTACGGAGGGCATCCGCCAGACATTCACGCTTCCGGCCTCCCCACACCAGAATGGGATTGCTGAGTGCTGCATTGGCATGGTCATGGACGTCGCTCGAACGTTCATGATCCATGCGGCTGCTCCCCATTTTCTGTGGTCATTCGTGGTTCAGTACGTTGCGCATCAGCTCAACCTCCAGCCCCGTGTGTCCATTGTGGAGACCGCACCTGCTCTGCGGTGGACGGGGAAGGTTGGCGATGCGTCTGTGTTCCGTGTCAGGGCATCTCGAGCTTTTGTCCGCGATTCTTCCGCGGACAAGCTGTCCTCCCGTGCTGTTCCCTGCGTCTTCCTTGGCTTCCCCCCTGACGAGTCTGGCTGGCAGTTTTACCACCCGACCTCGCACCGTGTTCTGTCCTCTCAGGACATCACGTTTGACAAGTCCGTTCCGTTTTACCGTCTCTTCCCCTACCGCACTGCCCCTCTCCCCCTTCTGCCGCTCTTCCTAGCACCAGGTCCTCCTCCGGTAGACCCCCCTCCCCCCTCAGGGTCCTGTCCCCTCAGGTGTGTCCCAGGTAGACCCTGTCAAGCATGTCGATGTAGCTGTCGACTCTGTTACTGCTAGGGGTGCTGAGCCTGTGGGTGCAAGGCCTGGGGTTGCTGAGCCTGCGGTTGCGGGGCATGGGGGTGCTGAGCCTGAGCGTGTGGAGCCTGGGGGTGCTGAGCCTGAGAGTGTGGAGCCTGGGGGTGCTGCGCCTGGGGTTGCTGAGTCAGAGGGTGCGGAGCCTGGGGGTGCTGAACCTGGGAGTGTGGAGCCTAAGCGTGCTGAGCCTGGAGGTACTTTGTCCTCTGGAGGTCCTACGAGTGTCTTGTTCCGGCGGGAGCCGCTCTCTCCACCGCAGCAGCGCGAGTGGTTTGCTCGGCGCTGGAGCCATGCTGCTGGAGCTGGAGGTCCTACTGCTACTGGAGCTGCTGGAGGTACTGGAGCCGCTGGTCCCGGAGGTGCTCGTATTGGAGGTACTGGAGTTGCTGGGGCTGGTGGTGCAGCAAGATTTGGAGCTGGAGGCGCTGGAGCTGTTCCTGCTAGAGGTGCTGTTGGTGCTGGAGCTAGTGGTGCTGCAGGAGTTGGAGATGGAGGCACTGGAGCTATTCCTGCTGGAGGTGCTGCTGGTGCTGGAGCTAGTGGTGCTGCAAGAGTTGGAGCTGGAGGCGCTGGAGCTGTTCCTGCTGGTGGTACTGCTGGTGCTGGAGCTCGTGGTGCTGCAGGAGTTGGACCTGGAGACGCTGAAGCTGTTCTTGCTAGTGGTGCTTCAGGAGGTGGAGCTGGAGACTCTAGAGCTGGGGGTCCTGGTGCTGTCTCTGCTGGTTCTGGAGGCGCTGCGCGGCCACGGCCGTACTTCGTTCCACTCCTTCAGCAGGTTCTTGGTCTCCCGCCCTCTACTGGTCCTACTCCTCCCTTACTGTGTCCTCCGCCTGACTAGTCGCAGTCGCAGTTACAGCCAGCCTCCCAGCTGCCTAGTCCAGCTCCTTACACTGGATTGACCAAAGGTCTTGATAAGCATCGTGAGCCTGCGTCTCTCTCTATGTCGCCTGTTCGCACTGCTCGCACTAGTCGTCGTCTTCCGCGTCGGCGTCCTCCTCCTATCCTCGGCACGCAACAGATGGCACTCCGTTCTTCCTCTGTTCCACTGCGTGTCCCTTTGCCGTCTCATACTGCGTCCTCCCTTGCTGACGGTCTGGACCCTGAATCTGACTCACTTTGTACTACCAGCCCTACCGTCACGCGTCACTAACCCTTATCACTGCCAGCCCTACTTGTCACTAACCCTTCGTCACTGCCAGCCCTACTTGTCACTAACCCTTCCTTTGAATCCACTGTTGCGTCTGCCTTAGTTGCTGAGCTTGTCGACTTTGCTGCTCGCTGTCGTCTCGACAACGCCGCTAGTCTTGTTGCTGAGTCACAGTGTGTTTGTCCTCCGTCCCTCGGGGGTGAGTGTGCCCTCGGCACAGATGTCCTTGAGGACAGGCAGGAGGACCTTGAGTGTTTTGCAGCTACCGTACCTCACCTCGTATCCGTGCTGATTGCACCTGAGGGAGACCCGGATGCACCGGACATCCCGACCCCGCGCTCTTACGCAGTGATGGCATCCTAGAAGTCCATAGGCACTTACGTCAACGAGGTTCCCCTTCCTGGGGCGAACATCGACAGTGGCATGTGGATTTTCAGGGTGAAGCGGCCGCCGGGTTCTCCGCGTGTCTTCAAGGCTCATTACGTTGCATGAGGCTTCACTCAGCGACAGGGAGTTGACTTCTTCCAGACCTTCTCCCCGACCCTGAAGATGACCACTCTTTGGGTTCTACTGCACGTTGCCGCTCAGCTTCACTACGAGCTTCATTCTCTTGACTTCAGCACTGCTTTCCTACAGAGCAGCCTGCACGAGGAGATCTGGCTGCGCCGCCCATTTGGCTTCAATGGGTGGCTTCCTGCAGGTACCCAATGGAGCCTTTGGCGGCCAGTCTACGGTCTCCGCAAGGTGCCTCGCGAGTGGCACGACACACTGAGGATGACCCTTGCGGCTCTTGGCTTTGCTCCCTCTACTGCTGACCCGTTGCTGTTTCTACGCACCGACACTTCGCTGCCGCCGTTCTACATCCTCGTGTATGTCGACGACCTGGTTTTTGCCACTGCTGACACTGAGGTACTGACTTCAGTGAAGTTGGAGCTCTAGAAGAGACATACGTGCACAGGCCTGGGCGAGCTGCGCAGCTATCTTGGCCTGCATATCACCCGAGACAGAGCACCCCGCACCATTACCTCGACTCTGTCACACATGGTGCAGCAGGTCCTTCAGCGCCTCAACTTCCAGCACTCCTCGCCACAGTCCACTCCTCTGCCTACCGGTCACTCGCTCTCAGCTCTGCCTTCGGATGAGTCTGTAGAGCCGAGTGGCCTGTATCCAGAGCTTGTGGGGTGCCTCATGTACCTGATGACCTGCACTCGACCTGACCTTGCTTACCCTCTTAGCATCCTGGCGCGCTACGTTGCGCCCAGGAGATACCGACCAGAGCACTGGAAGGCCGCTAAGAGGGTGATGCGCTACTTGTGTAGTAAGTCGGGCATGGGGCTCGTGCTTGGAGGACGGGGTCTAGTTGTCCTCATTGGTCACGCAGACGCTTCTTGGATTGACGACTTGGCTACGCAGCGGTCATCGCAGGGTTACACCTTCAGCCTTGGTTTCGGTTCTGTTTCGTGGCGATATACCCCCTCGTCTTCTGTTCTCAGCTCCAGCTGTGAGGCTGAGATCTACGCAAGGGCCATGGCTGTACAAGAGTAACGCTGGCTCACCTACCTAATGACTGACCTGGGAAAGGCACCTCGTTCTCCTCCAAAAATGTACGTCGACAAGAAGGCCATGATTTCCTTGTGTGAGGAGCAGAGACTGGAGCACAGATCGAAACACATCTCTCTGCGTTACTTCCTTGCTCGAGAGTTGCAGCAGCGTGGTCAGCGCTGTCTTGTTTACGTGGCCTCTCAGGCCAACACTGCTGATATCTTCACCAAGGCACTTCAGCCTTATGATCATCAGCGGTTCTATACTTTTCTAGGTCTTGTGCCTACTTGGCCTCAGTTGCTCACTTCTTGACTTTGTTTGTAGTGTGATCTATATATTTATATCTGCATGCTTATACTTGCTAGGTTGCGATCACTGTCTTGCTTGTTCTCCTTTATATATATATCTGTGTATGTTAACTGGCCTTGTGGCCTTTTGCTTGTGCTCAGAATGTGTGGTGACATTGTGATCCACCGTGGGTTTGACCTTGCTTCGTTCTCTTTCTTGTCCCCCACTTTGCCTATGGGGGTGTGTCAGAACTATGCTCTAGGCTGTAGTAGGGCACTCCTTAAGAGGTACAGCCCAATTAGGTTTTGCCATATACAAACCTTGTACTGCTGTGTTTCTAGTCATTCTTTGTTCCTAGATTCTGACACAACTCGCGTACAGTCAGTCTACTTCCACCTGTGAACACTGAACATGACACTTTTTTACACGATAAAATGCATTTCATATATGTCTATTCCTATGTTTTTGATGCGCGTCCATTCTAATTACAAGAACCCCACACTCCTGTCCCACCCTTCTCTGCGGTGAACACAATACCTTCACTCACTGAGGTTCCTACATTGGTTACAGTCAAACCCAGCCTCGACACAAACATCAACACGTCCGCGAGCGTGTCCAAATGCCACTAGGTACACATATTCGCAAAGCAAAAACTTGTTCAGCAGCATCACATTCTTGTTTACATAGGACTTGCACACATGCACCACCCGCTTAATGCACTCCACGTCCACCACTGCGTAGCGTGTGGTGACCCTCCCTGGTATTAGCTGCATGCATGTTGTCATGGGGCACACGCCCGCTGCATCATAGTCCTTCAGATAGGTGAACCTGCCCTCCTTCCCGTCCGCATCTGTTGCTCGGAACATGCATATGCATCGTGCGTACCACTCCTTGTCCTTCAACGTCTTCATTGCAACGTCAGAAAACCACTTCTCGGACGGGCTGGCCTTGACAAACGTGCCCTTTGCGACAAGCTCTCCACCACGTGTATGCGGAATGGCCACTGTAGTGTGAACCTGAACATGTGTAGGACATATGGTGCTATGTGCTGGATGGAACACAGACTACCGGCACAAGCCCTCTGCCGTGCTATCGTGGCCCATCCCAACCATACTTGGATGGGTCCCCGCAACTTCCAACGGATAGCAAATGTGCTCACCTTGATCGTTGTGTCCGTCACTCCAGCTACAGCCAGGCATTTGCCGGGCTCCTTCATGTCTGATCCTAGGGCCTCCTTATACACCCACAAAACTGCGTCCTCCGCGTCGCTAACGTTCGCACTCCTCGACCTCCGCGTCAGGACGTACGTTTGTTGCCTCACAACTTGTCAGGTAGGACACACGTAGTATACACAGAGTAGTACCACTCAATCCCCCATGTGAACCACAAATCAGCAGTCATATGCATTTCGCCTACTTCACGTACACAACCCCAGCCAGCAATGATGCGCAACCCCGACCCCGGACAAAGCACCGTGGGCACCTTTATTGCGGCCACAATCGATGCCGCCTGACAGTTATTACGGAACCGTTGAACCCTTTGCCATGCCGACTCAGCAGGCTCACCTCACGCAAGGCACTGACGTACTGCTGTCCTCCCCCAGCCAGGGCCGCCACCTCCCGCGTGATCTCCCTCTGCACCTCCTCCTCCACGATGGTCGGGGTATGTCCTTCCAGTTACTCCTGCGCACCGGAACCTTCACTGTGCCCTTGTGAGTTTTCTCCTAGAGGTTCTTTGAGGACTCGTACGACATCCCGCGGAGCATGATGCCGTCAATGAGATGTACGATCTGGTCCACCTTCGGTAAGTTCCACAAAGACGCTTGCGACGGAAAGGCGTCCTTCACTGCGTCCAGCATCCTACAACACGTCATCCGCTCTTTCCTTGGTTATGTTCCTCATTAAACTGACAGTAACGTGGCGCATGCGTTTCTGCTATGCAACGACGTCACCCATACGCAGAAACGTCCACTCCAATGCGTCCACACCACATACACACCCCACGTCCACCCTCCCACACATCTAGACGCAACAATCCATCCCACTTACTTGTACGCATTCCCCTCGGTGTACTTGTTCACGCCGAGCAGCGACTTGTAGAACACTGCGTACTTCTTGAACGCCCTCACCTCCTTGAACCGTTGCTTCTTTTCCTATGGCTCGCACCCTTCCATGTTGTCCGCTATGAGTATCGGCATCACTTGCATCATGCCCCTATTCTCGAACGCCGCGTTGTTCGCCCTTGAACCACGAACTTCCTACCGCGATCCTGATAACCGTGGTGCGTCCTTCCCCCTATCTTTCTTGCCCCTGCACATGGAAAACCCTCAATAGGTGCGTATAGCGGTCATTTCATTACACGTCCAATGCATGCGCCACATGCATTCACCACCCACCTCTCCAGTTCTCCCCTCTCCGGCTTGCTGAGGGGAGAAATGAACTCGTCCACCATGTGTCCAAGGAACCCTCCATCCAACACATGCAGCACGTCCGCTACGCATGCCAGGAATACGTCCCCCCATGCCGTATCAAAGAAATTCCACCTCTCCAAGACCGTCTGCCATCAAACCAACCCGGTGTCGATACATCAAACATGACTTCGTACCGACTGAGAACCACACGACAAACTTATGGCACAGCACAGCACAGGGCAAAAACTATGCTGACCTGCATAGGGTGTGTTGACCAACGCCTCCTGATTTTGTCAGCCTTGTTTTGTCATTGAACAACAGCGGATCGAATATAATTGCCATCGCCTCCTAGAACACACGTGTCTTCTCTGTGGACGTTGCCCAATCAGGTGGGAAAGGCTGCACACCAGCCAGAACGTGGCTTGGCTCCAGCCATCTCAGTGCCTCTGGGATGTTGAACAGACTTAAAAGTAGTGGCCACGCTTGTAGCCTCCCGTTGGCACTCGCGTGCGTACTGTCGCTGTACACAATCACCCCTAGAATCATGCCCTTCTGCTCCGGCCGGCTCGCCTGGACACGTCATCCCGTAGTATCCGACTGCAGAAACTGCATGAGAGTAGTGAGTGCAAAAAAAAAACACATAACGTGTTCACTGTTACGAGACATACACATTACCCTCGTCCGCTACTACTCACGTGAGCCTTCTCCATCCATACCCTGGTGTCAGGAGTGCTGAAATAATTCTTTCCCTCGCTGTCCTCTTTGTCTCTCCGCGGCTCCGTCACGAAGCCCTCTGTGTTCACGAACGTCCGCACCAGCTTCTGCACCAACTGTACAGGGAAATAGCGTACGAGACATGCGTTAGGCTTCGCCTCATGCCCATCGTTACGCCGACTCGTTCACCCAACGACCATTACACCTAGGGGAACGTGACACATTCTCACCAGCTAAGTGTTTCTGAAATGAAGCGGGAGGTTTGCCATCTTTCCACCTGGCCCGTAGCATTTAATAACAGTCGTCTGCCATGGCACTAGATCGGGAGGAGCCATCAACTTGCCGAACCGCCTCACGTCGACAAAGTTCATCCACCGCCGTATATCTCGCACCGAGAATTGAGGGTTCACGAATATGTTAAGCAATCTGTTAACCTCCCTTCTCGAAAGATCAGCGTCTCGGAAAAATATGTACAGCTCAGTGAGAGTGTCGAACCCGTCGTCAATACTACTTATGTCGCTCTCCGCTTCCTCCTCGTCCCCTATCGCATCAGTGTCTAGTTCCTCCGTTACCATATGCTGGCGTGCGCGGTCGCTGGCGTCTCCATCCGCGTCGGTTTGTTGAGACCGGACAGGTGAAGGAGGGCACTCGCCCCGCATGGCTCGTACGGCCTCTCGGTACGCCTCCACGAGCCGCTCTGCCCTAGCGTGGTTAATCTTACGTTGGCATCGTCTGTTGCCCGACAGGTGAGACTACAGCGTATTATCATCCACGTGCTCGGCCCCGCACGCCTCGCATGCATTGCCCAACATCGCGATAGCGGCTAAGAGGAAACCCTAATTCCACTCGTAATACAACTGCTAGAGCATCACCAACGAAAAATAATGCACATGGTGTGTCCACACCCTGTGGCGGGACAACCAGTATCCGGTTCATCTCATCAGTACGCTTGTTTCTCGTTGTGCTGTGTTGAGTGTGTCTAATTTGAACGTACGCCCAGCACCCTATGCGATGAGGTTGGGCTTGTGACGCTATGAGCTTGGACTTCGGGTGCAAGTCAGTCCCATGCGGTTTAGGGATATGACATTTCCAATGTAGCCGAACCGGCTTGCGCAAAAACACTCCCAAATACATATCATTTAAGCACAACATATGTTTCAAATAATGGAACCATGTTATTCACCACCACCTTAAACTAGCCGATCTTCCTGTCAGTACAGTGTATTTATTAAAAAGAAACCACACACTGTAAGACAGACTCCGCAGCCACCCCAGTTCCGGCATCTACACACCATTTATGTCAGCTGAGCTGCATACAAATTAGGTATGTGGGTTGCTCACATAACCACACCCACAACCCACCGCCATTAATCAGTGTCCAAATCGCTGCTGCTGGACAAGCCCCACCGTGAACTCTGGTTTCCTTATGATGCTCAACAGCCTGTTGACATCCCTGTTTGACAGTCCCCCCTGTCAGAACATATAGCTTACTTGTTTCTGTAGGCTATAGTGGGGTATCCCATAGGGGGTACAACACAATTAGGGTTGCATATTTGTATCACTTCCATTCCTTAGTCATTCATTCTCGTTCTTTGATTTCACATGGAATCAGAGCAGGTTCCCTCCTAGGGACTGCTTCTAGGGCCCACCGACCCGCGCCCCGAGGCGCGTTTTTTTTTTTAGCGACCCGTCGTGTCGCCCCTAGCGGCCCGTTGCGCCGCCCTTCCCCTAGCGGCTCCGCCGCCCTTCCCTAGCGGCCCCGCCGCCCTTCGATCGCGGCCCCGCCACCCTCTGCTACGCGGCCCCGCCGCCGCCCTTCGATCGCGGCCCCGCCGCCCTCTGCTACGCGGCCCCGCCGCCCCCTGCCACGCGGCCCCGCCGCCCTCTGATACGCGGCCCCGCCGCCCTTCGATTGCGGCCCCGCCGCCCTCTGCTACGCGGCCCCGCCGCCCTCTGCTACGCGGCCCCGCCGCCCTCTGCTACGCGGCCCCGCCGCCCTCTGCTACGCGGCCCCGCCGCCCTCTGCTACGCGGCCTCGCCGCCCTTCGATCGCGGCCCCGCCGCCCTCTGCTACGCGGCCCCGCCGCCCTCTGCTACGCGGCCCCGCCGCCCTCTGCTACGCGGCCCTGCCGCCCTCTTCAGTCGCGGCCCCGCCGCCCTCTGCTACGCGGCCTCGCCACCCTCTGCTACGCGGCACCGCCGCCCTCTGCTACGCGGCCCCGCCGAGCCGCCCAGCATCAGCCGAGCCGCCCAGCAGCAGCCGAGCCGCCGCCGAGCCGCCGCCGCCTGAGCCGCCGCCCGGGCCACCTGAGCCGCCGCCCGAGCCGCCGCCGAGCCGCCGCTCAGCTGCGGCCGAGCCGCCGCCCGAGCAGCCCGAGCCGCCCGAGCCGCCCGAGCCGCCCGAGCCGCCCGAGCCGCCCGAGCCGCCCGAGCCACCCGAGCCGCCCGAGCCGCCTGAGGAGCCGTGCTGCTGTTCCTGAGCTGTGTCCCTCTGCTGCTGACCTACCCGACTCTCCCAGCCCGGTGAGACTTTCAGCTGCTGCCATGGCCACCCCCAATGTTCTTACTTTTGACGCTGAGGGGAGGGCCATTGACTTTGCCGTCTGGATTGAAGACCTGCAGCTGTACTTACTGTGTGATGCGATAGATGAGGTCTCTCTCTTTGACTTTGTCTCTGGCGCTGTCCCTGCCCCACCTGCTGATGCTGACTCTGCCGTTCGCTCCAAGTGGGCGACCCGCGATGCTGCTGCACGTCTTGCTGTGCGTCGCCACCTCCCTTCCTCTGAGCGTGCCCACTTTAGTCAGTGCAAGACCGCTCAGGCCTTGTACGACGCTGTAGTTGCACGCTACTCCTCCCCTTCCTCCGCTACCCTTAGCCGCCTCATGCTACCGTTTCTCTTCCCTGACCTCGCTTCCTTTCCCACTGTCGCTGACCTCGTTACCCACCTCCGTGCTAGTGACACCCGCTACCGCGCTGCCCTTCCTGCTGAGTTCCGCGCTGCGAACCCTCCTCCCACGTACATCACTCTCTACTTTCTCGTCACCCGTCTCCCTGAGTCCCTTCGTGTCGTTCGGGACCAGTTTCTCTCTGTCTGTCCCACCACTCTCACTGTCGACCTCCTTGAGGAGTCCCTGCTAGCGGCTGAGAAGAGTATTGTCGCTGTAGGGGCCTCTCGGGGTGACCCTCGCACCCCCATCTTTGAGGGGTGTGGTCCTTCCCCCCTGCTGCCCTCTGTCGCCTCTGCCGCTGCGGCCGACCTCACTGGTTTTGAGTCGGTCGGCGCGGCGTCTGCCCCCAGCGGCAGACGCCGCTCTGGCAAGGGCAAGGGGGGCAAGGGAGCGGGTGGAGGTAGAGGGGGCGGTGGAGGAGGCGGTGGGGGTGGCGGGGGGAGTGGGGGTGGCGGTGGGGGTGGTGGCGGGAGTGGAGGTACTGGTGGCGGCGGTGGCGGCGGAGGTGGCGGCGGAGGTGGTAGCGGAGGAGGCGGTGGGAGCGGTGGGAGCGACGGTCCTGGTGGGGGAGGTGGCGGTGGAGACGGGGGTGGCGGTGGAGGCGGGGGTCGGAGTGGCTCGTCCCAGCGGAGCAGCTCTGGGGGTGGTCAGCGCCAGCAGCAGCAGCAGCAGCAGCCGCAGCAGCAGCCACAGCAGCAGCAGCGCTCTCGCACCGTCCCCGCCCCTCAGCAGCTCCGTGAGTGGTACTCGCAGCGTCAGCGTGGTGGTGCGCTTGGTCCTTGCCCCTACGTTCTTCGCACCGGTGACCGTGCAGGGGAGAGGTGTGGAGGCGCCCACACAGCCCGCCGCTGCTTTGGCCGCCTGACTGACGCCTGGCGTCAGCAGTTTCCGGAGGCAGCTGAGATCCCCCGCTGGGGAGAGCTGTCTCGGGCTGGTGTAGCTATTTATGATCATGATTTTGATGCTATTCTCTCTGCTATGTATGCTGCGATTGGTAGTGATGAGGATGACTGTTACCGGTGTTTCCCGCCCGACCCGGGCATTGGTACTGCCGCGTCAGGTACTAGTGAGGCTGCTGCTCTAGGTGCCAGTGCGTCTATGCTCTCAGGTGCTGGTGAGTCTGCCCTCTCAGGTACTGTGTCGGCTTCGGCCTCTCACACCTTCACCCTTGACTCTGGAGCGTCTCGCTCCTTCTTTAGGGACCGCACCACTCTCACGCCGCTGAGTCGGCCGGTTGCGGTGTCCCTGGCTGACCCCTCTGGGGGGCCTGTCCTGTCTCGCTTCTCCACTGTCCTCCCGTGTCCGGCGGCCCCCTCTGGCACCCTGACTGGTCTCTACCTCCCCTCGTTCTCGACGAACTTGGTGAGTGGTGCTGACCTCCAGGATGCGGGTGTCCACCAGTTCACCCCTGCTCGTCAGCGGGTGACCCACTGCACGGAGGCGGATACAGGTCGCCACCTGGCTACGTTTACACGTCGGCCAGGGTCGAGCCTGTACAGACTGACCACTGCTTCTCCTCCAGGTGCTGAGTCTGGTAGGGTCCCTTCGTCTGGTCAG
The DNA here is from genome assembly GCA_948144175.1 of Closterium sp. NIES-65. Taxonomy (NCBI): domain Eukaryota; kingdom Viridiplantae; phylum Streptophyta; class Zygnematophyceae; order Desmidiales; family Closteriaceae; genus Closterium; species Closterium sp. NIES-65. Next base: position 3,659,519 of record CANXME010002170.1, on the reverse strand, counting down.
GTGTTTGCTGCAGCGTCCAGGTCTGGTCCTGAGTCTGCCCCCTGCTCGTGTCGTCGTCTGTCTCACGAGACCCTCCTCTGGCACCACCGCCTTGGCCACCCCTCTCTGCTTCGGCTCAGAGGCATGGCCTCGCGAGTCCTTGTGTCTGGTCTTCCCCGGTCTCTCCCTCCCCTTCCTCCGGGCCCTGGCCCTACCTGTGTCCCCTGTGTCGAGGGGCGCCAGCGTGCTGCCCCTCACTCCTCCCAGTTTCCTCCGACAGAGGCCCCGTTGCAGACGCTTCACATGGACGTGTGGGGCCCAGCCCGCGTCTGTGGACAGGGTCAGGAGCGCTACTTCCTGCTGGTGGTTGACGACTACTCGCGTTACACCACGGTCTTCCCCTTGCGCAGCAAGGGCGAGGTCACTGAGGTGTTGATCGACTGGATCCGCGCAGCTCGTCTCCAGCTTCGGAGGAGCTTTGGCTCTGACTTCCCTGTTTTGCGTCTGCACTCGGACAGAGGCGGAGAGTTCTCCTCTGGCCTCCTGAGTGCCTACTGTCGTGCACGAGGCATCCGTCAGACCTTCACGCTTCCGGACTCACCACAGCAGAATGGGATTGCTGAGCGCCGCATTGGCATGGTCATGGACGTCGCTCGTACGTCCATGATGCATGCGGCTGCTCCCCATTTTCTGTGGCCGTTTGCGGTCAGGTACGCTGCGCACCAGATCAACCTCCACCCCAGGGTCTCTCGACCGGAGACCTCCCCAGCCCTACTGTGGACGGGGAAGGTTGGCAATGCGTCGGCGTTCCGGGTCTGGGGTTCTCGGGCGTTTGTTCGCGACCTGTCTGCGGACAAGCTTTCCCCCCGTGCTTCTCCCTGCGTCTTCCTGGGGTTCTCCCCCGACGCCCCTGGGTGGCAGTTTTACCACCCCACCTCTCGACGTGTTCTGTCCTCCCAGGACGTCACGTTCGACGAGTCGGTACCCTACTACCGCCTCTTCCCCTACCGCACTCCGTCCCTCCCCCCACCCCCGCTCTTCTTGGTACCAGGTCCCCCCCCGGTAGTCCCCCTACCCCCTCAGGGTCCTGCCCCTTCAGGTGTGTCCCAGGTAGACGCGGTCGAGCCTGTCGAGGTCACTGGTGACTCTGGTGCTGCTGCGGGAGCTGAGCCTGGGGGTGCGGAGTCTGGGGGTGCTGAGCCTGGGGGTGCTGAGCCTGGGGGTGCTGAGCCTGGAGGTGCTGTGCCTGGGGGTGCTGTGCCTAGGGGTGCTGAGCCTGGGGGTGCTGCGCCTGGGGGTGCTGTACCTGGGGGTGCTGAGCCTGGAGGTGCCGAGCCTGGGGGTGCTGTGCCTGGGGGTGCTGAGCCTGGGGGTGCTGAGCCTGGGGGTGCTGTGCCTGGGGGTGCTTCGTCTCGCCGGGAGCCACTCTCCCCACAGGAGCTGCGTGAGTGGTTTGCCAGGCGCTGGAGACGTGATGCTGGTGCTGGTGGTTCTTCGGCTGCAGAGGGTACTGCTGCCGCGCGTCCCGCCGGTGCTCGTACTGTGGGTGCTGGAGCTGCTGGGTCTGAGAGTTCTCCTGGAGCTGGTACTGCTGAGGGTGTTGGCGCTGAGCCTGCCGTTGGCGGTCCGACTGACAGTGCTCCTGGTGCTGCTGCTGGAGGTTCTGGAGCTTCTGGTGGTGCTGCTGGAGGTGCTGCTGGAGTGGGTGCTCCTGCCGGGGCTGCTGGTGCTGTTCCTGCTGTTTCTAGTGTCGCCGCGCGGCCCCGACCGTACTTCGTTCCGCTCCTGCAGCAGGTTCTTGGTCTTCCACCTCCTCCTCCTCCTCCCTTAGAGGGTCCGCAGCCTGTCCGGTCACAGCCACAGCTACAGCCTGCCTCCCCTTTGCCTGCTCCTTCTCCCTACACTGGTCCGACTGGAGGTCTTACTGAGCGTCGTGAGCCTGCGTCTCGTCCTGTGTCGCCTGTTCGTACTGAGCGCGCTAGTGGTCGCGGGTCGCGTCAGCGTCCTCCTCCTGTCCCTGGCACGCACCGGATGTCACTGCGTCCGTCCACTGCTCCTCTGCGTGCCCCTTTGCCTTCTCCTCCTGCTTCCTCTCTTCCTGCTCTTGCCGACCCGGAGTCGGACTCTCTTCGTGCTGCCAGTCCTACTGTCACGCGTCTCCTTGCTACTGCTGTCACTGACCCTTCCTTCGAGTCGTCTGCTGCGTCTGCCCTTGTCACTGAGCTTGTCGACTTTGCTGCGCGCTGTCGTCTAGACTACGCTGCTCGTCTTGTCACTGAGTCTGCGTCCGCCTGTCCTCCGTCCGTCGGGGGTGAGTGTGCCCTTGGCACGGACGTCCTTGAGGACAGGCAGGAGGAGTTCCAGTGTCTGGCCGCCGCTTCACCTCGTCTCGCGTCTGTACTGCTAGCCCCTGAGGGAGACCCGGATGCACCAGACATCCCGACTCCGCGCTCTTACGCGGAGGCGATAGAGGGTCCCTACTCCTCTCAGTGGCAGGCAGCTATGGATGCAGAGATGGCTTCCTGGAAGTCCACAGGCACCTACGTTGACGCTGTTCCCCCTCCTGGGGCGAACATCGTCAGTGGCATGTGGATTTTCAGGGTGAAGCGGCCGCCGGGTTCTCCGCCTGTCTTCAAGGCGCGTTACGTGGCTCGTGGCTTCAGTCAGCGGCAGGGGGTTGACTACTTTCAGACCTTCTCCCCCACCCCGAAGATGACCACTCTTCGGGTTCTGCTGCACGTTGCTGCTCACCGTGACTACGAGCTGCACTCTCTCGACTTCAGCACAGCTTTCTTGCAGGGCAGTCTGCACGAGGAGATCTGGCTGCGTCGCCCACCTGGCTTCACTGGGTCTTTCCCTCCTGGTACCCAGTGGAGTCTCCGGCGTCCAGTCTACGGTCTCCGCCAGGCGCCACGTGAGTGGCACGACACACTGAGGACTACGCTCGCGGCACTTGGGTTTGCTCCTTCTACTGCCGACCCGTCGCTGTTTCTGCGCACCGACACCTCTCTGCCGCCGTTCTACATCCTCGTGTACGTCGACGACTTGGTCTTTGCCACAGCTGACACTGCTGGACTCGCCTACGTGAAGTCCGAGCTGCAGAAGAGACACACGTGCACTGACCTGGGTGAACTGCGCAGCTACCTTGGCTTGCAGATCACCCGGGACAGAGCACGCCGCACCATTACCCTGACTCAGTCACACATGGTGCAGCAGGTCCTTCAGCGCTTCGGCTTCACGTACTCCTCGCCTCAGGCCACTCCTCTGCCTACTCGCCACTCGCTCTCAGCTCTGCCTTCGGATGAGTCCGTAGAGTCGAGTGGCCCGTTTGCAGAGCTTGTTGGCTGCCTCATGTACCTGATGACCTGCACACGACCTGACCTCGCATACCCTCTTAGCATTCTCGCACGCTTTGTTGCTCCTGGGAGACACCGACCAGAGCACATGGCTGCAGCGAAGAGGGTGTTGCGCTACTTGTGCAGTACGTCGGGCATGGGGCTAGTGCTTGGAGGGCGCAGTCCAGTAGTCCTCACTGGGCACGCAGACGCTTCTTGGGCTGACGACCAGGCTACGCAGCGGTCGTCACAGGGTTACACCTTCAGCCTTGGTTCCGGCTCTGTCTCGTGGCGGGCTACCCGCTCGTCTTCTGTTCTCGGCTCCAGTTGTGAGGCTGAGATCTACGCTGGGGCTATGGCTGCATAGGAGTTACGATGGCTCACCTACCTGCTGACCGACCTTGGAGAGCAGCCTCGTTCTCCTCCAGTCCTGTACGTAGACAACAAGGCCATGCTGGCCTTGTGTCGAGAGCAGCGACTGGAGCACAGAACGAAGCACATTGCTCTCCGCTACTTTCTTGCTCGTGAGCTACAGCAGCGTGGACAGTTGCGACTTGCGTACGTGGCCTCTGAGGCCAACACTGCTGATGTATTCACCAAGGCACTTGCGCCTTGTGATCATCAGCGTTGTTGCACGCAGTTGGGTCTTGTGCCTGTCTTGCCTCACTTGCTCTCCTCTTGACCTTGCTTGTACCTTCGCCTATATATACTCTTGCTCTTGCATGCTTGACTCTTGTATATCTCTATATATGATCTTGCATGTGAACTGGCCTTCTGGCCTTTGAACTTGTGCTCGGAATGCGTGGTGACTTTGTGATCCACCCTGAGCTTTGCTTTGCTTTGCTTGACTGGTCTTGTGACCCCTTGTTCTCCCCCACTTTGCCTATGGGGGTGTGTCAGAACATATAGCTTACTTGTTTCTGTAGGCTATAGTGGGGTATCCCATAGGGGGTACAACACAATTAGGGTTGCATATTTGTATCACTTCCATTCCTTAGTCATTTATTCTCGTTCTTTGATTTCACACCCCCGTATGGCATCGGCTCATGAGGTTAATCAGCTCTCGCAAACCGACTACTAACGAACTATCATCGCTCGCCGCAATCCCTTCGTCATCTGCAGGTGCGTCATCCGCCAACTCGACGATGAGCCCACGAAACGCCCGCCTCGGCTAGTGAGTCCGCTGCAGTGAACGCTATTGGTTTGGTGCACGACAAGCGATATGTGATCCACTAGTGCAGCGCCACATCTTACGCATACGAGGGTCGACATGTCTGCCTATGCCGTTGATAGACGCAGCGGGCGTAGGCTAAACTTAGCACATGAGCTGAGCACATATGGGACGCCTCTACTCACACACGCAACTGGAGTTGTAAACCCTAGAGAAACGCGCGCAGCCATATAACCAATGCGTTGTCGCATGTGTTAGATCCATCAGCTGAGTACATATGGGACGCCTCTACTCACTTACGCAACTGGAGTTGTAAACCCAAGAGAAACGCGCACAGCCGCATAACCAATACGTTGTCGCATGTGTTTGATCTATGAGCTGAGCACATATGGGACGCCTCTACTCCACACACAAGTGGAGTTGTAAACCCTAGAGAAACGAGCACAGCCGTGTGAAAGTAGGAAAACAGGAATGAGTGAACTATGAATGAAAGCAGTACAAATATGAAACCCTAACTGGGTTGTACCCCCTATGGGATACCCCACTACAGCCTACACAGCAGTATAAGCTATAGATATGTTCTGACACACCCCCATAGGCAAAGTGGGGGAGAACAAGGGGTCACAAGACCAGTCAAGCAAGACAAAGCAAAGCTCAGGGTGGATCACAAAGTCACCACACAGTCCGAGCACAAGAGTGAGGCCAAAGGCCAGTTCACAAGCAAGAGTACAGACATATACATAAAGCTAGACAAGCAAGAGCAGGTATATATATATATGTCACAGTACAAGTGAAGTCAAGAGGAGAGCAAGTGAGGCAAGACAGGCACAAGACCCAGCTGGGTGCAGAAGCGCTGATGGTCACAAGGCGCAAGTGCCTTGGTGAACACATCAGCAGTGTTGGCCTCAGAGGCCACGTACGCAAGTCGCAACTGACCACGCTGCTGCAGCTCACGAGCAAGGAAGTAGCGGAGAGCAATGTGCTTCGTTCTGTGCTCCAAGCGCTGCTCTCGACACAAGGCCAGCATAGCCTTGTTGTCTACGTACAGCACTGGAGGAGAACGAGGCGGCTCTCCAAGGTCAGTCAGCAGGTAGGTGAGCCAGCGAAGCTCCTGTGCAGCCATGGCCCCGGCGTAGATCTCAGCCTCACAACTGGAGCCGAGAACCGAAGACGAGCGAGTAGACCGCGACGAGACAGAGCCGGAACCAAGGCTGAAGGTGTAACCCTGTGACGACCGCTGCGTAGCCTGGTCGTCAGCCCAAGACGCGTCCGCGTGGCCGGTAAGGACCACTGGACTCCGCCCTCCAAGCACTAGCCCCATGCCTGACGTACTGCACAGGTAGCGCAATACCCTCTTCGCTGCAGCCATGTGCTCCGGTCTGTGTCTCCCAGGAGCAACATAGCGTGCAAGAATGCTCAGAGGGTATGCAAGGTCAGGTCGTGTGCAGGTCATCAGGTACATGAGGCAGCCAACAAGCTCCGCATACGGACCACTCGACTCTACGGACTCATCCGAAGGCAGAGCTGAGAGTGAGTGGCGAGTAGGCAGAGGAGTGGCCTGAGGCGAGGAGTACGTGAAGCCGAAGCGCTGAAGGACCTGCTGCACCATGTGTGACTGAGTCAAGGTAATGGTGCGGCGTGCTCTGTCCCGAGTGATCTGCAAGCCAAGGTAGCTGCGCAGTTCACCCAGGTCTGTGCACGTGTGTCTCTTCAACAGCTCGGACTTCACGTAGGCGAGTCCAGCAGTGTCCGCTGTGGCAAAGACCAGGTCGTCGACGTACACGAGGATGTAGAACGGCGGCAGGGAAGTGTCGGTGCGAAGAAACAGCGACGGGTCAGCAGTAGAAGGAGCAAACCCAAGAGCCGCAAGTGTAGTCCTCAGTGTGTCGTGCCACTCACGCGGTGCCTGGCGGAGACCGTAGACTGGCCGTCGGAGGCTCCACTGGGTGCCAGGAGGGAAAGTCCCAGTGAAGCCAGGTGGACGGCGAAGCCAGATCTCCTCGTGCAGGCTACCCTGCAAGAACGCAGTGCTGAAGTCGAGAGAGTGAAGCTCGTAGTCGCGCTGAGCGGCTATGTGCAGCAGCACCCGAAGAGTAGTCATCTTCGGGGTGGGAGAGAAGGTCTGAAAGTAGTCAACTCCCTGCCGCTGACTGAAGCCACGAGCAACGTACCGTGCCTTGAAGACAGGTGGAGAGCCCGGCGGCCGCTTCACCCTGAAGATCCACATGCCACTGACGATGTTCGCCCCAGGAGGGGGAACTGCGTCAACGTAGGTGCCTGTGGACTTCCAGGAAGCCATCTCTGCATCCATAGCTGCCTGCCACTGAGAGGAGTAGGGACCCTCTACGGCCTCCGCGTAAGAACGCGGAGTCGGGATGTCTAGTGCATCCGGGTCTCCCTCAGGGGCAAGCAGTACAGACGCGAGATGAGGTGAAGCAGCCGCTAGACACTGTAACTCCTCCTGCCTGTCCTCTAGGACGTCCGTGCCAAGAGCACACTCACCCCCGACGGACGGAGGACAGACAGACGCAGACTCAGCAACAAGACTAGCAGCGTAGTCGAGACGACAGCGAGCAGCAAAGTCGACGAGCTCAGCGACTAGAGCAGACGCAGCAGTGGACTCAAAAGAGGGGTCAGTGACGACAGTAGCAAGCAGACGCGTGACAGTGGGACTGGCAGCACGAAGAGAGTCCGACTCAGGGTCCGCAAGCGCAGGAAGAGAGGACTCAGGAGGAGAAGGCAAAGGGGCACGCAGAGGAGCAGTGGACGGACGTAAAGACATCCGGTGCGTGCCAGGGACAGGAGGAGGACGCTGACGCGAACTGCGACCACTAGCGCGAGCAGCACGAACAGGCGACGCGGGACGAGACGCAGGCTCACGACGCTCAGCAAGACCTCCAGTAGGACCAGTGTAAGGAGAGGGAGCAGGCAGCGGAGAGGAAGGCTCCAGTAGGGGCTGCGACTGGACAGGCGGTGGACCCTCTACTGGAGGAGAAAGACCAAGAACCTGCTGAAGGAGCGGAACGAAGTACGGCCGAGGCCGCGCGGCAGCTCCAGACTCAGCAGGGACAGCACCAGCACCCTCAGCGACAGCACCAGCGCCACCCACACCTCCAGCGGCAGGACCAACAGCAGCAGGCTCAGCACGAACGCCCTCAGCAGCTCCAGCTGCAGGAGGACCCGCAGGGCCAGCAGCTCCGGGAACGGCTGCACCCGCACCCTCGACGGTCGAAGAAGCTCCAGCTCCAGCTCCAGCAGCACCTCCAGACTCAGCAGCACGCCTCCAGCGGCGAGCGAACCACTCGCGCAGCTCCTGTGGAGAGAGGGGCTCCCGGCGAGACGCAGCAGCAGGAGAAACCCCAGGCTCAGCAGCTCCAGACGCAGCACCCCCAGGCTCAGCAGCTCCCGACCCAGCACCCCCAGACCCAGCACCTCCAGGCACAGCACCCCCCGGCTCAGCACCCCCAGGCTCCGCACCCTCCGCAGTAGCACCCTCAGGCCCAGCACCCCCAGCAGTAGCACCCCCAGGCTCAGCACCCCCGCGCACAGCACCCCCAGAGTCAGCACCCCCAGGCTCAGCACCCGCAGCAGCACCAGAGTCACCAGTAACCTCGACCGGGTCAACGGCGTCTACCTGGGACACACCTGAGGGGGCAGGAACCTGAGGGGGGAGGGGGTCTACCGGGGGGGGAACCGGCACAAGGAAGTCCGGGGGAGGGGGGAGGGAAGGAGTGCGGTAGGGGAAGAGACGGTAGAAGGGGACTGACTCGTCGAACGTGACGTCCTGGGAGGACAGAACACGACGAGAGGAGGGGTGGTAAAACTGCCACCCTGGGGCGTCAGTGGGGAAGCCAAGGAAGACACAGGGAGCAGCACGAGGGGACAGCTTGTCCGCAGACAAGTCGCGGACAAACGCCCGAGATCCCCAGACACGGAACACAGACGCATCGCCAACCTTCCCCGTCCACAGCAAGGCTGGGGACATCGCTGGCCGAGAGACCCGGGGGTGAAGGTTGAGCTGATGCGCCGCGTACCTCACCGCAAACGGCCACAGAAAATGGGGGGCAGCCGCATGCATCATGGACGTACGAGCGACATCCATGACCATGCCAATGCGGCGCTCAGCAATCCCATTTTGCTGTGGTGAGTCCGGAAGCGTGAAGGTCTGGCGGATCCCCCGTGCACGACAGTAGTCTCGCAGAAGGCGAGAAGAGAACTCTCCGCCTCTGTCAGAGTGCAGACGCAGAACAGGAAAGTCCGAGCCGAAGCTCTTCCTGAGCTGGAGACGAGCCTCGCGGATCCAGTCGATCAGCACCTCAGTGACTGCACCCTTGCTGCGCAAGGGGAGGACTGTGGTGTAACGCGAGTAGTCGTCAACCACCAACAGGAAGTAGCGCTCGTACCCCTGCCCACGGACGGGGGCTGGGCCCCACACATCCATGTGAAGCGTCTGCAGGGGAGACTCTGTCGGGGGGAAGTGGGAGGAGTGAGGAGTAGCCCGGAGGCGACCCTCGACACAGGGGACACAGGAAGGTCCTGGCCCGGAGGGGAGAGGAGGGAGAGACTGGGGAAGACCAGAGACAAGGACACGGGAAGCCATGCTCCGAAGACGGGGCAAGGAGGGGTGGCCAAGACGGTGGTGCCACAGGAGAGTCTCGTGAGACAGGAGGCGACAAGAACAGGGGGCAGACTCAGGACCTGACCGGGACGCAGCAGCAAGTACCTGACTCGACGCAGCCACCTGACCAGACGCAGGGACAGGAGGAGACTCAACGGTCAGGGTGTAGAGACTCGACCCCGGCCGACGTGAGAACGTGGCCAGGTGTCGGCCTGTGCGAGCCTCCGTGCAGTGGGTCACCCTCTGACGCGCAGGAGTGAACTGGTGAACACCCCCATCCTGCAGGTCCGCTCCACTCACCAAGTTCGTAGAGAACGAGGGAAGGTACAGACCCGACAGGGTGCCCGAAGGGGCAGCCGGACACGGGAGGACAGTGGAGAAGTGAGACAGGACAGGACCCCCAGAGGGGTCAGCAAGGGAGACCGCAACCGGCCTGGCGAGCGGCGAAAGGGTAGTGCGGTCTCGAAAGAAGGAGCGCGAAGCTCCGGAGTCAAGTGTGAAAGTGAGGGAGGACGAGGACGACTCAGTACCTGAGAGCGCAGTCTCACCAGTACCTGAGAGCGCAGACGCACTGGCACCTAGAGCAGCAGCCTCACAAGCACCTAGTGCAGCAGTACCAATGCCCGGGTCGGGCTGAAAACACCGGTAACCCTCATTCTCCTCACTATAATCCACAACATACATAGCAGTAAGGATAGCATCAAAATCAAGATCAAAGATCGCTACACCAGCCCTGAGAAGCTCATCCCAGCGAGGGATCTCACTAGCCCCAGGGAACTGCTGACGCCAAGCGTCCGTCAGGCGGCCAAAGCAGCGCTGGGTGGCGTGGGCACCCCCACACTGCTCACCCGCGCGGTCGCCGGAACGAAGAACGTAGGTGCAGGGACCAGTACCCCCACCCCTCTGACGCCCAGCGTACCACTCACGAAGCTGCTGAGGCGAAGGGATGTCCCGCGAGCGCTGCTGCTGCTGCCGGTGCGAGCGCTGGCCACCACCACCGCCGCTACGCTGCTGGGTACCACCCCGACCAGCTCCACCTCCTCCACCACTACTGCCTCCTCCGCTGCCGCCTCCACTGCCTCCACCTCCGCCGCCTCCACCTCCGCCGCTGCCTCCACCACCACCGCTGGCACCACCACCACCGTCTCCGCCGCCGCTGCCGCCACCACCACCACCACCCCCGCCACTAGCCCCGCCGCCACCCCCACTCCCTCCGCCGCCACCGCCGCCACCGCCACCGCCCCCTCCAGCTCCACCCGCGCCCTTGCCCCCCTTGCCCTTGCTGGAGCGACGTCTCCCACTAGGGGCAGACGCCGCGCCGACCGACTCAAGACCAAGCAGGTCGGCAGCAGCAGCAGAGGCAACAGAGGGCAGCAAGGGGGAAGGAGAGCACCCCTCAAAGATGGGGGTGCGAGGGTCACCACGAGAAGCACCTACAGCGACTATGCTCTTCTCCGCTGCAAGGAGGGCCTTCTCGAGGAGGTCGACGGTGAGAGTGGTGGGACAGACTGCGAGAAAGTGGTCCCTGACGACGCGAAGGGAGTCAGGGAGGCGTGCGACTACGTAGTAGAGAGCGATGTACATGGGGGGGGGGTTCTTAGCGCAGAACTCAGCAGGAAGGGCGGCGCGGTAGCGAGTGTCACTAGTGCGGAGGTGCGTAATGAGGTCAGCGACAGTGGGAAAGGCAGAGAGGTCAGGAAAGAGGTAGGGAAGCATGAGACGGCTCAGTGCAGCAGTGGCAGGGGAGGAGTAGCGCGCAACTACAGCGTCGTACAAGGTCTGAGCACTCTTGTACTGACTAAAGTGCGCACGCTCAGGGGTAGGGAGGTGGCGACGCACAGCAAGACGTGCAGCAGCATCGCGGGTGGCCCACTTAGAGCGGACAGCGGGATCAGCATCAGCAGCAGGGGCAGGAGAGGCGCCAGAGGTGAGGTCAAAGAGAGAAAGGTCGTCAGCCCTGTCGCACTGTAAGAACAGCTGCAGGTCGTCTAACCAGACCTCAAAATCAATGGCGCGACCCTCAGCGTCAAAAGCTAGGACACTAGGGGTAGCCATGGTGACGACAGCGACGCAGTGCAAGCAGTAGGGAAAGAGCTCGCAGTGTCAGTGGGACAGTGCTCACCAGGCAGGGCAGGTCGTGCAGTCAGCAGAAAGGCGGCTCAGCGACCGGGCGGCTCGGGTGCACAGCTGCTCGGCTCCCGGGCGGCTCGGCGGCTGGGCGGCTCGGGCGCAGGGCGGCTCGGCTCCCGGGCGGCTCGGCGGCTGGGCAGCTAGGGTGCAGGGCGGCTCGGCTCCCGGGCGGCTCGGCGGCTGGGCGGCTCGGGTGCAGGGCGGCTCGGCTCCCGGGCGGCTCGGCGGCAGGGCGGCTCGGGTCCCTGGCGGCTCGGCTGTTGGGGCGGCTCGGCCGGGAGATGCAGCGTCGGGCCGGCAGGTGCAGCGTCGGGCCGGCAGGTGCAGCGGCGGGCCGGCAGGTGCAAGTGGCGGGCCGTAAGAGGCGGCGGGCCGATGGGTGCAGCGGCGGGCCGGTAGGTGCAGCGGCGAGCCGGCAGGAGCAGCGGCGGGCCGGCAGGGTGCAGCGGCGGGCCGGCAGGAGCAGCGACGGGCCGGCAGGGTGCAGCGGCGGGCCGTAGAGTGCAGCGGCGGGGCCGTCGGCAGTAGAGGCGGAGCCGCGTCAGAGGAGGCGGCTTGGCCGCGTCAGGGGAGGCGGCGGGGCCGCGTCAATGGAGGCGGCGGGGCCGCGTCAGGGGAGGCGGCGGAGTCGCGTCAGGGGAGGCGGCGGGGCCTCGGCAGGGGAGGCGGCGGGGCCGCGTCAGGGGAGGCGGCGGGGCCGCGTCAAGGGAGGCGGCGGGGCCGCGTCAAGGGAGGCGGCAGGGCCGCGTCAGGGGAGGCGGCGGGGCCGCGTCAGGGGAAGCGGCGAGGCCGCGTCAAGGGAGGCGGCGGGGCCGCGTCAAGGGAGGCGGCGGGGCCGCGTTAAAGGAGGCGGCGGGGCCACGTCAGGGGAGGCGGCAAAGCCGCGTCAGAGGAGGCGGCGGGGCCGCGAGTGAAAAGGCGACCCGAGGGGTCGCTAAAAAAAAAAGGGCGCGCCTCGGGGCGCGCGTCGGTGGGCCCAGACAACGGTCCTAAGGTAGGACCCGCTCTATACCATGTGAAAGTAGGAAAACAGGAATGAGTGAACTATGAATGAAAGCAGTACAAATATGAAACCCTAACTGGGTTGTACCCCCTATGGGATACCCCACTACAGCCTACACAGCAGTATAAGCTATAGATATGTTCTGACAAGCCGTATAACAAATACATTCTCGCATGTGTTTGTGTTGGGTGGAAAGTCACATTGCACGACATCCTGCCGTCTGTTTGTACGAGTATGCGTGTGCGAATGCATTTTGGTGTGAACGGAATGTTCATGTGTTGGTTTGCTTTCGCAATTTTCGCTTGAAGCATTTGCAGGTACTCGCGCATTGTGCGTTTCGGCACAACATTGTACGCGCTATGAATAGTACAAGCAGAAAGGACGAGGTCGCAAAGGAACCAAAGATGGAAGCTTTGCGGTTCAGTTGAATTGATTGTGCAGATTCAGTTCTATCCAACTCGAAATTGTACTGTTTTGTTTGGTTGACTACAATATAGCAGGGCAGGCACTATAGGGGTACAATTTAGGTGAAGGTTGGATGTTGTTTGTCTGTATCTGCATGCTACAGGGCCAGGGGAAACCAGCGGAACCAGCATTTGGCTGGTAGGGCAAAGACAAAACAGGTTCTGTTTTTAGGACCTGAACCTGGTTATTGTTTTCCCAGGTTGGAAAAACAGAACCAGAGGTTGTTTACCAACCTACCACCTGCTGTTTTGTCCAGCCAGGTTGGTTCTGCTGCTTGAAATTATTTGGGATCATCCCTGGTTGTTCCCAGGTTGATTCCCAAGGTCCTTGCTGGCTAGAGCTATTTATTCTTTCTCTGTTTGTACCTGAATATAGTGAAATTGATTCAAGCGAATTCCTTCCTTGCTGGAATTTCGTTTTTACTCGGTACGACGGCGGAATGCTACACGAGTCAACGCTAGTACGCTAGCACTCCAACACTAGGAAAACGCTATCCTAGCCATAACTTCGTAATGGCAGAAATTTTCGCGAGGCAACTTGGTTCATTTTAAAGCTCTTGGAGCGAGCTTCGATATAGGAAATTCTCAGCTTAATCCTATCGATGGTCTGCACGATACGCTGCGCGACGTTCAAGGTACTCTTGCTGTTTTGACTAAGTCCCTCTTGATCCCTCTCTCTACAAACTCGGACCCGAGGATAGGGGCTGGTCTTGTACCAGGCACCCAAGGACCCTTGGAGGTGACCCCGAGGAGAGGATTTAAATTTGATAAAGTCTTAATAGCTTGAGCTTATTAGGCCCTTACACCAACAAGCTGGTATCAGAGCTGCGTTATAGTGATCCTCGATATAGGTAGCTATGGCGGGCAACACCTCGACGGGAGCTGGTGAATCTTTAGCCCAAGATCATAGCGGCAGCCATGATTCTGGTGTTTCAGCGCCAAGGGGAGCGCGAACAAACCAGGGCTCGCTGGTCAAGGAGGTGCTGAAGAATTTCACTGTCGAGAAGTTCAATGGTGAGGGCTATGATGATTGGGCCTGGAAAATGCAACTTTATTTCCGTCAGATCGGTTTGCTGAAACTAATGATTGGGGAGGAGCCTAGACCGACTGACCCCGCCTTCCAGGAAGATTGGGACGAGCGCCTCTCGGCTGGCTACTATTTGATGTCGCAGAGTTTGGAGCTGAACCAGCGTCACCGCGCCATGCACCTGCTGCCGGAGGTTGAGTGCGGTCCGAAGGCGTGGACCGTGTTGAAGGAGCTGCACGCCCCGACCTTTGTTGTTGCAACATTGATGCTGGAGAGGGAGCCGTGCACGTTGCGCCTGAGCGAGGGAGAGCCGGTGCAACCTGTCCTGGACGAATTGCGCGACCTCTACGCGAAGTTGGCGACCGCGGGAATCACCTACCCGGAGCCGACCAAGTGCCTGAAGATGCTCTCGCTGCTGCCGGAATCATGGCTTCAATTCACAAGCGGATTGAGCCTGCCGCAGAACCAGAGCTCGTGGACACTCGAGTGGGTGCGGACAAAGATTCTAGAGGAGGCCTTCCGTCGCCGTCAACTGAGGGGTGGAGACGACGGCAGCAGCAGCAGCGAAAAACGGCACGAGCATGGTCGCCGATTCGCGTGACAACAACCCGAAGAGCAACGGCGATGCGGAAAACAAGAAGGAGCACACCGCGGGCCAGTTCTTCCATATTGGAGAGCAGGGGGAGCAAGGAGACGCCTTTGCCAAGGTTGGAGCAGAGCTGCACCCCCTGGATTAATGGGTGTTGGACACGGGCGCTGCTTGGACGATGACGCCGCACAAGGACCTGCTGGACCACGTACGAGCTGCACCGATCAACGAGGTGTGCTCCGCCTCTGGACACGCGCTGAAGGTGGCTGGTGCAGGACGAGCTGCGTTTAAGGGAGCGGATGGCAAGCCGGTGGTACTGCACGACGTTCTCCTTGTTCCTGAACTAAAGGCCAACCTCAACTCCCTCCGGAAGCCTGGCAAGTCTGGAGTGAGAACTAGCACGGATGGGGCACGCACTTACAAGGGGCAGCTGAGCAATCGGGTGCTTTGGGATCTGCACGAGAGTACGGACTTGTACAGATCCCTGTGGCAGCTGCCGGCGTTGGCGTGACATGGTGGGGGGCAGGCTGGAGAGGGGTCTGCATCCCAGGGGGAGTGCAACGCCGTTGGAAGGGTCGATGTGAAAGTGTCGGCCAGATCTGGGGAGACAGATTGGGCAACGGCACACCGACGCTTGGGGCATGTGGCAATGCCCTTGTTGAAGCAGTTGGAGAAAGATGGAGCCGTTAAGGGTCTGAAGCTGAACGGACAGCCACCTGATGAGAATTGTGAATTCTGTTTGCTTTCAAAGTTTACCCGTTTCCCCTTCCATAGTGTGGATGGCAGGAGCAAGAAGTCATTGGAGCTGGTCCACATGGACTTGGTGGGGCCGCTGCCGGTTCAGGGGCACAAGGGGGAGCGGTACTTTCTGACCATAGTGGATGATTGGAGCAGGCTTGTGTGGGCATATCCGCTGAAGCAAAAGGACCATGCAGCCTCTACAATACGGGAAGATTGGCTGCCATTCGTGGAGAAGCAAGCGGAGTGTGTGGTGAAGCGGATTAGGAAAGATCGGGGTGGTGAGTTCCTTGGAGCTGAGATGACGGCGTGGCTCAAGAAGCAGGGCATCCAGAGGGAGCTGACCACGGCTTATACCCCTCAGTCTAACGGTCTAGCAGAACGGGCGAACCGGACAATTCTGGAGATAGCTAGGGCACTGCTCATAGAATCTGGGCTGGGCAACCTGATGTGGCCCCATGCTGTTCGGCACGCTACCGTCGCTAGAAACAGGGTACTCACAAAGGTTTGGGATGACTTGTGGGTGCCGTTGGAAAGGTGGCTTGGGAGGAAGCCGCCGGTGGACATGCTAAGGGTGTTCGGTTGCATGGCAGTCGCCCACGTCCCCAAGACCTACCACATTAAGTTGGGGGCAAGTGCAATCTGGTGTGTGCATTTGTGGCTGGCTGCTGAGAGCAAGGGACAGCTGCTATGGGAACCTTCCAAGGGTGTGTTGTTTGACAGCACGGATGTGAAGTTTGTTGAGGGCATGATGTATGGGAGCTGGGAGAAACAGTCGGAGGCCAGGGTGTCCCAGCAAATGGAGCAGATCACCATGCAGCTGGACCTGACTCCTAGTGTATGGGAGGAGGGAGAGGAGGCAGCTCCAGAGGGTGGTGATGGAAAGAAGGTACAAGAGGCACCTGCGGGTTGAGAAAATGATGTGGAGACTAGCACTAGTGGAGCTGCTGGATCTGAAGGGGGAGAGCAGCAGCAGGGGAAAACTAAGAAGCCGAAGGGTGTTGTTATGAGGGGATGGGAGAAACTCGTCTCCAGGCCAGGACGTACCCGTATGGCTACTAAGAAGCTGACTGCAGGAGCTGATGTAGCAGAGCAGCAGCTTGGGACAGAGGAGGCATTGCTGATTCTATCGCATGGCTATCATCCGGATGAGGAGGATGAACCTGCCTACTGTTTTCTTGCCCCTGCACCAGAGGAACCAACTAGCATGGAGGAGGCATTAGCTGGACCAGATAGGGAGAAGTGGCTAATTTCCAGGGATGCTGAGTATCAGAGCCTGCTAGAGAATGAGACATGGGAGCTGGTGGTGCTGCCTAAGGGGAAGAAAGCCGTACAGTGCAAGTGGGTGCTAAGGATCAAGACCGATGACAAGGGACAGGTCACCATCTACAAGAGTAGGCTGGTGGCTAAGGGGTTTATGCAGAAGGAGAAGTGGGACTTTAATGAGATCTTTGCTCCCACTGCCAAACCCCCTACCCTCCGTGTCTTGTTGGCAGATACAACTGTTAGTGAGAAATTCATCATTCAGAAGGATATATCAACGACATTCCTCAATGATATTTTAGAGGAGGATGTGTACATGACGCAGCCGCCTGGGTATGAGGATGGTACGGGCAGGGTGTGCAAGCTGAAAAAGTCCATCTACGGCTTGAAGCAGGCGCTACGCTGCTGGTACCAGAAGCTGGCAGCTGTTTTAGAGGAGATGGGCTTCAGGATCAGCAGCTGTGATGAGAGCCTCTTTCTCAAGGAGGAGGGGGAGAAGCTGGTGCTGTTTCTGGTCTATGTGGAAGACATTCTTCTCTTTAGCAGCAGCATGAAGGAGATCAAGAAGGTGCAGCAGCAGCTGATGGAGAACTTCAAATGCAAGAACCTTGGGGAGGTAAAGTACAACCTGGGGATGCACGTGGAGAGGGATCTGGATCACAGGTGGTTGAAGCTGCACCAGGAGAAGTCCATCAAGGAGCTGGGGGAAAAATATGGGATTGAGAATGAGCGCAAGGTTGCAACTCCCCTGCCAGCAGAATTTAAGCTTATGAAGGCTGCAGAGGATGAAGGGGTTGAAGCCGAGGAATAGCAGCAATTTCAGTCCTTGGAGGGCAGCCTCTTGTATGCTCCAGTTCACACAAGGCCCGGCATCTCTTTCTCGGTTGGGCAGCTGGCTAGGGTGGTGCATAATCCATCAGAGCAGCAGGTGGACGCAGCTGAGCGTATGGTGAAGAATCTGAACTCTCACCCAAGCATTGGAGTTCACTACTCCGCGTCTGCACAGGTGAAGCAGAAAGGGGTCGAGGTTCTGAAAGAGAAGGGGGAGAGGCTTGGAGAAGGCAAGCTCTTTCTCATTTGCTTTACCGATGCTACGTGGGCCTATGAGAAGGAGGATTCCTCATCTGTGGGAGGATACATCTGCATAGTTGGGGGAGGACCTGCTAGTTGGAGGTCAAAGAAGCAGACGGAGACGGCACTCTCTTCTGTGGAATCAGAGTACATGGCGATGTTCCATGGGGTGAAGGAAGTGATTTGGCTGAGGAGGCTGTTAGAGGAGATTGGCCAGGAACAGAAGGTTGCTACGCCGCTGTTTTGTGATAGCAAGGGAGCTCTTGGGATGGCCAGGAACGCTGTGCTTCATGGGCTGAACAAGCACATGTGTATCAAGTGGCACTGGCTGCGTAAGGAGGTGAAGAGGGGGACGGTGAATCCGATCTATATCAAGACTCACCAGCAGCCAACAGACTTCCTCACCAAGAGGCTTGCGGGTGAGCTTCATTGGCGTTGTGTGCGCATGAGTGGAATGAGCATGAACTAGTGTGGAATAATGGGGATGCAGCCAGCAGGCTGAGGGGGAGTGTGTTGGGTGCAAATTCACATTGCACGACATCCTACCGTCTGTTTGTATGAGTATGCATGTGCGAATGCATTTGGGTGTGAATGGAATGTTCGTGTGTTTGTTTGCTTTCGCAATTTTCGCTTGAAGCATTTGCAGGTACTCGCGCATTGTGCGCTTCGGCACAACATTGTACGCGCTATGAACAGTACAAACAGAAAGAACGAGCTCGCAAAGGAACCCAAGATGGAAGCTTTGCGGTTCGGTTGAATTGATTGTGCAGATTCAGTTCTATCTAACTCAAAATTGTACTGTTTTGTTTGGTTGACTATAGTGTAGCATGGCAGGCACTAAACCTTCGGACCGCACTCAACCTCCGGCAGCAGGTGCATGACGTGGTGACGCTGGTTCAGCTCCAAACTCTGCGACATCAACTAGTAGCCAGCCAAGGAGCGCTCGTCCCAACCTTTCTGCTTGTACTGTTCATAGTGCGTACAATGTTGTGCCGAAGCGCATAATGCGCGAGTACCTGCAAATGCTTCAAGCGAAAATTGCGAAAGCAAACAAACACACCGAACATTCCATTCAAACCCAAATGCATTCGCACACGCATACTCATACAAACAGACGGCACGATGTCGTGCAATGTGAATTTGCATCCAACAATTCCTTCTTTGGTTGTACCTGAATATAGTGAAATTGATTCAAGCGAATTCCTTCCTTGCTGGAATTTCCGTTCTACGCGGTGCGACGGCGGAATGCTACCCGAGTCTATGCTAGTACGCTAGCACTCTAACGCTAGGCAAACACTGTCCAAGCCATAACTTCGTAATGGCATAACTTTTTGCGAGGCAACTTGGTTCATTTTAAAGCTCTTGGAGCGAGCTTCGATATAGGAACTTCTTAGCTTAATCCGATCAACGGTCTGCACGATACGCTGCGTGACGTTCAAGGTACTCTTGCTGTTTTGACTAAGTCCCTCTTGATCCCTCTCTCTACAAACTCGGACCCAAGGATAGGGGCTGGTCTTGTACCAGGCACCCAAGGGCCCTTGGAGGTGACCCCGAGGAGAGGTTTTAAGTTTGATAAAGTCTTAATAGCTTGAGCTTATTAGGCCCTTACACCAACAAGCTGGTATCAGAGCTGCGTTATAGTGATCCTCGTTATAGGTAGCTATGGCGGGCAACACCTCGGCGGTAGCTGGTGAATCTTCAGCCCAAGATCGTAGCGGCAGCCAAGATTCTGGTGTTTCTGCGCCAAGGGGAGCGCGAACAAGCCAGGGCTCGCTGATCAAGGAGGTGCTGAAAAACTTCACCGTCGAGAAGTTCAATGGTGAGGGCTATGATGATTGGGCCTGGAAAATGCAACTCTATTTCCGTCAGATCGGTTTGCTGAAACTAATGATTGGGGAGGAGCCTAGACCGAGTGACCCCGCCCTTCAGGAAGATTGGGACGAGCGCGCCTCGGCTGGCTACTACTTGATGTCGCAGAGTTTGGAGCTGAACCAGCGTCACCACGTCATGCACCTGCTGCCGGAGGTTGAGTGCGGTCCGAAGGCGTGGACCGTGTTGAAGGAGCTACACGCCCCGACCTCCGTTGTTGCAACATTGATGCTGGAGAGGGAGCTGTCCGCGTTGCGCCTGAGCGAGGGAGAGCCGGTGCAACCTGTCCTGGACAAATTGCGCGACCTCTACGCGAAGCTGGCGATCGCGGGAATCACCTACCCAGAGCAGACCAAGTGCCTGAAGATGCTCTCGCTGCTGCCGGAATCGTGGCTTCAATTCACGAGCGGATTGAGCCTGCCGCAGAACCAGAGCTCGTGGACACTCGAGTGGGTGCGGACAAAGATTCTAGAGGAGGACTTCCGTCGCCGTCAACTGAGGGGTGGAGACGACGGCAGCAGCGGCTACGGGATGCAAGGGAGCCGACGTGGCAAAGGACGTGGCTTCGGTGGTGCTGGACGCGGTGCAAAGAAGGACGACGACTCCAACGACCAACAAGGAGGTACCGGTTGGGGTCGTGGTGCGAAATCTGGACGTGGGGGCAAGTCGGGTGCTGGTGGCAAAATGAAAGGGAGTTGCTGGTATTGTGAGAAGGAAGGGCATCCCTGGTTTTTGTGCTATAAGAAACCCGATGGATGGACCCCCCAGAATCGTCACCAGGATGGCGGCGCGCGGAGGAACCAGAAAAATGGTGCCAACATGATCGCTGATTCGTCCGATAACAACCCAAAGGGAAACGGCGGTGCGGAGAAGAAGAAGGAGCGCACCGCGGGCCAATTCTTCCATATGGGAGACAAGGGGGAGCAAGGAGACGCCTCTGCCAAGGTTGGAGCAGAGCTGCACCCCCTGGATTATTGGGTGTTGGACACGGGCGCTGCTTGGACGATGACGCCACGCAAGGACCTGCTGGACCACGTACGCGCTGCACCGATCAACGAGGTGTGCTCCGCCTCTGGACACGCGCTGAAGGTGGCTGGTGCGGGACGAGCTGCGTTTAAGGGAGCGGATGGAAAGCCGGTGGTGCTGCACGACGTTCTCCTTGTTCCTGAACTCAAGGCCAACCTCATCTCCCTCCGTAAGCTTGGCAAGTCTGGGGTGAGCACTAGTACGGATGGGGCACGCACTTACAAGGGGAAGCTGGGCAATCGGGTGCTTTGGGATCTGCACGAGAGCAAGGACGTGTACAGATCCATGTGGCAGCTGCCGGCGTTGGCGTGGCATGGTGGGGGGCAGGCTGGAGAGGGGTCTGCATCCCAGGGGGAGTGCAACGCCGTTGGAGGGGTTGGTGTGAAAGTGTCGGCCAGATCTGGGGAGACGGATTGGGCAACGGCACACCGACGCTTGGGGCATGTGGCAATGCCTTTGCTGAAGCAGCTGGAGAAGGATGGAGCCGTTAAGGGCTTGAAGCTGAACGGACAACCACCCGATGATAACTGTGAAATCTGTTTGCTCTCAAAGTTTACCCGTTTCCCCTTCCATAGTGTGGCTGGCAGGAGCAAGAAGCCGTTGGAGCTGGTCCACATGGACTTGGTGGGGCCGCTGCCGGTTCAGGGACACAAGGGGGAGCGGTACTTTCTGACCATAGTGGATGATTGGAGCAGGCTTATGTGGGCATATCCGCTGAAGCAGAAGGACCATGCCGCCTCTACGATACGGGAAGATTGGCTGCCATTCGTGGAGAAGCAAGCGGAGTGTGTGGTGAAGCGGATTAGGACAGATCGGGGTGGTGAGTTCCTTGGAGCTGAGATGACGGCCTGGCTCAAGAAGCAGGGCATCCAGAGGGAGCTGACCACGGCTTACACCCCACAGTCTAACGGTGTAGCAGAACGGGCGAACCGGACAATTCTGGAGATAGCTAGGGCGCTGCTCATAGAATCTGGGCTGGGCAACTCCATGTGGCCCCATGCTGTTCGGCACGCTACCGTCGCTAGGAACAGGGTACTCACAAAGGTTGGGGATGACTCGTGGGTGCCGTTGGAGAGGTGGCTTGGGAGGAAGCCGCCGGTGGACATGCTGAGGGTGTTCGGTTGCATGGCAGTCGCCCACGTCCCCAAGACCTACCGCAGTAAGTTGGGGGCGAGTGCAATCTGGTGTGTCCTTTTGGGGCTGGCTGCTGAGAGCAAGGGATGGCTGCTGTGGGAACCTTCCAAGGGTGTGTTGTTTGACAGCAGGGATGTGAAGTTTGTTGATGGCATGATGTATGGGAGCTGGGAGAAACAGTCGGAGGCCAGGGTGTCCCAGCAGATGGAGCAGATCACCATGCAGCTGGACCTGACTCCTAGTGTGTGGGAGGAGGGAGAGGAGGCAGCTGCAAAAGGTGGTGCTGGAGAGAAGGTGCAGGAGGCACCTGCTGGTGAAAACAATGGTGTGGAGACTAGCGGTAGCACTAGTGGAGCTGCTGGATCCGAGGGAGGAGAGCAGCAGCAGGGGAAAACTAAAAAGCCGAAGGTTGTTGTTATGAAGGGATGGGAAACACCCGTCTCCAGACCAGGACGTACCCGTATGGCTACTAAGAAGCTGACTGCAGGAGCTGATGTAGCGGAGCAGCAGCTTGGGACAGAAGAGGCATTGCTGATTCTACCGCATGGCTATGACCCGGATGAGGAGGATGAGCCTGCGTACTGTTTTCTTGCCCCTGCACCAGAGGAACCAGCTAGCATGGAGGAGGCATTAGCTGGACCAGATAGGGACAAATGGCTGGCTTCTAGGGATGCTGAGTACCAGAGCCTGCTGGAGAATGGGACTTGGGAACTAGTGGTGCTGCCTGAGGGAAAGAAAGCGGTACAATGCAAGTGGGTGCTAAGGATCAAGACTGACGACAAGGGGCAGGTCACCATCTACAAGAGTAGGTTGGTGGCTAAGGGGTTTATGCAGAAGGAGAAGCGGGACTTCAATGAGATCTTTGCTCCCACTGCCAAAACCCCTACCCTTCGTGTTTTGTTGGCAGATGCAGCCGTTGATGGGAAGTTCATTATCCAGATGGACATATCAACGGCATTCCTCAACGGGATTTTAGAGGAGGAGGTGTTCATGACGCAGCCGCCTGGGTATGAGGATGGTACGGGCAGGGTGTGCAAGCTGAAAAAGTCCATCTACGGCTTGAAGCAGGCGCCACGCTGCTGGTACCAAAAGTTGGCAGCTGTTTTAGAGGAGATGGGCTTCAAGACCAGCAGCTGTGATGAGAGCCTCTTTCTCAAGGGGGAGGGGGAGAAGCTGGTGCTGTTTCTGGTCTATGTGGATGACATTCTTCTCTTTAGCAGCAGCATGAAGGAGATCCAGAAGGTGCAGCAGCAGCTGATGGAGAACTTCAAGTGCAAGAACCTTGGGGAGGTAAAGTACTACCTCGGGATGCACGTAGAGAGGGATCCAGATCACAGGTGGTTGAAACTGCAACAGGAGAAGTTCATCAAGGAGCTGGGGGAGAAGTATGGGATTGAGAATGAGCGCAAGGTTGCAACTCCCCTGCCAGCAGAATTCAAGCTTGTGAAAGCTGCAGAGGATGAAGGGGTTGAAGACGAGGAGCAGCAGCAATTTCAGTCCTTGGTAGGCAGCCTCTTGTATGCAGCAGTTCACACGAGGCCTGACATCTCTTTCTCGGTTGGGCAGCTGGCTAGGGTGGTGCAGAATCCATCAGAGGAGCAGGTGGATGCAGCTGAGCGTGTGGTGAAGTATCTGAACTCTCACCCAAGCATTGGAGTTCAGTACTCCGCATCTGCACAGATGAAGCAGAAAGAGGTTGAGGTGCTGAAAGAGAAGGGGGAGAGGCTTGGAGAAGGCAAGCTCTTTCTCACTTGCTTTACCGATGCTACGTGGGCCTCTGAAAAGGAAGATTCCTCATCTGTGGGAGGATACATCTGCGTAGTTGGGGGAGGACCTGTTAGTTGGAGGTCCAAGAAGCAGACGGAGACAGCACTCTCTTCCGTGGAGTCAGAGTACATGGCGATGTTCCATGGGGTGAAGGAGGTGATTTGGCTGAGGAGGTTGTTAGAGGAGATTGGCCAGGAGCAGAAGGTTGCTACGCCGCTGTTTTGTGATAGCAAGGGGGCTCTTGGGATGGCCAGGAACGCTGTGCTTCATGGGCTGAACAAGCACATGCGTATCAAGTGGCACTGGCTGAGTAAGGAGGTGAAGAGGGGGACGGTGAATCCGATCTACATCAAGACTCACCAGCAGCCAGCAGACTTCTTCACCAAGAGGCTTGCGGATGAGCCTCATTGGCGTTGTGTGCGCATGAGTGGAATGAGCATGAACTAGTATGGAATGATGGGGATGCAGCCGGCAGGCTGAGGGGGAGTGTGTTGGGTGCAAATTCACATTGCACGACATCCTGCCGTCTGATTGTACGAGTATGCGTGTGCGAATGCATTTGCGTGTGAATGGTATGTTCGTGTGTTTGTTTGCTTTCGGAATTTTCGCTTGAAGCATTTGCAGGTACTCGCACAATGTGCGCTTCGGCATAACATTGTACGCGCTATGAACAGTACAAGCAGAAAGGACGAGCTCGCAAAGGAACCCAAGATGGAAGCTTTGCGGTTCAACTTACTTGATTGCGCAGATTCAGTTCTATCCAACTCGAAATTGTACTGTTTTGTTTGGTTCACTATTTGGCCAGGGGAAACCAGCGGAACCAGCATTTGGCTGGTTGGGCAAAGACAAAACAGGTTCTGTTTTGAGGACCTGAACCTGGTTGTTGTTTTCCCAGGTTGGAAAAACAGGACCAGAGGTTGTTCACCAACCTACCACCTGCTATTTTGTCCAGCCAGGTTGGTTCTATTGCTTGGAATTATTTGGGATGATCCCTGGTTGTTCTCAGGTTCATTCCCAAGGTCCTTGCTAGCTAGAACTATATATTCCTTCTCTGTTTGTACCTGGATATAGTGAAATTGATTCAAGCGAATTCCTTCCTTGCTGGAATTTCGTTTCTACGCGATGCGACGGCGGAATGCTACCCGAGTCAATGCTAGTATGCTAGCACTCCAACGCTAGGCTAACGCTGTCCGAGCCATAACTTCGTAATGGCAGAACTTTTCGCGAGGCAACTTGGCTTATTTAAAAGCTCTTAGAGTGAGCTTCGATATAGGAAATTCTCAGCTTAATCCGGTCGACGGTCTGCACGATACGCGGCGCGACGTTCAAGGTACTCTTGCTGTTTTGACTAAGTCCCTCTTGATCCCTCTACAAACTCGGACCCGAGGATAGGGGCTGGTCTTGTACCAGGCACCCAAGGACCCTTGGAGGTGACCCCGAGGAGAGGTTTTAAGTTTGATAAAGTCTTAATAGCTTGAGTTTATTAGGCCCTTACACCAACAGGAGCCTTCCAAGGGTGTGTTGTTTGACAGCAGGGATGTGAAGTTTGTTGAGGGCATGATGTATGGGAGCTGGGAGAAACAGCCGGAGGCCAGGGTGTCCCAGCAGATGGAGCAGATCACCATGCAGCTGGACCTGACTCCTAGTGTGTGGGAGGAGGGAGAAGAGGCAGCTGCAGAGGGTGGTGATGGAAAGAAAGTACAGGAGGCACCTGCTGGTGGAGAAAATGATGTGGAGACTAGCACTAGTGGAGCTGCTGGATCCGAGGGAGGAGAGCAGCAGCAGGGGAAAACTAAGAAGCCGAAGGGTGTTGTTATGAGGGGATGGGAGACACCCGTCTCCAGGCCAGGACGTACCCGTATGGCTACTAAGAAGCTGACTGCAGGAGCTGATGTAGCAGAGCAGCAGCTTGGGACAGAGGAGGCATTGGTGATTCTTCCGCATGGCTATGATCCGGATGAGGAGGATGAACCTGCCTACTGTTTTCTTGCCCCTGCACCAGAGGAACCAGCTAGCATGGAGGAGGCATTAGCTGGACTAGATAGGGACGAATGGCTGGCTTCTAGGAACTCTGAGTACCAGAGCCTGCTGGAGAATGGGACTTGGGAACTAGTGGTGCTGCCTGAGGGAAAGAAAGCGGTACAATGCAAGTGGGTGCTAAGGATCAAGACTGACGACAAGGGGCAGGTCACCATCTACAAGAGTAGGTTGGTGGCTAAGGGGTTTATGCACAAGGAGAAGCGGGACTTCAAGAAGGTGCAGCAGCAGCTGATGGAGAACTTCAAATGCAAGAACCTTGGGGAGGTAAAGTACAACCTGGGGATGCACGTGGAGAGGGATCTGGATCACAGGTGGTTGAAGCTGCACCAGGAGAAGTTCATCAAGGAGATGGGGGAGAAGTACGGGATTGAGAATGGGCGCAAAGTTGCAACTCCCCTGCCAGCAGAATTCAAGCTTGTGAAAGCTGCAGAGGGTGAAGGGGTTGAAGCCGAGGAGCAGCAGCAATTTCAGCCCTTGGTGGGCAGCCTCTTGTATGCAGTTGTTCATATGAGGCTTGACATCTCTTTCTCGGTTGGGCAGCTGGCTAGGGTGGTGTAGAATCCATCAGAGGAGCAGGTGGATGCAGCTGAACGTGTTGTGAAGTATCTGAACTCCCACCCAAGCATTGGAGTTCAATACTCCGCATCTGCACAGGTGAAGCAGAAAGGGGTTGAGGTGCTGAAAGAGAAGGGGCAAAGGCTTGGAGAAGGCAAGCTCCTTCTCACTTGCATTACCGATGCTGCGTGGGCCTCTGAGAAGGAAGATTCTTCATCTGTGGGAGGATACATCTGTGTAGTTGGGGGAGGACCTGTTAGTTGGAGGTCCAAGAAGCAGACGGAGACAGCACTCTCTTCCGTGGAGTCAGAGTACATGGCAATGTTCCACGGGGTGAAGGAGGTGATTTGGCTGAGGAGGCTGTTAGAGGAGATTGGCCAGGAGCAGAAGGTTGCTACGCCGCTGTTCTGTGATAGCAAGGGGTCTCTTGGGATGGCCAGGAACGCTGTGCTTCATGGGCTGAACAAGCATATGCGTATCAAGTGACACTGGCTGCGTAAGGAAGTGAAGAAGGGGACGGTGAATCCGATCTACATCAAGACTCACCACCAGCCAACAGACTTTCTCACAAAGAGGCTTGCGGATGAGCCTCATTGGCGTTGTGTGCGCATGAGTGGAATGAGCATGAACTAGCATGGAATGATGGAAATGCAGCCGGCATGCTGAAGGGGAGTGTGTTGGATGCAAATTCACATTGGACGACATCCTGCCGTCTGTTTGTATGAGTATGCTTATGCGAATGCATTTGGGTGTGAATGGAATGTTCGGTGTGTTTGTTTGCTTTCGCAATTTTTGCTTGAAGCATTTGCAGGTACTCGCGCATTATGCGCTTCGGCACAACATTGTACGCACTATGAACAGTACAAGCAGAAAGGACGAGCTCGCAAAGGAACAAAAGATGGAAGCTTTGCGGTTCGGTTGTATTGATTGTGCAGATTCAGTTCTATCCAACTCGCAATTGTACTGTTTTGCTTGGTTGACTATAGTGTAGCAGGGCAGGCACTATAGGGGTACAATTTAGGTGAAGGTTGGATGTTGTTTGTCTGTATCTGCATGCTACAGGGCCAGGGGAAACCAGCGGAACCAGCTTTTGGCTGGTTGGGCAAAGACGAAACAGGTTCTGTTCTTAGGACCTGAACCTGGTTGTTGTTTTCCCAGGTTGGAAAAAAAGAACCAGAGGTTGTTTACCAACCTACTACCTGCTGCTTTGTCTAGCCAGGTTGGTTCTGTTGCTTGGAATTATTTGGGATGATCCCTGGTTGTTCCCAGGTTCATTCCCAAGGTCCTTGCTAGCTAGAACTATTTATTCCTTCTCTGTTTGTTCCTGGATATAGTCAATTTGATTCAAACCAATTCCTCCCTTCCTGGAATTTCGTTTCTACGCGGTGCGACGGCGGAATGCTACCCGAGTCAACGCTAGTACGCTAGCACTCCAACACTAGGCAAACGCTGTCCGAGCCATAATTTCGTAATGGCAGAACTTTTCGCGAGGCAACTTGGTTCATTTTAAAGCTCTTGGAGCGAGCTTCGATATAGGAAATTCTCAGCTTAATCCGATCGACGGTCTGCACGATACGCTGCGCGACGTTCATGGTACTCTTGCTGTTTTGACTAAGTCCCTCTTGATCCCTGTCTCTACAAACTCGGACCCAATGATAGGGGCTGGTCTTGTACCAGGCACCCAAGGACCCTTGGAGGTAATCCCAAGGAGAGGTTTTAAGTTTGATAAAGTCTTAATAGGTTGAGTTTATTAGGCCCTTACACCAACAGGAATAAATAGTTCTAGCTAGCAAGGACCTTGGGAATAAACCTGGGAACAACCAAGGATGATCCCAAATAATTCCAAGCAACAGAACCAACCTGGCTGGACAAAACAGCAGGTGATAGGTTGGTAAACAACCTCTGGTTCTGTTTTTTCCAACCTGCAAATACAACAACCAGGTTCAGGTCCTAAAAACAGAACATGTTTTGTCTTTGCCCAACCAGCCAAATGCTGGTTCTGCTGGTTTCCCCTGGCCCTGTAGCATGCAGATACAGACAAACAACATCCAACCTTCACCTAAATTGTACCCCTATAGTGCCTGCCCTGCTACACTATAGTCAACCAAACAAAACAGTACAAGTTCAAGTTGGATAGAACTGAATCTGCGCAATCAAGTAAGCCGAACCGCAAAGCTTCCATCTTGGGTTCCTTTGCAAGTTGTCCTTTCTGCTTGTACTGTTCATAGCGCGGACAATGTTGTGCCGAAGCGCACAATGCGTGAGTACATGCAAATGCTTCAAGCAAAAATTGCGAATGCAAACAAACACACGAACATTCCATTCATACCCAGATGCATTCGCATACGCATACTCGTACAAACAGACGGCAGGATGTCGTGCAATGTGAATTTGCACCCAACAACAATCTCCCGTACGGCATGGAAGAGTGCCATGTACTCGGACTCCACCGAGCTCAATGCTTGGTCAACCTGCTTCTTGCTCTCCCAAGCAGTTGAGCCTCCACCAACGTAGCAAATGAATCCTCCCACACTTGTCATGTCCTCTGGTTCCGATGCATATGAAGCATCCGAGTGGGCAGTGAGGAACAAACGCCTGGGTTCTATACTATCCGTGCCCTTTTGGCGCCTTTGCGCCGCCGCCAAATATTGCAGCCCAACGGTCAGCGTTTGGCCAAGGTACTTGGCCACCCTCATTCAAGCTGCTACCTGCTCCTCATTAGGGCGATGCACAACCCTTGTTAGCTGCCCGGTAGCAAACGCGACGTCTGGTCGTGTGTTGACAGCTGCTTCATAAGGCTGCCCACCAATGAGTGGGCGCCTCTCCTCTTCTTCTACGCTCTCCTCCTCTGGTCCCTTCACACGCTTGAACCCAGAGGGAAAGGGATTAGCCACATGGCCTTCATTTTGCCCAAAGTTGGCAGCCAATGCCTCCAGGTACTTCCGTTGGTGCACCCGCATGCACCGCCTCTCCACATCGCGTTCGCTGTGAAGCCCGAGGTGGAAGTTCACATCACCAAGGGCCTTGCACTTGAACTTGTCCTTAAGCTTCAGCATCACCTCCTTTGCAAGGTCAAACGAGGGTGAGAAGATGAGGATGTTATCTACATAAACCACTATGAATCTCCTCTGCTCCCCCTGGCCAAGCGTGAACAACGAGTGATCGGCCGTTGAAGGAGTGAAGCCGATCTCCTCCAACAGTTCACGCAGCTTCAGGTACCACCGCCTCGGGGCTTGCTTGAGCCCATAGAGGGTCTTCTTCAGCTTCCACAATCTGCCACTACCGTCGTCGAACCCCTCTAGCTGAGACATAAAAATCTCTTCCTCTAGGACGCCGTTGAGGAATGCCGTTACAATGTCCATCTGCTTCACCACCCATCCTTTGATGGTGGCTCCCGCGAATAGGGTTCGCAGCGTCGTCGGCTTCACTACTGGGGCAAACAGCTCCTTGAAGTCCACCTTCTGCTTCTGCTGGTACCCCTTGGCCACAAGCCTATACTTGTAGCGCTCGATCATGCCATCGGCGTCCTACTTGATCTTGAAAAGCCACTTTGACGTAATCACCTTACACCCCTCCGGTAGCTTCACCAATTCAAACGTGTCATTCTCCTCGATGCTCTTCAGCTCACTCTCCATTGCCTTCTTCCATTGCATCATTACTCTCCAAGGCCTCCTTGAGAGTTGCTGGTTCTCCCAGCATCTCCACCGGAGAGAAGAAGGCGAAGGCACATTCCTCGTAGTTACTCTCCTCGTCGTCTCCGACCATCATTGCCGCTCTGACCAGGGCCGTCTTGCCCGGCTTCCCCGGTGCATCATAGGTCAGCCTATTAAGGGGTTGAACTCTCCTCTCCCCCTTTCCTTCCTCCTCAGATGCAGGGATTTGAAGACCTTGGCGTTGCTGCGGTGTAGCACGGATTCGTGGAGCGCTCTTAGTGCAGGTAGGAAGTGTCGGTGCATGCTTGCTCACTTGCTGCACCTCCTTCTCTTCTTCCTCTGCATCCTTGGCCTCCTCTCCCCCATTCACAAGGGAAGATTGCCTTGTGGTGGTGCTGCTGCTGCTCAGCTCCAAAGGCAGCTCCACATGCTCCAAACCGGAACTCTTCACCTCCCCAAACCGCACGCTTATCTTCGCCCCATTCTCCGCCTTCCAATCCTTGGAGATGAAGTTCTCCATAAACTTGCAGTCCCTGCTTACGAAGAACTTCTTGGTGAATGGGTCCCAAAGAAGCCACCCCTTGCTGTTTTGAGCCATGCCCAGGTGCACGGCCCATATCGCTTTGGCACCAAGGTTGTTGTGCCGGAGATGCTTAGGCACCAGCGCCATACATATGCACCCGAACACCCGAAGCATATCCACCTTTGGCTTCCTTCCAACCCACTTCACATAGGGCACCCATTTGTCTGCTCCCACATGAGTCAAGGCTCTGTTCTTGGCCACGCATGCACTCCGCACCGCATCAGGCCAGAAATAGTCGGATAGCCCGGCTTCAATGAGCAACCCGCAAGCCGTCTCCGTGATTGTGCGGTTTGCTCGCTCGGCGATGCCGTTCATTGCAGGGGAGTATGGCATGGTAAGGGAGTGCCTTATCCCATTATTCTTCAGCCAGAATCCGAACTCTTTGCTCAGTAACTCTCCCCTACGATTGGTGCGGATTGACTTCACTAGCCGGTCTTGTTGCCGCTCCACCATCGGGAACGAATCGGTCTTCACCGTTTCAGCTACATCGCTCTTCTTGGACAGCACGTACACCCAGGTCATGCGAGTGCCCAATCGTGAGGAAATATTCAGCTCTAGCAGCTCCAAGCTTCAGGGGGCCCACCACGTCCATCACCACCTCATCAAGTGGTGCCTTTGCCGTTGCCTCCGAACTAAAGAACGGAAACCGGGTGAACTTGGCTTGAATGCACGTCGGACAGCCAAGCACCTCACCGAGCTCCCCCTTCACCAAATGCCAGCAACCATCTCATTCTTCATTAGCTGCTGCAAGATAGGCAGTGCCACATGCCCCATTCGCCGATGCAAGGTGAGCCAATCACACTCCCCCGTAGCCAAAGTCGGGTTGGAGAATGTCGCGCTCGCAATAGCGCCCCACATGCTCTCTCCGTACTCTTCCTCCACTGCTGCCTCGGGGCTCTCCTCACCCTTGTGTTGCTTCTTGGCAGCTGCACCACTCTCCTTAGGATTGTTGGGTGCAAATTCACATTGCACGACATCCTGCCGTCTGTTTGTATGAGTATGCGTGTGCGAATGCATTTGGGTGTGAATGGAATGTTCGGTATGTTTGTTTGCTTTCGCAATTTTCGCTTGAAGCATTTGCAGGTACTCGTGCATTATGCGCTTTGGCACAACATTGTATGCACTATGAACAGTACAAGCAGAAAGGACGAGCTCGCAAAGGAACCCAAGATGGACGCTTTGCGGTTCGGTTGAATTGATTGTGCATATTCAGTTCTATCTAACTCAAAATTGTACTGTTTTGCTTGGTTGACTATAGTGTAGCAGGGCAGGCACTATAGGGGTACAATTTAGGTGAAGGTTGGATGTTGTTTGTCTGTATCTGCATGCTACAGGGCCAGGGAAAACCAGCAGAACCAGCATTTGGCTGGTTGGGCAAAGACAAAACAGGTTCTGTTTTTAGGACCTGAACCTGGTTGTTGTTTTCCCAGGTTGGAAAAACAGAACCAGAGGTTGTTAACCAACCTACCACCTGCTATTTTGTCCAGCCAGGTTGGTTCTGTTGCTTGGAATTATTTGGGATCATCCCTGGTTGTTTCCAGGTTGATTCGCAAGGTCCTTGCTAGCTAGAACTATTTATTCCTTCTCTGGTTGTACCTGAAGATAGTAAATTTGATTCAAGCTAATTCCTCCCTTCCTGGAATTTCGTTTCTACACGGTGCGACGGCGGAATGCTAGCCGAGTCAACGCTAGTACGCTAGCACTCCAACGCTAGGCAAACGCTGTCCGAGCCATAACTTCGTAATGGCAGAACTTTTCGCGAGGCAACTTGGTTCATTTTAAAGCTCTTGGAGCGAGCTTCGATATAGTAAATTCTCAGCTCAATCCGATCAACGGTCTGCACGATACGCTGCGCGACGTTCAAGGTACTCTTGCTGTTTTGACTAAGTCCCTCTTGATCCCTCTCTCTACAAACTCGGACCAGAGGATAGGGGCTGGTCTTGTACCAGGTACCCAAGGATCCTTGGAGGTGACCCCGAGGAGAGGTTTTAAGTTTGATAAAGTCTTAATAGCTTGAGTTAATTAGGCCCTTACACCAACAAGCTGGTATCAGAGCTGCGTTATAGTGGTCCTCGTTATAGGTAGCTATGGCGGGCAACACCTCGGCGGTAGCTGGTGAATCTTCAGCCCAAGATCGTAGCGGCAGCCAAGATTTTGGTGTTTCTGCGCCAAGTGGAGCGCGAACAAGCCAGGGCTCGCTGATCAAGGAGGTGCTGAAAAACTTCACCGTCGAGAAGTTCAATGGTGAGGGCTATGATGATTGGGCCTGGAAAATTCAACTTTATAAAAGGCGTGGACGGTGTTGAAGGAGCTGCACGCCCCTACCTCCGTCGTTGCGACGCTCATGATGGAGAGGGAGCTGTCCGCGTTGCGCCTAAGCGAGGGAGAGCCGGTGCAACCCATCCTGGATAAGATGCGTGATCTCTACGCGAAGCTGGCGATCGCGGGAATCACCTATCCGGAGCAGACCATGTGCCTGAAGATGCTCTCGCTGCTGCCAGAATCGTGGCTTCAATTCACGAGCGGATTGAGCCTGCCGCAGAACCAGAGCTTGTGGACGCTCGAGTGGGTGCGGACTAAGATTCTGGAGGAGGACTTCCGTCGCCGCCAACTGAGGGGTGGAGACGACGGCAGCAGTGGCTACGGGATGCAAGGGAGCCGACGTGGCAAAGGACGTGGCTTTGGTGGTGCTGGACGCGGTGCAAAGAAAGACGACGACTCCAACGACCAACAAGGAGGTTCCGGTTGGGGTCGCGGTGCGAAATCTGGACGTGGGGGCAAGTCGGGTGCTGGTGGCAAAATGAAAGGGAGTTGCTGGTATTGTGAGAAGGAAGGGCACCCCTGGTTTTTGTGCTATAAGAAACCCGATGGATGGACCCCCCAGAATCGTCACCAGGATGGCGGCGCGCGGAGGAACCAGAAAAACGGCGCCAACATGGTCGCTGATTCGTCCGACAACAACCCGAAGGGCAACGGCGGTGCGGAGAAGAAGAAGGAGCGCACCGCGGGCCAATTCTTCCATGTGGGAGACAAGGGGGAGCAAAGAGACGCATCTGCTAAGGTTGGAGAAGAGCTGCACCCCCTGGACTATTGGGTGTTGGACACAGGCGCTTCTTAGACAATGACGCCGCGCAAGGACCTGCTGGACAACGTACGCGCTGCACCGATTAACGAGGTGTGCTCTGCCTCTGGACACATGTTGAAGGTGGCTGGTGCGGGACGAGCTGCGTTTAAGGGAGCGGATGGCAAGCCGGTGTTGCTGCACGACGTTCTCCTCGTTCCTGAACTCAAGGCCAACCTCATCTCCCTCCGTAAGCTTGGCAAGTCTGGGGTGAGCACTTGTACGGATGGGGCACGCACTTACACGGGGAAGCTGGGCAATCGGGTGCTTTGGGATCTGCACGAGAGTACGGAGGTGTACAGATCTATGTGGCAGCTGCTGGCCCTGGCGTGGCACGGTGGGGGGCAGGCTGGAGAGGGGTCTGCATCCCAGGGGAAGTGCAACGCCGTTGGAGGGGTTGGTGTGAAAGTGTCGGCCAGATCTGGGGAGACGGATTGGGCAACAGCACACCGACGTTTGGGGCATGTGGCAATGCCCTTGTTGAAGCAGTTGGAGAAAGATGGAGCCGTTAAGGGTCTGAAGCTGAACGGACAGCCACCCGATGAGAATTGTGAAATCTGTTTACTCTCAAAGTTTACCCGTTTCCCCTTCCATAGTGTGGCTGGCATGAGCAAAAAGCCGTTGGAGCTCGTCCACATGGACTTGGTGGGGCCGCTGCCGGTGCAAGGGCACAAGGGGGAACGGTACTTCCTAACCATAGTGGATAACTGGAGCCGGCTAATATGGGCGTATCTGCTGAAGTAGAAAGATGATGCCGCCTCCACGATTCGGGACGATTGGCTGCCGTTTGTGGAGAAGCAAGCGGAGTGTGTGGTGAAGCGGATTAGGACAGATCGGGGTGGTGAGTTCCTTGGAGCTGAGATGACGGCCTGGCTCAAGAAGCAGGGCATCCAGAGGGAGCAGACCACGGCTTACACCCCACAGTCCAACGGTGTAGCAGAACGGGCGAACCGGACAATTCTGGAGACAGCTAGGGCGCTGCTCATAGAATCTGGGCTGGGCAACTTGATGTGGCCCCATGCTGTTCGGCACGCTACCGTCGCTAGGAACAGGGTACTCACAAAGGTTGGGGATGAAGCCGCCGGTGGACATGCTGAGGGTGTTCGGTTGCATGGCAGTCGCCCACGTCCCCAAGACCTACCGCAAGGCAGCTGTTGGTGGGAAGTTCATTATCCAGATGGACATATAAACGGCATTCCTCGACGGGATTTTAGAGGAGGAGGTGTTCATGACGCAGCCGCCTGGGTATGAGGATGGTACGTGCAGGGTGTGCAAGCTGAAAAAGTCTATCTACAGCTTGAAGCAGGCGCCACGCTACTGGTACCAGAAGTTGGCAGCTGTTCTAAAGGAGATGGGATTCAGGACCAGCAGCTGTGATGAGAGCCTCTTTCTCGAGGGGGAGGGGGAGAAGCTGGTGTTGTTTCTGGTCTACGTGGACGACATTCTTCTCTTCAGCAGCAGCATGAAGGAGATCCAGAAAGTGCAGCAGCAGCTGATGGAGAACTTCAAGTGCAAGAACCTTGGGGAGGTAAAGTACTACCTCGGGATGCACGTAGAGAGGGATCTGGATCACAGGTGGTTGAAGCTGCACCAAGAGAAGTTCATCAAGGAGCTGGGGGAGAAGCATGGGATTGAGAATGAGCGCAAGGTTGCAACTCCCCTGCCTGCAGAATTCAAGCTTGTGAAAGCTGCAGAGGATGAAGGGGTTGAAGCCGAGGAGCAGCAGCAATTTCAGTCCTTGGTAGGCAGCCTCTTGTATGCAGCAGTTCACACGAGGCCCAACATCTCTTTCTCGGTTGGGCAGCTGGCTAGGGTGGTGCAGAATCCATCAGAGGAGCAGGTGGATGCAGCCGAGCATGTGGTGAAGTATCTGAACTCTCACCCAAGCATTGGAGTTCAATACTCCGCATCTGCACAGGTGAAGCAGAATGGGGTTGAGATGCTTGAATTGCGATATGCCCCACCTCTCGCTCAAAGACGTGAAGCGAGCTATCCTTCAAGAGGATTTCCGCCGCCGTGAGTTGGGGAGTGCGGATGGCGCCGGGGCAGCAAGCATTGGCCGTGGGTATGGTCGTCGAAGGGGCAGAGGGCGAGGGAGAGGAAGGTTTGGTGGCAGCAACTTCAGTGGAGGTTACGGAAGTGGCGGTTACGGCAGCGACGACAAGAACTACGGACGCGGTCGCGGCTGATTCGACAGCGAGTGCCATTTTTGCCACAAGAACGGACATATGTGGCGCGATTGCTACAAACTCCCAGATGGTTGGACCCCTGATCAAGGCCAAGAGGGTAGAGGAGCAGGAGGAGGGAGAGGAAGAGGCTGTAGAGGCCGTGGCGGTCGCGGAGGTGGTGCTGCAAACATGAAGAGCGGAGATAACGACGAGGATCCGAGCGGTGACTGGTACCTGGGTCAGTTCTTTTTTGTGTCAACGCAAGCACTAGCTGCACCAGAGAATGATGAAGGCCTTGAAGAGCCAGCATCTGTGGGAAAGGTCATCCTACACCCTCTGGACTTTTGGGTGATCGACAGCGGAGCTACCTACACCATGACACCTCGCGCGGACTTGCTTGAACCGTCACCGGTGAAGCATGTCACATCGGCTTTGGGGCAGCGAGCAGAGGTGATGGGCAAGGCCCTGTTCAAGGGTGCTGATGAGAAGATGGTGCACCTCAAGATCGTTCTTTGTGTGCCTAGCCTTGCTGCGAACCTGATTTCCGTGCGGCGATTGGCAAAGGCCGGCATGGACACGAACTCGAAGGGAGCCAACCTACACCGCAAGGATTGGCGAGCGGATTCTTTGGGACCTTCACAAAGATAGGGATGTCTACAACTTGATGTGGCAGATCCCTGTGGTCCCCATGCCTAAGGAGAGGCAAGTGGCAGCAAGCATCAGCGCCAAGGGCGAAGCGGTTGGTAGCGGCTATGGCGCGAACAATCGTGCCAAGGAGAATGAGCTCAAGAAGAGAAAACCTGGAGGGACCAGCAAGCTCGGTGATCCTTAACATAAACTCAAGCTATTAAGACTTTATCAAACATAAAACCTCTCCTCGGGGTCACCTCCAAGGGTCCTTGGGTGCCTGGTACAAGATCAGCCCCTATCCTCGGGTCCGAGTTTGTAGAGAGAGGGATCAAGAGGGACTTAGTAAAAACAGCAAGAGTACCTTGAACGTCGCGCAGCGTATCGTGCAGACCGTTGATCAGATTAAGCTGAGAATTTACTATGTCGAAGCTCGCTCCAAGAGCTTTAAAATGAACCAAGTTGCCTCGCGAAAAATTCTGCCATTACGAAGTTATGGCTCGGACAACGTTTGCCTAGTGTTGGAGTGCTAGCGTACTAGCGTTGACTCGGGTAGCATTCTGCCGTCGTGTTGGTGTAAGGGCCTAATAAACTCAAGCTATTAAGACTTTATCAAACTTAAAACCTCTCCTCGGGGTCACCTCCAAGGGTCCTTGGGTGCCTGGTACAAGACCAGCCCCTATCCTCGGGTCCGAGTTTGTAGAGAGAGGGATCAAGAGGGACTTAGTCAAAACAGCAAGAGTACCTTGAACGTCGCGCCGCGTATCGTGCAGACCGTCGACCGGATTAAGCTGAGAATTTCCTATATCGAAGCTCACTCTAAGAGCTTTAAAATAAGCCAAGTTGCCTCGCGAAAAGTTCTGCCATTACGAAGTTATGGCTCGGACAGCGTTAGCCTAGCGTTGGAGTGCTAGCATACTAGCATTGACTCGGGTAGCATTCCGCCGTCGCATCGCGTAGAAACGAAATTCCAGCAAGGAAGGAATTCGCTTGAATCAATTTCACTATATCCAGGTACAAACAGAGAAGGAATATATAGTTCTAGCTAGCAAGGACCTTGGGAATGAACCTGAGAACAACCAGGGATCATCCCAAATAATTCCAAGCAACAGAACCAACCTGGCTGGACAAAATAGCAGGTGGTAGGTTGGTGAACAACCTCTGGTTCTGTTTTTCCAACCTGGGAAAACAACAACCAGGTTCAGGTCCTCAAAACAGAACCTGTTTTGTCTTTGCCCAACCAGCCAAATGCTGGTTCCGCTGGTTTCCCCTGGCCCTGTAGCATGCAGATACAGACAAACAACATCCAACCTTCACCTAAATTGTACCCCTATAGTGCCTGCCCTGCTACACTATAGTGAACCAAACAAAACAGTACAATTTCGAGTTGGATAGAACTGAATCTGCGCAATCAAGTAAGTTGAACCGCAAAGCTTCCATCTTGGGTTCCTTTGCGAGCTCGTCCTTTCTGCTTGTACTGTTCATAGCGCGTACAATGCTATGCCGAAGCGCACATTGTGCGAGTACCTGCAAATGCTTCAAGCGAAAATTCCGAAAGCAAACAAACACACGAACATACCATTCACACGCAAATGCATTCGCACACGCATACTCGTACAATCAGACGGCAGGATGTCGTGCAATGTGAATTTGCACCCAACACACTCCCCCTCAGCCTGCCGGCTGCATCCCCATCATTCCATACTAGTTCATGCTCATTCCACTCATGCGCACACAACGCCAATGAGGCTCATCCGCAAGCCTCTTGGTGAGGAAGTCTGCTGGCTGCTGGTGAGTCTTGATGTAGATCGGATTCACCGTCCCCCTCTTCACCTCCTTACGCAGCCAGTGCCACTTGATACGCATGTGCTTGTTCAGCCCATGAAGCACAGCGTTCCTGGCCATCCCAAGAGGCCCCTTGCTATCACAAAACAGCAGCGTAGCAACCTTCTGCTCCTGGCCAATCTCCTCTAACAACCTCCTCAGCCAAATCACCTCCTTCACCCCATGGAACATCGCCATGTACTCTGACTCCACGGAAGAGAGTGCTGTCTCCGTCTGCTTCTTGGACCTCCAACTAACAAGTCCTCCCCCAACTACGCAGATGTATCCTCCCACAAATGAGGAATCTTCCTTTTCAGAGGCCCACGTAGCATCGGTAAAGCAAGTGAGAAAGAGCTTGCCTTCTCCAAGCCTCTCCCCCTTCTCTTTCAGCACCTCAACCCCTTTCTGCTTCACCTGTGCAGATGCGGAGTACTGAACTCCAATGCTTGGGTGAGAGTTCAGATACTTCACCACACGCTCAGCTGCATCCACCTGCTCCTCTGATGGATTCTGCACCACCCTAGCCAGCTGCCCAACCGAGAAAGAGATGTCAGGCCTCGTGTGAACTGCTGCATACAAGAGGCTGCCTACCAAGGACTGAAATTGCTGCTGCTCCTCGGCTTCAACCCCTTCATCCTCTGCAGCTTTCACAAGCTTGAATTCTGCTGGCAGGGGAGTTGCAACCTTGCGCTCATTCTCAATCCCATACTTCTCCCCCAGCTCCTTGATGAACTTCTCCTGGTGCAGTTTCAACCACCTGTGATCTGGATCCCTCTCTACGTGCATCCCGAGGTAGTACTTTACCTCCCCAAGGTTCTTGCACTTGAAGTTCTCCATCAGCTGCTGCTGCACCTTCTGGATCTCCTTCATGCTGCTGCTAAAGAGAAGAATGTCATCCACATAGACCAGAAACAGCACCAGCTTCTCCCCCTCCCCCTTGAGAAAGAGGCTCTCATCACAGCTGCTGGTCTTGAAGCCCATCTCCTCTAAAACAGCTGCCAACTTTTGGTACCAGCAGCGTGGCGCCTGCTTCAGCTTGCACACCCTGGCCGTACCATCCTCATACCCAGGCGGCTGCGTCATGAACTCCTCCTCCTCTAAAATCCCGCTGAGGAATGCCGTTGATATGTCCATCTGGATAATGAACTTCCCATCAACGGCTGCATCTGCCAACAAAACACGAAGGGTAGGGGTTTTGGCAGTGGGAGCAAAGATCTCATTGAAGTCCCGCTTCTCCTTCTGCATAAACCCCTTAGCCACCAACCTACTCTTGTAGATGGTGACCTGCCCCTTGTCGTCAGTCTTGATCCTTGGCACCCACTTGCATTGTACCGCTTTCTTTCCCTTAGGCAGCATCACTAGTTCCCAAGTCCCATTCTCCAGCAGGCTCTGGTACTCAGCATCCCTAGAAGCCAGCCATTTGTCCCTATCTGGTCCAGCTAATGCCTCCTCCATGCTAGCTGGTTCCTCTGGTGCAGGGGCAAGAAAACAGTACGCAGGCTCATCCTCCTCATCCGGGTCATAGCCATGCGGTAGAATCAGCAATGCCTATTCTGTCCCAAGCTGCTGCTCCGCTACATCAGCTCCTGCAGTCAGCTTCTTAGTAGCCATACGGGTACGTCCTGGTCTGGAGACGGGTGTTTCCCATCCCTTCATAACAACACCCTTCGGCTTCTTAGTTTTCCCCTGCTGCTGCTCTCCTCCCTCGGATCCAGCAGCTCCACTAGTGCTACCGCTAGTCTCCACACCATTGTTTTCACCAGCAGGTGCCTCCTGCACCTTCTCTCCAGCACCACCTTTTGCAGCTGCCTCCTCTCCCTCCTCCCACACACTAGGAGTCAGGTCCAGCTGCATGGTGATCTGCTCCATCTGCTGGGACACCCTGGCCTCCGGCTGTTTCTCCCAGCTCCCATACATCATGCCCTCAACAAACTTCACATCCCTGCTGTCAAACAACACACCCTTGGAAGGTTCCCACAGCAGCCATCCCTTGCTCTCAGCAGCCAGCCCCAAATGGACACACCAGATTGCACTCGCCCCCAACTTACTACGGTAGGTCTTGGGGACGTGGGCGACTGCCATGCAAGCGAACACCCTCAGCATGTCCACCGGCGGCTTCCTCCCAAGCCACCTCTCCAACGGCACCCACGAGTCATCCCCAACCTTTGTGAGTACCCTGTTCCTAGCGACGGTAGCGTGCCGAACAGCATGGGGCCACATGGAGTTGCCCAGCCCAGATTCTATGAGCAGCGCCCTAGCTGTCTCCAGAATTGTCCGGTTCGCCCGTTCTGCTACACCGTTAAACTGTGGGGTGTAAGCCGTGGTCAGCTCCCTCTGGATGCCCTGCTTCTTGAGCCAGGCCGTCATCTCAGCTCCAAGGAACTCACCACCCCGATCTGTCCTAATCCGCTTCACCACACACTCCGCTTGCTTCTCCACGAATGGCAGCCAATCTTCCCGTATCGTAGAGGCGGCATGGTCCTTCTGCTTCAGCGGATATGCCCACATAAGCCTGCTCCAATCATCCACTATGGTCAGAAAGTACCGCTCCCCCTTGTGTCCCTGAACCGGCAGCGGCCCCACCAAGTCCATGTGGACCAGCTCCAACGGCTTCTTGCTCCTGCCAGCCACACTATGGAAGGGGAAACGGGTAAACTTTGAAAGCAAACAGATTTCACAGTTATCATCGGGTGGTTGTCCGTTCAGCTTCAAGCCCTTAACGGCTCCATCCTTCTCCAGCTGCTTCAGCAAAGGCATTGCCACATGCCCCAAGCGTCGGTGTGCCGTTGCCCAATCCGTCTCCCCAGATCTGGCCGACACTTTCACACCAACCCCTCCAACGGCGTTGCACTCCCCCTGGGATGCAGACCCCTCTCTAGCCTGCCCCCCACCATGCCACGCCAACGCCGGCAGCTGCCACATGGATCTGTACACGTCCTTGCTCTTGTGCAGATCCCAAAGCACCCGATTGCCCAGCTTCCCCTTGTAAGTGCGTGCCCCATCCGTACTAGTGCTCACCCCAGACTTGCCAAGCTTACGGAGGGAGATGAGGTTGGCCTTGAGTTCAGGAACAAGGAGAACGTCGTGCAGCACCACCGGCTTTCCATCCGCTCCCTTAAACGCAGCTCGTCCCGCACCAGCCACCTTCAGCGCGTGTCCAGAGGCGGAGCACACCTCGTTGATCGGTGCAGCGCGTACGTGGTCCAGCAGGTCCTTGCGTGGCGTCATCGTCCAAGCAGCGCCCGTGTCCAACACCCAATAATCCAGGGGGTGCAGCTCTGCTCCAACCTTGGCAGAGGCGTCTCCTTGCTCCCCCTTGTCTCCCATATGGAAGAATTGGCCCGCGGTGCGCTCCTTCTTCTTCTCCGCACCGCCGTTTCCCTTTGGGTTGTTTTCGGACGAATCAGCGATCATGTTGGCACCATTTTTCTGGTTCCTCCGCGCGCCGCCATCCTGGTGACGATTCTGGGGGGTCCATCCATCGGGTTTCTTATAGCACAAAAACCAGGGATGCCCTTCCTTGTCACAATACCAGCAACTCCCTTTCATTTTGCCACCAGCACCCGACTTGCCCCCACGTCCAGATTTCGCACCACGGCCCCAACCGGTACCTCCTTGTTGGTCGTTGGAGTCGTCGTCCTTCTTTGCACCGCGTCCAGCACCACCGAAGCCACGTCCTTTGCCACGTCGGCTCCCTTGCATCCCGTAGCCGCTGCTGCCGTCGTCTCCACCCCTCAGTTGACGGCGACGGAAGTCCTCCTCTAGAATCTTTGTCCGCACCCACTCGAGTGTCCACGAGCTCTGGTTCTGCGGCAGGCTCAATCCGCTCGTGAATTGAAGCCACGATTCCGGCAGCAGCGAGAGCATCTTCAGGCACTTGGTCTGCTCTGGGTAGGTGATTCCCGCGATCGCCAACTTCGCGTAGAGGTCGCGCAATCTGTCCAGGACAGGTTGCACTGGCTCTCCCTCGCTCAGGCGCAACGCGGACAGCTCCCTCTCCAGCATCAATGTTGCAACAACGGAGGTCGGGGCGTGTAGCTCCTTCAACACGGTCCACGCCTTCGGACCGCACTCAACCTCCGGCAGCAGGTGCATGACGTGGTGACGCTGGTTCAGCTCCAAACTCTGCGACATCAAGTAGTAGCCAGCCGAGGCGCGCTCGTCCCAATCTTCCTGAAGGGCGGGGTCACTCGGTCTAGGCTCCTCCCCAATCATTAGTTTCAGCAAACCGATCTGACGGAAATAGAGTTGCATTTTCCAGGCCCAATCATCATAGCCCTCACCATTGAACTTCTCGATGGTGAAGTTTTTCAGCACCTCCTTGATCAGCGAGCCCTGGCTTGTTCGCGCTCCCCTTGGCGCAGAAACACCAGAATCTTGGCTGCCGCTACGATCTTGGGCTGAAGATTCACCAGCTACCGCCGAGGTGTTGCCCGCCATAGCTACCTATAACGAGGATCACTATAACGCAGCTCTGATACCAGCTTGTTGGTGTAAGGGCCTAATAAACTCAAGCTATTAAGACTTTATCAAACTTAAAACCTCTCCTCGGGGTCACCTCCAAGGGTCCTTGGGTGCCTGGTACAAGACCAGCCCCTATCCTCGGGTCCGAGTTTGTAGAGAGAGGGATCAAGAGGGACTTAGTCAAAACAGCAAGAGTACCTTGAACGTCGCGCCGCGTATCGTGCAGACCGTCGACCGGATTAAGCTGAGAATTTCCTATATCGAAGCTCACTCTAAGAGCTTTAAAATAAGCCAAGTTGCCTCGCGAAAAGTTCTGCCATTACGAAGTTATGGCTCGGACAGCGTTAGCCTAGCGTTGGAGTGCTAGCATACTAGCATTGACTCGGGTAGCATTCCGCCGTCGCATCGCGTAGAAACGAAATTCCAGCAAGGAAGGAATTCGCTTGAATCAATTTCACTATATCCAGGTACAAACAGAGAAGGAATATATAGTTCTAGCTAGCAAGGACCTTGGGAATGAACCTGAGAACAACCAGGGATCATCCCAAATAATTCCAAGCAACAGAACCAACCTGGCTGGACAAAATAGCAGGTGGTAGGTTGGTGAACAACCTCTGGTTCTGTTTTTCCAACCTGGGAAAACAACAACCAGGTTCAGGTCCTCAAAACAGAACCTGTTTTGTCTTTGCCCAACCAGCCAAATGCTGGTTCCGCTGGTTTCCCCTGGCCCTGTAGCATGCAGATACAGACAAACAACATCCAACCTTCACCTAAATTGTACCCCTATAGTGCCTGCCCTGCTACACTATAGTGAACCAAACAAAACAGTACAATTTCGAGTTGGATAGAACTGAATCTGCGCAATCAAGTAAGTTGAACCGCAAAGCTTCCATCTTGGGTTCCTTTGCGAGCTCGTCCTTTCTGCTTGTACTGTTCATAGCGCGTACAATGTTATGCCGAAGCGCACATTGTGCGAGTACCTGCAAATGCTTCAAGCGAAAATTCCGAAAGCAAACAAACACACGAACATACCATTCATACGCAAATGCATTCGCACACGCATACTCGTACAATCAGACGGCAGGATGTCGTGCAATGTGAATTTGCACCCAACACGTCGCACCGCGTAGAAACGAAATTCCAGGAAGGAAGATTCGCTTGAATCAATTTCACTATATTCAGGTACAACCAGAGAACGAATAGATAGTTCTAGCTAGCAAGGACCTTGGGAATCAACCTGGGAACAACCAGGGATGATCCCAAATCATTCTAAGCAACAGAACCAACCTGGCTGGACAAAATAGCAGGTGGTAGGTTGGTAAACAACCTCTGGTTCTGGTTTTCCAACCTGGGAAAACAACAACCAGGTTCAGGTCCTAAAAACAGAACCTGTTTTGTTTTTGCCCAACCAGCCAAATGCTGATTCCGCTGGTTTCCCCTGGCCCTGTAGCATGCAGATACAGACAAACAACATCCAACCTTCACCTAAATTGTACCCCTATAGTGCCTGCCCTGCTACACTATTGTCAACAAAACAGTAAAATTTCGACTTGGATAGAACTGAATCTGCGCAATCAACTAAGCCGAACCGCAAAGCATCCATCTTGGCTTCCTTTGCGACCTCGTCCTTTCTGCTTGTACTGTTCATAGCGCGTACAATGTTGTGCTGAATCGCACATTATGCGAGTACTTGCAAATGCTTCAAGCGAAAATAGCGAAAGCAAACAAACACACGAACATACACTTCACACGCAAATGCATTCGCACACGCATACTCGTAGAAACAGACGGCAGGATGTAGTGCAATTTGAAT
The DNA here is from genome assembly GCA_948144175.1 of Closterium sp. NIES-65. NCBI lineage: Eukaryota > Viridiplantae > Streptophyta > Zygnematophyceae > Desmidiales > Closteriaceae > Closterium > Closterium sp. NIES-65. Next base: position 3,615,487 of record CANXME010002170.1, on the reverse strand, counting down.
TTGCATCCAACACACTCCCCGTCAGCCTGCCGGCTGCATTTCCATCATTCCATGCTAGTTCATGCTCATTCAACTCATGCGCAAACAACGCCAACGAGGCTCATCCGCAAGCCTCTTGGTGAAGAAGTCTGCTGGCTGCTGGTGAGTCTTGATGTAGATCGGATTCACCGTCCCCCTCTTCACCTCCTTACGCAGCCAGTGCCACTTGATACACATGTGCTTATTGAGCCCATGAAGCACAGCGTTCCTGGCCTTTCCAAGAGCCCCCTTGCTATCACAAAACAGCGGCGTAGCAACCTTCTGCTCCTGACCAATCTTCTCTAACAACCTCCTCAGCCAAATCACCTCCTTCACCCCGTGGAACATTGCCATGTACTCTGACTCCACGGAAGAGAGTGCTGTCTCCGTCTGCTTCTTTGACCTCCAACTAACCGGTCCTCCCCCAACTACGCAGATGTATCCTCCCACAGACGAGGAATCTTCCTTCTCAGAGGCCCACGTAGCATCGGTAAAGCAAGTGAGAAAGAGCTTGCCTTCTCCAAGCCTCTCCCCCTTCTCTTTCAGCACCTCAACCCCTTTCTGCTTCACCTGTGCAGATGCGGAGTATTGAACTCCAATGTTTGGGTGAGAGTTCAGATACTTCACCACACGCTCAGCTGCATCCACCTGCTCCTCTGATTGATTCTGCACCACCTAAGCTAGCTTCCCAACCGAGAAAGAGATGTCAGGCCTCGTGTGAACAGCTGCATACAAGAGGCTGCCCACCAAGGACTGGAATTTCTGCTGCTCCTCAGCTTCAACCCCTTCATCCTCTGCAGCCTTTACAAGCTTGAATTCTGCAGGCAGGGGAGTTGCGACCTTGCGCTCATTCTCAATCCCATACTTCTCCCCGAGCTCCTTGATGAACTTCTCCTGGTGCAGTTTCAACCACCTGTGATCTGGATCCCTCTCCACGTGCATCCCAAGGTAGTATTTTACCTCCCCAAGGTTCTTGCACTTGAAGTTCTCCATCAGTTGCTGCTGCACTTTCTGGATCTCCTTCATACTGCTGCTGAAGAGAAGAATGTCGTCCACGTAGACCAGAAACAACACCAGCTTCTCCCTCTCCCCCTTGAGAAAGAGGCTCTCATCACAGCTGCTGGTCCTGAATCCCATCTCCTCTAAAACAGCTGCCAACTTCTGGTACCAGCAGCGTGACGCCTGCTTCAAGCCGTAGATGGACTTTTTGAGCTTGCAGACCCTGCCCGTACCATCCTCATACCCAGGTGGCTGCGTCATGTACACATCCTCCTCTAAAATCCCATTGAGGAATGCCGTTGATATATCCATCTGAATGATGAATTTCCCACTAACAGTTGCATCTGCCAACAAGACATGGAAGGTAGTGTTGGATGCAAATTCACACTGCACTACATCCTGCCGTCTGTGTGTACGAGTATGCGTGTGCGAATGCATTTGCGTGTGAATGGTATGATCATGTGCTTGTTTGCTTTCGCAATTTTCGCTAGAAGCATTTGCAGGTACTTGCACATTATGCGCTTCGGCACAACATTGTACGCGCTATGAACAGTACAAGCAAAAAGGACGAGCTCGCAAAGGAACCCAAGATGGATGCTTTGCGATTCAGCTTACTTGATTGCGCAGATTCAGTTCTATCCAACTCGAAATTGTACAGTTTTGTTTGGTTGACTATAGTGTAGCAGGGCAGGCACTATAGGGGTACAATTTAGGTGAAGGTTGGATGTAGTTTGTCTGTATCTGCATGCTACAGGGCCAGGGCTGTTGGGTGCAAATTCACATTGCACGACATCCTGCCGTCTGATTGTACGAGTATGCGTATGCGAATGCATTTGCGTGTGAATGGTATGTTTGTGTGTTTGTTTGCTTTCGCAATTTTCGCTTGAAGCATTTGCAGGTACTCGCACAATGTGCGCTTCGGCATAACATTGTACGCGCTATGAACAGTACAAGCAGAAAGGACGAGCTCGCAAAGGAACCCAAGATGGAAGCTTTGCGGTTCAACTTACTTGATTGCGCAGATTCAGTTCTATCCAACTCGAAATTGTACTGTTTTGTTTGGTTGACTATAGTGTAGCAGGGCAGGCACTATAGGGGTACAATTTAGGTGAAGGTTGGATGTTGTTTGTCTGTATCTGCATGCTACAGGGCCAGGGGAAACCAGCGGAACCAGCATTTGGCTTGTTGGGCAAAGACAAAACAGGTTCTGTTTTTAGGACCTGAACCTGGTTGTTGTTTTTCCAGGTTGGAAAAACAGAACCAGAGGTTGTTTACCAACCTACCACCTGCTATTTTGTCCAGCCAGGTTGGTTCTGTTGCTTGGAATTATTTGGGATGATCCCTGGTTGTTCTCAGGTTCATTCCCAAGGTCCTGGCTAGCTAGAACTATTTATTCCTTCTCTGTTTGTACCTGGATATAGTCAAATTGATTCAAGTGAATTCCTTCCTTGCTGGAATTTTGTTTCTACGCGATGCGACGGCGGAATGCTACCCGAGTCAACGCTAGTATGCTAGCACTCCAACGCTAGGCTAACGCTCTCCGAGCCATAACTTCGTAATGGCAGAACTTTTCGCGAGGCAACTTGGCTTATTTTAAAGCTCTTAGAGTGAGCTTCGATATAGCAAATTCTCAGCTTAATCCGGTCGACGGTCTGCACGATACGCTGCGCGACGTTCAACGTACTCTTGCTGTTTTGACTAAGTCCCTCTTGATCCCTCTCTCTACAAACTCGGACCCGAGGATAGGGGCTGGTCTTGTACCAGGCACCCAAGGACCCTTGGAGGTGACCCCGAGGAGAGGTTTTAAGTTTGATAAAGTCTTAATAGCTTGAGTTTATTAGGCCCTTACACCAACAACTTTCACACCAACCCCTCCAACGGCGTTGCACTTGGTGTGAAAGTTGTTGGTGTAAGGGGGTAGCGCTGGTTCCGCTGGTCTCTCATACGCATACCCCAACCTTTGTGAGTACCCTGTTCCTAGCGACGGTAGCGTGCCGAACAGCATGGGGCCACATGGAGTTGCCCAGCCCAGATTCTATGAGCAGCGCCCTAGCTGTCTCCAGAATTGTCCGGTTCGCCCGTTCTGCTACACCGTTAGACTGTGGGGTGTAAGCCGTGGTCAGCTCCCTCTGGATGCCCTGCTTCTTGAGCCAGGCCGTCATCTCAGCTCCAAGGAACTCACCACTCCGATCTGTCCTAATCCGCTTCACCACACACTCCGCTTGCTTCTCCACGAATGGCAGCCAATCTTCCTGTATCGTAGAGGCGGCATGGTCCTTCTGCTTCAGCGGATATGCCCACATAAGCCTGCTCCAATCATCCACTATGGTCAGAAAGTACCGCTCCCCCTTGTGTCCCTGAACCGGCAGCGGCCCCACCAAGTCCATGTGGACCAGCTCTAACGGCTTCTTGCTCCTGCCAGCCACACTATGGAAGGGGAAACGGGTAAACTTTGAGAGCAAACAGATTTCACAGTTTAGCCAGCCGAGGCGCGCTCGTCCCAATCAGCCTGAAGGGCGGGGTCACTCGGTCTAGGCTCCTCCCCAATCATTAGTTTCAGCAAACCGATCTGACGGAAATAAAGTTGCATTTTCCAGGCCCAATCATCATAGCCCTCACCATTGAACTTCTCGACGGTGAAGTTTTTCAGCACCTCCTTGATCAGCGAGCCCTGGCTTGTTCGCGCTCCCCTTGGCGCAGAAACACCAGAATCTTGGCTGCCGCTACGATCTTGGGCTGAAGATTCACCAGCTACCGCCGAGGTGTTGCCCGCCATAGCTACCTATAACGAGGATCACTATAACGCAGCTCTGATACCAGCTTGTTGGTATGCGTATGAGAGATCAGCGGAACCAGCGCTACCCCCTTACACCAACAACTTTCACACCAAGTGCAACGCCGTTGGAGGGGTTGGTGTGAAAGTTGTTGGTGTAAGGGCCTAATAAACTCAAGCTATTAAGACTTTATCAAACTTAAAACCTCTCCTCGGGGTCACCTCCAAGGGTCCTTGGGTGCCTGGTACAAGACCAGCCCCTATCCTCGGGTCCGAGTTTGTAGAGAGAGGGATCAAGAGGGACTTAGTCAAAACAGCAAGAGTACGTTGAACGTCGCGCAGCGTATCGTGCAGACCGTCGACCGGATTAAGCTGAGAATTTGCTATATCGAAGCTCACTCTAAGAGCTTTAAAATAAGCCAAGTTGCCTCGCGAAAAGTTCTGCCATTACGAAGTTATGGCTCGGAGAGCGTTAGCCTAGCGTTGGAGTGCTAGCATACTAGCGTTGACTCGGGTAGCATTCCGCCGTCGCATCGCGTAGAAACAAAATTCCAGCAAGGAAGGAATTCACTTGAATCAATTTGACTATATCCAGGTACAAACAGAGAAGGAATAAATAGTTCTAGCTAGCAAGGACCTTGGGAATGAACCTGAGAACAACCAGGGATCATCCCAAATAATTCCAAGCAACAGAACCAACCTGGCTGGACAAAATAGCAGGTGGTAGGTTGGTAAACAACCTCTGGTTCTGTTTTTCCAACCTGGAAAAACAACAACCAGGTTCAGGTCCTAAAAACAGAACCTGTTTTGTCTTTGCCCAACAAGCCAAATGCTGGTTCCGCTGGTTTCCCCTGGCCCTGTAGCATGCAGATACAGACAAACAACATCCAACCTTCACCTAAATTGTACCCCTATAGTGCCTGCCCTGCTACACTATAGTCAACCAAACAAAACAGTACAATTTCGAGTTGGATAGAACTGAATCTGCGCAATCAAGTAAGTTGAACCGCAAAGCTTCCATCTTGGGTTCCTTTGCGAGCTCGTCCTTTCTGCTTGTACTGTTCATAGCGCGTACAATGTTATGCCGAAGCGCACATTGTGCGAGTACCTGCAAATACTTCAAGCGAAAATTGCGAAAGCAAACAAACACACAAACATACCATTCACACGCAAATGCATTCGCATACGCATACTCGTACAATCAGACAGCAGGATGTCGTGCAATGTGAATTTGCACCCAACAAAAGTGTCGGCCAGATCTGGGGAGACGGATTGGGCAACGGCACACCGACGTTTGGGGCATGTGGCAATGCCTTTGCTGAAGCAGCTGGAGAAGGATGGAGTCGTTAAGGGCTTGAAGCTGAACGGACAAACACCCGATGATAACTGTGAAATTTGCCTCCTTTCAAAGTTCACCCGTTTCCCCTTCCATAGTGTGGTTGGCAGGAGCAAAAAGCCGTTGGAGCCGGTCCACATGGACTTGGTGGGGCCGCTGCCGGTGCAAGGGCACAAGGGGGAGCGGTACTTCCTAACCATAGTAGATGACTGGAGCAGGCTAATGTGGGCGTATCCGCTGAAGCAGAAGGACCATGCCGCCTCCACGATTCGGGACGATTGGCTGCCGTTCGTGGAGAAGCAAGCGGAGTGTGTGGTGAAGCGGATTAGGACAGATCGGGGTGGTGAGTTCCTTGGAGCTGAGATGACGGCCTGGCTCAAGAAGCAGGGCATCTAGAGGGAGCTGACCACGGCTTACACCCAACAGTCCAATGGTGTAGCAGAACGCGCGAACGGGACAATTCTGGAGACAGCTAGGGCACTGCTCATAGAATCTGGGCTGTGCAACTTGATGTGGCCCCATGCTGTTCGGCACGCTACCGTCGCTAGGAACAGGGTACTCACAAAGGTTGGGGATGACTCGTGGGTGCCGTTGGAGAGGTGCCTTGGGAGGAAGCCGCCGGTGGACATGCTGAGGGTGTTCGGTTGCATGGCAGTCGCCCACGTCTCCAGCAGGTGGTAGGTTGGTAAACAACCTCTGGTTCTGTTTTTCCAACCTGGGAAAACAACAACCAGGTTCAGGTCCTAAAAACAGAACCTGTTTTGTCTTTTCCCAACCAGCCAAATGCTGGTTCCGCTGGTTTCCCTTGGCCCTGTAGCATGCAGATACAGAAAAACAACATCCAACCTTCACCTAAATTGTACCCCTATAGTGCCTGCCCTGCTACACTATAGTTAACCAAACAGTACAATTTCGAGTTGGATAGAACTGAATCAGCGCAATCAAGTAAGCCGAACCGCAAAGCATCCATCTTGGGTTCCTTTGTGAGCTCGTCCTTTCTGCTTGTACTGTTCATAGCGCGTACAATGTTGTGCCGAAGCGCACATTGTGCGAGTACCTGCAAATGCTTCAAGCGAAAATTGCGAAAGCAAACAAACACACGAACATACCATTCATACGCAAATGCATTCGCACACGCATACTCGTACAAACAGACGGCAGGATGTAGTGCAATGTGAATTTGCATCCAACAAGCCCTACCGTCACGCGTCACTAACCCTTATCACTGCTAGCCCTACTTATCACTAACCCTTCGTCACTGCCAGCCCTACTTGTCACTAACCCTTCCTTTGAATCCATTGTTGCGTCTGCCTTAGTTGCTGAGCTTGTCGACTTTTCTGCTCGCTGTCGTCTCAACAACGCCGCTAGTCTTGTTGCTGAGTCACAGTGTGTTTGTCCTCCGATCCTCGGGGGTGAGTGTGCCCTCGGCACAGATGTCCTTGAGGACAGGCAGAAGGACCTTGAGTGTTTTGCAGCTACTGTACCTCACTTCGTATCCGTGCTGATTGCACCTGAGGGAGACCCGGATGCACCGGACATCCCGACCCTGCGCTCTTATGCAGTGGCGATAGAGGGTCCCTACTCCTCTCAGTGGCAGTCAGCCATGGATGCAGAGATGGCATCCTGGAAGTCCACAGGCACTTAAGTCAACGAGGTTCCCCTTCCTGGGGCGAACATCGACAGTGGCATGTGGATTTTCAGGGTGAAGCGGCCGCCGGGTTCTCCGCCTGTCTTCAAGGCTCATTATGTTGCATGAGGCTTCAGTCAGCGATAGGGAGTTGACTTCTTCCAGACCTTCTCCCCGACCCTGAAGATGACCACTCTTTGGGTTCTGCTGCACGTTGCCGCTCAGCTTCACTACGAGATTCATTCTCTTGACTTCAGCACTGCTTTCCTACAGAGCAGCCTGCACGAGGAGATCTGGCTGCGCCGCCCATTTGGCTTCAATGGGTGGCTTCCTGCAGGTACCCAATGGAGCCTTCGGCGGCCAGTCTACGGTCTCCGCAAGGTGCCTCGCGAGTGGCACGACACACTGAGGATGACCCTTGCGGCTCTTGGCTTTGCTCCCTCTACTGCTGACCCGTTGCTGTTTCTACGCACCGACACTTCGCTGCCGCCGTTCTGCATCCTCGTGTACGTCGACGACCTGGTTTTTGCCACTGCTGACACTGAGGCACTGACTTCAGTGAAGTTGGAGCTCTAGAAGAGACATACGTGCACAGACCTGGGCGAGCTGCGCAGCTATCTTGGCCTGCAGATCACCCGAGACAGAGCACCCCGCACCATTACCTCGACTCTGTCACACATGGTGCAGCAGGTCCTTCAGTGCCTCAACTTCCAGCACTCCTCGCCACAGTCCAATCCTCTGTCTACCGGTCACTCGCTCTCAGCTCTGCCTTCGGATGAGTCTGCAGAGCCGAGTGACCCATATCTAAAGCTTGTGGGGTGCCTCATGTACCTGATGACCTGCACTCAACCTGACCTTGCTTACCCTCTTAGCATCCTGGCGCGCTACGTTGCGCCCGGGAGATACCGACCAGAGCACTGGAAGGCCGCTAAGAGGGTGATGCGCTACTTGTGTAGTAAGTCGGGCATGAGGCTCGTGCTTGGAGGACGGGGTCTAGTTGTCCTCATTGGTCACGCAGACGCTTCTTGGATTGACGACTTGGCTACGCAGCGGTCGTCGCAGGGTTACACCTTCAGCCTTGGTTTCGGTTCTGTTTCGTGGCGATCTACCCGCTCGTCTTCTGTTCTCAGCTCCAGCTGTGAGGCTGAGATCTACGCAAGGGCCATGGCTGCATAAGAGTTACGCTGGCTCACCTACCTGCTGACTGACCTGGGAGAGGCGCCTCGTTCTCCTCCAAAACTGTACGTAGACAACAAGGCCATGATTTCGTTGTGTGAGGAGCAGAGACTGGAGCACAGATCGAAGCACATCTCTCTGCGTTACTTCCTTGCTCGAGAATTGCAGCAGCGTGGTCAGCTTCGTCTTGTTTACGTGGCCTCTGAGGCCAACACTACTGATATCTTCACTAAGGCATTTCAGCCTTATGATCATCTGCAGTTCTATACTGTTCTAGGTCTTGTGCCTACTTGGCCTCACTTGCTCACTTCTTGACTTTGCTTATAGTTTGATCTATATATTTATATCTGCATGCTTATACTTGCTAGGTTGTGATCACTGTCCTGCTTGTTCTCCTTTATATATATCTCTGTGTATGTTAACTGGCCTTGTGGCCTTTTGCTTGTGCTAAATATGTGTGGTGACGTTGTGATCCATCCTGGGCTTGACCTTGCTTCGTTCTCTTTCTTGTCCCCCACTTTGCCTATGGGGGTGTGTCAGAACTATGCTCTAGGCTGTAGTGGGGCACTCCTTAAGGGGTACAGCCCAATTAGGTTTTGCCATATACAAACCTTTTACTGCTGTGTTTCTAGTCATTCTTCGTTCCTAGATTCTGACACAACTCGCGTACATTCTACTTCCACCTCTGGACACGGAACATGACACTTTTTTACACGATAAAATGCATTTCATATATGTCTATTCCTATGTTTTTTATGCGCGTCCATTCTAATTACAAGAACCCCACACTCCTGTCCCACCCTTCTCTGCGGTGAACACAATACCTTCACTCACTGAGGTTCCTACATTGGTTACAGTCAAACCCATCCTCGATACAAACATCAACACGTTCGCGAGCGCGTCCAAATGCCACTATGTACACCTATTCGCAAAGCAAAAACTTGTTCAGCAGCATTACATTCTTGTTTACATACGACTTACCCACATGCATCACCCGCTTAATGCACTCCACGTCCACCACTGCGTAGCGTGTGGTGACCCTCCCTGGTGTTAGCTGCATGCATGTTGTGCTGGGGCACACGCCCGCTGCATCATAATACTTCAGATAGGTGAACCTCCCCTCCTTCTCGTCCGCGTCTGTTGCTCGGAACACGCACATGCATCGTGCGTACCACTCCTTGTCCTTCGACGTCTTCATTGCAACGTCAGAAAACCACTTCTCGGACGGGCTGGCCTTGACAAATGTGCCTTTTGCGACAAGCTCTCCACCACGTGTATGCGGAATGGCCACTGTAGTGTGAACCTGAACATGTGTAGGACATATGGTGCTATGTGCTGGATGGAACACAGACTACCGGCACAAGCCCCCTGCCGTGCTATCGTGGCCCATCCCAACCATACTTGGATGGGTCCCCGCAACTTCCAACGGATAGCAAATGTGCTCACCTTGATCGTTGTGTCCGTCACTCCAGCTGCAGCCATGCATCTGCCGGGCTCCTTCATGTCTGATCCTAGGGCCTCCTTATACACCCACAGCACTGCGTCCTCCGCGTCGCTAACGTCCGCACTCATCGACCTCCGCGTCAGGACGTACGTTTGATGTCTCACAACTTGTCAGGTAGGACACACGTAGTATACATTGAGTAGTACCACTCAATCCCCCCTGTGAACCACAAATCAGCAGTCATATGCATTTCGCCTACTTCACGTACACAACCCAAGCCAGCAGTGATGCGCAACCCCGACCCCGGACAAAGCACCATGGCCACCTTCATTGCGGCCACAATCGACGCCGCCTGACTGTTAAGTTTAGGTGTTAAGTTTAGGAGTAGAAAGTTTAGAATGAAGGAGGGGTTTCACTAGCAAGCAGCAAGATACATATAGGAAACCCTAGGAGGTTGTACTCGCTACAGAGTACCCCACTGTAGGCTAGAGAACAAAAACATTCTGACACACCCCCATAGCCAAAGTGGGGTGTAATCAGCAGAGCACACAGTCATAGAGCAGGTATACAATTGCAAGCGAAGCTAGAGGCTATCACAAAGGGCAAGTGAGGAGGAGGAGGCGAGACTGTAAGAGGAGAGGAAATAGGAGGCGACGGATGAAGCTGCTGGAGTCACACGGGCACAGCAGCTACCGGAACAACGCTCCGGACTACTGTTGGGTGCAAATTCACATTGCACGACATCCTGCCGTCTGTTTGTACGAGTATGCGTGTGCGAATGCATTTGCGTGTGAATGGTATGTTTGTGTGTTTGTTTGCTTTCTCAATTTTCGCTTGAAGCATTTGCAGGTACTCGCACAATGTGCGCTTCGGCATAACATTGTACGCGCTATGAACAGTACAAGCAGAAAGGACGAGCTCGCAAAGGAACCCAAGATGGAAGCTTTGCGGTTCAACTTACTTGATTGCGCAGATTCAGTTCTATCCAACTCGAAATTGTACTGTTTTGTTTGGTTGACTATAGTGTAGCAGGGCAGGCACTATAGGGGTACAATTTAGGTGAAGGTTGGATGTTGTTTGTCTGTATCTGCATGCTACAGGGCCAGGGGAAACCAGCGGAACCAGCATTTGGCTGGTTGGGCAAAGACAAAACAGGTTCTGTTTTTAGGACCTGAACCTGGTTGTTGTTTTCCCAGGTTGGAAAAACAGAACCAGAGGTTGTTCACCAACCTACCACCTGCTATTTTGTCCAGCCAGGTTGGTTCTGTTGCTTGGAATTATTTGGGATGATCCCTGGTTGTTCTCAGGATCATTCCCAAGGTCCTTGCTAGCTAGAACTATTTATTCCTTCTCTGTTTGTACCTGGATATAGTGAAATTGATTCAAGCGAATTCCTTCCTTGCTGGAATTTCCTTTCTATGCGGTGCGACGGCGGAATGCTACCCGAGTCAACGCTAGTACGCTAGCACTCCAACGCTAGGCTAACGCTGTCCGAGCCATAACTTCATAATGGCAGAACTTTTCGCGAGGCAACTTGGCTTATTTTAAAGCTCTTAGAGTGAGCTTCGATATAGGAAATTCTCAGCTTAATCCGATCGACGGTCTGCACGATACGCTGCGCGACGTTCAAGGTACTCTTGCTGTTTTGACTAAGTCCCTCTTGATCCCTCTCTCTACAAACTCGGACCCGAGGATAGGGGCTGGTCTTGTACCAGGCACCCAAGGACCCTTGGAGGTGACCCCGAGGAGAGGTTTTAAGTGTGATAAAGTCTTAATAGCTTGAGTTTATTAGGCCCTTACACCAACAAGCTGGTATCAGAGCTGCGTTATAGCGATCCTCGATATAGGTAGCTATGGCGGGCAACACCTCGGCGGTACCTGGTGAATCTTCAGCCCAAGATCGTAGCGGCAGCCATGATTCTGGTGTTTCTGCGCCAAGGGGAGCGCGAACAAGCCAGGGCTCGCTGATCAAGGAGGTGCTGAAAAACTTCACCGTCGAGAAGTTCAATGGTGAGGGCTATGATGATTGGGCCTGGAAAATGCAACTTTATTTCCGTCAAATCGGATTGCTGAAACTAATGATTGGGGAGGAGCCTAGACCGAGTGACCCCGCCCTTCAGGAAGATTGGGACGAGCGCGCCTCGGCTGGCTACTACTTGATGTCGCAGAGTTTGGAGCTGAACCAGCGTCACCACGTCATGCACCTGCTGCCGGAGGTTGAGTGCGGTCCGAAGGCGTGGACGGTGTTGAAGGAGCTGCACGCCCCGACCTCCGTTGTTGCAACATTGATGCTGGAGAGGGAGTTGTCCGCGTTGCGCCTGAGCGAGGGAGAGCCGGTGCAACCTGTCCTGGACAAATTGCGCGACCTCTACGCGAAGTTGGCGACCGCGGGAATCACCTACCCGGAGCAAACAAAGTGCTTGAAGATGCTCTCGCTGCTGCCGGAATCGTGGCTTCAATTTACGAGCGGATTGAGCCTGCCGCAGAACCAGAGCTTGTGGACGCTCGAGTGGGTGCGGACGAAGATTCTGGAGGAGGACTTCCGTCGCCGCCAACTGAGGGGTGGAGACGACGGCAGCAGCGGCTACGGGATGCAAGGGAGCCGACGTGGCAAAGGACGTGGCTTCGGTGGTGCTGGACGCGGTGCAAAGAAAGACGACGACTCCAACGACCAACAAGGAGGTACCGGTTGGGGTCGCGGTGCGAAATCTGGACGTGGGGGCAAGTCGGGTGCTGGTGGCAAAATGAAAGGGAGTTGCTGGTATTGTGAGAAGGAAGGGCACCCCTGGTTTTTGTGCTATAAGAAACCCGATGGATGGACCCCCCAGAATCGTCACCAGGATGGCGGCGCGCGGAGGAACCAGAAAAACGGCGCCAACATGGTCGCTGATTCGTCCGACAACAACCCGAAGGGCAACGGCGGTGCGGAGAAGAAGAAGGAGCGCACCGCGGGCCAATTCTTCCATATGGGAGACAAGGGGGAGCAAGGAGACGCATCTGCTAAGGCTGGAGCAGAGCTGCATCCCCTGGACTATTGGGTGTTGGACACAGGCGCTGCTTGGACAATGACGCCGCGCAAGGACCTGCTGGACGACGTACGCGCTGCACCGATTAATGAGGTGTGCTCTGCCTCTGGACACATGTTGAAGGTGGCTGGTGCGGGACGAGCTGCATTTAAGGGAGCGGATGGCAAGCCGGTGGTGCTGCACGACGTTCTCCTCGTCCCCGACCTGAAGGCCAACCTCATCTCCCTCCGTAAGCTTGGCAAGGCTGGGGTGAACACCAACACGGATGGGGCTCGCACTTATAAGGGGAAGCTGGGCAATCGGGTGCTTTGGGATCTGCACGAGAGCAAGGACGTGTACAGATCTATGTGGCAGCTGCCGGCGCTGGCGTGGCATGGTGGGGGGCAGGCTGGAGAGGGGTCTGCATCCCAGGGGGAGTGCAACGCCGTTGGAGGGGTTGGTGTGAAAGTGTCAGCCAGATCTGGGGAGACAGATTGGGCAACAGCACACCGACGTTTGGGGCATGTGGCAATGCCTTTGCTGAAGCAGCTGGAGAAGGATGGAGCCGTTAAGGGCTTAAAGCTGAACGGACAACCACCCGAAGATAACTGTGAAATTTGCCTCCTTTCAAAGTTCACCCGTTTCCCCTTCCATAGTGTGGCTGGCAGGAGCAAAAAGCCGTTGGAGCTGGTCCACATGGACTTGGTGGGGCCGCTGCCGGTGCAAGGGCACAAGGGGGAGCGGTACTTCCTAACCATAGTGGATGACTGGAGCAGGCTAATGTGGGCGTATCCGCTGAAGCAGAAAGATCACGCCGCCTCCACGATTCGGGACGATTGGCTGCCGTTCGTGGAGAAGCAAGCGGAGTGTGTGGTGAAGCGGATTAGGACAGATCGGGGTGGTGAGTTCCTTGGAGCTGAGATGACGGCCTGGCTCAAGAAGCAGGGCATCCAGAGGGAGCTGACCACGGCTTACACCCCACAGTCCAACGGTGTAGCAGAACGGGCGAACCGGACAATTCTGGAGACAGCTAGGGCGCTGCTCATAGAATCTGGGCTGGGCAACTTGATGTGGCCCCATGCTGTTCGGCACGCTACGGTCGCTAGAAACAGGGTACTCACAAAGGTTGGGGATGACTCGTGGGTGCCGTTGGAGAGGTGGCTTGGGAGGAAGCCGCCGGTGGACATGCTGAGGGTGTTCGGTTGCATGGCAGTCGCCCACGTTCCCAAGACCTATCGCAGTAAGTTGGGGGCGAGTGCAATCTGGTGTGTGCATTTGGGGCTGGCTGCTGAGAGCAAGGGATGGCTGTTGTGGGAGCCTTCCAAGGGTGTGTTGTTTGACAGCAGGGATGTGAAGTTTGTTGAGGGCATGATGTATGGGAGCTGGGAGAAACAGCCGGAGGCCAGGGTGTCCAAGCAGATGGAGCAGATTACCATGCAGCTGGACCTGACTCCTAGTGTGTGGGAGGAGGGAGAGGAGGCAGCTGCAGAGGGTGGTGATAAAGAGAAGGTGCAGGAGGCACCTGCTCGTGGAGGTGATGGTGTGGAGATTAGCGGTAGCACTAGTGGAGCTGCTGGATCCGAGGGAGGAGAGCAGCAGCAGGGGAAAACTAAGAAGCCGAAGGGTGTTATTATGAAGGGATGGGAGACACCCGTCTCCAGGCCAGGACGTACCCGTATGGCTACTAAGAAGCTGACTGCAGGAGCTGATGTAGCGGAGCAGCAGCTTGGGACCGAGGAGGCATTGCTGATTCTACCGCATGGCTATGACCCGGATGAGGAGGATCAACCTGCGTACTGTTTTCTTGCCCCTGCACCAGAGGAACCAGCTAGCATGGAGGAGGCATTAGCTGGACCAGATAGGGACAAATGGCTAGCTTCCAGGGATGCTGAATACCAGAGCCTGCTGGAGAATGGGACTTGGGAACTAGTGGTGCTGCCTGAGGGAAAGAAAGCGGTACAATGCAAGTGGGTGCTAAGGATCAAGACTGACGACAAGGGGCAGGTCACCATCTACAAGAGTAGGTTGGTGGCTAAGGGGTTTATGCAGAAGGAGAAGCGGGACTTCAATGAGATCTTTGCTCCCACTGCCAAACCCCCTACCCTTCGTGTCTTGTTGGCAGATGCAGCCGTTAGTGGGAAGTTCATTATCCAGATGGACATATCAACGGCATTTCTCAACGGGATTTTAGAGGAGGAGGTGTTCATGACGCAGCCACCTGGGTATGAGGATGGTACGGGCAGGATGTGCAAGCTGAAAAAGTCCATCTACGGCTTGAAGCAGGCGCCACGCTGCTGGTACCAGAAGTTGGCAGCTGTTTTAGAGGAGATGGGATTCAGGACCAGCAGCTGTGATGAGAGCCTCTTTCTCAAGGGGGAGGGGGAGAAGCTGGTGCTGTTTCTGGTCTATGTGGACGACATTCTTCTCTTTAGCAGCAGCATGAAGGAGATCCAGAAGGTGCAGCAGCAGCTGATGGAGAACTTCAAGTGCAAGAACCTTGGGGAGGTAAAGTACTACCTCGGGATGCACGTGGAGAGGGATCTGGATCACAGGTGGTTGAAGCTGCACCAGGAGAAGTTCATCAAGGAGCTTGGGGAGAAGTACGGAATTGAGAATGAGCGCAAGGTTGCAACTCCCCTGCCAGCAGAATTCAAGCTGGTGAAAGCTGCAGAGGATGAAGGGGTTGAAGCCGAGGAGCAGCAGCAATTTCAGTCCTTGGTGGGCAGCCTCTTGTATGCAGCAGTTCACACGAGACCCGACATCTCTTTCTCGGTTGGGCAGCTGGCTAGGGTAGTGCAGAATCCATCAGAGGAGCAGGTGGATGCAGCTGAGCGTGTGGTGAAGTATCTGAACTCTCACCCAAGCATTGGAGTTCAATACTCCGCATCTGCACAGGTGAAGCAGAAAGGGGTTGAGGTGCTGAAAGAGAAGGGGGAGAGGCTTGGAGAAGGCAAGCTTTTTCTCACTTGCTTTACCGATGCTACGTGGGCCTCTGAGAAGGAGGATTCCTCATCTGTGGGAGGATACATCTGCGTAGTTGGGGGAGGACCGGTTAGTTGGAGGTCAAAGAAGCAGACGGAGACAGCACTCTTTTCCGTGGAATCAGAGTACATGGCGATGTTCCATGGGGTGAAGGAGGTGATTTGGCTGAGGAGGCTGTTGGAGGAGATTGGCCAGGAGCAAAAGGTTGCTACGCCGCTGTTTTGTGATAGCAAGGGAGCTCTTGGGATGGCCAGGAACGCTGTGCTTCATGGGCTGAATAAGCACATGCGTATCAAGTGGCACTGGCTGCGTAAGGAGGTGAAGAGGGGGACGGTGAATCCGATCTACATCAAGACTCACCAGCAGCCAGCAGACTTCCTCACCAAGAGGCTTGCGGATGAGTCTCATTGGCGTTGTGTGCGCATGAGTGGAATGAGCATGAACTAGTATGGAATGATGGGGATGCAGCCGGCAGGCTGAGGGGGAGTGTGTTGGGTGCAAATTCACATTGCACGACATCCTGCCGTCTGTTTGTACGAGTATGCGTGTGCGAATGCATTTGCGTGTGAATGGTATGTTTGTGTGTTTGTTTGCTTTCTCAATTTTCGCTTGAAGCATTTGCAGGTACTCGCACAATGTGCGCTTCGGCATAACATTGTACGCGCTATGAACAGTACAAGCAGAAAGGACGAGCTCGCAAAGGAACCCAAGATGGAAGCTTTGCGGTTCAACTTACTTGATTGCGCAGATTCAGTTCTATCCAACTCGAAATTGTACTGTTTTGTTTGGTTGACTATAGTGTAGCAGGGCAGGCACTATAGGGGTACAATTTAGGTGAAGGTTGGATGTTGTTTGTCTGTATCTGCATGCTACAGGGCCAGGGGAAACCAGCGGAACCAGCATTTGGCTGGTTGGGCAAAGACAAAACAGGTTCTGTTTTTAGGACCTGAACCTGGTTGTTGTTTTCCCAGGTTGGAAAAACAGAACCAGAGGTTGTTCACCAACCTACCACCTGCTATTTTGTCCAGCCAGGTTGGTTCTGTTGCTTGGAATTATTTGGGATGATCCCTGGTTGTTCTCAGGATCATTCCCAAGGTCCTTGCTAGCTAGAACTATTTATTCCTTCTCTGTTTGTACCTGGATATAGTGAAATTGATTCAAGCGAATTCCTTCCTTGCTGGAATTTCCTTTCTATGCGGTGCGACGGCGGAATGCTACCCGAGTCAACGCTAGTACGCTAGCACTCCAACGCTAGGCTAACGCTGTCCGAGCCATAACTTCATAATGGCAGAACTTTTCGCGAGGCAACTTGGCTTATTTTAAAGCTCTTAGAGTGAGCTTCGATATAGGAAATTCTCAGCTTAATCCGATCGACGGTCTGCACGATACGCTGCGCGACGTTCAAGGTACTCTTGCTGTTTTGACTAAGTCCCTCTTGATCCCTCTCTCTACAAACTCGGACCCGAGGATAGGGGCTGGTCTTGTACCAGGCACCCAAGGACCCTTGGAGGTGACCCCGAGGAGAGGTTTTAAGTGTGATAAAGTCTTAATAGCTTGAGTTTATTAGGCCCTTACACCAACAACTACTAGAGTAACTGGCTCCGCGGCTAACACTAGCGGCAGACGAGCAACGGACCCACGGGCGACTGGCACAGCTGGCTGCGACTGGGCTACCGGAGCAGCGTCCCGGACTACTGGTGCTGCTGACGACACGACGACAACCTCCGTTCAACCTCCCCAAACAGTCCCACCCCCCCTGACACACACCCTCTGCTTCACCTCTAGCTCCACTCCCCCGTCACCCCCCTAGCACCACTCCTTCAGCTCCCACACACCCACCCCCCTGAGCGGCAGCTGCAGCAGCGGGAGACGGAGGAGGAGGAGGAGCAGGGGACGCCGCTAAGAAACTGCACCCCCATACCCCTATACGCTCCACCCCCAAACCCTAATTCAGGAGCACGGGTAGCAGCAGAGGTGGGGCGCCTGTTGGTGTAAGGGCCTAATAAACTCAAGCTATTAAGACTTTATCAAACTTAAAACCTCTCCTCGGGGTTACCTCCAAGGTTCCTTGGGTGCCTGGTACAAGACCAGCCCCTATCCTCGGGTCCGAGTTTGTAGAGAGAGGGATCAAGAGGGACTTAGTCAAAACAGCAAGAGTACCTTGAACGTCGCGCAGCGTATCGTGCAGACCGTCGATCAGATTAAACAGAGAATTTCCTATATCGAAGCTCGCTCAAAGCACTTTAAAATGAACCAAATGCCTCGCGAAAAGTTCTGCCATTACGAAGTTATGGCTCGGACAGCGTTTGCCTAGTGTTGGAGTGCTAGCATACTAGCGTTGACTCGGGTAGCATTACGCCGTCGTACCGCGTAGAAACGAAATTCCAGCAAGGAACGAATTCGCTTGAATCAATTTCACTATATTCAGGTACAAACAGAGAAGGAATAAATAGCTCTAGCTAGCAAGGACCTTGGGAATGAACCTGGGAACAACCAGGGATGATCCCAAATAATTTCAAGCAGCAGAACCAACCTGGCTGGACAAAACAGCAGGTGGTAGGCTGGTAAACAACCTCTGGTTCTGTTTTTCCAACCTGGGAAAACAACAACCAGGCTCAGGTCCTAAAAACAGAACCTGTTTTGTCCTTGCTCTACCAGCCAAATGCTGGTTCCGCTGGTTTCCCCTGGCCCTGTAGCAGATACAGACAAACAACATCCAACCTTCACCTAAATTGTACCCCTATAGTGCCTGCCTTGCTACACTATAGTCAACCAAACAAAACAGTACAATTTCAAGTTGGATAGAACTGAATCTGCACAATCAATTCAACCGAACCGCAAAGCTTCCATCTTGGGTTCCTTTGCGAGCTCGTCCTTTCTGCTTGTACTATTCATAGCGCGTACAATGTTGTGCCGAAGCGCACAATGCACTAGTATCTGCAAATGCTTCAAGCAAAAGTTGCGAAAGCAAACAAACGCACGAACATTCCATTCATACCCAAATGCATTCGCACACACATACTCGTACAAACAGACGGCAGGATGTCGTGCAATGTGAATTTGCACCCAACACACTCCCCCTCAGCCTGCCGGCTGCATCCCCATCGTTCCATACTAGTTCATGCTCATTCCACTCATGCGCACACAACGCCAATGAGGCTTATCTGCAAGCCTAACCGGTCCTCGCCCAACTACACACATGTATCCTCCCACAGATGAGGAATCCTCCTTCTCAGAGGCCCACGTAGCATCGGTAAAGCAAGTGAGAAAGAGCTTGCCTTCTCCAAGCCTCTCCCCCTTCTCTTTCAGCACCTCAACCCCCTTCTGCTTCACCTGTGCAGATGCGGAGTATTGAACTCCAATGCTTGGGTAAGAGTTCAGATACTTCACTAGATGCTCAGCTGCATCCACCTGCTCCTCTGATGGATTCTGCACCACCCTAGCCAGCTGCCCAACCGAGAAAGAGATGTCGGGCCTCGTGCGAACTACAGCATACAAGAGGCTGCCTACCATGGACTGAAATTGCTGCTGCTCCTCGGCTTCAACCCCTTCATCCTCTGCAGCTTTCACAAGCTTGAATTCTGCTGGCACGGGAGTTGCAACCTTGCGCTCATTCTCAATCCCGTACTTCTCCCCCAGCTCCTTGATGAACCTCTCGTGGTTCAGCTTCAACCACCTGTTATCCAGATCCCTCTCCACGTGCATCCCGAGGTAATACTTTACCTCCCCAAGGTTCTTGCACTTGAAGTTCTCCATCAGCTGCTGCTGCACCTTCTGGATCTCCTTCATGCTGCTGCTAAAGAGAAGAATATCGTCCACATAGACCAGAAACAGCACCAGCTTCTCCCCCTCCCCCTTGAGAAAGAGGCTCTCATCACAGCTGCTGGTCCTGAATCCCATCTCCTCTAAAACAGCTGCCAGCTTCTGGTACCAGCAGCGTGGCGCCTGCTTCAAGCCGTAGATGGACTTTTTCAGCTTGCACACCCTGCCCGTACCATCCTCATACCGAGGCGGCTGCGTCATGAACACCTCCTCTTCTAAAATCCCGTTGAGGAATGCCGTTGATATGTCCATCTGGATAATGAACTTCCCACTAACGGCTGCATCTGCGAACAAGACCCGAAGGGTAGGGGGTTTGGCAGTGGGAGCAAAGATCTCATTGAAGTCCCGCTTCTCCTTGTGCATAAACCCCTTAGCCACCAACCTACTATTGTAGATGGTGACCTGCCCCTTGTCGTCAGTCTTGATCCTTAGTACCCACTTGCATTGTACCGCTTTCTTTCCCTCAGGCAGCACCACTAGTTCCCAAGTCCCATTCTCCAGCAGGCACTGGTACTCAGCATCCCTAGAAGCCAGCCATTTGTCCCTATCTAGTCCAGCTAATGCCTCCTCCATGCTAGCTGGTTCCTCTGGTGCAGGGGCAAGAAAACAGTACGCAGGCTCATCCTCCTCATCCAGGTCATAGCCATGCAGTAGAATCAGCAATGCCTCCTCGGTCCCAAGCTGCTGCTCCGCTACATCAGCTCCTGCAGTCAGCTTCTTAGTAGCCATACGGGTACGTCCTGGCCTGGAGACGGGTGTCTCCCATCCCTTCATAACGACACCCTTCGGCTTCTTAGTTTTCCCCTGCTGCTGCTCTCCCCCCTCAGATCCAACAGCTCCCCTAGTGCTAGTCTCCACATCATTTTCTCTACCAGAAGGTGCCTCATGTACCTTCTTTCCATCACCACCCTCTGCAGCTGCCTCTTCTCCCTCCTCCCACACACTAGGAGTCAGGTCCAGCTGCATGGTGATGTGCTCCATTTGCTGGGCCACCCTGGCCTCCGGCTGTTTCTCCCAGCTCCCATAGATCATGCCCTCAACAAACTTCACATCCGTGCTGTCAAACAACACACCCTTGGAAGGTTCCCACAGCAGCCATCCCTTGCTCTCAGCAGCCAGCCCCAAATGGACACACCAGATTGCACTCGCCCCCAACTTACTGCGGTAGGTCTTGGGGACTTGGGCGACTGCCATGCAACCGAACACCCTCAGCATGTCCACCGGCGGCTTCCTCCCAAGCCACCTCTCTAACGGCACCCACGAGTCATCCCCAACCTTTGTGAGTACCCTGTTTCTAGCAACGGTAGCGTGCCGAACAGCATGGGGCCACATCAAGTTGCCCAGCCCAGATTCTATGAGCAGCGCCCTAGCTGTCTCCAGAATTGTCCGGTTCGCCCGTTCTGCTACACCGTTAGACTGTGGGGTGTAAGCCGTGGTCAGCTCCCTCTGGATGCCCTGATTCTTGAGCCAGGCCGTCATCTCAGCTCCAAGGAACTCACCACCCCGATCTGTCCTAATCCGCTTCACCACACACTCCGCTTGCTTCTCCACGAATGACAGCCAATCTTCCCGTATTCTAGAGGCGGCATGGTTCTTTTGCTTTAGCGGATATGCCCATATAAGCCTGCTCCAATCATCCACTATGGTCAGAAAGTACCACTCCCCCTTGTGCCCCTGAACCGGCAGCGGCCCCACCAAGTCCATGTGGACCAGCTCCAATGGCTTCTTGCTCGTGCCAGCCACACTATGGAAAGGGAAACGGGTAAACTTTGAGAGCAAACAGATTTCACAATTCTCATCAGGTGGCTGTCCGTTTAGCTTCAGACCCTTAACGGCTCCATCTTTCTCCAACTGCTTCAACAAGGGCATTGCCTCATGCCCCAAGCGTCGGTGTGCAGTTGCCCAATCCGTCTCCCCAGATCTGGCCGACACTTTCACACCAACCCCTCCAACGGCGTTGCACTCCCCCTGGGATGCAGACCCCTCTCCAGCCTGCCCCCCACCATGCCACGCCAACGCCGGCAGCTGCCACATGGATCTGTACACGTCCGTACTCTCGTGCAGATCCCAAAGCACCCGATTGCCCAGCTGCCCCTTGTAAGTGCGTGCCCCATCCGTGCTAGTGCTCACCCCAGACTTGCCAAGCTTACGGAGGGAGATGAGGTTGGCCTTTAGGTCACTTCAGGTAACGAACTATCATTGTCCGGCAGACTCGTAACGAACTATCATTGCCCGCCGCAATCCCTTCGTCATCTGCAGGCCCGTCATCCACCAACTCGACGATTTGGCCCACGAAACGCCCGCCTCGGCGTAGTGAGTCCACTGCAGTGAACGCTGTTGGTTTGGTGCACAACAAGCGATATGTGATCCATTAGTGCGGCGCCACATCTTACGAGGGTCGACATGTCTGCCTATGCCGTTGATAGACGCAGCGGGCGTAGGCTAAACTTAGCACATGAGCTGAGCACATATGGGACGCCTCTACTCACACACGTAACTGGAGTTGTAAACCCTAGAGAAACGCGCGCAGACGTATAACCGATGCGTTGTCGCATATGTTTGATCCATGAGCTGAGCACATATGGGACGCCTCTACTCCATACACAACTGGAGTTATAAACCCTAGAGAAACAAGAACAGCCGTATAACCAATGCGTTGTCGCATATGTTTGATCCATGAGCTGAGCACATATGGGACGCCTCTACTTACACACACAACTGGAGTTGTAAACCCTAGAGATACGTGCACAGCCATATAACCAATGCGTTGTCGCATGTGTTAGATCCATATAGGACGTTTCCCTGTAGGCGGACCACCTCACACATGTCATCATAGAAGTTGTCGAGTTTGTTTGTTATCTCGTATTACCAAGGTTTATGTGGAATATCAGGTTCGTGCTTCTTGCAAACACTGTACCATGTTGTACACCGACTGTGTGCCTCAGATTAAAACGTATGATGCATCCGTAACTCTGTAATGTGTAAATTCACATCCGTGTTAACGTTCACCCTAATACTCGCGACTCTCTGTCCAGAACCGATGCCGCCATGTGGACACTACCTAACCTCATCCACACAGTAGACACAAATTCCGTCCATGACAAATCGGTGTCCACCACCTGTGCCAGTGACGTGGCACATGTCGCGCCATTGGACTGAACTCCGATAGTGTCCGTGAGGTGGACACGAACGTGTCCACCTGCTCGCATACATCCCTCACCACTTGTTGGTGTAAGGGCCTAATAAACTCAAGCTATTAAGACTTTATCAAACCTAAAACATCTCCTCGGGATCACCTCCATGGGTCCTTGGGTGCCTGGTACAAGACCAACCCCTATCCTCGGGTCCGAGTTTGTAGAGAGAGGGATCAAGAGGGACTTAGTCAAAACAGCAAGAGCACCTTGAACGTCGCGCAGCGTATCGTGCAGACCGTCGATCGGATTAAGCTGAGAATTTACTATATGGAAGCTCTCTCCAAGAACTTTAAAATGAACCAAGTTGCCTTGCGAAAAGTTCTGCCATTACGAAGTTATGGCTCGGACAGCGTTTGCCTAGCGTTGGAGTGCTAGCGTACTAGCATTGACTCGGGTAGCATTCCGCCGTCGCACCGCGTGAAACGAAATTCCAGCAAGGAAGGAATTCGCTTGAATAAATTTCACTATATTCAGGTACAACCAGAGAAGGAATAAATAGTGCTAGCTAGCAAGGACCTTGGGAATCAACCTGGGAACAACCAGGGATGATCCCGAATAATTCCAAGCAACAGAACCAACCTGGATGGACAAAACAGCAGGTGGTACATTGGTAAACAACCTCTGGTTCTGTTTTTCCAACCTGGAAAAACAACAACCAGGTTCAGGTCCTAAAAACAGAACCTGTTTCGTCTTTGCCCAACCAGCCAAAAGCTGGTTCCGCTGGTTTCCCCTGGCCCTGTAGCATGCAGATACGGACAAACTGTTGGTGTAAGGGGCTAATAAACTTAAGCTATTAAGACTTTATCAAACTTAAAACCTCTCCTCGGGGTCACCTCCAAGGGTCCTTGGGTGCCTGGTACAAGACCAGCCCCTATCCTCGGGTCCGAGTTTGTAGAGAGAGGGATCAAGAGGGACTTAGTCAAAACAGCAAGAGTACCTTGAACGTCGCGCAGCGTATCGTGCAGACCGTCGATCGGATTAAGCTGAGAATTTCCTATATCGAAGCTCTCTCCAAGAGCTTTAAAATGAAGCAAGTTTCCTCGCGAAAAGTTCTGCCATTACGAAGTTATGGCTCGAATAGCGTTTGCCTAGCGTTGGAGTGCTAGCGTTGACTCGGGTAGCATTCCGCCGTCGTACGGCGTAGAAACGAAATTCCAGGAGGGGAGGAATTCGCTTGAATCAAATTGACTATATTCAGGTACAAACAGAGAAGGAATAAATAGTTCTAGCTAGTAAGGACCTTGGGAATGAACCTGGGAACAACCAGGGATCATCCCAAATAATTCCAAGCAACAGAACCAACCTGGTTGGACAGAACAGCAGGTGGTAGGTTGGTAAACAACCTCTGGTTCTGTTTTTCCAACCTGGGAAAACAACAACCAGGTTCAGGTCCTAAAAACAGAACCTGTTTCGTCTTTGCCCAACCAGCCAAGAGCTGGTTCCGCTGGTTTCCCAGGGCCCTGTAGCATGCAGATACAGACAAACAACATCCAACCTTCACCTAAACTGTACCCCTATAGTGCCTGCCCTGTTACACTATAGTCAACCAAGCAAAACAGTAAAATTTTGAGTTGGATAGAACTGAATCTGCACAATCAATTCAACCTAACCGCAAAGCTTCCATCTTGGATTCCTTTGCAAGCTCGTCCGTTCTGCTTGTACTGTTCATAGCGCGTACAATGTTGTGCCAAAGCGCATAATGCGCGAGTACCTGCAAATGCTTCAAGGGAAAATTGCGAAAGCATACAAACACACCGAACATTCCATTCACACCCAAATGCATTCGCGCACGCATACTCATACAAACAGACAGCAGGATGTCGTGCAATGTGAATTTGCACCCAACACACTCCCCCTCAACCTGCCGGCTGCATTTCCATCATTCCATGTTAGTTAATGCTCTTTCTACTCATGCGCACACAACGCCAATAGGGCTCATCTGCAAGCCTCTTGGTGAGGAAGTCTGCTAGCTGCTGGTGAGTCTTGATGTAGATAGGATTCACCGTCCCTCTCTTCACCTCCTTACGCAGCCAGTGCCACTTGATACGCATATGCTTATTGAGCCCATGAACCACAGCGTTCCTGGCCATTCCAAGAGCCCCCTTGCTATCACAGAACAGCGGCGTAGCAACCTTCTGCTCCTGGCCAATCTCCTCTAACAACCTCCTCAGCCAAATCACCTCCTTCACCCCATGGAACATCGCCATATACTCTGATTCCACGGAAGAGAGTGCTGTCTCCGTCTGCTTCTTTGACCTCCAACTAACAGGTCCTCCCCCAACTACACAGATGTATCCTCCCACAGATGAGGAATCCTCCTTCTCTGAGGCCCACGTAGCATCGGTAAAGCAAGTGAGAAAGAGCTTGCCTTCTCCAAGCCTCTCCCCCTTCTCTTTCAGCACCTCAACCCCTTTCTGCTTCACCTGTGCAGATGCGGAGTATTGAACTCCAATGCTTGGGTCAGCGTTCAGATACTTCACCACACGCTCGGCTGCATCCACCTGCTCCTCTGATGGATTCTGCACCACCCTAGCCAGCTGCCCAACTAAGAAAGAGATGTCAGGCCTCGTGTGAACAGCTGCATATAAGAGGCTGCCCACCAAGGACTGGAATTGCTGCTGCTCCTCAGCTTCAACCCCTTCATCCTCTGCAGCCTTTACAAGCTTGAATACTGCAGGCAGGGGAGTTGCAACCTTGCGCTCATTCTCAATCCCATGCTTCTCCCCCAGCTCCTTGATGAACTTCTCCTGGTGCAGTTTCAACCACCTGTGATCTGGATCCCTCTCTACGTGCATCCCGAGGTAGTATTTTGTTGGGTGCAAATTCACATTGCACGACATCCTGCCGTCTGATTGTACGAGTATACATGTGCGAATGCATTTGCGTGTGAATGGTATGTTCGTGTGTTTGTTTGCTTTCGGAATTTTCGCTTGAAGCATTTGCAGGTACTCGCACAATGTGCGCTTCGGCATAACATTGTACGCGCTATGAACAGTACAAGCTGAAAGGACGAGCTCGCAAAGGAACCCAAGATGGAAGCTTTGCGGTTCAACTTACTTGATTGCGCAGATTCAATTCTATCCAACTCGAAATTGTACTGTTTTGTTTGGTTCACTATAGTGTAGCAGGGCAGGCACTATAGGGGTACAATTTAGGTGAAGGTTGGATGTTGTTTGTCTGTATCTGCATGCTACAGGGCCAGGGGAAACCAGCGGAACCAGCATTTGGCTGGTTGGGCAAAGACAAAACAGGTTCTGTTTTGAGGACCTGAACCTGGTTGTTGTTTTCCCAGGTTGGAAAAACAGAACCAGAGGTTGTTCACCAACCTACCACCTGCTATTTTGTCCAGCCAGGTTGGTTCTGTTGCTTGGAATTATTTGGGATGATCCCTGGTTGTTCTCAAGTTCATTCCCAAGGTCCTTGCTAGCTAGAACTATATATTCCTTCTCTGTTTGTACCTCGATATAGGGAAATTGACTCAAGCGAATTCTTTCCTTGCTGGAATTTCGTTTCTACGCGATGCGACGGCGGAATGCTACCCGAGTCAATGCTAGTATGCTAGCACTCCAACGCTAGGCTAACGCTGTCCGAGCCATAACTTCGTAATGGCAGAACTTTTCGCGAGGCAACTTGGCTTATTTTAAAGCTCTTAGAGTGAGCTTCGATATAGGAAATTCTCAGCTTAATCCGGTCGACGGTCTGCACGATACGCGGCGCGACGTTCAAGGTACTCTTGCTGTTTTGACTAAGTCCCTCTTGATCCCTCTCTCTACAAACTCGGACCCGAGGATAGGGGCTGGTCTTGTACCAGGCACCCAAGGACCCTTGGAGGTGACCCCGAGGAGAGGTTTTAAGTTTGATAAAGTCTTAATAGCTTGAGTTTATTAGGCCCTTACACCAACATATTTTACCTCCCCAAGGTTCTTGCATTTGAAGTTCTCCATCAGCTGCTGCTGCACTTTCTAGATCTCCTTCATGCTGCTTCTGAAGAGAAGAATGTCGTCCACGTAGACCAGAAACAACACCAGCTTCTCCCCCTCCCCCTTGAGAAAGAGGCTCTCATCACAGCTGCTGGTCCTGAATCCCATCTCCTCTAAAACAGCTGCCAGCTTCTGGTACCAGCAGCGTGGCGCCTGCTTCAAGCCGTAGATGGACCTTTTCAGCTTGCACACCCTGCCCGTACCATCCTCATACCCAGGCGGCTGCGTCATGAACACCTCCTCCTCTAAAATCCCGTTGAGGAATGCCGTTGATATGTCCATCTGGATAATGAACTTCCCACCAACGGCTGCATCTGCCAACAAGACACGAAGGGTAGGGGTTTTGGCAGTGGGAGCAAAGATCTCATTGAAGTCCCGCTTCTCCTTCTGCATAAACCCCTTAGCCACCAACCTACTCTTGTAGATGGGGACCTGCCCCTTTTCGTCAGTCTTGATCCTTGGCACCCACTTGCATTGTACCGCTTTCTTTCCCTCAGCAGCACCACTAGTTCCCAAGTCCCATTCTCCAGCAGGCTCTGGTACTCAGCATCCCTAGAAGCCAGCCATTTGTCTTTATCTGGTCCAGCTAATGCCTCCTCCATGCTAGCTGGTTCCTCTGGTGCAGGGGCAAGAAAACAGTACGCAGGCTCATCCTCCTCATCCAGGTCATAGCCATGCGGTAGAATCAGCAATGCCCCCTCGGTCCCAAGCTGCTGCTCCGCTACATCAGCTCCTGCAGTCAGCTTCTTAGTAGCCATACGGGTACGTCCTGGCCTGGAGACGGGTGTCTCTCATCCCTTCATAACAACACCCTTCGGCTTCTTAGTTTTCCCCTGCTGCTGCCCTCCTCCCTCGGATCCAGCAGCTCCACTAGTGCTACCGCTAGTCTCCACACCATTGTTTTCACCGGCAGGTGCCTCCTGCACCTTCTCTCCAGCACCACTGCTGCAGCTGCCTCCTCTCCCTCCTCCCAAACACTAGGAGTCAGGTCCAGCTGCATGGTGATCTGCTCTATTTGCTGGGACACCCTGGCCTCCGGCTGTTTCTCCCAGCTCCCATACATCATGCCCTCAACAAACTTCACATCCCTGCTGTCAAACAACACACCCTTGGAAGGCTCCCACAGCAGCCATCCCTTGCTCTCAGCAGCCAGCCCCAAATGCACACACCAGATTGCACTCGCCCCCAACTTACTGCGGTAGGTCTTGGGGACGTGGGCGACTGCCATGCAACCGAACACCCTCAGCATGTCCACCGGCGGCTTCCTCCCAATCCACCTCTCCAACGGCACCCACGAGTCATCCCCAACCTTTGCGAGTACCCTGTTCCTAGCGACGGTAGCGTGCCGAACAGCATGGGGCCACATCAAGTTGCCCAGCCCAGATTCTATGAGCAGCGCCCTAGCTGTCTCCAGAATTGTCCGGTTCGCCCATTCTGCTACACCGTTGGACTGTGCGGTGTAAGCCGTAGTCAGCTCCCTCTGGATGCCCTGCTTCTTGAGTCAGGCCGTCATCTCAGCTCCAAGGAACTCACCATCCCGATCTGTCCTAATCCGCTTCACCACACACTTCGCTTGCTTCTCCACAAACGGCAGCCAATCGTCCCGAATCGTGGACGCGGCATGATCTTTCTGCTTCAGTGGATACGCCCACATTAGCCTGCTCCAGTCATCCACTATGGTTAGGAAGTACTGCTCCCCCTTGTGCCCTTGCACCGGCAGCGGCCCCACCAAGTCCATGTGGACCAGCTCCAACAGCTTTTTGCTCCTGCCAGCCACACTATGGAAGGGGAAACGGGCGAACTTTGAAAGGAGGCAAATTTCACAGTTATCATCAGGTGGTTGTCCGTTCAGCTTCAAGCCCTTAACGGCTCCATCCTTCTCCAGCTGCTTCAGCAAAGGCATTGCCACATGCCCCAAACATCGGTGTGCAGTTGCCCAATCCGTCTCCCCAGATCTGGCCGACACTTTCACACCAACCCCTCCAACGGCGTTGCACTCCCCCTGAGATGCAGACCCCTCTCCAGCCTGCCCCCCACCGTGCCACGCCAGGGACGGCAGCTGCCACATAGATCTGTAGACGTCCATGCACTCGTGCAGATCCCAAAGCACCCGATTGCCCAGCTTCCCCTTATAAGTGCGAGCCCCATCCGTGTTGGTGTTCACCCCAGCCTTGCCAAGCTTACGGAGGGAGATAAGGTTGGCCTTCAGGTCGGGGACGAGGAGAACGTCGTGCAGCACCACCGGCTTGCCATCCGCTCCCTTAAACGCAGCTCGTCCCGCACCAGCCACCTTCAGCATGTGTCCAGAGGCAGAGCACACCTCGTTAATCGGTGCAGCGCGTACGTTGTCCAGCAGGTCCTTGCGCGGCGTCATTGTCCAAGCAGCGCCTGTGTCCAACACCCAATAGTCCAGGGGGTGCAGCTCTGCTCTAACCTTAGCAGATGCGTCTCCTTGCTCCCCCTTGTCTCCCACATGGAAGAATTGGCTCGCGGTGCGCTCCTTCTTCTTCTCCTTGCCCTTCGGGTTGTTGTCGGACCAATCAGCGACCAGGTTGGCGCCGTTTTTCTGGTTCCTCCGCGCGCCGCCATCCAGGTGACGATTCGGGGTGGTCCATCCATCGGGTTTCTTATAGCACAAAAACCAGGGGTGCCCTTCCTTCTCACAATACCAGCAACTCCCTTTCATTTTGCCACCAGCACCCGATTTGCCCCCACGTCCAGATTTCGCACCGCGACCCCAACCGGTACCTCCTTGTTGGTTGTTGGAGTCGTCGTCCTTCTTTGCACCGCGTCCTGCACCACCGAAGCCACGTCCTTTGCCACGTCGGCTCCCTTGCATCCCGTAGCCGCAGCTGCCATCGTCTCTACCCCTCAGTTGGCGGCGACGGAAGTCCTCCTCCAGAATCTTCGTCGGCACCCACTCAAGCGTCCACAAGCTCTGGTTCTGCGGCAAGCTCAATCCACTCGTGAATTGAAGCCACGATTCCGGCAGCAGCGAGAGCATCTTCAGGCACATGGTCTGCTCCGGATAGGTGATTCCCGCGATCACCAGCTTCGCGTAGAGATCACGCATCTTGTCCAGGATGGGTTGCACTGGCTCTCCCTTGCTTAGGCGCAACCCGGACAGTTCCCTCTCCATCATGAGCGTCGCAGCGACGGAGGTAGGGGCGTGCAGCTCCTTCAACACCGTCCACGCCTTTGGACCGCACTCAACCTCCGGCAGCAAGTGCATGACGTGGTGACGCTGGTTCAGCTCCAAACTCTGCGACATCAAGTAGTAGCCAGCCGAGGCGCGCTCGTCCCAATCTTCCTGAAGGGCGGGGTCACTCGGTCTAGGCTCCTCCCCAATCATTAGTTTCAGCAAACCGATCTGACGGAAATAAAGTTGCATTTTCCAGGCCCAATCATCATAGCCCTCATCATTGAACTTCTCGACGGTGAAGTTTTTCAGCACCTCCTTGATCAGCGAGCCCTGGCTTGTTCGCGCTCCCCTTGGCGCAGAAACACCAGAATCTTGGCTGCCGCTACGATCTTGGGCTGACGATTCACCAGCTACCGCCGAGGTGTTGCCCGCCATAGCTACCTATAACGAGGACCACTATAACGCAGCTCTGATACCAGCTTGTTGGTGTAAGGGCCTAATAAACTCAAGCTATTAAGACTCTATCAAACTTAAAACCTCTCCTCGGGGTCACCTCCAAGGGTCCTTGGGTGCCTGGTACAAGACCAGCCCCTATCCTCGGGTCCGAGTTTGTAGAGAGAGGGATCCAGAGGGACTTAGTCAAAACAGCAAGAGTACCTTGAACGTCGCGCAGCGTATCGTGCAGACCGTCGATCGGATTAAGCTGAGAATTTCCTATATCGAAGCTCTCTCCAAGAGCTTTAAAATGAACCAAGTTGCCTCGCGCAAAGTTCTGCCATTACGAAGTTATGGCTCGGACAGCGTTTGCCTAGCGTTGGAGTGCTAGCGTACTAGGGTTGACTCGGGTAGCATTCCGCCGTCGCACCGCGTAGAAAGGAAATTCCAGGAAGGGAGGAATTCGCTTGAATCAAATTAACTATATTCAGGTACAAACAGAGAAGGAATAAATAGTTATAGCTAGCAAGGACCTTGGGAATGAACCTGGGAACAACCAGGGATCATCCCAAATAATTCCAAGCAACAGAACCAACCTGGCTGGACAGAACAGCAGGTGGTAGGTTGGTAAACAACCTCTGGTTCTGTTTTTCCAACCTGGGAAAACAACAACCAGGTTCAGGTCCTAAAAACAGAACCTGTTTCGTCTTTTCCCAACCAGCCAAAAGCTGGTTCCGCTGGTTTCCCCTGGCCCTGTAGCATGCAGATACAGACAAACAACATCCAACCTTCACCTAAATTGTACCCCTATAGTGCCTGCCCTGCTACACTATAGTCAACCAAGCAAAATAGTACAATTTTAAGTTGGAAAGAACTGAATCTGCACAATCAATTCAACCGAACCGCAAAGCTTCCATCTTGGGTTCCTTTGCGAGCTCGTCCTTTCTGCTTGTACTGTTTATAGCGCGTACATTGTTGTGCCAAAGCGCATAATGCGCGAGTACCTGCAAATGCTTCAAGCGAAAATTGCGAAAGCAAACAAACACACCGAACATTCCATTCACACACAAATGCATTCGCACACGCATACTCATACAAACAGACTGCAGGATGTTGTGCAATGTGAATTTGCACCCAACAGTTCCTGGCCATTCCAAGAGCCCCCTTGCTATCACAGAACAGCGGCTTAGCAACCTTCTGCTCTTGGCCAATCTCCTCTAACAACCTCCTCACCCAAATCACCTCCTTCACCCCATGGAACATCGCCATATACTCTGATTCCACAGAAGAGAGTGCTGTCTCTGTCTGCTTCTTTGACCTCCAACTAACAGGTTCTCCCCTAACTACACAGATGTATCCTCCCACAGATCAGGAATCCTCCTTCTCAGAGGCTGACGTAGCATCGGTAAAGCAAGTGAGAAAGAGCTTGCCTTCTCCAAGCCTCTCCCCCTTCTCTTTCAGCACCTCAACCCTTTTCTGCTTCACCTGTGCAGATGCGGAGTATTGAACTCCAATGCTTGGGTGAGAGTTCAGATACTTCACCACACGCTCGGCTGCATCCACCTGCTCCTCTGATGGATTCTGCACCACCCTAGCCAGCTGCCCAACCGAGAAAGAGATGTCAGGCCTCGTGTGAACAGCTGCATACAAGAGGCTGCCCACCAAGGACTGGAATTGCTGCTGCTCCTCAGCTTCAACCCCTTCATCCTCTGCAGCCTTTACAAGCTTGAATTCTGCAGGCAGGGAAGTTGCAACCTTGCGCTCATTCTCAATCCCATGCTTCTGCCCCAGCTCTTTGATGAACTTCTCCTGGTGCAGTTTCAACCACCTGTGATCTGGATCCCTCTCTACGTGCATTCTGAGGTAGTATTTTACCTCCCCAAGGTTCTTGCACTTGAAGTTCTCCATCAGCTGCTGCTGCATCCCTAGAAGCCAGCCATTTGTCCCTATCTGGTCCACCTAATGCCTCCTCCATGCTAGCTGGTTCCTCTGGTGCAGGGGCAAGAAAACAGTACGCAGGCTCATCCTCCTCATCCGGGTCATAGCCATGCGGTAGAATCAGCAATGCCTCCTCGGTCCCAAGCTGCTGCTCCACTACATCAGCTCCTGCAGTCAGCTTCTTAGTAGCCATACGGGTACGTCCTGGCCTGGAGACGGGGGTCTCCCATCCCTTCATAACAACACCCTTCGGCTTCTTAGTTTTCCCCTGCTGCTGCCCTCCTCCCTCGGATCCAGCAGCTCCACTAGTGCTACCGCTAGTCTCCACATTATTGTTTTTACCGGCAGGTGCCTCCTGCACCTTCTCTCCAGCACCACCTTCTGCAGCTGCCTCCTCTCCCTCCTCCCACACACTAGGAGTCAGGTCCAGCTGCATGGTGATCTGCTCCATCTGCTGGGACACCCTGGCCTCCGGCTGTTTCTCCCAGCTCCCATACATCATGCCCTCAACAAACTTCACATCCCTGCTGTCAAACAACACACCCTTGGAAGGCTCCCACAGCAGCCATCCCTTGCTCTCAGCAGCCAGCCCCAAATGCACACACCAGATTGCACTCGTCCCCAACTTACTGCGGTAGGCCTTGGGGACGTGGGCGACTGCCATGCAACCGAACACCCTCAGCATGTCCACCGGCGGCTTCCTCCCAAGCCACCTCTCCAACGGCACCCACGAGTCATCCCCAACCTTTGTGAGTACCCTGTTCCTAGCGACAGTAGCGTGCCGAACAGCATGGGGCCACATCAAATTGCCCAGCCCAGATTCTATGAACAGCGCCCTAGCTGTCTCCAGAATTGTCCGGTTCGCCCGTTCTGCTACACCGTTGGACTGTGGGGTGTAAGCCGTGGTCAGCTCCCTCTGGATGCCCTGCTTCTTGAGCCAGGCCGTCATCTCAGCTCCAAGGAACTCACCACCCCGATCTGTCCTAATCCGCTTCACCACACACTCCGCTTGCTTCTCCACGAACGGCAGCCAATCGTCCCGAATCGTGGAGGCGGCATGGTCCTTCTGCTTCAGCGGATACGCCCACATTAGCCTGCTCCAGTCATCCACTATGGTTAGGAAGTACCGCTCCCCCTTGTGCCCTTGCACCGGCAGCGGTCCCACCAAGTCCATGTGGACCAGCTCCAACCGCTTTTTGCTCCTGCCAGCCACACTATGGAATGGGAAACGGGTGAAGTTTGAAAGGAGGCAAATTTCACAGTTATCATCGGGCGGTTGTCCGTTCAGCTTCAAGCCCTTAACGGCTCCATCCTTCTCCAGCTGCTTCAGCAAAGGCATTGCCACATGCCCCAAACGTCGGTGTGCAGTTGCCCGATCCGTCTCCCCAGATCTGGCCGACACTTTCACACCAACCCCTCCAACGGCGTTGCACTCCCTCGGGATGCAGGCCCCTCTCCAGCCTGCCCCCCACCGTGCCACGCCAGGGCCGGCAGCTGCCACATAGATCTGTACACGTCCTTGCTCTCGTGCAGATCCCAAAGCACCCGATTGCCCAGCTTCCCCTTATAAGTGCGAGCCCCATCTGTGTTGGTGTTCACCCCAGCCTTGCCAAGCTTATGGAGGGAGATAAGGTTGGCCTTCAGGTCGGGGACGAGGAGAACGTCGTGCAGCACCACCGGCTTGCCATCCGCTCCCTTAAATGCAGCTCCTCCCACACCAGCCACCTTCAACATGTGTCCAGAGGCAGAGCACACCTCGTTAATCGGTGCTGCGCGTACGTCGTCGAGCAGGTCCTTGCGCGGCGTCATTGTCCAAGCAGCGCCTGTGTCCAACACCCAATAGTCCAGGGGGTGCAGCTCTGCTCCAACCTTAGCAGATGCGTCTCCTTGCTCCCCCTTGTCTGCCACGTGGAAGAATTGGCCCGCGGTGCGCTCCTTCTTCTCCGCACCGCCGTTGTCGGACGAATCAGCGACCATGTTGGCGCCGTTTTTCTGGTTCCTCCGCGCGCCGCCATCCTGGTGACGATACTGGGGGGTCCATCCATCGGGTTTCTTATAGCACAACCTCCTTGTTGGTCGTTGGAGTCGTCGTCTTTCTTTGCACCACGTCCAGCACCACCGAAGCCACGTTCTTTGCCACGTCGGCTCCCTTGCATCCCGTAGCCGCTGCTACCGTCGTCTCCACCCCTCAGTTGGCGGCGACGTAAGTCCTCCTCCAGAATCTTAGTCCGCACCCACTCGAGCGTCCACAAGGTCTGGTTCTGCGGCAGGCTTAATCCGCTCGTGAATTGAAGCCACGATTCCGGCAGCAGCGAGAGCATCTTCAGGCACTTGGTCTGCTCCGGGTAGGTGATCCCCGCGATCGCCAGCTTCTCGTAGAGATCACGCATCTTGTCCAGGATGGGTTGTACCGGCTCTCCCTCGCTTAGGCGCAACGCGGACAGCTCCCTCTCCATCATGAGCGTCGCAGCGACGGAAGTAGGGGCGTGCAGCTCCTTCAACACCGTCCACGCCTTCGGACCGCACTCAACCTCCGGCAGCAGGTGCATGACGTGGTGACGCTGGTTCAGCTCCAAACTCTGCGACATCAAATAGTAGCCAGCCGAGGCGCGCTCGTCCCAATCTTCCTGAAGGGCGGGGTCACTCGGTCTAGGCTCATCCCCAATCATTAGTTTCAGCAAACCGATCTGACGGAAATAAAGTTGCATTGTCCGCGCCCAATCATCATAGCCCTCACAATTGAACTTCTCGACGGTGAAGTTTTTCAGCACCTCCTTGATCAGCGAGCCCTGGCTTGTTCGCGCTCCCCTTGGCGCAGAAACACCAGAATCTTGGCTGTCGCTACGATCTTGGGCTGACGATTCACCAGCTACCGCCGAGGTGTTGCCCGCCATAGCTACCTATAACGAGGATCACTATAACGCAGCTCTGATACCAGCTTGTTGGTGTAAGGGCCTAATAAACTCAAGCTATTAAGACTTTATCAAACTTAAAACCTCTCCTCGGGGTCACCTCCAAGGGTCCTTGGGTGCCTGGTACAAGACCAGCCCCTATCCTCGGGTCCGAGTTTGTAGACAGAGGGATCAAGAGGGACTTAGTGAAAACAGCAAGAGTACCTTGAACGTCGCGCAGCATATCGTGCAGACCGTCGATCGGAATAAGCTGAGAATTTACTATATCGAAGCTCTCTCCAAGAGCTTTAAAATAAGCCAAGTTGCCTCGCGAAAATTTCTGCCATTACGAAGTTATGGCTCGGACAGCCTTTGCCTAGCGTTAGAGTGCTAGCGTACTAGCGTTGACTCGGGTAGCATTCCGCCGTCGCACCGCGTAGAAAGGAAATTCCAGTAAGGAAGGAATTCGATTGAATCAATTTCACTATATTCAGGTACAACCAGAGAAGGAATAAATAGTTATAGCTAGCAAGGACCTTCGGAATCAACCTGGGAACAACCAGGGATGATCCCAAATAATTCCAAGCAACAGAACCAACCTGGCTAGACAAAATAGCAGGTGGTAGGTTGGTAAACAACCTCTGGTTCTGTTTTTCCAACCTGGGAAAACAACAACCAGGTTCAGGTCCTAAAAACAGAACCTGTTTCGTTGTCGTGCTGCCTGAGGGAAAGAAAGCGGTACAATGCAAGTGGGTGCTAAGGATCAAGACTGTCGACAAGGGGCAGGTCACCATCTACAAGAGTAGGTATGTGACTAAGGGGTTTATGCAGAAGGAGAAGCGGGACTTCAATGAGATCTATGCTCCTACTGCCAAACCCCCTACCCTTCGTGTCTTGTTGGCAGATGCAGCCGTTAGTGGGAAGTTCATTATCCAGATGGACATATCAACGGCATTCCTCAACGGGATTTTAGAGGAGGAGGTGTTCATGACGCAGCCGCCTGGGTATGAGGATGGTACGGGCAGGGTGTGCAAGCTGAAAAGGTCCATCTACGGCTTGAAGCAGGCGCCACGCTGCTGGTACCAGAAGCTGGCAGCTGTTTTAGAGGAGATGGAATTCAAGACCAGCAGATGTGATGAGAGCCTCTTTCTCAAGGGGGAGGGGGAGAAGCTGGTGTTGTTTCTGGTTATGTGGACGAGATTCTTCTCTTTAGCAGCAGCATGAAGAAGATCCAGAAGGTGCAGCAGCAGCTGATGGAGAACTTCAAGTACAAGAACCTTGGGGAGGTAAAGTACTACATCGGGATGCATGTGGAGAGGGATCTGGATCACAGGTGGTTGAAGCTGCACCAGGAGAAGTTCATCGAGGAGCTGGGGGAGAAGTACGGGATTGAGAATGAGCGCAAGGTTGCAACTCCCCTGCCAGCAGAATTCAAGCTTGTAAAGGCTGCAGAGAATGAAGGGGTTGAAGCTGAGGAGCAGCAGCAATTCCAGTCCTTGGTGGGCAGCCTCTTGTATGCAGCTGTTCATACGAGGCCTGACATCTCTTTCTCGGTTGGGCAGCTGGCTAGGGTGGTGCAGAATCCATCAGAGGGGCAGGTGGATGTAGCTGAGCGTGTGGTGAAGTATCTGAACTCCCACCCAAGCATTGGAGTTCAATACCCCGCATCTGCACAGGTGAAAGAGGAGGAAGTGTCTTGGAGAAGGCAAGCTCTTTCTCACTTGTTTTACCGATGCAACTTGGGCTTCTGAGAAGGAAGATTCTTCATTTGTGGGAGGATACATCTGCGTAGTAGGGGGAGGACCTGTTAGTTGGAGGTCCAAGAAGCAGACGGAGACAGCACTCTCTTCCGTGGAATCAGAGTATATGGCGATATTCCATAGGATGAAGGAAGTGATTTGGCTGAGGAGGCTGTTAAAGGATATTGGCCAGGAGCAGAAGATTGCTACGCCGCTGTTTTGTGATAGCAAAGGGGCTCTTGGGATGGCCAGGAACGATGTGCTTCATGGGCTAAACAAGCACATGCGTATCAAGTGGCACTGGCTGCGTAAGGAAGTGAAAAGGGGGACGGTGAATCCAATCTACATCAAGACTCACCACCAGCCAGCAGAGTTTCTCACAAAGATGCTTGCGGATGAGCCTCATTGGCGTTGTGTGCGCATGAGTGGAATGACCATGAGCTAGCATGGAATGATGGAAATGCAGCCGGCAGGCTGAGGGGGAGGGTGTTGGGTGCAAATTCATATTGCACGACATCCTGCCGTCTGTTTGTACGAGTATGCGTGTGCGAATGCATTTGGGTGTGAATGGAATGTTCGTGTGTTTGTTTGCTTTCGCAATTTTCGCTTGAAGCATTTGCAGGTACTCGCCCATTATGCACTTCGGTACAACATTGTATGCGCTATGTGTTGGATGCAAATTCACATTGCACTACATCCTGCCGTCTGTTTTTACGGGTATGCGTGTGCGAATGCATTTGTGTATGAATGGTATGTTCGTGTGTTTGTTTGCCTTCGCAATTTTCGCTTGAAGCATTTGCAGGTAACCGCACAATGTGCGCTTCGGCACAACATTGTACGCGCTATGAACAGTACAAGCAGAAAGGAGGAGCTCGCAAAGGAACCCAAGATGGATGCTTTGCGGTTTGGCTTACTTGATTGCGCAGATTCAGTTCTATCCAACTCGAAATTGTACTGTTTTGTTCGGTTGACTATAGTGTAGCAGGGCAGGGACAATAGGGGTACAATTTAGGTGAAGGTTTGATGTTGTTTGTCTGTATCTGCATGCTACAGGGCCAGGGGAAACCAGCGGAACCAGCTTTTGGCTGGTTGGGCAAAGACAAAACAGGTTCTGTTTTTAGGACCTGAACCTGGTTGTTGTTTTCCCAGGTTGGAAAAACAGAACCAGAGGTTGTTTACCAACCTACCACCTGCTGTTTTGTCCAGCCAGGTTGGTTCTGTTGCTTGGAATTATTTGGGATCATCCCTGGTTGTTCCCAGGTTGATTCCCAAGGTCCTTGTTAGCTAGAACTATTTATTCCTTCTCTGGTTGTACCTGAATATAGTGAAATTGATTCAAGCGAATTCCTTCCTTCCTGGAATTTCCTTTCTACGTGGTGCGACGGCGGAATGCTACCCGAGTCAACGCTAGTACGCTAGCACTCCAACGCTAGGCAAACGCTGTCCGAGCCATAACTTCGTAATGGCAGAACTTTTCGCGAGGCAACTTGGTTCATTTTAAAGCTCTTGGAGAGAGCTTCGATATAGTCAATTCTCAGCTTAATCCGATCGACGGTCTGCACGATACGCTGCGCGACGTTCAAGGCACTCTAGCTGTTTTGACTAAGTCCCTCTTGATCCCTCTCTACAAACTCGGACCCGAGGATAGGGGCTGGTCTTGAACTAGGCACCCAAGGACTCTTGGACGTGACCCTGAGGAGAGGTTTTAAGTTTGATAAAGTCTTAATAGCTTGAGTGTATTAGGACCTTACACCAACAAGCTGGTATCAAAGCTGCGTTATAGTGATCCTCGTTATAGGTAGCTATGGCGGGCAACACCTCGACGGGAGCTGGTGAATCTTCAGCCCAAGATCGTAGCGGCAGCCAAGATTCTGGTGTTTGTGCACCAAGGGGAGCGCGAACAAGCCAGGGCTCGCTGATCAAGGAGGTGCTGAAAAACTTCACCGTCGAGAAGTTCAATGGTGAGGGCTATGATGATTGGGCCTGGAAAATGCAACTTTATTTCCGTCAGATCGGTTTGCTGAAACTAATGATTGGGGATGAGCCTAGACCGAGTGACCCCGCCCTTCAGGAAGATTGGGACGAGCGCGCCTCGGCTGGCTACTATTTGATGTCGCAGAGTTTGGAGCTGAACCAGCGTCACCACGTCATGCACCTGCTGCCGGAAGTTGAGTGCGGTCCGAAGGCGTGGACGGTGCTGAAGGAACTGCACGCCCCTACCTCCGTCGCTGCGACGCTCATGATGGAGAGGGAGCTGTCCGCGTTGCGCCTAAGCGAAGGGAGAGCCGGTGCAACCCATCCTGGACAAGATGCGTGATCTCTACGCGAAGCTGGCGATCGCGGGAATCACCTACCCGGAGCAGACCAAGTGCCTGAAGATGCTCTCGCTGCTGCCGGAATCGTGGCTTCAATTCACGAGCGGATTGAGCCTGCCGCAGAACCAGAGCTTGTGGACGCTCGAGTGGGTGCGGACTAAGATTCTGGAGGAGGATTCCGTCGCCGCCAACTGAGGGGTGGAGACGACGGCAGCAGCGGCTACGGGATGCAAGGGAGCCGACGTGGCAAAGGACGTGGCTTCGGTGGTGCTGGACGCGGTGCAAAGAAAGACGACGACTCCAACGACCAACAAGGAGGTACCGGTTGGGGTCGCGGTGCGAAATCTGGACGTGGGGGCAAGTCGGGTGCTGGTGGCAAAATGAAAGGGAGTTGCTGGTATTGTGAGAAGGAAGGGCACCCCTGGTTTTTGTGCTATAAGAAACCCGATGGATGGACCCCCCAGTATCGTCACCAGGATGGCGGCGCGCGGAGGAACCAGAAAAACGGCGCCAACATGGTCGCTGATTCGTCCGACAACAACCCGAAGGGCAACGGCGGTGCGGAGAAGAAGAAGGAGCGCACCGCGGGCCAATTCTTCCATATGGCAGACAAGGGGGAGCAAGGAAACGCATCTGCTAAGGTTGGAGCAGAGCTGCACCCCCTGGACTATTGGGTGTTGGACACAGGCGCTGCTTGGACAATGACGCCACGCAAGGACCTGCTGGACGACGTACGCGCTGCACCGATTAACGAGGTGTGCTCTGCCTCTGGACACATGTTGAAGGTGGCTGGTGCGGGACGAGCTGCATTTAAGGGAGCGGAAGGCAAGCTCGTGGTGCTGCACGAAGTTCTCCTCGTCCCCGACCTGAAGGCCAACCTTATCTCCCTCCGTAAGCTTGGCAAGGCTGGGGTGAACACCAACACAGATGGGGCTCGCACTTATAAGGGGAAGCTGGGCAATCGGGTGCTTTGGGATCTGCACGAGAGCAAGGACGTGTACAGATCTATGTGGCAGCTGCCGGCCCTGGCGTGGCACGGTGGGGGGCAGGCTGGAGAGAGGTCTGCATCCCAGGGTGAGTGCAACGCCGTTGGAGGGGTTGGTGTGAAAGTGTCGGCCAGATCTGGGGAGACGGATTGGGCAACTGCACACCGACGTTTGGGGCATGTGGCAATGTCTTTGCTGAAGGAGCTGGAGAAGGATGGAGCCGTTAAGGGCTTGAAGCTGAACGGACAACCATCCGATGATAACTGTGAAATTTGCCTCCTTTCAAAGTTCACCCGTTTCCCCTTCCATAGTGTGGCTGGCAGGAGCAAAAAGCCATTGGAGATGGTCCACATGGACTTGGTGGGGCCGCTGCCGGTGCAAGGGCACAAGGGGGACCGGTACTTCCTAACCATAGTGGATGACTGGAGCAGGCTAATGTGGGCGTATCCGCTGAAGCAGAAGGACCATGCCGCCTCCACGATTCGGGACGATTGGCTGCCGTTCGTGGAGAAGCAAGCGGAGTGTGTGGTGAAGCGGATTAGGACAGATCGTGGTGGTGAGTTCCTTGGAGCTGAGATGACGGCCTGGCTCAAGAAGCAGGGCATCCAGAGGGAGCTGACCACGGCTTACACCCCACAGTCTAACGGTGTAGCAGAACGGGCGAACCGGACAATTCTGGAGACAGCTAGGGCGCTGCTCATAGAATCTGGGCTGGGCAACTTGATGTGGCCCCATGCTGTTCGGCACGCTACCGTCGCTAGGAACAGGGTACTCACAAAGGTTGGGGATGACTCGTGGGTGCCGTTGGAGAGGTGGCTTGGGAGGAAGCCGCCGGTGGACATGCTGAGGGTGTTCGGTTGCATGGCAGTCGCCCACGTCCCCAAGACCTACCGCAGTAAGTTGGGGGTGAGTGCAATCTGGTGTGTGCATTTGGGGCTGGCTGCTGAGAGCAAGGGATGGCTGCTGTGGGAGCCTTCCAAAGGTGTGTTGTTTGACAGCAGGGATGTGAAGTTTGTTGAGGGCATGATGTATGGGAGCTGGGAGAAACAGCCGGAGGCCAGGGTGTCCCAGCAAATGGAGCAGATCACCATGCAGCTGGACCTGACTCCTAGTGTGTGGGAGGAGGGAGAAGAGGCAGCTGCAGAGGGTGGTGATAGAGAGAAGGTGCAGGAGGCACCTGCTGATCGAGGTGATGGTGAGGAGACTAGCGGTAGCACTAGTGGAGCTTCTGGATCTGAGGGAGGAGAGCAGCAGCAGGGAAAAACCAAGAAGCCGAAGGGTGTCGTTATGAAGGGATGGGAGACACCCGTCTCCAGGCCAGGACGTACCCGTATGGCTACTAAGAAGCTGACTGCAGGAGCTGATGTAGTGGAGCAGCAGCTTGGGACCGAGGAGGCATTGCTGATTCTACCGCATGGCTATGACCCGGATGAGGAGGATGAGCCTGCGTACTGTTTTCTTGCCCCTGCACCAGAAAGAACCAGCTAGCATGGAGGAGGCATTAGCCGGACCAGATAGGGACAAATGGCTGGCTTCTAGGGATGCTGAGTACCAGAGCCTGCTGGACTTGGGAACTAGTGGTGCTGCCTGAGGGAAAGAAAGCGGTACAATGCAAGTGGGTGCTAGGGATCAAGACTGACGACAAGGGGCAGGTCACCATCTACAAGAGTAGGTTGGTGGCTAAGGGGTTTATGCAGAAGGAGAAGCGGGACTTCAATGAGATCTTTGCTCCCACTGCCAAACCCCCTACCCTTCGTGTCTTGTTGGCAGATGCAGCCGTTGGTGGGAAGTTTATTATCCAGATGGACATATCAACGGCATTCCTCAACGGGATTTTAGAGGAGGAGGTGTTCATGACGCAGCCGCCTGGGTATGAGGATGGTACGGGCAGGGTGTGCAAGCTGAAAAAGTCCATCTACGGCTTGAAGCAGGCGCCACGCTGCTGGTACCAGAAGCTGGCAGCTGTTTTAGAGGAGATGGGATTCAAGACCAGCAGCTGTGATGAGAGCCTCTTTCTCAAGGGGGAGGGGGAGAAGCTGGTGTTGTTTCTGGTCTACGTGGACGACATTCTTCTCTTCAGCAACAGCATGAAGGAGATCCAGAAAGTGCAGCAGCAGCTGATGGAGAACTTCAAGTGCAAGAACCTTGGGGAGGTAAAATACTAC
Source organism: Closterium sp. NIES-65 (assembly GCA_948144175.1). NCBI lineage: Eukaryota > Viridiplantae > Streptophyta > Zygnematophyceae > Desmidiales > Closteriaceae > Closterium > Closterium sp. NIES-65. The sequence goes on along the minus strand of CANXME010002170.1, from coordinate 3,573,520 downwards.
CTCGGGATGCATGTGGAGAGGGATCCAGATCACAGGTGGTTGAAACTGCACCAGGAGAAGTTCATCGAGGAGCTGGGGGAGAAGTATGGGATTGAGAATGAGCGCAAGGTTGCAACCCCCCTGCCAGCAGAATTCAAGCTTGTGAAAGCTGCAGGGGATGAAGGGGTTGAAGCTGAGGAGCAGCAGCTATTCCAGTCCTTGGTGGGCAGCCTCTTGTATGCAGCTGTTCACACGAGGCCTGACATCTCTTTCTCGGTTGGGCAGCTAGCTAGGGTGGTGCAGAATCCATCAGAGGAGCAGATGATGCAGCTGAGCGTGTGGTGAAGTATCTGAACTCTCACCCAAGCATCGGAGTTCAATACTCCGCATCTGCATAGGTGAAGCAGAAAGGGGTTGAGGTGCTGAAAGAGAAGGGGGAGAGGCTTGGAGAAGGCAAGCTCTTTCTCATTTGCTTTACCGATGCAACTTGGGCCTCTGAGAAGGAGGATTCCTCATCTGTGGGAGGATACATCTGTGCACTTTGGGGAGGACCGGTTAGTTGGAGGTCAAAGAAGCAGACGGAGACAGCAATCTCTTCCGTGGAGTCAGAGTACATGGCAATGTTCCACGGGGTGAAGGAGGTGATCTGGCCGAGGAGGTTGTTAGAAGAGATTGGTCAGGAGCAGTGTTGGATGCAAATTCACATTGCACGACATCCTGCCGTCTGTTTGTATGAGTATGCATGCGCGAATGCATTTGGGTGTGAATGGAATGTTCGAGTGTTTGTTTGCTTTCGCAATTTTTGCTTGAAGCATTTGCAGGTACTCACGCATTATGCGCTTCGGCATAAAATTGTACGCGCTATGAACAGTAGAAGCAGAAAGGACAAGCTCGCAAAGGAACCCAAGATGGAAGCTTTGCGGTTCGGTTGAATTGATTGTGCAGATTCAGTTCTATCCAACTCGAAATTGTACTGTTTTGTTTGGTTGACTATAGTGTAGCAGGGCAGGCACTATAGGGGTACAATTTAGGTGAAGGTTGGATGTTGTTTGTCTGTATCTGCATGCTACAGGGCCAGGTGAAACCAGCGGAACCATCTTTTGGCTGGTTGGGCATAGACGAAACAGGTTCTGTTTTTAGGACCTGAACCTGGTTGTTGTTTTCCCAGGTTGGAAAAACAGATCCAGAGGTTGTTTACCAACCTACCACCTGCTGTTTTGTCTAGCCAGGTTGGTTCTGTTGCTTGGAATTATTTGGGATGATCCCTGGTTGTTCCCAGGTTGATTCCCAAGGTCCTTGCTAGCTTGAACTATTTATTCATTCTCTGTTTGTATATGGTCAATTTGATTCAAGCGAATTCCTCCCTTCCTGGAATTTCCTTTCTACGCGGTGTGACGGCGGAATGCTACCCGAGTCAACGCTAGTACGCTAGCACTCCAACGCTAGGCAAAACGCTGTCCGAGCCATAACTTCGTAATGGCAGAACTTTTCGCGAGGAAACTTGCTTCATTTTAAAGCTCTTAGAGAGAGCTTCGATATAGGAAATTCTCAGCTTAATCCTATCGACGGTCTGCACGATACGCTGCGCAACGTTCAAGGTACTCTTGCTGTTTTGGGGAAAAGCAACATTTGTAAAGCAAGTGAGGAAAAGCTTGCCTTCTCCAAGCCTCTCCCCCTTCTCTTTCAGCACCTCAACCCCTTTCTGCTTCACCTGTGCAGATGCCGAGTATTGAACTCCAATGCTTGGGTGAGAGTTCAGATACTTCACCACACGCTCAGCTGCATCCACCTGCTCCTCTGATGGATTCTGCACCACCCTGGCCAGCTGCCCAACCGAGAAAGAGATGTCAGGCCTCGTGTGAACTGCTGCATACAAGAGGCTGCCTACCAAGGACTGAAATTGCTGCTGCTCCTCGGCTTCAACCCCTTCATCCTCTGCAGCTTTCACAAGCTTGAATTCTGCTGGCAGGGGAGTTGCAACCTTGCGCTAATTCTCAATCCCATACTTCTCCCCCAGCTCCTTGATGAACTTCTCCTGGTGCAGTTTCAACCACCTGTGATCTGGATCCCTCTCCACATGCATCCCGAGGTAGTATTTTACCTCCCCAAGGTTCTTGCACTTGAAGTTCTCCATCAGCTGCTGCTGCACTTTCTGGATCTCTTTCATGCTGCTGCTGAAGAGAAGAATGTCGTCCACGTAGACCAGAAACAACACCAGCTTCTCCCCCCCCCCCTTTGAGAAAAAGGCTCTCACCACAGCTGCTGGTCTTGAATCCCATCTCCTCTAAAACAGCTGCCAACTTCTGGTACCAGCAGCGTGGCGCCTGCTTCAAGCCGTAGATGGACTTTTTCAGCTTGCACACCCTGCCCGTACCATTCTCATACCCAGGCGGCTGCGTCATGAACACCTCCTCCTCTAAAATCCCGTTGAGGAATACCGTTGATATGTCCATCTGGATAATAAACTTCCCACCAACGGCTGCATCTGCCAACAAGACACTAAGGGTAGGGGTTTTGGCAGTGGGAGCAAAGATCTCATTCTTGATCCTTAGCACCCACTTGCATTGTACCGCTTTCTTTCCCTCATGCAGCACCACTAGTTCCCAAGTCTCATTCTCCAGCAGGCTCTGGTACTCAGCATCCCTAGAAGCCAGCCATTTGTCCCTATCTGGTCCAGCTAATGCCTCCTCCATGCTAGCTGGTTCCTCTGGTGCAGGAGCAAGAAAACAGTACGCAGGCTCATCCTCCTCATCCGGGTCATAGCCATGCGGTAGAATCAGCAATGCCTCCTCGGTCCCAAGCTGCTGCTCCGCTACATCAGCTCCTGCAGTCAGCTTCTTAGTAGCCATACGGGTACGTCCTGGCCTGGAGACGGGTGTCTCCCATCCCTTCATAACAACACCCTTCGGCTTCTTAGTTTTCCCCTGCCGCTGCTCTCCTCCCTCGGATCCAGCAGCTCCACTAGTGCTACCGCTAGTCTCCACACCATTGTTTTCACCGGCAGGTGCCTCCTGCACCTTCTCTCCAGCACCACATTCTGCAGCTGCCTCCTCTCCCTCCTCCCACACACTAGGAGTCAGGTCCAGCTGCATGGTGATCTGCTCGATCTGCTGGGACACGATGGCCTCCGGCTGTTTCTCCCAGCTCCCATACATCATGCCCTCAACAAACTTCACATCCCTGCTATCAAACAACACACCCTTGGAAGGCTCCCACCGCAGCCATCCCTTGCTCTCAACAGCCAGCCCCAAATGCACACACCAGATTGCACTCGCCCCCAACTTACTGCGGTAGGTCTTGGGGACGTGGGCGACTGCCATGCAACCGAACACCCTCAGCATGTCCACCGGCGGCTTCCTCCCAAGCCACCTCTCCAACGGCACCCACGAGTCATCCCCAACCTTTGTGAGTACCCTGTTCCTAGCGACGGTAGCGTGCCGAACAGCATGGGGCCACATCAAGTTGCCCAGCCCAGATTCTATGAGCAGCGTCCTAGCTGTCTCCAGAATTGTCCGGTTCGCCCGTTCTGCTACACCGTTGGACTGTGGGGTATAAGCCGTGATCAGCTCCCTCTGGATGCCCTGCTTCTTGAGCCAGGCCGTCATCTCAGTTCCAAGGAACTCACCACCCCGATCTGTCCTAATCCGCTTCACCACACACTTCGCTTGCTTCTCCACAAACGGCAGCCAATCGTCCCGAATCGTGGAGGCGGCATGATCTTTCTGCTTCAGCAGATACGCCCACATTAGCTTGTTCCATGCATCCACTATGGTTAGGAAGTACCGCTCCCCCTTGTGCCCTTGCACCGGCAGCGGCCCCACCAAGTCCATGTGGACCAGCTCCAACCGCTTTTTGCTCCTGCCAGCCACACTATGGAAGGGGAAACGGGTGAACTTTGAAAGGAGGCAAATTTCACAGTTATCATCAGGTGGTTGTCCATTCAGCTTCAAGCCCTTAACGGCTCCATCCTTCTCCAGCTGCTTCAGCAAAGGCATTGCCACATGCCCCAAACGTCGGTGTGCAGTTGCCCAATCCGTCTCCCCAGATCTGGCCGACACTTTCACACCAACCCCTCCAACGGCGTTGCACTCCCCCTGGGATGCAGACCCCTCTCCAGCCTGCCCCCCACCGTGCCACGCCAGCGCCGGCAGCTGCCACATAGATCTGTACACGTCCTTGCTCTCGTGCAGAGCCCAGAGCACCCGATTGCCCAGCTTCCCCGTATAAGTGCGAGCCCCATCCGTGTTGGTGTTCATCCCAGCCTTGCCAAGCTTACGGAGGGAGATAAGGTTGGCCTTCAGGTCGGGGACGAGGAGAACGTCGTGCAGCACCACCGGCTTGCCATCTGCTCCCTTAAACGCAGCTCGTCCCGCACCAGCCACCTCCAACATGTGTCCAGAGGCAGAGCACACCTCGTTAATCGGTGCAGCGCGTACGTCGTCCAGCAGGTCCTTGCGCGGCGTCATTGTCCAAGCAGCGCCTGTGTCCAACACCCAATAGTCCAGGGGGTGCAGCTCTGCTCCAACCTTAGCAGATGCGTCTCCTTGCTCCCCCTTGTCTCCCACATGGAAGAATTGGCCCGCGGTGCGCTCCTTCTTCTTCTCCGCACCGCCGTTGCCCTTCGGGTTGTTGTCGGACGAATCAGCGACCATGTTGGCGCCGTTTTTCTGGTTCCTCCGCGCGCCGCCATCCTGGTGACAATTCTGGGGGGTCCATCCATCGGGTTTCTTATAGCACAAAAACCAGGGGTGCCCTTCCTTCTCACAATACCAGCAACTCCCTTTCATTTTGCCACCAGCACCCGACTTGCCCCCACGTCCAGATTTCGCACCGCGACCCCAACCGGTACCTCCTTGTTGGTCGTTGGACCAGCACCACCGAACCCACGTCCTTTGCCACGTCGGCTCCCTTGCATCCCGTAGCCGCTGCTGCCGTCGTCTCCACCCCTCAGTTGGCGGCGACGGAAGTCCTCCTCCAGAATCTTCGTCCGCACCCAGTCGAGCGTCCACAAGCTCTGGTTCTGCGGCAAGCTCAATCCGCTCGTGAATTGAAGCCACGATTCCGGCAGCAGCGAGAACATCTTCAGGCACTTGGTCTGCTCCGGGTAGGTGATTCCCGCGATCGCCAGCTTCGCGTAGAGATCAAGCATCTTGTCCAGGATGGGTTGCACCGGCTCTCCCTCGCTTAGGCGCAAAGCGGACAGCTCCCTCTCCATCATGAGCGTCGCAGCGACGGAGGTAATGGCGTGCAGCTCCTTCAACACCGTCCACGCCTTTGGACCGCACTCAACCTCCGGCAGCAGGTGCATGACGTGGTGACGCTGGTTCAGCTCCAAACTCTGCGACATCAAGTAGAAGCCAGCCGAGGCGCGCTCGTCCCAATCTTCCTGAAGGGCGGGGTCACTCGATCTAGGCTCCTCCCCAATCATTAGTTTCAGCAAACCGATCTGACGGAAATAAAGTTGCATTTTCCAGGCCCAATCATCATAGCCCTCACCATTGAACTTCTCGACGGTGAAGTTTTTCAGCACCTCCTTGATCAGCGAACCCTGGCTTGTTCGCGCTCCCCTTGGCGCAGAGACACGAGATTCTTGGCTGCCGCTGCGATCTTGGGCTGACGATTCACCAGCTACCGCCGAGGTGTTGCCCGCCATAGCTACCTATAACGAGGATCACTATAACGCAGCTCTGATACCAGCTTGTTGGTGTAAGGGCCTAGTAAACTCAAGCTATTAAGACTTTATCAAACTTAAAACCTCTCCTCGGGGTCACCTCCAAGGGTCCTTGGGTGCCTGGTACAAGACCAGCCCCTATCCTCGGGTCCGAGTTTGTAGAGAGAGGGATCAAGAGGGACTTAGTCAAAACAGCAAGAGTACCTTGAACGTCGCGCAGCGTATCGTGCAGACCGTCGATTGGATTAAGCTGAGAATTTCCTATATCGAAGCTCTCTCCAAGAGCTTTAAAATGAACCAAGTTGCCTCGCGAAAAGTTCTGCCATTACGAAGTTATGGCTCGGACAGCGTTTGCCTAGCGTTGGAGTGCTAGCGTACTAGCGTTGACTCGGGTAGCATTCCGCCGTCGCACCGCGTAGAAACGAAATTCCAGGAAGGGAGGAATTCGCTTGAATCAAATTGACTATATTCAGTTACAAACAGAGAAGGAATAAATAGTTCTAGCTAGCAAGGACCTTGGGAATGAACCTGGTAACAACCAGGGATCATCCCAAATAATTCCAAGCAACAGAACCAACCTGGCTGGACAAAACAGCAGGTGGTAGGTTGGTAAACAACCTCTGGTTCTGTTTTTCCAACCTGGGAAAACAACAACCAGGTTCAGGTCCTAAAAACAGAACCTGTTTTGTCTTTGCCCAACCAGCTAAAAGCTGGTTCCGCTGGTTTCCCCTGGCCCTGTAGCATGCAGATACAGACAAACAACATCCAACCTTCACCTAAATTGTACCCCTATAGTGCCTGCCCTGCTACACTATAGTCAACCAAACAAAACTGTACAATTTCGAGTTGGATAGAACTGAATCTGCGCAATCAAGTAATCCGAACCGCAAAGCATCCATCTTGGGTTCCTTTGCGAGCTCGTCCTTTCAGCTTGTACTGTTCATAGCGCGTACAATGTTATGCCGAAGCGCATAATGCGCGAGTACCTGCAAATGCTTCAAGCGAAAATTGCGAAAGCAAACAAACACACGAACATTCCATTCACACCCAAATGCATTCGCACACGCATACTCATATAAAAAGAGAGCAGGATGTCGTGCAATGTGAATTTGCACCCAACACACTCCCCTTCAGCCTGCCGGCTGCATTTCCATCGTTCCATGCTAGTTCATACTCATTCGACTAATGCGCACACAACGCCAATGAGGCTCATTCGCAAGCCTCTTGGTGAGGAAGTCTGCTGGCTGCTGGTGAGTCTTGATGTAGATCGGATTCACCGTCCCCCTCTTCACATCCTTACGCAGCCAGTGCCACTAGATACGCATCTGCTCCTGACCAATCTCCTCTAACAACCTCCTCAGCCAAATCACCTCCTTCACCCCGTGGAACATTGCCATGTACTCTGACTCCAAGGAAGAGAGTGCTGTGTCCGTCTGCTTCTTGGACCTCCAACTAACAGGTCCTCCCCCAACTACACAGATGTATCCTGCCACAGATGAAGAATCCTCCTTCTCAGAGGCCCACGTAGCATCGGTAAAGCAAGTGAGAAAGAGCTTTCCTTCTCCAAGCCTCTCCCCCTTCTCTTTCAGCACCTCAACCCCTTTCTGCTTCACCTGTGCAGATACGGAGTATTGAACTCCAATGCTTGGGTGAGAGTTCAGATACTCCACCACACGCTCAGCTGCATCCACCTGCTCCTCTGATGGATTCTGCACCACCCTAGCTAGCTGCCCAACCGAGAAAGAGATGTCAGGCCTCGTGTGAACAGCTCCATTTTATAGGCTGCCCACCAAGGACTGGAATTGCTGCTGCTCCTCAGCTTCAACCCCTTCATCCTCTGCAGCTTTCACAAGCTTGAATTCTGCTGGCAGGGGAGTTGCAACCTTGCGCTCATTCTCAATCCCATACTTCTCCCCCAGCTCCTTGATGAACTTCTCCTCGTGCAGTTTCAACCACCTGTGGTCTGGATCCCTCTCCACATGCATCCCGAGGTAGTATTTTACCTCTCCAAGGTTCTTGCACTTGAAGTTCTCCATCAGCTGCTGCTGCACTTTCTAGATCTCCTTCATGCTGCTGCTGAGGAGAAGAATGTCGTCCACGTAGACCAGAAACAACACCAGCTTCTCCCCCTCCCCCATGAGAAAGAGGCTCTCATCACAGCTGCTGGTCTTGAATCCCATCTCCTCTAAAACAGCTGCCAGCTTCTGGTACCAGCAGCGTGGCGCCTGCTTCAAGCCGTAGATGGACTTTTTCAGCTTGCACACCCTGCCGGTACTATCCTTATACCCAGGCGGCTGCGTCATGAACACCTCTTCCTCTAAAATCCCGTTGAGGAATGCCGTTGATATGTCCATCTGGATAATGAACTTCCCACCAACGGTTGCATCTGCCAACAAGACACGAAGGGTAGGTGTTTTGGCAGTGGTAGCAAAGATCTCATTGAAGTCCCGCTTCTCCTTGTGCATAAATCCCTTAGCCACCAACCTACTCTTGTAGATGGTGACCTGCCCCTTGTCGTCAGTCTTGATCCTTAGCACCCACTTGCATTGTACCGCTTTCTTTCCCTCAGGCAGCACCACTTGTTCCCAAGTCCTATTCTCCAGCAGGCTTTGGTACTCAGCATCCCTAGAAGCCAGCCATTTGTCCCTATCTGGTCCAGCTAATGCCTCCTCCATGCTAGCTGGTTCCTCTGGTGCAGGGGCAAGAAAACAGTACGCAGGCTCATCCTCCTCATCCGGGTCATAGCTATGCGGTAGAATCAGCAATGCCTCCTCTGTCCCAAGCTGCTGCTCTGCTTCATCAGCTCCTGCAGTCAGCTTCTTAGTAGCCATACGGGTACGTCCTGGCCTGGAGACGGGTGTGTCCCATCCCCTCATAACATCACCCTTCGGCTTCTTAGTTTTTCCCCCCTGCTGCTCTCCTCCCTCGGATCCAGCAGCTCTACTAGTGCTACCGCTATTCTCCACACCATCACCTCCACCAGCAGGTGCCTCCTGCACCTTCTCCCTATCACCACCCTCTGCAGCTGCCTCTTCTCCCTCCTCCCACACACTAGGAGTCAGGTCCAGCTGCATGGTGATCTACTCCATTTGCTGGGACACCCTGGCCTCCGACTGTTTCTCCCAGCTCCCATACATAATGCCCTCAACAAACTTCACATCCCTGCTGTCAAACAACACACCCTTGGAAGGCTCCCACAGCAGCCATCCCTTGCTCTCAACAGCCAACCCCAAATGCACACACCAGATTGCACTCGCTCCCAACTTACTGCGGTAGGTCTTGGGGACGTGGGCGACTGCCATGCAACCGAACACCCTCAGTATGTCCACCGGCGGCTTCCTCCCAAGCCACCTCTCCAACGGCACCCACGAGTCATCCCCAACCTTTGTGAGTACCCTGTTCCTAGCGACGGTAGCGTGCCGAACAGCATGGGGCCACATGGAGTTGCCCAGCCCAGATTCTATGAGCAGCGCCCTAGCTGTCTCCGGAATCGTCCGGTTCGCTCGTTCTGCTACACCGGTAGACTGTAGGGTGTAAGCCGTGGTCAGCTCCCTCTGGATGCCCTGCTTCTTGAGCCAGGCCGTCATCTCAGCTCCAAGGAACTCACCACCACGATCTGTCCTAATCCGCTTCACCACACACTCCGCTTGCTTCTCCACAAACGGCAGCCAATCGTCCCGAATCGTGGAGGCGGCGTGATCTTTCTGCTTCAGCGGATACGCCCACATTAGCCTGCTCCAGTCATCCGCTATCGTTAGGAAGTACCGCTTCCCTTGTGCCCTTGCACCGGCAGCGGCCCCACCAAGTCCATATGGACCAGCTCCAACGGCTTTTTGCTCCTGCCAGCCACACTATGGAAGGGGAAATGGGTAAACTTTGAGAGCAAACAGATTTCACAATTCTCATCGGGTGGCTGTCCGTTCAGCTTCAGACCCTTAACGGCTCCATCTTTCTCCAACTGCTTCAACAAGGGCATTGCCACATGCCCCAAGCGTCGGTGTGCCGTTGCCCAATCCGTCTCCCCAGATCTGGCCGACACTTTCACACCAACCCCTCCAACGGCGTTGCACTCCCCCTGGGATGCAGACCCCTCTCCAACGGTATATCCCAAAGCACCCGATTGCCCAGCTTCCCCTTATAAGTGCGAGCCCCATCCGTGTTGGTGTTCACCCCAGCCTTGCAAAGCTTACGGAGGGAGATAAGGTTGGCCTTCATGTCGGGGACGAGGAGAACATCGTGCAGCACCACCGGCTTGCCATCCGCTCCCTTAAACGCAGCTCGTCCCGCACCAGCCACCTTCAACATGTGTCCAGAGGAAGAGCACATCTCGTTAATCGGTGCAGCTCGTACGTGGTCCAGCAGGTCCTTGCGCGGCGTCATCGTCCAAGCAGCGCCCGTGTCCAACACCCAATAATCCAGGGGGTGCAGCTCTGCTCCAACGTTGGCAGATGCGTCTCCTTGCTCCCTCTTATCTCCCACATGGAAGAATTGGCCCGCGGTGCGCTCCTTCTTCTTCTCCGCACCGCCGTTGCCCTTTGGGTTGTTGTCGGACGAATCAGCGACCATGTTGGCGCCGTTTTTCTGGTTCCTCCGCGCGCCGCCATCCTGGTGACGATTCTGGGGGGTCCATCCATTGGGTTTCTTATAGCACAAAAACCAGGGGTGCCCTTCCTTCTCACAATACCAGCAACTCCCTTTCATTTTGCCAGCAGCACCCGACTTGCCCCCACGTCCAGATTTCGCACCGCGACCCCAACCGGTACCTCCTTGTTGGTCGTTGGAGTCGTCGTCCTTCTTTGCACCGCGTCCAGCACCACCGAAGCCACGTCCTTTGCCACGTCGGCTCCCTTGCATCCCGTAGCCGCTGCTGCCGTCGTCTCCACCCCTCAGTTGGCGGCGACGGAAGTCGTCCCCCAGAATCTTCGTCCGCACCCACTCGAGCGTCCACAAGCTCTGGTTCTGCGGCAGGCTCAATCCGCTCGTGAATTGAAGCCATGATTCCGGCAGCAGCGAGAGCATCTTCAGGCACTTGGTCTGCTCCGGGTAGGTGATTCCCGCGATCGCCAACTTCGCGTAGAGATCACGCATCTTGTCCAGGATGGGTTGTACCGGCTCTCCCTCGCTTAGGCGCAACGCGGACAGCTCTCTCTCCATCATGAGCGTCGCAGCGACGGAGGTAGGGGCGTGCAGCTCCTTCAACATCGTCCACGCCTTCGGACCGCACTCAACCTCCGGCAGCAGGTGCATGACGTAGTGACGCTGGTTCAGCTCCAAACTCTGCGACATCAAGTAGTAGCCAGCCGAGGCGCGCTCGTCCCAATCTTCCTGAAGGGCGGTGTCACTCGGTATAGGCTCCTCCCCAATCATTAGTTTCAACAAACCGATCTGACGGAAATAAAGTTGCATTTTCCAGGCCCAATCATCATAGCCCTCACCATTGTGTTGGTGTAAGGGCCTAATAAACTCAAGCTATTAAGACTTTATCAATCTTAAAACCTCTCCTCGGGGTCACCTCCAAGGATCCTTGGGTGCCTGGTACAAGACCAGCCCCTATCCTCAGGTCCGAGTTTGTAAAGAGAGGGATCAAGAGAGACTTAGTCAAAACAGCAAGACTACCTTGAACGTCGCGCAGCGTATCGTGCAGACCGTTGATCGGATTAAGCTGAGAATTTCCTATATCGAAGCTCTCTCCAAGAGCTTTAAAATGAACCAAGTTGCCTCGCGAAAAGTTCTGCCATTACGAAGTTATGGCTCGGACAGCGTTTGCCTAGCGTTCGAGTGTTAGCGTACTAGCGTTAACTCGGGTAGCATTCCGCCGTCGCATTGCGTAGAAAGGAAATTCCAGGAAGGGAGGAATTCGCTTGAATCAAATTGACTATATTCAGGTACAAACAGAGAAGGAATAAATAGTTCTAACTAGCAAGGAGCTTGGGAATGAACCTGGGAACAACCAGGGATCATCCCAAATAATTCCAAGCAACAGAACCAACCTGGCTGGACAAAACAGCAGGTGGTAGGTTGGTAAACAACCTCTGGTTCTGTTTTTCCAACCTGGGAAAACAACAACCAGGTTCAGGTCCTAAAAACAGAACCTGTTTCGTCTTTGCCCAACCAGCCAAAAGCTGGTTCCGCTGGTTTCCCCTGGCCCTGTAGCATGCAGATACAGACAAACAACATCCAACCTTCCCCTAAATTGTACCCCTATAGTGCCTGCCCTGCTACACTATAGTGAACCAAACAAAACAGTACAATTTCGAGTTGGATAGAACTGAATCTGCGCAATCAAGTAAGCCGAACCGCAAATCATCCATCTTGGGTTCCTTTGCGAGCTCGTCCTTTCTGCTTGTACTGTTCATAGCGCGTACAATGTTATGCCGAAGCGCACATTGTGCGAGTACCTGCAAATGCTTCAAGCGAAAATTGCGAAATCAAACAAACACACCGAACATTCCATTCACACCCAAATGCATTCGCACACGCATACTCGTACAAACAGACGGCAGGATGTCGTGCAATGTGAATTTGCACCCAACACACTCCCCCTCAGCCTGCCGGCTGCATCCTCATCATTCCATACTCGTTCATACTCATTCCACTCATGCGCACACAACGCCAGTGAGGCTCATCTGCAAGCCTCTTGGTGAGGAAGCCTGCTGGCTGCTGGTGAGTCTTGATGTAGATAAGATTCACCGTCCCCCTCTTCACCTCCTTACGCAGCCAGTGCCACTTGATACGCATGTGCTTGTTCAGCCCATGAAGCACAGCGTTCCTGGCCATCCCAAGAGCTCCATTGCTATCACAAAACAGCGGCGTAGCAATCTTTTGCTCCTGGCCAATCTCCTCTAATAGCCTCCTCAGCCAAATCACCTCCTTCACCCCATGGAACATCGCCATGTACTCTGACTCCACGGAAGAGAGTGCTGTCTCCGTCTGCTTCTTGGACCTCCAACTAACAGGTCCTCCCCCTACTACGCAGATGTATCCTCCCAAAGATGAGGAATCCTCCTTCTCAGAGGCCCACGTAGCATCGGTAAAGCAAGTAAGAAAGTGCTTGCCTTCTCCAAGCCTCTCCCCCTTCTCTTTCAGCACCTCAACCCCTTTCTGCTTCACCTGTGCAGATGCGGAATACTGAACTCCAATGCTTGGGTGAGAGTTCAGATACTTCACCACACGCTCAGCTGCATCCACCTGCTCCTCTGATGGATTCTGCACCACCCTAGCCAGCTGCCCAACCGAGAATGAGATGTCGGGCCTCGTGTGAACTGCTGCATACAAGAGGCTGCCCACCAAGGACTCAAATTTCTGCTGCTCCTCGGCTTCAACCCCTTCATCTTCTGCAGCTTTCACAAGCTTGAATTCTGCTGGCAGGGGAGTTGCAACCTTGCGCTCATTCTCAATCCCTTGATCTGGATCCCTCTCTACGTGCATCCCGAGGTAGTACTTTACCTCCCCAAGGTTCTTGCACTTGAAGTTCTCCATCAGCTGCTGCTGCACCTTCTGGATCTCCTTCATGCTGCTGCTAAAGAGAAGAATGTCGTCCACATAGACCAGAAACAGCACCAGCTTCTCCCCCTCCCCCTTGAGAAAGAGGCTCTCATCACAGCTGCTGGTCTTGAATCCCATCTCCTCTAAAACAGCTGCCAACTTCTGGTACCAGCAGCGTGGCGCCTGCTTCAAGCCGTAGATAGACTTTTTCAGCTTGCACACCCTGCCCGTACCATCCTCATACCCAGGCGGCTGCGTCATGAACACCTCCTCCTCTAAAATCCCATTGAGGAATGCCGTTGATATATCCATCTGGATAATGAACTTCCCACCAACGGCTGCATCTGCCAACAAGACACGAAGGGTAGGGGTTTTGGCTGTGGGAGCAAAGATCTCATTGAAGTCCCGCTTCTCTTTCTGCATAAACCCCTTAGCCACCAACCTACTCTTGTAGATGATGACCTGCCCCTTGTCGTCAGTCTTGATCCTTAGCACCCACTTGCATTGTACCGCTTTCTTTCCCTCAGGCAGCACCACTAGTTCCCAAGTCCCATTCTCCAGCAGGCTCTGGTACTCAGCATCCCTAGAAGCCAGCCATTTGTCCCTATCTGGTCCACCTAATGCCTCCTCCATGCTAGCTGGTTCCTCTGGTGCAGGGGCAAGAAAACAGTACGCAGGCTCATCCTCCTCATCCGGGTCATAGCCATGCGGTAGAATCAGCAATGCCTCCTCTGTCCCAAGCTGCTGCTCCGCTACATCAGCTCCTGCAGTCAGCTTCTTAGTAGCCATACGGGTACGTCCTGGCCTGGAGACGGGTGTCTCCCATCCCTTCATAACAACACCCTTCGGTTTCTTAGTTTTCCCCTGCTGCTGCTCTCCTCCCTCGGATCCAGCAGCTCCACTAGTGCTACCGCTAGTCTCCACACCATTGTTTTCACCGGCAGGTGCCTCCTGCACCTTCTCTCCAGCACCACCTTTTGCAGCTGCCTCCTCTCCCTCCCACACACTAGGAGTCAGGTCCAGCTGCATGGTGATCTGCTCCATCTGCTGGGACACCCTGGCCTCCGGCTGTGTCTCCCAGCTCCCATACATCATGCCCTCAACAAACTTCACATCCCTGCTGTCAAACAACACACCCTTGGAAGGTTCCCACAGCAGCCATCCCTTGCTCTCAGCAGCCAGCCCCAAATGGACACACCAGATTGCACTCGCCCCCAACTTACTGCGGTAGGTCTTGGGGACGTGGGCGACTGCCATGCAACCGAACACCCTCAGCATGTCCACCGGCGGCTTCCTCCCAAGCCACCTCTCCAATGGCACCCACGAGTCATCCCCAACCTTTGTGAGTACCCTGTTCCTAGCGACGGTAGCGTGCCGAACAGCATGGGGCCACATGGAGTTGCCCAGCCCAGATTCTATGAGCAGCGCCCTAGCTGTCTCCAGAATTGTCCGGTTCGCCCGTTCTGCTACACCGTTAGACTGTGGGGTGTAAGCCGTGGTCAGCTCCCTCTGGATGCCCTGCTTCTTGAGCCAGGCCGTCATCTCAGCTCCAAGGAACTCACCACCCCGATCTGTCCTAATCCGCTTCACCACACACTCCGCTTGCTTCTCCACGAATGGCAGCCAATCTTCCCGTATCGTAGAGGCGGCATGGTCCTTCTGCTTCAGCGGATATGCCCACATAAGCCTGCTCCAATCATCCACTATGGTCAGAAAGTACCGCTCCCCCTTGTGTCCCTGAACCGGCAGCGGCCCCACCAAGTCCATGTGGACCAGCTCCAACGGCTTCTTGCTCCTGCCAGCCACACTATGGAAGGGGAAACGGGTAAACTTTGAAAGCAAACAGATTTCACAGTTATCATCGGGTGGTTGTCCGTTCAGCTTCAAGCCCTTAACGGCTCCATCCTTCTCCAGCTGCTTCAGCAAAGGCATTGCCACATGCCCCAAGCGTCGGTGTGCCGTTGCCCAATCCGTCTCCCCAGATCTGGCCGACACTTTCACACCAACCCCTCCAACGGCGTTGCACTCCCCCTGGGATGCAGACCCCTCTCCAGCCTGCCCCCCACCATGCCACGCCAACGCCGGCAGCTGCCACATGGATCTGTACACGTCCGTACTCTCGTGCAGATCCCAAAGCACCCGATTGCCCAGCTGCCCCTTGTAAGTGCGTGCCCCATCCGTGCTAGTGCTCACCCCAGCCTTGCCAAGGTTACGGAGGGAGATGAGGTTGGCCTTGAGTTCAGGAACGAGAAGAACGTCGTGCAGCACCACCGGCTTGCCATCCGCCCCCTTAAACGCAGCTCGTCCCGCACCAGCCACCTTCAGCGCGTGTCCAGAGGCGGAGCACACCTCGTTGATCGGTACAGCGCGTACGTGGTCCAGCAGGTCCTTGCGTGGCGTCATCGTCCAAGCAGCGCCCGTGTCCAACACCCAATAATCCAGGGGGTGCAGCTCTGCTCCAACCTTGGCAGAGGCGTCTCCTTGCTCCCCCTTGTCTCCCATATGGAAGAATTGGCCCGCGGTGCGCTCCTTCTTCTTCTCCGCACCGCCGTTGCCCTTTGGGTTGTTGTCGGACGAATCAGCGATCATGTTGGCACCATTTTTCTGGTTCCTCCGCGCGCCGCCATCCTGGTGACGATTCTGGGGAGTCCATCCATCGGGTTTCTTATAGCACAAAAACCAGGGGTGCCCTTCCTTCTCACAATACCAGCAACTCCCTTTCATTTTGCCACCAGCACCCGACTTGCCCCCACGTCCAGATTTCGCACCGCGACCCCAACCGGTACCTCCTTGTTGGTCGTTGGAGTCGTCGTCCTTCTTTGCACCGCGTCCAGCACCACCGAAGCCACGTCCTTTGCCACGTCGGCTCCCTTGCATCCCGTAGCCGCTGCTGCCGTCGTCTCCACCCCTCAGTTGACGGCGACGGAAGTCCTCCTCTAGAATCTTTGTCCGCACCCACTCGAGTGTCCACGAGCTCTGGTTCTGCGGCAGGCTTAATCCGCTCGTGAATTGAAGCCACGATTCCGGCAGCAGCGAGAGCATCTTCAGGCACTTGGTCTGCTCCGGGTAGGTGATTCCCGCGATCGCCAACTTCGCGTAGAGGTCGCGCAATTTGTCCAGGACAGGTTGCACCGGCTCTCCCTCGCTCAGGCGCAACGCGGACAGCTCCCTCTCCAGCATCAATGTTGCAACAACGGAGGTCGGGGCGTGCAGCTCCTTCAACACGGTCCACGCCTTCGGACCACACTCAACCTCCGGCAGCAGGTGCATGACGTGGTGACGCTGGTTCAACTCCAAACTCTGCGACATCAAGTAGTAGCCAGCCGAGGCGCTCTCGTCCCAATCTTCCTGAAGGACGGGGTCACTCGGTCTAGGCTCCTCCCCAATCATTAGTTTCAGCAAACCGATCTGACGGAAATACAGTTGCATTTTCCAGGCCCAATCATCATAGCCCTCACCATTGAACTTCTCGACGGTGAAGTTTTTCAGCACCTCCTTGATCAGCGAGCCCTGGCTTGTTCGCGCTCCCCTTGGCGCAGAAACACCAGAATCTTGGCTGCCGCTATGATCTTGGGCTGAAGATTCACCAGCTACCGCCGAGGTGTTGCCCGCCATAGCTACCTATAACGAGGATCACTATAACGCAGCTCTGATACCAGCTTGTTGGTATAAGGGCCTAATAAACTCAAGCTATTAAGACTTTATCACACTTAAAACCTCTCCTCGGGGTCACCTCCAAGGGTCCTTGGGTGCCTGGTACAAGACCAGCCCCTATCCTCGGGTCCGAGTTTGTAGAGAGAGGGATCAAGAGAGACTTAGTCAAAACAGCAAGAGTACCTTGAACGACGCGCAGCGTATCGTGCAGACCGTTGATCGGATTAAGCTGAGAATTTCCTATATCGAAGCTCTCTCCAAGAGCTTTAAAATGAACCAAGTTGCCTCGCGAAAAGTTCTGTCATTACGAAGTTATGGCTCGGACAGCGTTTGCCTAGCGTTCGAGTGCTAGCGTACTAGCGTTGACTCGGGTAGCATTCCGCCGTCGCACCGCGTAGAAAGGAAATTCCAGGAAGGGAGGAATTCGCTTGAATCAAATTGACTATATTCAGGTACAAACAGAGAAGGAATAAATAGTTCTAGCTAGCAAGGACCCTGGGAATGAACCTGGGAACAACCAGGTATCATCCCAAATAATTCCAAGCAACAGAACCAGCCTGGCTGGACAAAACAGCAGGTGGTAGGTTGGTAAACAACCTCTGGTTCTGTTTTTCCAACCTGGGAAAACAACAACCAGGTTCAGGTCCTAAAAACAGAACCTGTTTTGTCTTTGCCCAACAAGCTAAAAGCTGGTTCCGCTGGTTTCCCCTGGCCCTGTAGCATGCAGATACAGACAAACAACATCCAACCTTCACCTAAATTGTACCCCTATAGTGCCTGCCCTGCTACACTATAGTCAACCAAACAAAACAGTACATTTTCGAGTCGGATAGAACTGAATCTGCGCAATCAAGTAATCCGAACCGCATTGCATCCATCTTGGGTTCCCAGCTTTTGGCTGGTTGGGCAAAGACGAAACAGGTTCTGTTTTTAGGACCTGAACCTGGTTGTTATTTTCCAAGGTTGGAAAAACAGAACCAGAGGTTGTTTACCAACCTACCACCTGCTATTTTGTCCAGCCAGGTTGGTTCTGTTGCTTGGAATTATTTGGGATCATCCCTGGTTGTTCCCAGGTTGATTCCCAAGGTCCTTGCTAGCTAGAGCTATTTATTCCTTCTCTGTTTGTACCTGAATATAGTGAATTTGATTCAAGCGAATTCCTCCCTTCCTGGAATTTCGTTTCTACGCGGTGCGATGGCGGAATGCTACCCGAGTCAACGCTAGTACGCTAGCACTCCAGCGCTAGGCAAACGCTGTCCGAGCCATAACTTCGTAATGGCAGAACTTTTCGCGAGGCAACTTGGTTCATTTTAAAGCTCTTGGAGCGAGCTTCGATATAGGAAATTCTCAGCTTAATCCGATCAACGGTCTGCACGATACGCTGCGCGACGTTCAAGGTACTCTTGCTGTTTTGACTAAGTCCCTCTTGATCCCTCTGTCTACAAACTCGGACCCGAGGATAGGGGCTGGTCTTGTACCAGGCACCCAAGGACTCTTGGAGGTGACCCCGAGGAGAGGTTTTAAGTTTGATAAAGTCTTAATAGCTTGAGTTTATTAGGCCCTTACACCAACAAGCTGGTATCAGAGGTGCGTTATAGTGATCATCGTTATAGGTAGCTATGGCGGGCAACACCTCGGCGGTAGCTGGTGAATCGTCAGCCCAAGATCGTAGCGGCAGCCAAGATTCTGGTGTTTCTGCGCCAAGGGGAGCGCGAACAAGCCAGGGCTCGCTGATCAAGGAGGTGCTGAAAAACTTCACCGTCGAGAAGTTCAATGGTGAGGGCTATGATGATTGGGCCTGGAAAATGCAACTTTATTTCCGTCAGATCGGTTTGCTGAAACTAATGATTGGGGAGGAGCCTAGACCGAGTGACCCCGCCCTTCAGGAAGATTGGGACGAGCGCGCCTCGGCTGGCTACTACTTGATGTCGCAGAGTTTGGAGCTGAACCAGCGTTACCACGTCATGCACCTGCTGCCGGAGGTTGAGTGCGGTCCGAAGGCGTGGACGGTGTTGAAGGAGCTGCACGCCCCTATCTCCGTCGCTGCGACGCTCATGATGGAGAGGGAGCTGTCCGCGTTGCGCCTAAGCGAGGGAGAGCCGGTGCAACCAATCCTGGACAAGATGCGTGATCTCTACGCGAAGTTGGCGATCGCGGGAATCACCTACCCGGAGCAGACCAAGTGCCTGAAGATGCTCTCGCTGCTGCCGGAATCGTGGCTTCAATTCACGAGCGGATTGAGCCTGCCGCAGAACCAGAGCTTGTGGACGCTCGAGTGGGTGCGGACGAAGATTCTGCAGGAGGACTTCCGTCGCCGCCAACTGAGGGGTGGAGACGATGGCAGCAGCGGCTACGGGATGCAAGGGAGCCGACGTGGCAAAGGACGTGGCTTCGGTGGTGCTGGACGCGGTGCAAAGAAGTACGACGACTCCAACGACCAACAAGGAGGTACCGGTTGGGGTCGCGGTGCGAAATCTGGACGTGGGGGCAAGTCGGGTGCTGGTGGCAAAATGAAAGGGAGTTGCTGGTATTGTGAGAAGGAAGGGCACCCCTGGTTTTTGTGCTATAAGAAACCCGATGGATGGACCCCCCAGAATCGTTACCAGGATGGCGGCGCGCGGAGGAACCAGAAAAACGGTGCCAATATGGTCGCTGATTCGTCCGACAACAACCCGAAGGGCAACGGCGGTGCGGAGAAGAAGAAGGAGCGCACCGCGGGCCGATTCTTCCATGTGGGAGACAAGGGGGAGCAAGGAGACGCATCTGCCAAGGTTGGAGCAGAGCGGCACCCCCTGGATTATTGGGTGTTGGACACGGGTGCTGTTTGGACGATGACGCCGCGCGATGACCTGCTGGATCACGTACGAGCTGCACCGATCAACGAGGTTTGCTCCGCCTCTGGACACGCGCTGAAGGTGGCTGGTGCGGGACGAGCTGCGTTTAAGGGAGCGGATGGCAAGCCGGTGGTGCTGCACGACGTTCTCCTTGTTCCTGAACTCAAGGCCAACCTCATCTCCCTCCGTAAGCTTGGCAAGTCTGGGGTGAGCACTAGTACGGATGGGGCACGCACTTACAAGGGGCAGCTGACAATTGGGTGCTTTGGGATCTGAACGAGAGTACGGACGTGTACAGATCCATGTGGCAGCTGCCGGCGTTGGCGTGGCATGGTGAGGGGCAGGCTGGAGAGGGGTCTGCATCCCAGGGGGAGTGCAACGCCGTTGGAGGGGTTGGTGTGAAAGTGTCGGCCAGATCTGGGGAGACGGATTGGGCAACGGCACACCAACGCTTGGGGCATGTGGCAATGCCCTTGTTGAAGCAGTTCGAGAAAGATGGAGCCGTTAAGGGTCTGAAGCTGAACGGACAGCCACCCGATGGGAATTGTGAAATCTGTTTGCTCTCAAAGTTTACCCGTTTCCCCTTCCATAGTGTGGCTGGCAGGAGCAAAAAGCGGCTGGAGCTGGTCCACATGGACTTATGTGGGCGTATCCGCTGAAGCAGAAAGATCACGCCGCCTCCACGATTCGGGACGATTGGCTGCCGTTTGTGGAGAAGCAAGCGGAGTGTGTGGTGAAGCGGATTAGGACAGATCGGGGTGGTGAGTTCCTTGGAGCTGAGATGACGGCCTGGCTCAAGAAGCAGGGCATCCAGAGGGAGCTGACGACGGCTTACACGCCACAGTCCAACGGTGTAGCAGAACGGGCGAACCGGACAATTCTGGAGACAGCTAGGGCGCTGCTCATAGAATCTGGGCTGGGCAACTTGATGAGGCCCCATGCTGTTCGGCACGCTACCGTCGCTAGGAACAGGGTACTCACAAAGGTTGGGGATGACTTGTGGGTGCCGTTAGAAAGGTGGCTTGGGAGGAAGCCGCCGGTGGACATGCTGAGGGTGTTCGCTTGCATGGCAGTCGCCCACGTCCCCAAGACCTACCGCAGTAAGTTGGGGGCGAGTGCAATCTGGTGTGTGCATTTGGGGCTGGCTGCTGAGAGCAAGGGATGGCTGCTGTGGGAGCCTTCCAAGGGTGTGTTGTTTGACAGCAGGGATGTGAATTTTGTTGAGGGCATGATGTATGGGAGCTGGGAGAAACAGCCGGAGGCCAGGGTGTCCCAGCAGATGGAGCAGATCACCATGCAGCTGGACCTGACTCCTAGTGTGTGGGAGGAGGGAGAGGAGGCAGCTGCAGAAGGTGGTGCTGGAGAGAAGGTGCAGGAGGCACCTGCCGGTGAAAACAATGCTGTGGAGACTAGCAGTAGCAGTAGTGGAGCTGCTGGATCCGAGGGAGGAGGGCAGCAGCAGGGGAAAACTAAGAAGCCGAAGGGTGTTGTTATGAAGGGGTGGGAGATACCCGTCTCCAGGCCAGGACGTACCCGTATGGCTACTAAGAAGCTGACTGCAGGAGCTGATGTAGCGGAGCAGCAGCTTGGGACCGAGGAGGCATTGCTGATTCTACCGCATGGCTATGACCCGGATGAGGAGGATGAGCCTGCGTACTGTTTTCTTGCCCCTGCACCAGAGGAACCAGCTAGCATGGAGGAGGCATTAGCCGGACCAGATAGGGACAAATGGCTGGCTTCTAGGGATGCTGAGTACCAGAGCCTGCTGGAGAATAGGACTTGGGAACTAGTGGTGCTGCCTGAGAGAAAGAAAGCGGTACAATGCAAGTGGGTGCTAAGGATCAAGACTGACGACAAGGGGCAGGTCACCATCTACAAGAGTAGGTTGGTGGCTAAGGGGTTTATGCAGAAGGAGAAGCGGGACTTCAATAAGATCTTTGCTCCCACTGCGAAAACCCCTACCCTTTGTGTCTTGTTGGCAGATGGAGCCGTTCGTGGGAAGTTCATTATCCAGATGGACATATCAACGGCATTCCTCAACGGGATTTTAGAGGAGGAGGTGTTCAGGTCGCAGCCGCCTGGGTATGAGGATGGTACCAGCAGAGTGTGCAAGCTGAAAAAGTCTATCTACGGCTTGAAGCAGGCGCCACGCTGCTGGTACCAGAAGCTGGCAGCTGTTTTAGAGGAGATGGGATTCAGGACTAGCAGCTGTGATGAGAACCTTTTTCTCAAGGGGAAGGGGGACAAGCTGGTGTTTTTTCTGGTCTACGTGGACGACATTCTTCTCTTCAGCAGCAGCATGAAGGAGATCCAGAAAGTGCAGCAGCAGCTGATGGAGAACTTCAAGTGCAAGAACCTTGGGGAGGTAAAATACTACCTCGGGATGCATGTGGAGAGGGATCCAGATCACAGGTGGTTGAAACTGCACCAGGACAAGTTCATCAAGGAGCTGGGGGAGAAGTAGGGGATGGAGAATAAGCGCAAGGTTGCAACTCCCCTGCCTGCAGAATTCAAGCTTGTAAAGGCTGCAGAGGATGAAGGGGTTGAAGCTGAGGAGCAGCAGCAATTCCAGTCCTTGGTAGGCAGCCTCTTGTATGCAGCGGTTCACACGAGGCCCGACATCTCTTTCTCGATTGGGCAGCTGGCTAGGGTGGTGCAGAATCCATCAGAGGAGCAGGTGGATGCAGCTGAGCGTGTAGTGAAGTATCTGAACTCTCACCCAAGCATTGGAGTTCAATACTCCGCATCTGCACGGGTGAAGCCGAAAGGGGTTGAGGTGCTGAAAGAGAAGGGGGAGAGGCTTGGAGAAGGCAAGCTTTTCCTCACTTGCTTTACCGATGCTACGTGAGCCCCTGAGAAGAAGGATTCCTCATCTGTGGGAGGATACATCTGCCTAGTTGGAGGAGGACCTGTTAGTTGGAGGTCAAAGAAGCAGACGGACACAACACTCTCTTCCGTGGAGTCAGAGTACATGGCAATGTTCCACGGGGTGAAGGAGGTGATTTGGCTGAGGAGGTTGTTAGAGGAGATTGGTCAGGAGCAGAAGGTTGCTACGCCGCTGTTTTGTGATAGCAAGGGGGCTCTTGGAATGGCCAGGAACGCTGTGCTTCATGGGCTCAATAAGCACATGCGTATCAAGTGGCACTGGCTGCGTAAGGAGGTGAAGAGGGGGACGGTGAATCCAATCTACATCAAGACTCACCAGCAGCCAGCAGACTTCCTCACCAAGAAGCTTGCAGATGAGCCTCATTGGCGTTGTGTGCGCATGAGTGGAATGAGTATGAACTAGTATGGAATGATGGGGATGCAGCAGGCAGGCTGAGGGGGAGTGTGTTGGGTGCAAATTCACATTGCACGACATCCTGCCGTCTGTTTGTATGAGTATGCGTGTGCGAAGGCATTTGGGTGTGAATGGAATGTTCGGTGTGTTTGTTTGCTTTCGCAATTTTCGCTTGAAGCATTTTGCAGGTACTCGCGCATTATGCGCTTCGGCACAACATAGTACGCGCTGTGAATAGTACAAGCAGAAAGGACGAGCTCGCAAAGGAACCCAAGATGGAAGCTTTGCGGTTCGGTTGAATTGATTGTGCAGATTCAGTTCTATCCAACTCTAAATTGTACTGTTTTGTTTGGTTGACTATAGTGTAGCAGGGCAGGCACTATAGGGGTACAATTTAGGTGAAGGTTGGATGTTGTTTGTCTGTATCTGCATGCTACAGGGCCAGGGGAAACCAGCGGAACCAGCATTTGGCTGGTTGGGCAAAGACAAAACAGGTTCTGTTTTTAGGACTTGAACCTGGTTGTTGTTTTCCTAGGTTGGAAAAACAGAACCAGAGGTTGTTTACCAATTTACCACCTGCTATTTTGTCCAGCCAGGTTGGTTCTGTTGCTTGGAATTATTTGGGATCATCCCTGGTTGTTCCCAGGTTGATTCCCAAGGTCCTTGCTAGCTAGAGCTATTTATTCCTTCTCTGTTTGTACCTGAATATAGTGAATTTGATTCAAGCGAATTCCTTCCTTGCTGGAATTTCGTTTCTACGCGGTGCGACGGCGGAATGCTACCTGGGTCAACGCTAGTACGCTAGCACTTCAACACTAGGCAAACGCTGTCCGAGCCATAACTTCGTAAAGGCAGAACTTTTCGCGAGGCAACTTGGTTTATTTTAAAGCTCTTGGAGCGAGCTTCGATATGGTGAATTCTCAGCTTAATCCGATCAACGGTATGCACGATACGCTGCGCGACGTTCAAGGTACTCTTGCTGTTTTAACTAAGTCCCTCTCGATCCCTCTCTCTACAAACTCGGACCCGAGGATAGGGGCTGGTCTTGTACCAGGCACCCAAGGACCCTTGGAGGTGACCCCGAGGAGAGGTTTTAAGTTTGATAAAGTCTTAATAGCTTGAGTTTATTAGGCCCTTAGACCAACACCAACAAGTGAAAAGCAAGGCTAAAGACGAGTCTCCGCCACGCAGTCCTCACGTGGCAAATCTACTGCCGCGGATGTTTATTTGCGCACCGGGAATTGACACCAAGGAGCCTGAAGAAGACATGCCAAAAGGCGGAGCCGGGAAACGCGAAACCAGGTCATTGGCATCGGGGTGGAACACCGGCGTCGGTGGAACGCCCGTAGACGACCATCCAAACGACCTGAATAAGAGGCTGCAAGATCTGGCCGTGCGTCGTGAGTTTCGAACGCTTACACTCTTCGGCCCTCACGGGGTTGGACGCCAGGTCACCGCCAATGATGCTCTTACAACCGCCGACAAGAAGTATCTCGCTGGCAACATAGTGGATTTTCACTACATGAAAGCACACGGTTGCCATCTTTGGGATACTGCGTTAGCCTCGCAAACATCTGTTTAACTTGGTACTTGTATGTTATGGCCGTGTGTGCAAACTTCTCAACATCCGACATCCTAAACTGAGAGATGGTAAGACGTGGTTCCCGCTCGACACAAAAGCTTTCGTATACGCCACGCAACTGGACAAGACATGGCCAATGGGACGGTCACCATGTCTCTTCGAGCTGGACTGCACAGACGCTTCTTGGGTTGACGACTTGGCTACGCAGCGATCGTCACAGGGTTACACTTTCACCCTTGGCTTTGGCTCTGGTTCTTGGCAGTCTACCCGCTCGTCTTCTGTTCTCAGTTCCAGTTGTGAGGCTGAGATCTACGCAGGGGCCATGGCTGCACAGGAGTTACGCTGGCTCACCTACTTGCTGACCAACTTGGGAGAGCCGCCTTGTTTTCCTCTACATCTGTACGTCGACAACAAGGCCATGATTGCCTTGTGTCAGGAGCACAAGACGAAGCACATCGCTCTGCGTTACTTCCTTGCTCGAGAGTTGCAGCAGCGTGGTCAGCTTCGTCTTGCTTACGTGGCCTCTCAGGCCAACACTGCTGATATCTTCACCAAGGCACTTCAGCCTTGTGATCATCAGCGTTTCTGTACTGTTTTAGGCCGTGTGCCTACTTGGCCTCACTTGCTCACTTCTTGAATTTGCTTATACTATGATCTATATACTTATACCTGCATGCTTACACTTGCTAGGTTTCGATTACTGTACAGCTTGTTCTCCATTATATAACTCTGAATGTGAGCTGGCCTGGTGGCCATTTGCTTGAGCTCAAAGTGTGTGGTGACTTCATGATACACCCTGAGCTTGCTTTGCTTTTCTTGACTGGTCTTGTGACATCTTGTTCTCTCCCACTTTGCCTATGGGAGTGTGTCAAACTCAGATGTTGCATATTATGTAGGCTGTAATGGGGTAGTCCATATGGGGTACAACCCAATTAAGGTTTGCTACTTGTCTCCTACATGCTGTTAGTTCACCATTCTCGTTTTCATATTCTGAAAAGTTTAGGTGTCGTTTCACCTTAAGACTAGTAGGAGGATGAGTGACTGGTGGGAGAATGTCAGGAACCTAACTCAGCAAGGAGAGAGCGGGGAAAAAATAGAAACGCAAACCCTAGGTTAGCAAGTATTCCATCGCAATTGAAAAGCCTCGATAAAACTTGCGGTATCCCTTGCACAGTTCCGCAGTTGTTCCAAATCAGATTGGGGACCGAGAGGTCACGAGTTTGAGACTTGCTCTGTACGATTTTGCGAACCTCAACTAAGTTTCCTGAGGTTCATACTCTATATTGAAAATGTTGGATGCAAATTCACATTGCACTACATCCTGCCGTCTGTTTGTACGAGTATGCGTGTGCGAATGCATTTGCGTATGAATGGTATGTTTGTGTGTTTGTTTGCTTTCGCAATTTTCGCTTGAAGCATTTGCAGGTACTCGCTCAATGTGCGCTTCGGCACAACATTGTACGCGCTATGAACAGTACAAGCAGAAAGGACGAGCTCGCAAAGGAACCCAAGATGGATGCTTTGCGGTTCGGCTTACTTGATTGCGCAGATTCAATTCTATCCAACTCGAAATTGTACTGTTTTGTTTGGTTGACTATAGTGTAGCAGGGCAGGCACTATAGGGGTACAATTTAGGTGAAGGTTGGATGTTGTTTGTCTGTATCTGCATGCTACAGGGCCAGGGGAAACCAGCGGAACCAGCATTTGGCTGGTTGGGCAAAGACAAAACAGGTTCTGTTTTTAGGATCTGAACCTGGTTGTTGTTTTCCCAGGTTGGAAAGACAGAACCAGAGGTTGTTTACCAACCTACCACCTGCTATTTTGTCCAGCCGTCCAGCCAGGTTGGTTTTGTTGCTGGGAATTATTTGGAATCATACCTGGTTGTTCCGAGGTTGATTCCCAAGGTCCTTGCTAGCTAGAGCTATTTATTCCTTCTCTGTATGTACCTGAATATAGTAAAATTGATTCAAGCGAATTCCTTCCTTGCTGGAATTTCCTTTCTATGCGGTGCGACGACGGAATGCTACCCGAGTCAACGCTAGTACGCTAGCACTCGAACACTAGGCAAACGCTATCCGAGCCATAACTTCGTAATGGCAGAACTTTTCGTGAGGCAACTTGGTTCATTTTAAAGCTCTTGGAGCGAGCTTCGATATAGTAAGTTCTCAGCTTAATCCGATCAACGGTCTGCACGATACGTTGCGCGACGCTCAAGTCTCTCTTGATCCCTCTCTCTACAAACTCGGACCCGAGGATAGGGGCTGGTCTTGTACCAGGCACCCAAGGACCCTTGGAGGTGACCCCGAGGAGAGGTTTTAAGTTTGATAAAGTCTTAATAACTTGAGTTTATTAGGCCCTTACACCAACAGAAAAGACCTACATAGTACGGTAATTATGCAAAACAAGATCCATACTTAGTATAACAAGTTGCACAAAATATGATATTTATGCAAAACGCTTCGCAACGATAAGACAATTTCGTCGCCTCTTGTTTTGAAATTTTTTGGGAGGTGTATAGGAAGGATTGAGGACGGAGCTGTGAGGATGAGCACAACGGTTTTTGCATTGATGAACACGGTTTGGTGGTGAGGATCCATTGCTCTTAAGCTCATCTGGAGCTCTATACCAGCTGGATCATTGTGCATTACTATCATTCTGTTTACCTGTAATATAATCCCCTGGATAAAAGCACCTGTACACTCATATTTTACCGTATGGAAAAAATGTGGGATAGTGCACCCTAGGGTGTCCTGATAAATACCGGTACCTTCCTCAGTAAATCTTCATATCTTTTAAGGGGAAGGTTTATATCCATAAATGGTAAGGGTAAAATATCATGTCACTAAAGGACATGCATGGCCAGAGTTTCCATTGCTGAGAGCTGAATACGTATGTGTGCGTCAGTGGGTGGCAGCCTATCAATGTTGAACCTGCGCTGTAGCTACAACAGCTGGTGAAAGGAGGCATTACACTACCATTGGTTGGTCAAATTAATAGATGATTTCCTCTCCTCTCCTGCGTCACCATGCCATGATGATGTCTGTCGAACCCCCTGTCAAACTATATATGTGCTAGTTGTGTGTAGTCTATAGTGGGGTAGCCCATCTCGGGTATAACCCAATATTAGGATTAGTACTTGTACCCACAATTCATTCGATAGAACCATTCCTGCTTGCTATCTTGACATGGTTTCAGAGCAGTAGGTCCGTAGGACCGTTTTTTTTTCCGGGCCCACCATACTTAGCGACCAACTGCAGTTACTACATTACCCCACTACCCTGCGTCGCGCTGCCCCGCGCAAGCCCTGCCCTGCCCCGCGTTGCGCTGCTCTGCGCACGCCCTGCCTTGCCCCGCATCGCACTGCGCACGCCCTGCCCTGCCCTGCCCTGCCCTGCGCTAGCGCCCTGCCCTGCGCCAGCGCCCTGCCCTGCGCCGGCGCCCTGCCCTGCGCCAGCGCCCTGCCCTGCGCCGGCGCCCTGCCCTGCGTCGGCGCCCTGCCCTGCGCAATACGCGCAATCAAGTAAGCCGAACCGCAAAGCTTCCATCTTGGGTTCCTTTGCGAGCTCGTCCTTTCTGCTTGTACTGTTCATAGCGCGTACAATGTTGTGCCGAAGCGCACAATGCACGAGTACCTGCAAATGCTTCAAGCGAAAATTGCGAAAGCAAACAAACACGCGAACATTCCATTCATACCCAAATGCATTCGCACACGCATGCTCGTACAAACTGACGGCAGGATGTCGTGCAATGTGAATTTGCACCCAACACACTCCCCCTCAGCCTGCCGGCTGCATCCCCATCATTCCATAGTAGTTCATGCTCATTCCACTCATGCGCACACAACGCCAATAAGGCTCATCCGCAAGCCTCTTGGTAAGTCTACTGGCTGCTGGTGAGTCTTGATGTAGATCGGATTCACCGTCCCCCTCTTCACCTCCTTACGCAGCCAGTGCCACTTGATACGCATGTGCTTGTTCAGCCCATGAAGCACAGCGTTCCTGGCCATCCCAAGAGCTCCCTTGCTATCACAAAACAGCGGCGTAGCAATCTTTTGCTCCTGGCCAATCTCCTCTAATAGCCTCCTCAGCCAAATCACCTCCTTTACCCAATGGAACATCGCCATGTACTCTGACTCCACGGAAGAGAGTGCTGTCTCCGTCTGCTTCTTGGACCTCCAACTAACAGGTCCTCCCCCTACTACGCAGATGTATCCTCCCACAGATGAGGAATCCTCCTTCTCAGAGGCCCACGTAGCATCGGTAAAGCAAGTGAGAAAGAGCTTGCCTTCTCCAAGCCTCTCCCCCTTCTCTTTCAGCACCTCAACCCCTTTCTGCTTCACCTGTGCAGATGC
Source organism: Closterium sp. NIES-65 (assembly GCA_948144175.1). NCBI lineage: Eukaryota > Viridiplantae > Streptophyta > Zygnematophyceae > Desmidiales > Closteriaceae > Closterium > Closterium sp. NIES-65. Next base: position 3,544,684 of record CANXME010002170.1, on the reverse strand, counting down.
GAAGTATTGAACTCCAATGCTTGGGTGAGAGTTCAGATAATTTACCACACGCTCAGCTGCATTCACCTGCTCCTCTGATGGATTCTGCACCACCCTAGCCAGCTGCCCAACAGAGAAAGAGATGTCGGGCCTTGTATGAACTGCTGCATACAAGAGGCTGCCCACCAAGGACTGAAATTGCTGCTGCTCCTCGGCTTCAACCCCTTCATCCTCTGCAGCTTTCACAAGCTTGAATTCTGCTGACAGGGGAGTTGCAACCTTACGCCCATTCTCAATCCCGTACTTCTCCCCCAGTTCCTTGATGAACTTCTCCTGGTGCAGCTTCAACCACCTGTGATCCAGATCCCTCTGCACGTGCATCCCGAGGTAGTACTTTACCTCCCCAAGGTTCTTGCACTTGAAGTTCTCCGTCCGCTGCTGCTGCACCTTCTGGATCTCCTTCATGCTGCTGCTAAAGCGAAGAATGTCGTCCACATAGACCAGAAACAGCACCAGCTTCTCCCCCTCCCCCTTGAGAAAGAGGCTCTCATCACAGCTGCTGGTCCTGAATCCCATCTCCTCTAAAACAGCTGCCAACTTCTGGTACCAGCAGCGTGGCGCCTGCTTCAAGCCGTAGATGGACTTTTTCAGATTGCACACCCTGCCCGTACCATCCTCCTACCCAGGCGGCTGCATCATGTACACATCCTCCTCTAAAATCCTATTGAGGAATGCCATTGATATATCCATATGAATGATGAATTTCCCACTAACTGTTGCATCTGCCAACAAGATACGGAGGGTAGGGGGTTTGGCAGTGGGAGCAAAGATCTCATTGAAGTTCCGATTCTCCTACTGCATAAACCCCGTAGCAATCAGCTTACTGTTGTAGATGGTGACCTGTCCCTTGTCATCGGTCTTGATCCTTAGCACCCACTTGCACTGTACGGCTTTCTTCCCCTCGGGCAGCACCACCAGCTCCCATGTCTCATTCTCTAGCAGGCTCTGGTACTCAGCATGCCTGGAAATCAGCCACTTCTCCCTATCTGGTCCAGCTAATGCCTCCTCCATGCTAGCTGGTTCCTCTGGTGCAGGGGCAAGAAAACAGTAGGCTTCTTAGTAGCCATACGGGTACGTCCTGGCCTGGAGACGGGTGTCTCCCATCCCTTCATAATGACACCCTTCGGCTTCTTAGTTTTCCCCTGCTGCTTCTCTTCCCCCTCAGATCCAGCAGCTCCACTAGTGCTAGTCTCCACATCATTTTCTCTACCAGCAGGTGCCTTCTGTACCTTCTTTCCATCACCACCCTCTGCAGCTGCCTCTTCTCCCTCCTCCCACACACTAGGAGTCAGGTCCAGCTGCGTGGTGATCTGCTCCATTTGCTGGGACACCCTGGCCTCCGGCTGTTTCTCCCAGCTCCCATACATCATGCCCTCAACAAACTTCACATCCCTGCTGTCAAACAACACACCTTTAGAAGGCTCCCACAGCAGCCATCCCTTGCTCTCAGCAGCCAGCCCCAAATGCACACACCAGATTGCACTCGCCCCCAACTTACTGCGGTAGGTCTTCGGGACGTGGGCGACTGCCATGCAACCGAACACCCTCAGCATGTCCACCGGCGGCTTCCTCCCAAGCCACCTCTCCAACGGCACCCACGAGTCATCCCCAACCTTTGTGAGTACCCTGTTCCTAGTGACGGTAGCGTGCCGAACAGCATGGGGCCACATCAAGTTGCCCAACCCAGATTCTATGAGCAGCGCCCTAGCTGTCTCCAGAACTGTCTGGTTTGCCTGTTCTGCTACACCGTTAGACTGTGGGGTATAAGCCGTGGTCAGCTCCCTTTGGATGCCCTGCTTCTTGAGCCAGGCCGTCATCTCAGCTCAAAGGAACTCACCACCCCGATCTGTCCTAATCCGCTTCACCACACACTCCGCTTGCTTCTCCACGAATGGCAGCCAATCTTCCCGTATTGTAGAGGCGGCATGGTCATTTTTCTTCGGCGGATATGCCCACATAAGCCTGCTCCAATCATCCACTATGGTAAAAAAATACCGCTCCCCCTTGTGCCCCTGAACCGGCAGCGGCCCCACCAAATCCACGTGGACCAGCTCCAATGGCTTCTTGCTCCTGCCAGCCACGCTATGGAAGGGGAAACGGGTAAACTTTTGAGACCAAACAGATTTTACAATTCTCATCAGGTGGCTGTCCGTTCAGCTTCAGACCCTTAACGGCTCCATCTTTCTCCAGCTGCTTAAACAAGGGCATTGCCACATGCCCCATGCGTCGGTGTGCCGTTGCCCAATCCGTCTCCCCAGATCTGGCCGACACTTTCACACCAACCCCTCCAACGGCGTTGCACTCCCCCTGGGATGCAGACCCTTCTCCAGCCTGCCCCCCACCACGCCACGCCAAGGCCGGCAGCTGCCACATGTATCTGTACACGTCCGTACTCTCGTGCAGATCCCAAAGCACCCGATTGCAAATTCACATTGGACGACATCCTGCCGTCTGTTTGTACGAGTATGCGTGTGCGAATGCATTTGCGTGTGAATGGTATGTTCGTGTGTTTGTTTGCTTTCGCAATTTTCGCTTGAAGCATTTGGAGGTACTCGCACAATGTGCGCTTCGGCACAACATTCTACGCGTTAGGAACAGTACAAGCAGAAAGGACGAGCTCGCAAAGGAACCAAAGATGGAAGCTTTGCGGTTCGGCTTACTTGATTGCACAGATTCAGTTCTATCCAACTCGAAATTGTACTGTTTTGTTTGGCTGACTATAGTGTAGCAGGGCAGGCACTATAGGGGTACAATTTAGGAGTAGGTTAGATGTTGTTTGTCTGTATCTGCATTCCAGGGGAAACCAGCGGAACCAGCATTTGGCTGGTTGGGCAACGACAAAACAGGTTCTGTTTTTAGGACCTGAACCTGGTTGTTGTTTTCCTAGGTTGGAAAAACAGAACCAGAGGTTGTTTACCAACCTACCACCTGCTATTTTGTCCAGCCAGGTTGGTTCTGTTGCTTGGAATTATTTGGGATCATCCCTGGTTGTTCCTAGGTTGATTCCCAAGGTCCTTGCTAGTTAGAACTATTTATTCCTTCTCTGGTTGTACCTGAAGATAGTGAAATTGATTCAAGCGAATTCCTTCCTTGCTGGAATTTCCTTTCTACGCGGTGCGACGGCGGAATGCTACCCGAGTCAACGCTAGTACGCTAGCACTCCAACGCTAGGCAAATGCTGTCCGAGCCATGAATTCGTAATGGCAGAACTTTCCGCGAGGCAACTTGATTCATTTTAAAGCTCTTGGAGCGAGCTTCGATATAGTAAATTCTCAGCTTCATCCGATCAACGGTCTGCACGATACGCTGCGCGACGTTCAAGGTACTCTTGCTGTTTTGACTAAGTCCCTCTTGATCCCTCTCTCTACAAACTCGGACCCGAGGATAGGGGCTGGTCTTGTACCAGGCACCCAAGGACCCTTGGAGATGACCCCGAGGAGAGGTTTTAAGTTTGATAAAGTCTTAATAGCTTGAGTTTATTAGGCCCTTACACCAACAAGCTGGTATCAGAGCTGCGTTATAGTGATCCTCGTTATAGGTAGCTATGGCGAGCAACACCTCAGCGGTAGCTGGTGAATCGTCAGCCCAAGATCGTAGCGGCAGCCAAGATTCTGGTGTTTCTGCGCCAAGGGGAGCGCGAACAAGCCAGGGCTCGCTGATCAAGGAGGTGCTGAAAAACTTCACCGTCGAGAAGTTCAATTGTGAGGGCTATGATGATTGTGCCTGGAAAATGCAACTTTATTTCCGTCAGATCGGTTTGCTGAAACTAATGATTGGGGAGGAGCCTAGACCGAGTGACCCCGCCCTTCAGGAAGATTGGGACGAGCGCGCCTCGGCTGGCTACTACTTGATGTCGCAGAGTTTGGAGCTGAACCAGCCTTACCACGTCATGCACCTGCTGCCGGAGGTTGAGTGTGGTCCGAAGGCGTGGACGGTGTTGAAGGAGCTGAACGCCCCTACCTCCGTCGCTGCACGCCCCTACCTCCGTCGCTGCGACGCTCATGATGGAGAGGGAGCTGTCCGCGTTGCGCCTAAGCGAGGGAGAGCCGGTACAACCCATCCTGGACAAGATGCGTGATCTCTACGCGAAGCTGGCGATCGCGGGGATCACCTACCCGGAGCAGACCAAGTGCCTGAAGATGCTCTCGCTGCTGCCGGAATCGTGGCTTCAATTCACGAGCGGATTGAGCCTGCCGCAGAACCAGAGCTTGTGGACGCTCGAGTGGGTGCGGACTAAGATTCTGGAGGAGGACTTCCGTCGCCGCCAACTCAGGGGTGGAGACGACGGCAGCAGCGGCTACGGGATGCAAGGGAGCCGACGTGGCAAAGGACGTGGCTTCGGTGGTGCTGGACGCGGTGCAAAGAAGGACGACGACTCCAACGACCAACAAGGAGGTACCGGTTGGGGTCGTGGTGCGAAATCTGGACGTGGGGGCAAGTCGGGTGCTGGTGGCAAAATGAAAGGGAGTTGCTGGTATTGTGAGAAGGAAGGGCACCCCTGGTTTTTGTGCTATAAGAAACCCGATGGATGGACCCCCCAGAATCGTCACCAGGATGGCGGGGCGCGGAGGAACCAGAAAAACGGCGCCAACATGGTCGCTGATTCGTCCGACAACAACCCGAAGGGCAACGGCGGTGCGGAGAAGAAGAAGGAGCGCACCGCGGGCCAATTCTTCCATGTGGGAGACAAGTGGGAGCAAAGAGACGCATCTGCCAAGGTTGGAGCAGAGCTGCACCCCCTGGATTATTGGGTGTTGGACACGGGCGCTGCTTGGACGATGACGCCGCGCAAGGACCTGCTGGACCACGTACGAGCTGCACTGATCAACGAGGTGTGCTCCGCCTCTGGACACGCGCTGAAGGTGGCTGGTGCGGGACGAGCTGCGTTTAAGGGAGCGGATGGCAAGCCGGTGGTGCTGCACGACGTTATCCTCGTTCCTGAACTCAAGGCCAACCTCATCTCCCTCAGTAAGCTTGGCAAGTCTGGGGTGAGCACTAGTACGGATGGGGCACGCACTTACAAGGGGAAGCTGGGCAATCGGGTGCTTTGGGATCTGCACGAGAATACGGACGTGTACAGATCTATGTGGCAGCTGCCGGCCCTGGTGTGGCATGGTGGGGGGCAGGCTGGAGAGGGGTCTGCATCCCAGGGGGAGTGCAACGCCGTTGGAGGGGTTGGTGTGAAAGTATCGGCCAGATCTGGGGAGACAGATTAGGCAACGGCACACCGACGCTTGGGGCATGTGGCAATGCCCTTGTTGAAGCAGTTGGAGAAAGATGGAGCCGTTAAGGGTCTGAAGCTGAACGGACAGCCACCCGATGAGAATTGTGAAATCTGTTTGCTCTCAAAGTTTACCCGTTTCCCCTTCCATAGTGTGGCTGGCAGGAGCAAAAAGCCGTTGGAGCTCGTCCACATGGACTTGGTGGGGCCGCTGCCGGTGCAAGGGCACAAGGGGGAACGGTACTTCCTAACCATAGTGGATGACTGGAGCAGGCTAATGTGGGTGTATCCACTGAAGCAGAAAGATCATGCCGCCTCCACAATTCCGGACGATTGGCTGCCGTTTGTGGAGAAGCAAGCGGAGTGTGTTTTGAAGCGGATTAGGACAGATCGGGGTGGTGAGTTCCTTGGAGCTGAGATGACGGCCTGGCTCAAGAAGCAGGGCATCCAGAGGGAGCTGACCTGCTTCTTGAGCCAGCCCGTCATCTCAGCTCCAAGGAACTCACCACCCCGATCTGGCCAAATGGTGCGAAAGGAGAGTTTGTCCGCGGACGTATCGCGGACAAGGGCATGAGCATCTCAGACCCGGAAACGCGACGCATCGCCAACCTCCCCCGTCCAGCACAGTGTGGGCGAGGTTTCCGGCAAGGAGGCACGGGGCCAGAGGTGGAGCTGCTGCGCGGTGTACCGGTCCGCAAATGGCCACAGAAAGTGGGGAACCGCCGCATGGATCAAGGAGGTACGAGCGACCTTCATGACTAAGCCAATGCGGCGCTCAGCAACCTCATTTTGCTGCGGTGAGCCCGAAAGCGTGAACGACTGCTTGATGCCCTCCCCCTGACAGAAGGCCCGCAAGAGGTCGGAGGTGAACTCACCACCTCTATTTGACTGCACACGCAAGACAGGCAGGTCCTGGTGGAACCTGCGGCGGAGCCGGAGAAGAACTGCTCGGATCCAAAGGATCACGACAGCAGGGACCTCACCCTTGGTACGCAAGGGGAAGTCCGTGGTGTAACGCGAGTAGTCGTCGACAACTAGCAGAAAGTACCGCTCACCGCCCTGACCACGAACGCGGCCTGGGCCCCACACGTCCAGGTGGAGGGTCTGCAGAGGAGCCTCTGTCGGGGGAAACGAGGAGCAGTGAGGAGCGGCGCACTGCTGCTCCTCTACGCAACGAAGACAGGGCGGCGCAGGCAAGGCAGGGAGGGGAGGGAGAGACCTGGGAAGACCAGACACAAGGAGGCGACGGTGCATGCCACGGAGATGTGGCAAGGAGGGGTTACCCAGGCGGTGGTGCCAAAAAAGAGTCTGGTGTGACAGGGAGCGATACGAACAATGGGAGGCTACCTGACCTGACGCAGACACCTGGCCAGTAGCAGCTACCTGAGGGGACGCAGTAGTCAGTGTGTAAAGACTTGACCCTGGCCGACGGTTGAACGTGGCCAGGTGACGGCCAGTCCTGGAGCACGTACAAATCGCGACACGCTCTCCTCTAGGGGTAAAGGTATCAACCCATGCATCCAGGAGGACTGCGTTGCTCACCAGGTTCATAGAGAACAAGGGGATGTGAAGACCTGACAGTGAGCCAGATGGAACCGCCAGGCACGGAAGCATAGTGGAGGACCGTGCAAGAACTGGGTCCCCTGAAGGGTCTGCCAGAGACACTGCAACAGGTGCAGGGAGTGGCGTGAGTGCGGTACTGTCGCGAAAGAAGCAGCGGGAAGCACCTGAGTCAAGCGTGAAGGTGTGCAAGGCCTCAGCAGGCGCAGTACCTGAGGACGCAGACTCGCTAGCACCTAAGGCAGCAGCCTCACTAGCACCTAGAGCAGCAACCTCTAAACCGGGGTCGTACTGTACACACAGGTAATAGACACTCTCAGCACCACCAGGCAAAGCATACATGGCAGTAAGGATGGCGTCATAGTCCAAAGCAAAGACATCAACGCCCGACCTAAACAGCTCAAGCGAGAGGGGGATCTCAGCATCGTTGCCAAACTCTACATGCCAGGCATCACTCGAATAGGCAAAGCAGCGGGACTGTGCGTGACCATGTGTCCCACAGGTCGGACCAGATCGACGACTTGTACGAATGATGTACGAGCAGCGACCAGGACTCGGAGACAGGGACGGCTACTACGGCTGTCACCACTCCCAGTGCTGCCGCCACCGCCGTCACCACTCCCACCGCTACTACAGAGTGAAGTCATGGCGGGCAAGCTAGGAGGAGCGCGTCGTCTAGGGCAGTACGGAGTGAAGGCAGTAGCACGAGGAGTAATAGCAGCATTTAGAGTAACAGAGCGGCTAGGTGAAGCTAGGCTGCAGCACCTCCAACACTCCTAGCAGCACCTCCACCAACAGCAGCAATCGCACAAGCAGCAGGGCGGATCGGGTCGGGTAGGGCGGCTCGGCTCGACCTAGGCGGCACGGGTAGCAGAGCGCGCGCTGTGCAGGGCAGCAGGGCGCGACGCGCAAGGCAGCATGGCGCGACGCGCGGGCTGCAGGAGAGCGCGATGCGCGGGGTAGCAGCGCGCGACTCGCGGGCTGCCGCAGGGCGCAACGCGCGGGGCAGTAGGGCGCGACGCGTGCGGCAGCAGGGCGCGACGCGCGGGCTGCAGCAGAGCGCGACGCGCAGGGCAGCAGCGCGCGACTTGCGGGCTGCTATAGGGCGCAACGTGCGGGGCAGCAACGCGCAACGCGCGGGCTGCCGTATGTTGGGTGCAAATTCACATCGCACGACATCCGGCCGTCTGTTTATACGAGTATGCGTGTGCGAATGCATTTGGGTATGAATGGAATGCTCGTGTATTTGTTTGCTTTCGCAATTTTTGCTTGAAGCATTTGCAGGTACTCGCGCATTGTGCACTTCGGCACAACATTGTACACGCTATGAACAATACAAACAGAAAGGACAAGCTCGCAAAGGAACCCAACATGGAAGCTTTGCGGTTCGGTTGAACTGATTGTGCAGATTCAGTTCTCTCCAACTCGAAATTGTACTGTTTTGTTTGTTGACTATAGTATAGCAAGGAAGACACTATAGGGGTACAATTTAGGTGAAGGTTGGATGTCGGTTGTCTGTATCTGCATGCTACAGGGCCAGGGGAAACCAGCGGAACCAGCATTTGGCTGGTAGGGCAAAGACAAAACAGGTTCTGTTTTTAGGACCTGAACCTGGTTGTTGTTTTCCCAGGTTGGAAAAACAGAACCAGAGGTTGTTTACCAACCTACCACCTGCTGTTTCGTCCAGCCAGGTTGGTTCTGTTCCTTGGAATTATTTGGGATCATCCTTGGTTATTCTCAGGTTTATTCCAAAGGTCCTTGCTAGCTAGAACTATTTATTCATACTCTGTTTGTACCTGGATATAGTCAATTTGATTCAAGCGAATTCCTCCCTTCCTGGGGTTCGTTTCTACGCGATGCGACGGCGAAATGCTACCCGAGTCAACGCTAGTACGCTAGCACTCCAATGCTAGGCAAACGCTGTCCGAGCCATAACTTCGTAATGGCAGAACTTTTCGCGAGGCAACTTGGTTCATTTTAAAGCTCTTGGAGCGAGCTTCGATATAGGAAATTCTCAGCTTAATCCGATCGACGGTCTGCACGATACGCTACGCGACGTTCAATGTACTCTTGCTGTTTTGACGAAGTCCCTCTTGATCCCTCTCTCTACAAACTCGGACCCGAGGATAGGGGCTGGTCTTGTACCAGGCACCCAAGGACCCTTGGAGGTGACCCCGATGAGAGGTTCTAAGTTTGATAAAGTCTTAATAGCTTGGGTTTATTAGGCCCTTACACCAACAAGCTGGTATCAGAGCTGCGTTATAGTGATCCTCGATATAGGTAGCTATGGCGGGCAACACCTCGACGTGAGCTGGTGAATCTTCAGCCGAAGATCGTAGCGGCAGCCATGATTCTGGTGTTTCAGCGCCAAGGGGAGCGCGAACAAACCAGGGCTCGCTGGTCAAGGAGGTGCTGAAGAATTTCACCGTCGAGAAGTTCAATGGTGAGGGCTATGATGATTGGGCCTGGAAAATGCAACTGTATTTCCGTCAGATTGGATTGCTGAAACTAATGATTGGGGAGGAGCCTAGACCGAGTGACCCCGCGCTGCCGGAAGATTGGGACGAGCGTTCCTCGACTGGCTACTATTTGATATCGCAGAGTTTGGAGCTGAACCAGCGTCACCACGTCATGCACCTGCTGCCGGAGGTTGAGTGCGGTCCGAAGGCGTGGACCGTGTTGAAGGAGCTGCACGCCCCGACCTCCGTTGTTGCAACATTAATGCTGGAGAAGGAGCCGTCCGCGTTGCGCCTGAGCGAGGGAGAGCCGGTGCAACCTGTCCTGGACAAATTGCGCGACCTCTACGCGAAGTTGGTGATCGCGGGAATCATCTACCCAGAGTAGACCAAGTGCCTGAAGATGCTCTTGCTGCTGCCGGAATCGTGGCTTCAATTCACGAGCGGATTGAGCCTGCCGCAGAACCAGAGCTCGTGGACACTCGAGTGGGTGCGGACAAAGATTCTTTAGGAGGACTTCCGTCGCCGTCAACTGAGGAGTGGAGACGACGGCAGCAGCGGCTACGGACTGCAAGGGAGCCGACGTGGCAGGGGACGTGGCTTCGGTGGTGCTAGACGCGGTGCAAAGAAGGACGACGACTCCAACGACCAACAAGGAGGTACCGGTTGAGGTCGCGGGGCGAAAAGTGGACGTGGGGGCAAGTCGGGTGCTGGTGGCAAAATGAAAGGGAGCTGCTGGTATTGTGAGAAGGAGGGGCACTCCTGGTTTTTGTGCTATAAGAAACCCGATGGATGGACCCCCCAGGATCGTCACCAGGATGGCGGCGCGCGGAGGAACCAGAAAAACGGCGCAAGCATTGTTGCCGATTCGTCCGACAACCACCCGAAGAGCAACGGCGGTGCGGAAAAGAAGAAGGAGCGCACCGCGGGCCCCAGTAGGCCAGTAGGCCAACAGGCCAATAGGCCAATAGGCCAATAGGCCAATAGGCGAATAGGCGAATAGGCGAATAGGCGAATAGGTGATAAGGCGAAGGCCAATAGGCCAATAGGCCAATGGGCCAATAGGCGAATAGGCCAATAGGTCAATAGGCCAATAGGCCAGTAGGCGAGTAGGCCCATAGGCCAATAGGCCAGTAGGCCAATAGAACAATAGGCCAATAGGCCAATAGGCGAATAGGCGAATAGGCGAATTGGCCAGTAGGCCATTAGGCCAGTAGGCCAGTAGGCCAGTAGGCCAATAGGCCAGTACGCAAGTAGGCCAATAGGCCAATAGGCCAATATGCGAATAGGCGAATAGGCAAATGGGCGAATAGGTGATTAGGCGAAGGTTAATAGGCCTTCCATCTTGGGTTCCTTTGCGAGCTCGTCCTTTTATGCTTGCACTGTTCATAGCGCGTACAATGTTGTGCCGAAGCGCACATTGTGCGAGTAGCTGCAAATGCTTCAAGCGAAAATTGCGAAAGCAGGCAAACACACGAACAGACCATTCACACGCAAATGCATTCGCACACGCATACTCGTATAAACAGACGGCAGGACGTCGTGCAATGTAAATTTGCACCCAACATCAGGGCGGCAGGGCAGGGCCGCGACGGCGGGGCTTCAGCGGCGACGACGGCGGCGGTCGCACCGGCGGCTGCAGGCTTGACGGCGGTAGCAGGGCCACGACGGCGGTAGCAGGGCCGCAACGGCAGCAGCAGGTGCTACGGCTGCTGCAGGCCACGGGGCCTCGATGACTGCTGCAGGGTAAGGGGCCGCGATGTGGGGCGGCAGGGCAGGGGCCGCGACGGCGGCTGCAGGTCAGGGGCCGCGACGAAGGGCAGGGTATGTAGGGCCGCGACGACGGGGCGGGCAGGCCGCTAAGGGCGGTGTTGGCAGGGCGGGCCGCTATGGGCGGCGACTGCAGGGCGGGCCGTTAAGGGCGGCGAGATCGGGCCTCGATGGGCCGTAGGGGAAGGGCGCGACACGCCGCAAAGGGCATGGCCATTAAGGGCGGCACTAGGGCGAGGCAGGTGCGACACGCGCTTCGGGCAGGGCAGTAAAAAAAAACTTTAACACGGTGGGACCTAAAAAAAAAGTTCCCACTAGGGAACCTGCTCTGAAACCATATCACAAGGTATGAAACGAGAATGACTAGAAACAAGGCAGTACAAGGTGTGTATAGGCAAAACCTAACAATACTGTACCCCATTAGGAGTTCCCCACTAAAGCCTACAATATAGGTCTGACATTCTTGACATGCCCCCATAGCTGCGAGCAGCAATAACAGTGTGAAGTTTACGTCCCCTGAAGGGATACACCAAACAGAGTGTCCAGCGGAAGAAGGAGAGGGCAAGCGAGGAGGAGGAGATGAGAGAGGGATGAGGAGAGGAGGTGGGGGGAAGCCATGCGGCGAATCCCTCTTACAAACCCTCAATTACAAAGTGGGAGGTGAGAGAGGGATGAGGAAAGGTGGGGGGAGCCATGCGGCGAACCCTTCTTAGGAACCCCCAATTACAAAGCGGGGGGTGAGAGAGGGATGGGGAGAGGAGGTAGGGGGGAGCCACGCGGCAAACTCCACTTTCGAACTCCCCATACCACACCCTTTTTTAGCCATCCCCCTAAACCTTGTTGGAATGAGAAAAGCCCTTAGAATCGTTTCAAGACTAAGGCTCAGAATGATGTATTCGCGGAAGCGTTTAATGAAGGCCGATTGAACCACCTTGTACTGGTGTGTGAGAACAAGATAAGTTGATTATAGCAAAGAGATACAGGGCTTTATATGATTACAAGGAATATGAAAGGTTTAACTATCTGCGGTTGTAACTGCTGTTGCGGTTCGATACAGCGACGACTCGGATAAATGATCAAGAGCGAGTCAGTTATTTGTCCTTGCTGTTGCGCTGCCTTTGTCAAGTCAAAGGTTTGGTGACTTTTGACATTTGCTTCAACTTCCTGCTATTATCGCCTTGTCAGCCATTTCGCTGTAGCTTGGTTGACTCGGTGTTGCTTCGCTATGAGTCTGCTTTGTTCTTGTTATAGCGCTCGACATATCAGAAGCGCGAACTATATGTTTCCAACACTCCCCTTTGCTTCTGGATTGTTGTCGCCTTCGTTGCTAGTGACTTGGCTCTGTCCAGTCAGCAGCATGCAGTACTCGAACTTCTGCTTTCCAAGTTTCTTGGTCAAGTAATTTGCTGCCATCTTGGATGTGGGGCAGTAGGATAGCCCGAGTCTCCCCTTCTCGATCTCTTCCTTCACGATGAAATAGCGCAGGGCGGTGTGCTTCGTTCGGTTTGCGAACCCGCTCTTGTTCGCTATGCGAATTGCTGATTGGTTGTCGCAGAAGAGAGAGAAGCTTTGCTTCTTCCAGCAGTTCGCGAAGATACAATCCTTCCTAGGTGGCGGAGCAGAGTGCAATGTATTATGCTTCAATTGAAGAGAGAGCAATTAGGTCTTGCTTGCTCGACTGCCACGAGATAGAACCGACGGGCTCAAGTCGGTAGATGTAGCCGGTGTGCGATCATCTGTTCTTGGAGTCGCCTGCGTGGTCAGCATCCACATAGCCGATTAGTTTTGGAGCCATGGTTCTGGTTTTGTGGTAGGTTAAGCCGATTGTTGGTGTGCTGACGAGGTAATGTAGTGCGCGATCGAGTTCCACCATGTGCTCTGCTTCGGGCCGCTTGACGTAGGTAGCGAGATGGCTTAATGAGTACGATAAGTCTGGTTGACAGGTGACGGCTGCGAAGAGCAAACATCCTAGCTTTCGCTGGTGCGTAGACCGGCAGGTCCAAGCGGAGTAGATTCTTCTTTGTGATTTCCCGCGGTGTAGCGATATGGTGTGGAAATGGCGGCTGGTATTAATTCGAAGCGTTTTGCGATGGTGTCGGCGTATTTTGCGGAGCTGAGGTAGATCGCGTTCTCTCCATCGAATATGTTGAGTCCCAGGTATTGGGTTACGGTGGAGGAAACCGTGAGTGAGAAAGCCTGTTGCAACTCCCCTTCAATCCAGGTGGTGATGCCATCGGTGGAGCCTATGTAGAGTAGAATTCGTCTACGTACACGATCAGCAGGATGTACCCTGCATCCTTTGTGAGTCTGTATATTCCGTGGTCGTCTGGAAGTTGCAAAAAGCCGATGCGGATTAATCGGGTATGCAAGTACTGCTGCCATAGTCATGGGGCTTGCTTGATGCAGTACACTTACTCTAGTAGCTGTCACACTTGATTAGGGTCTGTGACGGATCCGTACAGCTGTTCAGTAAAGATTTCTGCATCGACGGAAGCGTAGAGGAATGCGGTGGCCACGTCGATTTGGCGGAGCTTTTTCGGTTTCATGGCGGTTATCACAAGAAGAATTCGTAGCGAGGTATGTCGTCTGACCGGCGCGAAGGTTTCAGTGAAGTCCCATCCGTGCTCTTGGTCAAAACCGCGCACAGCCCATCGTGCTTTGGACTTGGTCTCGTCCGTGCTCTTGTCGTGTTTCTGTCTTCCAGCGCCTTCAACTCCCTGTCCATGGCTTTGCGCCATTTTTCCCTGTGCTCCCCCCCTATAGGCTGCTGCACCTTAGTAGGCTCTCATGGCGGAGATGCTCCAAGGATGCCACGTAGCAGCTTGTGCATGGTGTTCTGGAGGGTCTTGTTCATCCTTTCTGTGACACCTTGCTGTTGATGGGCGTAGAGAAGACAGATGAGTCGCTTGATTACTCTCTCTGCCAGGTATTGCTTGAACCTTCGTGACTGGTATTCTCCTCCCCCATCTGACTAAAAACGTATTAGCTTTACTCCAGAACCCCTCTCCACCACTGGGAGCCATGCGATGAAGGCTTCGAAGTTCATGTCGCAGCTTGGTAGGTTGAGGTGCCAGACGTATCTGGCCGCATTGTCGATGAATGTAATCACATAGTTTTAGGCTCCTTGTCTGCTTTCGTGAATGTAGAGTATGTCGCTGTAAACATTCTCCTGTGGTGCGTATGCTAGCGCGCTTGGGTTGCGGTGAGAGATGAACGGTTGATGGGGTATGTCGGCTTCGGGGCAAGTAAAGCAGGTTCCACGGACTCGTTAAAGTTCTCTGCCGTCTGGTAAGAGTAGCGAGTCCTTGTCGAGAACTCCTGCTCTTATTATGTTGTTCAGTGTCATGTTGCTGGGATGTTCGAACCTTTGATGCCAAAGTGATTCGTCGGCGTGATGACCAGGTGAACGTCTGTACAGGTTGGAGTTGGAGTAAAAGCCAGCAATGACGTTGGTGCTTCTGTGGACGTCGCGTGGAGCGGGAGTCAACTGTTGAGAGGGAGTGGGTGTGGTATAAGTGATGAAAGGTCGGCGAATGGTGTTGGTGCTGTTGTCTCTGTCAAACTGTTATAATGTTTAGGTTGTGTAGGCTGTAATGGGGTAGCCCATAAGGGGTACAACCCAATTAGGGTTATTATTTGCATCCACTTTTTTCCTACTTCATTCATTCCCATTCATTATTCTGACATGGTTTCACAGCAGGTCCTGTTCCAGGACCGTTTATTTAGGGCCCACCGTATAGTTCTCTGCCCATGGCGCGTGACCCTGCCCGTAGCACAACGTACCTTGAACAAGAGTACCTTGAACGTCGCGCAGCGTATCGTGCAGACCGTCGATCGGATTAAGCTGAGAGTTTCATATATCGAAGCTCGCTCCAAGAGCTTTAAAATGAACCAAATTGCCTCGCAAAAACTTCTGCCATGACAAAGTTATGGCTCGGACAGCGTTTGCCTAGCGTTGGAGTGCTAGCGTACTAGCGTTGATTCGGGCAGCATTCCGCCGTCGCACCGCGTAGAAACGAACTTCCAGAAAGGGAGAAATTTGCTTGAATCAAATTGACCATATTCAGGTACAAACAGAGAAGAAATAAATAGTTATAGCTAGCAAGGACCTTGGGAATAAACCTGGGAACAACCAGGGATGATCCCAAATAATTCCAAGCAACAGAACCAACCTGGCTGGACAAAACAGCAGGTGGTAGGTTGGTAAACAACCTCTGGTTCTGTTTTTCCAACCTGGGAAAACAACAACCAGGTTCAGGTCCTAAAAACAGAACCTGTTTTGTCTTTGCCCAACCAGCCAAATGCTGGTTCCGCTGATTTCTCCTGGCCCTGTAGCATGCAGATACAGACAAACAACATCCAACCTTCACCTAAATTGTACCCCTATAGTGCCTGCCCTGCTACACTATAGTCAACCAAACAAAACAGTACAAGTTCAAGTTGGATAGAACTGAATCTGCGCAATCAAGTAAGCCGAACCGCAAAGCTTCCATCTTGGGTTCCTTTGCGAGTTGGTCCTTTCTGATTCTACTGTTCATAGCGCGTACAATATTGTGCCGAAGCGCACAATACGCGAGTACCTGCAAATGCTTCAAGCGAAAATTGCGAAAGCAAACAAACCCACAAACATTCCATTCATATGCAAATGCATTCGTATGCGGATACTCATAAAAACAAATGGCAGGATGTCGTGCAATGTGAATTTGCACCCAACAAATTGCACGACATCCTGCCATCTGTTTGTACGAGTATGCGTATGCGAATGCAGTTGGGTGTGAATGGAATGCTCCTGTGTTTGTTTTCCTTCGCAATTTTCGCTTGATGCATTTGCAGGTACTCGCGAAATGTGCGCTTCGGCACAACATTGCATGAGTTATGAAAAGTGCAAGCAGAAACGAGGAGCTCACAAAGGAACCCAAGATGGAAGCTTTGCAGTTCGGATAGATTGAATGCGGGGATTCGGTTCTATCCATCTCGAAATTGTACAGTCTTGTTTGGTTAACTATAATGTACAATTTAGGTGAAGGTTGTCTGTAGCTGCATGCTACAGGGCCAGAGTAAACCAGCGGAACCAGCATTTGGTTGGTTGGGCAAAGAGACACATCAGGTTCTGTTTTTTGAACCTGAACCTTGTTGTTGTTTTCCCAGGTTGGAAAAACATAACTAGAGGTTGTTTACCAACCTACCACCTGCTGTTTTGTCCAGCCAGGTTGGTTCTGTTGCTTGGAATTATATGGGATCATCCCTAGTTGTTCCCAGGTTGATTCCCAAGGTGCTTGCTAGCTAGAGCTATTTATTCCTTCTCGGTTTGTACCTGAAAATAGAGAATTTGATTCAAGCGAATTCCTTCATTGCTGGAATTTTGTTTCTACGTGGTGCGCCGGCGGAATGCTACTCGAGTGAACACTAGTATGCTAGTGCCCCAGTGCGAGGCAAACACTTTACGAGCAATAACTCCGTAATGGCAGAATTTTTTGCGAGATAACCTGGCTCATTCTAAAGATCTTGGAGCGAGCTTCGATATAGGAAATTCTCAGCTTAATCCGATCGACGGTCTGCACGATACGCTGCACGAAGTTTAAGATACTCTTGTTATTTCGGCTCAGTCATTCTTGACTCCTCTCTCTATAAACTCGGACCCGAGGATAGGGGCTGGTCTTGTACCAGGCAACCAAAAACCTTTGGAGGTGAGGAGAGGTTTTAAGTTTGATTAAGTATAGCTTGATTTTATTAGGCCCTTAGACCAACAATTCTCTCGGTGGCCAACTTCGCATAGAGGTCGTGCATCTTGTCCACGACTGGTTGCACCGGCTCTCCCTCGCTCGGGCGCAGCCCCGACAGCTCCCTCTCCAGCATCAACGCTGCAACAACGGAGGTCGGGGCGTGCAGCTCCTTCAACACGGTCCACGCCTTCGGTCCGCACTCAACCTCCGGCAGCAGGTACATGCCGTGGTGATCTGGTTCAGCTCCAAACTCTGCGATATCAAACTGTAGCCAGCGGAGGCGCGCTCGTCCCAATCTTCCTGCAGCGCGGGGTTAGTCGATCTAGGCTCCTCCCCAATAACTAGTTTCAGTAAACCGATCTAACGGAAATAAAGTTACATTTTCCAGGCCTAATTATCATAGCCCTCACCATTGAACTTCTCGACGGTGAAGTTCTTCAGCACCTCTTTGATCAGCGAGCCCTGGTTTGTTCGCGCTCCTCTTGGTGCCGAAACATCAGAATCTTGGCTGCCGCCAAGATCTCGGCCTGAAGATTCACCAGCTTCCGCCGAGGAATTGCTCGCCATAGCTACCTATAATAAGGATCGCTATAACGCACCTCTGATACCATCTTGTCGGTGTACGGGCCTAATAAACTCAGGCTGTTATGACTTAAACAAGCTTAAAACCTCTCCTCGGGGTCACCTCCAAGGGTCCCTGGGTGCCTGGTACGTGACCAGCCCCTATCGTCGGATCCATGTTTGTTTAGAGAGGAATCAAGAGTGACTTAGCCAAAATAACGAGAGCATCTTGAATCTCGCGTAGTGTGTCGTGCAGACCGTCATTTAGATAAAACTGAGAATTCGCTTTATGTATGCTTGCTCCAAGAACTTCAAAATAAGCCTAGTTGCTTCGCGAAAAGTTATGCCATACGAAGTTATGGCTGGTACAGCGTTTGCCTAGCGATGGAGTGCTAGCGTACCACCATTTCGGCATGGAACTGTGTAGAAACGAAATTTCAGCTAGGAAGAGATTAGTTTGAATTAATATATCCAGGTACAAACAGAGAAGGAATATATAGTGCTAGCTAGCAAGGACCTTGGGAATCAAACCGAGAACAACCAGGGATGATCCCAAATGATTCTAAGCAACAGAACCAACTGAGCTGGATAAAATAGCAGGTGGCAGGTTGGTAAACAACCTGTGGTTCCGCTTTTCCAACTTGGGAAAACAACAACCAGGTTCAGGTCCTAAAAACAGAACCTGTTCGGTCCTTGCCAAACCAGCCAAATTCTGGTTCCGCTTGTTTCCCCTGGCCCTGTAGCATGCAGATACAGGCGCACAACATCCAACCTTCATCTAAATTGTACCCCTATAGTGCCTGCCCTACTACACTATGTCAGAACATCATAGGTTATGCCATTGTGTAGGCTATAGTGTGGTAGCCCATAAGGGGTACAACCCAATTAGGGTTAGTACTTGTACCCAAATCTTTCATAGTTCATTCATTCTCGTTCATTTTCACATGGTTTCAGAGCACATATGCTCCTGGCCTGTGGGCCCTACTACTGCTTCCGCTACTACTGATCTGTCGCACGCCCCGTGGCGTGCGACCTATTTTTCATCTCGCCGCGCGCCAACGGCGCACCCCCCGAGGCGCGCGGCCCCGTTCCTTCCAGGCGCGCCAATCCTCGTTACCCCGTCGCGGCGCCCTGTGGAGCCGCGCGCGACCCCTCGCTGCCCCGTCGCGGCCCCATCTCGTCGCGCCGACCTAGCGGCCGCGTCGCGCCGACCTAGCGGCCGCGTCGCGCCGCCCTCGCGGCCCCGATCCGCCGCCCTAGCGGCCCCTGCGCCGCCCATCCCGGCCCCGGCTCCACCCTTCCCGGCCCCGGCGCCACCTCGGCTGGCCCCGTCGCCTACCCCGGCGACCCCGACGCCGCCCTTCCCGACCCGGCTTCGCCTCTGCTGGCCCCGTCGCCTACCCCGGCGACTTCGACGCCGCCCTTCCCGACCCGGCCCCGCCTCTGCTGGCCCCGTCGCCTACCCCTGCGGCCCCGGCGCTGCCCTTCCCGGCCCCGGCGCCACCTCTGCTGGCCCCAACGCCGCCCTTCCCGGCCCCGGCACCGCCTCTACTGGCCCCGTCGCCTACCTCTGCGGCCCCGGTGCCGCCCTTCCTGGCCCCGGCGCCGCCTCTGCTGGCCCCGTCGTCTACCTCTGCGGCCCCGGCGCCGCCCTTCCCGGCCCCGGCGCCGCCTCTGCTGGCCCCGTCGCCTACCCTGCGGCCCCAGCGCCGCCTCTGCTGGCCCCGTCGCCGCTCCATCCGGCCCCGCCGCCGTCCCCAAGCAGCCCCGACGTCACCACCGAGCCGCCGGCGCCGCCGAGCTGCTGCCGAGCCGCCCGAGCCACCCGAGCCGCCTGAGCCGCAGCGCCACCTGAGCCGCCCGAGCCGCCGGGTCGCCGAGCCGCCGAGCTGCAGTTGCTGCCGAGCCGCCATACCGCCGAGCCGCCCGAGCCGCCAAGTCGCCGAGCCGCAGTTGCCGCCGAGCCGCCCGAGTCGCCCGAGCCGCCGAGCCGCAGTTGCTGCCGAGCCGCCGTGCCGCCGAGCCGCCCGAGCCGCCCGCACCGCTGAGTCGACGAGCCTGCTCTTCCCACCACTGGTGAGCCCCTGCCCTGCTAGCGCGCTGCCCGCCGCCTGCTTGCCTGCCTGCCTGCCTTTCGGCCTGCCTGGCTACCTGCCTTACTGCTGCTACTCCTGCTCCTGCTTCTACTGGCGGAGCCAGATGCAGCCCCAGCGACATCCGCGTGAGTCCCTCACGCCCCAGCAGCTGCGTGGGTGGTACGCTGGTTGGGGTTGTAGGGGTGGCGGCGCTGCTTCTGCTACCACTACTGCTGCTACTAGTACTGGCGGCGGCCAGATGCAGCTCCAGCAACTCCCACGCGCGTCTCTCACGCCCCAGCAGCTTCGTGAGTGGTAGGCTCAGAGTAGAGGGTCTCTCAGTTCTGTTCGCTGCTCTTACGTGATTCGCACTGATGCTCGGACTGGTCAGCCTTGTGGGACACCTAGTCACACACAGTCCCGCTGCTTCGCCCGTCTGAGCGACGCTTGGCGTACCGAGTTTGGCGACGAGGCTGAGCTCCCCGACTGGGTGGAGTTGCTTAGGCAGAGGGTAGATATATTTGCTCTTGACTATGATGCTATTCTCACTGCCATGTATTCATTGCCTACTAGTGCTGACCGTGCTGGTCACCTGTATGTACCGCCTGACCCGGGTATAGAGCCTGCTGCTCTAGCTGCTGGTGAGGCTGCTGCTCTGGGTGCTAGTGAGTCTCCTGCTCCAGGTACAGGTGCGGCTGCTGCTCTAGGTGCTAGTAAGTCTGCTTCCTCGAGTGCGGGTGAGTCTGCTCTCTCAGGTACCGCGTCGGCTCCGGGCTCTCACACCTTCACTCTTGACTCGGGGGCTTCCCGCTCCTTCTTTCGAGACCGCACCACACTCACGCCGCTTGGTCGGCCAGTTGCAGTCTCTCTGGCAGACCCCTCTGGGGGTCCTCTCCTTGCTCACTTCTCTACTGTCCTCCCGTGTCCGGCGGCCCCCTCTGGCACCCTGTCTGGTCTTTACCTCCCCTTTGTTCTCTACGAACTTGGTGAGTGGTGCTGACCTACAGGATGCGGGGGTTCACCAGTTCACTCCTGCGAGTCAGCGCGTGACCCACTGCACGGACGCTCGGACACGCCGACACCTGGCCACGTTTATACGTCGGCCGGGGTCGAGCCTGTACACACTGACCACTGCGTCTCCTCCAGTCACTGCGTCTGGTCAGGTAGCTGCGTCGGGTCAGGTGTTTGCTGCAGCGTCCAGGTCTGGTCCTGAGTCTGCCCCCTGCTCGTATCGTCTCCTGTCTCACGAGACTCTCCTCTGGCACCACCGCCTTGGTCAACCCTTCCTGCTTCGTCTCCGAAGCATGGCCTCCCGTGTCCTTGTCTCTGGTCTTCCCCGGTCCCTCCCTCCCCTTCCTCCGGGGCCTGGCCCTACCTGCATCCCCTGTGTCGAGGGGCGGCAGCGGGCTGCCCCTCACTCCTCTCAGTTTCCTCCGACAGAGGCCCCGCTGCAGATGCTTCACATGGACGTGTAGGGCCCGGCCCACGTCCGTGGACAGGGTCACAAGCGCTACTTCCTGCTGGTGGTTGACGACTACGTGCGTTACACCACAGTCTTCCCCTTGCGCAGCAAGGGTGATGTCACTGAGGTGTTGATCGACTGGATCCGCCCAGCTCGTCTCCAGCTCAGGCAGATCTTCGGCTCGGACTTTCCTGTTCTGCGTCTGCACTCGGACAGAGGCGGAGAGTTCTCCTCTGGCCTTCTACGAGCCTACTGTCGTGCACGAGGCATCCGCCCGACCTTCACGCTTCCGGACTCTCCACAGTAAAATGGGATTGCTGAGCGCCGTATTGGCACGGTCATGGACGTCGCCCGTACGTCCATGATGCATGCGGCTGCCCCCCATTTTCTGTAGCCGTTTGCGGTCCGGTACGCGGCGCATCAGATCAACCTTCAACCCAGGGTCTCCATGCCGGAGACCTCCCCAGCTTTGCTATGGACGGGGAAGGTTGGCGATGCGTCTACGTTCCGTGTCTAGGGATCTCGGGCGTTTGTCCGCGACTTGTCTGCGGACAAGCTGTCCCCTCATGCTGCTACCTGCGTCTTCCTGTGTTTCCCCCATGACGCGCCAGGGTGGCAGTTCTACCACCCCACCTCTCGCCGTGTTCTGTCCTCCCAGGACGTCACATTCGACGAGTCGGTCCCCTACTACCGTCTGTTCCCCTACCGCACTCCGTCCCTCCCCCCGCCACCGCTCTTCCTTGTGCCAGGTCCCCCCCCCGGTAGACCCCCTCCCCCCTCAGGGTCCTGCCCCTTCAGGTATGTCCCAGGTAGACGCTGTTGAGCCTGTCGAGGTCCCTGGTGACTCTGGTGCTGCTAAGGGTGCTGAGCCGGGGGTTGCTGACTCTGGGGGTGCTGAGCGTCTAGGTGCTACGCCTGGGGGTGCTGAGCTTGGGGGTGCTGAGCCTGGGGGTGCTGAGCCTGGGAGTGCTGAGCCTGGGGGTGCTACGCCTGGAGGTGCTGAGCCTGGAGGTGCTGAGCCAGAGGGAGCTGGGTCTGCTCGTGTGGCGTCTGGCGCTGCTGAGCCTGGCGGTTCTCTGGGTGCTTCGTCTCGCCGGGAGCCACTCTCTCCACAGGAGCTGCGTGAGTGGTTTGACCGGCGCTGGAGGCGAGCTGCTGGAGCTGGAGGTGCTGCGGGTACTGGAGGTTCTGCTGCTGCTGAGGGTGCTGGTGCCGCGGTTCCCGAATGTGCTCGTACTGGGAGTACTGGAGCTGCTGGGCCTGCGGGTACTTCTGGAGCTGGAGCTGCTGCGGGTGTTGGCGCGGAGGCTACTGCTGTCGGTCCTGGAGGCGGTCCTGCTGGGGGTGCTACTGGTGCTGCTGGAGGTGCTGGAGCTGGAGGTGCTGCTGGTGCTGGTGCTGCCGCTGGGGGTACTCGTGCTGTCCCTGCTGTGTCTGGAGTCGCCGCGCGGCCTCGGTCGTACTTCGTTCCGCTGCTTCAGCAGGTTCTTGGTCTCCCGCCTTCTACTGGTCATCCTCCTCCCCTAGACTGTCCACAGCCTATCCCGTCACAGTTTCAGTTACAGCCGGCCTCCCCACTGCCTGCTCCGTCTCCCTACACTGGAGGTCTTGCTGAGCGTCGTGAGCCTGCGTCTCGCCCTGCGTCGCCTGTTTGTGCTGCTCGCACTAGTGGTCGTGGTTCGCGTCAGCGTCCTCCTCCTGTCCCTGGCACGCACCGGGTGTCTCTGCGTCCGTCCACTGCTCCTCTGCATGCCCCTTTGCCTTCTCCTCCTGAGAATTCTCTTCCTGCTCTTGCCGACCCGGAGTCGGACTCTCTTCGTGCTGCCAGTCCTACTGTCACGCGTCTCCTTGCTACTGTTGTCACAGACCCTTCCTTTGAGTCCACTGCTGCGTCTGCCCTAGTTGCTGAGCTCGTCGACTTTGCTGCTCGCTGTCGCCTAGACTACGCCGCCAGTCTTGTTGCAGAGTCTGAGTCTGTCTGTCCTCCGTCCGTCGGGGGTGAGTGTGCCCTTGGCACGGACGTCCTTGAGGACAGGCAGGAGGAGTTCCGGTGCTTGGCCGCTGGTTCACCTCATCTCGTGTCCGTACTACTTACCCCTGAGGGAGACCCGGATGCACTTGACATCCCGACTCCGCGCTCTTACGCGGAGGCAATAGAAGGTCCCTACTCCTCTCAGTGGCAGGCAGCTATGGACGCAGAGATGGCTTCCTGGAAGTCCACAGGCACCTACGTTGATGACGTTCCCCCTCCTGAGGCGAACATCGTCAGTGGCATGTGGATTTTCAGGGTGAAGCGGCCGCCGGGTTCTCCGCCTGTCTTCAAGGCGCGTTACGTGGCTCGTGGCTTCAGTCAGCGGCAGGGGGTTGACTACTTTCAGACCTTCTCTCCCACCCCGAAGATGACCACTCTTAGGATCCTACTGCACGTAGCTGCTCACCGTGACTACGAGCTGCACTCTCTTTACTTCAGCACTGCTTTCCTGCAGGGCAGCCTGCACGAGGAGATCTGGCTGCGCCGCCCACCTGACTTGACAAGGACTTTTCCTCCTGGCACCTAGTGAAGCCTCCGGCGGCCAGTCTACGGTCTCCGCCAGGCACCGCGTGAGTGGCACGACAAACTGAGGACTACACTTGCGGCTCTTGGGTTTGCTCCCTCTACTGCCGACCCGTCGCTGTTTCTGCGCACCGACACTTCTCTGCCGCCGTTCTACATCCTTGTGTACGTCGACGACTTGGTCTTTGCCACAGCTGACAGTGGTGGACTCGCCCACGTGAAGTCCGAGCTGCAGTACAGACACACGTGCACTGACCTGGGTGAACTGCGCAGCTACCTTGGCTTGCAGATCACCCGGGACAAAGCACGCCGCACCATTACCCTGACTCAGTCACACATGGTGCAGCAGGTCCTTCAGCGCTTCGGCTTCACGTACTCCTCGCCTCAGGCCACTCCTCTGCCTACTCGCCACTCGCTCTCAGCTCTGCCTTCGGATGAGTCCGTAGAGTCGAGTGGCCCGTACCCAGAGCTTGTTGGCTGCCGCATGTACCTGATAACCTGCACACGACCTGACCTTGCATACCCTCTTAGCAGTCTCGCACGCTATGTTGCTCCTGGGAGACACAGACCAGAGCACATGGCTGCAGCGAAGAGGGTGTTGCGCTACTTGTGCAGTACGTCAGGCATGGGGCTTGTGCTTGGAGGGCAGAGTCCAGTGGTCCTCACTGGGCACGCGGTCGCTTCTTGGGCTGACGACCAGGCTACGCAGCGGTCGTCACAGGGTTACACCTTCAGCCTTGGTTCTGGCTCTGTTTCGTGGCGGGATACTCGCTCGTCTTCTGTTCTCGGCTCCAGTTGTGAGGCTGAGATCTACGCAGGAGCCATGGCTGCTCAGTAGCTTCGCTGGCTCACCTACCTGCTAACTGACCTTGGAGAGCCGCCTCGTTCTCCTCCAGTGCTGTACGTAGAGAACAAGGCCATGCTGGCCTTGTGTCGGGAGCAGTGACTTGAGCATAGAACGAAGCACATTGCTCTCCGCTACTTTCTTGCTCGTGAGCTGCAGTAGCGTGGTCAGCTGCGTCTTGCGTACGTGGCCTCTGAGGCCAATATGCTGATATCTTCACCAAGGCGCTTGCGCCTTGTGATCATCAGCGCTTCTGCACTCAGCTGGGTCTTGTGCCTTCCTTGCCTCACTTGCTCACCTCTTGACCTTGTTTGTACTGTTACATATAAATATACACCTGCTCTTGCTTGTCTAGCCTTTTATTTATATATGTACTCCTGCATGTGAGCTGGCCTTGTGGCCTTGAACTTGTGCTCGGAATGTGTAGTGACTTTGTGATCCACCCTGAGCTTGCTTTGCTTTGCTTGACTGGTCTTGTGACCCCGTGTTCTCCCCCACTTTGCCTATGGGGATGTGTCAGAACATCATAGCTTATGCTTTTGTGTAGGCCCATAAGGGGTACAACCCAATTAGGGTTAGTACTTGTACCCAACTCTTTCATAGTTCATTCATTCTCGTTCATTTTCACATTCTTTTTCACAGACTATAGCCATCCAAACAAAACATTACTATTTCAAGTTGGATGGAACTCAATCTGTGCAATTAATTGAACCGAAATGCAAAGCTTCCACATTGGGTTCCTTTGCTCGCTCGTCCATTCTGCTTGCACCGTTCATTGCGCATATAATGTTGTGCCGAAGCGCACATTGCGCGAGTACTTGTAAATGGTTCAAGCGTAATGTTGTCCCGAAGCGCACATTGCGCGAGTACTTGCAAATGCTTCAAGCGAAATTTGCGAAAGCAAACAAAATACATGCAACATACCATTCACGCGCAAATGCATTCGCACATGCATATTCGTACAAACAGACGGCAGGATGTCGTTCAAAGTGAATCTTCACCTAACAAGCAGCAGCTCGTACTGGTGGCGAGGGGATGGCGGTGGGGGATGTGGTTTTGGTAGTCGGGCAGAGGGCGTGGTAAGGGAAGGTCTCAGCCGCCAAATTGCGCGCGCCCTTCCTCTGCTGCCTTGCGCCCACCCCGCCAGGAGCGGCACCCTCCTCTGGGACCAGGCCCCTAGGCACCTTTATGGCGTCCCCCGCTCCACTCACCGCTGACGCCAGCAGTCCCACTGCTAGCGCTGCCAGCACAAGCATCCGAATCTCAGTCGTTGCCATGAATGAACGCATAGAAGAGACTGCTGAGCTGCCTCAGAACTAGGCTTGCACAGGTGTGATTTCTGAGTTGACTCGAAATCGGGCTTGCAAAGAAACTGGAGAGAGATGGAAGGTTGCTGCAAACGGGTTCTTGAGGAGGAGAGGGAGAAGAGAGGCAGATTGGAGCTGATGATTCCATGGCTACACATGGTGCCTGCTTTCTTGGTGCAAGAAGAGGTGGCACTGCTGCATGATTTCGAAGAGGTGGCTGACCCGCAACTCGTTCGATGTATGGCATGTGGGAAGAGCTACTAGCTCAAGGCAATGCGGTCACTGGAGGAGGCGAGGCGTTGTGCATTGCGAGGCGCCGAATGATGCAAGGCGACGAGGGATGAGATGGGAAGCGCATGGCTCGCACCGTTACGAGAAAATTGGCGAGAAAAGAATGTCTAAGGTATGCTCAAACATTGCTTTAGCTACATCGACGGAACATACCTTAAACATTATTATTCAGAATATTTTGGGAAGGGGTGGGAATATTTTAGGACAGCTAGGATATTCATCGCAAGCAATTTATAAGGTTTGTTTTGAGACTCTTCAAACAATCCATAAACTATTTATTATGTGCTCTGTTTCAGTTGGAAACTCTTCGGAGTACACTTCTGCTGTAATTAGTTAACCTTTGAAAATCATAAACCCTGATAATTTAGCTACAACCAATCGTGCTAACAACGTAACCTTGCTGGAAAAAAAGGGGGCAACAAAAATGACAAAGCAACAAATAGGTATAACAACGTGACGCATTGCTGATAACGGCGATTTTGAGCGCTAGACTAAGCATAAGCATATATGAGGGAAACAAAATAGAGGGAAGTTCAATATGTCGCACAGCAAGGGCATATCAAGGCCTGTATGCCAGGTCACAGGCAGGGATGCGATAGTTATTCTTCAAGGCAGCCAAGCGCGCAGTCCTCTCGCGAGGTGTAACCGGCGGAATGGAATCCGCAGCGACCGCAGGAAGAGTGGTTGATATGACTTGCACTCCGTCATGGGAGATGCGATCTAGCTGATGCGGCAGAAACCGCACACGCGAATCTCGAAATCCTACTAAGGGCCATGCTTAGACGAAGATCGGAAATTAGACCTCCGCAAAGTGCATAACAAACATTGTGAAAGACTGTTGACGTGATGTAGCGCAAACAAGCCCTTAGTGTAAGGGCCTAATAAACTCAAGCTATTAAGTCTTTATCAAACTTAAAACCTCTACTCGGGGTCATCTCCAAGGGTCCTTGGGTGCCTGGTACAAGACCAGCCTCTATCCTTGGGTCCGAGTTTGTAAAGAGAGGGATCAAGAATGACTTAGCCAAAATAGCAAGAGCACCTTTAACGTTGCACATCGTATCGTGCAGACCATCGATCAGATTAAGCTGAGACTTTGCTATCTCGAAGCTCGCTCCAAGAGCATTAAAACGAGCAAAGTTGCCTCGCGAAAAGTTCTGTCATTACGGGGTTATTGCTCGTACAGCGTTTGCCTAGCACTGGGACGCTAGCATACTAGCGTTGACTCGGGTAGCATTCCACCGTCGCACCGCATAGAACCAAAATTCCAGCAAGGAAGGAATTTTCTTGAATCAATATAGTACAATTTCGAGTTGGATAGAACTAAATCTGAACAATCAAGTAAGCCGAACCGCAAAGCTTCCATCTTGGGTTCCTTTGCGAGCTCGTCATTTCTGCTTGTACTGTTCGTAGTGCGTACAATGTTATGCCGAAGCGCACAATGCGCGAGTACCTGCAAATGCTTCAAGCGTAAATTGCAAAAGCAAACAAACACACGAACATTCCATTCACATACAAATGCATTCGCACACGGATACTCGTACATTCAGACGGCAAGATGTCGTGCAATGTGAATTTGCACCCAACACACTCCCTCTCAGCCTACCGGCTGCATTTCCATCATTCCATGCTAGTTCATGCTCATTCCACTCATGCGCACACAAAGCCATAAGACTCATCCGCAAGCCTCTTGATGAGGAAGTCTGCTGGCTGCTGGTGAGTCTTGATGTAGATCGGGTTCACCGCCCCCATCTTCACCTCCTTATGCAGCCAGTGCCACTTGATATGCATGTGCTTGTTCAGCCCATGAAGCACAGCGTTCATGGCCATCCCAAGAGCCCCTTTGCTATCATAAAACAGCGGCGTAGCAACCTTCTGCTCCTGGCCAATCTCCTCTAACAGCCTCTTCAGCCAAATCACCTCCTTCATCCCGTGAAACATTGTCATATACTCCGACTCCACGAAAGAGAGTGCCGTCTCCGTCTGCTTCTTTGACCTCCAACTAATAGATCATCCCCCAACCACGGATAAGGAATCCTCCTTCTCAAAGGCCCACGTAGCATCGGTAAAGTAAGTGAGAAACAACTTGCCTTCTCCAAGCCTCTCCCCCTTCTCTTTCAGCACCTCAACCCCTTTCTGCTTCACCTGTGCAGATGCAGAGTATTGAACTCCAATGCTTGGGTGAGAGTTCAGGTACTTCACCACACGCTCAGCTGCATCCACCTGCTCCTCTGATGGATTCTGCACCACCCTAGACAGCTGCCCAACCGAGAAAGAGATGTCGGGCCTTGTGTGAACTGTTCTACATCAGGACTCACCAGCAGCCAGCAGACCTCCTTACCAAGAGGCTTGCGGATGAGCCTCATTGGCGTTGTGTGCGCATGAGTGGAACGAGCATCAATTAGCATGGAATGTAAAAGATGCAGCCGGCAGGCTGAGGGGGAGTGTGTTGTATGCAAATTCACATTGCACGGCATCATGCCGTCTGTCTGTGCGAGTAGGACTGTGCGAATGCATTTCGGCTTTGATGGAATGTTTGTGTGTTTGTTTTTTTTCGCAATTTTTCAATGATCCATTTGCAGCTACTCGCGCATTGTGCGTTTCGGCACAACATTGTACGCGCTATGAACAGTACAAGCAGAAAGGACTGTTAGTGTAAGGGCCTAATAAACTCAAGCTATTAAGACTTAATCAAACTTAAAACCTCTCCTCGGGGTCACCTCCAAGGGTCCTTGGGTGCCTGGTACAAAACCAGCCCCTATCCTCGGGTCCGAGTTTGTAGAGAGAGGGATCAAGAGGGACTTAGTCAAAACAGCAAGAGTACCTTGAACGTCGCGCAGCGTATCGTGCAGACCGTCGACCGGCTTTAGCTGAGAATTTGCTATATCGAAGCTCACTCTAAGAGCTTTAAAATAAGCCAAGTTGCCTCGCGAAAAGTTCTGCCATTACGAAGTTATGGCTCGGACAGCGTTAGCCTAGCGTTGGAGTGCTAGCATACTAGCGTTGACTCGGGTAGCATTCCGCCGTCGCATCGCGTAGAAACGAAATTCCAGCAAGGAAGAAATTCGCTTGAATCAATTTCACTATATCCAGGTACAAACAGAGAAGGAATAAATAGTTCTAGCTAGCAAGGACCTTGGGAATGAACCTGAGAACAACCAGGGATCATCCCAAATAATTCCAAGCAACAGAACCAACCTGGCTGGACAAAATAGCAGGTGGTAGGTTGGTGAACAACCTCTGGTTCTGTTTTTCCAACCTGGGAAAACAACAACCAGGTTCAGGTCCTCAAAACAGAACCTGTTTTGTCTTTGCCCAACCAGCCAAATGCTGGTTCCGCTGGTTTCCCCTGGCCCTGTAGCATGCAGATACAGACAAACAACATCCAACCTTCACCTAAATTGTACCCCTATAGTGCCTGCCCTGCTACATTATAGTCAACCAAACAAAACAGTACAATTTCGAGTTGGATAGAACTGAATCTGCGCAATCAAGTAAGTTGAACCGCAAAGCTTCCATCTTGGGTTCCTTTGCGAGCTCGTCCTTTCTGCTTGTACTGTTCATAGCGCGTACAATGTTATGCCGAAGCGCACATTGTGCGAGTACCTGCAAATGCTTCAAGCGAAAATTTCGAAAGCAAACAAACACACGAACATACCATTCACACGCAAATGCATTCGCATACGCATACTCGTACAATCAGACGGCTGGATGTCGTGCAATGTGAATTTGCACCCAACACACTCCCCCTCAGCCTGCCGGCTGCATCCCCATCATTCCATACTAGTTCATGCTCATTCCACTCATGCGCACACAACGCCAGTGAGGCTCATCCGCAAGCCTCTTGGTGAGGAAGTCTGCTGGCTGCTGGTGAGTCTTGATGTAGATCGGATTCACCGTCCCCCTCTTCACCTCCTTACGCAGCCACTGCCACTTGATACGCATGTGCTTGTTCAGCCCATGAAGCACAGCGTTCCTGGCCATCCCAAGAGCCCCCTTGCTATCACAAAACAGCGGCGTAGCAACCTTCTGCTCCTGGCCAATCTCCTCTAACAACCTCCTCAGCCAAATCACCTCCTTCACCCCATGGAACATCGCCATGTACTCTGACTCCACGGAAGAGAGTGCTGTCTCCGTCTGCTTCTTGGACCTCCAACTAACAGGTCCTCCCCCAACTACGCAGATGTATCCTCCCACAGATGAGGAATCCTCCTTCTCAGAGGCCCAAGTTGCATCGGTAAAGCAAGTGAGAAAGAGCTTGCCTTCTCCAAGCCTCTCCCCCTTCTCTTTCAGCACCTCAACCCCTTTCTGCTTCACCTGTGCAGATGCGGAGTATTGAACTCCAATGCTTGGGTGAGAGTTCAGATACTTCACCACACGCTCAGCTGCATCCACCTGCTCCTCTGATGGATTCTGCACCACCCTAGCCAGCTGCCCAACCGAGAAAGAGATGTCAGGCCTCGTGTGAACTGCTGCATACAAGAGGCTGCCTACCAAGGACTGAAATTGCTGCTATTCCTCGGCTTCAACCCCTTCATCCTCTGCAGCTTTCACAAGCTTGAATTCTGCTGGCAGGGGAGTTGCAACCTTGCGCTCATTCTCAATCCCATACTTCTCCCCCAGCTCCTTGATGAACTTCTCCTGGTGCAGTTTCAACCACCTGTGATCTGGATCCCTCTCTACGTGCATCCCGAGGTAGTACTTTACCTCCCCAAGGTTCTTGGACTTGAAGTTCTCCATCAGCTGCTGCTGCACCTTCTGGATCTCCTTCATGCTGCTGCTAAAGAGAAGAATGTCGTCCACATAGACCAGAAACAGCACCAGCTTCTCCCCCTCTCCCTTGAGAAAGAGGCTCTCATCACAGCTGCTGGTCTTGAATCCCATCTCCTCTAAAACAGCTGCCAACTTTTGGTACCAGCAGCGTGGCGCCTGCTTCAAGCCGTAGATGGACTTTTTCAGCTTGCACACCCTGCCCGTACCATCCTCATACCCAGGCGGCTGCGTCATGAACACCTCCTCCTCTAAAATCCCATTGAGGAATGCCGTTGATATATCCATCTGGATAATGAACTTCCCACCAACGGCTGCATCTGCCAACAAGACACGAAGGGTAGGGGTTTTGGCTGTGGGAGCAAAGATCTCATTGAAGTCCCGCTTCTCCTTCTGCATAAACCCCTTAGCCACCAACCTACTCTTGTAGATGGTGACCTGCCCCTTGTCGTCAGTCTTGATCCTTAGCACCCACTTGCATTGTACCGCTTTCTTTCCCTCAGGCAGCACCACTAGTTCCCAAGTCCCATTCTCCAGCAGGCTCTGGTACTCAGCATCCCTAGAAGCCAGCCATTTGTCCCTATCTGGTCCAGCTAATGCCTCCTCCATGCTAGCTGGTTCCTCTGGTGCAGGGGCAAGAAAACAGTACGCAGGCTCATCCTCCTCATCCGGGTCATAGCCATGCGGTAGAATCAGCAATGCCTCCTCTGTCCCAAGCTGCTGCTCCGCTACATCAGCTCCTGCAGTCAGCTTCTTAGTAGCCATACGGGTACGTCCTGGCCTGGAGACGGGTGTCTCCCATCCCTTCATAACAACACCCTTCGGCTTCTTAGTTTTCCCCTGCTGCTGCTCTCCTCCCTCGGATCCAGCAGCTCCACTAGTGCTACCGCTAGTCTCCACACCATTGTTTTCACCGGCAGGTGCCTCCTGCACCTTCTCTCCAGCACCACCTTTTGCAGCTGCCTCCTCTCCCTCCCACACACTAGGAGTCAGGTCCAGCTGCATGGTGATCTGCTCCATCTGCTGGGACACCCTGGCCTCCGGCTGTTTCTCCCAGCTCCCATACATCATGCCCTCAACAAACTTCACATCCCTGCTGTCAAACAACACACCCTTGGAAGGTTCCCACAGCAGCCATCCCTTGCTCTCAGCAGCCAGCCCCAAATGGACACACCAGATTGCACTCGCCCCCAACTTACTGCGGTAGGTCTTGGGGACGTGGGCGACTGCCATGCAGCCGAACACCCTCAGCATGTCCACCGGCGGCTTCCTCCCAAGCCACCTCTCCAACGGCACCCACGAGTCATCCCCAACCTTTGTGAGTACCCTGTTCCTAGCGACGGTAGCGTGCCGAACAGCATGGGGCCACATGGAGTTGCCCAGCCCAGATTCTATGAGCAGCGCCCTAGCTGTCTCCAGAATTGTCCGGTTCGCCCGTTCTGCTACACCGTTAGACTGTGGGGTGTAAGCCGTGGTCAGCTCCCTCTGGATGCCCTGCTTCTTGAGCCAGGCCGTCATCTCAGCTCCAAGGAACTCACCACCCCGATCTGTCCTAATCCGCTTCACCACACACTCCGCTTGCTTCTCCACGAATGGCAGCCAATCTTCCCGTATCGTAGAGGCGGCATGGTCCTTCTGCTTCAGCGGATATGCCCACATAAGCCTGCTCCAATCATCCACTATGGTCAGAAAGTACCGCTCCCCCTTGTGTCCCTGAACCGGCAGCGGCCCCACCAAGTCCATGTGGACCAGCTCTAACGGCTTCTTGCTCCTGCCAGCCACACTATGGAAGGGGAAACGGGTAAACTTTGAGAGCAAATAGATTTCACAGTTATCATCGGGTGGTTGTCCGTTCAGCTTCAAGCCCTTAAC
Source organism: Closterium sp. NIES-65 (assembly GCA_948144175.1). Lineage (NCBI taxonomy): Eukaryota > Viridiplantae > Streptophyta > Zygnematophyceae > Desmidiales > Closteriaceae > Closterium > Closterium sp. NIES-65. Next base: position 3,512,182 of record CANXME010002170.1, on the reverse strand, counting down.
GGCTCCATCCTTCTCCAGTTGCTTCAGCAAAGGCATTGCCACATGCCCCAAGCGTCGGTGTGCCGTTGCCCAATCCGTCTCCCCAGATCTGGCCGACACTTTCACACCAACCCCTCCAACGGCGTTGCACTCCCCCTGGGATGCAGACCCCTCTCCAGCCTGCCCCCCACCATGCCACGCCAACGCCGGCAGCTGCCACATGGATCTGTACACGTCCTTGCTCTCGTGCAGATCCCAAAGCACCCGATTGCCCAGCTGCCCCTTGTAAGTGCGTGCCCCATCCGTGCTAGTGCTCACCCCAGCCTTGCCAAGCTTACGGAGGGAGATGAGGTTGGCCTTGAGTTCAGGAACGAGAAGAACGTCGTGCAGCACCACCGGCTTGCCATCCGCCCCCTTAAACGCAGCTCGTCCCGCGCCAGCCACCTTCAGCGCGTGTCCAGAGGCGGAGCACACCTCGTTGATCGGTGCAGCGCGTACGTGGTCCAGCAGGTCCTTGCGTGGCGTCATCGTCCAAGCAGCGCCCGTGTCCAACACCCAATAATCCAGGGGGTGCAGCTCTGCTCCAACCTTGGCAGAGGCGTCTCCTTGCTCCCCCTTGTCTCCCATATGGAAGAATTGGCCCGCGGTGCGCTCCTTCTTCTTCTCCGCACCGCCGTTGCCTTTTGGGTTGTTGTCGGACGAATCAGCGATCATGTTGGCACCGTTTTTCTGGTTCCTCCGCGCGCCGCCATCCTGGTGACGATTCTAGGGGGTCCATCCATCGGGTTTCTTATAGCACAAAAACCAGGGGTGCCCTTCCTTCTCACAATACCAGCAACTCCCTTTCATTTTGCCACCAGCACCCGACTTGCCCCCACGTCCAGATTTCGCACCGCGACCCCAACCGGTACCTCCTTGTTGGTCGTTGGAGTCGTCGTCCTTCTTTGCACCGCGTCCAGCACCACCGAAGCCACGTCCTTTGCCACGTCGGCTCCCTTGCATCCCGTAGCCGCTGCTGCCGTCGTCTCCACCCCTCAGTTGACGGCGACGGAAGTCCTCCTCTAGAATCTTTGTCCGCACCCACTCGAGTGTCCACGAGCTCTGGTTCTGCGGCAGGCTCAATCCGCTCGTGAATTGAAGCCACGATTCCGGCAGCAGCGAGAGCATCTTCAGGCACTTGGTCTGCTCCGGGTAGGTGATTCCCGAGATCGCCAACTTCGCGTAGAGGTTGCGCAATTTGTCCAGGACAGGTTGCACCGGCTCTCCCTCGCTCAGGCGCAACGCGGACAGCTCCCTCTCCAGCATCAATGTTGCAACAACGGAGGTCGGGGCGTGCAGCTCCTTCAACACGGTCCACGCCTTCGGACCGCACTCAACCTCCGGCAGCAGGTGCATGACGTGGTGACGCTGGTTCAGCTCCAAACTCTGCGACATCAAGTAGTAACCAGCCGAGGCGCGCTCGTCCCAATCTTCCTGAAGGGCGGGGTCACTCGGTCTAGGCTCCTCCCCAATCATTAGTTTCAGCAAACCGATCTGACGGAAATAAAGTTGCATTTTCGGGTCCGAGTTTGTAGAGAGAGGGATCAAGAGGGACTTAGTCAAAACAGCAAGAGTACCTTGAACGTCGCGCAGCGTATCGTGCAGACCGTCGACCGGATTTAGCTGAGAATTTGCTATATCGAAGCTCACTCTAAGAGCTTTAAAATAAGCCAAGTTGCCTCGCGAAAAGTTCTGCCATTAGGAAGTTATGGCTCGGACAGCGTTAGCCTAGCGTTAGAGTGCTAGCATACTAGCGTTGACTCGGGTAGCATTCCGCCGTCGCATCGCGTAGAAACGAAATTCCAGCAAGGAAGGAATTCGCTTGAATCAATTTCACTATATGCAGGTACAAACAGAGAAGGAATAAATAGTTCTAGCTAGCAAGGACCTTGGGAATGAACCTGAGAACAACCAGGGATCATCCCAAATAATTCCAAGCAACAGAACCAACCTGGCTGGACAAAATAGCAGGTGGTAGGTTGGTGAACAACCTCTGGTTCTGTTTTTCCAACCTGGGAAAACAACAACCAGGTTCAGGTCCTCAAAACAGAACCTGTTTTGTCTTTGCCCAACCAGCCAAATGCTGGTTCCGCTGGTTTCCCCTGGCCCTGTAGCATGCAGATACAGACAAACAACATCCAACCTTCACCTAAATTGTACCCCTATAGTGCCTGCCCTGCTACACTATAGTCAACCAAACAAAACAGTACAATTTCGAGTTGAATAGAACTGAATCTGCGCAATCAAGTAAGTTGAACCGCAAAGCTTCCATCTTGGGTTCCTTTGCGAGCTCGTCCTTTCTGCTTGTACTGTTCATAGCGCGTACAATGTTATGCCGAAGCGCACATTGTGCGAGTACCTGCAAATGCTTCAAGCGAAAATTTCGAAAGCAAACAAACACACGAACATACCATTCACACGCAAATGCATTCGCACACGCATACTCGTACAATCAGACGGCAGGATGTCGTGCAATGTGAATTTGCACCCAACAAGGACGAGCTCGCAAAGGAACCCAAGATGGAAGCTTTGCGGTTCGGCTTACTTGATTGCGCAGATTCAGTTCTATCCAACTCGAAATTGTACTGTTTTGTTTGGTTGACTATAGTGTAGCAGGGCAGGCACTATAGGGGTACAATTTAGGTGAAGGTTGGATGTTGTTTCTCTGTACCTGCATGCTACAGGGCCAGGGGAAACCAGCGGAACCAGCATTTGGCTGGTTGGGCAAAGACAAAACAGGTTCTGTTTTTAGGACCTGAACCTGGCTGTTGTTTTCCCAGGTTGGAAAAACAGAACCAGAGGTTGTTTACCAACCTACCACCTGCTGTTTTGTCCAGCCAGATTGGTTCTGTTGCTTGGAATTATTTGGGATCATCCCTGGTTGTTCCCAGGTTGATTCCCAAGGTCCTTGCTAGCTAGAGCTATTTATTCCTTCTCTGTTTGTACCTGAGTATAGTGAAATTGATTCAAGCGAGTTCCTTCCTTGCTGGAATTTCCTTTCTACGAAGTGCGACGGCGGAATGCTCCCCAAGTCAACGCTAGTACGCTAGCACTCCAACGCTAGGCAAACGCTGTCCGAGCCATAACTTCGTAATGGCAGAACTTTTCGCGAGCCAACTTGGTTCATTTTAAAGCTCTTGGAGCGAGCTTTGATATAGTAAATTCTCAGCTTAATCCGATCAACGGTCTGCTCGATACGCTGCGCGACGTTCAAGGTACTCTTGCTGTTTTGACTAAGTCCCTCTTGATCCCTCTCTCTACAAACTCGGACCCGAGGATAGGGGCTGGTCTTGTACCAGGCACCCAAGGACCCTTGAAGGTGACCCTGAGGAGAGGTTTTTAGTTTGATAATGACTTAATAGCTTGAGATTACTAGGCCCTTATACCAACAGAGTCGTCGTCCTTCTTTGCACCGCGTCCAGCACCACGGAAGCCACGTCTTCTGCCACATCGGCTCCCTTGCATCCCATAGCCGCTGCTGCCGTCGTCTCCCCACGCCTTAGTTGGCGGCAACGAAAGTCCTCCTCCAGAATCTTTGTCCGCACCTACTCAAGTGTCCATGAGCTCTGGTTCTGCGGCAGGCTCAATCCGCTAGTGAATTGAAGCCACGATTCCGGCAGCAGCGAGAGCATCTTCAAGCACCTGGTCTGCACCCGATGAAATTCTTAACCCGAAACTTAAAACCTCTCCTCGGGGTCACCTCCAAGGGTCCTTGGGTGCCTGGTACAAGACCAGCCCCTATCCTCGGGTCCGAGTTTGTAGAGAGAGGGATCAAGAGGGACTTAGTCAAAACAGCAAGAGTACCTTGAACGTCGCGCAGTGTATCGTGCAGACCGTCGACCGGATTAAGCTGAGAATTTGCTATATCGAAGCTCACTCTAAGAGCTTTAAAATAAGCCAAGTTGCCTCGCGAAAAGTTCTGCCATTACGAAGTTATGGCTCGGACAGCGTTAGCCTAGCGTTGGAGTGCTAGCATACTAGCGTTGACTTGGGTAGCATTCCGCCGTCGCATCGCGTAGAAACGAAATTCCAGCAAGGAAGGAATTCGCTTGAATCAATTTGACTATATCCAGGTACAAACAGAGAAGGAATAAATAGTTCTAGCTAGCAAGGACCTTGGGAATGAACCTGAGAACAACCAGGGATGATCCCAAATAATTCCAAGCAACAGAACCAACCTGGCTGGACAAAATAGCAGGTGGTAGGTTGGTAAACAACCTCTGGTTCTGTTTTTCCAACCTGGGAAAACAACAACCAGGTGAAGGTCCTAAAAACAGAACCTGTTTTGTCTTTGCCCAACCAGCCAAATGCTAGTTATACCGCATGGCTATGATCCGTATGAGGAGGATGAACCTGCCTACTGTTTTCTTGCTCCTGCACCAGAGGAACTAGCTAGCATGGAGGAGGCATTAGCTGGACCAGATAGGGAGAAGTGGCTGGTTTCCAGGGATGCTGAGTACCAGAGCCTGCTAGAGAATGGGACATGGGAGCTGATGGTGCTGCCTGAGGGGAAGAAAGCCGTACAGTGCAAGTGGGTGCTAAGGATCACGACCGATCATAAGGGACAGGTCACCATCTACAAGAGTAGGCTGGTGGCTAAGGGTTTATGCAGAAGGAGAAGCGGGACTTCAATGAGATCTTTGCTCCCATTGCCAAACCCCCTACCCTCCGTGTCTTGTTGGCAGATGCAACTGTTAGTGGGAAATTCATCATTTAGATGGATATATCAACGGCATTCCTCAATGGGATTTTAGAGGAGGATGTGTACATGATGAAGCCGCCTGGGTATGAGGATGGTACGGGCAGGGTGTGCAAGCTGAAAAAAGTCCATCTACGGCTTGAAGCAGGCGCCACGCTGCTGGTACCAGAAGTTGGCAGCTGTTTTAGAGGAGATGGGATTCAGGACCAGCAGCTGTGATGAGAGCCTCTTTCTGAAGGGGGAGGGGGAGAAGCTGGTGTTTCTGGTCTATGCGGACGACATTCTTCTCTTTAGCAGCAGCATGAAGGAGATCCAGAAGGTGCAGCAGCAGCTGATGGAGAACTTCAAGTGCAAGAACCTTGGGGAGGTAAAGTACTACCTCGGGATGCACGTGGAGAGGGATCTGGATCACACGTAGTTGAAGCTGCACCAGGAGAAGTTCATCAAGGAGCTGGGGGAGAAGTATGGGATTGAGAATGAGCGCAAGGTTGCAACTCCCCTGCCAGCAGAATTCAAGCTTGTGAAAGCTGCAGAAGATGAAGGGGTTGAAGCCGAGGAGCAGCAGAAATTTCAGTCCTTGGTGGGCAGCCTCTTGTATGCAGCAGTTCACACGAGGCCCGACATCTCATTCTCGGTTGGGCAGCTGGCTAGGGTGGTGCAGAATCCATCAGGGGAGCAGGTGGATGCAGCTGAGCGTGTGGTGAAATATCTGAACTCTCACCCAAGCATTGGAGTTCAGTATTCCGCATCTGCACAGGTGAAGCAGAAAGGGGTTGAGGTGCTGAAAGAGAAGGGGGAGAGGCTTGGAGAAGGCAAGCTCTTTCTCACTTGCTTTACCGATGCTACGTGGGCCTCAGAGAAGGAGGATTCCTCACCTGTTGGAGGATACATCTGCGTAGTTGGAGGACCGGTAAGTTGGAGGTCAAAGAAGCAGACAGATACGGCACACTCTTCCGTAGAGTCAGAGTACATGGCAATCTTTCATGGGGTGAAGGAGGTGATTTGGCTGAGGAGGCTGTTAGAGGAGATTGGCCAGGAGCAAAAGGTTGCTACGCCGCTGTTTTGTGAAAGCAAGGGAGCTCTTGGGATGGCCAGGAACGCTGTGCCTGATGGGCTGAACAAGCACATGCGTATCGAGTGGCACTGGCTGCGTAAGGAGGTGAAGAGGGGGACGGCGAATCTGATCTACATCAAGACTCACCAGCAGCCAGCAGACTTTCTCACCAAGAGGCTTGTGGATGAGCCTCATTGGCGTTGTGTGCGCATGAGTAGAATGAGCATGAACTAGTATGGAATGATGGGGATGCAGGCTGAGGGGGAGTGTGTTGGGTGCAAATTCACATTGGAGGACATCCTGCCGTCTCTTTGTACGAGTATGCGTGTGCGAATGCATTTGGGTATGAATGGAATGTTCGTGTGTTAGTTTGCTTTTGCAATTTTTGCTTGAAGCATTTGCAGGTACTCGCGCATTTTGCGTTTCGGCACAACATTGTACGCGCTATGATCAGTACAGGCAGAAAGGACGAGCTCGCAAAGGAACCCAAGATGGAAGCTTTGCGGTTCGGCTTACTTGATTGCGCAGATTCAATTCTATCGAACTCGAAATTGTACTGTTTTGTTCGGTTGACTATAGTATAGAAGGGCAGGCACTATACGGGTACAATTTAGGGGAAGGTTGGATGTTGTTTGTCTGTATCTGCATGCTACAGGGCCAGGGGAAACCAGCGGAACCAGCATTTGGCTGGTTGGGCAAAGACAAAACAGGTTCTGTTTTTAGGACCTGAACCTGGTTGTTGTTTTCCCAGGTTGGAAAAACAGAACCAGCGGTTGTTTACCAACCTACCACGTGCTGTTTTGTCCAGCCAGGATGGTTCTGTTGCTTGGAATTATTTGGGATCATCCCTGGTTGTTCACATGTTTATTCCCTAGGTCCTTGCTAGCTAGAACTATTTATTATTTCCCAAGGTCCTTGCTAGCTAGTTATTTGTACTCGGATATGCCCACATAAGCCTGCTCCAATGATCCACTATGGTCAGAAAGTACCGCTCCCCCTTGTGCCCCTGAACCGGCAGCGGCCCCACCAAGTCCATGTGGACCAGCTCCAATGGCTTCTTGCTCCTGCCAGCCACACTATGGAAGGGGAACCGGGTAAACTTTGAGAGCAAACAGATTTCACAATTCTCATCAGGTGGCTGTACGTTCAGCTTCAGACCCTTAACGGCACCATCTTTCTCCAACCGCTTCAACAAGGGACCTGCCACATGCCCCAAGCGTTGGTCTGCCGTTGCCCAATCCGTCTCCCAAGATCTGGCCGACACTTTCACACCAACCCCTCCAACGGCGTTGCACTCCCCCTGGGATGCAGACCCCTCTCCAGCCTGCCCCCCACCATGCCATGCCAACGCCGGCAGCTGCCACATGGATCTGTACACGTCCGTACTCTCGTGCAGATCCCAAAGCACCCGATTGCCCAGCTGCCCCTTGTGAGTGCATGCCCTATCCGTGCTAGTGCTCACCCCTGACTTGCCAAGCTTATGGAGGTTGGCCTTGAGTTCAGGAACGAGGAGAACGTCGTGCAGCACCACAGGCTTGCCATCCGCTTCTTTAAACGCAGCTCGTCTCGCACCAGCCACCTTCAGCGCGTGTCCAGAGGCGGAGCACACCTCGTTGATCGGTGCAACGCGTACATGGTCCAGCAGGTCCTTTCGCGGCGTCATCGTCCAAGCAGCGCCCGTGTCCAACACCCAATAATCCAGGGGGTGCAGCTCTTCTCCAACCTTGGCAGAGGCATCTCCTTGCTCCCCCTGCTCCCCCTGCTCTCCAATATGGAAGAATTGGCCTGTGGTGCGCTCCTTCTTCTTTTCCGCACCGCTGTGTTCTTCGGGTTGTTGTAGGGCGAATCGGCGACCATGATCGCGCCATTTTTCTGGTTCCTCCGTGCGATGCCATCCTGGTGATGATTCTGGGGGGTCCATCCATCGGGTTTCTTATAGCACAAAAACCAGGGGTGCCCCTCCTTCTCACAGTACCAGCCCTTTCATTTTGCCACCAGCACCCGACTTGCCCCCACGTCCAGATTTCGCACCGCGACCCCAACCGGTACCTCCTTGTTGGTCGTTGGAGTCGTCGTCCTTCTTTGCACCGCGTCCAGCACCACCAAAGCCACGTCCTCTGCCACGTCGGTACCCTTGCATTCCGTAGCCGCAGCTGCCGTCGTCTCCACCCCTCAGTTGACGGCGACGGAAGTGCTCTTCATGGGAGGAAGCCGCTGGTGGACATGCTGAGGGTGTTCGGTTGCATGGCAGTCGCCCACGTCCCCAAGACCTACCGCAGTAAGTTGGGGGCGAGTGCAATTTGGTGTGTCTATTTGGGGCTGGCTGCAGAGAGCAAGGGATGGCTGCTGTGGGAACCATCCTAGGGTGTGTTGTTTGACAGCAGGGATGTGAAGTTTGATAAGGGCATGATGTATGGGAGCTGGGAGAAACAGCCGTAGGCCAAGGTGTCCCAGCAGATTGAGCAGATCACCATGCAGCTGGACCTGACTCCTGTTGGTGTAAGGGCCTAATAAACTCAAGCTATTAAGACTTTATCAAACCTAAAACCTCTCCTCGGGGTCACCTCCAAGGGTCCTTGGGTGCCTGGTACAAGACCAGCCCCTATCCTCGGGTCCGAGTTTGTAGAGAGAGGGATCAAGAGGGACTTAGTCAAAACAGCAAGAGTACCTTGAACGTCGCGCAGCGTATCGTGCAGACCGTCGACCGGATTAAGCTGAGAATTTGCTATATCGAAGCTCACCCTAAGAGCTTTAAAATAAGCCAAGTTGCCTCGCGAAAAGTTCTGCCATTACGAAGTTATGGCTCGGACAGCGTTAGCCTAGCGTTGGAGTGCTAGCATACTAGCGTTGACTTGGGTAGCATTCCGCCGTCGCATCGCGTAGAAACGAAATTCCAGCAAGGAAGGAATTCGCTTGAATCAATTTGACTATATCCAGGTACAAACAGAGAAGGAATAAATAGTTCTAGCTAGCAAGGACCTTGGGAATGAACCTGAGAACAACCAGGGATCATCCCAAATAATTCCAAGCAACAGAACCAACCTGGCTGGACAAAATAGCAGGTGGTAGGTTGGTAAACAACCTCTGGTTCTGTTTTTCCAACCTGGGAAAACAACAACCAGGTTCAGGTCCTAAAAACAGAACCTGTTTTGTCTTTGCCCAACAAGCCAAATGCTGGTTCCGCTGGTTTCCCCTGGCCCTGTAGCATGCAGATACAGACAAACAACATCCAACCTTCACCTAAATTGTACCCCTATAGTGCCTGCCCTGCTACACTATAGTCAACCAAACAAAACAGTACAATTTCGAGTTGGATAGAACTGAATCTGCGCAATCAAGTAAGTTGAACCGCAAAGCTTCCATCTTGGGTTCCTTTGCGAGCTCGTCCTTTCTGCTTGTACTGTTCATAGCGCGTACAATGTTATGCCGAAGCGCACATTGTGCGAGTACCTGCAAATGCTTCAAGCGAAAATTGCGAAAGCAAACAAACACACGAACATACCATTCACACGCAAATGCATTCGCATACGCATACTCGTACAATCAGACGGCAGGATGTCGTGCAATGTGAATTTGCACCCAACAACTCCTAGTGTGTCGGAGGAGGGAGAGGAGGTAGCTGCAGAGGGTGGTGATGGAGAGAAGGTGCAGGAGGCACCTGCCGGTGAAAACAATGCTGTGGAGACTAGCGGTAGCACTAGTGGAGCTGCTGGATCCGAGGGACGAGAGCAGCAGTAGGGGAAAACTAACAAGCCGAAGGGTGTCGTTATGAAGGGATGGGAGACACTCGTCTCCAATCCAGGACGTACCCGTACCGCTACTATGAAGGTGACTGCAGGAGCTGATGCAGCAGAGCAGCAGCTTGGGACAGAGGAGGCATTGCTGATCCTACCGCATGGCTATGACCCGGTTGAGGAGGATGAATCTACTTACTGTTTTCTTGCCCTTGCACCAGAGGAACCAGCTGGCATGGAGGAGGCATTAGCTGGACCAGATAGGGAGAAGTGGCTGGTTTCCAGGGATGCTAAGTACCAGAGCTTGCTAGAGAATCGGACATGGGAGCTGGTGGTGGTGCCTGGTGGGAAGAAAGCCGTACAGTGCAAGTGGGTGCTAAGGATCAAGACCGATGACAAGGGACTGGTCACCATGTACAAGAGTAGGCTGGTGGCTAAGGGGTTTATGCAGAAGGAGAAGCAGGACTTCAATGAGATCTTTGCTCCCACTGCCAAACCCCGTATCCTCCGTGTCTTGTTGGCAGATGCAACCGTTAGTGGGAAATTCATCATTCATATGGACATATCAACTGCATTCCTCAACAGGATTTTAGAGGAGACTGTGTACATGACGCAGCCGCCTGGGTATGAGGATGGTACAGGCAGGGTGTGCAAGCTGAAAAAGTCCATCTACGGCTTGAAGCAGGCGCCACGCTGCTGGTACCAGAAGTTGGCAGCTGTTTTAGAGGAGATGGGATTCAGGACCAGCAGCTGTGATGAGAGCCTCTTTCTCATGGGGGAGGGGGAGACGCTGGTGCTGGTTCTGGTCTATGTGGACGACATTCTTCTCTTTAGCAGCAACATGAAGGAGATCCAGAAGGTGCAGCAGCAGCTGATGGAGAACTTCAAGTGCAAGAACCTTGGGGAGGTAAAATACTACCTCAAGATGCATGTGGAGAGGGATCCAGATCACAGGTGGTTGAAGCTGCACCAGGAGAAGTTCATCAACGAGCTGGGGGAGAAGTACAGGATTGAGGATGAGCGCAAAGCTGCAACTCCCCTGCCAGCAGAATTCAAGCTTGTGAAAGCTGCAGAGGATGAAGGGGTTGAAGCCAAGGAGCAGCAGCAATTTCAGTCCTTGGTGGGCAGCCTCTTGTATGCAGCAATTCACACAAGGCCCGACATCTCTTTCTCGATTGGGCAGCTGGCTAGGGTGGTGCAGAATCCATCAGAGGAGCAGGTGGATGCAGCTGAGCGTGTGGTGAAGTATCTGAACTCTCACCCAAACATTGGAGTTCAATACTCCACATCTGCACAGGTGAAGCAGAAAGGGGTTGAGATGCTGAAAGCGAAAGGGGAGAGGCTTGGAGAAGGCAAGCTCTTTCTCACTTGCTTTACCGATGATACGTGGGCCTCTGAGATGGAGGATTCCTCATCTGTGGGAGGATACATTTGCGTAGTTGGGGGAGGACCTGTTAGTTGGAGGTCAAAGAGGCAGACGGAGATGGCACTCTCTTCCGTGGAATCAGAGTACATGGCGATGTTCCATGGGGTGAAGGAGGTGATTTGGCTAAGGAGGCTGTTAGAGGAGATTGGCCAGGAGCAGAAGGTTGTTCCGCCGCTGTTTTGTGAAAGCAAGGGAGCTCTTGGGATGGCCAGGAACGCTGTGCTTCATGGGCTGAACAAGCATATGCGTATCAAGTGGCACTGGCTGCGTAAGGAGGTGAAGAGGGGGACGGTGAATCCGATCTACATCAAGACTCACCAGCAGCCAGCAGACTTCCTCACCAAGAGGCTTGCGGATGAGCCTTATTGGCGTTGTGTGCGGATGAGTGGAGAGAGCATGAACTAGTATGGAATGATGGGGATGCAGCCGGCAGGCTGAGGGGGAATGTGTTGGGTGCAAATTCGCATTGCACGACATCGTGCCGTCTATTTGTACGAATATGAGTGTGCGAATGCATTTGGGTGTGAATGGAATGTTCGTGTGTTTGTTTGCTTTCGCAATTTTCGCTTGAAGCATTTGCAGGTACTCGCGCATTGTGCGCTTCGGCACAACATTGTACGCGCTATGATTTTTACAAGCAGAAAGGACGAGCTCGCAAAGGAACCCAAGATGGAAGCTTTGCGGTTCGGTTGAATTGATTGTGCAGATTCAGTTCTATCCAACTCGAAATTGTACTGGTTTGTTTGGTTGACTATAGTGTAGTAGGGCAGGCCCTATAAGGGTTACAATTTAGGTGAAGTTTGGATGTTGTTTGTCTGTATCTGCATGCTACAGGGCCAGGGAAACCAGCGGAACCAGCATTTGGCTGGTTGGGCAAAGACAAAACAGGTTCTGTTTTCAGGACCTGAACCTGGTTGTTGTTTTCCCAGGTTGGAAAAACAGAGGTTGTTTACCGCCCTACCACCTGCTGTTTTGTCCAGCCAGGTTGGTTTTGTTGCTTGGAATTATTTGGGATCATCCCTGGTTGTTCCCAGGTTGATTCCCAAGGTCCTTGTTAGCTAGAACTATTTATTCCTTCTATGTTTGTACCTGGATATAGTCAATCTAATTCAAGCGAATTCCTCCCTTCCTGGAATTTCGTTTCTACGCGGTGCGACGGCGGAATGCTACCCGAGTCAACGCTAGTACGCTAGCACTCCAACACTAGGCAAACGCTGTCTGAGCCATAACTTCGTAATGGCAGAACTTTTCGCGAGGCAACTTGGTTCATCTTAAAGCTCTTGGAGCGAGCTTCTATATAGGATTTCTCAGCTTAATCCGATTGACGGTCTGCACGATACGCTGCGCGACGTTCAAGGTACTCTTGCTGTTTTGACTAAGTCCCTCTTGATCCCTCTCTCTACAAAGTCGGACCCGAGGATAGGGGCTGGTCTTGTACCAGGCACCCAAGGACCCTTGGAGGTGACCCCGAGGAGAGGTTTTAAGTTTGATAAAGTCTTAATAGGTTGAGTTTATTAGGCCCTTACACGAACAGTTTCCTCTGCCACCGAACGTCACTTCATAGCTTGCTATGCTGATGATGTCACCATCTTTCTTTTTTCCATCAGAGAGCTTGAGACCACACGTACACACCTCCGGATTTTTGCCGCCATCTGTTGAGAACATCCCAACGCCCCAGAACTCATCATTCTTGCTGGCCCCATCCTTATTTGCACCCCTCAAGAGGCAGAACGCATTCTTGGCATCTTCGTTGAATGCGCACAACCAGGCAACACCGCTTGGTCCACGACTCTCTTGCGCGTTCAGCGCACTGCAAAATTCCATGCTGCACTTCATGCCACTACTACCTGGCGCAAGTCAGTTACGCCGATTTTATAAAATTTTATTCTCTCCTTCCCTTGGCGCTTTCAGCCCCCTTCCCCCGACACTATTAAACGTATTGACGTCATGGTCGGGAACTTTCTCTCCTCCTCTCTTTTCAAAGAACTCTCTCGCGGTTCTGTTCATCCCTAATGGTCTCCTGTATAACTCTTCTCGTGATGGAGGTCTTGATGCGTTCGCCCGATCTACTCAGATCAGGGCTCTGGACACTCAGCACATATTGCGCCACTTTGGCACCTCACCATAACAGGAGGTTGCGAGAGCTGCTGTCTGCCTCCCTTTTGGTACTCATTGCTTCTTGGCACACCCTGCCATCCTCTAATCTGGCGCTCTTGCAGCGGAAGTCCCGAGCCGAGCGTTTGCAGAACTTCATGCATTGATAGACACTATCCCAGGTATCGCCTCTTCTCGGCTTGACCCTCTGTGCATAATGGACGAGCCCACCGTTTTCAACCGTTTCAATCGGAAGCCAAACGGGAAACCATTTGGAATCCTCCTACGTTAACGTTTTCTCTATCCATGCAGGTCCGCGTCGGCAAACTGGTCTCCATTACCTTTTTCTGACTTGGTCTGGTCAACTTTAAATATTTTACCTCCTCACTTCCCCTCGCCAACTCCTCCTCAGAACGGAGAGTCTGGCGGGACCTCATTCGTGCCATTCCCTAGCCCTGTTGGTTAGCCCTTCGTTCCCCGCCTTCCTCTTTGGTAGCTCCAGGGGAGTGGTTCGTTTCCTCACAAAACTCTGACGCCTCCCTCATCCTTGCTTTCCAGGTCACGGCCTTCCCCCCTCCGTAAACGCTATCAGCCTCCCTCCACCGCGTCCTCCCCAACCGGCTCATTGATCGTTCATCGATCGGAGATAGAACCTACCACATCGGTGATCTCTCCGGAGTGCATATTATTGGGTCCTGGCTTGCAGGCGTCTTTACAGGTGCAGGGCTCAGTGCGCGGCTCGACATCGTATAGGGCGGATGGCCCAGTGTAGCTGACATGCGTTGACGCCTCTATACCAAGCGTTCTCTCGACCACGCCGCCCGTTGGATCCACATCATCCCCGCTCCTCTTCCTCTCATCCCTGACTTCTCCCACTGCTTTTTATACGAGCAACCCAGCCTCCAGTGCGGCGACTTGTACCGGTTCTACATTTATGCTTTTCCATCGCTTTTGCGTTTCAACTTTGCCGCTGATCGATGGATTGGCTCACTCTGCTCTGATGCTACCACAAATACTATCTTCCACATCTTCTACGAGTGTAGGGTGACCCCTGCAGTAAATTCTGCCCTCTTTTTGTCGCTCATTGTCATCTTTACTGCTCTCCTCCACCTGAGCTCTTGTTATTTCCACTTACCTCGAGAGCAGGCCAAGTCGCCCCCTGGAGCCTTCTAGTGGGTGCCTCTGCATAGGCAATCTGGAATGCGCGCTGTGACCATAAATACAATAACTCAACCTCATCCCATTTTGAGATTTTCCAATTCATCCTGGTACAGTTCCTCCTTGCCTTCAATATTTTCCTTTGGCGGAGGAAGCGTCAATCTGTTTAAACAACACCAACGCTCGGCTTCTCGTATTGCACTAACCACCCGACTGCGTTTCCTCATCTTTGTCAACGGGAGCGTTGTAAGGCCCCGTCCTCGCTTGGGCGGAGCCAACCTTGTGGTCGGATGTACGGGGGTTGCAGCAGACCTGCAACAGTGAGCAGGGGGGGCCACTGGAAGGGCGCCGAGCAGGAGGACGCCGACCTCGACGCCTGGTTGGCGTCCCGGACGCCAGGACGGCGTCCTGGAAGCTGGACGCCGAGCTGGGCATTGCCACGATTACCCGGGCGCCTGGTCGACGTCGTGGGCACCTGCACGGCGTTATGGAAGGCCAGACGCCGACCTAGGCGTATGCACGGCGTCCCGGGGGTCCGGACGCCGACCTGGGCGTCCCGGGGGCCCCGACACCGACCTGGGTGTCTAGTCGGCGTCATGGGAGGAGGGACGCCGCTCTGGAGATTTCAGTCGGCGTCCTGGGCGTCTGGACGTCGACCTGGGGTTCGGAAGGCGTCCTGGGCGCCTGGACGCCAGACTAGGGACGCCGGGCATGCGTGACCGGCTACGGACTGCGCGGGTCGACCAGGCGTGGTTGCCCGGTCGATCGGGATACCCGGGCGACGTGCGCGAGTGTCGCCAGGGTGGAGACTGCGAGGCCGACCTTGGGGGTGGTATCCCGAGGTCGACGTGGCTGGTGGGCACAGTCGCTAGCATGGGGTCTGCCAGGCGTCTGCATTGTGCACGTGACAGGGAAGTGCGCACCAACCAGCTGCGCGCACCTGCGAAGCAGGTGCACCGTTGTCCTGCGGGTGCAACGCTGGGCAGCCGACTTAGTGCGAGCGCTGCTGTGCTGGAGTGCGGTCGACCGTGCTGCGCTGGAGGTCGACCAGCAGCCTAGCTAGCTCTGATGTAGTCAATGTTGCCAATGTTGTTGCTATCATTGTTGTCATTTTTTCCTAGTGAAACTCTTGCAAATTCTCCCCGTGAACTAGCAAGGAGCGTGAACACAAGGAAACGACTAAGTGAACGAACGCAGAGATCACACGAGCACACGTGCCTAGCCCGTAGCCTAGCTCCCGTTGCTGCAGTTATCTCCGCATGGTGCGGTGAGCGTGGACGACACCGCGACGTAGTTCAGTCTAGCCGACTTAGCACATACTGATCGTGTTCAAAGATCGGCAGCCGTGCAGTCACTAGCGTGCGCGTAGGCGACGCCGAGGTGATGGACACCCTGGAGGGACGGCTGGAGGATGCGAGGAGACGCCATGAGGCCCAGGAGTATGGGGCGATACCCTGGGCAGTCGTCGAGGCCGGACTCCGCTCCGTGTGGGCAGCGGAGCACCCCCCTTCTCGACCTTCCTCTCCTCGACCGGTGAACAACGACGGCGGCGTCGATGTGGGCGTCAACGCCGGTGGAGGTCAGGTCGGCAGCAGTGTGGGAGGCACGTCGAGGCAACGAGGTGTGATACACGCCGGTGAAGTCGGCGGCGTTCAGGCGCGAGGGATGCAGTCGTCGGCGGCTGCAGGTTCCTCACATGGTGACGCCGGTGGGCTTCGAAGTGGGATGTCGCCGATGTCGTGTTGGTGTAAGGGCCTAATAAACTCAACCTATTAAGACTTTATCAAACTTAAAACCTCTCCTCGGGGTCACCTCCAAGGGTCCTTGTGTGCCTGGTACAAGACCAGCCCCTATCCTCGGGTCCGAGTTTGTAGAGAGAGGGATCAAGAGGGACTTAGTCAAAACAGCAAGAGTACCTTGTACGTCGCGCAGCGTATCGTGCAGACCGTCGATCGGATTAAGCTGAGAATTTGCTATATCGAAGCTAGCTCCAAGAGCTTCAAAATGAACCAAGTTGCCTCGCGAAAATTTCTGCCATTACGAAGTTATGGCTCGGACAGCGTTTGCCTAGTGTTGGAGTGCTATCGTACTAGCGTTGACTCGGGTAGCATTACGTCGTTGAACCGCGTAGAAAACGAAATTCCAGGAAGGGAGGAATTCGCTTGAATCAAATTGACTATATTCAGGTACAAACAGAGAAGGAATAAATAGTTCTAGCTCGCAAGGACCTTGGGAATCAGCCTGGGAACAACCAGGGATGATCCCAAATAATTCCAAGCAACATAACCAACCTGGCTGGACAAAATAGCAGGTGGTAGGTTGGTAAACAACCTCTGGTTCTGTTTTTCCAACCTGGGAAAACAACAACCAGGTTCAGGTCCTAAAAACAGAACCTGTTTTGTCTTTGCCCAACCAGCCAAATGCTGGTTCCGCTGGTTTCCCCTGGCCCTGTAGCATGCAGATACAGACAAACAACATCCAACCTTCACCTAAATTGTACCCCTATAGTGCCTGCCCTGCTACACTATAGTCAACCAAACAAAACAGTACAATTTCGAGTTGGATAGAACTGAATCTGCGCAATCAAGTAAGCCAAACCGCAAAGCATCCATCTTGGATTCCTTTGCGAGCTCGTCCTTTCTGCTTGTACTGTTCATAGCGCGTACAATGTTGTGCCAAAGCGCACATTGTGCGAGTACCTGCAAATGCTTCAAGCGAAAATTGCGAAAGCAAACAAACATACGAACATACCATTCACACGCAAATGCATTCGCACACGCATACTCGTACAAACAGACGGCAGGATGTCGTGCAATGTGAATTTGCATCCAACATGTCGGCGTCCCAGGTGACGGCAGGTGGAATTGCACCGAGCTACGGCTACTTCAAGTTTACGCCGGACAGGATCTCGGTCACCCCTCCGCTGGTCGGTCGACCCGACATTCTCACCTGGAAGGAAGCCATCAAGCCCCAGCTGGAGATGGCCGGGCTGATCGGCTTCGCCCGAGGGACCGTGGCGATGCCGGGGGAGCACCACCCCGACCTGCGTGCGGAGTTTCGCGCCGTGCAGCTGTTGACCTTCACGGTCATCTCGCGGTGCTGCACGCCGGGGGTGCAGATCGCTTTGAAGTGGTGCCGGGAGTACATCGACGCCGGCCACCGGGCGTGGCACTTCATTGAGTCGACGTACCAGGTCACCGACGACCTGTTCATCGCCCAGCTGGAGGGACAGCTGACGCACCTGCGTATGGGTGACGAGGAGATAGCGACTGACTACTGCAACCGAGCCCGGCGAATTCTCGCCACTATCAGGATGGCCGGCGCGCAGTACTCCATGGCGTCGTACATCACCCATGTCATGCAGGGTCTCTCTAGCAGCTACAACTTGCTAAAGCGGCTGTCTATGGCGCCGAGCACAAGGGCAACGCTCAACGAGGACAACCTGACCTCGTATATCCTGCAGGACGAGGCGATGCAGGAGGCTAAGCGGTCGCAGGAGCTCTTGTCGCAGGCAAACTTGGTCACCTCAGCGAGGCAAGGAGACCGACCGGGGCAGCGCGGGCAGTCTGGCGGTGGTGGTAGCAGTGGCTGGAAGCCGGCCAAGGAGTTCGACAAGAGGAAGTCGACCAAGGACAGCGGTCGTGGAGGTGGAGGTCGACGTCGGGAGTGCTGGCTGTGCGGCGACCCCGACCATCTCTCCTTCGAGTGTCCCAACCGCAGTGACTCCGATGACGACGATGCTAAGGGAGGCCGTGGGAGGTCTGGCAGCCGTCGTCCTCGTCGTGGAGGAAACCAGCCGCGCAAGGAGAAGCAGTCGACCAAGACATCGACTTCGGCGAAGGATGCCGACTCCCCTGCTGGCGGCAAGGGGCGAGACGACAAGACGGCGTCGTGCTCGCTGGTCGGCGTCGTGGAGCCGACCATCTCTCTGGCACCGGAGGCCGGAGAGGACTTCCAGGCGGCGGCGGCAGCTGTGCAGGCGAACCCGGCGGTGGTCCTGCTCGACAGCGGTTGCTCCCACCACCTGATGGGGACAAAGGAAGCCTTCGTCGACTTGCAGCCGAGCGGCGCCATCTGGCATGTGCGCGTCTTCAATGGGGCGCTGCAGGATGTCCAGGGCCGCGGCACCATCGCTCTGCAAGGAGAGGCCGAGAAGGAGGTGCTCATCCCCGACGTGTTGTACGTCCCGGATGTGCGAGCCAACCTGCTGTCGGCCGGCCAGCTGAAGGAGCATGGCGTGAAGCTGCAGGAGGACGGCGACTGCATGCTGCTCGTCTCGGCAGCAGGGGAGGTGCTCGGGCGGGCGACGTACTCTGGGCGAGTCCTCTGCACCGACCTGCGTCCCTGCACGACGACGTCAGCGTCAACCACGTTGGAGGTCGTGGCTCTGCGGGCGATCGTCTCGAAGACGAAGTCGACGCCGGACCGGATGCATACGAGGCTTGCGCATGTCGGCATGGACACCATACGGAGCTCGGCGAAGAACGAGGTCGCCATTGGGCTGGACCTCAAGTCGGCGATGGACGCCGACTCCCCGTGTGTCTCGTGCGTCGGCGGGAAACTGGCGCGGCACACCTTCCCCGACCACGGCTCCGATACCGACGACGTGCTGGCCGTTGTGCACATCGACCTGTGTGGGCCGTTTCGCGTGGCTACCAAAGATGGCAGCCTGTACTTCTTGCTGCTGAAAGACCGCAAGACCCGCTTCGTGTGGGTGAAGCCGGTCGCCAAGAAGTCAGATGCGTTGCAAACGTTCGTGCAGTGGCTTGCGGTGGCTGAGCGGCAGACGAAGAAGTCGGTGTTGATGCTGCGCTCAGACCGGGGAGGGGAGTTCCTCGGGAAGCAGTTCACCGACTTCGTGAACGGAAAGGGGATCGTCCACGACCTGACCTGCCCATACACCCCGCAGCAGAACGGCATGGCGGAGCGGGAGATGAGGACGGTGGTGGAGTCGGTGCGGACAATGCTGCTGCACATGGGTGTGCAGCACCACTGGTGGCACCTCGCTCTGCGGCAGGCCGTCTGGGTCCGCAACTGCCTTGAGAGGTCGACGCTGCCGCCGGGGATGACGCCGTTAACAGCTGCTGACCGGGAAGAAGCCCGACTTGTCGCTGGCGCGGGTGTGGGGCTGCATGACGCAGTTCCTTGTCCCTGAGCAGCAGCGTGGTGGGAAGCTGAAGCCGAAGGCCAGGTGGGGCCTGCACCTTGGCGTGTTCGCGGCGAGCAAGGGCTGGGAGCTCCTTGACGTCGCCACTGACCGAGTGGTCACCACGTCGGACGTGGTGTTCTACGAGGAGATGTCGCTGGCCAAGTGGAAAACGGAGCATGGGCTGGTGTCCGGTCGGTCGCCGTCCACCCCGCCTTCTGACACCTTGTCAGCGACGCTGCCACTGCTTGCCGAGGTTGGTGAGCTTGCTACTGAGGACGTTGAGGACGTCCACACCCCTACCCCTCACCCTCTGACCCCTGCCCCTCCCCTCGTGGCCAACCTGCGTGGGGTAACCTCGGTGTCAGCCTCCGGCGATGAGGGGAGTCGTGGGACGCCGCCTTCGGCGCCGGCCAAGTGCATCGCCGGTGGCCGACATGACGAGCGGCAGGTCGACATGGGTTTGCAGACGACGCCGACAGGGGAGGAGCAGGTTGAGAAGCAGGTCGAGGAGCAGTCGGCTACCGGGCCGTCGGCAGGAAAGCCGACCACAGGGGAGAAGTCGACTGGGACGCCGACCACAGGGGAGCAGTCGGCTGGGACGCTGGCTGAATAGCAGCAGGACGCTGAGGGCAGCGACGACAGCGACGATGAAGGGGACGCCGAGGAGGTCCAGCAGGGACCACTGCGTTCAAGCCGACTTCGGAGGCCGCCTGACTTCTTCGTCCCCGCTGCCTTCACCACGGTGTATGACGTGGACGATGACGACGACCTGCTGTACGATGACGCCGAGGATGATGAGGAGTTTCCGGAGCTTGACCCCGACATGCTAGCCGACCCCGAGCACCGTTGGGACATCTCGACGATGACGGTGAAGGAGGCGTTGGCGAGCTGGAAGGGCCCGGCGGTGAAGGCCGCCATGGAGGAGGAGATTCGCAGCCTCATCAACATGGGCACTTGGGAGCTGGTCGAACGCCCGCCGGGGGTGAACGTCATGAAGAACCGGTGGGTGTTGACGACGAAGTACCACATCGACGACACCGTCGAGCGAAAGAAGGCGAGGCTGGTCGTAAAGGGCTTCACACAGGTGTACGGCGCCGACTATGACGAGACGTTCGCGCCGGTGAGCAGCTACGTCACGTTGAGGATCTTCCTCAGCATCGTCGCTGTCCTCAACCTCAACCTGATGCAGCTCGACATGAAGAACGCCGTCCTGCAGAGCAAGCTCGATCGGGTGCTGTACATGTCCCAGCCGGACTACTTGAACGATGGAACCAGCCGGGTGTGTAAGCCGCTGAAGAGCCTATACGGGCTGAAGCAGTCGCCGCAGTTGTGGTACTTGGCGCTCAACAAAGTGCTGGTCGGCGCCGGGTGGAAGAAGAGCCAGGTCGACGAGGCTCTTTACTCCAAGGACGGCGAGGGTGGAGTGGCCTGCAGGGTGCTGGTCTACGTCGACGACCTGCTTGCCGCCAGCAGCAGCGCCACGATGCTGAAGGAGCTGAATGAGCTGCTGGAAGCCGCCTTCGAGCTGCGCGAGATCTCGCCGGTATAGAAGTACCTCGGGCTGGAGATCGTGCGAGACAGGTCGGCGGAGAAGCTGTGGCTGCACCAGCAGGGCTACGCCGACAAGCTGCGTAGGCACTTCCTCGACGGGGAGCAGACCGGGCGCACCCCGAAGACGCCGGTCTCGGTTGGTGCCTACACCGAACTCACCTTCAATGACGAGGAGGCGCAGGAACGGCAGGAGGAGGAGTACCGGCAGAAGGTTGGCTCGCTGCAGTTCGCGGCGACGACGACAAGGCCGGACATCGCCTTCGCCTGCAGCAAGCTGGGGAGCGGCCTCACGGTGAGGAGCGACCAGCACTGGCGCGAGGTCAACCGCTGCCTCGCCTACCTCGCCAAGACGCGTGACACCGCCTTGGAGTTCGGCGGTGGACCTGAGTCGCTGGAACTGGTCGGCTACGTGGACGCCGACGACGCCGGTGACAAGCAGAATAGGACAAGCACGGGCGGCTACGTGTTCGTCTACGGAGGGGCTGCAGTCTCCTGGTCGAGTCAGCGCATCAAGTGCGCGACGTTGTCGTCGACCGAGTCTGAGTGCGTGGCGGCCACTGAAGCTGGCAAGGAGGGACGCCGCCTTTGCTTCCTCCTTGCAGAATTCCGGCAACTGGACGCCGGGAAGCCGACTGTCCTGCGCGTGGACAACAAGTCGGCCATCACGGTCGCCGAGGGCATGGGGTTGACGGGCAACCTCAAGCACATGGAGCGGCGACAGGCCTGGCTGCAGCACATGGTGAAGCGCGGGAAGTTCTCGCTGCAGTACATCCCAACCGCTGAGCAGCCGGCCGACTTCCTGACGAAGGCGCTGCACTATCCGGCCTTCAACCGGTGCTCCGTCGCAATCGGCCAGGTGCGCTTGGCCAACATGGACGACGCCGATAACGACGTGCAGCAGTAGGTGCCATGCCCTCTTGCATGGCTGGTGCGGTGACCGGTGTGCTGTGTGTTGGGTGCACGCCGACGGGCTATTCTCGGAGCTGTACTGCCGTGTGGGCTAGGGGGCCCAAGCGTGAACGCGGCAGGGGAGTGTCAACGGGAGCGTTGTAAGGCCCCGTCCTCGCTTGGGCGGAGCCAACCTTGTGGTCGGATGTACGGGGGTTGCAGCCTTCCTGCAGCAGAGAGCAGGGGGGGCCACTGGAAGGGCGCCGAGCAGGAGGACGCCGACCTCGACGCCTGGTTGGCGTCCCGGACGCCTGGACGGCGTCTTGGAAGCTGGACGCCGAGCTGGGCATCGCCACGATTACCCGGGCGCCTGGTCGACGTCGTGGGCACCTGCACGGCGCTCTGGAAGGCCAGACGCCGACCTAGGCGTATGCACGGCGTCCCGGGGGCCCCGACACCGTCCTGGGAGGAGGGACGCCGCTCTGGAGATTTCAGTCGGCGTCCTGGGCGTCTGGACATCGACCTGGGGTTCGGAAGGCGTCCTGGGCGCCTGGACGCCAGACTGGGGACGCCGGGCATGCGTGACCGGCTACGGACTGCGCGGGTCGACCAGGCGTGGTTGCCCGGTCGATTGGGATACCCGGGCGATGTGCGCGAGTGTCGCCAGGGTGGAGACTGCGAGGCCGACCTCGGGGAGGGTATCCCGAGGTCGATGTGGCTGGTGGGCACAGTCGCTGGCATGGGGTCTGCCAGGCATCTGCATTGTGCACGTGACAGGGAAGTGCGCACCAACCAGCTGCGCGCACCTGCGAAGCAGGTGCACCGTTGTCTTGCGGGTGCAACGCTCGGCAGCCGACTTGGTGCGAGCGCTGCTGTGCTGGAGCGCGGTCGACCGTGCTGCGCTGGAGGTCGACCAGCAGCCTAGCTAGCTCTGATGTAGTCAATGTTGCCAATGTTGTTGCTATCATTGTTGTCATGTTTTCCTAGTGAAACTCTTGCAAATTCTCCCCGTGAACTAGCAAGGAGCGTGAACACAAAGAAACGACTAAGTGAACGAACGCAGAGATCACACGAGCACACGTGCCTAGCCCGTAGCCTAGCTCCCGTTGCTGCAGTTATCTCCGCAATCTTTGATCCTGACGGGAACCCTTCCATTCACCTGGATGTCCGCTTCTTTTGGCTACTTGGAGACCCGTTCTGCCCCCCCTAGGTCTTTTTCTTTTTAGCATAGAACATTCCCCAGCCTTGCTGGAGGTTATCATTTCGGATACGGAAATAACGTGTTTCCTACGTACGCCTTCGGGTTGTCGGTTGTGTAGACCAACTTCTAGCTGCTCTATGTTTTGCGGTACATTATTACGACCTTAATAGAACTTAACCTTAACCTTAACCCTTTCCTTCCCGGGCTCGCAGCTCTCGATGGGCCAAACGCAGATGCTCGCAAATTCACAGGTGTGATCGAAGTGGTTATTGCTGCTAGTTGCAAAGTTGCAGTAAACGTGTTTCATATGCGCTGGAAAGAGACATCGGTTCTAAGGGTGGGTTTGAAATGACGTGTCAAATGTCTTAGATAAGGTTACCCGCTACTGAGTGGCTGCATAAAGTTTTAATTTGGTGCAGTGCGCTTGCGGTGTAAATGTTAGTCGAGGTTACTATTTTAGCATAACATTTAGAGCTGCGATGAAAACAGTCACATGAAGTCACTTTCGCACTATAACTGGTTTATTCAGTAGTCGTTTTATTGCGGTTTGGGGAAGGAGTTGCAAACCTGTACAATGTGCCAGATGTTCAAGAAAAGGTATGTACGAAGTTGCTCAAAGGTGTGTTTTAGGGTTTCATCAAGCATTCCTTTGAGCAACTTCGTACATACCTTTTCTTGAACGTGGCGTTCAAATGCCGTTGTTGTGGCTGTGTGATTATTCGGAGCCATCGCTATGCAGGCACTCATTGTTGGCAGAGGGGAGGGTAACACCGAGGAAATGCTTGGGTTAACTGAACGTCTCTCAACCTCTCTTGAACGACTCGACCAGACGACATGGTGCAATATTCGCGTTTGCTGGCGGTTGAGCGAAATGACTGTAGAACTAACTACCACCCGTATCAACGTCAACCCTAGTTCTTGAATCAGACTTATTCTCTCTCGCCCGTTCTGATTTTAATATTTTACCGTCATTCGAATCAATGGGCCTGCACGAACACTTAGAAGCATTTCGTGTGTCTAACCACATGTAGTATCCATGTCACGTTAACATGATCGTTTGCAACCAAAAAAAGCTGTCTACCCAAAAATTTACAATCGCAGCAAACAAGACGTTGTCGGTATTTCCCATGGCTGTCGCCTATCGGGGAAGGCAAGGACGTTGGAGAGAATTGACGAGCGAGAAGCAGCAGAGATTGCCTCTCGCTCTCCGCTTCAATTTTGATCTTGGCTTCGAAAAGCTGTTGGTGTTTTTCGGGAGGTCACAGAAACGGTTAGTGCAGTGCGCAGCAGCGACTAGGCGAAGACTGCAAACGAACAGGCATCAGTGATTTTGTGTGGGGCTAGGAAAACGCGCGAAAACAATCAGTTTTATTGTTCGTGCTCAATTCAAGAAATTTGGCTTCGCCATGCCAATGAAACTGACCTCAATAACGATTTTGAGCCATCAAGTGTTTCACATTGCTCTTATTCACATGTAGCAAGAGAACACTCATTCACCAAGATGAACACAAATCGAATGGTGGTCATTGTCAACATCAACATGAGGATTGTAAGGACTTCAAATTCCTTACTGTATACATCCCTTACCGAGGATGTCTTAAGCAGCTCACCTACACTTTCGGCCCGAACCACTTCCAAGTCGCCCCCGCACCAATCACCACCTTTCGAACCCTCGCTTGCCCTGAGTACCTCTCCTAGCTAGGTTCAGCCTATATTTGTCTTCACTTTCATAGTATCGACCGTCTTCCGCAATCACAGTCCCATGATTAATTATTCTGCGCCCGGCGCATAGCCCGCTAGCTGCCTTGTCAGGCTCGCGCACCGCCACGCAGCCCCCGCGCTGCCTTCTCCTGCCCCGCGCGTCGCTTCGCAGCCTTCGCGCTGCTTTCTACGGCCGCCGACGCGGCCCCGCCCTGCCGCTGTCGCGGCCCCACCCTGCCGCCGACGCAGCCCCGCCTGGCCTGCGCACTGCCCCCTGTCGCCAGTCGCGGTGGCTGTGGGACCCGCGCGCGGCCCTACACCTGCTACGCCGCCCCTGGTGCAGCCGCCCCTGGACCCTCGGGCAGCCGCCCCTGGACCCAGAACAGCCGCCCCTGGCCCCTGAAGCAGCCGCCCCTGGCCTTTGAAGCAGCCGCCCCTGAAGCAGCCGCCCCTGGTGCAGCCGCCCCTGGACCCTCGAAAAGCCGCCCCTGGACCCAGAGCAGCCGCCCCTGGCCCCTTGCAGCAGCTGCCCCTGGACCCCGAGCGGCCGCCCCTGGACCCCGAGCGGCCGCCCCTGGACCCCGAGCTGCCGCCCCTGGCCCCTGAAGCAGCCGCCCCTGGTGCAGCCGCCTCTGGACCCAAGCACGGTTTTTACCGTTTGAAAAACGGAGTAACCGATTTGCACCTGTGTCGAAATGATTCCGCAAAGCGAAATGACTTTCGCGAGAAATTTCCTGTCCCGTGAGTCAACTCGGAAAACAGTTTTTCAGCTGTAAATTCCGAGCGCCTCTTGTGCCACATGCACGACCGAGATTTTTTCTCGGTCGTGCTGTACACCCTAATGCTCACTCAACCGCCCACTCTGAACACGCCCACTGCCACTCCATACGCATCGAGATCGACATTCACAGCCAACGGCCCGCGCGTTACCAGTGTTGGTGTAAGGGCCTAATAAACTCAAGCTATTAAGACTTTATCAAACTTAAAACCTCTCCTCAGGGTCACCTCCAAGGGTCCTTGGGTGCCTGGTACAAGACCAGCCCCTATCCTCGGGTCCGAGTTTGTAGAGAGAGGGATCAAGAGGGACTTAGTCAAAACAGCAAGAGTACCTTGAACGTCGCGCAGCGTATCGTGCAGACCGTTGATCGGATTAAGCTGAGAATTTACTATATCGAAGCTCGCTCCAAGAGCTTTAAAATGAACCAAGTTGCCTCGCGAAAAGTTCTGCCATTACGAAGTTATGGCTCGGACAGCGTTTGCCTAGCGTTGGAGTGCTAGCGTACTAGCGTTGACTCGGGTAGCGTTCCGCCGTCGCACCGCGTAGAAAGGAAATTCCAGCAAGGAAGGAATTCGCTTGAATCAATTTCAGTATATTCAGGTACAACCAGAGAAGGAATAAATAGTTCTAGCTAGCAAGGACCTTGGGAATAAACCTGGGAACAACCAGGGATCATCCCAAATAATTCCAAGCAACAGATCCAACCTGGCTAGACAAAACAGCAGGTAGTAGGTTGGTAAACAACCTCTGGTTCTGTTTTTCCAACCTGGGAAAACAACAACCAGGTTCAGGTCCTAAAAAAGAACCTGTTTTGTCTTTGCCCAACCAGCCAAATGCTGGTTCCGCTGGTTTCCCCTGGCCCTGTAGCATGCAGATACAGAAAAACAACATCTAACCTTCACCTAAATTGTACCCCTATAGTGCCTGCCCTGCTACACTATAGTCAACCAAACAAAACAGTACAATTTCGAGTTGGATAGAACTGAATCTGCACAACCAATTCAACCGAACCGCAAAGCATCCATCTTGGGTTCCTTTGCGAGCTCGTCCTTTCTGCTTGTACTGTTCATAGCGCGTACAATGTTGTGCCGAAGCGCACGTTGTGCGAGTACCTGCAAATGCTTCAAGCGAAAATTGCGAAAGCAAACAAACACACGAACATACCATTCACACGCAAATGCATTCGCACACGCATACTCGTACAAACAGACGGCAGGATGTAGTGCAATGTGAATTTGCATCCAACACACTCCCCCTCAGCCTGCCGGCTGCATTTCCATCATTCCATGCTAGTTCATGCTCATTCCACTCATGCGCACACAACGCCAATGAGGCTCATCCGCAAGCCTCTTGGTGAGGAAGTAAGCTGGCTGCTGGTGAGTCTTGATGTAAATCGGATTCACTGTCCCCCTCTTCACCTCCTTACGCAGCCAGTGCCACTTGATACGCATGTGCTTATTGAGCCCATGAAGCACTCCGTTCCTGGCCATTCCAAGAGCCCCCTTGCTATCACAAAACAGCGGCGTAGCAACCTTCTGCTCCTGACCAATCTCCTCTAACAACCTCCTCAGCCAAATCACCTCCTTCACCCCGTGGAACATTGCCATGTACTCTGACTCCACGGAAGAGAGTGTTGTGTCCGTCTGCTTCTTTGACCTCCAACTAACAGGTCCTTCTCCAACTAGGCAGATGTATCCTCCCACAGATGAGGAATCCTTCTTCTCAGGGGCTCACGTAGCATCGGTAAAGCAAGTGAGAAAAAGCTTGCCTTCTCCAAGCCTCTCCCCCTTCTCTTTCAGCACCTCAACCCCTTTCGGCTTTACCCGTGCAGATGCGGAGTATTGAACTCCAATGCTTGGGTGAGAGTTCAGATACTTCACTACACGCTCAGCTGCATCCACCTGCTCCTCTGATGGATTCTGCACCACCCTAGCCAGCTGCCCAATCGAGAAAGAGATGTCGGGCCTCGTGTGAACCGCTGCATACAAGAGGCTGCCTACCAAGGACTGAAATTGCTGCTGCTCCTCGGCTTCAACCCCTTCATCCTCTGCAGCTTTCACAAGCTTGAATTCTCCTGGCAGGGGAGTTGCAACCTTGCGCTCATTCTCAATCCCATACTTCTCCCCCAGCTCCTTGATGAACTTCTCCTGGTGCAGTTTCAACCACCTGTGATCTGGATCCCTCTCCACATGCATCCCGAGGTAGTATTTTACCTCCCCAAGGTACTTGCACTTGAAGTTCTCCATCAGCTGCTGCTGCACTTTCTGGATCTCCTTCATGCTGCTGCTGAAGAGAAGAATGTCGTCCACGTAGACCAGAAACAACACCAGCTTCTCCCCCTCCCCCTTGAGAAAGAGGCTCTCATCACAGCTGCTGGTCTTGAATCCCATCTCCTCTAAAACAGCTGCCAGCTTCTGGTACCAGCAGCGTGGCGCCTGCTTCAAGCCGTAGATGGACTTTTTCAGCTTGCACACCCTGCCCGTACCATCCTCATACCCAAGCGGCTGCGTCATGAACACCTCCTCTTCTAAAATCCCGTTGAGGAATGCCGTTGATATGTCCATCTGGATAATGAACTTCCCACTAACGGCTGCATCTGCCAACAAGACACGAAGGGTAGGGGTTTTGGCAGTGGGAGCAAAGATCTCATTGAAGTCCCGCTTCTCTTTCTGCATAAACCCCTTAGCCACCAACCTACTCTTGTAGATGGTGACCTGCCCCTTGTCGTCAGTCTTGATCCTTGGCACCCACTTGCATTGTACCGCTTTCTTTCCCTCAGGCAACACCACTAGTTCCCAAGTCCCATTCTCCAGCAGGCTCTGGTACCCAGCATCCCTAGAAGCCAGCCATTTGTCCCTATCTGGTCCAGCTAATGCCTCCTCCATGCTAGCTGGTTCCTCTGGTGCAGGGGCAAGAAAACAGTACGCAGGCTCATCCTCCTCATCCGGGTCATAGCCATGCGGTAGAATCAGCAATGCCTCCTCGGTCCCAAGCTGCTGCTCCGCTACATCAGCTCCTGCAGTCAGCTTCTTAGTAGCCATACGGGTACGTCATGGCCCGGAGACGGGTGTCTCCCATCCCTTCATAACGACACCCTTCGGCTTCTTAGTTTTTCCCTGCTGCTGCTCTCCCCCCTCAGATACAGCAGCTCCACTAGTGCTAGTCTCCACAAAATTTTCTCCACCAGCAGGTGCCTCCTGTACCTTCTTTCCATCACCACCCTCTGCAGCAGCCTCTTCTCCCTCTTCCCACACACTAGGAGTCAGGTCCAGCTGCATGGTGATCTGCTCCATTTGCTGGGACACCCTGGCCTCCGGCTGTTTCTCCCAGCTCCCATACATCATGCCCTCAACAAACTTCACATCCCTGCTGTCAAACAACACACCCTTGGAAGGCTCCCACAGCAGCCATCCCTTGCTCTCAACAGCCAGCCCCAAATGCACACACCAGATTGCACTCGCCCCCAACTTACTGCGGTAGGTCTTGGGGACGTGGGCGACTGCCATGCAACCGAACACCCTCAGCATGTCCACCGGCGGCTTCCTCCCAAGCTACCTCTCCAACGGCACCCACGAGTCATCCCCAACCTTTGTGAGTACCCTGTTCATAGCGACGGTAGAGTGCCGAACAGCATGGGGCCACATCAAGTTGCCCAGCCCAGATTCTATGAGCAGCGCCCTAGCTGTCTCCAGAATTGTCCGGTTCGCCCGTTCTGCTACACCGTTGGACTGTGGGGTGTAAGCCGTGGTCAGCTCCCTCTAGATGCCCTGCTTCTTGAGCCAGGCCGTCATTTCAGCTCCAAGGAACTCACCACCCCGATCTGTCCTAATCCGCTTCACCACACACTCCGCTTGCTTCTCCACGAATGGCAGCCAATCTTCCCGTATCGTAGAGGCGGCATGGCCCTTCTGCTTCAGCGGATATGCCCACATAAGCCTGCTCCAATCATCCACTATGGTCAGAAAGTACCGCTCCCCCTTGTGTCCCTGAACCGGCAGCGGCCCCACCAAGTCCATGTGGACCAGCTCCAACGGCTTCTTGCTCCTGCCAGCCACACTATGGAAGGGGAAACGGGTAAACTTTGAGAGCAAACAGATTTCACAGTTATCATCGGGTGGTTGTCCGTTCAGCTTCAAGCCCTTAACGGCTCCATCCTTCTCCAGCTGCTTCAGCAAAGGCATTGCCACATGCCCCAAGCGTCGGTGTGCCGTTGCCCAATCCGTCTCCCCAGATCTGGCCGACACTTTCACACCAACCCCTCCAACGGCGTTGCACTCCCCCTGGGATGCAGACCCCTCTCCAGCCTGCCCCCCACCATGCCACGCCAACGCCGGCAGCTGCCACATGGATCTGTACACGTCCGTGCTCTCGTGCAGATCCCAAAGCACCCGATTGCCCAGCTGCCCCTTGTAAGTGTGTGCCCCATCCGTGCTAGTGCTCACCCCAGCCTTGCCAAGCTTACGGAGGGAGATAAGGTTGGCCTTGAGTTCAGGAACGAGAAGAACGTCGTGCAGCACCACCGGCTTGCCATCCGCCCCCTTAAACGCAGCTCGTCCCGCACCAGCCACCTTCAGCGCGTGTCCAGAGACGGAGCACACCTCGTTGATCGGTGCAGCGCGTACGTTGTCCAGCAGGTCCTTGCGTGGCGTCATCGTCCAAGCAGCGCCCGTGTCCAACACCCAATAATCCAGGGGGTGCAGCTCTGCTCCAACCTTGGCAGAGGCGTCTCCTTGCTCCCCCTTGTCTCCCATATGGAAGAATTGGCCCGCGGTGCGCTCCTTCTTCTTCTCCGCACCGCCGTTGCCCTTTGGGTTGTTGTCGGACGAATCAGCGATCATGTTGGCACCGTTTTTCTAATTCCTCCGCGCGCCGCCATCCTGGTGACGATTCTGGGGGGTCCATCCATCGGGTTTTTTATAGCACAAAAACCAGGGGTGCCCTTCCTTCTCACAATACCAGCAACTCCCTTTCATTTTGCCACCAGCACCCGACTTGCCCCCACGTCCAGATTTCGCACCGCGACCCCAACCGGTACCTCCTTGTTGGTCGTTGGAGTCGTCGTCCTTCTTTGCACCGCGTCCAGCACCACCGAAGCCACGTCCTTTGCCACGTCGGCTCCCTTGCATCCCGTAGCCGCTGCTGCCGTCGTCTCCACCCCTCAGTTGACGGCGACGGAAGTCCTCCTCTAGAATCTTTGTCCGCACCCACTCGAGTGTCCACGAGCTCTGGTTCTGCGGCAGGCTCAATCCGCTCGTGAATTGAAGCCACGATTCCGGCAGCAGCGAGAGCATCTTCAGGCACTTGGTCTGCTCCGGGTAGGTGATTCCCGCGATCGCCAACTTCGCGTAGAGGTCGCGCAATTTGTCCAGGACAGGTTGCACCGGCTCTCCCTCGCTCAGGCGCAACGCGGACAGCTCCCTCTCCAGCATCAATGTTGCAACAACGGAGGTCGGGGCGTGCAGCTCCTTCAACACGATCCACGCCTTCGGACCGCACTCAACCTCCGGCAGCAGGTGCATGACGTGGTGACGCTGGTTCAGCTCCAAACTCTGCGACATCAAGTAGTAGCCAGCCGAGGCGCGCTCGTCCCAATCTTCCTGAAGGGCGGGGTCACTCGGTCTAGGCTCCTCCCCAATCATTAGTTTAAGCAAACCGATCTGACGGAAATAGAGTTGCATTTTCCAGGCCCAATCATCATAGCCCTCACCATTGAACTTCTCGGCGGTGATGTTTTTCAGCACCTCCTTGATCAGCGAGCCCTGGCTTGTTCGCGCTCCCCTTGGCGCAGAAACACCAGAATCTTGGCTGCCGCTACGATCTTGGGCTGAAGATTCACCAGCTACCGCCGAGGTGTTGCCCGCCATAGCTACCTATAACGAGGATCACTATAACGCAGCTCTGATACCAGCTTGTTGGTGTAAGGGCCTAATAAACTCAAGCTATTAAGACTTTATCAAACTTAAAACCTCTCCTCGGGGTCACCTCCAAGGGTCCTTGGGTGCCTGGTACAAGACCAGCCCCTATCCTCGGGTCCGAGTTTGTAGAGAGAGGGATCAAGAGGGACTTAGTCAAAACAGCAAGAGTACCTTGAACGTCGCGCAGCGTATCGTGCAGACCGTCGACCGGATTAAGCTGAGAATTTCCTATATCGAAGCTCACTCTAAGAGCTTTAAAATAAGCCAAGTTGCCTCGCGAAAAGTTCTGCCATTACGAAGTTATGGCTCGGACAGCGTTAGCCTAGCGTTGGAGTGCTAGCATACAAGCGTTGACTCGGGTAGCATTCCGCCGTCGCATCGCGTAGAAACGAGATTCCAGCAAGGAAGGAATTCACTTGAATCAATT
Source organism: Closterium sp. NIES-65 (assembly GCA_948144175.1). Classification (NCBI taxonomy): domain Eukaryota; kingdom Viridiplantae; phylum Streptophyta; class Zygnematophyceae; order Desmidiales; family Closteriaceae; genus Closterium; species Closterium sp. NIES-65. The sequence goes on along the minus strand of CANXME010002170.1, from coordinate 3,480,389 downwards.
TGACTATATCCAGGTACAAACAGAGAAGGAATAAAGAGTTCTAGCTAGCAAGGACCTTGGGAATGAACCTAAGAACAACCAGGGATCATCCCAAATAATTCCAAGCAACAGAACCAACCTGGCTGGACAAAATAGCAGGTGGTAGGTTGGTGAACAACCTCTGGTTCTGTTTTTCCAACCTGGGAAAACAACAACCAGGTTCAGGTCCTAAAAACAGAACCAGTTTTGTCTTTGCCCAACCAGCCAAATGCTGGTTCCGCTGGTTTCCCCTGGCCCTGTAGCATGCAGATACAGACAAACAACATCCAACCGTCACCTAAATTGTACCCCTATAGTGCCTGCTCTGCTACACTATAGTCAACCAAACAAAACAGTACAATTTCGAGTTGGATAGAACTGAATCTGCGCAATCAAGTAAGTTGAACCGCAAAGCGTCCATCTTGGGTTCCTTTGCGAGCTCGTCCTTTCTGCTTGTACTGTTCATAGCGCATACAATGTTATGCCGAAGCGCACATTGTGCGAGTACCTGCAAATGCTTCAAGCGAAAATTGCGAAAGCAAACAAACACACGAACATACCATTCACACGCAAATGCATTCGCATACGCATACTCGTACAATCAGACGGCAGGATGTCGTGCAATGTGAATTTGCACCCAACATTAGCCCAGCGGATCCTTCTGCTTCAGCGGATACGCCCACATTAGCCTGCTCCAGTCATCCACTATGGTTAGGAAGTACCGCTCCCCCTTGTGCCCTTGCACAAGCAGCAGCCCCACCAAGTCCATGTGGACCAGCTCCAACGGCTTTTTGCTCCTGCTAGCCACACTATGGAAGGGGAAACGGGTGAACTTTGAAAGGAGGCAAATTTCACAGTTATCATCGGGTGGTTGTCCATTCAACTTCAAGCCCTTAGCGGCTCCATCCTTTTCCAGCTGCTTCAGCAAAGGCATTGCCACATGCCCCAAACGTCGGTGTGCCGTTGCCCAATCCGTCTCCCCAGATCGGGCCGACACTTTCACACCAACCCCTCCAACGGCGTTGCACTCCCCCTGGAATGCAGACCCCTCTCCAGCCTGCCCCCCACCATGCCACGCCAAGGCCGGCAGCTGCCACATAGATCTGTACACGTCCTTGCTCTCGTGGAGATCCAAAAGCACCCGAGGCCCATCTGTGTTGATGTTCACCCCAGCCTTGCCAAGCTTACGGAGGGAGATAAGGTTGGCCTTCAGGTCCGGGACGAGGAAAGCGTCGTGCAGCACCACCGGCTTGCCATCCGCTCCCTTAAATGCAGCTCGTCCCGCACCAGCCACCTTCAACATGTGTCCAGAGGCAGAGCACACCTCGTTAATCGGTGCAGCGCGTACGTCATCCAGCAGGTCCTTGCGCGGCGTCATTGTCCAAGAAGCGCCTGTGTCCAACACCCAATAGTCCAGGGCGTGCAGCTCTACTCCAACCTTAGCAGATGCGTCTCCTTGCTCCCCCTTGTCTCCCACATGGAAGAATTGGCCCGCGGTGCGCTCCTTCTTCTCCGCACCGCCGTTGCCCTCCGGGTTGTTGTCGGACGAATCAGCGACCATGTTGGCGCCGTTTTTCTGGTTCCTCCGCGCGCCGCCATCCTGGTGACAATTCTGGGGGGTCCATCCATCGGGTTTCTTATAGCACAAAAACCAGGGGTGCCCTTCCTTCTCACAATACCAGCAACTCCCTTTCATTTTGCCACCAGCACCCGACTTGCCCCCACGTCCAGATTTCGCAGCGCGACCCCAACCGGTACCTCCTTGTTGGTCGTTGGAGTCGTCGTCTTTCTTTGTACCGTGACCAGCACCACCGAAGCCACGTCCTTTGCCACGTCGTCTCCCTTGCATCCCGTAGCCGCTGCTGCCGTCGTCTCCACCCCTCAATTGGCGGCGACGGAAGTCCTCCTCCAGAATCTTAGTCCGCACCCACTCGAGCGTCCACAAGCTCTGGTTCTGCGGCAGGCTCAATCCGCTCATGAATTGAAGCCACGATTCCGGCAGCAGCGAGAGCATCTTCAGGCACTTGGTCTGCTCCGGGTAGGTGATCCCCGCGATCGCCAGCTTTGCGTAGAGATCACGCATCTTGTCCAGGATGGGTTGTACCGGCTCTCCCTCGCATAGGCGCAACGCGGACAGCTCCCTCTCCATCATGAGCGTCGCAGCGACGGAAGTAGGGGCGTGCAGCTCCTTCAACACCGTCCACGTCTTCGGACCGCACTCAACCTCCGGCAGCAGGTGCATGACGTGGTGACGCTGGTTCAGCTCCAAACTCTGCGACATCAAATAGTAGCCAGCCGAGGCGCGCTCGTCAAAATCTTCCTGAAGGGCGGGGTCACTTGGTCTAGGCTCCTCCCCAATCATTAGTTTCAGCAAACCAATCTGACGGAAATAAAGTTGCATTTTCCAGGCCCAATTATCATAGCCCTCACCATTGAATTTCTCGACGGTGATGTTTTTCAGCACCTCCTTGACCAGCGAGTCCTGGTTTGTTCGCGCTCCCCTTGGCGCAGAAACACCAGAATCTTGGCTGCCGCTACGATCTTGGGCTGAAGATTCACCAGCTACCGCCGAGGTGTTGCCCGCCATAGCTACCTATAACGAGGATCACTATAACGCAGCTCTGATACCAGCTTGTTGGTGTAAGGGCCTAATAAACTCACGCTATTAAGACTTTATCAAACTTAAAACCTCTCCTCGGGGTCACCTCCAAGGGTCCTTGGGTGCCTGGTACAAGACCAGCCCCTATCCTCGGGTCGGAGTTTGTAGAGAGAGGGATCAAGAGGGACTTAGTCAAAACAACAAGAGTACCTTGAGCGTCGCGCAGCGTATCGTGCAGACCGTCGATCGGATTAAGCTGAGAATTTACTATATCGAAGCTCGCTCCAAGAGCTTTAAAATGAACCAAGTTGCCTCGCGAAAAGTTCTGCCATTACGAAGGTATGGCTCGGACAGCGTTTGCCTAGCGTTGGAGTGCTAGCGTACTAGCGTTGACTCGGGTAGCATTCCGCCGTCGCACCGCGTAGACAGGAAATTCCAGGAAGGAAGGAACTCGCTTGAATCAATTTCACTATATTCAGGTACAACCAGAGAAAGAATAGATAGTTCTAGCTAGCAAGGACCTTGGGAATCAACCTGGGAACAACCAGGGATGATCCCAAATAATTCCAAGCAACATAACCAACCTGGCTGGACAAAATAGCAGGTGGTAGGTTGGTAAACAACCTCTGGTTCTGTTTTTCCAACTTGGGAAAACAACAACCAGGTTCAGGTCCTAAAAACAGAACCTGTATTGTCTTTGCCCAACCAGCCAAATGCTGGTTCCGCTGGTTTCCCCTGGCGCTGTAGCATGCAGATACAGACAAACAACATCCAACCTTCACCTAAATTGTACCCCTATAGTGCCTGCCCTGCTACACTATAGTCAACCAAACAAAACAGTACAATTTCGAGTTGGATAGAACTGAATCTGCGCAATCAAGTAAGCCGAACCGCAAAGCATCCATCTTGGGTTCCTTTGCGAGCTCGTCCTTTCTGCTTGTCATAGCGCGTACAATGTTGTGCGAAAGCGCACATTGTGCGAGTACCTGCAAATGCTTCGAGCGAAAATTGCGAAAGCAAACAAGCACACGAACATACCATTCACACGCAAATGCATTCGCACACGCACACTCGTACAAACAGACGGCAGGATGTAGTGCAATGTGAATTTGCATCCAACAACCAGCTCATGGCAAAACCAAGATATTCTTGACCTCGAATAAGTTATTCGAGTTTCCCAGACAAGACATGCTAGGCTACCCAAATACAGTCCCATTATTCCTATGGGGAGCGCGTGCTCGAGAGAGGAGCACATGGAAAGATGGGGAAGGGGACTGATATAGGCATCAGGTGTACAGTGCACCATGATCGTAATCATGCGCGTGTACAGACGGGACAGGGCCGAAATGGGCCCTGTCTTGTTGCGATCGTGCTGTACAGCACGCTCGCAACAATACGCGGCACACGCGCGTGCCCTGTGGTCCCACACGCGCGTGCCTTGACCCACGATCAGGTCTTGACTTTCGGGCTTTTGACCAGCGTGAGATAAGTGAAGGCACCTCTTGACCAGTCAAAGAACCGAGCACCCCTCGGTACACCACCCGCTCGCATGAGGCTTCAATAAGTCTCGCATGAAAATTTGAAACTCATGTGACTTTCACGGTCGCTCGCATGAGCCTTGCATAAAGCATTTAAGTCCCATGCGAGCTTCGTTTGAGCTCCATAAGATCTTCATTTGAGCCTCATTTGAGAGCTTCGCATGAGTCTCATTTGAGAGCTTCGCATGAGTCTCATTTGAGCGCGTCATGAGGGCCTCATTTGAGCGCTTCATGAGAGCTTCATGAGAACAGTGAAAGCAAAACTGAAAATGCAAAAACACAAAACGCAAGAACAAATGCGCACAGAACGTTCACAAAATGAAAATGAAAAATGCGCGCACGCACAAATATGCAAAATGCGATGCAGGCGGCTGGTTGACGTGCAAAAAAAAATATTTGCACCCAACAATTTTCTATGGGGTATAGTCCATTGGGGGTTGGGAAATTCTTCGCCTTCACTGTATTTGCTGCCAAGTGGTTGGGAGATGCCAAACCAGGTTGGTAAGTGTGTGTCAAATTATATTTGTATGTCACTAGGCTGTAGTAGGGCATACTCTCGTGAGTACAACACTTTAGGGTTTCATACTTGTACTCATCATCCTGCTCAATGTATGCATTCCTGCCTATTGATTCTGACATGGTTTCAGAGCTGGTTTGTCCGTAGGACCGCTCCGTTAGGGCCCACCAACCGTAGGAACTGCACGTTTTTTGCCCTGCCCTGCCCGCACGCCACCCTGCTGCTCGTGCGCTACCATGCCCTGCAGCCCGCGCGCCGCCACGCCCTGCAGCCCGCGTGCTGCCCTGCCCATGCAGCCCTACAGCCCACGCTGTGCCATGCCCGCCAAGCCCTACAGCCCGCGCGCTGCCCTGCCCGCGCTGCCCTGCCCGTGCAGCCCTGCTGCCCCCACGCTGCTCTGCCCTGCAGTCCACGTGCTGCCCTGCCCTGCAGCCCGCGCGCTGCCCTGCCCTGCAGCCCGCGTCGCCCTGCTGCCCGCGTCTCCCTGCAGCCCGCACGCCCTGCTGCCCGCATCGCCCTGCTGCTCGCGTCGGCCTGCAGCCCGCGCGCCCTGCAACCTGTGTAGCCCTGCTGCCCGCGACGCCCTGCAGCTCGCACGCCCTGCAGCCCACGTCGCCCTGCTGCCCGTGTCGCTCTGCAGCCCGCACACCCTGCTGTCCGCGACGCCCTGCTGCCAGCGATGCCCTGCAGCTCGCACGCCCTGCAGCCCACGTCGCCCTGCTGCCCGCATCACCCTACTGCCCGCACGCCCTACTGCCCACGTCGCCCTACTGCCCGCATACCCAGCAGCCCGCGTGCTGCCCTGTCCGCGCTGCCCTGCAACCAGCACGTTGCCCTGTCCTGCAGCCCGCGCGCTGCCTGCCTGCTGCTAGCGCCGCCCACGCGTACTGCGCGCCCTGCTCATTGCCGTGCCCTGCTCATTGCCGTGCCCCGCCCATGCCTGAGTCGCGCAACCCTGCCCGAACTGCGCCGAGCCGCCCAGCGGACCCGCCCTGCCTAGCTGACCTACCACTACAACGACTACCGCCACAATTACAGCAGTTGCCACTACCGCCCTTGTGTCGCTGCTACTGACTGCCACTGCCTGCCATGGCCACTATCACGGCTATAGCAACGTCTGGGGGCGGACAGCAGCAGTAGCGTCAGCCAGAGACTCTATCACCGCAGTAGCTTCGCGAGTGGGCTATTCGGCGAGGTCGCTCTGGTGCTGGAGCTTGGGATTTCAGAGGTGCTGGTGGTACAGGTGCTGGCGGTACAGGACAACCGCGGCAGTCCCGTTGACTCGAGACGCTCTCTGCACAGCAGCTCTGTGAGTGGGTTATTCAACCAGGCCGCTCTGGTTGGGGTACTAGTACTGGAGGTACTGGAGGTACTGGACAGTAGCGGCACCAGAGTCACTAGTGCAAAGGCTGATAATCTAGGTGCTTGCGAGCCTGGTAGCACAGGTGCACCTCCTGTGGAGGCTTTCCACACCTTCACGCTTGACTCAGGTGCAACTCGTTGCTTCCTCCGCAACTGCACCACATTCACACAGCTCACTGCACCTGTCCCGGTTAGTCTGGCTGACCCTTTTGGGGGTGTAGTCGTAGCCCGTGCCTCCACCATTCTCTCGTGTTTGGCAGCCCCTTCCGGCTCGCTTGCAGGTTTCCACTGTCAGAATCCCAACCACTAGACCATTCGGATAAAAGGGCTTGTTTCAGTAGCGGGTCAGTGCGCCCATAACCCCCCAAGAAAACGCGCCTGTAACCCCCCCTAGGATCGATCGGGGATCTCACAGTGTAGCTCTACTGACACCCCCCCAGACTGGGAGGCCCAGCCCTGAGCACAGTGGCAACGGCCAACATGTGCATACACCGGGATTCGAACCCGAGACCGCTCTGATACCATGTCAGAATCCCAACCACTAGACCATTGGGATACGAGGGCTTGTTTCAGTAGCGGGTCAGTGCGCCCATAACCCCCCAGGAAAACGCGCCTGTAACCCCCCCTAGGATCGATCGGGGATCTCACAGTATAGCTCTACTGACATCCACCTCCCCTCATTCACTACGACCTTGGTGAGTAACGCTGTCCTCTATAACCAGTTTGTCACTGTGACTACTCCTGGGGGTGAGCGAGTGGCAATCTGTACAGAATCCTGCATTGGACAGCACCTCGCCACGTTCACTCGTCAGCCTGGGTCAAGTCTATACACCCTGACCACTACGTCTGCACAGGTGGCTGCGTCAAGTCCGGTGACTGCGTCGAGTCAAGTGTCTGCGTCTGGTCAATTAGCTACGGTTCTCGTCTCGGGTACTCTCCCACCAGACTCTCCTCTGGCACCACCGACTCGGTCACCCCTCTCTGCCGCGTCTACGCAGCATGAACTCCTGTCTCCTTATCTCTGGCCTTCCCAGGTCCCTTCCCCCCCTCCCGCACTTGCTTGCCCCGCCGTGCCTTCCCTGCGTCGAGGGGCGGCAACGAGCCGCTCCTCACTCCTCCTTGTTTCCTCCGACCACTGCTCCTCTGCAGACTCTCCACATGGATGTGTGGGGCCCGGCCCCTGTCTGTGGGACGGACCAGAAGCGCTACTTTCTATTGGTTGTTGGTGACAATACACGCTACACCACGATCTTCCCATTGCGGAGCAAGGCGAACGCCCGCGGTGTTTTGGTCTCCTGGATCCGCGCTACTCGTCGCTAGCTGCGCGAACGATTTTGGTGCGTCTGCACTCTGACAGGGGTGGTGAGTTTTCTTCTGGCCTCCTTGCGGAGTTTTATCGAGACGACGGCATCGCCCAGTCGTTCACGCTTCCGGCCTCTCCACAGCAAAATGGGATTGCTGAGCGTCGCATTGGCTTGATCACGGATGTTGCTCGTACCTCCATGATCCATGCGGCTGCTACCCATCTTCTGTGGCCGTTTGCGGTCTGATACACTAAACATCAACTCAACCTCTGGCCCCGTGTCTCTGTATCCGAGACCTCGCCCACACTACGTTGGACGGGGGAGGTTGCCAATGCGTCGGCGTTTTGGGTCTGGGGCGCGCACTCCCTTGTGCGCGATACCACTGCGAGCAAGCTCTCTCCTCGCACTCTCTGCTGCGCCTTCTTGGGCTTCCCCACCGATGCCCGCCGTGGTAGTTTTACCACCCTCGCTTGCTTCGTGTCCTGTCCTCCCAGGACGTCACCTTTGACGAGCCAGTCTGCTTCTACCGGCTCCACCCGCATGCGTCCCACCCGGTCTGTTGGGTGCAAATTCACATTGCACGACATCCTGCCGTCTGATTGTACGAGTATGCGTGTGCGAATGCATTTGCGTGTGAATGGTATGTTCGTGTGTTTGTTTGCTTTCGAAATTTTCGCTTGAAGCATTTGCAGGTACTCGCACAATGTGCGCTTCGGCATAACATTGTACGCGCTATGAACAGTACAAGCAGAAAGGACGAGCTCGCATAGGAACCCAAGATGGAAGCTTTGTGGTTCGGCTTACTTGATTGCGCAGATTCAGTTCTATCCAACTCGAAATTGTACTGTTTTGTTTGGTTCACTATAGTGTAGCAGGGCAGGCACTATAGGGGTACAATTTAGGTGAAGGTTGGATGTTGTTTGTCTGTATCTGCATGCTACAGGGCCAGGGGAACCCAGCGGAACCAGCATTTGGCTGGTTGGGCAAAGACAAAACAGGTTCTGTTTTGAGGACCTGAACCTGGTTGTTGTTTTCCCATGTTGGAAAAACAGAACCAGAGGTTGTTCACCAACCTACCACCTGCTATTTTGTCCAGCCAGGTTGGTTCTGTTGCTTGAAATTATTTGGGATGATCCCTGGTTGTTCTCAGGTTCATTCCCAAGGTCCTTGCTAGCTAGAACTATATATTCCTTCTCTGTTTGTACCTGGATATAGTGAAATTGATTCAAGCGAATTCCTTCCTTGCTGGAATTTCCATTCTACGCGGTGCGACGGCGGAATGCTACCCGAGTCAATGCTAGTACGCTAGCACTCCAACGCTAGGCTAACGCTGTCCGAGCCATAACTTCGTAATGGCAGAACTTTTCGCGAGGCAACTTGGCTCATTTTAAAGCTCTTAGAGTGAGCTTCGATATAGCAAATTCTCAGCTTGATCCGATCGACGGTCTGCACGATACGCTGCGCGACGTTCAAGGTACTCTTGCTGTTTTGACTAAGTCCCTCTTGATCCCTCTCTCTACAAACTCGGACCCGAGGATAGGGGCTGGTCTTGTACCAGGCACCCAAGGACCCTTGGAGGTGACCCCGAGGAGAGGTTTTAAGTTTGATAAAGTCTTAATAGCTTGAGTTTATTAGGCCCTTACACCAACAAGCTGGTATCAGAGCTGCGTTATAGTGATCCTCGTTATAGGTAGCTATGGCGGGCAACACCTCGGCGGTAGCTGGTGAATCTTCAGCCCAAGATCGTAGCGGCAGCCAAGATTCTGGTGTTTCTGCGCCAAGGGGAGCGCGAACAAGCCAGGGCTCGCTGATCAAGGAGGTGCTGAAAAACTTCACCGTCGAGAAGTTCAATGGTGAGGGCTATGATGATTGGGCCTGGAAAATGCAACTCTATTTCCGTCAGATCGGTTTGCTGAAACTAATGATTGGGGAGGAGCCTAGACCGAGTGACCCCGCCCTTCAGGAAGATTGGGACGAGCGCGCCTCGGCTGGCTACTACTTGATGTCGCAGAGTTTGGAGCTGAACCAGCGTCACCACGTCATGCACCTGCTGCCGGAGGTTGAGTGCGGTCCGAAGGCGTGGACCGTGTTGAAGGAGCTGCACGCCCCGACCTCCGTTGTTGCAACATTGATGCTGGAGAGGGAGCTGTCCGCGTTGCGCCTGAGCGAGGGAGAGCCGGTGCAACCTGTCCTGGACAAATTGCGCGACCTCTACGCGAAGTTGGCGATCGCGGGAATCACCTACCCAGAGCAGACCAAGTGCCTGAAAATGCTCTCGCTGCTGCCGGAATCGTGGCTTCAATTCACGAGCGGATTGAGCCTGCCGCAGAACCAGAGCTCGTGGACACTCGAGTGGGTGCGGACAAAGATTCTAGAGGAGGACTTCCGTCGCCGTCAACTGAGGGGTGGAGACGACGGCAGCAGCGGCTACGGGATGCAAGGGAGCCGACGTGGCAAAGGACGTGGCTTCGGTGGTGCTGGACGCGGTGCAAAGAAGGACGACGACTCCAACGACCAACAAGGAGGTACCGGTTGGGGTCGTGGTGCGAAATCTGGACGTGGGGGCAAGTCGGGTGCTGGTGGCAAAATGAAAGGGAGTTGCTGGTATTGTGAGAAGGAAGGGCATCCCTGGTTTTTGTGCTATAAGAAACCCGATGGATGGACCCCCCAGAATCGTCACCAGGATGGCGGCGCGCGGAGGAACCAGAAAAATGGTGCCAACATGATCGCTGATTCGTCCGATAACAACCCAAAGGGAAACGGCGGTGCGGAGAAGAAGAAGGAGCGCACCGCGGGCCAATTCTTCCATATGGGAGACAAGGGGGAGCAAGGAGACGCCTCTGCCAAGGTTGGAGCAGAGCTGCACCCCCTGGATTATTGGGTGTTGGACACGGGCGCTGCTTGGACGATGACGCCACGCAAGGACCTGCTGGACCACGCACGCGCTGCACCGATCAACGAGGTGTGCTCCGCCTCTGGACACGCGCTGAAGGTGGCTGGTGCGGGACGAGCTGCGTTTAAGGGGGCGGATGGCAAGCCGGTGGTGCTGCACGACGTTCTTCTCGTTCCTGGACTCAAGGCCAACCTCATCTCCCTCCGTAAGCTTGGCAAGGCTGGGGTGAGCACTAGCACGGATGGGGCACGCACTTACAAGGGGCAGCTGGGCAATCGGATGCTTTGGGATCTGCACGAGAGCACGGACGTGTACAGATCCATGTGGCAGCTGCCGGCGTTGGCGTGGCATGGTGGGGGGCAGGCTGGAGAGGGGTCTGCATCCCAGGGGGAGTGCAACGCCGTTGGAGGGGTTGGTGTGAAAGTGTCGGCCAGATCTGGGGAGACGGATTGGGCAACGGCACACCGACGCTTGGGGCATGTGGCAATGCCTTTGCTGAAGCAGCTGGAGAAGGATGGAGCCGTTAAGGGCTTGAAGCTGAACGGACAACCATCCGATGATAACTGTGAAATCTGTTTGCTCTCAAAGTTTACCCGTTTCCCCTTCCATAGTGTGGCTGGCAGGAGCAAGAAGCCGTTAGAGCTGGTCCACATGGACTTGGTGGGGCCGCTGCCGGTTCAGGGACACAAGGGGGAGCGGTACTTTCTGACCATAGTGGATGATTGGAGCAGGCTTATGTGGGCATATCCGCTGAAGCAGAAGGACCATGCCGCCTCTACGATACGGGAAGATTGGCTGCCATTCGTGGAGAAGCAAGCGGAGTGTGTGGTGAAGCGGATTAGGACAGATCGGGGTGGTGAGTTCCTTGGAGCTGAGATGACGGCCTGGCTCAAGAAGCAGGGCATCCAGAGGGAGCTGACCACGGCTTACACCCCAAAGTCTAACGGTGTAGCAGAACGGGCGAACCGGACAATTCTGGAGACAGCTAGGGCGCTGCTCATAGAATCTGGGCTGGGCAACTCCATGTGGCCCCATGCTGTTCGGCACGCTACCGTCGCTAGGAACAGGGTACTCACAAAGGTTGGGGATGACTCGTGGGTGCCGTTGGAGAGGTGGCTTGGGAGGAAGCCGCCGGTGGACATGCTGAGGGTGTTCGGTTGCATGGCAGTCGCCCACGTCCCCAAGACCTACCGCAGTAAGTTGGGGGCGAGTGCAATCTGGTGTGTCCATTTGGGGCTGGCTGCTGAGAGCAAGGGATGGCTGCTGTGGGAACCCTCCAAGGGTGTGTTATTTGATAGCAGGGATGTGCAGTTTGTTGAGGGCATGATGTATGGGAGCTGGGAGAAACAGCCGGAGGCCAGGGTGTCCCAGCAGATGGAGCAGATCACCATGCAGCTGGACCTGACTCCTAGTGTGTGGGAGGAGGGAGAGGAGGCAGCTGCAAAAGGTGGTGCTGGAGAGAAGGTGCAGGAGGCACCTGCCGGTGAAAACAATGGTGTGGAGACTAGCGGTAGCACTAGTGGAGCTGCTGGATCCGAGGGAGGAGAGCAGCAGCAGGGGAAAACTAAGAAGCCGAAGGGTGTTGTTATGAAGGGATGGGAGACACCCGTCTCCAGGCCAGGACGTACCCGTATGGCTACTAAGAAGCTGACTGCAGGAGCTGATGTAGCGGAGCAGCAGCTTGGGACAGAGGAGGCATTGCTGATTCTACCGCATGGCTATGACCCGGATGAGGAGGATGAGCCTGCGTACTGTTTTCTTGCCCCTGCACCAGAGGAACCAGCTAGCATGGAGGAGGCATTAGCTGGACCAGATAGGGACAAATGGCTGGCTTCTAGGGATGCTGAGTACCAGAGCCTGCTGGAGAATGGGACTTGGGAACTAGTGGTGCTGCCTGAGGGAAAGAAAGCGGTACAATGCAAGTGGGTGCTAAGGATCAAGACTGACGACAAGGGGCAGGTCACCATCTACAAGAGTAGGTTGGTGGCTAAGGGGTTTATGCAGAAGGAGAAGCGGGACTTCAATGAGATCTTTGCTCCCACAGCCAAAACCCCTACCCTTCGTGTCTTGTTGGCAGATGCAGCCGTTGGTGGGAAGTTCATTATCCAGATGGATATATCAACGGCATTCCTCAATGGGATTTTAGAGGAGGAGGTGTTCATGACGCAGCCGCCTGGGTATGAGGATGGTACGGGCAGGGTGTGCAAGCTGAAAAAGTCCATCTACGGCTTGAAGCAGGCGCCACGCTGCTGGTACCAGAAGTTGGCAGCTGTTTTAGAGGAGATGGGATTCAAGACCAGCAGCTGTGATGAGAGCCTCTTTCTCAAGGGAGAGGGGGAGAAGCTGGTGCTGTTTCTGGTCTATGTGGACGACATTCTTCTCTTTAGCAGCAGCATGAAGGAGATCCAGAAGGTGCAGCAGCAGCTGATTGAGAACTTCAAGTGCAAGAACCTTGGGGAGGTAAAGTACTACCTCGGGATGCACGTAGAGAGGGATCCAGATCACAGGTGGTTGAAACTGCACCAGGAGAAGTTCATCAAGGAGCTGGGGGAGAAGTATGGGATTGAGAATGAGCGCAAGGTTGCAACTCCCCTGCCAGCAGAATTCAAGCTTGTGAAAGCTGCAGAGGATGAAGGGGTTGAAGCCGAGGAATAGCAGCAATTTCAGTCCTTGGTAGGCAGCCTCTTGTATGCAGCAGTTCACACGAGGCCTGACATCTCTTTCTCGGTTGGGCAGCTGGCTAGGGTGGTGCAGAATCCATCAGAGGAGCAGGTGGATGCAGCTGAGCGTGTGGTGAAGTATCTGAACTCTCACCCAAGCATTGGAGTTCAATACTCCGCATCTGCACAGGTGAAGCAGAAAGGGGTTGAGGTGCTGAAAGAGAAGGGGGAGAGGCTTGGAGAAGGCAAGCTCTTTCTCACTTGCTTTACCGATGCAACTTGGGCCTCTGAGAAGGAGGATTCCTCATCTGTGGGAGGATACATCTGCGTAGTTGGGGGAGGACCTGTTAGTTGGAGGTCCAAGAAGCAGACGGAGACAGCACTCTCTTCCGTGGAGTCAGAGTACATGGCGATGTTCCATGGGGTGAAGGAGGTGATTTGGCTGAGGAGGTTGTTAGAGGAGATTGGCCAGGAGCAGAAGGTTGCTACGCCGCTGTTTTGTGATAGCAAGGGGGCTCTTGGGATGGCCAGGAACGCTGTGCTTCATGGGCTGAACAAGCACATGCGTATCAAGTGGCACTGGCTGCGTAAGGAGGTGAAGAGGGGGACGGTGAATCCGATCTACATCAAGACTCACCAGCAGCCAGCAGACTTCCTCACCAAGAGGCTTGCGGATGAGCCTCATTGGCGTTGTGTGCGCATGAGTGGAATGAGCATGAACTAGTATGGAATGATGGGGATGCAGCCGGCAGGCTGAGGGGGAGTGTGTTGGGTGCAAATTCACATTGCACGACATCCTGCCGTCTGATTGTACGAGTATGCGTGTGCGAATGCATTTGCGTGTGAATGGTATGTTCGTGTGTTTGTTTGCTTTCGAAATTTTCGCTTGAAGCATTTGCAGGTACTCGCACAATGTGCGCTTCGGCATAACATTGTACGCGCTATGAACAGTACAAGCAGAAAGGACGAGCTCGCAAAGGAACCCAAGATGGAAGCTTTGTGGTTCGGCTTACTTGATTGCGCAGATTCGGTTCTATCCAACTCGAAATTGTACTGTTTTGTTTGGTTCACTATAGTGTAGCAGGGCAGGCACTATAGGGGTACAATTTAGGTGAAGGTTGGATGTTGTTTGTCTGTATCTGCATGCTACAGGGCCAGGGGAAACCAGCGGAACCAGCATTTGGCTGGTTGGGCAAAGACAACACAGGTTCTGTTTTGAGGACCTGAACCTGGTTGTTGTTTTCCCAGGTTGGAACCAGAGGTTGTTCACCAACCTACCACCTGCTATTTTGTCCAGCCAGGTTGGTTCTGTTGCTTGGAATTATTTGGGATGATCCCTGGTTGTTCTCAGGTTCATTCCCAAGGTCCTTGCTAGCTAGAACTATATATTCCTTCTCTGTTTGTACCTGGATATAGTGAAATTGATTCAAGCGAATTCCTTCCTTGCTGGAATTTCCATTCTACGCGGTGCGACGGCGGAATGCTACCCGAGTCAATGCTAGTATGCTAGCACTCCAACGCTAGGCTAACGCTGTCCGAGCCATAACTTCGTAATGGCAGAACTTTTCGCAAGGCAACTTGGCTCATTTTAAAGCTCTTAGAGTGAGCTTCGATATAGCAAATTCTCAGCTTGATCCGATCGACGGTCTGCACGATACGCTGCGCGACGTTCAAGGTACTCTTGCTGTTTTGACTAAGTCCCTCTTGATCCCTCTCTCTACAAACTCGGACCCGAGGATAGGGGCTGGTCTTGTACCAGGCACCCAAGGACCCTTGGAGGTGACCCCGAGGAGAGGTTTTAAGTTTGATAAAGTCTTAATAGCTTGAGTTTATTAGGCCCTTACACCAACACGGTCCCCGTGCCTCCTCTCTTCCTGGTCCCAGTTCCCCCCCCCCCCCCCCCCCCCCCCCAATAGACCCCCTCCCCCCACAGTGTCCTACTCCCTCAGGTGTGTCTCAGGTTGATCCTCCCCCCTTGGTTGAGCCTTTGGAGGTTTGCTCTGACACCTCTGGCCCAGCTGAGGGGGGTGACCCCGCTGCTGATGACATGGCGACCACTCACTGCTCTCTACGCTTAGAGACCCCTCCTTGTTTTTCACTTCGACCATCTTCACCACCTCTGCAGCCTGTAGCTGTGGACTCTGGTGCTGCTTGGTGTCGTGACACTAGGGGTGAGGCCTCTGGAGGTGCTAGTCCTGGGGGTGCTGAGACTGTGGGTGAGGACTCTAGGGGTGCTGAGTCTAGGGGTGCTGGGTCTGGGGGTGCTGACTCTGGGGGTGCTGCGAGTCCTAGTGGTGGTGGGGCCGTGGGTTCTCCTGCTGGAGGTCCTAGTGTTGGACAGCAGCCGCCACCTAGCCGACTAGAGACGCTCTTCCCGCAGCAGCTTCGTGAGTGGATCGTTCGGCGAGGCTGCTCTGGTGCTAGAGCTTGGAGTTTTACAGGTACTGGAGTTGCTGGTGCTGGAGGTACTGCTGGTGCTGGAGGTGCTGCTGGTGCTGGAGGTGCTGCTGGTGCTGGAGGTGGCGGAGCTCCTAGTTCTAGAGGTGCGGCTAGTGCTGGAGGTGCTGGAGCTGCTGGTGCTGGAGGTGTTGGAGCTACAGCTGATGGAGGTGCGAGGTGCTGGAGCTGCTGGTGCTTGAGGTGCTACAGCTGGAGGTACTAGAGCTGGAGGTACTGGAGGTCCTGGAGGTGCTGGTGCTAGAGGTGCTGGAGCTGCTGGTGCTGGAGGTGCTAGAGCTGGAGGTGCTGGAGGTACTGGCGCTATTGGTGCTGGAGGTGCTACAGTTGGAGGTGCTGGAGGTCCTGGAGCTTCTGGTTCTGGAGGTACTAGAGCTGGAGGTACTGGAGGTACTAAAGCTGGAGGTGCTGGTGGTGCTAGAGCTGGAGGTACTGGAGGTACTGGAGCTGGAGGTGTTGGAGGTGCTGGAGTTGGGGTGCTGGAGGTCTTGGAGCTGCTGACGGTACGGGTACAGCGCTGCGCCGACCGTTTTTCTACCCGCAACCGCAGTCGTCCCTACCACCACCTGGCTCAGCACTTTGTCAGGTTCTTAGTCTTCCGTCTTCCACCGGCCTTACTCCACCTCTCCTGTGCCTCCGCCTGACCAGTCCTTGCCCGCTGCCTGGCTCTCCACTGCCTGCTCCTTCTCCCTACCTTGTACAGACAGGCTCCCTGGCAGAGCCTCGTGAACCTGAGTCTCGTCCTGCCTCCCCTATTCTCACTGTCAGTCGTGCTTGTCATTCTCGTCCTCCACCTGTCCCCGGCACGCACACTATTGCACTTCGTCCTTCTGTTCCACAGCGTGTTTCTCTGCCGTCTTCTCCGGCGTCCTCTCTTCCTGACGTTCTTGACCCTGAGTCCGACCTTGCTCGTGCTGCTAGTCCTACTGTCATTCGTCTCCTCGATACTGTTGTCACACACCCTGACTTTGAGTCTACTGCTTCATTTACCCTAGTCACTGAGCTAGTCGACTTTGCTGCTAGGAGTCGCCTCGACCATGTCGCGAGTCTCGTTACCGAGTCAGAGTCTGTCTATCCTCCGTCCGTCGGGGGTGAGCCTGCCCTTGGCTTTGACGTCCTTGAGGACAGGCAGTTTGTGCTTGAGTGTCTTGCGGCCGTTACATGCCGTTTTGCGTCCATGCTGTTTTGCCCTGAGGGAGACCCAGATGCACTGGACATCCCCACCCCGCGCTCTTTCGCAGAGGCGATCGCGGGTGAGTACTCCTCTTAGTAGCAGACTGCTATGGAAGCAAAGATGGCATCCTGGAATTCTACTGCACCTATGTTGATGCAGTTCCCCCTCCTAGAGCGAACATAATTGATGGCATGTGGATTTTCAGGGTCAAGCAGCTGCCAGGTCCCCCAACTATCTTCAAAGCGCGTTACATTGCACAAAGCTTCAGTCAGCGTCAAGGAATCAACTTCTTCCAAACCTTCTCCCCTACTCCAAAGATGACCACTCTTCAGATGTTGCTGCACGATGCAGCACAGCATGACTACGAGCTGCACTCCCCACACTTCTCGACGGCTTTCTTGCATAGAAGTCTCAACGAAAAGATCTGGCTGCGCTGCCCACCTGGCTTTACTCGGTTGTTTCTTGAGGGTACTCAATGGAGCCTTCAGCAGCCAGTCTACGGTCTCCGCCATGCGCTCCGCGAGTAGCACGATACACTGAGGACGACACTTGCGGCCTTGGGTTTGCTCTTTCGACTGCTAACCCGTGGTTTTTTCTGCGCACCGACCCTTCTCTGCCCCCGTTCTACATCCTAATGTATGTCGACGACTTTGTCTTTGCTACTGCCAACACCGAGGCCCTAGCCCTTGTGAAGTCGGAGCTGTAGAAAAGACACACTTGCACTGACCTGGATGAGCTGCGCAGCTATCTTTGCTTGCAGATAATTCGGGACAGAGCAAGGCGCAGCATCGCATTGACTCAGTCACATATGGTGCAGCAGGTCCTTCAGCGCTTCGGCTTCCAGTTCTCCTTGCCACAGCCCACTCCTCTGCCTAGCGGGCCACTCGCTCTCAGCTACACCTTCGGACAAGTCTGTAGAGCCAATTGGTCCGTATCCAGAGCTTGTGGGTTGTCTCATATACCTAATGACGTGCGTACGACCTGACCCCGCGTACCCTCTCAGCCTCGTGGCTCGCTACGTGGCTCCCGGTAGACACCGAAAGGTGCACTGGGAAGCTGCAAAGAGGAAACTGCGTTACTTGGGTACATCGGGCATGGAGCTTACACTTGGAGGACGGGACTGACAGGACACTTTGACACTTCCTGGGCCGACGACCAGGCGACTCAGCGCTCGTCACAGGGTTATACCTTCAGCGGAGGTCCACTCGTTCGTCTTTTGTGCTTGGTTCCAGCTGTGAGGCCGAGATCAATGCTGGGGCTATGGCTACACAGGATCTACGCTGGCTGACCTATCTGCTGACCGACTTGGGGGAGCGGCCTCGTTCGCCTCTAGTTGTGTACATCGACAACAAGGTCATGCTTGCCTTGTGTCACGAGCAGATACTGGAGCACAGAACGAAGCACATTGCTCTTTGCTCCTTTCTTGCTCGAGAGCTGCAGCAGCGTGAAGAGCTTCGCCTTTGTTACGTGGTCGCTCGGGCCAACACTGCTAATGTTTTCACCAAGGCCTTTGTGTCTGGTGATCACCAGCGATTCTGCACTGTTCTTGGGCTTCTGCCCACTTTGCCTCACCTGCTTGTCTTTAAATCTTGCCTTGAACTTGCTATACACTGCTATATGTCAAATTATAATGTTCTGTAGGCTCTAGTGGGGTATCCTATATGGGTTGCATACTTGTATCACTTTCATTCCTTAGTTAATTTATTCTCGTTTCTTCTCATGGTATCGAGCAGGTTCCCTCGTGGGAAGTGATCCTAGGGCCCACCATCGAAAAAAAAAATTCCTGCCTGAAGCGCGCTCCGCTTAGGCCCGAGTCGCGCCTCGGGTCCTCTCTCTACTGTCGCGGCCTCCCTCGAGCCGCCCTTACTCGGCCGTCGCCACCCTACGCGGCCCGCATGCCGCCCTTTAGACGCCCGTCCCGGCCCCGTGCGCCGACCGTCCCGTGCGACGCGGACCGTGCGCCGCTCGTCCCGGCCCCTCGCCACCTGTACCGGCCCGCCGCCGCCCGACGCGGCCCGTGCGCCGCCTGTCCCGGCCCGTCACCGCCCGACGCGGCCCGCGCGCCGCCTGTCCCGGCCCGTCGCCGCCCGACTCAGCCCTTCCGCCGCCTGTCCCGGCCCGTCGCCGCCCGGCCCGTCGCCGCCTGTACCGGCCCATCGCCGCCCTTTGCGGCGTCACGTGCTGCCCTACCCTACCTGCGGCCTCGCCGCCCTACCTTAGCGGCCCCGCCGCCTCACTCAGCGGCCCCACCGCCCTACCTGCAGCCCCGCCGCATCGCTCTCGGCCTCGTCACCTACTACAGCGCCGCCGCGCCACCCTAGCCGCCCGAGCCGTCTCACCCGGCCGAGCTGCTGACCGCCGCGCCGCCCTACAGCAGCACAACCGAGCCGCCCGACAGTAGAGTAGCCGAGCTGCCCAGCAGCCGGGCCGCGCAACAGCCGAGCCGCCCAGCAGCCGAGCCACCCAGCAGCAGAGCCGCCGAGCCGCCCAGCAGCCGAGCCGGCGAGCCGCCCACCAGCCGAGCCGCCGAGCAGCCGAGCCGCCGAGCCGCCCAGCAGCCGAGCCGCCGAGCCGCCCTACTTCCGGGCTGCCCGACCTGCCCAGTCTGGTGAGCACAGCGCCTTTTCACTGCACTGCCCTCACCCTACTGTTTGCACTGCTAGTCCTCTAGGGTCATGGCTACCCCTAGTGTCCTCGCCTTTGACGCTGAGGGGCGGGCCATTGACTTTGAGGTCTGGGTAGATGACTTGCAGCTGTTCTTACATTGCAATAGGGCAGACGGCCTCTCTCTCTTTGACCTCACCTCTGGCGCTTCCCCTGCCCCTACTGCTGATGCTGACGCCACTGTTCGCTCCCAGTGGGCCACGCGCGACGCTGCTGCACGTCTTGCTATGCGTCGCCACCTCCCTACCTCCGAGCGTGCACACTTTAGCCAGTACAAGAGTGCTCAGACCTTGTACGACGCTGTAGTTGCGCGCCACTCCTCCCCTGCAACTGCTGCACTGAGCCGTCTCATGCTACCGTACCTCTTTCCTCACCTTGCTGCCTTTCCCAGAGTCGCTGACCTCATTACGCACCTCCGCACGAGTGACACTCGCTACCGCGCTGCGCTTCCTCCTGATTTCTGCGCCAAGAACCCCCCCCCCCATGTACATCACTCTCTACTACATAGTCACTCGTCTCCCTGACTCCCTTCGTATAGTCAGGGACCACTTCCTCTCAGTCTGTCCCACCACTCTCACTCTAGACCTACTCGAGAAGTCCCTCCTAGCGGCCGAGAAGAGCATAGTCGCTGTAGGGGCCTCTCGTGGTGACCCGCGCACGCCCATCTTTGAGGGGTGTTCCCCCTCCCCCCTTCTGCCCTCTGTTGCCTCTGCTGCTGCGGCCGACCTCCTTGGCCTTGAGTCGGTCGGTGCGGCGTCTGCCCCTAGCGGGAGACGCCGCTCTGGCAAGGGCAAGTGGGGCAAGGGCGCTGGATGAGCGAGCGGGGGCGGTAGAGGTGGAGGTGGCAGCAGTGGGGGGAGTGGGGGTGGCGGTGGGAGTGGAGGTGGGGGTGGAGGGGTCAATGGCGGCAGTGGAGGCGGAGGTGGCGGCGGCGGTGGCGGTGGGAGCGGAGGTGGCGGAGGTGGCGGCGGTGGAGGCGGAGGCGGAGGTGGCGGCAGTAGCGGAGGCGGCGGAGGCGGCGGGGGTGGGGATGGTGCTGGTCGCGGGTCTTCGCAGAGGAGTGTCTCCGGTGGTGGCTCGCGCCAGCAGCAGCAGCGCGGTCGTGAGACCCTGTCCCCTCACCAGCTTCGTGAGTGGTACACTGCGCGCCAGCGGGGTGGGGGTTTTGGTCCGTGCTCCTACAGTTTGCGCACTGACGACCGTGCGGGTGAGCAGTGTGGGGGTGCGCACCCCCCCACAAGCGCTTCTTTGACCGCCTGACGGCCTCGTGGCGTCACTAGTTCCCGGAGGCCTCAGAGATCCCTCGCTGGGGCGAGCTGTCTAGGGCGGGTGTTGCCATCTATGATCTTGACTTTGATGCTATTCTCTCTGCCATGTATGCTGTGTCTATTAGTGATGAGGGTGACTGTTACCGGTGTTTCCCGCCCGATCCGGGCATTGAGACTACTGCTCTAGGTACTGGTGAGGCTGCTGCTCTAGGTGCTTGCAACGCTGCTGCTCAAGGTGCTAGTGTGTCTGCGTCCTCAGGTACTGGTGAGTCTGCGCTCTCAGGTACTATGTCGGCTTCGACCTCACTCACCTTCACCCTTGACTCTGGGGCGTCTCGCTCCTATTTTCGGGACCGCACCACACTCACACCGCTGAGTCGGCCGGTGGCAGTGTCTCTAGCTGACCCCTCTTAGGGTCCTGTCCTGTCTCGCTTCTCCACAGTCCTCCCGTGTCCGGCGGCTCCCTCTGGCACCCTGTCTGGTCTCTACCTCCCCTCGTTCTCTACGAACCTGGTGAGTGGTGCTGACCTACAGGATGCAGGTGTACACCAGTTCACTCCTGCGCGTCAGCGGGTGACACGCACTGTACAGAGGCTAGCACAGGCCGCCACCTAGCTACGTTTACCCGTCAGCCGAGGTTGAGCCTGTACACACTCACCACTGCGTCTCCTCCCGTTACTGAGTCTGGTAGAGTCGCTCCGTCACGTCAGGTGTTTGCTGCAGCGTCCAGGTCTGGTCTTGAGTCTGCCCCCTGTTCGTGTCGTCTCCTGTCTCACGAGACTCTCCTCTGGCACCACCGTCTTGGTCACCCCTCTTTGCTTCGGCTCAGAGGCATGGCCTCCCGTCTTCTAGTGTCTAGTCTCCCCCGGTCCCTCCCTCCCCTTCCTCAGGGCCCTGGCCCTACCTGTGTTCCCTGTGTCGAGGGGCGCCAGCATGTTGCCCCTCACTCCTCCCAGTTTCCTCCGACAGAGGCCCCGTTGCAGACACTTCACATGGACGTGTGGGGCCCAGCCCGCGTCCGTGGGCAGGGTCACGAGCGCTACTTCCTGCTCGTTGTTGACGACTACTCGCGTTATACCGCAGTCTTCCCCTTGCGCAGCAAGGGTGATGTCACTGAGGTGCTGATCGACTGGATCCGCGCAGCTCGTCTCCAGCTCAGGCAGAGCTTTGGGTCGGACTTTCCTGTTCTGTGCTGCACTCGGACAGAGGCGGAGAGTTCTCCTCTGGCCTTCTGCGAGCCTACTGTCGTGCACGAGGCATCCGCCAGACCTTCACGCTTCCGGACTCTCCGCAGCAAAATGGGATTGCTGAGCGCCGCATTGGCATGGTCATGGACGTCGCTCGTACGTCTATGATGCATGCGGCTGCCCTCCATTTTCTGTGGCCGTTTCCGGTGAGGTACGTGGCGCATCAGATCAACCTTCACCCCAGGGTCTCCATGCCGCAGACCTCCCCTGCCTTGCTGTGGACGGGGAAGGTTGGCAATGCGTCGGCATTCCGGGTCTGGGGATCTCGAGCGTTTGTCCGCAACTTGTCTGCGGACAAGCTTTCCCCTCGTGCTGTTCCTTGCGTCTTCCTGGGGTTCCCCCCTGACGCGCCTGGGTGGCAGTTCTACCACCCCACCTCTCGCCGTGTTCTGTCCTCCCAGGACGTCACGTTCAACGAGTCGGTCCCCTACTACTGCCTCTTCCCCTACCGCTCTTCCTTGTACCAGGTCCCCCCCCGGTAGACCCCCTCCCCCCTCAAGGTCCTGCCCCTTCAGGTGTGTCCCAGGTAGACGCACTCGAGCCTGTCGAGGTCACTGGTGACTCTGGTGCTGCTGAGGGTGCTGAGACTGGTGGTGTTGAGCCTGGGGGTGCTGGGCCTGGGGGTGCTGAGCCTGGGGGTGCTGAGTCTGGGGGTGCTTAGCCTGGGGGTGGTGAGCCTGGGGGTGCTGAGTCTGGGGGTGCTACGTCTGGGGGTGCTGAGCCTGGGGGTGCTGAGCCTGGGGGTGCTAGGCCTGGGGGTGCTACGCCTAGGGGTGCTTTGCCTGGGGGTGCTTGGCCTAGGGGTGCTAAGCCTGGAGGTGCTTCGCCTGGAGGTTCTCCGGGTGCTTCGTCTCGCCGGGAGCCACTCTCTCCACAAGAGCTGCGCGAGTGGTTTGCCCGGCGCTGGAGCCGTGCTGCTGGTGCTGGAGGTTCTTCGGCTACTGAGGGTGCTGCTGTCGCGGGTCCCGAAGGTGCTCGTACTAGGAGTACTGGAGCTGATGGGCCTGCAGGTTCGACTGGAGCTGGTGCTGCTGAGGGTGTTGGCACTGAGACTAGCACTGGCAGTCCTGCCAGGGGTTCTCTTGGTGTTGCTGGAGGTTCTGGAGCTGCAGGAGGTGCTGCTGGAGCGAGTGCTCCTGCTGGGGGTACTGGTGCTGTCCCTGCTGTTTCTGGCGTCACTTCGCGGCCTCGACCGTACTTCGTTCCACTCCTGCAGCAGGTTCTTGGTCTTCCCCCTTCTTCTGGCCCTCCTCCTCCCTTGGAGGGTACACAGCCTGTCCTGTCACAGTAACAGCTACAGCCTACATCCCCTTTGCCTGCTCCTTCTCCCTACGCTGGTCCTACTGGTGGTCTTACTAAGCGTCGTGAGCCTGCGTCTCGCCCTATGTCGCCTGTCCGTCCTGCTCGCGCTAGTGGTCGTGGTTCGCGTCCGCGTCCTCCTCCTGTCCCTGGCACACACAAGATGTCCCTGCGTCCGTCTACTGCTCCTCTGCGTGCCCCTTTGCCTTCTCCTCATTAGTCCTCTCTTCCTGCTCTTGCCGACCCGGAGTCGGACTCTCTTCGTGCTGCCAGTCCTACTGTCATGCGTCTCCTTGCTAGTGTCGTCACTGCCCCTTCTTTCGAGTCTAAAGCTGCGTCTGCCCTTGTAGCTAAGCTCGTCGACTTTGCTGCTCGCTGTCGCCTAGACTACGCTGCTAGTCTTGTCGCTGAGTCTGAGTCTCTCTGTCCTCCGTCCGTCGGGGGTGAGTGTGCCCTTGGCACGGACGTCCTTGAGGACAGGCAGGAGGAGTTCCAGTGTCTGGCAGCTGCTTCACCTCATCTCGTGTCCGTACTGCTTACCCCTGAGGGAGACCCGGATGCACTTGACATCCCGACTCCGCGCTCTTACGCGGAGGCGATAGAGGGTCCCTACTCCTCTCAGTGGCAGGCAGCTATGGATGCAGAGATGGCTTCCTGGAAGTCCACAGGCACCTACGTTGACGCTGTCCCCCCTCCTGGGGCGAACATCGTCAGTGGCATGTGGATCTTCAGGGTGAAGCGGCCGCCGGGTTCTCCGCCTGTCTTCAAGGCGCGTTCGTGGCTCGTGGCTTCAGTCAGCGGCAGGGAGCTGACTATTTTCAGACCTTCTCCCCCACCCCAAAGATGACCACTCTTTGGGTACTGCTCCACGTTGCTGCTCACCGTGACTACGAGCTGCACTCTCTCGACTTCAGCATAGCTTTCTTGCAGGGCAACCTGCACGAAGAGATCTCGCTACGCCGCCCACTTGGCTTCACTGGGTCTTTCCCTCCTGGTACCCAGTGGAGTCTCCGGCGTCCAGTCTACGGTCTCCGCCAGGCGCCACGTGAGTGGCACGACACACTGAGGACTATGCTTGCGGCTCTTGGGTTTGCTCCTTCTACTGCCGATCCGTCGCTGTTTCTGCGCACCGACACTTCTCTGCCGCCGTTCTACATCCTCGTGTATGTCGACGACTTGGTCTTTGCCACAGCTGACACTGCTGGACTCGCCTACGTGAAGTCCAAGCTGCAGAAGAGGCACACGTGCACTGACCTGGGTGAACTGCGCAGCTACCTTGGCTTGCCGATCACCCGGGACAGAGCACGCCGCACCATTACCCTGACTCAGTCACACATGGTGCAGCAGGTCCTTCAGCGCTTCGGCTTCACGTACTCCTCGTCTCAGGCCACTCCTCTGCCTACTCACCACTCGCTCTCATCTCTGCCTTCGGATGAGTCCGTAGAGTCGAGTGGCCCGTACCCAGAGCTTGTTGGCTGCCTCATGTACCCGATGACCTGCACTCGACCTGACCTTGCATACCCTCTTAGCATTCTCGCACGCTATGTTGCTCCTGGCAGACACAGACCAGAGCACATGGCTGCAGCGAAGAGGGTATTGCGCTACTTGTGCAGTACGTCGGGCATAGCGCTAGTGCTTGGAGGGCGGAGTCCAGTGGTCCTCACTGGGCACGCAGACGCTTCTTGGGCTGACGACCAGGCTACGCAGCGGTTGTCACAGGGTTACATCTTCAGCCTCAGTTCCGGCTCTGTTTCGTGGCGGGCTACTCGCTCGTCTTCTGTTCTCGGCTCCAGTTGTGAGGCTGAGATCTACACCGGGGCCATGGCTGCCCAGGAGCTTCGCTGGCTCACCTACCTGCTGACCGACCTTGGAGAGCCGCCTCGTTCTCCTCCGGTCCTGTACGTAGACAACAAGGCCATGCTGGCCTTGTGTCGAGAGCAGAGACTGGAGCACAGAACAAAGCACATTGCTCTTCGCTACTTCCTTGCTCGTGAGCTACAGCAGCGTGGTCAGTTGCGGCTTGCGTACGTGGCCTCTGAGGCCAACACTGCTGATGTCTTCACCAAGGCACTTGCGCCTTGTGATATTCATTGCTTCTTCACGCAGCTAGGTCTTGTGCCTGTTCTGCCTCACTTGCTTACCTCTTGACCTTGCTTGTACTGTTGCATATATATATATTCTCTTTCTCTTGCTTGTCTAGCCTTCTATAAATATATGTGATTGTGCATGTCAACTGGTCTTGTGGCCTTGAACTTGTGCTCGGAATGTGTGGTGACTTTGTGATCCACCCTGAGCTTGCTTTGCTTGACTGGTCTTGTGACCCCTTGTTCTCCCCCGCTTTGCCTATGGGGGTGTGTCAAATTATAATGTTCTGTAGGCTCTAGTGGGGTAGCCTATATGGGGTACACAATTCTAGGGTTGCATACTTGTATCACTTTCATTCCTTAGTCAATTCATTCTCGTTTCTTCTCACTATATATGCTTATACCTGCATGTTTACTTTTGCTAGATTGTGATCAGTGTTATGCCTGCTAGTATAAGTTCGTATGTCAACTGGCCTTGTAGCCACTTACTTATGCTCGAAATGTGTGGTGTTCTTGAGATCCACCCTGAGCTTTGCTTTGTCTTGTTCTCTTGCATGACTGGTCTTCTGGTCGTTCATTGTATTTGCTATCCCCCACTTTGCTTATGGGGGTGTGTCAAATTATGCTTGTATGTCTCTAGGTTGTAGTGAGGCATACTCTAGAGAGTAGAACACTTTAGGGTTTTATACTTGTACTCATCATCTGGTTCAATGCAATCATTTTTGCGTAGTGATTCTGACAGTGTGGCCAAGTTGGGTAAGGTGGATTGCATGAGTTGGAAAACTGACAAAAGTAAGAGTAGAGTTTATATAGGAAAAAAATGATGTTGTTACATGGTTTACTTGGTACGTGACTCTTTTGTGACCTTCTTTTTCGTCCATTTCATCCCCTCTTACCTGTTTTTTTGCTATTCTAATATTTTTGTGTGGATTTTGGGTGAACAATTGTGATTGAGTGATGCTTGAGCTCCAGACCCCGTATTGCGCCAAAATTCATAAATCAAGAAATACATCACCTTTTCAAGCGATTCAAGCTGGGAATTGTAACCATTGTCTAGTAGTACAAAATATCCGAAAATCGTAAATTTTATGCGCTTCGTGTTTCGTTGACGTCGTTTTTTTGTAGAATCGATATTTTTGTCCAGAATTATACGTCCAACGATATTGAGATATTTCGGCCCGTAATCTATCACTCCGTTCTTAATCCTAACAAAGCTTAGTGCATGTCTCAAGATCACCAAAACTGAGTGCTGGTCTCAAGATCACCACACAGTCCAAGAACGCATACAAGCAGCCGCAAGGCCAATCTACATGCAGTGTCAAAATAACAAGAATGGTACACCGTCTTAAGAACTAGACTAGGAATCACAACCTAGCAAGAGTAAACATGCAGGTATAAAGATATATAGCAGTGTACAACAAGAGAAAGTCAATCAACCAGCAGGTGAGGCAGAGTAGGCACAAGCCCAAGAGCAGTGCAGAAACACTGATGATCACCAGACCCAAGGGCCTTGGTGAAGACATCAGCAATGTTGGCCCGAGAGGCACAACCCCAAGTCAATCAGCAGGTAGGTCAGCCACCGTAGCTCCTGTGCAGCCATGGCCCGAGCGTAGATCTTGGCCTTATAGCTGGAACAAGCATATAAGAAGAGCGAGTGGACCTCCACGAGACAGAACCAGAGCCAAGACTGAAGGTGTAACCCTGTGACGAGTGCTGAGTTGCCTGGTCGTTGGCCCAAGAAGTGTCCTGTGAGTACCACTAAACTCTGTCCTCCAAGCACGAGCCCCATGCCCGATGTGCTGCACAAGTAACGCAGTACCCTCTTCACAGCATCAAAGTGCACCTTTCAGTGTCTACCGGGTGCCACGTAGCGAGCCACGAGGCTGAGTGGGTATGCGAGGTCAGGTCGTGTGCACGTCATTAGGTACATGAGGCAACCCATAAGCTCCGGGTACGAACCACTCGGCTCTACGGACTTGTCCGAAAGTGGAGCTGAGAGCGAGTGGCCGGTAGACAGAGGAGTGGGCAGTGGCGAGGACCACGAGAAGCTGAAGCGCTGAAGGACCT
The DNA here is from genome assembly GCA_948144175.1 of Closterium sp. NIES-65. Taxonomy (NCBI): domain Eukaryota; kingdom Viridiplantae; phylum Streptophyta; class Zygnematophyceae; order Desmidiales; family Closteriaceae; genus Closterium; species Closterium sp. NIES-65. The sequence goes on along the minus strand of CANXME010002170.1, from coordinate 3,453,238 downwards.
GGTGCACCATGTCTTACTGAGTCAGAGCGATGGTGCGCCATGCTCTGTCCCGAGTGATCTGCAGGCCAAGATAGCTCTGCAGCTCACCCAGGTCAGTGCAGGTGTGTCTCTCCTACAGCTCCGCCTTCACTAGGGCCAGTGCCTCAGTGTCAGCAGTAGCAAAAACCAAGTCGTCGACGTACATGAGGATGTAGAACGGTGGCAGAGTAGTGTCGGTGCATAGAAACAGAGACGGGTCAGCAGTCGAAGGAGCAAACCTAAGAGCCGCAAGTGTCGTCTTCAGTGTGTGTGTCGTGCCACTCGCAGGGCGCCTGACGCAGGCCGTACACTGGTCGCTGTAGGTTCCACTGGGTACCCTCGGGAAACGACCCAATGAAGCCATGTGGACGACGCAACCAGATGGCCTTGTGAAGGCTACCCTGCAAGAATGCTGTCGAGAAGTCGATGGAGTGCAGCTCGTAGTCACGCTGAGCTGCAAAGTATAGCAACACTCGAAGAGTGGTCATCTTCGGGGTGGGGGAGAAGGTCTCAATGAAGTCGACCCCTTCACGCTGACTGAAGCCTCGAGCAATGTAAGGCAGTCGGAGAACCCGGCGGCCGCTTCACCCTGAAAATCCGCATGCCACTGACGATGTTTGCCCCAGGTGGGGGAACCTCGTCGACGTAGGTGCCTGTGGACTTCCAGGAAGCCATCTCTGCGTCCATGGCTGTCTGCCACTGAGAGGAGTACTCACCCAAGATCGCCTCTCTGTAAGAGCACGGGGTGGGGATGTCAAGTGCATCCGGGTCTCTCTCAGGGGCAAGTAGCATGGTCGTGAGATGGGGTGCAGCGGCCGCAAGGCACTCCAGCTGCTCCTGTCTATCATGGAGAACGTCACAGCCAAGGGCAGTACAGCCAGTCTCACCCCCAACGGACGAAGGACAGGCAGAGACAGGGTCAGAGACAAGACTTGCAAGGTAGTCTAGGCGGTTCACAGAAGCAAAGTCAACGAGCTCAGGTACTAAGGCAGACGCAGCAGGAGACGAGAACGTAGGGTCTGTCACAACCGTAGCAAGAAAGCGAGTAACAGTTGGACTGGACGCACGAGCAAGGTCAGACAGAGGGTCAGCAACGGCAGGCAGAGAGGACGCAGCAGGTAACAGCAGGACAACACGTTGAGGAACAGAGGAAGGATGGAGTTTCATATCGTAAGTGCCGGGGACAGCCGGAGCATGCGGACGACGAACACGAGGAACACGAGCACGGACAGCAGCTCTAGGCTCAGGCTCAAGGTTAAAGCTAGACTCAAGCTCTCGACGCTCAGGGGTGGAGGCACGAGTCTCAGGGTCTCGACGCTCAGTCAGGGACTGTGTCACCGCAGTGTAAGGAGCAGGAGCAAACAGTGGGTAGTGCTGTAGCAGCGGCGGCTGTGACTGGTCCGCCGGTGGACACAGCAACGGAGGAGTAGTACCTGCCACAGGGAAGCCAGTAGCACCTGGCTGAAGATTGAGAAGGTGGCGAAGAGCACCAGTAGCTCCACCTGGACCTCCAGCACCTCCAGTCTCAGCAGCTCCAGCACCACTAGCACCTCCAGCACCTCCAGTACCAGCAGTAGGAGCAACAGCTCCAGGACCTCCAGCGCCTCCAGCACCTCCAGCTCTAGCACCTCTAGCACCTCCAGTACCTCCAGCACCAGCAGCTCCACGACCTCCAGTACCAGCAGCACCTCCAGTACCTCCAGCACCAGTAGTTCCAGGTCCTCCCGTAGGACCTCCGACGACACCAACACCAGAAGGACTCGCATCACCCCCAGAGTCAACACCCGAAGTCGCAGCACCCCCAGAGTCAGGACCCTTGATCTCAGCACGCTCAGTCTCTGCACCCTCAGGCTCAGTGCCCTCAGTCCGTGTACCTCCGATTTTCCTCCGACCACTGCTCCTCTGCAGACTCTCCACCTGGACATGTCGGGCCCGGCCCCCGTCGATGGAACGGACCAGGAGCGCTACTTCCTGCTGGTTGTTGACGACTACACACGCTACACCACCGTCTTCCCCTTGCGGCGCAAGGCGGATATCAGTGGTGTCTTGATCCCCTGGATCCGTGCTACTCATCACCAGCTGCGCGAGCGGTTTCGGCGGGACTTTCCAGTTTTGAGTCTGCACCCTGACAGGGGTGGTGAGTTCTCTTCTGGCGTCCTTGAGACATTTTGCCAAGATGAAGGCATCGCCCAGTCGTTCACGCTTCCGGCCTCTCCGCAGCATAATGGGATTGGTGAGCGTCGCATTGGCCTGATCATGGAGGTTGCTCGTACCTCTATGATCCATGCGGCTGCTCTCCATTTCCTGTGGCCGTTTGCGGTCCGATATGCCGCGCATCAACTCAACCTCTGGCCCCGTGTCTCTGCTCGAGAGACCTCGCCTACAGTCCGTTGGATGGGACAGCCTGGTGATGCGTCGTCGTTTCGGGTCTGGGGCGCGCTCTCCCTTGTTTGCGATACCAAAGCGAGCAAGCTCTTTCCCCACACTCTCCACTGTGTCTTCCTGGGCTTCCCCACAGACGCTCCACCATGGCAGTTCTACCACCCTGCCTTGCAAGTTTGTCTAGCGCGAACCCCCAAAAAATTTGGTCGCCAACCTTAAACAGGGACCAAGTATCAAAAGTCATAACAAATGTGGGAACAATAAAATAAATCGCGGTTCCTGCGATCAAAGGCATGCCACGTAGCGATAAAAAAACGAACCGCGATTCCGCGGGATTAAGCAAATATCTCGTCAATTTCCTTTTTTACACTCGTCGACATTGTTGGCAGAGTGTCAAAAACTCACACGATGCCAACCAATAAAATGCGTTAGACAATTTCGACGTTGACACACTCGCACCTATTAACGAGCGAATTTCGTCGCAACATCCTATCTTACGACGTGATATTGCCCAATCATCACCCACCATCACGTATTACCAGTCTCTCAGTGCTATAATCATTCACGGGATTGGTGTTGCACCAATGACATTGCGTCGCTGATGTTCGCACATGCGCTTCGACTTGACACAATTGATACAGTGATTGACACTTCAAACTGAGTGCGCTTTGGGTTGACACAACTTTGTTGACATGTCATTACACATGATGCTCAACCCCTGCATGCGAATTTGCCCTGCACGTTCTGGAAACCTTGCACCCGTGGGTTTTGTGCCATGAAGTTGCTGTGATTTGCACCAATACTCATTACAGAAACCACAGTTTGACTAAAGAGACCGAAGTCAAACTGTCAACGGTGAGTTACACAATTTTTTATAAGCCCTTTTACTATGTGAGAATTGACGAAACCTTTGCGAAATGCAAGAATCACTTATACGCCGACAGAATAAGGCACTCTCGGGGGGCTCAACCGGGCATCGTGTGCAAAGGTGATACAGCCCGGCCCCGTCGCCCTACCGTCGACCCGGCCCCGTCGCCCTACCTACGGCCCGGCCCCGTCGCACTACCGTCGACCCGGCCCCGTCGCCCTACCTACGGCCCGGCCCCGGCCCCGTCGCCCTACCTGCGCCCCGGCCCCGGCCCCGTCGCCCTACCTTCGCACCGGCCCCGTCGCCCTACCTTCGACCTGGCCCCATCGCCCTACCTGCGCACCGGCCCCGTCGCCCTACCTACAGCCCCACCCGAACCGCCTACGCAGCCGAGCCGCCCGCGCCGCTCAGCAGCCCGAGCCGCCCGTTCCGCCCGAGCCACTCGAGCCGCCCGAGCCGCCCGAGCCGCCTGAGCAGCTGAGGAGCTGAGCCGCGGGTGCCGCCGAGCCGCAGTTGTTGCTGAGCCGCCCGAGCTGCCCGAACTGCCCTGTCTGGTGAGCGCAGTGCCTCTGTCACTGCACTGCCACTGCTCTACAGTTAGCGCTGCTAAGCTACTGCTGTCATGGCTACCCCTAGTGTCCTCGCTTTTGACGACGAGGGTCGAGCCATTGACTTTGACGTCTGGGTAGATGATCTGCAGCAGTTCTTATAGTGCGATAGGGCAGACGGTCTCTCCCTCTTTGACCTCACCTCTGGTGCCTCTCCTGCTCCTGCTGCTGATGCTGACGCCACTGTTTGCTCACAGTGGGCCACGCGCGATGCTGCTGCACGTCTTGCTCTGCGTCGCCACCTCCTTACCACTGAGCGTGCGCACTTTAGTCAGTACAAGAGTGCTCAGACCTTGTACGACGCTGTAGTTGCGCGCTACTCCTCCCCTGCCACTGCTGCACTGAGCCGTCTCATGCTATCGTATCTCATCCCTGACCTTGCTGCCTTGCCCACAATCGCTGACCTCATTACGCACCTTTGCACTAGTGACACTCGCTACCGCACTGCGCTTCCTGCTGACTTCTGCGCCAAGAACCCCCCCCCCCCCATGTAGATCACTCTCTACTACATAGTCACTCGTCTCCTTGACTCCCTTCACGTAGTCAGGGACCACTTGCTCTCAGTCTGTCCCACCACTCTCACTATAGACCTCCTCGAGAAGTCCCTCCTAGCGGCCGAGAAGAGCATAGTCGCTGTAGGGGCCTCTCCTTGTGACCCGCGCACCCCCATCTTTGAGGGGTGTTTCCCCTCCCCCCTTCTGCCCTTTGTTGCCTCTGCTGCTGCGGCCGACCTCCTTGGTCTTGAGTCGGTCCGTGCGGCGTCTGCCCCTAGCGGGAGACGCCGCTCTGGCAAGGGCAAGGGAGGCAGGGGCGCTGGAGGAGCGAGCGGGGGCGGTGGAGGTGGAGGTGGAGGCGGCGGGGGGGGTGGGGGTGGCGGTGGGAGTGGAGGTGGGGGTGGGGGTGGAGGTGTCGGTGGCGGAAGTGGAGGCGGAGGCGGCAGCGGCGGTGGCGGTGGGAGCGGAGGTGGCGGAGGTGGTGGCGGTGGAGGCGGCGGAGGAGGCGGCGGTAGTAGCGGAGGCGGCGGAGGAGGCGGCGGTAGTAGCGGAGGCGGCGGAGGCGGCGGAGGTGGCTGGGGTGGCGGTGAAGCTGGTCGCGGGTCTACGAAGAGGAGTGGCTCCGGTGGTGGTCCGCGCCAGCAACAGCAGCGCGGTCGTGAGACCCTGTCCCCTCAGCAGCTCCGTGAGTGGTACACTGCACGCCAGCGGGGTGGGGGTTTGGTCCGTGCACCTACGTTCTGCGCACCGGCGACCGTGCGCGTGAGCAGTGTGGGGGTGCGCACCCCACCCAGCGCTGCTTTGGCCGCCTGACGGACGCGTGGCGTCACCAGTTCCCGGAGGCCACAGAGATCCCTCGCTGGGGCGAGCTGTCTAGGGCGGGTGTTGCCATCTATGATCTTAATTTTGATGCTATCCTTTCTGCCATGTATGCTGTCTCTATTAGTGATGAGGGTGTCTGTTACCGATGTTTCCCGCCTAATCCGGGCATTTAGACTGCTGCTCTAGGTACTGGTGAGGCTACTGCCTTAGGTGCTTGCGACGCTGCTGCTCTAGGTGCTAGTGCGTCTGTGTCCGCAGAGACTGGTGAGTCTGCGCTCTCAGGTACTGCGTCGGCTTCGGCCTCCCTCACCTTCACCCTTGACTCTGGGGCTTCTCGCTCCTTCTTTCGGGACCGCACCACACTCACGCCGCTTAGTCGGCCGGTTGCGGTGTCTCTGACAGACCCCTCTGAGGGTCCTGTCCTCTCTCACTTCTCCACAGTCCTCCCGTGTCCGGCGGCTCCCTCTGGCACCCTGTCTGGTCTCTACCTCCCCTCGTTCTCTACGAACCTGGTGAGTGGTGCTGACCTAAAGGATGGGGGGTACACCAGTTCACTCCTGCGCGTCAGCGGGTGACGCACTGCACAGAGGCTAGCACAGGCCGACACCTGGCTACGTTTACCTGTCAGCCGGGGTCGAGCTTGTACACACTGACCACTGAGTCTCCTCCAGTTGCTGAGTATGGTAGGGTAGCTGAGTCTGGCCAGGTGTTTGCTACACCGTCCAGGTCTGGTCCTGAGTCTGCCCTCTGTTCGTGTCGTCTCCTGTCTCACGAGAGTCTCCTCTGGCACCACCGCCTTGGTCCCCCCTCTCTGCTTCGGCTCAGAGGCATGGCCTCCCGTCTTCTTGTTTCTGGTCCCCCCCGGTCCCTCCCTCCCCTTCCTCAGGGCCCTGGCCCTACCTGTGTCCCCTGTGTCGAGGGGCGCCAGCGGGCTGCCCCTTACTCCTCCCAGTTTCCTCCGACAGAGGCTCCGTTGCAGACGCTTCACATGGACGTGTGGGGCGCAGCCCGCGTCTGTGGACAGGGTCACGAGCGCTACTTCCTGCTCGTTGTTGACGACTACTCGCGTTAGATCGCGGTTTTCCCCTTGCGCAGCAAGCGTGATGTCACTGAGGTGCTGATCGACTGGATCCGCGCAGCTCGTCTCCAGCTCACGCATTGCTTTGGCTCGGACTTTCCTGTTCTGCGTCTGCACTCGGACAGAGGCGGACAGTTTTCTTCTGGCCTTCTGAGAGCCTACTGTCGCGCACGAGGCATTCGTCAGACCTTCACTCTTCCGGACTCCCCGCAGCAAAATGGGATTGCTGAGCGCCGCATTGGCATGGTCATGGACGTCGCTCGTACGTCTATGATGCATGCGGCTGCTCCCCATTTTCTGTGGCCGTTTGCGGTGAGGTACGCGGCGCATCAGATCAACCTACACCCAAGGGTCTCCAGGCCGGAGACCTCCCCAGCCTTGCTGTGGACGGGGAAGATTGGCGATGCGTCGGCGTTTCGGGTCTGGGGATCTCGGGCGTTTGTCCGCAACTTGTCTGCGGACAAGCTGTCCCATCGTGCTGCTCCTTGCGTCTTCCTTGGGTTCCCCCCTGACGCGCCTAGGTGGCAGTTCTACCACCCCACCTCTCGCCGTGTTCTGTCGTTTGACGAGTCAGTCCCCTACTACCGCCTCTTCCCCTACCGCACTCCGTCCCTCCCCCCGCCGCTGCTCTTCCTTGTACCAGGTCCCCCTCCGGTAGACCCCCTCCCCCCTCAGGGTCCATCCCCTTCAGGTGTGTCCCAGGTAGACGCACTCGAGCCTGTCGAGGTCACAGGTGACTCTGGTGCTGCTGGGGGTGCTGATCTTGGGGGTGCTGACTCTGGGGGTGCTGAGCCTGGGGGTGCTGAGCCTGGGGGTGCTGAGCCTGGGGGTGCTGGGCCTGGGGGTGCTGAGCCTGGGGGTGCTGGGCCTGGGGGTGTTGAGCCTGGGGGTGTTGAGCCTGGGGGTGCTGAGCCTGGGGGTGCTGCGCCTGGGGGTGCTTTGCCTGGGAGTGCTACACTTGGGTGTGCTTAGCCTGGGGATGCTGAGCTTGGAGGTGCTCCGCCTGGAGGTTCTCCGGGTGCTTCGTCTCTGCGGGAGCCACTCTCTCCACAGGAGGTGCGCGAGTGGTTTGCCCGGCGCTGGAGGCGTGCTGCTGGTGCTGGAGGTTCTTCGGCTACTGAGGGTGCTGCTATCGCCGGTCCCGGAGGTGCTCGTACTTAGAGTACTTGAGCTGCTGGGCCTGCGGGTTCGAGTGGAGCTGGTGCTACTGAGGGTGTTGGCGCTGAGACTACTGCTGGCGGTCCTGCTGGGGGTACTACTGTTGCTGCTGGAGGTTCTGGAGCGAGTGCTCTTGCTGCGGGTACTGGTGCTGTCCTTGCTGCGTCTGGCATTGCCACGCGGCCTCGACCGTACTTCGTTCCACTCCTGCAGCAGGTTCTTGGTCTTCCACCTTCTACTGGTCCTCCTCCTTCTTTAGAGTGTCTGCAGCTTGTCCAGTCACAGTTCCAGTTACAGCCTGCCTCCCCTTTACCTGCTCCTTCTCACTACACTGGTCCTACTGGAGGTCTTGGTGAGCGTCGTGAGCCTGCGTCTCGCCGTGCGTCGCCTGTTCGTGCTGCTCGCACTAGTGGTCGTGGTTCGCGTCAGCGTCCTCCTCCTGTCCCTGGCACGCACAGGATGTCTTTGCGTCCGTCCACTACTTCTCTGCGTGCCCCTTTGCCTTCTCCTCCCGAGTCCTCTCTTCCTGCTCTTGCCGACCCAGAGTCGGACTCTCTTCATGCTGCCAGTCCTACTGTCACGTGTCTTCTGGCTACTGTCGTCACTCACCCTTCTTTCGAGTCCACTACTGCGTCTGCCCTAGTTGCTGAGCTCGTCGACTTTGCTGCTCGCTGTCGCCTAGACTACGCTGCTAGTTTTGTCGCTGAGTCTGAGTCTGTCTGTCCTCCGTCCGTCGAGGGTGAGTGTGCCCTTGGCACGGACGTCCTTGAGGACAGACAGGAGGAGTTCCAGTGTCTGGCAGCTGCTTCACCTCATCTCGTGTCTGTACTGCTTACCCCTGAGGGAGACCCGGATGCACTTGACATCCCGACTCCGCGCTCTTACGCGGAGGCGATAGAGGGTCCCTACTCTTCTCAGTGGCAGGCAGCTATGGATGCAAAGATGGCTTCCTGGAAGTCCACAGGCACCTACGTTGACGCTATCCCCCCTCCTGGGGCGAACATCGTCAGTGGCATGTGGATCTTCAGGGTGAAGCGGCCGCCGGGTTCTCCGCCTGTCTTCAAGGCGCGTTACGTGGCTCGTGGCTTCAGTCAGCGGCAGGGAGTTGACTACTTTCAGACCTTCTCCCCTACCCCGGAGATGACCACTCTTCGGGTACTAGTACACGTAGCTGCTCACCCTGACTACGAGCTACACTCTCTTGATTTCAGCACTGCTTTCCTGCAGAGCAGCCTGCACGAGGAGATCAGGCTGCGCCGCCCACCTGGCTTCCCTGGGACTTTTCCTCCTGGCACCCAGTGGAGCCTCCGGCGGCCAGTCTACGGTCTCCGCCAGGCACCGCGTGAGTGGCACGACACACTGAGGACTACACTTGCGGCTCTTGGGTTTGCTCCTTCTACAGCAGACCCGTCGCTGTTTCTACGCACCGACACTTCTCTGCCGCCGTTCTACATCCTCGTGTACGTCGACGACTTGGTCTTTGCCACAGCTGACACTGCTGGACTCGCCTACGTGAAGTCCGAGCTGCAGAAGAGACACACGTGCACAGACCTGGGTGAACTGCGCAGCTACCTTGGCTTGCAGATTACCCGGGACAGAGCACGCCGCACCATTACCGTGACTCAGTCACACATGGTGCAGCAGGTCCTTCAGCGCTTCGGCTTCACGTACTCCTCGCCTCAGGCCACTCCTCTGCCTACTCACCACTCGCTCTCAGCTCTGCCTTCGGATGAGTCCGTAGAGTCGAGTGGCCCGTACCCAGAGCTTGTTGGCTGCCTCATGTACCTGATGACCTGCATTCGACCTGACCTTGCATACCCTCTTAGCATTCTCGCACGCTATGTTGCTCCTGGCAGACACCGACTAGAGCACATGGCTGCAGCGAAGAGGGTATTGCGCTACTTGTGCAGTACGTCGGGCATGGGGCTAGTGCTTGGAGGGCGGAGTACAGTGTTCCTCACTGGGCACGCGGATGCTTCTTGGGCTGACGACCAGGCTACGCAGCGGTCGTCACAGGGTTACACCTTCAGCCTTGGTTCCGGCTCTGTCTCGTGGCGGGCTACTCGCTCGTCTTCTGTTCTTGGCTCCAGTTGTGAGGCTGAGATCTACGCAGGGGCCATGGCTGCACAGGAGCTTCGCTGGCTCACCTACCTGCTGACCGACCTTGGAGAGCCGCCTCGTTCTCTTCCAGTCCTGTACGTAGACAACAAGGCCATGCTGGCCTTGTGTCGAGAGCAGAGACTGGAGCACAGAACAAAGCACATTGCTCTTCGCTACTTCCTTGCTCGTGAGCTACAGCAGCGTGGTCAGTTGTGACTTGCGTGCGTGGCCTCTGAGGCCAACACTGCTGATGTCTTCACCAAGGCACTTGCGCCTTGTGATCATCAGCGCTTCTGCACGCAGCTGGGTCTTGTGCTTGTCTTGCCTCACTTGCTCACCTCTTGACCTTGCTTGTACTGTTGCATATATATACACCTGCTCTTGCTTGTCTTGTCCTTTATATATATGTACTCCTGCATGTGAACTGGCCTTGTGGCCTTGAACTTGTGCTCGGAATGTGTGGTGACTTTGTGATCCACCCTGAGCTTGCTTTGCTTTGCTTTGCTTGACTGGTCTTGTGACCCCTTGTTCTCCCCCACTTTGCCTATGGGGGTGTGTCAGAACATTATAGCTTATACATATTGTGTAGGCTATAGTGGGGTAGCCCATAAGGGGTACAACCCAATTAGGGTTAGTACTTGTACTCACTCCTTTCATAGTGCATTCATTCTCGTTCATATTTTTTCATGTTACCATTGGTTCATCATCACTGCAACTTGCTTGAGGGGCTTGTAAACTGGGTGCAACTGCCCGGCCCCAAAAACACGCGTGCTGACTTTCTGGCATGCGCAGGGAAAATTCGCGCGCAGCAATTGCGCAACATATGTACTACGGACACGTGCTCAGCCAACCCAAACAAACCTCTGTTAGAGTCTAAGGACGAGGTCTACGAAGATTAGGTGCCGAAATATCACAAAATTCGTTGGCTTAGAAATCTGGACAGAACTGTCGACTTCACAAAAAACGCCGTCGACAAAAGGTTCATAGTCAAAACTTCACCAAACTCAAATATGATGTAGCCCTATTCCGTGGCTACAATTCTCAATTTGAACCGTACGATAAGGTGAAGCATTTCTTGAGTTATGAATTTCGGCGCACTAGGGGGTAAGCTGCCATAGGAAATTTAACTCAATCATAAGAGTCTCACAATTACTCACAAGTTACACACACTCAGAAAATCCAAACCACACCGAACACAAATTCTTGCACACGCTCACACCACGCATGCAACGCACGAATATATGATGGGGGGCAGACATATGTGAATGCAAATGATAGCATCACATAACAACCTCCACCCGCGATCCCCTCCGGGAATCACGTGGCCTCAATAAAATCGAGTAGGTTCAGTTCGCCAAAGCTGTGGGGCAGCCAGAAAAGCAGGGCTGTAATTCGGGGACCTGCTTCGGCAGCACTCAGTCTGCCAGGTTCAGCTCTAGGTTCGAACATCGAGAAGAATGGGGTCGTTTGACCCCATAATTACAGGAGTACAGCAGTACCGTATCACATAAAACCAGCACAATTCTGGAGGGAACTAGTATGAATCAGACCCACTCTGTAATGCCAAAATTGTTTGTACGTCTTTTATTCCTGCATGGCAACTAAACTGTGTGAGCACTGAAATATCTTGACATATGCCTCCCAGTTGTTGCCTCCACATGCTTTACTGTTCAGTTCGTCCGACGAACTCCACTTTTTGTTTCAACCACGCCACCTCCGCCACGACCTGCTAACCCAGTCAAGCTGCATTCGTGCCACATCTCGTCTCAAATGCTGCTGTGCCTATAGGTGCGGCTGCGGATGTCCTTTCACCTCCGGCCGCTCCCCCCTCTCCTATATCCCCCTCCTGCTTCTGATTGGCCACCATGCGCCATATCAACATCATCGCCAACCACCTCCACTACCACCCCTCACAGAATCAACCATCTGGTCCTCCCCTTGACCCCCCTCACCTTCTACAGCCTCCCCATCTCCTCTTCTTCCCTCCGCCGCCGCCTCCCCCTCTGCCGCTCATCCACCCCAGCAACAGCAACATCGGCATCGGCAGCGGCAGCAGGGGGCATGGAGGCGAGGATGAGTTGCTTCACAGGCTCGCATGCTGCTTGTGTGGATAGGAGTGTGGCAGGGAAGCCATAGCAGCAGGAGAAGCACACAGCCACGTATGGGCACACCACCTGCATGAAGGGGTTTGGGGTGGAGGGGGGGAGTAGGGGAGGGATTGGAATAGGGGAGTGGGAGAATGAGTTGCTTGTGTGGATATGAGTGTGGCAAGGGACCCATAGCAGCAGGAGAAACACACAGATAGTACGAGCACACCACCTGGGAAGGAGGGTGGGGGTGGAGCAGGGGGGGGGAGGTAGAGGAGAAAATTGAAGAGAAAAACGGGAAAGATGATATAAATTATGAAAAAGTGATTAAGTGCATACACACATTCTGCATACGGACCCCACCACCACTACCCATACACTGACCTCTACATTCACAACCCCACACGCACTACCACCCACCTCCACAAAGACTTTGCAAGTGCTAATAAAGAGCACTGCCTAGGAGTCCTTGACTATGCGCGTGTAACTGTAGCGACCCAGTGACCCCGCCACCACTGCTCGTGCACTGACCTCTACACACACACTCTTACATGGACCCACGCCCTCATTCGCACCTCCACGAATGCCTTGCACGTGCTTAAAAAGAGCGCTGCCTCAGAGTCATTGACTATGTGCTTGTGACTGTAGTGACCCAGTGACCCTGCCACCAGTGCCAGCGCCCTCTCCACCTCCCCTGCCAACTACTGCTTCAGGGATGTTGGCGCGCAGTGCCTCAACTCGTTCAGCGCAGCCAGAATGCCTGCTCGTGAGAAAAGGAGGGGGAAAAGGGGGAGGAGGGAAGGGGGGAGAAGGGGAAGGGGAGGATTGAATCGCCTTAAAATTGCGCCCATACAGTTTCGTGTGGCTGTAGCGACCCAGTGACTCCGCCACCACCGCCAACGCCCTCTCCACCTCCCCTGCCAGCTGCTGCTTCAAGGACGTCGGTGCGCAATGCCTCAACTCGTTCAATGTTGCTATGATGCCTGCTCGTGGATAGGAGAGGGAAAATAGGGGAGGAAGAGAGGGTTGCGGCCCTCAAAAGTCGCCCTTGACCATTAGAGTGTGGCTGTAGCTACCCAGTAACCCTGCCATCCCCTGCCAGCTGATGCTTTAGGGTTGTTGGCGCACAATGTCTCAGCTCGTTCAGTGCTGCCAGTATGCCTGCTTGTGAACAAGGGAAGAGAGGGAGGGAGGTGGGGGAGGGGGGGGGGGGGGGGGGAGGGGGGGTGGTTGAGGTGCCTCAATATCCTGCCAACTGCACCTTCAGGGACGTCGGCGATGCCCCAGCTCCTTCAATGCCACCAGAATGCCTGCGTATGGAAAGGGAGGGAGGAGGGGGGTCTCAAGTTAAGTCACCATGTTGCAATGTAGCAAGAAAGCTTGCTCAAGAGAGGGGATAGGGAGGGAGGAGGGGGGTTGGGGAAAGGGGGGCAAAATCACCTAAAAAATCGCCCTTGAGAATTTTATGTGTGGCTCTAAGGGCCCAGCGACCCTGCCACCCTGTCGCGGCTCTCCTTGCCGCGGCCCCTACCCTGCCGGCGCGCCACGGCCCTGCCCCACCAGTCGCGGCCTCTACTCTCTCGTCCCGCCACTGGTAAGCGCACCGCCGCACTCGTGCCGCCCTGTCAAGCCGCGCCGCCCTGCCGAGCCGCACCGCCCTGCCGAGCCGCGCGGCCCTGCTGCGTCGCGCAGAAACTGCTGCTGCTGTGGCTAGGCTACTGCTGCTGCTCCTGCTGTCATGGCTAGCCCTAATTGTTGGTGTAAGGGCCTAATAAACTCAAGCTATTAAGACTTTATCAAACTTAAAACCTCTCCTCGGGGTCACCTCCAAGGGTCCTTGGGTGCCTGGTACAAGACCAGCCCCTATCCTCGGGTCCGAGTTTGTAGAGAGAGGGATCAAGAGGGACTTAGTCAAAACAGCAAGAGTACCTTGAACGTCGCGCAGCGTATCGTGCAGACCGTCGATCGGATTAAGCTGAGAATTTCCTATATCGAATCTCGCCCCAAGAGCTTTAAAATGAACCAAGTTGCCTCGCAAAAAGTTCTGCCATTACGAAGTTATGGCTCGGACAGCGCTTGCCTAGTGTTGGAGTGCTAGCGTACTAGCGTTGACTCGGGTAGCATTCCGCCGTCGTACCGCGTAGAACGGAAATTCCAGCACGGAAGGAATTCGCTTGAATCAATTTCACTATATTCAGGTACAAGCAGAGAAGGAACAAATAGTTCTAGCTAGCAAGGACCTTGGGAATCAACCTGGGAACAACCAGGGATGATCCCAAATAATTCCAAGCAGCAGAACCAACCTGGCTGGACAAAACAGCAGGTGGTAGGGCGGTAAACAACCTCTGTTTTTCCAACCTGGGAAAACAACAACCACGCTCAGGTCCTAAAAACAGAACCTGTTTTGTCTTTGCCCTACCAGCCAAATGCTGGTTCCGCTGGTTTCCCCTGGCCCTGTAGCATGTAGATACAGACAAACAATATCCAACCTTCACCTAAATTGTACCCCTATAGTGCCTGCCCTGCTACACTATAGTCAACCAAACAAAACAGTACAATTTCTAGTTGGATAGAACTGAATCTGCACAATCAATTCAACCGAACCGCAAAGCTTCCATCTTGGGTTCCTTTGCGAGCTCGACCTTTTTGCTTGTACTGTTCATAGCGCGTACAATGTTGTGCCGAAGCGCACAATGCGCGAGTACCTGCAAATGCTTCAAGCGAAAATTGCGAAAGCAAACAAACACACGAACATTCCATTCACACCCAAATGCATTCGCACACGCATACCCATACAAACAGACGGAAGGATGTCGTGCAATGTGAATTTGCACCCAACACATTCCCCCTCAGCCTGCCGGCTGCATCCTCATTAATCCATACTAGTACATGCTCATTCCACTCATGCGCACACAACCCCAATGAGGCTCATCCGCAAGCCTCTTGGTGAGGAAGTCTGCTGGCTCCTGGTGAGTCTTGATGTACATCGGATTCACCGTCCCCCTCTTCACCTCCTTACGCAGCCAGTGCCACTTGATACGCATGTGCTTGTTCAGCCCATGAAGCACAGCATTCCTAGCCATCCCAAGAGCTCCCTTGCTATCACAAAACAGCAGCGTAGCAACCTTTTGCTCCTGGCCAATCTCCTCTAACAGCCTCCTCAACCAAATCACTTCCTTCACCCCATGGAACATCGCCATGTACTCTGATTTCATAGAAGAGAGTGCCATCTCCGTCTGCTTCTTGGACCTCCAACTAACAGGTCCTCCCCCAACTACGCAGATGTATCCTCCGACGGATGAGGAATCCTCCTTCTCAGAGGCCCATGTAGCTCGGTAAAGCAAGTGAGAAAGAGCTTGCCTTCTCCAAGCCTCTCCCCCTTCTCTTTCAGAACCTCAACCCCTTTCTGCTTCACCTGTGCAGATGCGGAGTATTGAACTCCAATGCTTGGGTGAGAGTTCAGATACTTCACCACACGCTCGGCTGCATCCATCTGCTGCTCTGATGGATTCTGCACCACCCTAGCCAGCTGCCCAACGAGAAAGAGATGTCGGGCCTTGTGTGAACTGCTGCATACAAGAGGCTGCCCACCAAGGACTGAAATTGCTGCTGCTCCTTGGCTTCAACCCCTTCATGATGTGCAGATTTGACAAGCTTGAATTCTGCTGGCAGGGGAGTTGCAACCTTGCGCTCATTCTCAATCCCATACTTCTCCCCTAGCTCCTTGATGAACTTCTCCTGGTGCAGCTTCAACCACCTGTGATCTGGATCCCTCTCCACGTGCATTGCGAGGTAGTACTTTACCTCACCAAGGTTCTTGCACTTGAAGTTCTACATCAGCTGCTGCTGCACATTCTGGATCTCCTTCATGTTGCTGCTACAGAGAAAAATGTCGTCCACATAGACCAGAAACAGCACCAGCTTCTCCCCCTCCCCCTTGAGAAAGAGGCTCTCATAACAGTTGCTGGTCCTGAATCCCATCTCCTCTAAAACAGCTGCCAACTTCTGGTACCAGTAGCGTGGCGCCTACTTCAAGCCGTAGATAGACTTTTATCAGCTTGCACACCCTGCCCGTACTATCCTCATACCCAGGCAGCTGCGTCATGTACACATCCTCCTCTAAAATCCCATTGAGGAATGCCGTTGATATATCCATCTGAATGATGAATTTCCTACTAACAATTGCATCTGCCAACAAGACACGGAGGGTAGGAGGTTTGACAGTGGGAGTAAAGATTTCATTGAAGTCTCGCTTCTCCTTCTGCATAAACCCCTTAGCCACCTGCCTACTCTTGTAGATGGTGACCTGTCCCTTGTCATCAGTCTTGATCCTTGGCACCCACTTGCACTGTATGGCTTTCTTCCCCTCAGGCAGCACCACCAGCTCCCATGTCCCATTCTCTAGCAGGCTCTAGTACTCAGCATCCCTGGAAACCAGCCACTTCTCCCTATCTGGTCCAGCTAATGCCTCCTCCATGCTAGCTGGTTCCTCTGGTGCAGGGGCAAGAAAGCAGTAGGCAGGTTCATCCTCCTCATCCAGATCATAGCCATGCGGTTGAATTAGAAATGCCTCCTCTGTCCCAAGCTTCTGCTCTGCTATATCAGCTCCTGCAGTCAGCTTCTTACTAGCCATACGGGTACGTCCTAGCCTCGAGACCGGTGTCTCCCATCCCTTCATAACGACACCCTTCGGCTTCTTAGTTTTTCCCTGCTGCTGCTCTCCCCCCTCGGATCCAGCAGCTCCACTAGTGCTACCGCTAGTCTCAATACCATTGTTTTCACAGGCAGGTGTCTCCTGCACCTTCTCTCCATCACCACCCTATGCAGCTGCCTCCTCTCCCTCCTCCCACACACGAGGAGTCAGGTCCAGCTGCACGGTGATCTGCTCCATCTGCTGGGACACCCTGGCCTCCGGCTGTTTCTCCCAGCTCCCATACATCATGCCCTCAACAAAATTCACATCCCTGCTGTCAACCAATACACCCTTGGAAGGTTCCCACAACAGCCATCCCTTGCTCTCAACAGCCAGCCCCAAATGCATACACCAGATTGCACTCGCCCCCAACTTACTGCGGTAGGTCTTGGGGATGTGGGCAACTGCCATGCAACCGAACACCCTCAGCATGTCCACCGGCGGCTTCCTCCCAAGCCACATTTCCAACGGCACCCACAAGTCATCCCCAACCTTGGTGAGTACCCTGTTCTTAGAGACCGTAACGTACCAAATAGCATGGGACCACATCAAGTTGCCCATCCCAGATTCTATGAGCAGCGCCCTAGCTGTCTCCAGAATCGTCCGATTCGCCTGTTCTGCTACACCGTTGGACTGTAGAGTTTAAGCCGTGGTCAGCTCCCTCTGGATGCCCTGCTTCTTGAGCCAGGCCGTCATCTCGGCTCCAAGGAACTCACCACCCCGATCTGTCCTCAACCGCTTCACCACACACTCCGCTTGCTTCTCCACGAATGGCAGCCAATCATCCCATATCGTAGAGGCAGCGTGGTCCTTCTGCTTCAAGGGACATGCCCACATAAGCCTGCTCCAATCATCCACTATGGTCAGAAAGTACCGCTCCCCCTTGTGCCCCTGGACCGGCAGCGGCCCCACCAAGTTCCTGTGGACGAACTCTAAAGGCTTCTTGCTCCTGCCAGTTACACCATAGTTTGGGAAACGGGTGAATTTGGATAGCAAGCATGTTTCACAGTTGTCATCAGGTGCCTGGCCATTCATCTTCAGACCCTTGACAACCCCATCCTTCTCCAGCTGCTTCAGCAAAGCCATTGCTACATGCCCCAAGCGTCGGTGTGCCGTTGCCCAATCCGTCTCCCCAGATCTGGCCGACACTTTCACACCAACCCCTCCAACGGCGTTGCATTCCCCCTGGGGTGCACACCCCTCTCCAGCCTGCCCCCCATCGTGCCACGCCAACCCCGGCAGCTGCCACATGGATCTGCACACGTCCTTGCTCTCGTGCAGATCCCAAAGCACCCGATTGTCCAGCTGCCCATTGTAAATGCGTGCCCCATCCGTGCTAGTGCTCACCCCAGCCTTGCCAAGCTTATGGAGAGAGATGAGGTTGGCATTGAATTCAGGAATGAGAAGAACATCGTGCAGCACCACCGGCTTGCCATCCGCTCCCTTAAACGCAGCTCGTCCCGCACCAGCCACCTTCAGCGCGTGTCCAGAGGCGGAGCACACCTCGTTGATCGGTGCAGGGCGTACGTTGTCCAGCAGGTCCTTGCGCGGAGTCATTGTCCAAGCAGCGCCCGTATCCAACACCCAATAGTCCAGAGGGTGCAGCTCTGCTCCAACCTTGGCAGATGCGTCTACTTGCTCCCCTTGCTCTCCAATATGGAAGAATTGGCCCGCGGTGCGCTCCTTCTTCTTTTCCGCACTGCCGTTGCTCTTCGGGTTGTTGTCGGACGAATCAGCGACCATGCTCGCGCCGTTTTTCTTGTTCCTCCGCGTGCCGCCATCCTGGTGACGATTCTGGGGGGTCCATCCATCGGGTTTCTTATTGTACAAAAACCAGGGGTGCCCCTCCTTCTCACAATACCAGCAACTCCCTTTCATTTTGCCACCAGCACCCGACTTACCCACGTCCAGATTTCGCACCGCGACCCTAACCGGTACCTCCTTCTTTGCACTGCGTCCAGCACCACCGAAGCCACCTCCTCTGCCACGTCGGCTCCCTTGCATTCCGTAGCCGCTGCTGCCGTCTCCACCCCTGAGTTGGCGGCGACGGAAGTCTTCCTCCAGAATCTTTTCCCGCACCCACTCGAGTGTCCACGAGCTCTGGTTCTGCGGCAGGCTCAATCCGCTCGTGAATTGAAGCCACGATTCCGGCAGCAGCGAGAGCATCTTCAAACACTTGGTCTGCTCTGGGTAGGTGATTCCCCCGATAGCCAACTTCGCGTAGAGGTCGCGCATCTTGTCCAGGACAGGTTGCACCAGCTCTCCCTCACTCAGGCGCAACGCGGACAGCTCCCTCTCCAGCATCAACGTTGCAACAACAGAGGTCACCTCCAAGGGTCCTTGGGTGCCTGGTACAAGACCAGCCCCTATCCTCGGGTCGGAGTTTGTAGAGAGAGGGATCAAGAGGGACTTAGTCAAAACAGCAAGAGTACCTTGAACATCGCGCAGCGTATCGTGCAGACCATTGATTATATTAAGCTGAGAATTTTCTGTATTGAAGCTCGCTCCAAGAGCTTTAAAATGAACCAAGTTGCCTCGCAAAAAGTTCTGCCATTACGAAGTTATGGATTGGACAACGTTTGCCTTGTGTTGGAGTGCTAGCGTACTAGCGTTGACTCGGGTAGCATTCCGCCGTCGCACCGCATAGAAACGAAATTCCAGGAAGGGAGGAATTCGCTTGAATCAAATTGACTATATCCAGGTACAAACAGAGAAGAAATAAATAGTTCTAGCTAGCAAGGACCTTGGGAATAAACCTGGGAACAACCAGGGATGATCCCAAATAATTCCAAGCAACAGAACCAACCTGGCTGGACAGAACAGCAGGTGGTAAGTTGGTAAACAACCTTTGGTTCTGTATTTCTAACCTGGGAAAACAACAACCAGGTTCAGGTCCTAAAAACAGAACCTGTTTTGTCTTTGCCCAACCAGCCAAATGCTGGTTCCACTGGTTTCCCCTGGCCCTGTAGCAAGCAGATACAGAAAAACAACTGAGAAGAATAGAACGAGAATGGAATGACTATGAACGAAGTGAGTACACATAGGAAACCCTAATTGGGTTGTACCCCCTATGGGATACCCCACTATAGCCTACACAAATAAGTAAGCTATAATGTTCTGGCACACCCCCATAGGCAAAGTGGGGGAGAACAAGGGGTCACAACACCAGTCAAGCAAAGCAAAGCAAAGCTCAGGGTGGATCACAAGTAGCCCCATGCCCGACGTACTGCACAAGTAGCGCAACACCCTCTTCGCTGCAGCCATGTGCTCTGGTCGGTGTCTCCCAGGAGCAACATAGCGTGCAAGAATGCTAAGAGGGTATGCAAGGTCAGGTCGTGTGCAGGTCATCAGATACATGAGGCAGCCAACAAGCTCTGCATACGGGCCACTCGACTCTACGGACTCATCCGAAGGCAGAGCTGAGAGCGAGTGGCGAGTAGGCAGAGGAGTGGCCTAAGGCGAGGAGTACGTGTAGCCGAAGCACTGAAGGACCTGCTGCACCATGTGTGACTGAGTCAAGGTAATGGTGCGGCGTGCTCTGTCCCGGGTGATCTGCAAGCCAAGGTAGCTGCGCATTTCACCCAGGTCAGTGCACGCGTGTCTCTTCTGCATCTGCATCTGCTCGGACTGTTGGTGTAAGGGCCTAATAAACTCAAGCTATTAAGACTTTATCAATCTTAAAACCTCTCCTCGGGGTCACCTCCAAGGGTCCTTGGGTGCCTGGTACAAGACCAGCCCCTATCCTCGGGTCCGAGTTTGTAGAGAGAGGGATCAAGAGGGACTTAGTCAAAACAGCAAGAGTACCTTGAACGTC
The DNA here is from genome assembly GCA_948144175.1 of Closterium sp. NIES-65. Lineage (NCBI taxonomy): Eukaryota > Viridiplantae > Streptophyta > Zygnematophyceae > Desmidiales > Closteriaceae > Closterium > Closterium sp. NIES-65. The sequence goes on along the minus strand of CANXME010002170.1, from coordinate 3,433,116 downwards.
GCGCAGCGTATCGTGCAGACCGTCGACCGGATTAAGCTGAGAATTTCCTATATCGAAACTCTCTCCAAGAGCTTTAAAATGAACCAAGTTGCCTCGCGAAAAGTTCTGCCATTACGAAGTTATGGCTCGGACAGGGTTAGCCTAGCGTTGGAGTGCTAGCATACTAGCGTTGACTCGGGTAGCATTCCGCCGTCGCATCGCGTAGAAACGAAATTCCAGCAAGGAAGGAATTCGCTTGAATCAATTTCACTATATCCAGGTACAAACAGAGAAGGAATAAATAGTTCTAGCTAGCAAGGACCTTGGGAATGAACCTGAGAACAACCAGGGATCATCCCAAATAATTCCAAGCAACAGAACCAACCTGGCTGGACAAAATAGCAGGTGGTAGGTTGGTAAACAACCTCTGGTTCTGTTTTTCCAACCTGGGAAAACAACAACCAGGTTCAGGTCCTAAAAACAGAACCTGTTTTGTCTTTGCCCAACAAGCCAAATGCTGGTTCCGCTGGTTTCCCCTGGCCCTGTAGCATGTAGATACAGACAAACAATATCCAACCTTCACCTAAATTGTACCCCTACGAAAATTGCGAAAGCAAACAAACACACGAACATACCATTCACACGCAAATGCATTCGCATACGCATACTCGTACAATCAGACGGCAGGATGTCGTGCAATGTGAATTTGCACCCAACACACTCCCCCTCAGCCTGCCGGCTGCATCCCCATCATTCCATACTAGTTCATGCTCATTCCACTCATGCGCACACAACGCCAATGAGGCTCATCCGCAAGCCTCTTGGTGAGGAAGTCTGCTGGCTGCTGGTGAGTCTTGATGTAGATCGGATTCACCGTCCCCCTCTTCACCTCCTTACGCAGCCAGTGCCACTTGATACGCATGTGCTTGTTCAGCCCATGAAGCACAGCGTTCCTGGCCATCCCAAGAGCTCCCTTGCTATCACAAAACAGCGGCGTAGCAATCTTTTGCTCCTGGCCAATCTCCTCTAATAGCCTCCTCAGCCAAATCACCTCCTTCACCCCATGGAACATCGCCATGTACTCTGACTCGACGGAAGAGAGTGCTGTCTCCGTCTGCTTCTTGGACCTCCAACTAACAGGTCCTCCCCCTACTACGCAGATGTATCCTCCCACAGATGAAGAATCTTCCTTCTCAGAGGCCCACGTAGCATCGGTAAAGTAAGTGAGAAAGAGCTTGCCTTCTCCAAGCCTCTCCCCCTTCTCTTTCAGCACCTCAACCCCTTTCTGCTTCACCTGTGCAGATGCGGAATACTGAACTCCAATGCTTGGGTGAGAGTTCAGATACTTCACCACACGCTCAGCTGCATCCACCTGCTCCTCTGATGGATTCTGCACCACCCTAGCCAGCTGCCCAACCGAGAATGAGATGTCGGGCCTCGTGTGAACTGCTGCATACAAGAGGCTGCCCACCAAGGACTGAAATTGCTGCTGCTCCTCGGCTTCAACCCCTTCATCTTCTGCAGCTTTCACAAGCTTGAATTCTGCTGGCAGGGGAGTTGCAACCTTGCGCTCATTCTCAATCCCTTGCTTCTCCCCCAGCTCCTTGATGAACTTCTCCTGGTGCAGTTTCAACCACCTGTGATCAGGATCCCTCTCTACGTGCATCCCGAGGTAGTACTTTACCTCCCCAAGGTTCTTGCACTTGAAGTTCTCCATCAGCTGCTGCTGCACCTTCTGGATCTCCTTCATGCTGCTGCTAAAGAGAAGAATGTCGTCCACATAGACCAGAAACAGCACCAGCTTCTCCCCCTCCCCCTTGAGAAAGAGGCTCTCATCACAGCTGCTGGTCTTGAATCCCATCTCCTCTAAAACAGCTGCCAACTTCTGGTACCAGCAGCGTGGCGCCTGCTTCAAGCCGTAGATAGACTTTTTCAGCTTGCACACCCTGCCCGTACCATCCTCATACCCAGGCGGCTGCGTCATGAACACCTCCTCCTCTAAAATCCCATTGAGGAATGCCGTTGATATATCCATCTGGATAATGAACTTCCCACCAACGGCTGCATCTGCCAACAAGACACGAAGGGTAGGGGTTTTGGCTGTGGGAGCAAAGATCTCATTGAAGTCCCGCTTCTCCTTCTGCATAAACCCCTTAGCCACCAACCTACTCTTGTAGATGGTGACCTGCCCCTTGTCGTCAGTCTTGATCCTTAGCACCCACTTGCATTGTACCGCTTTCTTTCCCTCAGGCAGCACCATTAGTTCCCAAGTCCCATTCTCCAGCAGGCGCTGGTACCCAGCATCCCTAGAAGCCAGCCATTTGTCCCTATCTGGTCCAGCTAATGCCTCCTCCATGCTAGCTGGTTCCTCTGGTGCAGGGGCAAGAAAACAGTACGCAGGCTCATCCTCCTCATCCGGGTCATAGCCATGCGGTAGAATCAGCAATGCCTCCTCTGTCCCAAGCTGCTGCTCCGCTACATCAGCTCCTGCAGTCAGCTTCTTAGTAGCCATACGGGTACGTCCTGGCCTGGAGACGGGTGTCTCCCATCCCTTCATAACAACACCCTTCGGCTTCTTAGTTTTCCCCTGCTGCTGCTCTCCTCCCTCGGATCCAGCAGCTCCACTAGTGCTACCGCTAGTCTCCACACCATTGTTTTCACCGGCAGGTGCCTCCTGCACCTTCTCTCCAGCACCACCTTTTGCAGCTGCCTCCTCTCCCTCCCACACACTAGGAGTCAGGTCCAGCTGCATGGTGATCTGCTCCATCTGCTGGGACACCCTGGCCTCCGGCTGTTTCTCCCAGCTCCCATACATCATGCCCTCAACAAACTTCACATCCCTGCTGTCAAACAACACACCCTTGAAAGGTTCCCACAGCAGCCATCCCTTGCTCTCAGCAGCCAGCCCCAAATGGACACACCAGATTGCACTCGCCCCCAACTTACTGCGGTAGGTCTTGGGGACGTGGGCGACTGCCATGCAACCGAACACCCTCAGCATGTCCACCGGCGGCTTCCTCCCAAGCCACCTCTCCAACGGCACCCACGAGTCATCCCCAACCTTTGTGAGTACCCTGTTCCTAGCGACGGTAGCGTGCCGAACAGCATGGGGCCACATGGAGTTGCCCAGCCCAGATTCTATGAGCAGCGCCCTAGCTGTCTCCAGAATTGTCCGGTTCGCCCGTTCTGCTACACCGTTAGACTGTGGGGTGTAAGCCGTGGTCAGCTCCCTCTGGATGCCCTGCTTCTTGAGCCAGGCCGTCATCTCAGCTCCAAGGAACTCACCACCCCGATCTGTCCTAATCCGCTTCACCACACACTCCGCTTGCTTCTCCACGAATGGCAGCCAATCTTCCCGTATCGTAGAGGCGGCATGGTCCTTCTGCTTCAGCGGATATGCCCACATAAGCCTGCTCCAATCATCCACTATGGTCAGAAAGTACCGCTCCCCCTTGTGTCCCTGAACCGGCAGCGGCCCCACCAAGTCCATGTGGACCAGCTCTAACGGCTTCTTGCTCCTGCCAGCCACACTATGGAAGGGGAAACGGGTAAACTTTGAGAGCAAACAGATTTCACAGTTATCATCGGGTGGTTGTCCGTTCAGCTTCAAGCCCTTAACGGCTCCATCCTTCTCCAGCTGCTTCAGCAAAGGCATTGCCACATGCCCCAAGCGTCGGTGTGCCGTTGCCCAATCCGTCTCCCCAGATCTGGCCGACACTTTCACACCAACCCCTCCAACGGCGTTGCACTCCCCCTGGGATGCAGACCCCTCTCCAGCCTGCCCCCCACCATGCCAAGCCAACGCCGGCAGCTGCCACATGGATCTGTACACGTCCGTGCTCTTGTGCAGATCCCAAAGCACCCGATTGCCCAGCTGCCCCTTGTAAGTGCGTGCCCCATCCGTGCTAGTGCTCACCCCAGCCTTGCCAAGCTTACGGAGGGAGATGAGGTTGGCCTTGAGTTCAGGAACGAGAAGAACGTCGTGCAGCACCACCGGCTTGCCATCCGCCCCCTTAAACGCAGCTCGTCCCGCACCAGCCACCTTCAGTGCGTGTCCAGAGGCGGAGCACACCTCGTTGATCGGTGCAGCGCGTACGTGGTCCAGCAGGTCCTTGCGTGGCGTCATCGTCCAAGCAGCGCCCGTGTCCAACACCCAATAATCCAGGGGGTGCAGCTCTGCTCCAACCTTGGCAGAGGCGTCTCCTTGCTCCCCCTTGTCTCCCATATGGAAGAATGCTAAGAGGGTATGCAAGGTCAGGTCGTGTGCAGGTCATCAGGTACATGAGGCAGCCAACAAGCTCTGCATACGGGCCACTCGACTCTACGGACTCATCCGAAGGCAGAGCTGAGAGCGAGTGGCGAGTAGGCAGAGGAGTGGCCTAAGGCGAGGAGTACGTGTAGCCGAAGCACTGAAGGACCTGCTGCACCATGTGTGACTGAGTCAAGGTAATGGTGCGGCGTGCTCTGTCCCGGGTGATCTGCAAGCCAAGGTAGCTGCGCATTTCACCCAGGTCAGTGCACGCGTGTCTCTTCTGCAGCTCGGAATTCACGTAGGCGAGTCTAGCAGTGTCAGCTGTGGCAAAGACCAAGTCGTCGACGTACACGAGGATGTAGAACGGCGGCAGAGAGGTGTCGGTACGCAGAAACAGCGACGGGTCGGCAGTAGAAGGAGCAAACCCAAGTGCCGCCAGCGTAGTCCTCAGTGTGTCGTGCCACTCACGTGGCGCCTGGCGGAGACCGTAGACTGGACGCCGGAGACTCCACTGGGTACCAGGAGGGAAAGACCCAGTGAAGCCAGGTGGGCGACGCAGCCAGATCTCCTCGTGCAGGCTGCCCTGCAAGAAAGCAGTGCTGAAGTCGAGAGAGTGCAGCTCGTAGTCACGGTGAGCAGCAACGTGCAGCAGTACCCAAAGAGTGGTCATCTTCGGGGTGGGAGAGAAGGTCTAAAAGTAGTCAACTCCCTGCCGCTGACTGAAGCCACGAGCCACGTAACGCGCCTTGAAGACAGGCGGAGAACCCGGCGGCCGCTTCACCCTGAAGATCCACATGCCACTGACTATGTTCGCCCCAGGAGGGGGGACAGCGTCAACGTAGGTGCCTGTGGACTTCCAGGAAGCCATCTCTGCATCCATAGCTGCCTGCCACTGAGAGGAGTAGGGACCCTCTATCGCCTCCGCGTAAGAGCGCGGAGTGGGGATGTCTAGTGCATCCGAGTCTCCCTCACGGGCGAGTAGTACAGACGCGAGATGAGGTGAAGCGGCGGCCAGACACTGGAACTCCTCCTGCATGTCCTCAAGGACGTCCGTGCCAAGGGCACACTCACCCCCGACGGACGGAGGACAGGCAGACTCTGACTCAGCGACAAGACTAGCAGATAGTCTAGACGACAGCGCGCAGCAAAGTCGACGAGCTCGGTGACAAGGGCAGACGCAGCAGAAGACTCGAAAGAAGGGTCAGTGACGGCAGTAGCAAGGAGACGCGTGACAGTAGGACTGGCAGCACGAAGAGAGTCCGACTCCGGGTCGGCAAGAGCAGGAAGAGAGGAATCAGGAGGAGTAGGCAAAGGGGCACGCAGAGGAGCAGTAGACGGACGCAGAGACATCCGGTGCGTGCCAGGGACAGGAGGAGGACGCTGACGCGAACCGCGACCACTAGTGCGCGCAGTACGAACAGGCAACACAGGACGAGACGCAGGCTCACGACGCTCAGTAAGACCTCCAGTCGGACAAGCGTAGGGAGAAGGAGCAGGCAAAGGGGAAGCAGGCTATAGCTGTGACTGTGACTGGACAGGCTGTGGACCCTCTAAGGGAGGAGGAGAAGGACCAGGAGAAGGTGTAAGACCAAGAACCTGTTGCAGGAGGGGAACGAAGTACGGTCTGGGCCACGAGGCGACGCCAGAAACAGCAGGGACAGCACCAGTACCCCCAGCAGGAGTACCCGCTCCAGTAGCACCTCCAGCAGCACCTACAGTAGCACCTCAGCGGCACCTCCAGTAGCACCTCCAGTAGCTCCAGAACCCCCAGCAGCACCAGAACCTCCAGCAGCACCAGGAGCACTGCCAGCCGGACCGCCAGCAGTAGTCTCAGCGCCAACACGCCCAGTAGCACCAGCTCTAGTAGAAACCGCAGGCCCAGCAGCTCCAGTACTCCCAGTACGAGCACCTCCGGGACGCGCGGCAGCAGCACCCTCAGCAGCCGAAGAACCTCAAGCACCAGCAGCATGCCTTCAGCGCCGGGCAAACCACTCACGCAGCTCCTGCGGGGAGAGTGGCTCTCGGCGAGACGAAGCACCCGGAGAACCTCCAAGCGAAGAACCCTCAGGCAAAGCACCTCCAGGCGTAGCACCTCCAGTCTCAGTACCCCCAGGCTCAGCACCCCCAGGCTCAGCACCCCCAGGCTAAGCACCCCCAAACTCAGCACCCCCAGGCTCAGCACCCCCAGGCTCAGCACCCCCAGGCTCAACACGCCCAGGCTCAGCACCCCCCGACTCAGCACCCCCAGGGACAGCACCCCCAGTCACAGCACCCCTAGGCTCAGCACCCACAGCAGCACCAGAGTCACCAGTGACCTCGACAGGCTCGACCGCGTCTACCTGGGACACACCTGAAGGGGCAGGACCCTGAGGGGGAAGGGGGTCGACCGGGGGGGGACCTGGTACAAAGAAGAGCGGGGGTGGGGGGAGGGACGGAGTGCGGTAGGGGAAGAGGCGGTAGTAGGGTACCGACTCGTCGAACGTGACGTCCTGGGAGGACAGAACACGGCGAGAGGTGGGGTGGTAGAACTGCCACCCAGGGGCGTCGGGGGGGAACCCCAGGAAGACGCAGGGAGCAGCGCGAGGGGACAGCTTGTCCGCAGACAAGTCGCGGACAAACGCCCGAGATCCCCAGACCCTGAACGCCGACGCATCGCCAACCTTCCCCGTCCACAGCAGGGCTGGGGAGGTCTCCGGCCTTGAGACCCTGGGGTGGAGGTTGATCTGATGCGCCGCATACCTGACCGCAAACGGCCACAGAAAATGGGAGGCAGCCGCATGCATCATAGACGTACGAGCGACGTCCATGACCATGCCAATGCGGCGCTCTACAATCCCATTTTGCTGCGGTGAGTCCGGAAGCGTGAAGGTCTGACGGATGCCTCGCGCACGACAGTAGGCACGCAGAAGGCCAGAGGAGAACTCTCCGCCCCTGTCCGAGTGCAGACGCAACACAGGAAAGTCCAAGCCAAAGCTCTGCCTGAGCTGGAGACGAGCTGCGCGGATCCAGTCGATCAGCACCTCAGTGACATCACCCTTGCTGCGCAAGGGGAAGACTGAGGTGTAACGCGAGTAGTCGTCAACCACCAACAGGAAGTAGCGCTCTTGACCGAGTCCACGGACGCGGGCAGGGCCCCACACGTCCATGTGAAGCGTCTGCAACGGAGCCTCTGTCGGAGGAAACTGGGAGGAGTGAGGGGCAGCACGCTGGCGCCCCTCGACACAGGGGACACAAGCAGGGCCAAGGCCCTGAGGAAGGGGAGGGAGGGACCGGGGAAGACCAGACACAAGAAGACGGGAGGCCATGCCTCTGAGCCGAAGCAGAGAGGGGTGACCCAGGCGGTGGTGCCAGAGGAGAGTCTCGTGAGACAGGCGACGACACGAACAGGGGGCAGACTCAAGACCAGACCTGGACGCTGCTGCAAACACCTGACTTGACGAGGTGACCCTACCAGACTCAGGAACTGGAGGAGAAGCAGTGGTCAGTGTGTACAGGCTCGACCCTGGCTGAGGTGTAAACGTAGCCAGGTGACGACCTGTGCTAGCCTCTGTGCAGTGCGTCACTCGCTGACGAGCAGGGGTGAACTGGTGGACTCCCGCATCCTGTAGGTCAGCACCACTCACCAAGTTCGTAGAGAACGAGGGGAGGTAGAGACCAGACAGGGTGCCAGAGGGAGCCGCCGGACACGGGAGGACTGTGGAGAAGCGAGACAGAACAGGACCCCCAGAGAGGTCAGCCAGGGACACCGCAACCGGCCGACTAAGCGGCGTGAGGGTGGTGCGGTCCCGAAAGAAGGAGCGAGACGCTCCAGAGTCAAGGGTGAAAGTGTGGGAGGCTGAAGCCGACGCAGTACATGAGAGCGCAGACTCACTTGAACCTGAGAGAGCAGCCTCACCAGTACCTGAGAGCACAGACGCACTGGCACCTAGAGCAGAAGCCTCGCTGGCACCTAGAGCAGCAGTACCAATGCCCGGGTCGGGCGGGAAACACCGGTAACAGTCACCCTCATCACTAATGGTCACAGCATACATGGCAGCAAGGATAGCATCAAAGTCAAGATCAAAGATAGCTACACCAGCCCTAGACAGCTCTCCCCAGGGGGGAACTCCTCGGCCTCCGGGAACTGCTGGCGCCAAGCGTCCGTCAGGCGGCCAAAGCAGCGCTGGGTGGTGTGGGTACCCCCACACTGCTCTACAGCGCGGTCGCCAGTGCGAAGAACGTAGGTGCTGGGACCAAAACCCCCACCACGCTGACGCTGCGTGTACCACTCACGGAGCTGCTGAGGGGTGGGGACGTCGCGAGAACGCTGCTGCTGCTGCTGGCGCTGACCACCCCTAGTGCTGCTCCGCTGCGAAGTGCCACTCCGCCCACCTCCACCACCGCCACCCCCGCCTCCGCCTCCAACGCCCCCGCCTCCGCCTCCACCGCCGCCGCCTCCGCCACCTCCGCTCCCACCACCACCGCCGCCGCTACCCCCGCCTCCACTGCCGCCACTAGCACCCCCACCCCCGCCACCACCTCCACCGCCACCCCCAATCCCTACGCCGCCTCCACCTCCACCTCCACCACCCCCGCTGGCCCCACCCGCTCCCTTGCCCCCCTTGCCCTTGCCAGAGCGGCGTCTCCCGCTAGGGGCAGACGCCGCACCGACCGACTCAAGACCAACGAGGTCGGCCGCAGCGGCAGAGGCAACAGAGGGCAGGAGAGGGGAAGGAGAACACCCCTCAAAGATGGGGACACGGGGGTCACCTCGAGAGGCTCCTACAGCGACTATGCTCTTCTCCGCCGCTAGGAGGGCCTTCTCGAGGCTGTCGACTGTGAGGGTGGTGGGACAGACCGCGAGGAAGTGGTCCCGGACTACACGAAGGGAGTCAGGGAGGCGAGTGACTAAAACGTAGAGAGTGATGTACATGGGGGGGGGGGTTCTTGGCGCAGAAGTCAGCAGGAAGCGCAGCGCGGTAGCGAGTGTCACTAGTGCGGAGGTGCGTAATGAGATCAGCGACAGTGGGAAAGGCGGCAAGGTCAGGGAAGAGGAAGGGGAGCATGAGGCGGCTCAGTGCAGCAATGGCAGGGGAGGAGTAGCGCGCAACTACAGCGTCGTACAAGGTCTGGGCACTCTTGTACTGGCTAAAGTGCGCGCGCTCAGCGGTAGGCAGGTGGCGACGCACAGCAAGACGTGCAGCAGCATCGCGCGTGGCCCACTGTGAGCGAACAGTGGCGTCAGCATCAGCAGCAGGGGCAGGGACGGCGCCAGAGGTGAGGTCAAAGAGAGAAAGACCGTCTGCCCTATCGCACTGTAAGAACAGCTGCAGGTCGTCGACCAAGACCTCAAAGTCAATGGCGCGACCCTCAGCGTCAAAAGCTAGGACACTAGGGGTAGCCATGACGACAGACTAGCAGTGCAAGCAGTGCGGGAAGGGGCACGCAGTAGCAGTGGAGCTGTGCTCACCAGACAGGACGGGTCGGGCAGCTCAGCAGCACAGCAACACGGCAACACAGCAGCTCTGCCGGCCCAGTAGCAACAGCAGCCCCACAGAGCCAGCAGCGCGGCCCCTCAGACGGCAAAGGTGGCTCGGGCGGCTCGGCTCCTCAGCTGCGTAGGCGGCTCGGGCGGCTCGGGTGACGCGGGTGGCACAGGCGGCTCGGGCGTCGAAGGGCCGGGACAGCGTGGCGCGAGGGCGGCTGGGAGCGGGACCGGGGTGGGCGGCTCACGTGTGGCTCGGGGCCGGGACGGGCGGCTCACGGGCGGCGCACAGGCGGCTCACGGGCGGTTCACGGGTGGCTCGGGGCCGGGACGGACGGCTCACGGGCGGTTCACGGGCGGCTCACGGGCGGCTCACGGGCGGCTCACTGGCGGCTCACGGGCGGCGCTTCGGGCGGCTACGAGCGGCGCACGGGCGGCTCACGGGCGGCTCACAGGCGGCTCACGTGCTGCGCTTCGGGCGGCTAAGGGCGGCGCACGGGCGGCACGTGGGCGGTTAAGGGCGGCGCGCGCGCGGAGCGTGGGCGGCCTGAGGCCTGGCGGGCGGCGCGCGGGCAGCTAAGGGCGGCGCGCGGACGGCGCGTGGGAGCCTGGGGCCGGGCGAGCGGCGCGCGGGCTGCTTAGGGCGGCGCGCGGGCTGCTTAGGGCGGCGCACTGGCTGCTAAGGGCGGCGCGCGGGCTGCTAAGGCGGCGCGCGGGCTGCTAAGGGCGGCGCGCGGGCTGCCCGGGGCCGGGACGGGCGGCGCGCTAGCGTCTTGGGCGGCGCGCTGGCGGCGTGAGGCCTAAACGGGCGGCGCGCGAGCGGCTAAGGGCCGGTCGACAGAGGTAAGAGAGAGAGCCCGGAGCGCGCTACGGGTAAAGAAAACAGTTCAAAGTAGTGGTGGGCCCTAAGCACAGTTCCCACAGGGGAACCTGCTCGATACCATGAGAAGAATAGAACGAGAATGGAATGACTATAAACGAAGTGAGTACAAATAGGAAACCCTAATTGGATTGTACCCCCTATGGGATACCCCACTATAGCCTACACAAATAAGTAAGCTATAATGTTCTGACAATAACATCCAACCTTCACCTAAATTGTACCCCTGTAGTGCCTGCCGTGCTACACTATAGTCAACCAAACAAAACAGTACAATTTCAAGTTGGATAGAACTGAATCTGCACAATCAGTTCAAACGAACCGCAAAGCTTCCATCTTGGGTTCCTTTGCGAGCTCATCCTTTCTGCTTCTACTGTTCACAGCGCGTACAATGTTGTGCTGAAGCGCACAATGCGCGAGTACCTGCAAATGCTTCAAGCGAAAATTGTGAAAGCAAACAAACACACGAACATTCCATTCACACCCAAATGCATTCGCACACGCATACTCGTACAAACAGATGGCAGGATGTCGTGCAATGTAAATTTGCACCCAACAAGACCAAGTGAGGGGGCAGGTGATGGGGGGGAGGGGGTCAATGGTAGGAAGGGAGGAGTAAAAGGGAGAGTATTCATCAAAGACAACATCACGACTGCGAAGGAGATGGCCTGAGAAGGGGTGGAGAAAAAGTTAGTCAGGGGAGTTGAGTTGGGACCAAGAAAGATGTAGGGAAGCACTTTGAAGGCAACCTTGCGTGCAGCTCAAGAGCGTTCCGCGAGGTGAATGAGTATAAGGGCACGAAACCCCAAGATATGGAGGCCGGACACATCGGGTTTGACGGAGGTCCAGAGCTCTGTGGCAGAGAAGGTGCGCTCGACAAGGTGTGGTGGGTAAAGGTTAATGAGGAGGGAGTCGTAGAGGAGTGCATAGCCCCAAAGGGACGGTGAGCAAGAGGCATGGATAAGGAGACACCGAGCAATTTTGGTAATCTTCCGCATATAAATCTCGGCAACACCGTTTTGTTGAGGGGAATGACATGGGAGGTGCACTAGGAGGAAAGTTGGTGGTTAAGGAACTCCCCATCACCATCGGAATGAAAGCGGTGGACGGGGCGCCCAAAATGGGTGCGCACTTGTTCAGGCAAGGCGATGATTGCAATCGATGCCTCTGCATTCGAATGAAGAAGCTTGATGGAGGAATACCGGCCGTGGTCATTGACTAGGAGGAGGAAGTACTTGTGGCCCTGTCGGGTGGGGGAAGGGTTAGGACGCCAGAGATCCAGGTGAACAAGGTCAAGCGGCGCCTCAGCAAAGGTGGAATTGTTCGGGTGAGGTGCATGTTTTGAGCCTGCCTTGATTGCAGGTGTGACATGGAGGGGTGAGGGAGGTGGGGAGAGGGGGGAGAGTGAGTGGAAGCCCATGGCGGAGGTTAAAGGAGACAGCATCACTGAGGGTGGTGAAGTTTGGGTGGCCTAGGCAATGGTGGAGGGGAATAGAGGTGTGAGTGAGAGAGAGACATGAAATGTGGGGGGGCGTAGTAGAGGGGGGTGGGTCAATAGGTGGAGCGGAATGAGTGGTGGTATGACAGAAAGCAGGGCTGGAGGTCCGATAGTTGTATAACCGAGTGTGTGCACAGTGGGAGGAATAGGCGGGGTACACAGTAGTGATCCTAGCTTGCACGAGCGCACGCTGAGATAGGAGGTTAGTACGAAGGGTGAGGATGTGCTGGCCACTGACAGTACCTGACGGGAAGAGGGCACATGGGAGGGTGGAGGACTGGTGGCATGGAATGGTGAAGCTAGAGTCAGCACCTAGGATAGGAAGGGGGGCGGGGAGAGAGTTAAAGAAACCTGCATCACAGAGGGCATTTTCAGATGCACCAATGTCAATGAAAAAGGGTGGGAGGGTGCGAGAGGGGGGAGCGGTGAGGAGGAGACATCGAGTACTAAAAGGAGGAGCAGTGTTACTAAGTTGCCCTATGAAGCTGTTGGGCAGGAACGGACTAATCATGCTTGCAGAGGAGCTAGGGGTGGAGGGGTAGCGAGGGTACGGCTGCTGCTGGAGAAGGGGCTGTTGTGGCTGGCGAGGAAAAGGGAGGAGGGGGAACCCAGAAATCCAGGGGATGCTGTGGCCCCGGGTATTGCTGCTGCATAAGCGGAGAACCCTGGAACCCAGGGTGCATTTGCTGCTGCTGCTGTTGCGGCTGTTGCTGGCTGCTGATCTAAAAGGTGGGGAAGAAAGGCTTGTACCTGGTGCAGGAGGTGGGGAGGCAGGTGACTCACTAAAGCATGGGGGAGATGAGAGGTGGTGGCTAATAGGTGGGAAGTGTTCGAATGTCATGAACGATGGGGCGAGGGATAACAGTGGACCGGTGAGGAGGGTTACTTGTGTTGCCCCGAACAAGCCACTCATCACTAAGGGCCTTGAATGAGGTCTCAGTGGGGTGGGTGGTTTGGTTGCAGCGTTGGCCCTTGCTGGGGCCTTGCTAAATGACATAGGAGCAAGGGAGGAAACCCCCCAAGCAACCACCATGTCCAGCAACCCCCCCACTTCCCGACGTCCCACCTGTAGTTCCACTGCCAGCCCTTCCACCCCGACCACCACCACCTCCACCACTTCCCCCACCACGGCCTTTGCCACCACACCCCCCATGCCCTCCGCGTCCCTGTGTGAAGTTGAGGGTGGAAGGGGGCTGACGGGTAAGCTTGGCTTCAATATCAAGGACCTATGTGGAAGCTTCGACAACCGTGGCGTAGGGAGAGAGAACAATGTCGTAGGCAATGCGGTGCATCTCATAAGCCGGGGGTGAGTCCTTTGAGGATGCGTTAAATGAGGAGGGGTCATCAATAGTGGCCCTATGCTCCTGAAGACGCCGATTTGTGTCGTTGAGGCGACGGGTATAATCAGCTATACCGGTGCAGGGGTCAAAGGTGATAGCGTTGAAGTCACAATAGAGGGCTTGAAGAGATGCCATGTCCCAACGGGCATAGAAATCACATTGAGCACGCCAGAGAACCGTGAAGGAAGTTATGTTGAGCTTGTTTTGGAGCGAGTTCGGGATGCATGAGTTGATGACGCCGATAGCTCGATTTTCGGCAATGCACCAAGCGGCATGGCGAGACTTGAATTCGGGCAGCTGGAAGGTGTAAGACGTCTTATCATCAATGCTCTTCGTTTGGAGGGCAGCAACCGTGGTGTGAGCAGCAAGGGTTGCCTTGTGGGCTGCTCTTCGTATGTGTCGCCACCTCCGCGTAGGTGCTGAGGCGCGAGGCGTTGATTGTGTTGTCGGACTCAAGGCGACGGAGATCAAGCGGGCGAGGTGCATCACCAGGATGGGGTGGCGGAGGCGGAGGTTCAAAAGCAAGTGAGGGAGGTGGCTTGGGCACAAGGCCATCCAGTTCCGCAAAGACAACAAAATCGAGCGAAGGGTACCGGTGAGGCTCTGCGAGAAACTGTGCCAATTCAAAGCAGTCGTGCCGTCCTAGATTTCTATGCAAACAATGGATCCGGTACTGATATGCTCAAAGTCAGTCGCAATTTTGACAATAAACCAGTTTTGACCCCAAATTTTTGGAATTTGAGATTTTAGCCCTAGATCTCATCTCATTGTCAAATACCCCGTGCTATTACACACCACATCTCCAATGTTTAGCACCAGAGACTCAGAAACACAGCCATGACAACGAAAATGTCAGCCAATTTCGACGATAAAACGTGTTTTGACCCCAAATCTTTGTTGTTGCTGTTCAATCCGACTGCTCAGTCCAGCTGCCACTTCTGTGCAGTCCCGCTGCTGCTGCTAGTGCTAGGATCCAAGTGCAATGCGGGGAGGGCTGTGCAGTTGCCCTAAAGAGCTCTGGGTGGGTGCTGACAGGGGTAGCGCGCGGGCAAGGAGGCTCGCGCGGGTGGCGTGACGGTTTGAGTTGCCCGCGCGGCTGTAAGGAAGGGTGACGCAATGGGCTGAAGGGCCTTAGCAGCTATTGCAGAGGTGTCGTGAAGGCTCGAGGGAGCCACGCAACTGCTAGAAGAGGATTCGCAATAGTCAAAGTGACCCGCGCGACTGTAGGAAGAGATGTCGCGTTAGTCAAACGGAGCCGTGCGACCGCTTGCAAAGGGCTCGAGACGGCGAAAGGAGTTCGCACGACTGCAGGCAGGGATGTTGCAACGGTGGAAGGGGTCTGCGCGAGTGCAGGCAGGAATTTTGCGATGGTTAAAACTATTTGCGCAATTGCATGCAATGATTTCACAACGATGAAAAGGGTCCGCACATCTGCAGGCAGGAATTTTGCTATGGGCTACTTGAAGCAGAGGTGCAATAGGTGTACTGAAAAGAATCCGGATCTATGGCGTTTTGCCTTAGGCTCTGAATACAATGAAAGAATCCGGATTTTGGGGAGTCTAGAAAGTTGAGAAGCATACTCATTAACATTAGCTCAAGAGAGCACAAGGTTATACAAGCATGAGAAGGTTGGAGAAGAACACCAAATCTAGCTCATACGACACAAAGACCATGTAGCCTAGTGGGAGGAAGGACCATCCAACCATCTCTAGTGGGGTGGTTACCAACAAACCAAAGTTGGTTTCCCTATTACACGGGACATTGATGATTTGACACCCCCACTTGGCCAACAAGGCTGAAACCAAGTCCAAGATACGATATTGTTCACCCCAATTAGCGTATTTAGCCGCACTGCATAAAAAACTAGAGCATGCAGGTATAAGTATATTCTAACAAGGAGGAGAGGGGAGGGAACCGGGGTACGTTGGTAAGGGAAGCGAGTGTAGAAGCAAACTTACTCTTCATGAGAGCGAAAGAAAAAATGAGACGACGGCTCGTAGAACAGCTAGTCAGAGGCATCGGGAGGCAAGCCAAGGAAAACACAGGGGAGAGCGTGAGGATCGCGGGTGTGGGAAAAACAGCCCCAGACGCAAAACGCAGGCGCAACACTAGGGGTCCCAATCTAGATGAGGGTCCGTGAACCCTGCGGGCATGAGACACGAAGCTACAGGTTAAGCTATTGCACCGAGTACCAGACTGCAAAGGGCCACAGAAAATGGAGGGCACTGGCATGGCACATGGAGGTACGGGCAATCTCCACGACCAAGCCACCACGACGTTCAGCGACCCCATTTTGCTACGGTGAATTCTTTAGCAAGTATGTCCAGCCGATGCCCTCCGCACAACAAAACTGATACATTCACTTAGATGTAAACTAGCCACCACGGTTGCAGTACAGATGAAGCACAGGCTGGGCACGCTGGGTACAAACAACCACTAGCAAGAGGAGGAGAGAATTAGGCACATCGGCCTTCCGATGCAAGGGAATCTCCATGGTGTAGCGGGAAAAGGCGTCCACAAACACCTCAAAGTAGCGCTCCCCACATGGTCCAGCAGCCAAGGTAGGGCCCTAGAGGTCCGTGTGCAAGAATGAAGAGGGGCGTTGGCTTGAAACAGCGAGGAGGAGTGAGGGGCGGCACACTGCCGGCCCTCGACGCAATTATTGCACGATGGTGTAGACAAGGGAGGGAGAGGTCGGAACAGCGATGGAAGGCCAGGTGACCTAGATAGTGGTGCCACAGGAGCAATGAGTGGATGATCGACCGGCACGAGCACGACTCAACTACCGGACCAGACACAACTATATGAAAGGACGCAGTGCCAAGTGTGAACATAACTGAAGAAGGTTCCTGGACGAACGTAGGAAGAGGTGCCCCATTCATAGCATCTGTACAAGTCGCAAACTGCTCTTGACTAGGAAACGTGGTGGCGACACCGAGGTCATGAAGACAAGCAACAAATACCAATTTACTGGAGAACGAAAGGGATGTGTCATGGAACCAAAGGGGAGTGTTAGACACGAGAAGGTGTAGTATTGCGAGCAAATAGTGGTTCGGAGGAGGGGTCAGCTAGAGCGAGTACGATTAGGCCTGGAAACAGCAAGAGGCCAGCACGATCGCGGAAGAAGCACCAATATGCGCTAGAGTGTGAAGGATAGTGACGCATCCACAGTGGTCGCACCTGTATAAGCAACAACAGAGGTCCTACACTAAACGCATTACAATAGTTACAAGATCCGCAATATTTATAAGCGTACATGATAGGCACATAATACAAGGCAGCAGCCATCTCACAAACATCATTAGTAAATACAGGCAGGTCATGGCAGAGCAGTGCAGCCCAGTCAGAGACCTGCACCACATGTCCAAGTACAGCTGCAGAGTGCTCACGAACTCACAACAGGTAGAGTTGTATTTTTAAAGTGAATACCACTTAACCTCTACATACAAAATTTCCAACCACGCTCACTTTGTATCTCCATGGAGCAATTCAGCACGGGCAACATCACGCAGCTTACAATCCCATTTTTTTATTGCAGCCATTGATTACGCAGCTTATTGCGGTGTCATCCGTCCCTTTGTTAGATCATTTGGAAGTATTCTCAACATATTCCTTGGCTTTGTCCCTGACGCGCCTGGTTGGCAGTTTTACCACCCCACCTTGCGCCGTGTCTTCCCCTCTCAGGATGTCACGTTCGACGAGTCGGTTCCCTTTCACCATCTCTTCCCCTACCGCACTGCCCCTCTCCCCTCCCCGCCGTTCTTCCTCGCTCCAGGTGCTCCCCAGGTAGACCCCCTCCCCGCTCCCGGTACTGCTCCTTCAGCTGTGTCTCAGGTAGACCCTCCCCACTTGACTGCACCGGTTGAGGTCACTGGTGACTCAGGTCCTACTGAGGGTGGTCCTGCTCAGGGTGCTGCTTCTGGGGGTGCTGAACCTGGGGGTGCTGAGCCTGGGGGTGCTGAGCTTAGGGGTGCGGAGCCTGGGGGTGCGGAGACTAGAGGTGCTGAGCCTGGGTGTGAGGAGTCTGGGGGTACTGTGCCTAGGGGTACTGAGTCTAGGGGTGTTGCACCTGGAGGCACTGAGGCGTCTGGTGAGCAGTCTCCTTGGAGCGGCCGTCTGCGTAGTCGCTTCGCTGGTGCCGCGCCGCTGCGCTCTCGTCGTCGACTCCCTCTCTCCCCACAGCAGCTGCGTGAGTGGTACGCTGGCCGTGAAGGTCGCGCTGCTGGAGCTAGGGGCCCTGCTGCAGGAGGCGCTGGAGTTGGTGACTTTGCTACTGGAGTTGTTTCTGCTAGAGGTTCTGGAGCTGCTGAGGGTGCTGGAGCTGGAGGTTCTGGAGCTGCTGCGGGTGCTGACGCTGAGGGTTCTGAGTCTGCTGTTGCGCGGTCTCCTCTCACCTCACAGCAGCTGCACGACTGGTACGGTCGCCATCAGGGTCGTGCTTCTGGAGCTCGGGGCTCTGCCGCTGGAGGTACTTCTGCTGACGTTACTAGAGCTGGGAGTGGTGCTGGTCCCGGAGGTGCTCGTACTGGAGGTACTGGAGCTGCTGGGGCTAGAGGTGCTGAGCCTGAAGGTACTATTGGTGAAAGGGCCTAATAAACTAAAGCTATTAAGACTTTATCACACTTAAAACCTCTCCTCGGGGTCACCTCCAAGGGTCCTTGGGTGCCTGGTACAAGACCAGCCCCTATCCTCGTGTCTGAGTTTGTAGAGAGAGGGATCAAGAGGGACTTAGTCAAAACAGCAAGAGTACCTTGAACGTCGCGCAGCGTATCGTGCAGACCGTCGATCGGATTAAGCTCAGAATTTCCTATATCGAAGCTCGCTCTAAGAGCTTTAAAATGAACCAAGTTGCCTCGCGAAAAGTTCTGCCATTACGAAGTTATGGCTCAGACAGCGTTTGCCTAGTGTTGGAGTGCTAGCGTACAAGCCTTGACTCGGGTAGCATTCCGTTTACACCCAAATGCATTCGCATACGCATACTCGTACAAACAGACGGCAGGATGTCGTGCAATGTGAATTTTCACCCAACAGGTATTACTGCTGGAGACCCTGGGTCTGGGGGTGCTACTGCTGGACACACTGAGACTGGAGACCCTAAGACTTGAGGTGCTGGTTCTAGGGGTGCTGCTGCTGGTGGAGCTGGTCCTGGAGGAGCTGGCACTGAGGGTTCTGGAGCTGCTGGAGCTGCTGGGGATGCTGCAGCTGCTGGTGCTCGTGGCACTGCATAGCCCCGCCTGTTCTTTGCTCCACCGTCTCTGTCATCTCAGCCACCGTCTGACTCTGTGTTTCGCTAAGTTCTTAGTCCCCCTTCGTCTACTGGTCTTCCGTTACAGCCTGGCTCACCGCTGCCTGCTCCTTCTTATAGTGAGCAGACAGGGGATCTTACTGAGCGTCGTGAGCCTGCGTCGCGTCCTGTTTTGCTTGTCCATTCTGGTCGTCCTGGTCGTCGTGTTCCTCGTTTGCGTTAGCCGGCTGTCACTGGCACCCACCTCGTAGTCCGCCGTCCTTCCTCTCCTCCGCAGGGTGTTCCCCTGCCGTCCCATCCTGCGTCGTCTCTGCCTACCATTCCTAAGCCTGAGTATGACCGCACACATGCTGCTCACCCTACTCTCACGCGTCTGCTAGCCACAGTTGTCACTGACCTGTCGTTTGAGTCTGCTGCTGCGTCTGCCCTACTCACTTAGCTTGTTGACTTTGCTGCTGCCTTTCGTCTAGACTACGCCGCTAGTCTTGTTGCTGAGTCTGACTCTGTCTGTTCTCCATCCGTCAGGAGTGAGTGTGCTCTTGGCATGGACGTCGTTGAGGACAGACAGGAGGACCTTGAGTGTCTTGCAGCCGCTGCCCCTCATCTCGTGTCCATGCTGCTTGCCCCTGAGGGAGACCCGGATGCACCAGACATCCCAACCCTGCGCTCTTACGCTGAGGCGATTGCGGGTGAGTACTCCTCTCAGTGGCAGACAGCCATGGACGCAGAGATGGCATCCTGTAAGTCCACAGGCACTTCCGTTGACGAGGTTCCCCCTCCTAGGGCTAACATCATCAGTGGCATGTGGATTTCCAGGGTGAAGCGGCCGCCAGGTTCTCCGCCTGTCTTCAAGGCTCGTTACGTTGCTCGAGGTTTCAGTCAGCGAGAGGGAGTAGACTTCTTTCATACCTTCTCCCCCACCCCGAAGATGACCACTCTTCGGGTACTGCTGCACGTTGCCGCTCAGCGTGACTAGGAGCTTCACTCTCTGGACTTCAGCACAGCTTTCTTGCAGGGCAGCGTGCACGAGGAGATCTGACTGCGCCACCCTTCTGGCTTCACTGGGTCGATCCCTCCTGGTACGCAGTGGAGCCTCCGGCGGCTAGTATATGGTCTCCGCTAGGCACCACGTGAGTGGCACGACTTACTGAGGACTACACTTGCGGCTCTTGGGTTTGCTCTGCCGACTGCTGACCCGTCGCTGTTTCTGCGCACCGACACGTTGCTGCCGCCGTTCTACATACTCGTGTACGTCGACGACTTGGTCTTTGCCACTGCTGACACTGAGGCTCTTGCCCTGGTGAAGTTGGAGCTGAAGAAGAGAACGTGCACAGATCTGGGTGAACTGCGCAGCTACCTTGGCTTGCAGATCACCCGGGATAGAGCACGCTGCACCATCACACTGACTCAGTCACACATGGTGCAGCAGGTCCTTCAGCCCTTCGGCTTCCCTTGGTCCTCGGCACAGGCCACTCCTCTGGCTATAGGTCACTCGCTGTCAGCTCGACCTTCGGACGAGTCCGTAGAGCCGAATGGCCTGTACCCAGAGCTAGTGGGCTGGCTCATGTACCTGATGACCTACACTGACCTGACCTTGCATACCCTCTTGACCTTCTGGCTCGATACATGGCTTCTGGTCTGCACCGAAAGTTGCAAATGGATGCTGCGAAGAGGGTACTGCACTACTTGTGCGGTACATCGGGCATGGGGCTCGTGCTTTGAGGGCAGAGCACAGTTGTCCTCACTGGGCACTCAGACGCTCCTTGGGTTGACGACCATGTTGGGTGCAAATTTACATTGCACGACATCCTACCGTCTGTTTGTACGAGTATGCGTATGCGAATGCATTTGGGTGTAAATGGAATTTGTTTGGGTGTGTGCGCATGCGATGTTGCTGTAAGGGCCTAATAAACTCAAGCTATTAAGACTTTATGAAACTTAAAACCTCTCCTCGGGGTCACCTCCAAGGGTCCTTGGGTGCCTGGTACAAGACCAGCCCCTATCCTCGGGTTCGAGTTTGTAGAGAGAGGGATCAAGAGGGACTTAGTCAAAACAGGAAGAGTACCTTGAACGTCGCGCAGCGTATCGTGCAGACCGTTGATCGGATTAAGCAGAGAATTTACTATATCGAAGCTCGCTCCAAGAACTTTTAAATGAACCAAGTTGCCTCGCGAAACGTTCTGCCATTATAAAGTTATGGCTAAGACAGCGTTTGCCTAGTATTGGAGTGCTAGCGTACTAGCGTTGACTCGGGTAGCATTCCGCCGTCGCACCGCGTAGAAAGGAAATTCCAGGAAGGGAGGAATTCGCTTGAATCAAATTGACTATATTCAGGTACAAACAGAGAAGGAATAAATAGTTCTAGCTAGCAAGGACCTTGGGAATCAACCTGGGAACAACCAAGAATGATCCCAAATAATTCCAAGCAACAGAACCAACCTGGCTGGACAAAACAGCAGGTGGTAGGTTGGAAAACAACCTCTGGTTCTGTTTTTCCAACCTGGGAAAACAACAACCAGATTCAGGTTCTAAAAACAGAACCTGTTTTGTCTTTGCCCAACGAGCCAAAAGCTGGTTCCGCTGGTTTCCCCTGGCCTTGTAGAATGCAGATACAGACAAATTCCGACCTTCACCTAAATTGTACCCCTATAGTGCCTGTCCTGCTACACTATAGTTAACAAAAAAAACAGTACAATTTCAAGTTGGATAGAACTCAATCTGCGCAATCAATTGGACCGAATTGCAAAGCTTCCATCTTGGGTTCCTTTGCGAGCTCGTCCTTTCTGCTTGCACTTTTCATAGCGCGTACAATGTTGTGCCGAACCGCACATTGTGCGAGTACTTGCAAATGCTTCAAGCGAAAATTGCGTAAGGAAACAAACACACGAACATACCATTCACACGCAAATGCATTTGCACACGCATACTCCTACAAACAGACGGCATGATGTAGTGCAATGTGAATTTGCATCCAACATGCGAATGCATTTGGGTGTATGCGTCTGTTTGTACTCGCGCATTGTGCGCTTTGGCACAACATTGTACGCGCTATGAACAGTACAGCAGAAAGGACGAGCTCGCAAAGGAACCCAAGATGGAAACTTTGCGGTTCGGTTTAATTGATTGTGCAGATTCAGTTCTATCCAACTTGAAATTGTACTGTTTTGCTTGGTTGACTATAGTGCAGCAGGGCAGGCACTATAGGGTACAATTTAGGTGAAGGTTGGATGTTTTTTGTCTGTATCTGCATGCTACAGGGCTAGGGGAAACCAGCGGAACCAGCATTTTTTCTGGTTGGGCAAAGACAAAACATGTTCTATTTTGAGGACCTGAACCTGGTTGTTGTTTTCCCAGGTTGGGAAAACAGAACCAGAGGTTGTTTACCAACCTACCACCTGCTGTTTTGTCCAGCCAGGTTTGGTACAGTGGCTTGGAACTAGCTGGGATCATCCCTGGTTGTTCCCAGGTTGATTCCCAAGGTCCTTGCTAGCTAGAACTATTTATTCCTTCTCTGTTTGTACCTGGATATAGTCAATTTGATTCAAGCGAATTCCTCCCTTCCTGGAATGTCGTTTTTACGCGGTGCGACGGCGGAATGCTACCCGAGTCAACACTAGTACACTAGCACTCCAACACTAGTCAAACGCTGTCCGAGCCATAACTTCGTAATGTCAGAACTTTTCGCGAAGCAACTTGGTTCATTTTAAAGCTCTTGGAGTGAGCTTCGATATAGGAAACTCTTAGCTTAATCCGGTCGACGGTCTGCACGATACGCTACACGACGTTCAAGGTACTCTTGCTGTTTTGACTAAGTCCCTCTTGATCCCTCTCTCTACAAACTCGGACCCGAGGATAGGGGCTGGTCTTGTGCCAGGCACCCAAGGACCCTTGGAGGTGACCCCGAGGAGAGGTTTTAAGTGTGATAAAGTCTTAATAGCTTGTGTTTATTAGGCCCTTACACCAACAAGCTGGTATCAGAGCTGCGTTATAGTGATCCTCGATATAGGTAGCTATGGCGGGCAACACCTCGACAGGAGCTGGTGAATCTTCAGCCCAAGTTCGTAGCAGCAGCTATGATTCTGGTGTTTCAGCGCCAAGGGGAGCGCGAACAAACCAGGGCTCGCTGGTCAAGGAGGTGCTGAAAAACTTCACCGTCGAGAAGTTCAATGGTGAGGGCTATGATGATTGGGCCTGGAAAATGCAATTTTATTTCCGTCAGATCGGTTTGCTGAAACTAATGACTGGGAAGGAGCCTAGACCGAGTGACCTCGCGCTGCAGGAAGATTGGGACGAGCACTCCTCGGCTAGCTACTATTTGATGTCGCAGAGTTTGGAGCTGAACCAGCGTCACCACGTCATGCACCTGCTGCTGGAGGTTGAGTGCGGTCCGAAGGCGTAGACCGTGTTGAAGGAGCTGCATGCCCCGACCTCCGTTGTCGCAACGTTGATGCTGGAGAGGGAGCTGTCCATGTTGCGCCTAAGCGAGGGAGAGCCGGTGCAACCTGTCCTGGACAAGATGCGCGACCTCTACGCGAAGTTGGCGATCGCGGGAATCACCTACCCGGAACAGACCAAGTGCCTGAAGATGCCCTCGCTGCTGCCGGAATCGTGGCTTCAATTCACGAGCGGATTGAGCCTGCCGCATAACCAGAGCTCCTGGACGCTCGAGTGGGTGCGGACTAAGATTTTGGAGGAGGAATTCCGTCGCCGCCAACTGAGGGGTGGGGACCACGGCAGCAGCGGCTACGGGATGCAAGAGAGCCGACGTGGCAGAGGACATGGCTTCGGTGGTGCTGGGCGTGGTGCAAAGAAGGACGACAACTCCAACGACCAACAAGGAGGTACCGGTTGGGGTCGCGGTGCGAAATCTGGACGTGGGGGCAAGTCGGGTGCTGGTGGCAAAATGAAAGGGATTTGCTGGTATTGTGAGAAAGAGGGTCACCCCTGGTTTTTGTGCTATAAGAAACCCGATGGATGGACCCCCCAGAATCGTCACCAGGATGGCGGCGCGCGGAGGAAGCAGAAAAACTGCGCGAGCATGGTCGGCGATTCGTCCGACAACAACCCGAAGAGCAATGGCGGTGCAGAAAAGAAGGAGCGCACCGCAGGCCAGTTCTTCCATATTGGAGAGCAGTGGGAGCAAGGAGACGCATCTGCCAAGGTTGGAACAGAGCTGCACCCTCTGGACTATTGGGTGCTGGACACGGGCGCTGCTTCGACGATGATGCCGCGCAAGGACCTGCTGGACCACGTACGCGCTGCACCGATCAACGAAGTGTGCTCTGCCTCTGGACACGCGCTGAAGATGGCTGGTGCGGGACGAGCTGCGTTTACGGGAGCGGATGGCAAGCCGGTGGTGCTGCACGACGTTCTCCTCGTTCCTGAACTCAAGGCCAACCTCATCTCCCTCTGTAAGCTTGGCAAGTCTGGGGTGAGCACTAGCAAAGATGGGGCACGCATGTACAACGGGCAGCTGGGCAATCGGGTGCTTTGGGATCTGCACGAGAGCAAGGACGTGTGCAGATCCATGTGGCAGCTGCCGGGGTTGGCGTGGCACGATGGGGGGCAGGCTGGAGAGGGGTGTGCACCCAAGGGGGAGTGCAACGCCGTTGGAGGGGTTGGTATGAAAGTGTCGGCTAGATCTGGGTAGACGGATTGGGCAACTGCACACCGACGCTTGGAGCATGTAACAATGCCTTTGTTGAAGCAGCTGGAGAAGGATGGGGTTGTCAAGGGTCTGAAGATGAATGGCCAGGCACCTGATGACAACGGTGAAATATGCTTGCTATCCAAATTCACCCGTTTCCCCTTCTATAGTGTGACAGGCAGGAGCAAGAAGCCTTTAAAGTTCGTCCACAAGAATTTGGTGGGGCCGCTGCCGGTCCACGGGCACAAGGGGGAGCGGTACTTTCTGACCATAGTGGTTGATTGGAGCAGGCTTATGTGGGCATGTCCCCTGAAGCAGAAGGACAACGCCACCTCTACGATACGGGATGATTGGCTGCCATTCGTGGAGAAGCAAGCGGAGTGTGTGGTGAAGCGGTTTAGGACAGATCGGGGTGGTGAGTTCCTTGGAGCTGAGATGACGGCCTGGCTCAAGAAGCAGGGCATCCAGAGGGAGCTGACCACGGCTTACACCCCACAGTCCAACGGTGTAGCTGACAGGCGAATCGGATGATTCTGGAGACAGCTAGGGCGCTGCTCATAGAATCTGGGATGGGCAACTTGATGTGGCCCCATGCTGTTTGGTACGCTACCGTCGCTAGGAACATGGTACTCACAAAGGTTGGGGATGACTCGTGGGTGCCGTTGGAGAGGTGGCTTGGGAGGAAGCCGCCGGTGGACATGCTGAGGGTGTTCGGTTGCATGGCAGTCGCCCACGTCCCCAAGACCTACCGCAGTAAGTTGGGGGCGAGTGCAATCTGGTGTGTGCATTTGGGGCTGGCAGTTGAGAGCAAGGGATGGCTGCTGTGGGAGCCTTCCAAGGGTGTGTTGTTTGATAGCAGGGATGTGAAGTTTGTTGAGGGCATGATGTATGGGAGCTGGGAGAAACAGCCGGAGGCCATGGTGTCCCAGCAGATGGAGCAGATCACCATGCAGCTGGACCTGACTCCTAGTGTGTGGGAGGAGGGAGAAGAGGCAGCTGCAGATGGTGGTGATAGAGAGAAGGTGCAGGAGGCACCTGCTGGTGGAGGTGATGGTGAGGAGACTAGCGGTAGCACTAGTGGAGCTGCTGGATCTGTGGGAGGAGAGCAGCAGCAGGGAAAAACCAAGAAGCCGAAGGGTGTCGTTATGAGGGGATGGGAGACACCCGTCTCCAGGCCAGGACATACCCGTATGGCTACTAAAAAGCTGATTGCAGGAGCTGATGTAGCGGAGCAGCAGCTTGGGACCGAGGAGGCATTGCTGATTCTACCGCATGGCTATGACCCGGATGAGGAGGATGAGCCTGCGTACTGTTTTCTTGCCCCTGCACCAGAAGAACCAGCTAGCATGGAGGAGGCATTATCTGGACCAGATAGGGAGGAGTGGCTGGTTTCCAGGGATGCTGAGTACCAGAGCCTGCTAGAGAATGGGACATGGGAGTTTGTGGTGCTACCTGAGGGGAAGAAAGCCGTACAGTGCAAGTGGGTGCTAAGGATCAAGACCGATGATAGAGGACAGCCTCCTTGCCCGCGCGCTACCCCTGTCAGCACCCACCCAGAGCTCTGTAGGGCAACTGCACGGCCCTCCCCGCATTGCACTTGGATCCTAGCACTAGCAGCAGCAGCGGGACTGCACAAAAGTGGCAGCTGGACTGAGCAGTCGGATTGAACAGCAACAACAAAGATTTGGGGTCAAAACACGTTTTAATCGTCGAAATTGGCTGACATTTTCGTTGTCATGGCTGTGTTTCTGAGTCTCTGGTGCTAAACATTGGAGATGTGGTGTGTAATAGCACGGGGTATTTGACAATGAGATGAGATCTAGGGCTAAACTCTCAAATTCCAAAAATTTGGGGTCAAAACTGGTTTATTGTCAAAATTGCGACTGACTTTGAGCATATCTGTACCGGATCCATTGTTTGCATAGAGATCTAGGACGGCACGACTGCTTTGAATTGGCACAGTTTCTCGCAGAGCCTCACCGGTACCCTTCGCTCGATTTTGTTGTCTTTGCGGAACTGGATGGCCTTGTGCCCAAGCCACCTCCCTCACTTGCTTTTGAACCTCCGCCTCCGCCACCCCATCCTGGTGATGCACCTCGCCCGCTTGATCTCCCTCGCCTTGAGTCCGACAACACAATCAACGCCTCGCGCCTCAGCACCTACGCGGAGGTGGCAACACATACGAAGAGCAGCCCACAAGGCAACCCTTGCTGCTCACACCACGGTTGCTGCCCTCCGAACGAAGAGCATTGATGATAAGACGTCTTACACCTTCCAGCTGCCCGAATTCAAGTCTCGCCATGCCGCTTGGTGCATTGCCGAAAATCGAGCTATTGGCGTCATCAACTCATGCATCCCGAACTCGCTCCAAAGCAAGCTCAACACAACTTTCTTCACGGTTCTCTGGCGTGCTCAATGTGATTTCTATGCCCGTTGGGACATGGCATCTCTTCAAGCCCTCTATTGTGACTTCAACGCTATCACCCTTGACCCCTGCACCGGTATAGCTGATTATACCCGTCGCCTCAACGACACAAATCGGCGTCTTCAGGAGCATGGGGCCACTATTGACGACCCCTCCTCATTTAACGCATCCTCAAAGGACTCACCCCCGGCTTATGAGATGCACCGCATTGCCTACGACATTGTTCTCTCTCCCTGCGCCACGGTTGTCGAAGCTTCCACATAGGTCCTTGATATTGAAGCCAAGCTTACCCGTCAGCCCCCTTCCACCCTCAACTTCACACAGGGACGCGGAGGGCATGGGGGGTGTGGTGGCAAAGGCCGTGGTGGGGGAAGTGGCGGAGGTGGTGGTGGTCGGGGTGGAAGGGCTGGCGGTGGGACTACAGGTGGGACGTCGGGAAGTGGGGGGGTTGCTGGACATGGTGGTTGCTTGGGGGGTTTCCTCCCTTGCTCCTATGTCATTTAGCAAGGCCCCAGCAAGGGCCAACGCTGCAACCAAACCACCCACCCCACTGAGACCTCATTCAAGGCCCTTAGTGATGAGTGGCTTGTTCGGGGCAACACAGGTAACCCTCCTCACCGGTCCACTGTTATCCCTCGCCCCATCGTTCATGACATTCGAACACTTCCCACCTATTAGCCACCACCTCTCATCTCCCCCATGCTTTAGTGAGTCACCTGCCTCCCCACCTCCTGCACCAGGTACAAGCCTTTCTTCCCCACCTTTTAGATCAGCAGCCAGCAACAGCCGCAACAGCAGCAGCAGCAAATGCACCCTGGGTTCCAGGGTTCTCCGCTTATGCAGCAGCAATACCCGGGGCCACAGCATCCCCTGGATTTCTGGGTTCCCCCTCCTCCCTTTTCCTCGCCAGCCACAACAGCCCCTTCTCCAGCAGCAGCCGTACCCTCGCTACCCCTCCACCCCTAGCTCCTCTGCAAGCATGATTAGTCCGTTCCTGCCCAGCAGCTTCATAGGGCAACTTAGTAACACTGCTCCTCCTTTTAGTACTCGATGTCTCCTTCTCACCGCTCCCCCCTCTCGCACCCTCCCACCCTTTTTCATTGACATTGGTGCGTCTGAAAATGCCCTCTGTGATGCAGGTTTCTTTAACTCTCTCCCCGCCCCCCTTCCTATCCTAGGTGCTGACTCTAGCTTCACCATTCCATGCCACCAGTCCTCCACCCTCCCATGTGCCCTCTTCCCGTCAGGTACTGTCAGTGGCCAGCACATCCTCACCCTTCATACTAACCTCCTCTCTCAGCGTGCGCTCGTGCAAGCTAGGATCACTACTGTGTACCCCGCCTATTCCTCCCACTGTACACACAATCGGTTATACAACTATCGGACCTCCAGCCCTGCTTTCTGTCATACCACCACTCATTCCGCTCCACCTATTGACCCACCCCCCTCTACTACGCCCCCCCACATTTCATGTCTCTCTCTCACTCACACCTCTATTCCCCTCCACCATTGCCTAGGCCACCCAAACTTCACCACCCTCAGTGATGCTGTCTCCTTTAACCTCCGCCATGGGCTTCCACTCACTCTCCCCCCTCTCCCCACCTCCCTCACCCCTCCATGTCACACCTGCAATCAAGGCAGGCTCAAAACATGCACCTCACCCGAACAATTCCACCTTTGCTGAGGCGCCGCTTGACCTTGTTCACCTGGATCTCTGGGGTCCTAACCCTTCCCCCACCCGACAGGGCCACAAGTACTTCCTCCTCCTAGTCAATGACCACGGCCGGTATTCCTCCATCAAGCTTCTTCACTCGAAGGCAGAGGCATCGATTGCAATCATCGCCTTGCCTGAGCAAGTGCGCACCCATTTTGGGCGCCCCGTCCACCGCTTTCATTCCGATGGTGATGGGGAGTTCCTTAACCACCAACTTTCCTCCTAGTGCACCACCCATGTCATTCCCCTCAACAAAACGGTGTTGCCGAGATTTATATGCGGAAGATTACCAAAATTGCTCGGTGTCTCCTTATCCATGCCTCTTGCTCACCGTCCCTTTGGGGCTATGCACTCCTCTACGACTCCCTCCTCATTAACCTTTACCCACCACACCTTGTCGAGCGCACCTTCTCTGCCACAGAGCTCCGGACCTCCGTCAAACCCAATGTGTCCGGCCTCCGTATCTTGGGGTTTCGTGCCCTTATACTCATTCACCTCGCGGAACGCTCTTGAGCTGCACGCAAGGTTGCCTTCAAAGTGCTTCCCTACATCTTTCTTGGTCCCAACTCGACTCCCCTAACTAACTTTTTCTCCACCCCTTCTCAGGCCATCTCCTTCGCAATCGTGATGTTGTCTTTGATGAATACTCTCCCTTTTACTCCTCCCTTCCTACCATTGACCCCCTCCCCCCCATCACCTGCCCCCTCACTTGGTCTTGTTGGGTGCAAATTTACATTGCACGACATCCTGCCGTCTGTTTGTACGAGTATGCGTATGCGAATGCATTTGGGTGTGAATGGAATGTTCGTGTGTTTGTTTGCTGTCGCAATTTTTGCTTGAAGCATTTGCAGGTACTCGCGCATTGTGCGCTTCGGCACAACATTGTACGTGCTATGAACAGTAGAAGCAGAAAGGACGAGCTTGCAAAGGAACCCAAGATGGAAGCTTTGCGGTTCATTTGAATTGATTGTGCAGATTCAGTTCTATCCAAATTGAAATTGTACTGTTTTGTTTGGTTGACTATAGTGTAGCAGGGCAGGCACGACGGGGGTACAATTTAGGTGAAGGTTGGATGTTGTTTGTCTGCATCTGCTTGCTACAGGGCCAGGGGAAACCAGTGGAACCAGCATTTGGCTGGTTGGGCAAAGACAAAACAGGTTATGTTTTTAGGACCTGAACCTGGTTGTTGTTTTCCCAGGTTAGAAAAACATAACCAAAGGTTGTTTGCCAACCTACCACCTGCTATTTTGTCCAGCCAGGTTGATTCTGTTGCTTAGAATTATTTGGGATCATCCCTGGTTGTTCCCAGGTTCATTCCCAAGGTCCTTGCTAGCTAGAACTATTTATTTCTTCTCTGTTTGTACCTGGATATAGTCAATTTGATTCAAGCGAATTCCTCCCTTCCTTGAATTTCGTTTCTACGCGGTGCGACGGCGGAATGCTACCCGATTCAACGCTAGTACGCTAGCACTCCAACACAAGGCAAACGTTGTCCAATCCATAACTTCGTAATGGCAGAACTTTTTGCGAGGCAACTTGGTTTATTTTAAAGCTCTTGGAGCGAGCTTTGATATAGAAAATTCTCAGCTTAATCTAATCGATGGTCTGCATGATACGCTGCGCGACGTTCAAGGTACTCTTGCTGTTTTGACGAAGTCCCTCTTGATCCCTCTCTCTACAAACTCGGACCCGAGGATAGGGGCTGGTCTTGTACCAGGCACCCAAGGACCCTTGGAGGTGACCCCGAGGAGAGGTTTTAAGTTTGATAAAGTCTTAATAGCTTGAGTTTATTAGGCCCTTACACCAATAGATCTAACACCGTCTCCCCTACCCTAATTCCTCCTCATATAGTCTTCCCCCCACCAGCTCCTCCTTCCCGACCTCTACCTCCTGCTCCACTTGCGTCCTCCTGCTCCGCTGACATAGTTTACCCAGTTCCTCCCCTCTTTCTCCGTCTCACTCCTCACCTCCTCCACCATCATCACCTTCTCTCCGCCACCCTCATCTTTGCCCTCTCCCCCTCCTCCTCCTCTGCCACCGTCCTGCCTTCCCTCGTCCTTCCTTGACCCCATACTTGCTCCTTGGACTGGATTCTTGGTACGCCTCCACCTCCATCTACTTTCCTTGCTACACCCCTCCCTCCCTCCACCTCCTCTGCCTCCTCCTCTCCTTGCATCAGCGGCAACGGAGGTTGGGCCGTAGCACCAGCACCGGTGGGTCTCCAGCAGCGGCAGGAGCAGTAATGGCAGTTGTAGGTTAGCAGTAGCGGCTACAGTTAGTCCTTTGCCGCTTATGCAGCAGTAGTGGGTTGGCAGCAGTTGCCTTGTAGCAGCGGGTGCAGCCAAGTGGCTGGGGAGCTCCTACATCAATGGAGGAGAGGCACAAACACGACTCCATCCAGCAGCTCCGTCGCCTTCGACAATCCCCTCATCTGGCATCCTCCCGCATACCTCTGCAAGCCACCTTGTCCCTCCTTGCCTCTTTAAAGACACTCATGATAAACTTCTCACCCTCCATTCCCTCCTCCCAACCATCGTTCCTATCACAGTCGAAATGGCTGGCACACTCGTCCTCGCGCTCTCTGGTGCTCCCTCCATCTTCAAACCCTCCACCTTTGCTAAAGCCACCTCTTGTGCTGACGTGTTTCATTGTGGGCGGCCATATGCAAGGAGTGCGAGGAGTTCATTTAGAACATCTTATTCATCGATGTTTCACCACCACCTTCTACGAACAACACTGAGGGCAAGTGCCTGTTTCGTGTCAAGCAGCTGCCAGGTAAGCAGCTGGTCTACAAGGCCTGCTATGTCGCCAAGAGCTTCACGCAGAAGTGGAGCACTGACTACTGAAATATCTTTTGGCCCACTACCAGCTTGCCCACCGTCCGCGTCATTCTTGACATGGCAGTACGCCTGGGCGTGGTGATCTACTGCATGAACGTCTCCAACGCGTTTCTGCAAGAGGATCTCCGTGAACAAGTTTCGTGCGGCAGAATTAGGGGTTTCATGACTTCTTTCTTACTGGGACAATGTGGGAGCTCCGTCGCCCGGTGTATGGTCTCAAGCAGGCACCTCGGGAGTGGCATGCAAAGCTGCCTTCCACCCTTCATGCACTTGGCTTCTCCTCCAATATGGACGTCGGCCGATTCCTCTGCACCTCCCCCTCTCGCTTCTACATTCTGGTCTACGTTGACGATACGATCTTGGTGGCGGATCCAGCTAAGATGGCCCGCGTCAAACTTGAGCTACAAACTTGTTTCTCCTTCAAGAAACTTGGTGAAGTGCAGCTCTACCTTGGCATGACCATCACCCGTGATTGAGAGGCTCGCACCATCACACTCTCTCAATCATTCTATCTTAAGAAAGTTTGGGAGCGCTTCGAGATGGCTCTGGCGCACCGCATGCCCACCCCCCTCCCCTTTGGCCACTATCTCTCTACTCCTGAGACCCCGAGCTCCTCCCTCTACCTCTATCTGGAGCTACTCAGGTCTCTCGTGTACGCTATGATGTGTATTCGTGCTAACCTGGCATACCCCATCAGCGTACTCGCTTGTTTTGTTAAGACTGGCCACCACACGACTAAGCATTTGCAGGCAACCAAGCGGGTTCTGCGCGACCTTCGCAGCACCAAGGACTCTGACCTCACCCTCGGTGGGACCTCACCATTGTCCCTCTTGGGGTACAGTGACTCATCTTGGGTGGAGTGCCAACCCGACCGGCGTTCCTCCTGCAGCTATGGCTTCACCCTGGGTGGCGGACTTGTCAGCTGGCGCGCTACTCGTTCTTTGGCCATTGCATTGTCCTCCTATGAGGCTGAGCTGTATGCTGTAACCATGGCGGCCCAAGAGGCTCGGTGGCTCGGCTTCCATCTTGAGGAGCTTGGTGCCCCGCAACTTTGCCTCATAATCTAGCGCGGCAGCGCAAGCATAATCCACCTCACCAAGGATGCCGTCTTCCATGGCCGCTCCAAGGATATTGACTCCGCTACTTCTTCATTTGAACTGGCCTAGCAGGGGCTCTTGCAGATCCAGAAGATTCATGCTTCCATGAACCTTGCTGATATTTTCACCAAGGCACTTCCTCATCCTGCGCACTCTACCCTCTTCCCCCTCCTGGGCTTTGGCCCACCTCCATCCTCTTGATTCGGGGGTTGTTTACCTCTCTCACCCAATTACTATCGCTTCCGCATGTAAGGGGTTATGTTGGAATATACTTATACTTGCATGCTCTAGTTTTAAGTGTAGTGCGGGTCAACATTCTAATTGGAGGGAACCCAAATATTCTGGCTTAGACTTGGTTCCAACCTTGTTGGCTAAGTGGGGGTGTCAAATCATCATTGTCCGGGCAGCCAACTTTGGTTGGTTCGCCACCACCCCACAAGGGTTGGTTGAATGGTCCTTCCTCTCGCTTGGCTACTTGGTCTTTGTGTTGTATATGCTAGGTTTGGTGTTCTTCCCCAACCTTCTCTCGCTTGTATAACCTTGTAATGCCTTGAACTAATGTTAATGATTCTGCTTCTCAACTTCCTAGACTTCCCAGGTTCTTTCACTCCTCACTCCCACTCACCCTCTGGGCCCACTCCTCCTCTTGCTCCCCTTCCCCCGCATCCTGCCATGTCATAGCCGCATCAGTTGTTGTCCCCGCGGCCAGACACTGTAGACTTTGGGTATGCTGGTTTAGGGTGCAGCTGCGGTGGTTGCTGGCTCTTGGGGTGTTGGCTTTGGGGGTGCTGGTTCTAAGGATGGTGGTTCTGGGGTGCTGACGCAGGAGGTTTGGACCCTGGTGGTGCCGCCAGCCCGCAACAATGAGGCTGCAGCGGCAGCAGACGTAACTGCCACATCAACAAAAGCAGTCCCCACAGCAATAGAAGCAGCAGACGCATCTGTCGCATCAACAAAAGCAGCCCCTGCAGCTACAGCAGCAGCAACAACAGTATTCATCTCTGCCTGTAATTGCCCTTCGCCTTCAGGGTCTTCACTACCCTTCATTTGATAGTCCTCCTCCCTCCCTTCTCCTCACCACTACCAATCCTTTCCTGACATATTTTCCTCTGCACTCTCCAGTGTCTCCTCTCCTCCTTCATGGCCCGTCTCTTGTCTCTTCCCCGTGGCCTCATTGTTGCCCTTGTGCTTGTCCCCCGTCTCCTGTTCCCCGTTTTCAATCATGAGCCTCCATTCTCTCCACCCCCTTTCCCCCCCTCTTGTTCTCCTGTTACCTCCTAACTCATCTGTTGATGTCTC
The DNA here is from genome assembly GCA_948144175.1 of Closterium sp. NIES-65. Classification (NCBI taxonomy): domain Eukaryota; kingdom Viridiplantae; phylum Streptophyta; class Zygnematophyceae; order Desmidiales; family Closteriaceae; genus Closterium; species Closterium sp. NIES-65. The sequence goes on along the minus strand of CANXME010002170.1, from coordinate 3,399,436 downwards.
CCCTCCTCCGTTCTCTGAATTTCTCGGTGCCACTCGCCTTATGGTATCCCGTATTCTTTCCACCCTCATTATCTACCCTAATTTCCCCCCTTCGTGCGTTGATTCTCTTGCAGCTGTTGCCATTAACTTTTCCTACAACCATCACCTTGACTACACTGCTAAGTTGGTCTCTGCTCCTGCACATCCCCCATATGTTACGGGTGCTCTTGCCCTTAACAATGTCGTTCGAAAAGATAGGCAGTTCGAGTTGGCTTTCCTTGCGACCGCTGCTAGCTCCTGAGGATCACTCAAATGCTCCTGATATCCCAGCCCCTCGCACCTATGCTCAGCCAATCTCAGGACGCTATAGCAATCATGGACCAAGCTCAGGGAAGGAGCCCTGGGCGCTAGTGGCCAGTAACGATAGCATCATGCACATAGGCATTCCGCTCCAGAGGAAGCACCACGGCGTACTGGGATTTGTCGTCCACAACAACAAGGAAGAACCTTTCGCCGCCCGACCTAGTGACCCATAAAGACCTGCGGACATCCAAGTGCAAAGTCAGAAGACGGAGGAGTAAGGGGTGGTGCGCTGTCGACCATCAACGCAAAGAGTGCACGGTGGAGCAGGCAAAGGTGGGGGCAGAGGAAGCGGGAGACCTGGAACAAGACCGTACCCAGATATCTGATGGAGACGCGGGAGTGCATGGTGACCAAGACGGTGGTGGCATAGGAGCGGCGGGTGGGTGAGCGTCCGACACGAGCATGGCGTAGCAACCTGACCAGAAGCACCTACCGGTGAGACGCAGTGTGCAGTGTGAAGAGGCATTATAAAGGCTCCTTGGAGAACGTCACAAGACCTGCCCCAATGGAAGCCTTCGTACAGGTCATAATCCTGTCGTGTGCAAAAAAGGTAAATGTGACCCCACGGTCCTGAAGGTATCCTACACCCACCAAGTTCCTAGGGAATGAGGGTATGTGGAGACCTGTGAGAGAACTATAGGGGACAGCCGAACACGAGAGAGCGATGGAACTACGTGAGACTGCTATGCCAGAAGAGGGGTCAGCCAAAGCAATTGAAACTTGTGCTGCAAGTAGTGTGATAATTGTGTGGTTGGGGAAGAAGCACTGGGATGTGCAAAAGTTAAGCATGAAACAAATGGGACAAATCAGCAATTTTTTCACCTAGGCTAACAACCACACAAGCACATACACTAGAAACACGAGCACCTACACTAGCAACTGGCAAAGGTCTTAGTCTAGAAACACGTGAGCAAACAGATTTATCAGCACTTTAGTCAACAACAACATAAATGGCATAATAAGAATCATCCAATGACATCTCAAACACATGATGGTCATGACTTATCATAACCTACTAGTGCGAGGGGACAGACTCATGTCCATGGCGCTAACATAAAGAGGTCGTCGAGACGACTGAAGCAGCGCAGAGCGGAGTGATTGTGGCCCCTGCAGATGGTACCGGCGCCCAGACCAGTCTGGATTTGGAACGGGCAAGGGCCAATGTCGCAGCCATAGCGAGAGGGTCCCCAGCTAGCAAAGCCGCTGCTGTGACCAACACTCCCTAGACCACCAGGTCCCTATACTAAACCTGCTACTGTGATTATGTCTACTAATGCTGTAGCTGCTGCTGGTTCGTCCCCGCCACACCCGCAGTACTAGCACCCCCAAACGTCATACCTATAGGGTCGGCCCCGCCTCCAGAGCCACCTCCCTCTGACACACCAGTTCCTCCATCACCGCCACCACCCTTCCTTCCCTTCGTACCACCCTTGCCCTATTTTTGCCAACCAGCGACAGAAACAACTGCAGTCTCCTCAGTAGTAGACGACTCACCAACAACAAGAGAAGCAGTGAAGGTGGGAGTTGGGGCACAGCAGACCTCTCAAAGAGACAAAAAAACTACTGCGGTAGTAGGAGACTGAGTGGAATCTACGTTCAATTTTAGTGAGAGTGGTCTTAAGGAGGTTGATAATGGTTCTACTGATGAAGCATGTTACGTGCACTCAAGAGGCTGTCAGGAGAGGAATGGCTATTAAACAGAACGGTGGATTGAGAGGAAGCTGGGCAGTAGAGCTGGCAGCGCGGTAGCTAGTGTCAAGTGATCGCAGGTCAGTGACACGGTCAGTAAAATTGTCAAATTCATCAAAGTCAGGGAAAAGGAACGGCATGTGGAGGCGACCAAGGGAGGCAACGCAAAGATTGGAGTAACAAGACACAACAGCATTATAGCACTCCTTTGCAGACTCCACCTGGCTGAAGGGGGCGGCCCCAATTAGTGGGAGGAGGTCCGTGAGAGCAAGATGAGCAACTGCGTCATGGGAGCGTACTTCAAGCGCCTCCTGGCAAAATTCTCCCTCTCCGCCTCAGTGGGCATGGTAGAAAGCTGGGCGGGACGCTCAAGGGCAGGTAGGTCATCGGACGTATGTGCGAACAGTGTGTCGTTGCTCTGATGATAGCTCCTGAGATGCAGCTGGGCATTGTGGAGCTGCGTGTTAAAGTGTGTCGCACAGCCCGCTACGACCTAGGAACGCTAAGGGCGTGCTAGAAAAGTCGAGCTAGGCACAGCGGACTAGAAATGGTGGTCGAGGGGCTAACACTAGTCCCTAGACTGCTCTATTAGGCATGACTTTGGCTTCCAACTACTGCTAGGAAAGCCAATGGCGGGGGAATGGGGCGAGATGGTAGGCACAGGTGGGGCAGGGTCGAGCACCTAGTGCGATGGCGGCTAGTGGTGTTGACGCTACTGTCGGCTGGCACCTTACGCTGCTAGCGTACGTTTTGTGCTCTGGCGTCTAGTTGATGGCTGGCTAGCAACGGTTGGCGAAAAGGATGAGAACAAACGAAGAGTTTGTCGAAAGCATTAGGAGCTGAGGCGGTCTAGCAAGTAGTCGGCCTAGGAACTAAGGGCATATTCCAATTGCCCCTTATAAGGGTGACCCCTTGTCAGACTTGGTCCATGCGAGAGATTTCGTTATTTACACCGTTTTCCAGACTTGGAAAATAACATTGCTGGTCGATGAGAAGGTTGCGCGAAATATTTCATGCGTGATGTTTCAACAAGCCATGGTTAGGCAATCGCACAAATTTTTCATACGTGTTATTTCGTCGTCACAAAGATAATTTGCCACGCACACGTTTCTATCGCCTGGGATTTGTCTGGACTTGGGGAAAATTGTTTCTTTCCAACCTTTTGGAAGAGTTGTGCGGTGCCATGTCACCTAGCACATTTTGTCGTAAACTTCACAAACCAGCTAAAACACAAATGAAAATTGAGTTCAATTCGAGATTTCGGTGTTTGAAGCATCTTTTACAAGGGGTGAGGCTGATAAAGCGTCATATGAACACGCCCTAACCGATGATATCATACCATGTCAAAGCTGTGCAATCAAAATGATGTTTTTTAGCAAGGTAGTACATACCAGTTACCCTAAAATGGTTGTACTATCTAAACATAAAATTATTATTTGTATGGTTATACATAGGGTTTAGGGTTACAACCTTACATGCAAATAAATAATCTGACCAGAACCACCCTGGTTGTCCAAAGTATTGTGAAATGAAACTTGATGAGAAGGCATTCTTGTATGCTACAGGAGCCGACTCTACCGAGTACGAGGTCGGTCAAAAGAGTCGAATTGACACCAGCAACCGTCAGATCAAGACTGATGCAGGCAAAAACAGTTGAAATGGAAAGAGGGGAAATATGTTTGAAAACGGGTTCCTTTGCCACACGGTTTGAACTTCGCTGTAATATGGGAATGTACGCATTAGAGTACATGGCTAGTCTAGGTCGTTTCACATTCCTTTGTATTTTCGGTATAAACTCGATGTATGCATGCTTTTATCATCTGTGTTATTTACATTCACTCTGACCTGATGTCAATGCTTCCGCTATAATACTACCTACGATCAACTCTGAGCCGATCTCTGGCTAAGTCCTGCTTTGGATTGTAACATGGTATCTAAGCTACCTGGGGATTCTTCGCAACCCTACTTCTGTGAAGTTCACCGAATCAAGATCTGGCGAGCTACACACGCTTCAAGACCAAGATGGCCAGAGGATCCGGGGGCCAAACAAATTTAACGGTTGAAGGAAAAACCAACCCAGCTATGACAAACGAGGCGATAACCACGATCGGTACCGCTGCACTCAAGCAATTTTTTCAACGATTGTGAACTATGGAAAAAGATATCCAAGCATTGCAGAAAGGCGGTGCGGGAACCTCCTCGACCAGCACAACCTGCTCAGTCAATCGCAACTAGCCGCGAAACCACCCCGCACACCTTCTCCCAAGACACAGACAAATTAACATCAACAGCCCCCCATCCAAGTGATGAAGTTATCAATTCTGCGCCAGCCCGCTTCCTTATCATTTCAAAGATCAAGACCAATACTGCGTTTGACGGCAAAGATTTCTATATATGGAGGTTTGAGCTAGAGCTCCTCCTACAAACAGCGCAGATCTACCATTACTTCAATGGCTCCTATCCTAAACCGGTGAAAGACGCCGAAGATGCCCAGGCTCAATACTACAGTGAGTCTTTTATGGAGTATAGTGTGATGCTAAGAAACTTGACGCTTGCAGAGCAACTTGGCATCCGCTCCTACAAAGAGAGCGCCGCTCCAGCCTTGGAAGCCTGGAAGCACCTCGTTGAGCTATATGAGCCAAAGGACTCTGTCACCTCCAGCAGGATTCTGCAGCAACTCATGGAGACAAAGATCTGTTCGTGTAAGGGCCTTATAAACTCAAGTTATTAAGACTTTATCAAACTTAAAACCTCTCCTCGGGGTCACCTCCAAGGGTCCTTGGGTGCCTGGTACAAGACCAGCCCCTATTCTCGGGTCCGAGTTTATAAAGAGAGGGATCAAGAAGGACTTAGTCAAAACAGCAAGAGTACCTTGAACGTCGCGCAGCATATCGTGCTGACCGTCGATCGGATTAAGCTGAGAATTTCCTATATCGAAGCTCGCTCCAAGAGCTTTAAAATGAACCAAGTTGCCTCACGAAAAGTTATGCCATTACAAATTTATGGCTTGGACAGCGTTTGCCTAGTGTAAGAGTGCTAGCGTACTAGCGTTGACTTGGGTAGCATTTCGCCGTCGCACCGCGTAGAAACGAAATTCTAGGAAGGGAGGAATTCGCTTGAATCAAATTGACTATGTCCAAGTACAAACAGAGAAAGAATAAATAGTTCTAGCTAGCAAGGACCTTGGGAATCAACCTGGGAACAACCAAGGATGATCCCCAAAAATTCCAAGCAACAGAACCAATCTGGCTGGACAAAACAGCAGGTGGTAGGTTGGTAAACAACCTCTGGTTCTGTTTTTCCTACCTGGGAAAGCAACAGCCAGGTTCAGGTCCTAAAAACAGAACCTGTTTTGTCTTTGCCCAACCAGCCAAATGCAAGTTCCGCTGGTTTCCCCTGGCCCTGTAGCATGCAGGTACAGAGAAACAACATCCAACCTTCACCTAAATTGTACCCCTATAGTGCCTGCCTTGCTACACTATAGTCAACCAAACAAAGCAGTACAATTTCGAGTTGGATAGAACTGAATCTGCGCAATCAAGTAAGCCGAACCGCAAAGCTTCCATCTTGGGTTCCTTTGCGAGCTCGTCCTTTCTGCTTGTACTGTTCATAGCGCGTACAATGTTGTGCCGAAGCGCACAATACGCGAGTACCTGCAAATGCTTCAAGCAAACAAACACACGAACATTCCATTCATATCCAAATGCATTTGCACACGCATACTCGTACAAACAGACGGCAGGATGTCGTGCAATGTGAATTTGCACCCAACAAAATCGGGCACGGGATGAAAGTGAATTTATACATTGAACAGTGTCGGAACATCCGTGATCAAATCACGAAGCATGGAAAGCTCGATTTTGGAGAAAATATTCGTCAACATCGTGCTCCAAGGCGCTACTGCGACAGAGAGGGACAATTTCAGAAACTGCCATATACGCCACTCTACTTACTGAACAACAAGACATGACTCGAGCAAGACAAGCTCAGCGCCGCGCCGAGAGCGCCTCGCCTTCTACGCTGACAATCGTGAAGAGTGATGACAACAAAGGCGCCATCACTGCAAAATTTGCTAAGTCTTTGGACACTCAATGGACCGACGCAGATTGTGGTCCAAGAACTGGGTCGGCCGACAAGACACTCGTCAGTTCTAGCCTCAAGACCAAGCTCCCCATCCACCTACTCAACATCAGCAGCAGCAACAAACACAAGCACCTCAGACAAGAGCATCAGGAAGCGTCATTGCAAATATGGCGACACGGCATCGCCCACGAGCTACTAACTCTGACGGAGACGAGGAGATGGATGACGAGCAAATCCAACCTGAACGGCTCCTTCCACCTCTGTTGCCTCCTCTTCAGCAACTCCCAAGTCATGTGACACCTCCGTTACCTCTGAAGATGAAGACAACTCGATGGGAATGAGGAGTGGGTCATTCGTTCCCACCTCTATTCCGAGCGGAATGGTGACCTTGCTCCTCCCTTGCTCCAACCACTCCTTGAACATGAGCCCCTCCATGAACTTGGCATCTCTGGTGGTGAAGATGGTGTTGGCTTTTGGGTCCCACATGAGCCACCCCTTGCTCCCTTGTGCAAGTCCCAAATGAACAGCCCACACCGCCGCCGCTTGAAGCTTGTCACGCTTCTCCTTAGGGACGTGCACGAGTCCCATGCACCCAAAGACTCGAAGCATATCCACCAGGGGCTTCTTTCCTCTCCACTTCTCCATAGGGACCCAATGCTGCCCTCCCACATGAGTCAATACTCGGTTCTTGATGACGGTGGCTTGGCGAATAGCGAGGGGCCAGAATCGTAAGGGTAGACCCAAGTCTACCAACATCGTTCTCCCGCCCTCCAAGATGGTCCGGTTCGCTCTCTCTGCCACGCCATTGGATTGAGGGGTGTAGGCCGTGGTGAGCTGCTGCTTGATGCCGTGCCGCTTCAGCCAGCTCCGGAACTCCGCTCCCAAGAACTCCCCACCACGGTCGCTACGAATCGCCTTCACCCACTTGCCGCTCTCTCGCTCCACCATGGTCAGCCACTCTTCAATGATGACCCTTGCAGCATCACTTTTCTTTGCAAGTGGAAAGGACCAGGTGAGCCTTGTGTTGTCATCCACCATGGTCATGGAATACAGGGCCCCACCATCTCCCTTCACCTTCATGGGTCCCACGAGATCCACATGCACGAGCTCCACCGGGTCACTCGACTTCCCCTCCACCGAATGGAAGGGAAACCGTGAAAACTTGCTGGTCAAGCAAGTCTCACAAGATCCCACCTCCCTGGGCTCCCCCTTTATCCTCAGCCCCTGGACTCTTTCCTCCTTAAACAGCTGCTGAAACTGAGGTAGCGCCACGTGGCCAAAGCGACGGTGTGCGGTGAGCCCATCCGTCTCACCCGTGCTAGGAGTTACACTTGGAAGCGCAGCCCCTCCATGCCCAAGGAGCCCACCATCACTGTCATCACCACCCCCTCCATTGTCCACGTGGTTAACACGCCCTCCTCTCACATCTCCAGCAGCCAAGCGCGCAGCCGCCTCCTTCCATGGCAGCACCGGTATCTCCCACATGGACCGGTGCATGTCCTTGCCGCCTCGGAGGTCCCACAATACGCGCCCATCCAGAGTTGCCTTGAAAGCCTTTGTGCCCAACATCTCCATCTTCATCCCTGCCTCACTTAGGGCCTTGGTAGAGAGGAGGTTGGCACACAATCCAGGAACAAGGAGAACACGCTTCAGCCCCACAAGCCTCCCATCCGCACCCATGAACATGGCTCTCCCCTCGCCACGCACGGGTACAACTTGGCCGGTGGCTGAAACGACGGTGGCTGCCTTTGATGGCCTAAATTCATCCAGTAGATCCTCTCGGTTGGTCATGGTCATGAAGGCTCCCGTGTCGATGACCCAATGGGAGGAGCGGTGAAGAGCAATCTTGCTGGCCGGCACAACCATGTCCTCGGGGCACGCCTCCCCTACATGGTAGAACATGCCGCCGTATCCGCCAGCACCTCCATCGCCCTCCTCACTACCCACGCCTTCTCCCATAGCTCCATGAACACCCTTGGAGCCCTCAAGTGATGGCTGACTAGGCCTCCAACCGTCAGGTAACTTGCGGCACTTAAACCATGGGTGACCTTCCACATGGCAATACCAACATTTGCCGCCACACCGCTTGCCTCCCTTGTTGCCACGCTTCCCTCCCGAATGCTGCTCCCCTCCAGAGCCTTCCTTGGCCTTGCCTTTCTTGCTGCCACGCCCCTTGAAGCCCTTCATGCCATAGGCAGAGCCTCCACCTTCACCGGCAGCGGCGGTCAGCTCCTTCCTCCGAAACTCCTCTTGAAGAACTTGCGCGCGAATCCACTCAAGGGACCACGAGTCCTTCATGCCATTAAGGTTGACCACCAAGGGCCCCCACGACTCCGGCAGCAAGGAGAGAGCCTTGTAGCACTTCATTTTCTCATGGTAGTCCACACCACCAGCAGAGAGCTTCACATAAAGGTCCCGGAGTTGATCGAACGCTCCTTGCACGGCATCACCCTCGTTGATCTTCACCGCATGGAGTTGTCGCTCGAGCACCACCACCATAGCTTCGCTGCTCGGGGCATGGACATCCTTCAATATCTTCCATGCCTTAGGACCACACTCAACTTCCTTGATGAGATGCTTGATGTGGTGCAGCTGGTTGGATGAGAGGCATTGGGAGAGAAGGAAGAATCCATCCTTGGACCGGCGATCCCATTCTTTGGTCGCTCCTTCGCTCACAGGCCTCTTCAATTCTCCATCCATCACTTCAAGCAGCCCATAATGGTTAAAGAGGAACTCCATCTTGAAGCTCCATGATGCCCAATCCTCCCCAGAGAACTTCTTCAGGTTGAATGCCTTCACATCATCTTTAGCTGATGTTGAAACGGAAGCCATTGATGCAGATCCGCCTGCAACGCCTCTTCCCGCTTCCCCAGCGCCTCTCACGCCACCACTGCCACTAGGACCAGCTGGAGCAGAACCTTCAGCCTCCATATTCACCCACAAACAGAGTAGAACAGCTCTGATACCACTTGTTATAGTCTGCAGTCCACTTAGAGGTCGCGGATGCCCATGAAACCCCCTAAGCAGAATCTGACGTCTTCAAACCGCCTCTGTTCAAAACGTTGTCACGATCAGCTCCAAACTCATACGAGGCTGAAACTGGGACAGCGGTTAGCCTTAAGTGCCTGCTTTCCAACGGTATATTATTTGTTATTATCAAAGGTGTGTGCACTACGCAATGAACAAAAACGTAAGCTCGACTGAAAAACGTGTAGTTTCATTGATGCAAGGAAGAGGTGAGTACAACATTGCCTAGGGGACTCATAAGGAGTTGGGTCATCCTGGGAACTCAGAGAAGGTTGATTCCTAGGGGAGAAAGGCTAGAGAAGAATGGGAAACCTCCTAGCTAGGTCAGCAAAGCCAACCACACTTGGATGTTCAGAGCTGTACTCAAGGCTATCAATAGTGAGTCAAGCCAACATGAGTCAGCTTGTCTTCCTACTTGCACCCTCTTGCAAGCTGCTTCCAGGAAGACCACACTTCTCAAAACGAGGGTTGTAGAGTCCCACTTGACCAACTGTACTTCTTGTCTCATTCTCTGTCCCTGCACCATTGGCATGACAACAATGAAAGGGTGGCAAGGGAAATGCTGCCAACAGTGCACCATAACTACGGAACAGTGAATTTCGGCAGCTGTCACGCAATGCTCAGATTTTGGATCGTTCTGAAACTTGGTGACCACCTGCACAGCGCTGCAAAGGACTGCCAGACCGAATTTCAGACCAATCAGATCTCGGTAGACGAGTCAGCAGCCGAAATGGTGAACTCGGGTGTTACCAAAAAGGAGTAACACACACTTCCGGGATGCCATAAGTCTTGAAACAGAAAATGTTGTCATGCCTTGGTAACTGCTTCAAAAACTCTGAAACTTTGAAGGTTTGAAGAACACATGTTGGAAAACCTCCCCACAAAATTCCAGAAGCTGAGCAGGCTTGTAGGCCGAATGGGAGTGCGATGACCGTGCCACTGTAATGTGTTGGCACAACAGAGGTTTGGGAAAGGAAGACACTGGAGCAACATGGGGATCAGAGACTCGTGCATCTATTACCGTAAGCGGCCGGGGCACAGGCGGCTAGGGCACTGGCGGAGGCACCGGCGGAGGCAGCTAGAACAACATCGGAGCCTGAGCTTAGCTAAAGGAGAGCTCACTCGAGAAAGGAGGCGGAGAGAAATAGCCACTGAGCGCACCCCAACAAGAGTCGTAGTTCCCCTCGGGAGACCTCCGCGCAAACTGCCATCGTCGCCTCGCTCACCTTAGTTCTGGGAGTCCAGCTGGTTCGAACTTGATCGCAGCAACATGCCCACAACCCCACCACGTGACGCTTATGGACCCCTCTCGAATCTTAGATCCCTTCGCCCGATCTGTCTAAGGCACCACTACCCCGCTCAACACCATCCCCGACTAACTTCCTCGCGCTTTACCTCACAACATAGAAGCAGCTGAACCAAAGGCAGAGGAGGAAGAATCAGGATCAGGAGAAGAAGGACCCATGCTCAGCATGTTGGTGTAAGGGCCTAATAAACTCAAGCTATTAAGACTTTATCAAACTTAAAACCTCTCCTCGGGGTCACCTCCAAGGGTCCTTGGGTGCCTGGTACAAGACCAGCCCCTATCCTCGGGTCCGAGTTTGTAGAGAGAGGGATCAAGAGGGACTTAGTTAAAACAGCAAGAGTACCTTGAACGTCGCGCAGCGTATCGTGCATACCGTTGATCGGATTAAGCTAAGAAGTTCCTATATCGAAGCTCGCTCCAAGAGCTTTAAAATGAACCAAGTTGCCTCGCGAAAAGTTCTGCCATTACAAAGTTATGGCTCGGACAGCGTTTGCCTAGTGTTGGAGTGCTAGCGTACTAGCGTTGACTCGGGTAGCATTACGCCGTTGAACCGCGTAGAAACGAAATTCCAGGAAGGGGGGAATTCGCTTGAATCAAATTGATTATATCCAGGTACAAACAGAGAAAGAATAAATAGTTCTAGCTAGCAGGGACCTTGGGAATAAACCTGGGAACAACCAAGGATGATCCCAAATAATTCCAAGCAACAGAACCAACCTGGCTGGACAAAACAGCAGGTGGTAGGTTGGTAATCAACCTCTGGTTCTGTTTTTCCAACATGGGAAAACAACAACCAGGTTCAGGTCCTAAAAACAGAACCTGTTTTGTCTTTGCCCAACCAGCCAAATGCAAGTTCCGCTGGTTTCCCCTGGCCCTGTAGCATGCAGATACAGACAAACAACATCCAACCTTCACCTAAATTGTACCCCTATAGTGCCTGCCCTGCTACACTATAGTTAAACAAACAAAATAGTACAATTACAAGTTGGATAGAACTGAATCTGCGCAATCAATTGGACCGAACTGCAAAGCTTCCGTCTTGGGTTCCTTTGCGAGCTCCTCCTTTCTCCTTGCACTGTTCATAGCGAGTACAATGTTGTGCCGAAGCGCCCATTGTGCGAGTACCTGCAAATGCTTCAAGCGAAAATTGCGAAAGCAAACAAACACACGAACGTACCATTCACACGCAAATGCATTCGCACACGCATACTCGTACAAACAGACGGCAGTATGTCGTGCAATGTGAGTTTGCACGCAACACAGCATCCCTTATGAAACGGAAACAGAGGCAAACGCATATCATGCACGATACCTATGCACCCCGCGTAGAAGATCACCTATGGCACCAGCGGCTCGGCCACCCTCACGAAGACTTTCAACTGTCTGGCCGCCAAAGTTTTCCTGCCAGAAGCACTGCTGCGTCCTGACAACATGGAACCACGAAGCATAACACAGCCACAAACCTGCATCGTCTGTCCCACAGCTGTCATCAAGCACCAAGCCCACCCCTCACTGGAGCCATGCACCAACCGCTACAAGAAGCTGCAAAAATTCTACATCGACTTCATCGTGATAACCTATGTAGGAGTCAACGAGAGAATAATACTCTCACCTTCATCGACGTGTATTTGCGCTACATCTGGCTTGCCAACATTGACCTTCGCTCCAAGGCTCCAGTGGTCTTTCGCATCTGGCTGGCTCATGCGCAACAAGAATCTGGGAGGAAGGTGAAAATTTGGCAGACAAACGGCGCCAAACAGTTCTACAGCAACGAGCTGCAGAGCTTTCTCACCGAAAAGGGGGTCGAGAACCACATTTCACTCCCCTCTGCTTACCAGCAGCAAGTAGTCACTGAGCGGGTCAACCGCACCCTCATGACGAGGTCCGCCCTCATGAATCAGTCCGGCCTCCCTAAGAAGTACTAGAGGTATGCCATGAATCACGTCATGCGCCTTCCCAACCTTCTGTCTATCACAGCGAACAGGAGGAACCTCTCGCCGCACATGAAGTGGACCGAGACAAGGGGGGACACCTCCATGCTGAGAGTCTGGGGGTGCATGGTGCAATACAGGCCAACATTTGCTACCATTGGCAAGTTCACTGATCGCACGCGCTGGAGAGTTCATTTGGGGCTCAGTTACAAATACAAGGGTTGGCTGATTCTGGACACTGTCGCCAACAAAATCGTTCCTGCACAAGACATTCTCTTTTACAGACAACTCAAATTGGAGCAGTGGATGGCAGACCAGCATGCAAGAGCTAACCGGGCTTACGTCAACAAAGGACGGAACTTTGCCTCTCCAGGTTACGAGGTAGCAGTAGCAGCCCTCGACCGCGACCCTGCCGACAAACATCCTGGCGTTCCCTCTCGTCCTTGCGACGATGACAACTCTGATGACGACGACAATGATCCTACACCAGAACCATCACGCCACCACGATCACCCAAGCAGCTTACTGCCAGCACACAAGAGCGACGACGACGATGTGGTTGAAGCAGCCACTCAGGATGCCGAAGTAACCATGGCTAATGTCACAGGCCTTCAACTACTCGGCCTGCACACCACCATCACTACCACTCCACGCATTGCCGAGCCTAAGAACACACGGCAGGCTCTCACAAGTCCACACGCCAAGGAGTGGCATGTAGCTATGGATGCAGAGCTGAAAACACTCGAGTCACGCGACACATGGGTCTTAGTCGATCGTATAGTAGTGAAGGGGAGGAGGGTGCTAAGCGAAAAGTGGGTCTTTTGCCTAAAGATCGTCTCTAGTGGAACACTCGAGCATTTCAAGGCACGCTAGGTCGTACGCGGGTACAGCCAATGCCACGGCATCGATTCTGACCAGACTTTTGCCCCCGTGAGCCACCGTACCTATGTGCGGATTCTACTCGTCATCGCTACTGCTGATCTACGTTAAGAACGCATTCTTATACGCATTGGTCGATGCGACAATCTTCATGGAACAACCTCACACCTACAAGGAAGGAGATCCTAGAGTCTATCAGCTGAAGAGATCCCTCTATGGGATCAAGCAGGCGTCGCGCCTCTAGCAACAGCACCTGCACAAGATACTTCTTGAGATCGGCTTCAGGCAGCTACCGCACGACCCGAGAATGTACCGCTTCCACTTCAACGGCGATTATATCCTTCTAACAATCTACGTCAAGGACCAGCTGTAAACCGGCACCTGCAACAAGCTCCTCAATCAGTTTGAGGAAAACCCCGCGCAGTGTGTTGACATCACCATCAAGGACAAAGTCACACAATTCCTGGGGCTGAACATCACCTCTGCGCAAGAAGAAATTCATCTATCAGCCTCCAAGTACGCAGAGCAGTTGGGAGAGCGCTTCAACATTTTGCCCACACCACTCCTAACTCCCTACCGCACACCCAGGACCAACTACAAACTCAACAACAAAACTCTATGGCCCGTAGGACTCGAGCTGTACCAGCAGCAATTGGGGTGCCTGCTGTTCGCCTTTGTCACTTGATGACCCGACCTTTCGTACATCGCCAGCTGGCATGGCCAACTGGCACAGTACTCACGCAAGCCAGCAGCTGAGAATGTATTCTGTGAGTGAACATATTATGTGTGTGTGAGTTTATGTGTTTCTTTCCTGAGAAGAAACGAGAATGAATGAACTATGAATGAATTGGGTACAAGTACTAACCCTAGTTGGGTTGTACCCCCTATGGGATAACCCACTACAGCTTCACAAAAGTATAAGCTATAATGTTCTGACACACCCCCATAGGTAAAGTGGGGGAGAACAAGGGGGTTACAAGACCTGTCAAACAGAGCAAAACAAGCTCAGTGTGGATCACAACGTCACCACACATTCTAAGCACAAGTTCAAGGCCACAAGGCCAGTTCACATGCAGGAGTACATATATATATAAGGCTAGACAAGCAAGAGCAGGTGTATATATATGTAACAGTACAAGCAAGGTCAAGGGGTGAGCAAGTGAGGCAAGACAGGGACAAGACCCAGCTGAGTGCAGAAGCGCTGATGATCACAAGGTAGAAGTGCCTTGGTGAAAACATCAGCAGTGTTGGCCTCGGAGGCCACGTACGCAAGCCGCAACTGACCACGCCGCTGTAGCTCACGAGCAAGGAAGTAGCGAAGAGCAATGTGCTTTGTTCTGTGCTCCAGTCTCTGATCTCAACATAAGGCCAGCATGGCCTTGTTGTCTACGTTCAGAACTGGAGGAGAACGAGGCGGCTCTCCAAGGTCGGTCAGCAGGTAGGTGAGCCAGCGAAGCTCTTGTGCAGCCATGGCCCTGGCGTAGATCTCAGCCTCACAACTGGAGCCGAGAACAGAAGATGAGCGAGTAGCCCGCCATGAAACAGAGCCGGAACCAAGGCTGAAGGTGTAACCCTGTGACGACCGCTGCGTAGCCTGGTCGTCAGCCCAAGAAGCATCCGCGTGCCCAGTGAGGACCATTGGACTCCGCCCTCCAAGCACTAGCCCCATGCCCGACGTACTGCACAAGTAGCGCAACACCCTCTTCGCTGCAGCCATGTGCTCTGGTCGGTGTCTCCCAGGAGCAACATAGCTTGCAAGAATGCTAAGAGGGTATGCAAGGTCAGGTTGTGTGCAGGTCATCAGTTACATGAGGAAGCCAACAAGCTCTGGATACGGGCCACTCGACTCTACGGACTCATCCGAAGGCAGAGCTGAGAGTGAGTGGTGAGTAGGCAGAGGAGTGGCCTGAGGCGAGGAGTACGTGAAGCCGAAGTGCTGAAGGACCTGCTGCACCATGTGTGACTGAGTCAAGGTAATGGTGCGGCGTGCTCTGTCCCGGGTGATCTGCAAGCCAGGGTAGCTGTGCAGTTCACCCAGGTCCGTGCACGTGTGTCTCTTCTGTAGCTCGGACTTCACGTGGGCGAGTCCAGCAGTGTCAGTGTGGCAAAGACCAAGTCGTCGGCGTACACGAGGATGTAGAACGGCGGCAGAGAGGTGTCGGTGCGCAGAAACAGTGACGGGTCTGCAGTAGGAGGAGCAAACCCAAGAGCCGCAAGCGTAGTCCTCAGTGTGTCGTGCCACTCACATGTCGCCTGGCGGAGACCGTAGACTGGACGCCGGAGACTCCACTGGGTACCAGGAGGGAAAGACCTAGTGAAGCCAGGTGGGCGGCGCAGCCAGATCTCCTCGTGCAGGCTGCCCTGCAAAAAAGCTGTGCTGAAGTCGAGAGAGTGCAGCTCGTAGTCACGGTAAGCAGCAACGTGCAGCAGTACCCGAAGAGTGGTCATCTTTGGGGTAGGGGAGAAGGTCTGAAAGTAGTCAACTCCCTGCCGCTGACTGAAGCCACGAGCCACGTAACGCGCCTTGAAGACAGGCGGAGAACCCGGCGGCCGCTTCACCCTGAAGATCCACATGCCACTGACGATGTTCGCCCCAGGAGGGGGGACAGCGTCAACGTAGGTGCCTGTGGACTTCCAGGAAGCCATCTCTGCATCCATAGCTGCCTGCCACTGAGAGGAGTAGGGACCCTCTATCGCCTCCGCGTAAGAGCGCGGAGTCGGGATGTCAAGTGCATCCGGGTCTCCCTCAGGGGTAAACAGTACGTACACGAGATGAAGTGAAGCAGCAGCCAAGCACTGGAAGTCCTCCTGCCTGTCCTCAAGGACGTCTGTGCCAAGGGCACACCCACCCTCGACGGACAGAGGACAGACAGACTCAGACTCAGCGACAAGACTAGCAGCGTAGTCTAGGCGACAGCGAGCAGCAAAGTCGACAGGCTCAGCAACTAGGGCCGACGCAGCAGTGGACTCAACACTAGCTAGGAGACGCGTGACAGTAGGACTGGCAGCACGAAGAGAGTCCGACTCTGGGTCGGCAAGAGCAGGAAGAGAGGACTCAGGAGGAGAAGGCAAAGGGGCACGCAGAGGAGCAGTGGACGGACGCAGAGACATCCTGTGCGTGCCAGGGACAGGAGGAGGACGCGGACGCGAACCACGACCACTAGTGCGAGTAGCACGGACAGGCGACGCAGGGCAAGACGCAGGCTCACGACGCTAAGCAAGACCTCCAGTAGGACCAGTATAGGGAGAGGGAGCAGGCAAAGGGGAGGTAGGCTGCAACTGTAACTGTGACTGGACAGGCTGTGGACACTCTAAAGAAGGAGGGGGACCACTAGAAGGCGGAAGACCAAGAACGAAGTACGGTCAAGGCCGCGTGGCGACGCCAGAAACAGCAGGGACAGCAACAGTACCCCCAGCAGGAGCACCCGCTCCAGCAGCACCTCCAGCAGCACCAGGAGCACCCCCAGCAGGACCGCCAGCAGTAGTCTCAGCGCCAACACCCTCAGCAGCACGAGCTCCAGTCGAACCCGCAGGCCCAGCAGCTCCAGTACTCTAAGTACGAGCACCTCCTGGACCCGCGACAGCAGCACCCTCAGTAGCCGAAGAACCTCCAGCACCAGCAGCACGGCTCCAGCACCGGGCAAACCACTCGCGCAACTCCTGTGGAGAGAGTGGCTCCCGGCGAGATGAAGCACCCGGAGAACCTCCAGGCGGAGCACCTCGAGGCTCGGCACCCCCAGGCCCAGCACCCCCAGGCAAGGCACCCCCAGGCGTAGCACCCCGAGACTCAGCACCCCCAGGCTCCGCACCCCCACGCTCAGCACCCCCAAGCACAGCACCCCCAGGCTCAGCACCCCCAGGCTCATCACCCCCAGGCTCAGCACCCCTAGGCTCTGCACCCCCAGGCCCAGCACCCCCAGGCTCAGCACCCCCAGAGTCAGCACCCCCAGGCTCAGCACCCTCAGCAGCACCAGAGTCACCAGTGACCTCGACAGGCTCGACTGCGTCTACCTGGGACACACCTGAAGGGGCAGGACCCTGAGGGGGGGGGGGGTCTACCGGAGGGGGACCTGGTACAAGGAAGAGCGGAGGCGGGGGGAGAGACGGAGTGCGGTAGGGGAAGAGGCGGTAGTAGGGGAACGACTTGTCAAACGTTACGTCCTCGGAGGACAGAACATGGCGAGAGGTGGGGTGGTAGAACTGCCACCCAGGCGCGTCAGGGGGGAACCCAAGGAAGACGCAAGGAGCAGCACGAGGGGACAGCTTGTCCGCAGACAAGTCGCGGACAAACGCCCGAGATCCCCAGACCCGGAACGCCGACGCATCGCCAACCTTCCCCATCTACAGCAAGGCTGGGGAGGTCTCCGACCTAGAGACCCTGGGGTGTAGGTTGATCTGATGCGCCGCGTACCTCACCGCAAACGGCCACAGAAAATGGGGGGCAGCCGCATGCATCATAGACGTACTAGCGACGTCCATGACCATGCCAATGCGGCGCTCAGCAATCCCATTTTGCTGCGGAGAATCCGGAAGCGTGAAGGTCTGACGGATGCCTCGTGCGCGACAATAGGCTCTCAGAAGGCCTGAGGAAAACTCTCCGCCTTTGTCCGAGTGCAGACGCAGAACAGGAAAGTCCAAGCCAAAGCTCTGCCTGAGCTGGAGACGAGCTGCGCGGATCCACTCGATCAGCACCTCAGTGACATCACCCTTGCTGCGCAAGGGGAAGACTGCGGTGTAACTCGAGTAGTCGTCAACAACGAGCAGGAAGTAGCGCTCGTGACCCTATCTACGGACGCGGGCTGGGCCCCACACGTCCATGTGAAGCGTCTGCAACGGGGCCTCTGTCGGAGGAAACTGGGAGGAGTGAGGGGCAGCATGCTGGCGCCCCTCGACACAGGGGACACAGGTAGGGCCAGGGCCCTTAGGAAGGGGAGGGAGGGACCAGAGGAGTCTAGAAACAAGAAGACGAGAGGCCATGCCTCTGAGCCGAAGCAGAGAGGGGTGACCAAGGCGGTGGTGCCAGAGGAGGGTCTCGTGAGACAGGAGACGACACGAACAGGGGGCAGACTCAGGTACAGACCTGGACGCGGCAGCAAACACCTGACCCGACGCAGCTACCCTACCAGACTCAGCAACTGGAGGAGACGCAGTGGTCAGTGTGTACAGGCTCGACCCCGGCTGACAGGTAAACGTAGCCAGGTGTCGGCCTGTGCTAGCCTCTGTGCAGTGCGTCACCCGCAGACGAGCAGGAGTGAACTGGTGTACTCCCCCATCCTGTAGGTCAGCACCACTCACCAGGTTCGTAGAGAACGAGGGGAGGTAGAGACCAGACAGGGTGCCAGAGGGAGCCTCAGGACACGAGAGGACTGTGAAGAAGTGAGACAGGACAGGACCCCCAGAGAGGTCGGCCAGGGACACCGCAACCGGCCGACTAAGCGGCGTAAGTGTGGTGCGGTCCCGAAAGAAGGAGCGAGAAGCTCCAGAGTCAAGGGTGAAGGTGAGGGAGGCAGAAGCCGACGTAGTACCTGAGAGCGCAGACTCACCAGTACCTGAAGACGCAGACGCACTAGCACCTAGAGTAGCAGCGTCGCAAGCACCTAGGGCAGCCGCCTCACCAGTCCCTAGAGTAGCAGTCTCAATGCCCGGATCGGGCGGGAAACACCGGTAACAGTCACCCTCATCACTAATAGACACAACATACATGGCAGAAAGAATAGCATCAAAGTCAAGATCATACATGGCAACACCCGCCCTAGACAGCTCGCCCCAGCGAGGGATCTGTGTGGCCTCCGGTAACTGGTGACGCCACGCGTCCGTCAGGCGGCCAAAGCAGCGCTGGGTGGGGTGCGCACCCCCACACTGCTCACCCGCACGGTCGCCGGTGCGCAGAACGTAGGTGCACGGACCAAAACCCCCACCCCGCTGGCGTGCAGTGTACCACTCACGGAGGTGCTGAGGGGACAGGGTCTCATGACCGCGCTGCTGCTGCTGGCGCGAGCCACCACCGGAGCTAGTCCTCTGCGAAGACCCGCGACCAGCTCCACCGCCACCCCCGCCGCCTCCGTCGCCTCCGCTACTGCCGCCGCCTCCGCCGCCTCCTCCACCACCGCCACCCCCGCCACCTCCGCTCCCACTCCCACCACCGCCGCCGCCTCCGCCTCCACTGCCACCACCGACCCCTCCACTCCCACCTCCACTCCCACCGCCACCCCCACTCCCCCCGCCGCCTCCACCTCCACCTCCACCGCCCCCGCTCGCTCCTCCAGTGCCCCTGCCCCCCTTGCCCTTGCAATAGCGGCGTCTCCCGCTAGGGGCAGACGCCGCACCGACCGACTCAAGACCAAGGAGGTCGGCCGCAGCAGCAAAGGCAACAGAGGGCAGAAGGGGGGAGGGGGAACACCCCTCAAAGATGGGGGTGCGCGGGTCACCACGAGAGGCCCCTACAACAACTATGCTCTTCTCGGCCGCTAGGAGGGACTTCTCGAGGAGGTCAACGGTGAGAGTGGTGGGACAGACTGAGAGGAAGTGGTCCCTGACTACGCGAAGGGAGTCAGGGAGGCGAGTGACTATGTAGTAAAGAGTGATGTACATGGGGGGGGGGGGGTTCTTGGCGCAGAAGTCAGCAGGAAGCGCAGCGAGGTAGCGAGTGTTACTAGTGCGGAGGTGCGTAATGAGGTCAGCGACTGTGGGAAAGGCAGCAAGGTCAGGGAAGAGGTACGGTAGCATGTGACGGCTCAGTGCAGTAGTGGCAGGGGAGGAGTAGCGCGCAACTACAACGTCGTACAAGGTCTGAGCACTCTTGTACTGACTAAAGTGCACACGCTCGGAGGTAGGGAGGTGGCGACGCATAGCAAGACGTGCAGTAGCGTCGCGCGTGGCCCACTGGGAGCGATCAGTGGCGTCAGCATCAGCAGCAGGGGCAGGAGAGGCGCCAGAGGTGAGGTCGAAGAGAGAGAGACCGTCTGCCCTATCGCACTGTAAAAACAGCTGCATGTCATCTACCCAGACGTCAAAGTTAATGGCTCGACCCTCAGCGTCAAAAGCGAGGACACTGGGAGTAGCCATGACGACAGTAGGCTAGCAGGGCATACAGTAGGGAAAGGGCAGTGCAGTGACAGAGGCGCTGTGCTCACCAGACGGGGCTGCTCGAGCGGCTCGACGGTAGGGCGGCTCGGCGGCTGGGCGGCTCGGCGCTCGGCTCGGCTCGGCGGCTCGGCTGCACGGCTGTTGGGCGGCTCGGCTCGGCGGCTCGGTTGCACGGCTGTTGAGCGGCTCGGCGGCTGGGCGGCTTGGCTGCTCTGCCGCTGGGCGGCTCGGTTGTGCTGCAGCAGGGCGGCGTGACGGTCGGCGGCTCGGGCGGCGTGGGTGGCGGGCGGCGCTGCAGCAGGTGACGGGGCCGAAGGTAGGCGGCGGGGCCGCTAATAGGGGGCCGGGCCGCAGGTAAGGTGGCGAAGCCGCGGGTAGGGTGGCGGGGCCACAGGTAAGGCGGCAGAGCCGCGGGTAGGGGGCGGGGCCGCAGAGGACGGCTGCGCACGGGTGGAGACGGGCCGGTACGGGCGGCGACGGGCCGGGACGGGCAGTGCACGGGCGGCAACGGGCCGGTACGGGCAGCGACGGGCTGAGACGGGCGGCGCACAGGTGGCGACGGGCCGGGACGGCGGCGCGGGGCCGGGACGGGCGGCGCACAGGCAGCGACGGGCCGGGACGGGCGGCGCACCGGCGACGACGGGCCAGGACGGGCGGCGCACGGGTGGCGACGGGCCGGGACGGGCCGCGCACGGGCGGCGATGGGCCGGGACGAGCGGCGCACGGGCGGTGACGGGCCGGGACGGCGGCGCGGGTGGCGACGGGCCGGGACGGGCGGCGCACAGGCGGCAACGGCCCGGGACGGGCGGCGCACGGACGGCGACGGGCCGGGACGGCGGCGCGGGGCCAGGACGGGCAGCGCAGGGTGGCGACGGGCCGCTGAGGGCGGCGACGGCCGAGCAAGGGCGGCGGAAGGGAGGCCGCTAGGGGCGACGCGACGGGACCGAAGGAGGCCTAAGCGAGGCGCGCTCCGGGCAGGAAAAAAAAACTTCGATTTTGGTGGGCCCTAAGAACAGTTCCCACGAGGTAACCTACTCGATACCATGAGAAGAAACGAGAATGAATGAACTATGAATGAAGTGGGTACAAGTACTAACCCTAGTTGGGTTGTAACCCTTATGGGATACCCCACTACAGCCTACACAAAAGTATAAGCTATAATGTTCTGACATTAAGTCCCACTGAAAACGAGCGTTGAGCGTAGGGGTCAAGGTGAAAACGTGTCGGTGTGGGAATGCGTTGACGACACCAGGTGTATGTGCCCCAAAATTCCTCATGGGCGAACCAGCGGAAGTAGACCAGAAACCGCGACGGAAAATCCACGTTGCTCGAAATGGACTTGTTTTGTCTTCACATCGCCGGAAAATCAGGCGATATCTTCAGCAGCTGCAGCTGGCTGCACCTGACGTGGTTGAAATGATTTCAGTTGTCGTGGGCGGGTCAAAGGCGAGCTGGCAGAAGCAGAGTTGGAATGGAATCACCGAGAAGTTTGTCATAATGCGCCGAGAATTCGTGGGCAGGGATGAAAATTTACAGCTGTTTCCTCCCCCCTTCTCTGTTGTTTCCGCCTTCTTCAGTTCGTCGTAAGTCGGTTGTACCCCTTGAAAACTCCGTGTAGTTCCCGCGGTGTTGCCCTGCGTAATTGTCGCGCACGTTTAACCAAACGCCGAATTCTCCTCCGAAATTGTCGCCGCTTCTCGCTGTAAAACCTATGAAGTCCCGCGTAAACTCCGAAAATGTCGTTTGAACACAGCCCTGGAAATCGGCAGATGCAGTTGCAGTTCTCCTCCGAAAATCTCGGACGTGCTTTAGCCGCCCACCCGGTCACCATCAGTTTCCTTCGGTTACCCGACCCCAGCGGGTGGGTTCAATCGAGAACCGGGGACTGCCCTGGGTCTTCCGAGACCGAATTTCACGGAATCTAGTGGCATCAACGCCGTTGACCCCGTCGTCGAAACTGCTCCTGCCGATAGTTTAACTGAAAACCATGCAAACCTCCCATTGACGTTTTGCAGATGTTTCACCCATCGCTCGTCGCCGGTAGGTAAATCCGAAAACTTCGGCTGCTCCCACGCTCCCTTTTACTGAAGAATTTCCCGCGGTGTACATTTAAACACCAGTGGGTTCTAGGTATCCCCGCCGCTGTGTTTCTTGCCAGGCGACTTAGAAGCGACCCTTCAGGCGAAGTCCCCCAACGGCTCATCCGCACTCCAAGAAGCGAAGAAACACCCTCAGCTTCAACTTTTTTTTTTCGTAGAAATATAACCCCGAAAATCGTGGTTGAGGCTGAAGTCCCGAAGTTATTCTCCGCCGTATAGCCCCGACGTTTCCGCCGTTTTTTCCCTGGTACTCCGATGTTCACCCATCTTCATACCCGTCGAAGCCACTTAGCGACTCCCAGGTATCATTGGCAATGTACCGCTCGCCGCGCCTCCATATAACAATATCAAACCCTTTCGGGGGTCTACCGAATAGACACCGAAATTCGCGGTGGATTGGTGCACGGGCTCAACCTATCACTCAAGTGATCTGCTGGATCACCCACAACTTTCCCTCCGTCGTCGTATTTTTTCATATTCACCCCCCGACAATTCCGCTTCCCGCCGTTCACCCAGCGTCCGCTTTTGTCGGATGAGATATCGTCGCTGTTGCCCGCGAGAACTCGGCTACGTCGGAGAGGCATAAACTATCGGAGTCGGGATAGCCTTAGTTAAAAGGAAACTATCGCCCTACCGTTTTGCAGCCCGCCGTGCCTATCATGCCACGAAAATTCCACAGCTTCCCGGTCTCAGCTTCGCCGCTACGCCGTCAATCCGTGTAGACGCCCGGCTCAGGAGAAATCCGTAAACTGCACCAATGTTGTTCACACAGCTCCCCAACTTTTTCGCGTGCCGTTCACCCAGCCCGCTTTTGTCGGAGTAAAACAGTGCTGCGAGCTCCACTTTTTTTGTCTTTTGTGTACAGCTGCCGAACGAGCACCAAACCAGGTGCCTTTAACCAGCACAGGGTAGGCACGTGTTCACCCCCGTTATTCGGCCAAGTAGGTTGACTGCATGAGTCAGAACCAGGACTTGGTGGGGATGGTGAGGTTCGGGCGAAGTAGGGCCGCAGATCGATTCCTCCGGCTTTTAATCTGCTCCCCACGACCTTCTTCAACCCCTGCTTAGCCGTTGGGCCGTTTCTTCCCGAGTGTCCCGGCAGCCTGTACCGACCCCTCCGAAATTGTCGGGCGGTACCTTGGACACAGTTTAATCGTGGGATGTCAGCAGCTGTCCCCGAAAACAACGTCCCTGGTCAGGAGAAACTATTCTCAATACTGCCGGCCAGCTTGCAACAACACGAGTTACGCAGTGTCGCCGAGTTGATTCGAGGTGTACCTGCCCCGATTTCCCTCGTCGCCTACGTCCCACTTCCTCGTAAGTGCGATTTAGCCACCGCGTTTTCCGTTGCAGCCCTTAAGTGTCAGCAGGTATGAAGCCCCGTCTGTCCACGAGCACTCCTGCCGAAAATTGCTGATGACACGCCTGCCAATGCAGTAAAAGCCGCCGCACTTAACAGGTCGGGCGGGACGGCAGTTGACTCCCGCTAAGTCGGGCAGTCTAGTGTCGTCTCTCCTCGCCACCGAAATTTTCGGACGCAAAACTCCATTTGCGCCTGGCGAGTTCCCCAGCCGACTTTTTGTCCACAGTAGCTCCGAATTATCGCCACACTGACGCACGTCCGTTGTCGCCAGCTGCCAAGCCACACTCCGTGAGTCACTCGCGCAAAATGACGACGAGCCACCGTTGTCACTTGCCGCATGGGACGACTCCGGAGTTGTCGCGCAACTGTTGACTTAGGTCCAACGTCGTCAACTGCCACTCATCGTGACGACTTCCGAAAATTTCATGCAGGTGCCGACGCAGGTCCGCTGACGCCAACTGCCTCACAAAATTCCGAAACCGTCGTTAAAACCGCAGCGGAATAGTAACTCACTTTTAATGTCGCGACAGCTACAGCTGTCCGTTGCCCGGGGGGAGGGAGGCCACGGTCGATCGCGACCGTTCGAGGCAAGGATCTGACGGTGCCGAAAGAGTACCCGTAAAAACATAGCCGCGAGGAGCAACTAACTAGTTCTCCTTGCCGGCCTACGCAACTCCTGGACCCCAAGACAACCTTCCTCGTCCCCCCCCCCCCCCCCTCCCGAGGGGTATTACACTCTAAAAAGCGGGGAGAGCTAGGAAAGTAGCTCTGATACCAGGTGTTATGTATGAACTTGCAGAGTGCGCAGAATATCGAATAGCGAGACTGTGACTGAATTACTGAATGCAGAAACAATGAAGTAGCTGCGGAGATCCACTCTACAACGGTTGTGAGCTGGACTACAGGGTTGGCACGAACTACTAGAGGTGATCGTAGCTTTGATTGGTTCCTTAGTGCTTGCACATTCACGGGAGAAATTGGCAAGAGTTTCCACTAGCAAAGTTAAGAATTCCAGAATAGAAAAGAAGCAATCACAACAATGACTACATGAGGCACCTAGCAACCCTGCAGCTAGCCTGGTCGACCGCCAGCGCAGCTCGGTCGACCGCCTGCCAGCATTGCGTAGAGGAGCCGCGCCAGCACTGCAGAAGGGCGACCTGCCAACAAAGCAGGTCGACGGCGTGCCCCGTAGAATACAGCAGTGCGTGCGCTCGCAGGTGTGCACAGACGATTGGCCCGACTTGCCTCGTTGGGCATCCGTCGGCTGTTGTCTGCGCCTGACGAGCCACATCGACTTCGGGATACCAGCCCGAAGTCGCCTGCGCCATCGCGATCTCGACGACGTTCGCGAGCCTTCGCAGAACTCGTCGAGCAGGTTACCCGGTCGACCTGGTCGACCCCCAGGTGCCTCCGGTAGACCACTGGGTCCCTCTGGTCGACCACCAGGCGCTCCTGGTCGACCACAACTCCCGTCGAGCTACCCCCTGGTCGACGGACACCTTCCGTCGACCAGAACTGCTCTGTCGACCTCCCAGTCGAACTTTAGGTCAACGGACTGCTTCGTCGACCTCCCGGACGGCCCACCCGTCGCACTGACCAGTCAGTTGCAGCTGTCGAGCTCCTTGGTCGACAGCACCACCACAGCAGTCCGCTGCAGCTTGACGTAACCTGTCGAGCAGCTATCCCACTATGAACGGTTGGCTGCTACTCTCGTGCATCCGACCAAGTCGTCGGCGTTGCCCAAGCGAGGGCGGGGCCAACACTCCATTCTTATTAACACTCCCCTGCCGCGCTCACGCTTGGGCCTCCAGCCCACACGGCAGTACTCCACGGAGAAAACTCGTCCTCGGCGTGCACCCCACACACAGCACGACGTCACCGCACCAGCCGTGCAGAAGGGCACGGCACCTACTGGTGCACCTCGTCGTTGCCGTCGCCGACGTCGACCAGTCGAACTTGGCCGATGGCGATAGAGCACCGGTTGAAAGCCGGAAAATGCAGCGCCTTCGTCAGGTCCGCCGGCTGCTCGGTGGTAGGGATGTAGTTGAGCACAAATTTCCCGCGCCTCACCATGTGCTGCAGCCAGGTGTAGCATCGCTCCATATGCTTGAGGTTGCCCGTCAGCCCCAAGCCCTTAGCGACCGTGATTGCCGACTTGTTGTCAACGCGGAGGATGGTTGGCTTCCCAGCGTCGAGCAGCTTGAATTCCGCAAGGAGGAAGCGAATTCGACGCCCCTCCTTGCCGGCGTCCGTTGCCCCCACGTACTCCGACTCGGTCAATGACAATGTCGCGCACTTGATGCGCAAGCTCGACCAAGAGACTGCGGCCCCTCCGTAGACGAACGCGTAGCCTCCCGTGCTCGTCCGGTTCTGCTTGTCGCCCGCGTCGTCGGCTTCGACGTAGCCGATCAGCTCCAACGATTCTGGTCCACCGCCAAACTCCAGGGCAGTGTCGCAAGTGTCGGCGAGGTAGGCGAGACAGCGGTCGACCTCGCGCCAATGCTGGTCGCTCCTCACTGTGAGGCCCCTCCCCAGCTTGCTGCAGGCGAACGCGATGTCCGGCCTGGTCATCGTCGCCGCGAACTACAGCGAGCCGACCTTCTGCCGGTACTCCTCCTCCTTGCGCTCTTGAGCCTCCTTGTCGTCGAACGTCAGCTGAGCGTAGGCGTCAACCGAGACTAGCGTATTCGGGACTCGACCGCCCTGCTCCTCGTCGATGAAGCGCCTGCAAATCTTGTCGGCGTAGCCCTGCTGGTGCAGTCGCAGCTTCCTGGCCGGCCTGTCGCGCACAATCTCCAGCCCAAGGTACTTCACCACCGGCGAGATCTCACGTAGCTTGAAGGCGGCCTCTAGCAGCTCCTTCAGCTCCTTCAGCATCGCGGTGCTGCTGCTAGCGACGAGCAGGTCGTCGACGTAGACCAGCACCCAGCAGGTCACTCCATCGTCTCCGACCTTGAAGTAGAGTGCCTCGTCGACCTGGCTCTTCTTCCAGACAGCGCCCAGCAGCACACCGTCGAGAGCCCTGTACCACAGTAGCGGCGACTGCTTCAGCCCGTAGAGGCTCTTCAGCAGCTTACACACTCGGCCGGTCCCGTCGTTGAAATAGTCCGGCTGGTACATGTAGAGCACCCTGTCGAGCTTGCTCTGCAGGAAAGCGTTCTTCATGTCGAGCTGCATCAGGTTGAGATCGAGGACGGCGACTATGCTGAGGAAGATCCTCAGCGTGACGTAGCTGCTCACCGGGGAGTACGTCTCGTCGTAGTCAGCACCGTACACTTGCGTGAAGCCCTTCACGACTAGCCTTGCCTTCTCGCGCTCGACGGTGTCATCGATGCGGTACTTGGTTGTCAGCACCAACCGGTTCTTCATGATGTTCACCCCGCATGGGCGTTCGACCAGCTCCCAAGTCCCCATGCCGATGAAACTGCGGATCTCTTCTTCCATGGCGGCCTTCACCGCCTCGCCCTTCCAGCTCAACAGCGCCTCCTTCACCGTCATCGTGGCGATGTCCCAACGGTGTTCGGGGTCAACGTGCACGTCAGGGTCGAGCTCCAGCAGGTCTTCATCCTCCTCGGCATCGTCGTACAGCAGGTCGTCGTCGACCTCGTCGTACACCGTGGTGAAGGCAGCTGGCGGTAGGCAGGCATGTAAGCTCAACCGCTCCGGCGGCCGTCGAGCTCGACCTGTACGTCGCAGCTCGGGCTTCGTGATCGGCACTTCCAATACATCACTGTCGGTGGACTCCTCACCCGCCGACAACTCCCCTTTCTCGTCAACGAGAACGTCGTTGACCAGCTGCTTCGACCCTTCGACCAGCTGTTCCTCTGCTGCTGCCTTCGACAACACTCCTGTCGACCGCTCCGGCTGCCGCTCCCCTGTCAAGTGTACCCTTGCCGATGCCTCCTGTTCGACCGGCTCCCCTGTCTGGTGCTCCCCTGTCGTCGACGGCTTCCCATCGTAGTCGACGAGCTTGGCGCCTTGTCGTCCGCCAGCGATGCCACTGGCCGGCGCCACAGGCGACGCCTCAAGGCTCCCCTCATCGTCGGTGGCCAACATAGGTGTCGACGCAGGCAGATCGGCGACGGGAGAGGGAGGAGCAAGAACAGGGGGAGGTGGAAGAACCTCCACAACATCTTCATCAGCAGGCTCATCGACTTCGGCGAGCAGGGGAACCGTCGCCGTCGAGGTGTCCGTCGGCGGGTGTACCTGCGTCCGCCCCGACACCTGCCCATACTTCGCCTTCCACACCTCCAGCGGCAGCGTCTCGTAGAAGATCACCTCGACCGACGTGACCACCTTGCTGCCTGTCAGGTCGAGCACCTCCCAGCCCTTACTCTCCGACGACACACCCAGGTGAAGTCCCCAGCGAGCCTTCGGCGCCAGCTTCCCACCGCGCTGCTGCTCGGGAACCATAAACTGCACTATGCAGCCCCACACCCACGCCAGTGTAAGGTCGGGCTTCTGCCCAGTCAACAGCTGGTACGGAGTCGTTCCCGGTGGCGTCGTCGACCGCTCCAAGCAGTTGCGCACCCAGACCGCTTGTCGTAAAGCAAGGTGCCACCAGTGGTGCTGCACGCCCATGTGCAGCAGCATCGTCCGCACGGACTCGACGACCGTTTGCATCTCCCGCTCAGCCATGCCATTCTGCTGCAGAGTGTAGGGGCACGTCAGGTCGTGGACGATGCCCTTCCAGTCGACGAAGTCGGTGAACGCCTTCCCAAGGAACTCCCCTCCTCGATCGGAGCGAAGCGACAACACCGACTTCTTTGTCTGCCGTTCCACTAGCGCCAGCCACCGCTGAAACTCCCGCAGCACGTCGCTCTTCCTAGCGACCGGCATTGCCCATACAAATCGAGTATGGCAATCCTTCAGCAGCAGGAAGTACAAGCTGCCATCCTTGGCTGCTACTCGAAATGGCCCGCACAAGTCAATGTGCACGACAGCCAGCGCCTCCGCTGCGTCCGAGCCCTTGGTAGGGAAGGTGTGCCGCGCCAGCTTTCCTCCGACGCACGAGACACACGGCGGGTCTGCTCCGGTCGACAACGTGATGTCGAGCCCAGTAGCAACATCATGCTTCGCCGAGCTCTTGATCGTGTCGACGCTGACGTGTGCAAGCCGCGCATGCATCCTGTCGGGGGTCGTCTTCGTCGCTGAGATGATCGTCCGCAGAGCCACCACCTCGGTCGACGGCGACTGCGTCGAGCAGGGGCAAAGGTCGGTGCAGAGTATCCGTCCGGTGTAGCATGCTCGACCGAGCACCTCCCCAGTCGCGGCGATGAGCAGCATCTCATCGCCATCGCCCTGCAGCAGCACTCCGCTCTCCTTCAGCTGGCCAGCAGACAACAGGTTTGCCTGTACGCCCGGAACGTAGAGTACGTCGGGGATGAGGACCCGCTTCCCGGCCTCCCCTTGCAGAGCGACGGTTCCGCGACCCTCGAAAGGCTGCAATGCCCCGTTGAACCCACGCACGTGCTTTACCCCGTCGCTCAGCCCCCATGTCGACGAAGACCGACTTCGTCCCCATCAGGTGGTGGGAGCACCTGCTGTCGAGCAGCACCGCCATCGGGTTGGCCTGCACAGCTGCCGCCACTGCCTGGAAGTCCTCGCCAGCCTCCGGCGCTAGCGAGACCGTCGGCTCCACCACGCCGACCATCGAGCACGACGCCTCCCCGTCGCCTCAGCTCTTGCCGCTGGAGCTGTCGACGTCCTTCGTCAACGACGTCTTCTTCGACGCTTGCTTCTCCTGGCGCGGCTTCTCAACTCGACGGGGGCGACGACCGGCCGATTGTCCGCGGCCTCCCTTGTTGTCGTCCTCGTCACTGTCATCGCGGTCGGGGCACTCGAAGGAGAGATGGTCGGGGTCGCCGCAGATCCAGCACTCCCGTCGTCGACCACCCCCTCGTTGACCCTTGTCCCGCGTCGACCTCTTCTCGTCGACGTCCTTCGTCGACCGCCCACCTCCGCTACCACCTCCGCCTGGCTTCCCGCGCTGAACCTGCTGATAATTCGGCTTCGTCGGTGCAGCGTAACTCGCCTGCAGAAGGAACTCCGTGGGCTGCTCTGCCTCCTGCATCGCCTCATCCTAGAGAATGTAGCTGGTGATGGAGTCCTCGTCGAGGGACTCACGCGTGCCGGGCACCATCATCATCCTCTTCGTGAGATTGTAGCTGCGCGGCAAGCCCTTGACGATGTGGGTGATGTAGGACGCCATGGAGTATTCGGCGCCCGCCATCCGCATTTCAGCCAGGATCCGTCGAGCACGGTTGCAGTACTCCGTCGCCGACTCCTGCTCGCCCATCTGAATGTGAGTCATCTTCTCCTCCAGCTGCCCGATGTACAGGTCGTCCCTGACGTGGTACGTCGACATGATGAAGCGCCATGCCTGGTGATCAGCATTCAGTCGCTCTCGACAGCTCCTCAGCGCTAGCTGCACCACCGGCGAGCAACACCTCGAGATGACCATGAAGGTGAGCAGGTGAGAAAAACGAAACTCCCCGCGCAACTCGACATCCTCCTCGGGCGGAAATGGCACGGTGCCATCGGCGAAACCCTTCAACCCGGCGACCTCAAGCTGAGGTTCAATCGACTCCCTCCAGGTAATGCGGTCCCGTCGACCTTGCAGCGGTGCGACGGAGATCCGGTCCGCCGAGAACTTGAAGTAGCCATACACCAGTGCAATCCTGCCCGCCGTCACGTGCGTCGTCACCGAGAGCCCTCCACCACTCCGTAGAGGAGAACGGCGTCGAGCATCGA
The DNA here is from genome assembly GCA_948144175.1 of Closterium sp. NIES-65. Lineage (NCBI taxonomy): Eukaryota > Viridiplantae > Streptophyta > Zygnematophyceae > Desmidiales > Closteriaceae > Closterium > Closterium sp. NIES-65. The sequence continues at coordinate 3,368,878 of CANXME010002170.1, read as the reverse complement.
CGACGTCGGCACGCGAGCTCCCTGCAGCCGCCATTGACCGCTGCACTCGCGCCTGGATTCCGTCGACACCACCGTCGACCTTGATCACTCCTCTCTGCCTCGTGCCTTCGCTGCCGCTGACTCGTGCACCACCGTCGACGCCACCTTCGTTGCGCACCGGTCGAGGGGAAGCGAGACGGGAAGGGTGTTCCGTCGCCCACTGCGACCGGATGCCCAACTTGGCGATCACTAAGGGGATCGTCCCGTACTCGCCATTCGCGTGGTGTCTCCTCGCGTCAGTCAAACGTGCCTCCAAGGTGTCCGCTACACCCGCATCAACTACGGGGTCGACCATGGCGACTATCGCTGCTGCCGGCCTACGAACGACTTAGTAGGTGCAAAAGTCGGCTCTTATCTGAAGGTCGCGTGTTCGTTCCACGCTCACCGCACCATGCGGAGATCCACTCTACAACGGTTGTGAGCTGGACTACAGGGTTGGCACGAACTACTAGAGGTGATCGTAGCTTTGCTTGGTTCCTTAGTGCTTGCACATTCACGGGAGAAATTGGCAAGAGTTTCCACTAGCAAAGTTAAGAATTCCAGAATAGAAAAGAAGCAATCACAACAATGACTACATCAAGCACCTAGCAACCCTGCAGCTAGCCTGGTCGACCGCCAGCGCAGCTCGGTCGACCGCCTGCCAGCATTGCGCAGAGGAGCCGGGCCAGCACTGCAGAAGGGCGACCTGCCAACAAAGCAGGTCGACGGCGTGCCCCGTAGAACACAGCAGTGCGCGCGCTCGTAGGTGTGCGCAGACGATTGGCCCGACTTGCCTCGTTGGGCATCCGTCGGCTGTTGTCTGCGCCTCACGAGCCACATCGACTTCGGGATACCAGTCCGAAGTCGCCTGCGCCATCACGATCTCGACGACGTTCGCGATGTTGGGTGCAAATTCACATTGCACGACATCCTGCCGTCTGATTGTACGAGTATGCGTATGCGAATGCATTTGCGTGTGAATGGTATGTTCGTGTGTTTGTTTGCTTTCGCAATTTTCGCTTGAAGCATTTGCAGGTACTCGCACAATGTGCGCTTCGGCATAACATTGTACGCGCTATGAACAGTACAAGAAGAAAGGACGAGCTCGCAAAGGAACCCAAGATGGAAGCTTTGCGGTTCAACTTACTTGATTGCGCAGATTCAGTTCTATCCAACTCGAAATTGTACTGTTTTGTTTGGTTCACTATAGTGTAGCAGGGCAGGCACTATAGGGGTACAATTTAGGTGAAGGTTGGATGTTGTTTGTCTGTATCTGCATGCTACAGGGCCAGGGGAAACCAGCGGAACGAGCATTTGGCTTGTTGGGCAAAGACAAAACAGGTTCTGTTTTTAGGACCTGAACCTGGTTGTTGTTTTCCCAGGTTGGAAAAACAGAACCAGAGGTTGTTTACCAACCTACCACCTGCTATTTTGTCCAGCCAGGTTGGTTCTGTTGCTTGGATTTATTTGGGATGATCCCTGGTTGTTCTCAGGTTCATTCCCAAGGTCCTTGCTAGCTAGAACTATTTATTCCTTCTCTGTTTGTACCTGGATATAGTCAAATTGATTCAAGCGAATTCCTTCCTTGCTGGAATTTCGTTTCTACGCGATGCGACGGCGGAATGCTACCCGAGTCAACGCTAGTATGCTAGCACTCCAACGCTAGGCTAACGTTGTCCGAGCCATAACTTCGTAATGGCAGAACTTTTCGCGAGGCAACTTGGCTTATTTTAAAGCTCTTAGAGTGAGCTTCGATATAGCAAATTCTCAGCTTAATCCGGTCGACGGTCTGCACGATACGCTGCGCGACGTTCAAGGTACTCTTGCTGTTTTGACTAAGTCCCTCTTGATCCCTCTCTCTACAAACTCGGACCCGAGGATAGGGGCTGGTCTTGGACCAAGCACCCAAGGACCCTTGGAGGTGACCCCGAGGAGAGGTTTTAAGTTTGATAAAGTCTTAATAGCTTGAGTTTATTAGGCCCTTACACCAACAAGCTGGTATCAGAGCTGCGTTATAGTGATCCTCGTTATAGGTAGCTATGGCGGGCAACACCTCGGCGGTAGGTGGTGAATCTTCAGCCCAAGATCGTAGCGGCAGCCAAGATTCTGGTGTTTCTGCGCCAAGGGGAGCGCGAACAAGCCAGGGCTCGCTGATCAAGGAGGTGCTGAAAAACTTCACCGTCGAGAAGTTCAATGGTGAGGGCTATGATGATTGGGCCTGGAAAATGCAACTTTATTTCCGTCAGATCGGTTTGATGAAACTAATGATTGGGGAGGAGCCTAGACCGAGTGACCCCGCCCTTCAGGAAGATTGGGACGAGCGCGCCTCGGCTGGCTACTACTTGATGTCGCAGAGTTTGGAGCTGAACCAGCGTCACCACGTCATGCACTTGCTGCCGGAGGTTGAGTGCGGTCCGAAGGCGTGGACCGTGTTGAAGGAGCTGCACGCCCCGACCTCCGTTGTTGCAACATTGATGCTGGAGAGGGAGCTGTCCGCGTTGCGCCTGAGCGAGGGAGAGCCAGTGCAACCTGTCCTGGACAAATTGCGCGACCTCTACGCGAAGTTGGCGATCGCGGGAATCACCTACCCGGAGCAGACCAAGTGCCTGAAGATGCTCTCGCTGCTGCCGGAATCATGGCTTCAATTCACGAGCGGATTGAGCCTGCCGCAGAACCAGAGCTCGTGGACACTCGAGTGGGTGCGGACAAAGATTCTAGAGGAGGACTTCCGTCGCCGTCAACTGAGGGGTGGAGACGACGGCAGCAGCGGCTACGGGATGCAAGGGAGCCGACGTGGCAAAGGACGTGGCTTCGGTGGTGCTGGACGCGGTGCAAAGAAGGACGACGACTCCAACGACCAACAAGGAGGTACCGGTTGGGGTCGCGGTGCGAAATCTGGACGTGGGGGCAAGTCGGGTGCTGGTGGCAAAATGAAAGGGAGTTGCTGGTATTGTGAGAAGGAAGGGCACCCCTGGTTTTTGTGCTATAAGAAACCCGATGGATGGACCCCCCAGAATCGTCACCAGGATGGCGGCGCGCGGAGGAACCAGAAAAACGGTGCCAACATGATCGCTGATTCGTCCGACAACAACCCAAAGGGCAACGGCGGTGCGGAGAAGAAGAAGGAGCGCACCGCGGGCCAATTCTTCCATATGGGTGACAAGGGGGAGCAAGGAGACGCCTCTGCCAAGGTTGGAGCAGAGCTGCACCCCCTGGATTATTGGGTGTTGGACACGGGCGCTGCTTGGACGATGACGCCACGCAAGGACCTGCTGGACCACGTACGCGCTGCACCGATCAACGAGGTGTGCTCCGTCTCTGGACACGCGCTGAAGGTGGCTGGTGCGGGACGAGCTGCGTTTAAGGGGGCGGATGGCAAGCCGGTGGTGCTGCACGACGTTCTTCTCGTTCCTGAACTCAAGGCCAACCTTATCTCCCTCCGTAAGCTTGGCAAGGCTGGGGTGAGCACTAGCACGGATGGGGCACACACTTACAAGGGGCAGCTGGGCAATCGGGTGCTTTGGGATCTGCACGAGAGCACGGACTTGTACAGATCCATGTGGCAGCTGCCGGCGTTGGCGTGGCATGGTGGGGGGCAGGCTGGAGAGGGGTCTGCATCCCAGGGGGAGTGCAACGCCGTTGGAGGGGTTGGTGTGAAAGTGTCGGCCAGATCTGGGGAGACGGATTGGGCAACGGCACACCGACGCTTGGGGCATGTGGCAATGCCTTTGCTGAAGCAGCTGGAGAAGGATGGAGCCGTTAAGGGCTTGAAGCTGAACGGACAACCACCCGATGATAACTGTGAAATCTGTTTGCTCTCAAAGTTTACCCGTTTCCCCTTCCATAGTGTGGCTGGCAGGAGCAAGAAGTCGTTAGAGCTGGTCCACATGGACTTGGTGGGGCCGCTGCCGGTTCAGGGACACAAGGGGGAGCGGTACTTTCTGACCATAGTGGATGATTGGAGCAGGCTTATGTGGGCATATCCGCTGAAGCAGAAGGACCATGCCGCCTATACGATACGGGAAGATTGGCTGCCATTCGTGGAGAAGCAAGCGGAGTGTGTGGTGAAGCGGATTAGGACAGATCGGGGTGGTGAGTTCCTTGGAGCTGAGATGACGGCCTGGCTCAAGAAGCAGGGCATCCAGAGGGAGCTGACCACGGCTTACACCCCACAGTCTAACGGTGTAGCAGAACGGGCGAACCGGACAATTCTGGAGACAGCTAGGGCGCTGCTCATAGAATCTGGGCTGGGCAACTCCATGTGGCCCCATGCTGTTCGGCACGCTACCGTCGCTAGGAACAGGGTACTCACAAAGGTTGGGGATGACTCGTGGGTGCCGTTGGAGAGGTGGCTTGGGAGGAAGCCGCCGGTGGACATGCTGAGGGTGTTCGGTTGCATGGCAGTCGCCCACGTCCCCAAGACCTACCGCAGTAAGTTGGGGGCGAGTGCAATCTGGTGTGTCCATTTGGGGCTGGCTGCTGAGAGCAAGGGATGGCTGCTGTGGGAACCTTCCAAGGGTGTGTTGTTTGACAGCAGGGATGTGAAGTTTGTTGAGGGCATGATGTATGGGAGCTGGGAGAAACAGCCGGAGGCCAGGGTGTCCCAGCAGATGGAGCAGATCACCATGCAGCTGGACCTGACTCCTAGTGTGTGGGAGGAGGGAGAGGAGGCAGCTGCAAAAGGTGGTGCTGGAGAGAAGGTGCAGGAGGCACCTGCCGGTGAAAACAACGGTGTGGAGACTAGCGGTAGCACTAGTGGAGTTGCTGGATCCGAGGGAGGAGAGCAGCAGCAGGGGAAAACTAAGAAGCCGAAGGGTGTTGTTATGAAGGGATGGGAGACACCCGTCTCCAGGCCAGGACGTACCCGTATGGCTACTAAGAAGCTGACTGCAGGAGCTGATGTAGCGGAGCAGCAGCTTGGGACAGAGGAGGCATTGCTGATTCTACCGCATGGCTATGACCCGGATGAGGAGGATGAGCCTGCGTACTGTTTTCTTGCCCCTGCACCAGAGGAACCAGCTAGCATGGAGGAGGCATTAGCTGGACCAGATAGGGACAAATGGCTGGCTTCTAGGGATGCTGAGTACCAGAGCCTGCTGGAGAATGGAACTTGGGAACTAGTGGTGTTGCCTGAGGGAAAGAAAGCGGTACAATGCAAGTGGGTGCTAAGGATCAAGACTGACGACAAGGGGCAGGTCACCATCTACAAGAGTAGGTTGGTGGCTAAGGGGTTTATGCAGAAGGAGAAGCGGGACTTCAATGAGATCTTTGCTCCCACTGCCAAAACCCCTACCCTTCGTGTCTTGTTGGCAGATGCAGCCGTTGGTGGGAAGTTCATTATCCAGATGGATATATCAACGGCATTCCTCAATGGGATTTTAGAGGAGGAGGTGTTCATGACGCAGCCGCTTGGGTATGAGGATGGTACGGGCAGGGTGTGCAAGCTGAAAAAGTCTATCTACGGCTTGAAGCAGGCGCCACGCTGCTGGTACCAGAAGTTGGCAGCTGTTTTAGAGGAGATGGGATTCAAGACCAGCAGCTGTGATGAGAGCCTCTTTCTCAAGGGGGAGGGGGAGAAGCTGGTGCTGTTTCTGGTCTATGTGGACGACATTCTTCTCTTTAGCAGCAGCATGAAGGAGATCCAGAAGGTGCAGCAGCAGCTGATGGAGAACTTCAAGTGCAAGAACCTTGGGGAGGTAAAGTACTACCTCGGGATGCACGTAGAGAGGGATCCAGATCACAGGTGGTTGAAACTGCACCAGGAGAAGTTCAGCCTCTTGTATGCAGCAGTTCACACGAGGCCCAACATCTCATTCTCGGTTGGGCAGCTGGCTAGGGTGGTGCAGAATCCATCAGAGGAGCAGGTGGATGCAGCTGAGCGTGTGGTGAAGTATCTGAACTCTCACCCAAGCATTGGAGTTCAGTATTCCGCATCTGCACAGGTGAAGCAGAAAGGGGTTGAGGTGCTGAAAGAGAAGGGGGAGAGGCTTGGAGAAGGCAAGCTCTTTCTCACTTGCTTTACCGATGCTACGTGGGCCTCTGAGAAGGAAGATTCTTCATCTGTGGGAGGATACATCTGCGTAGTAGGGGGAGGACCTGTTAGTTGGAGGTCCAAGAAGCAGACGGAGACAGCACTCTCTTCCGTCGAGTCAGAGTACATGGCGATGTTCCATGGGGTGAAGGAGGTGATTTGGCTGAGGAGGCTATTAGAGGAGATTGGCCAGGAGCAAAAGATTGCTACGCCGCTGTTTTGTGATAGCAAGGGAGCTCTTGGGATGGCCAGGAACGCTGTGCTTCATGGGCTGAACAAGCACATGCGTATCAAGTGGCACTGGCTGCGTAAGGAGGTGAAGAGGGGGACGGTGAATCCGATCTACATCAAGACTCACCAGCAGCCAGCAGACTTCCTCACCAAGAGGCTTGCGGATGAGCCTCATTGGCGTTGTGTGCGCATGAGTGGAATGAGCATGAACTAGTATGGAATGATGGGGATGCAGCCGGCAGGCTGAGGGGGAGTGTGTTGGGTGCAAATTCACATTGCACGACATCCTGCCGTCTGATTGTACGAGTATGCGTATGCGAATGCATTTGCGTGTGAATGGTATGTTCGTGTGTTTGTTTGCTTTCGCAATTTTCGCTTGAAGCATTTGCAGGTACTCGCACAATGTGCGCTTTGGCATAACATTGTACGCGCTATGAACAGTACAAGCAGAAAGGACGAGCTCGCAAAGGAACCCAAGATGGAAGCTTTGCGGTTCAACTTACTTGATTGCGCAGATTCAGTTCTATCCAACTCGAAATTGTACTGTTTTGTTTGGTTCACTATAGTGTAGCAGGGCAGGCACTATAGGGGTACAATTTAGGTGAAGGTTGGATGTTGTTTGTCTGTATCTGCATGCTACAGGGCCAGGGGAAACCAGCGGAACCAGCATTTGGCTTGTTGGGCAAAGACAAAACAGGTTCTATTTTTAGGACCTGAACCTGGTTGTTGTTTTCCCAGGTTGGAAAAACAGAACCAGAGGTTGTTTACCAACCTACCACCTGCTATTTTGTCCAGCCAGGTTGGTTCTGTTGCTTGGAATTATTTGGGATGATCCCTGGTTGTTCTCAGGTTCATTCCCAAGGTCCTTGCTAGCTAGAACTATTTATTCCTTCTCTGTTTGTACCTGGATATAGTCAAATTGATTCAAGCGAATTCCTTCCTTGCTGGAATTTCGTTTCTACGCGATGCGTCGGCGGAATGCTACCCGAGTCAACGCTAGTATGCTAGCACTCCAACGCTAGGCTAAAGCTGTCCGAGCCATAACTTCGTAATGGCAGAACTTTTCGCGAGGCAACTTGGCTTATTTTAAAGCTCTTAGAGTGAGCTTCGATAGAGCAAATTCTCAGCTTAATCCGGTCGACGGTCTGCACGATACGCTGCGCGACGTTCAAGGTACTCTTGCTGTTTTGACTAAGTCCCTCTTGATCCCTCTCTCTACAAACTCGGACCCGAGGATAGGGGCTGGTCCTGTACCAGGCACCCAAGGACCCTTGGAGGTGACCCCGAGGAGAGGTTTTAAGTTTGATAAAGTCTTAATAGCTTGAGTTTATTAGGCCCTTACACCAACACGCGAGCCTTCGCAGAACTCGTCGAGCAGGTTACCCGGTCGACCTGGTCGACCCCTAGGTGCCTCCGGTCGACCACTGGGTCCCTCTGGTCGACCACCAGGCGCTCTTGGTCGACCACAACTCCCGTCGAGCTACCCTCTGGTCGACGGACACCTTCCGTCGACCAGAACTGCTCTGTCGACCTCCCAGTCGAACTGTAGGTCGACAGATTGCTTCGTCGACCTCCCGGACGGCCCACCCGTCGCACAGACCAATCAGTTGCAGCTGTCAAGCTCCTTGGTCGTCAGCAGCACCACAGCGGTCCGCTGCAGCTCGACGTAACCTGTCGAGCAGCTATCCCACTGTGAACGGTCGGCTGCTACTCCCGTGCATCCGACCAAGTCGTCGGCGTTGCCCAAGCAAGGGCAAGGCCAACACTCTATTCTTATTAACAGTAGCGAGGCCTAAATAGGGGAAAACCTAGCTAGGCGAGGGGTTCAGGATGGGATGGCTCGGTGATGGTTGCGATTGAAGCGGAGGCCGACTCGGGAGTGGTTCGGTGCGACGAAATAGGAAGGTCAGGTTCGTCGCGTGACCCTGGGGATGGCCTCGCTAACGAATACCTCAGTAAGGATTTGTAAATCCTTACACAAACTGCAGATGCGGCAACAGAAGGAGGCCTTGCTCAGTAGTTGTATTCAGTTCCGCGTTATTGAATTATGCGCATCTTTTTATTCTTCCATGTGGCAGCCAAACATCACCAACATGTTACCGTGCACGCCCGTGAGAACAATGTTGGTAGCACTACATGTTTGGCTCCTCGTGAAGCGACGTACCTAGACTTGTGGTTCACATTGAACGGCGCCAAGGCTGGCAGAATATTAACTTGTGAACTCTCCACGTGTACATTGTGTCCGAACCGAACACTATGTGCGGTGCGTAACATGTGGTTCTGACATTCACGAGACCATATTGAGAAATTGAGACCTCAACCTGTGGCATATCCATCAACAGCCTTCTAGCACCAAGACCAACCTCAGGTTTGAAATTCTGCGATGTTGTTGAGCAACATCAAAATTTGCGACACAACTTATACGAGTACTACATCTCCAAAATCCCAGCTCCCAAAACCGTCCCAAAACCATCCTGCGGGAGACTTTTGGGACACATTTCACCCCCATCCCCGAAGTGTCTTTGGGAAACAACTAAGGGACAGTTCAAAGAGTCCCCAATCTGTCCCGAATGACTCTCTGGCAGGGTCGCGAAAGTGATTCGGGGGACCGATTTGGACATTTTTGGGACACATGTGGAACACATTTGTGTCCAATGACAGACCATTCACACACGTGTGAGGTTATACTTTTATTGGTTCTGATTATGGTGCACATACTGGTTGGGTTTAATTCACTATCTACAATTGCTAGCTTAACATATTATATTTGTTGCAAATCTTATTCAACAATAACGTGTACAGATTGTAGGATATTAAGTCAGCAGTCTAAACAAAACACATTGACATCCCAAATTTAAAGAGGTTCCACAGTGATAAAAATAGAGTATCTGCATGCAACGCAATCAACAATTAGCATGTAATTAGGAGGCATTAGATATCTGTAGACTTCTCTTGGAGAAAATGACAGCATGTACAAACTCGGGAGCATGTTACGTCATTCAAACTCTGCATCATGAAATAATTGGTATCCTCTTCAAGCGCTTAGCTGCACCTGCTGAATTACACAAACGAATGCACTAGTGGATCCCTGCATGCGTTTAAATACCAAAGAAATAACCATGTCAATCGCATGTTATAATCTGAGTGACATTAAAGTGATCATCAAGCAGGTAACAAAAAAATAACGGACATGGGAAGCAAGTGCAACATACTTTACGGAAAATCGTATAGCAACATACTTGCATGGCGTACCTTCCTCGGTATCAGCATGAAAATGAAACGTGGTCGTTCGTGACGAGCCATATCCACTGCAACAAAGATGTGGAAAAGGGAAACATGGGTTCGACAACGCATTACTAAACGCCAAAAAGATGCCATTGAGACAAACATAAATCCATGTAGCTAGTGAAAGGAGTGAAAGAATAGTGCGATACATCACGGATCGTACAACCGAGGCTGCCAATTAAAAAGATATGAATTAGTTTCTATTTTCGGAAACGAAAGACAGAAAAAAACACATTTGGAATCATTGTCGAGACAAGTAAAGGCATGGCGTATGCCTAACATCAATGTGACAGCGAAAGTAGAGGGCGACTACTAGAGAAAGACGAGTTACTTGGAAATGAACATTCTTAGAAGACACAAACATAGAACACATGACTGAAAAGGAGAATGAAACTGGCTTCTTGTTATGTAGCATGATTGTTGTTGCAAGGCTGGGTCCGAAAATGGTTTGGTTGGGTTCTTTTGAAGTTCGAAGTGGTAAACTGGTTAACTTTCAAATCATGAAGTCATTGGCACAGGTGGTTGGTGCATTTAGTTGTGTGGTGTGGAAGCTGATAATCTGTGAGGACGTGTGCTATTCAGCACAGGTGGCAGGAGGTGTGTGCATGCCAGATGGCGCGAAAGTTATCTGCCCCCTAGGTGACGCTGAGTTGTCGCCATCTGTGAGGCACACAAATTTCGCTTCCCCTCCCCCTTCGATCGATTGTTTGTGAGGGGGGGGGGGGGGGGGGGGGGGGGGGGGGGGCTATCGAAGTTGGCGAGAATTTCGCCTTCCCTTACCCATTCGATCGATTGTTTGGGTGGGTGGGGGGGGGGAAGGGCGAAATTCGCGAGAATTTGCCTCCCCCTTCGATCGATTCGATTGTTCGCGAGGGGGCGAAGGTCGGTGGGGGGGGGGGGGATCGGCGACGGGAATTGTTAAAAAAAATGTTGACCTGGACTTGATATAATGAAATTCAATAACCTGTCCTAAGAGAATTGCATGTAAATTGAAGTATATGATGTATTTATTCCAGTATTTCTCACAATAATGTTACGATGAATCTACTGTCCAATAATCAGTTCTAGTAAAATTAGTTTGAAATCATAGCTGTAAATACTAACAAAAACAAATCATTACGAATTATGCATATGTTGTTACGACAACTACACATAGTTGGAACCAACAAGCACTATTTGTAGTAGTGGGTCACAAATTTGTGAGCATAAAACAACAACAAATCCTTTGCGACATTGCTAGGAGTCGAACCTCAGAGCTTTCGGTCTACGAACATTTGAACCACTAAGACATTTCACACGTGTAAAAGGGTTTAAAGATAGATTTCTGAAAATCGGAGCACTTGCAAAGGCAAATTTGGGATGGGACAGTTTAGGGAAGCACTGTACACTATCCCGATTGTCTCTTTCGGGATCAGAGACACTTTTGGGACAGTTCAAAGAGACCCGATAGAGGCTTTTTGGATCTCACTTTTGCAGGGATGGTTCTAGGACCTCAACTTTTTGGTGATGTAGTAGCCAAATGTGCACAGATGATTCTGTAATGGCTAGGCGTCCCACCAAGACTTCGCACTATATGTCAGATTTATATGACATAGTTGCTGTAGGCTATACTGGGGTAGCACATATGGGGTACAGGTTTCTAGGGTTGTATTTGTACCCAATCTTTCCTTAGTCATTTCATTCCTCTCTCAACTCAACATGGTATAGAGCGGGTTCCCTGTGGGAACTTAGCCTAGGGCCCACCGAAGCGCGCCCCGAGGCGCGCCAACTTTTTTTTCCTCTCGCTCGAGCGACCCTCCGTGTCGCCCTTCCCTCGCGGCCCTGCCGCCCTCTCTGACGCGGCCCCGCCGCCATTTCTCGAACGCGGCCCCGCCCCCCTCTCGAACGCGGCCCCGCCGCCCTTCTCGAACGCGGCCCCGCCGCCCACTCGAACGCGGCCCCGCCGCCCTCTCTCGGACGCGGCCCCGCCGCCCTTCTCGAACGCGGCCCCGCCGCCTACTACGACGCGGCCCCGCCGCCCTCTCAGACGCGGCCCTGCCGCCTGCTCACCCGCGGCCCCGCCGCTCGCTACGGCGTGGCCCCGCGGCCTGCTCTGCCGGCCCCGCAGCTGCGCCTGACGGCCCCGCAGCTGCACCCGCCGGCCCGCCGCAGCACCTGACGGCCCCGCCGCTGCACCTGCCGGCCCGCCACTGCACCTGCTGGCCCACCGCACCACCTGACGGCCCCGCCGCTGCACCTGCTGGCCCGCCGCACCACCTGACGGCCCCGCCGCTGCACCTGCCGGCCCGCCGCTGCACCTGACGGCCCCGCCGCTGCACCTGCCGGCCCCGCCGCTGCACCTGCCAGCCCGCCGCACCACCTGACGGCCCCGCCGCTGCACCTTCCGGCCCGCCGCTACACCTGCCGGCCCGCCGCTGCACCTACCGGCCCCGCCGCCCCAGCAGCCGAGCCGCCGTAGCAGCCGAGCCGCCTCCAGCAGCCGAGCCGCCTCCAGCAGCCGAGCCGCCGCAGCAGCCGAGCCGCCGCAGCAGCCGAGCCGCCCCAGCAGCCGAGCCGCCCCGAGCGCCGAGCCGCCCCAGCAGCCGTGCCGCCCCAGCAGCCGAGCCGCCCCGAGCCGCCGAGCCGCCCGAGCCCTCCCTGCACTGCCCTGTCTGGTGAGCACTGAGCTTTACTCTGCGCACTGCCCTCACCCTACTGCTGTCATGGCTACCCCCAGTGTTCTCACCTTTGACGCTGAGGGCAGAGCCATCGACTTTGACGTGTGGGTAGACGACCTACTGCTTTTCCTACAGTGCGCCAGAGCTGACAGACTCTCTCTCTTTGATCTCACCTCTGGTGCCTCTCCCGCCCCTGCTGCTACTGAGGATGCCACTGTTCGCTCACAGTGGGCCACTCGCGATGCTGCTGCACGTCTTGCTGTGCGTCGCCACCTCCCCCCTGCTGAGCGTGCGCACTTTGGGTCGTACAAGAGTGCTAAGACCTTGTACGACGCCGTTATTGCACGCTACTCCACCCCTGCCACTGCTGCACTGAGCCGCCTCATGCTACCGTACCTCTTTCCCGACCTTGCTGCTTTTGCCACAGTCGCCGACCTCATTACCCACCTGCGCACTAGTGACGCTCGCTTCCGCGCTGCGCTTCCTGCTGAGTTCTGCGCCAAGAACCCCCCCCCCCCAGTACTTCACTCTCTACTACATTGTCACCCGCCTCCCTGACTCCCTTCGAGGAGTCAGGGACGACTTACTCTCAGTCTGCCCCACCACTCTCACCGTTGAGCTCCTCAAGAAGTCCCTCCTAGCGGCCGAGAAGAGCATTCTCGCTGTAGGGGCCTCTCGTGGTGACCCGCGCACCCCCATCTTTGAGGGGTGTTCCCCCTCCCCCCTCCTGCCCTCTGTCGCCTCTGCTGCTACGCCCGACCTAGTTGGTTTTGAGTCGGTCGGTGCGGCGTCTGCCCCCAGTGGGAGACGTCGCTCTGGCAAGAGCAAGGGAGGCACGGGCGGTGGGGGAGGCGGCGGGGGCGGTGGAGGCGGCGGTGGAGGCAGCGGAGGAGGTGAGGGTGGTAGCGGGAGTGGTGGCGGGAGTGGAGGTGTCAGCGGCGGCAGTGGAGGCGGGGGCGGCAGTGGCGGTGGTGGTGGGGGTGGAGGCGGAGGCGGTGGTGGCGGCAGCGACGGTGGAGGTGGCGGTGGCGGTGGAGGTGGTGGCGGTGGCGGCGGAGGAGGCGGCGGAGGGGGCGGCGGCGGTCGTGGCTCGTCGCGGAGGAGTGGCTCCGGTGGTGGTCAGCGCCAGCAGCAGCAGCGTGGTCAGGAGACCCTCTCCCCGCAGCAGCTCCGTGAGTGGTACGCTGCACGTCAGAGGGGTGGGGGTACTGGTCCGTGCACCTACGTCCTGCGCACTGGCGACCGTGCGGGTGAGCAGTGTGGTGGTCCTCACTCCGTTCAGCGCTGCTTCGGCCGCCTGACTGACGCTTGGCGCCGCCAGTTTCCTGACGCCTCTGAGATCCCTCGCTGGGACCAGCTGTCTAGGGCAGGAGTAGCTATCTTTGATCTTGACTTTGATGCTATTCTTCGTGCCATGTATGCTGTGACTATTAGTGAGGAGGGTGACTGTTACCGGTGTTTCCCGCCCAACCCGGGCATTGGTACTGCGGCTCTAGGTGCTGTTGAGGCTGCTGCTCCAGGTGCTGGTGAGGCTGTCGCTCTAGGTGCCAGTGAGTCTGTGTCCTCAGGTGCTGGTGAGTCTGCTCTCTCAGGTACTGCGTCGGCTCCGCCCTCTCTCACCTTCACTCTTGACTCTGGGGCGTCTCGCTCCTTCTTTCGAGACCGCACCACACTCACGCCGCTCAGTCGGCCAGTGGCGGTCTCCCTGGCGGACCCCTCTGGGGGTCCTGTTCTGGCTCGCTACTCCACTGTCCTGCCGTGCCCTGCGGTCCCGTCCGGCGCCCTGTCCGGTCTCTACCTCCCCTCGTTCTCTACGAACTTGGTGGCGGGTGCTGACCTACAGGATGCAGGGGTTGACCAGTTCACCCCTGCGCGCCGACGGGATACCCACTGCACGGACGCGAACACGGGTCGACACTTGACCACGTTCACACGTGGGCCGGGGTCGAGCCTGTACACACTCACTGTTCCGTCTCCTCCTCCTGCGTCTGGTCAGGTAGCAGCGTCGAGCCAGGTGTTTGCTGCAGCGTCCAGGTCTGGTCCTGAGTCTGCCCCCTACTCGTGTCGCCTCCTGTCTCACGAGACCCTCCTGTGGCACCACAGGATGGGTCACCCCTCCCTGCCTCGTCTCCGGGGCATGGCCTCTCGCCTTCTTGTCTCTGGTCTTCCTCGGTCCCTCCCTCCCCTTCCTCCAGGGCCTGGTCCTCCCTGTGTCCCCTGTGTCGAGGGTCGCCTGCGGGCTACCCCTCACTCCTCCCCCTTTCCTCCGACAGAGGCCCCGATGCAGACGCTTCACATGGACGTGTGGGGCCCAGCCCGTGTCCGTGGACAGGGTCACGAGCGCTACTTCCTGCTGGTGGTTGACGACTACTCGCGTTACACCACGGTCTTCCCCTTGCGCAGCAAGGGTGAGGTCACTGAGGTGTTGATCGACTGGATCCGCGCAGCTCGTCTCCAGCTCAGGCGGAGCTTCGGCTCGGACTTTCCTGTTTTGCGTCTGCACTCGGACAGAGGCGGAGAGTTCTCCTCCGGCCTTCTGCGAGCCTACTGTTGTGCACGAGGCATCCGCCAGACCTTCACGCTTCTGGACTCTCCACAGCAGAATGGGATTGCTGAGCGCCGCATCGGCATTGTCATGGATGTCGCCCGTACGTCCATGGTGCATGCGGCTGCCCCCCATTTTCTGTGGCCGTTTGCGGTGAGGTACGCCGCGCACCACATCAACCTTCAGCCCAGGGTCTCCAGACCGGAGACCTCCCCAGCTCTGCTGTGGACGGGGAAGGTTGGCGATGCGTCGGCGTTCCGTGTCTGGGGATCTCGGGCGTTTGTCCGCGACTTGTCTGCGGACAAGCTGTCCCCTCGTGCTGCTCCTTGCGTCTTCCTGGGTTTCCCCCCTGACGCCCCTGGGTGGCAGTTTTACCACCCCACCTCTCGTCGTGTTCTGTCCTCCCAGGACGTCACGTTCGACGAGTCGGTCCCCTTCTACCGGCTCTTCCCCTACCGCACTCCCTCCCTTCCCCCCCCGCCCCTCTTCCTGGTCCCAGGTCCCCCCCCGGTAGACCCCCTCCCCCCTCAGGGTCCTGCCCCTTCAGGTGTGTCTCAGGTAGACGCGGTCGAGCCTGTTGAGGTCACTGGTGACTCTGGTGCTGCTGCGGGTGCGGAGCCTCGGGGTGCTGAGCCTGGGGGTGCTGAGACTGGGGGTGCTGAGCCTGAGGGTGCTGCGACTGGGGGTGCTGAGCCTGGGGGTGCTGAGACTGGGGGTACTGAGCCTGGGGGTGCTGAGCCTGGGGGTGCTGAGCCTGGGGGTGCTGAGCCTGGGAGTACTGCGACTGGGGGTGCTGAGCCTAGGGGTGCTGAGCCTGGGGGTGCTGCGTCTGGGAGTGCTTTGCCTGTTGCTCCTCTTCCTGGTGGTTCGAGCCGCGAGCCGCTCTCTCCTCTGGAGCTACGTGAGTGGTTTCCCCGGCGCTGGAGGCGCGCTGCTGGAGCTAGGGGTGCTGCGGGTGCTGGAGGTTCTGTTGCTGCCGAGGGGGCTGGTACCACGGGTCCCGGAGGTGCTCGTACTGCGAGTACTGGAGCTGCCGGGCCCGGGGGTGCCTCTGGAGCTGGAGCTGCTGCGGGTGCTGGCGCTGAGACTACGACTGTCGGTCCTCCTGAGGGTACTTCTGGCTCGGCTGGAGGTGCTGGAGTTGGAGCTGCTACTGGTGCTGGTGCTGCCTCTGGAGGTGTTGGTGCTGTCCCTGCTGTCTCTGGCGGTGCTGCGCGGCCTCGGCCGTACTTCGTTCCGCTCCTCCAGCAGGTTCTTGGTCTCCCGCCTTCCACTGGTCCTTCTCCTCCCGTAGAGTGTCCACAGCCTGTTCCGTCGCAGTCACAGTTACAGCCCGCCTCTCCCCTGCCTTCTCCTTCTCCCTACGCTGGTCCTACTGGAGGTCTTGCTGAGCGTCGTGAGCCTGCGTCCCGCCCTGCGTCGCCAGTCCGAGCTGCTCGCCCTAGTGGTCGCGGTTCGCGTCAGCGTCCTCCTCCTGTCCCTGGCACGCACCAGATGTCTCTGCGTCCGTCCACTGCTCCTCTGCGTGCCCCTTTGCCTTCTCCTCCTGAGTCCTCTCTTCCTACTCTTGACGACCCGGAGTCGGACTCTCGCCGTGCTGCCAGTCCTACTGTCACGCGTCTTCTTGCTTCTCTTGTCACTGGCCCTTCCTTTGAGTCCGCTGCTGCGTCTGCCCTAGTTGCGGAGCTGGTCGACTTTGCTGCTGCGTGTCGTTTAGACTACGCTGCCAGTCTTGTTGCTGCGTCTGCTGAGTCTGCGTCTGCTGCGTCTGCGTCTGCCTGTCCTCCGTCCGTCGGGGGTGACTGTGCTCTTGGCACGGACGTCCTTGAGGACAGGCAGGAGGAGTTCCAGTGCTTTGCCGCCGCTTTGCCCCGTCTTGTGTCCATGCTTGTTGCCCCTGAGGGAGACCCGGATGCTCTAGACATCCCGACCCCACGCTCTTACGCAGAGGCGATGGCCGGTCCCTACTCCTCTCAGTGGCAGTCAGCCATGGACGCAGAGATGGCTTCCTGGAAGTCCACAGGCACCTACGTGGACGCTGTTCCCCCTCCTGGGGCGAACATTGTCAGAAGCATGTGGATTTTCAGGGTGAAGCGGCCGCTGGGTTCTCCGCCTGTCTTCAAGGCGCGCTACGTGGCTCGTGGCTTCAGTCAGCGACAGGGAGTTGACTTCTTTCAGACCTTCTCCCCGACCCCGAAGATGACCACTCTTCGGGTTCTGCTGCACGTCGCTGCTCAGCGTGACTACGAGCTACACTCTCTTGACTTCAGCACTGCTTTCCTGCAGGGCCGCCTGCACGAGGAGATCTGGCTGCGCCGCCCTCCTGGTTTCACTGGGTCGTTCCCTCCTGGTACCCAGTGGAGCCTCCGGCGGCCAGTCTATGGTCTCCGCCAGGCCCCGCGCGAGTGGCACGACACAATGAGGACTACACTTGCGGCTCTTGGGTTTGCTCCTTCTACTGCTGACCCGTCGCTGTTTCTGCGCACCGACACCTCGCTGCCGCCGTTCTAGATCCTCGTGTACGTCGACGACTTGGTCTTTGCCACTGCGGACACTGCCGCACTTGCCCACGTGAAGTCCGAGCTGCAGAAGAGACACACGTGCACAGACCTGGGTGAACTGACAAGCTATCTTGGCTTGCGGATCACCCGGGACAGAGCACGCCGCACCATTACCCTGACTCAGTCACACATGGTGCAGCAGGTCCTTCAGCGCTTCGGCTTCACGTACTCCTCGCCTCAGTCCACTCCTCTGCCTACGGGACACTCGCTCTCAGCTCTGCCTTCGGATGAGTCCGTAGAGTCGAGTGGTCCGTATCCAGAGCTTGTGGGCTGCCTCATGTACCTGATGACCTGCACTCGACCTGACCTCGCATACCCTCTGAGCATCTTAGCACGCTATGTCGCTCCCGGCCGTCACCGGAAGGAGCACATGGATGCAGCTAAGAGGGTGTTGCGCTACTTGTGCAGTACGTCGGGCATGGGGCTAGTGCTTGGAGGGCGTGAGCGGCCTGTGCTCACTGGGCACTCAGACGCTTCTTGGGCTGACGACCAGGCTACTCAGAGGTCGTCTCAGGGTTACACCTTCAGTCTTGGCTCTGGCTCTGTCTCTTGGCGCTCTACTCGCTCTTCTTCGGTTCTCAGCTCCAGTTGTGAGGCTGAGATCTACGCCACGGCCATGGCTGCCCAGGAGCTACGCTGGCTCACCTACCTGCTGACTGACCTTGGAGAGCGGCCTCGTTCTCCTCCAGTGCTGTACGTCGACAACAAGGCAACCATTGCCTTGTGTCAGGAGCACAGACTGGAGCACAGGACGAAGCACATTGCTCTGCGCTACTTCCTTGCTCGAGAGCTGCAGCAGCGTGGTCAGCTTCGCCTGCGTTTCGTGGCCACTGAGGCCAACACTGCTGATGTGTTCACCAAGGCACTTCCGCCTCGTGACCATCAGCGCTTTTGCACTCTGCTAGGTCTTGTGCCCACTGGGCCTCACTTGCTTACCTCTTGACCTTGCTTGTACTGCTGCATATATATATCCTTGCTCTTGCTTGTTTAGCACTGTTATATATATATGCTCTGCTGCATGTGAACTGGCCTTGTGGCCTTGACCTTGTGCTCGGACTGTGTGGTGACTTTGTGATCCACCCTGAGCTTTGCTTGACTGGTCTTGTGACCCCTTGTTCTCCCCCACTTTGCCTATGGGGGTGTGTCAGATGTATATGACATAGTTGCTGTAGGCTATACTGGGGTAGCACATATGGGGTACAGGTTTCTAGGGTTGTATTTGTACCCAATCTTTCCCATTTCATTCCTCTCTCAACTCAACACTATAGACGTGACGCAACGGGACACCCACAGTGGGCTTATCGTGGCGCAGCAACGCTCATCTCATTCAGTCAAATACATAATCATGCTGACAGAAATCGAATAATTTGACTTTCCACCTCTCAGCGACAAATCTTTGCCGTTCCCCAGCATGGCAAAAGACTTTAATCCCCTGCTTCTCGCTGTATCTGTTATGCTCGTCTGCCTCTCGATGGTTCCCCCTGCATTCTCCGCCGGGCCGTTGCGCATCGGTCGCACGCTACAGCCGACTCACAACGCATACATTGGTCAGCGACAGTTGCGCCGCAACCGTGCGCGAAAACTGACCGACGTTGTATATCTCGGCTCTCAGCCTCCGCTGCGCATGCTCGAAACCAAACCCGTCTTCGACAATGAGCGACGCGAGGACTTCTCGGAGGAACGGCGCGAACAAGTGGGCGCCGCCGCAGCGTCGTCGTCCACTCCCATTGAATACCACGGCGGTCCCGTGATGAGCGGCGAAACACTGAATGTGTACTTAATCTACTATGGCTTCTGGCCTGCGGGAATCGGGCAGGATGTGATTGAGAACTTCATACGGTCGGTGAGCCTAGGAATCTCCGAAGCGCAGGGGGGAGCCGGGGATCCGAAAGTGAGCAACTGGTGGGCGACGACTTCGAAATACTACTCGCAGGCGTCCGACGGGTCTAAGATCACCGTCAGCACGGAGGTATGTCGGTTATATTTTTCATAATGTTACAATGTGCATCCTGTGTGAATCATGTACTTTCACTTAGGGCGGGTCCAACTCGTTTCGTTTCGGGGAATAACACCCCTGTAACAGAATGTTGACTGTCCGGATAACAAACACCCAATTCGAACCTACACACGTGCAGCGTCATGTTGACCCCAGGCGGGCACAGCACCTGCTCAAACGAACTGGTGTACCATCAACACAGACACAACATCCCTCCCGTATGAACAGAAGTTGATGGGTAAAAATCATGCGTGCAATCGGCAGACTTCGTCAAGGGTTTTTGTGGGAAGACACCCTAGGAACTGGAACTGCTGCGAGACAGGTTACCGTCTGACGAAACTAATACAGTTCGCAAACACGAATACACTCTGTTACTGGGATGTGTGTGTGAGAAAGTTTGATTTGCTCTTGCTTACCAGTTCCCTAATATTTTCGGAAAACTTTCGAGTTTGAAATGTGTTGTGGCACGAAACTCGTTTTGCCTGGCGGAAAACCGAGCGCGTCATCTCGGCTAGTCTCATGATTTGACGCGGTTACCCTACAGAAAAAGGTTACAGAGGCTAATATTGACCTGAGCTGTGATGAGTTGGACCCGCCCTTAAGGACGACCAGGCTGGCGCGCGGCATCTACGAGCGCAGCAGGTGGGATGCACTTTCAATGTTCCAGGTTTGCGGTTGGAAAACAAACAAACGAACCTTGAATTGAGCCCACTGCGAGTACAATCAGTTTTTTGGACTCCAGAAAGAAGTGATTTTCGTGGAATAACCCCAAAGTCCAACCCCCTGACCTTCCAGGTGAAGCTCGAACAGGTCGTCTACAACCACAAATCTCATGGCATCACAAAAACCCCTCGCTTTTGAATCGCTTGGAAACGGGTCGAATTGGTTTCGGAAGTTGGGTTGTGTGGGTTGTCCAACTTTTTTCGCCCAACCACCAGCGAAAATGTGTCGTTCTCAAATTTCGATCTGCTTTTGCGCATCCGAACCGACTCGCGAGACATTGTGCGCCTCGGCGAAGCGAAATTGGCCGAATTTTGGCCAATGTCAGGTGTACAGTGCTCTTTTGACCAGGTTGAAATAGCAGTTTCGAGAATGGGGTGCGTTTTCCCGCAAACATTTCTGGGTCACCGAGCCACAGCCTGCTTGGCGCACGACCAGACGTGGCGATAGGGCGCGTTTGGGCCCTGCAAAATTGGTTTCGGATAGGAGTAATTATGGACCAAGAAAAGCCTACAGTGCTTATTTTAAACAAAACTTACATGAAGTCATTATTATGTCTTATAATATTGAAAGGCTGCTGGTTAAACAATCACATGTGCATGTAAATATATAACCTGTAAAGTCATAAGTTGTTATTGCATGTAATCTTGCCTCTTATTACAAAACCAGTTTGGTTGTCTATGAAAAAAGTACAGATGCGCTTATGATTTATTTCTAATTTAGCAGGTACTTGTTAAGATAGAATGCATTGTCGCTGTGGTAAGACTTGATAATGTGCACCTGGCGCAGTATGCTTTCAGTGTCAATCACTGAGTAGCGCGATACCCCAGTTGCCCACCTAAGACGTTTGCACCCTGTTTTTGCATCATCACCAACGCTTGACCAGTACTTTACATATGCCCACTCCTTCGTGCACCCCCTCTCTTTTGTATGGAACAGCAAAAAGAGCCTTCCGTACCACTCTGTCTCTGCACCAGTCGTCGTTGTTCCCACGATGGCAACATCAGAGAACCACGGCCTAGAGTGAGACAGTGGGGTTGCTTTCACGAAATGTGCTACACGGGCGAAACTAGAATCTTCTGAAGCAGGGATGACAAGTGTTGTGTGAGCCTGCAACCAGTAAGAGACACAAATCAGTACAAATAACATTCAGTTACCTATGGTATCTGCTTGATGTCACCATTGTCACCACTTACACGAACTTTTGTTGGCCTCAACTGGCGTCGAAGCAATGCACCCGCAAAGGCATGGTGTGCCTTGCTGTGGAGCTTCGCCCACTCACGGACAAACCAGTTGGCAATGGGAGTGACGTCATCGGGTTTCACGGGGAAGAAGTAGGACTCCTTCACCATCACCCAAGCTCCATCCTCGATGGCCTGACACGTGTCAGAAAAGGCAGAGATTGGAAACAAATCTCTGAGTCGCAGCAACCAGCAGCAACGAGCACACCACTCTCCCCCTTCCCCTGCTCCACTCCTTGCCCTGCACTTCCTCATTTCACTGCCCCCTCTCCTGCCTTGAGCTAACTCTTCCCCTGCTACCCACCAAGGACCTGCCGGCAAACTTTCCTTGCCGCTCAGCCCGAGCTGTCCCGCCAGGCACTCCTACACACCGCACTCACCTTCTCTGCACTCACCCTCCCATCACCGCACTCACCATCTCAGCACTCACCCTCCCATCACCGCACTCACCATCTCAGCACTCACCCTCCCATCACCGCACTCACCATCTCAGCACTCACCCTCCCATCATCGCACTCACCATCTCAGCACTCACCCTCCCATCACCGCACTCACCATCTCAGCACTCACCCTCCCATCACCGCACTCACCATCTCAGCACTCACCCTCCCATCACCGCACTCACCATCTCAGCACTCACCCTCCCATCACCGCACTCACCTTCTCTGCACTCACCCTCCCATCACCGCACTCACCATCTCAGCACTCACCCTCCCATCACCGCACTCACCATCTCAGCACTCACCCTCCCATCACTGCACTCACCATCTCAGTACTCACCCTCCCATCACCGCACTCACCATCTCAGCACTCACCCTCCCATCACCGCACTCACCATCTCAGCACTCACCCTCCCATCACCGCACTCACCATCTCAGCACTCACCCTCCCATCACCGCACTCACCATCTCAGCACTCACCCTCCCATCACCTCACTCACCATCTCAGCACTCACCCTCCCATCACTGCACTCACCATCTCAGCACTCACCCTCCCATCACCGCACTCACCATCTCAGCACTCACCCTCCCATCACGGCACTCACCATCTCAGCACCTCCTCTCACAGAACCTACCTTTTGCATAGCCGTTTGTACGCCTTGGTCGGTGGCCACGTTGCTGATGGAGTCAAGCTTCGTCTCGTGGTGCTTCATGATCTGCGTGTCCACTTTCCGCTTATTCGATCTCCTGTAGATTTGCTTCAGCAGGGTGCTATGCAGGTGTTCGAAGAGGTTGGTGCTGTACTCTTGCACATTCCCAGCTCGTCGAATTCCAGGGATGAAATGAGTCATCAAGTGTGTTCCACTTTGATTTCTGCTCGGGGAAGGCAGTCGTGAGTAGTTTCACTAGCCTGGGGTGGGTGGGAGCATGAATAAATGAAGGAGTATATGGATAAGCGTTCAATGTGTTAGGGATGGAATCGCTAGGGGAGTTAGATGGTTTAGGTTGTATCGTTTGGTGAGGTACCTTTTTGATTTGGCTTGTATTTCGGAAAAACTTCTCTCGGTGTGAGAGGCGGCGTTGCAGCAGAGATACCAGTCAAGGTATGCTCTGATGGCCTCCAGCTGGGGCGAGCCGACAACGTCAGCCACCAAAAAGATCAACACCTGGATGCATGCAGCATGGTGAGTAGGAAAGGTGAGAGAAAAGATTGAAGGATCTTCTTCCCATGAATGACTTCAAGCGAGTTTACAGACGAGCTTGACAACAGACCGACACATCACTACATTTGCATGAACCAACATAGCAGTGCCCTCTCCACCAGCCCATCTTCTCTCCCCTTCCTCTTCCGTCCCTGCCCAGCTCGCCCCACTCTTCCCACCCTCCCCCTTCCACCACTCCATGGTTTAGGCCTCAAAGCATCATACCTGCATGACCGATCGATGTTCAAAAGCTGCGACTTGTGCCGCGGTTTTGAAGTATTCGCTCTTCGGAAAACGCAAAGAGTTTATCCGTGTTTTCAGGGTGAGCCGTAGAAGACGCCTATGTATGGTGGGATGGAAAGATTTCGGATATGGGGGGCGGCAGATCAGGATGGAATAAAGTTGAGCTGACACACTACCATGTGCTCACAAATGTGGGCTTGACATGCCAACATTGTAACCATGGTTTATTGAATAGAGCATCGTGCATGTCCAGGCGGGTGGTCCAAGGGGCACTCACAAATCCAGAATTTTCATCATCGTTGGGTGTTGGGCGCGGATGCATTGCACGATGTGGTCCAGCATCCCCAGGTCTGCCTGGTGCATGATGTCCGCCATGACAGCTAGGATTGGATTTCCCCACGGCAATGAACCAACCTGCCACTTCCATAAAGCACACTGTGCAGGTGGTACAGCGCAGCAGGGAATGCGATGGTTAGGGAAACACACGACACCAATAGACACCAGAGGTTGCTGTGTCTATAAGCCTACTGGGCGACTCCAGCTGGCATGGGATCAAATACTTACATCGATGTCGAACGTTGAGTACAGCTTCAGCGGATTGTCATCCGCTCCGGCAGGGACTCCAGCTGCCTCATCTCTAACCCACTGCTGTTGTGCGGGTGTGCGAACGTTGTTGGGTAGCTCCACAGATAACAGGCTTTCCTGTGGTGGGCGTTGGAATTTTTAGCATAAAGGGGACGAGCAAGAGAGACCGTTAGACACACACATATACAGAGATGAAATGTTCACAGCCAACATTGCGGATGGGGCATGATTATATGCCCGGTCGACATCGCATAGGGTTCGAGGCTTGCACTCCTGATCCCAGAACTTCCCAGCCCTACTTCTCCCCACCACAGCACCTCCCTCCCTCCCCATCCGGGCACTCACCATCCCAACACTCACCATCCCAGCACTCACCATCCGTCACTCACCATCCCAGCACTAACCATCCCATCACTCACCATCCCAGCACTCACCATCCCAGCACTCACCATCCCATCACTCACCATCCGGGCACTCACCATCCCAGCACTAACCATCCCATCCCTCACCATCCCAGCACTCACCATCCCAGCACTAACCATCCCATCACTCACCATACTATCACTCACCATCCCCCAACTAACCATCCCATCACTCACCATAATATCACTCACCATCCCAGCACTCACCATCCCATCACTCACCATCCCAGCACTCACCATCCCAGCACTAACCATCCCATCACTCACCATCCCAGCACTGACCATCCCAGCACTAACCATCCCATCACTCACCATCCCAGCACTCACCATCCCAGCACTAACCATCCCAGCACTAACCATCCCATCACTCACCATCCCAGCACTCACCATCCCATCACTCACCATACTATCACTCACCATCCCAGCACTCACCATCCCATCACTCACCATCCCAGCACTAACCATCCCATCACTCACCATCCCAGCACTCACCATCCCAGCACTAACCATCCCAGCACTCACCATCCCATCACTCACCATCCCAGCACTCACCCTCCCATCACTCACCATACTATCACTCACCATCCCAGCACTCACCATCCCAGCACTCACCATCCCAGAACTCACCATCCCATCACTCACCATCCCAGCACTCACCATCCCATCACTCACCATACTATCACTCACCATCCCAGCACTCACCATCCCATCACTCACCATCCCAGCACTAACCATCCCATCACTCACCATCCCAGCACTCACCATCCCAGCACTAACCATCCCAGCACTCACCATCCCATCACTCACCATCCCAGCACTCACCATCCCATCACTCACCATACTATCACTCACCATCCCAGCACTCACCATCCCATCACTCACCATCCCATCACTCACCATACTATCACTCACCATCCCAGAACTCACCATCCCATCACTCACCATCCCAGCACTAACCATCCCATCACTCACCATCCCAGCACTCACCATCCCAGCACTCACCATCCCAGCACTCACCATCCCATCACTCACCATCCCAGCACTCACCATCCCATCACTCACCATCCCAGCACTCACCATCCGGGCACTCACCATCCCAGCACTAACCATCCCATCCCTCACCATCCCAGCACTCACCATCCCAGCACTCACCATCCCAGCACTAACCATCCCATCACTCACCATCCCAGCACTCACCATCCGGGCAATCACCATCCCAGCACTAACCATCCCATCCCTCACCATCCCAGCACTCACCATCCCAGCACTCACCATCCCATCACTCACCATCCCAGCACTCACCATCCCATCACTCACCATACTATCACTCACCATCCCAGCACTCACCATCCCAGCACTCACCATCCCAGAACTCACCATCCCATCACTCACCATCCCAGCACTCACCATCCCAGCACTCACCATCCCAGCACTCACCATCCCAGAACTCACCATCCCATCACTCACCATCCCAGCACTAACCATCCCATCACTCACCATCCCAGCACTCACCATCCCAGCACTCACCATCCCAGCACTCACCATCCCATCACTCACCATCCCAGCACTCACCATCCCATCACTCACCATCCCAGCACTCACCATCCGGGCACTCACCATCCCAGCACTAACCATCCCATCCCTCACCATCCCAGCACTCACCATCCCAGCACTCACCATCCCAGCACTCACCATCCCAGCACTCACCATCCCAGCACTAACCATCCCATCACTCACCATCCCAGCACTCACCATCCCATCACTCACCATCCCAGCACTCACCATCCCATCACTCACCATCCCAGCACTCACCATCCCAGCACTCACCATCCCAGCACTCACCATCCGGGCACTCACCATCCCATCCCTCACCATCCCAGCACTCACCATCCCAGCACTAACCATCCCATCACTCACCATCCCAGCACTCACCATCCCAGCCCTAACCATCCCATCACTCACCATACTATCACTCACCATCCCAGCACTCACCATCACAGCACCAACCATCCCATCACTCACCATACGATCACTCACCATCGCAGCACTCACCATCCCAGCACTCACCATCCCAGCACTCACCATCCCATCACTCACCATACTATCACTCACCATCCCAGCACTCACCATACGGGCACTCACCATCCCAGCACTCACCATCCCAGCACTCACCATCCGGGCACTAACCATCCCATCCCTCACCATCCCAGCACTCACCATCCCATCACTCACCATCCCAGCACTCACCATCCCAGCCCTAACCATCCCATCACTCACCATACTATTACTCACCATCCCAGCACTAACCATCCCATCGCTCACCATACTATCACTCACCATCCCCATCCCAGCACCTCCCATCCCAGCACATCCCCACCCAGAGTGTACATGTTGACGTACCCTGTCAACATAGCAGAGGCTGCACGGCTTCAAGTAGCCCTGGCCAGATTTGGTGCGTGTCAGTTTCCCGGACTCGGGATAGTCACAAGCCCAAGCGTAAAGCAAAGGAACGACCCATCGCTCGATGCCTTCTGAGTCCAGCAGCATGACACCACTGCACAGTTTTCGGGCAGCCATGACACAGGGAGAAAACACATGCAGGTTAACAATATTCATTACTTCCAAGTGCCGCACTCCTTTTATGGGGCATGACTCACCAAATAGATAAAGTTTCGATAAACACCAGCATTTGCACCACTCACTTGTCTTTAAGGCGGATGAGTGGCTCAAGTAGCTTAGCAATACACGCGTTGTAGAGCTCCACCTTCAAGTGCGACGACATATTCGAGGGTGGGATGGGTAACACCGCCAGCAGGGAGTGCCCAGGCCGCCCCCAGCGTTTTGGGAACGCAATATTCCCAAGTGTCATCATGACCGGGTGCGCCTTCTTCCTTCCGTTGTTGCTCAAGTGCGTGACATCACTGTACAGTATCAGCGCCGCAACAATCTTGTCCATGCCAATGAATTCCTGCACATAACGCAAAGAATGGATAGATTGGGTCGAGGGGAAAGGCAATGTCTCTGGGCAGTTAACATTGCTGACTCGAAAAGGGCACACCAGCTGAAAGCCGGGACCATGCATGGTGAGTGGTAGGTTCGGAACATATGCAAGGTGTGAGTGATGTGAGGGGAGTGTAAACTACCCATCACCTTGCACTCACAATCTCTGCACCTCCCGTCCCATCACTCACAATCTCTGCACCTCCCCTCTCATCACTCACCTTCTCTCGCAACTGCAATTAGCTATCAATAGCACTCACCTATGCTTCTTGCCACCATGTGCCAGTTTCTGCAGTGGAATATGCCCGATGCCCTCTCTCGGTGTCCTTGTCTCTCCTCGGTCCCATTCTGAAGCCAGGCGCATTGTGCTTGTGCCGAAACATATCCGCCAGGGCCTGCAATATCATATACAGCACGTACACAGGCCGGTTAGCACCCTACACAGTATGAGAGTGACGCATGATGCCGCCAGGACATACTGTCAAGCCAATGCCCTTCAGTTTCATCCTGGGTACCCGAAACTACGTCAGCAAACTCACCCTCAGTGGATCGCGGTGAAGCATCACTTGCGGTGGAAAGCCCTCCACATAAAATGTGGTCGACTCGAATCCACATCCCGTGTTAGCCAGATATTCCTTGTGTAGCCTCTCCACATCCCGGAAGCTACGGACATTCCCCTCTACCAGCAGCGGGGCCAACTCTGGATGGGTAATTAGCTGCAGCACCTTGTTAGTATCCATGTTCGATAAGCCCATGCCGCCATTCAGCGAATCGAGTTGCTCTAACAGGTATATCAAAGCGGGATGGATGTCGCTGCCATCGGGAAACGAAGGCCTGGCAGCAGAATCGGATCCAGGATTATCTGGACATGTGGTTGGGGGCTTCTCCGCCCCTTGGCTGGACGACTGGGGCGTTGAGGGATGTGGAGAAGATCCCTCAAGATCAACACGAGTCTCACAGCCCACGCCACTAGACGAGGTTGGCAGTGTCTCCTGAGATGCATCTTGAGGCGCGGAACTGCCATGTCTGACGAAGCGCAGGAGCGATGCAGACAGAATGTAGGCTATGTTAGGACGCGTAGGACCACTGCCTGCGCGATGCTCTGCAGAGTTGGGGTTGCAGGGTGTGTTGCCAGCCCGGTGCCTTCCTAGCGCGAAACAGTCTGAAAACTCTCGTTCACAGTGTGCACACCGAACAGGACTAGAACGATCCATGGCAGCGCGACATTAGTCCGTCGTTCCTTTGCCTCTGCATATCGTCGTGGCGTTTAAATACGCACCCGCTACAAAGAGTCGATGAATAGCGAGAAGGCCATTCAGTATAAGGTAGCGGATGGACATCGTGACGGGGAATAACGCTACAGTGCGAGCTAGCTAGAGGCGTGACAGCCATGTGATTACGACGAGTCGCTGACGGCGCGACCTGGGGGCACGATATGAGATGCAATACACGAATCGCAATGAGGCGGATCGGGAACCTTGATGAAATTAGGTTTTCAGCCTTCATGATAGGGTTGGTGTGTACGTGCAGTGCCTGATTCCCTGTGCCTCATACCTCGAGTTCAAACTCTCGAAAGTCAAATGCAATGCTATTCACGTTTTAGACACAACACTGTATACGAACCCTGGTGTGCACATAAGTGATAAGACGTATGAATAACAAAATGTGCCATTTATAGAATTGAACAAAAATATTAACTGAACCTACGATCAAATATGTGGCTGGCATGTAATCGTGCCTTGCCCCAAGAGGCAGCGGAAATCGCATAAAATTCAACTAAAGTAGCTCATCTTCCAAACAACCAACCTAGAGTGCTCCGCAGGAGCTGAAAATGGGGACACCGGTCCACAGCACTTCTTAGAGTCACCACACAAAGAATCAGCTCGATCCAATATGTAATCATGCTTTGCCCCATAAGGCAGTGGAAATCGTAGCAAAATCAGCTAAACTAGCTCATCTCCCAAACAACCAACCTAGGGTGATCCGCAGGAGCTGAGAATGGGATGAAAGGTTCATAGAACTAACTAGAGTCACCATACAAAGAATCAGCTCAATCCAATCTTTGGCTGGTAGGTAATCGTGCCTTGCCCCAAAAGGCAGCGGAAATCGCATAAGAGTCAACTAAACTAGCTCATCTTCCAAACAACCAACCTAGAGTGCTCCGCAGGACCTGAAAATTGGATGGAAGGTCTACAGCACTACTTAGAGTCACCGCACAAAGAATCAGCTCAATCCAATATGTGGCTGGCAGGTAATCGTGCCTTGCCCCAAAAGGCGGCGGAAATCGCATAAAAATCAACTAAACTAGCTCATCTTCCAAACAACCAACCTAGAGTGCTCCGCAGGAGCTGAAAATGGGGACACCGGTCCACAGCACTACTTAGAGTCACCACACAAAGAATCAGCTCGATCCAATATGTGGCCGTCAGGTAATCATGCCTTGCCCCATAAGGCAGCGGAAATCGCAGCAAAATCAGCTAAACTTGCTTATCTTCCAAACAACCAACCTAGGGTGATCCGCAGGAGATGAGAATGGGATGAGAGGTTCATAGAAATAACTAGAGTCACCTTACAAAGAATCAGCTCAATCCAATCTTTGGCTGGTAGGTAATCGTGCCTTGCCCCAAAAGGCAGCGGAAATCGCATAAAAGTCAACTAAACTAGCTCATCTTCCAAACAACCAACCTAGAGTGCTCCGCAGGACCTGAAAATTGGATGGAAGGTCCACAGCACTACTTAGAGTCACCACACAAAGAATCAGCTCAATCCAATATGTGGCCGGAAGGTAATCGTGCCTTGCCCCAAAAGGCGGCGGAAATCGCATAAAAATCAACTAAACTAGCTCATCTTCCAAACAACCAACCTAGAGTGCTCCGCAGTAGCTGAAAATGGGGACACCGTTCAGCGGGCTCTTTAGGAGTGGCGGTGCCATTGAGTGCGGTGACGAGTCCGAGAATCTGCAGTCCGGTCTGTGAGTAGCGGGGAAGAGTTGCATCCTAGGGACAAGCTGCTTCATCTCCCGCTTCTGGATCTGGTAAGAAATTTGGTGAGTTATATGGTGGTGACTCAGTTACGCAAGAGTCACTCAGCCTTGCCATGCAGCTGACGATGTTTCTTGTTCCTTTCGCAGGTTGTCCCGTTGATGTTGTTGAGACTTGCACTGAAGTTGTCGGGTTTGCTTGCGTTGAGGCGACTTGACTGCTTGAAGGGCGAAGTTGGCGTTGCGGCAACGTTGACTATTGTCGATTCGGGCAGTGCGTACGAGGATGCCCTGAAGTCTTGCAGAGGTGGCAGAACGGAGGTAAGATTTTCAGTCGATTGTTGTTGTTGTGGCGCCGTTGAGTGTGAAACGCGAATTCGGGCACTGATACTTTTCTCTTGTGTCGTTCTTCTTGCAGGTTCATGTGTTGTTGCTCGGCGTGGATTTCGGCGCAAAGTGCTGCTTCAGAAATTTTCCCGTGGGCTCGTAGTATGGCGCGAGTGGAGCGCCAGTGAGGACCAAGGCCGTTGATGACAACCGTGACGAAGGCGTCAGCTGTGCCATTAACCGACTTTGGTTTACGCTGATTAAAACAAGCAAGTACAAAGGTTTATATAAGAGTACAAGGAATACGAAGAGATATAATCAAACTGTTTTACTGTTGCGGTTACAAATACAGTGGGACTCGGGCAACTGCTCAGTGTCGAGTCAGTTGTGTGTCCTTGCTGTCGCACTGCATTTGTCAGGTTGAAGGTCGCTGACCTTTGACTTTCGCGTAACCTCCAACGGTTGCTTCAACCTCCGAGGGTTGACTCGCCGGTGCCTCGATAAGCTTCGCTTCGTTTGTGCCTTAGTGTTGCAACATGAGAGAGGCGCTTAGGACCGATTGTTTCCAACAAATACTAGGATGCTTAGAGAGTTTAGGCTTTATACTGAATCTAGTCAACAACAAGATTCCTCGCCCCAAGAGCTTCCACAGTATCATTTCAACTTGCTAGACTCTATGTAGCATGTAAATGGATGAACGGTTGCTCCTTGATGAGAATCACCTGTTGGGACGTGATTGGCATATTGACACTGTCAATTACAATCAAAACTCGCAAGTATTCAACAGATCTTGTGAATGCAAATATAGCATGTGTACTATCAAATTTGGATGGGTCCCGAACTGTCTAAGAGAACCCGTTGAAATGCAGCTAGTGGCCATTGTGCAGAGCCGAATCAGAATCCGAGCAGATTCTGGCTGCAATTTTTGGATCGCTGGGCAAGGGGTTATTTCTGTTGGTCGTATCGAGGCCTTTGACATCTGGTTGCCACGTGGCCACTTGAAACGCACCAAAATATAGGGGGCAGGATAATTTCTTCTGTTAAAAGCAAACGCGTGTACTGAGCGACGTTTTAGTAGTGAGCCAGCGCCTTCAGCGGCCGCAAAACGAAGACACACGTTGCAGGCTAAGAGACGGTGAGAACTGCGGTGGGACTGCAAAGCCGGCTTCGTGTGCTTGAGTTTTCAATCTTTTGGGAACAATCTTTCAGACAAATCCAACAGCTGTTTTAGAAAAACCAGCAACTAGAACGCATTTGGCATTTAGTAAGTAGAGAAACATCCCAACGTTCTCGGGAAAAGTTTTTTCTGCTCACAAGTTTCCGGTTTACCAAAGGGTCATCTCCAGGTGCGCCGATTGCCGATTGCAGGCTAAGTGACGGGATGCGACGAGAATTAGTTCTACCTTCCTACCACTGCTCCTAGGGTCAGTTCGGAACTTTACTGTTCTGCACTGTACTGCCACATTGTCACGCACCCACAAAGCTGCCATGAAAACTACAGAGCTGCCCTGCCACACAAAGCACAAAGCTGCCACGCAAACCACAATTCTGCCATGTGGTGCTGGCCACTGTCGTCGTTTTGTACTGTATCAAACCAACATTATCATCAACCGCCTCGAACCCCAGCCCACGGTCACGCCTAGCAGTTCCTCTGCCACCATCGTCTCTTATGACTCTCTGGTCCTGTGCTACCGTTCGCGATAGCAGTCACGACGCTGAAAGACCAACACCTTCACGAGGGCGTCTTTCCTTCGGCACCGCAAGACAGTTTTTCCTTTGCTTTTCCCAGCGACTTACCTCTGACATGGTCGAACCGCGACCCACGCGACTCTCCTATGCAAACATAATCGACCTCGCGCTTCCACGATATCCTGTTCCGTCTGTTTTTCACGGCCTCTCAGAATGGCACGTATCATAGCGCCACGTACTGCCTTACCCTCTGCGAACATAGTAGATTCTGGGGCCTCCCTAGTATCACCCACGTCCAGTTTCTTTCCGGGAGTCAAGCCGTGCCGGTTGAAAGTCCATACCAAATCGTTATAAGCGGGTCGCGTAGAAAGCGCCCGTACCCGACCCGTCAAGTGACCGCGACCGAAACACGCTGTACGTTTTCGGTTCCTAAATGATGGCTCATTTCTGCATCTCCTGAATGTTTAAGAAGACATGTTTCGACACTAGTATCACTTACCAATCCACAGTGCAAACCGATATACTTTGTTACGCTAGATTTTCCCAGCATTTTCCGATTTTCTCTGGCCCTGTCTGCATAATGTCGACTAAACTGCAGGTCTCGAAGTCTGGGAAGAAAAACTCTGCCAAAGGTATCTCGGCACGATCTCCCAGCAAGGTCAAGCAGACTACGAAGAAGAAGGGAACTGTGGGTCCGCCGAAATCCAGGTCATCTAGCGGTAAGGGCCCACCTGGGGGCAATATTCGCAAGTCCAACCGCCCTCGAAAGGCGAGAGTGTGGTACGCAGAAGGTGCGGATGCTACCGCAGAAGACGCTGAACCTGTTACAGTTGCGCGAAACAAACGACAGGGAGACGATTTGGACGAGGCAGAGGCCAACGGCAAGTCGGGAGACGAGGCCGAGGCTGAGGACGAGGCTGAGGCCGAGGCTGAGGATGAGGCTGAGGACGAGGCTGAGCACAAGGCTGAGCACGAGGCTCCGCACGAGGCGGAGGAGGAGGCGGAAGAAGAGGCCGACGAAGATGCGGAGGAAGATGAGGAGGAAAAGGCGGAGGAAGAGGCGGAGGAAGAGGCGGAGGAAGAGGCGGAGGAAGAGGCGGAGGAAGAGGAAGATGGCGAGGCGGAGGAGGAGGAGGGTGGGGAGTCCGGCAATGAGTCGGAAGATGAGTCCGGGGACGAGCCGTCGGACGAGGAGGGTGGAGAGTCGGACGATGAGCAGGGGGATGAGGAGGAGGCAGTGGAGAGGAATGAGGAAAACGGTACGGCAGAAGTGCATGCCTGCGCGGATGCTCATAAGCCTGAGGTCACGAAAAAAACAAGCTTTGACGAGATGCTGGAAGAGCAGGATGACAGTGAAGGTGATGCCGTGGAGGATGAGGCTGTGGCAGAGGAACGAGCTTTGCTGCTTGGGAAGCTGAAGGCACTTGATGAGATCCAGGAACCCGTTGTCAGCTCGAAGCTCGCTGGAAAGGGTGCGAAAGCACAGTCGCGTTCAGGACCCTCTAAGGTTCCGGCTAAGCCACCTCCAGGGAGACATGGTGTCGCCATGGCTAAGGGTAAGGAGAAAGTGGTGGAGAAAGTGGTGAAGAAAGGGGTGGCGAAAGAGAGTAGCCCTGGTGGAAAGACGAAACGGGAGGAGTCCGCCTTGGTGGTTGGAGGTGCATCAAAAAAGCGTAACACCGGTGAAGTTGCGGGCAAAACAAAGGCAACTCCAAAGGCAGCAGGTGCTGGGGCAAGAGGGGTAAAGGCTAAAGCAAGCGGTGGGGCTAAAGCGACCGCTAAGAAGGGCAACGCCAAAACCGATGGTGAGATCGTTGCCTCGTTAAGGTGCATGTTTCAGTGAACTACCATCTATTGCCATTATGTTGCCTTTCTATTTGTGGCATGTTTGTTGATGTCCCAAGGCACTGTCCCATCCTTTCTCTGTAGTCCCATCCCTGTTGTCCCTATCCTTGCCGTACCCTATCCTCCCATCCCTGCAGTCCCATCCCTACCATCAGCTCTCGTCCTATCCCTGCCGTAAACCAATCAGCCCATCCGTTCTGTCTACCTTCCTCCCATCCTTCCCGTCACCCATCTCCCATCCCTCCCGTCACCCAACTCCCATCCCTTCTGTCACGTTCCTCCTATCCTTTCTGTCACGTTCCTCCCAGCAGCACCCAAGGACTCCGGAGCTGCGCCACCAGTGAAGGTTCTCAGCCTAGCCACCAAGCGTTTTGATCTCGTACCCGCCAAGAAAACCCCGTTTGTGGCAGCATCCGGCGATCGCCGCCGGGAGCGTGGTGGTGTAACAAATGCGAACCTTGACCAATTCGAGCGACGCGTGATGGCGAGGTTTGCCGAAATGCTGTCGGCCATGGGTCGGGGTGCTGGCCAATCCCTCCCAATCGGAGCGCCTACAACAACACCTCCCCATTCTGGCCCGAGCACCAGCTCGTCGGAAGGCCTTCCCTCTGGCAATAGTCCCCTGGCAAACCACCGCGAAATCGTCTACAAAGCCGTAGTCGGCTTCAAGGTGCGTTGCCTGTGATACACTGCGTATGCGTTTCCTAGACTCCTACTCGACTAGTCTGCACCCTCACCCCTCGATCCTAAACCCCAATTGCTTCCCCAACCAGAACTAGGGAGTTGAAGCTTTTCCTAAACACTGACTCACGCTGTGCCAGTCCATCCCTCCTACCCTCAACCCTAAACCCGCCTGCTTCCCCATCCAGGTATAGGGAGGTGAGGCTTTACCTAACCATGACTTCTGCTTTGACTGTCTGCCCCCACTACCATCAACCCTAAACCCCACTTGCTTCCCTGTCCAGGTCTAAGGGGGTGAGGCAATACCTAAACCCTGACTCCCTTCTGCCTGCCTGCCCCTCTCCCCTCAACCCGAAACCCCACTTGCTTCCCTGTCCAGGTCTAAGGGGGTGAGGCAATACCTAAACCCTGACTCCCCTCTGCCAGCCTGCCCCTCTCCCTTCAACCTTAAACCCACCTGCTTCCCCATACAGGTATAGGGAGTTGAGGCTTTACCTAACCATGACTTCTGCTTTAACTGTCTGCCCCCACTACCATCAACCCTAAACCCCACTTGTAAACCCATCTAGGTCTCAGGGGGTGAGGTAATACCTAAACCCTGACTCCCTTCTGCCTGCTTGCCCCTCTCCCTTCAAGCCTAAACCCCGCTTGCTTCCCCATCCAGGTCTAGTGAGGTGAGGTTTTTACCTAAACCTTGACTCCCTTCTGCCTGCCTGCCTGCCCCTCTCCCTTCAACCCTAAACCCGCCTACTTCCCCATCCAGGTATAGGGAGGTGAGGCTTTACCTAACCATGACTTCTGCTTTGACTGTCTGCACCCACTACCATCAACCCTAAACCCCACTTGCTTCCCCATCCTGGTCTAAGGGGGTGAGGCAATACCTAAACCCTGACTCCCTTTTGCCTGCCTGCCCCTCTCCCCTAAACCCGAAACCCCACTTGCGTCCCTGTCCAGGTCTAAGGGGGTGAGGCAATACCTAAACCCTGACTCCCCTCTGCCTGCCTGCCCCTCTCCCTTCAACCTTAAACCCACCCTCTTCCCCATCCAGGTATAGGGAGTTGAGGCTTTACCTAACCATGACTTCTGCTTTGACTGTCTGCCCCCACTACCATCAACCCTAAACCCCACTTGCTTCCCCATCCAGGTCTCAGGGGGTGAGGCAATACCTAAACCCTGACTCTCTTCTGCACGCCTGCCCCTCTCCCTTCAACCCTAAACCCCGCTTGCTTCCCCATCCAGGTCTAGTGAGGTGACGATTTACCTAAACCTTGACTCCCCTCTGCCTGCCTGCCCCTCTCCCTTTAACCTTAAACCCCACCTGCTTCCCCATCCAGGTATAAGGAGTTGAGGCTTTACCTAACCATGACTTCTTTGACTGTCTGCACCCACTACCATCAACCCTAAACCATGACTTATGCTTTGTCAATCTGCCCCCTCTCTCCTCAACCCTAAACTTCTCTTGCTTACCCAGCCAGGAACTGGGAGATGGAGCTTCTAAACCTTGACTCATGCTCCAACAGTCTGTCCCTTCTACCATCAACTCTAAACCCCACTTGCTCCCCCATCCAAATCTAGGGAGCTGAAGCTTTCCCTAAACCTAGACGCATGCTCCAACTATCTGCCCACCTTACCCTAAACACTAAACCCCTCTTGCAAACCCTTACCTCTTGTTTGCATATCTGCCACCCATCCCCCTCCACTCTGCAGGAACTTGCTAGGTATGTAGCAACACATCTTTGCTTCAACATTGAAGCCTCAATGATTCAGTTCTACCCATCTGCGGAGGAGGCCTTAGATCACGGGTTTAGTGAGTTTGTGTCGCCGCAGGTTCTTGCCTCGTTGCGTGTGCTCTTTCAGCACAATGATGCCAGCACCAGAGGGGTTTTTTTTAAGCAGCTGTCTTCAACTAGGACTACTATCAACAGCTGGATGCGAAAGGTGGCGCTCACGGCGTTGGGTC
This sequence comes from Closterium sp. NIES-65, assembly GCA_948144175.1. NCBI lineage: Eukaryota > Viridiplantae > Streptophyta > Zygnematophyceae > Desmidiales > Closteriaceae > Closterium > Closterium sp. NIES-65. The sequence goes on along the minus strand of CANXME010002170.1, from coordinate 3,332,219 downwards.
GACAGGCGAACAGGTGTTACATCGGGAGGTTACCAGCAGATCTACTTGCACCACTCGAGTTCTACACTGATGAGGAACTCATTGAGCGTTACAAGGATGGTGAGTTTGTATGCAGCCTTTGATCCCATAGTTGTTGTTATGTGTGTTGCAGTCATATGTATATGTATGATTTCGTTCCTCCTTTCCACTTTCGGTTGCCCCCTATTCACCATAGAGTCAGCAATTTTCATCCCTTTGTTTCCTATCACCACACAATCCCATTACATGGGAGAGGGGACTGGCTTGGCACCGTGAGCTCCTCATCCTGTTCGGCAGCCTCATCTTCTCGGTGTCCATCAAGTTGGCTTTGGCGCACCGTGGGGTCAATACCGAGAAGATTAAGACCCGCCAGCGGGGCTGGATCTTATATGCAGTGAGTTTATGGACATGTTGCTATGTTTGATGCCACGTAGGCGGTGAGCCACCTAGTGTTTTCATGTGTTAACCCTTGTCTGTTCATCTATTCCACTACATCCCCACCTCATCCCCACCATATTCCTACAGTTTGAGTGGCCAATCCTTAACAATGCGCCCGATGGGAAGTTGAGCGGCAAGTGGGAGTACAATCGGATACAGTACAGGGAGATGTGCACCCGTGTGAAGCAGGAGGTCGAGATCGCTGTCATGGACCATGGTGTCCCATACGACAGCAACACGAACACAATCAACTTCCCCAACGGCGTCTACATCGACGCGTCTGACATGGAGACCCTTGTCAGCAGGGTGCAGGTAAGTCATCCATAGGACCACAACCTTGCTGAGATGGCTCCAACACAATGCTCATGTGGCACCAACGCCGTGCTGTGGCACCAGCTTTGTTGCATCACTCACCATATCTTTCGTCCCCTTCCCCTTCCTCCCATCTCTTCCGTCCCCTTCCCCTTCCTTCCATCTCTTCCGTCCCCTTCCTCCCGTCTTTACTGTCCCCTTCCTTCCGTCCCCCATGCCTCTTTGCGCAGGCAGCATGACCTGCACCAGCCCGGGTTGTCACCCCCAACCCGTGATCACAGAGATCTACAGCAGCACTAGGGGGACATGTGCGGAGGGGCTTAGTAGTGGCAGTAGCAATCTGCAGCAGCAGCAGGGGGATCGGTGCGGAGGGGCTTCGCAGTGGCAGTAGCAATATGCAACATCAGCAGGTGGACAGGTGCAGAGGGGCTACGCAGAGGCAGTAGCAATCTGCAGCACGAGCAGGGGGAACGGTGCAGAGGGGCATTTCAGTGGCTGAAAAAAATCTGCAGGAGCAGGAGGACAGAAAACGAGGGGCATATCAGTGGATGCAGCAATTTGCAACAGCAGCAGGGGGACAAGTGCAGAAGGGCGCATCAGTGGAAGTAGCAATCAGCAGGAACAGCAACGGGACGGAAAAACGAGGGGCATAGAGGTGGATGCAGCAATCTAAGACAGCAGCAGGGGGACATGTGCGGAAGGGCACATTAGTGGCAGCAGCAATCTGCAAGAACAGCAGGATGACAGGAAAACGAGGGGCATAGCAAAGGCAGTAGCCATCTGCAGGTGCGGAGGGGCGTAGCAGCGGCAGTAGCAACCTGCAGGAGCAGCAGGGAGACAGGTGCAGAGGGGCGTAGCAGCGGCATTAGCAACCTGCAGGAGCAGCAGGGAGACAGGTGCAGAGGGGCGTAGAAGCGGCATTAGCAACCTGCAGGAGCAGCAAGGAGACAGGTGGAGAGGGGCGTAGCAGCAGCATTAGATACCTGCAGGAGCAGTAGGGAGACAGGTGCAGAGGGGAGTAGCAGCAGCATTAGAAACCTGCAGGAGCAGCAAGGAGATAGGTGCAGAGGGGCGTAGCAGCGGCAGTAGCAACTAGTAGCAGTAGGAGGGGGAACAGGTGCGGAGCAGCAAGGCCAGCAGGGGGACAGGTGCGGAGGAGCATAGCAGTGGCAGTAGCAACAAGTAGCAGCAGCAGGGAGACAGGTGCGGAGGAGCATAGCAGTGGCAGTAGCAGCCAGCAGTAGCTTTAGCAGAAGGATTTAGTAACCTTTAATCAGTGTAGTGTAGGAGCAGTACAGTTGTAATGTATTGTTTTGCTGTATCTAGAGGTACACCATGCAGTATTTTGATTTTGCAATAAAAAAATATTTCAAACAAAAATTTCATGCAAATGACAATTTGGTATAGGGCCGACCCAAGACACAGGAGACTCTAGATTGGGACCACAGAAAAACAGTTTCGACCTGGATCCAACAGGTAACTCGTCCTAATCTCCTCTAGGCTGAGCTTAGGCTAGCAGAGAATAAATAGGTAAGAAATTGTCATTCAAACCTGAGCGTACGCGCGTTTCGGCCGGTGGCCTTCATCAGCGCTCTCCGAGTTACATGAAAGAAACTACTCCTTATCTACTCTCATCTACCGTGCCCAGCACTCAACCAAGAAACGAGAGATCCAGAGCGGCTCGTCATCGCGGCTCGCTAGCTGGCTATACAACATTTACAATGTCAAGCAAACATGCAGGTTGGTGGGACGAATTCAATCCCATCAATTCACGGGGTTGGTGTATCCCCATTTCTGAAACCTCGCTTTCACCAAGAGGTTGCGTAACCTCTTTGGTAAACGCCAACACACTAACATACATGGGAGGGAAATATGTTGCAGAGCGTGTTTTTTGAGAATTCTCAAAAAACCCCCCATCCCCAAGTCCAAAGTCCTTGGACACCTTCTTACCTTAAGGGACTGGGGGACTTCCCTCTCTTTGTGTTGTTGGCAGCTGCGAAGTAGAGCCTGAGGAATTAGTCAGGGTACCCTCTGGCCTTCAGCCTCTCAAAAAAGAGGACTTTCCTCTCCCAAAAGGTCTTGAATGATGAGTTCCACAGGCAGTGACGTTTCAGCTCACTTGTGATGAATCCTCTCTTACACTCCTTCGAGTGAAAAGAGGAAAAGGGAATGTACAGATACTGATTCATCGGTTTCTGAAAGCTAGCCACATCCAGAATTCTGGATTTGTGGAAGCGTTCCCCCTTGTAGAGCTGTAGGTCGAGGAAGGCAATCCTTTCCTCGCTGATTTCCCACGTCAACTTGATCGTGGGCCGAAGGGAGTTGAAGGCTCCTAAGAATCCCTGGAGAGTCTCTACACTCCTCTCCCAACGGATGAACCCATCGTCTATGTATCTAACATGGCAAAGTGGCTTTATGGTCACCTTCCGCGTCAACTCCTCATCCAGCCAGCTCATATAAAGGATGGCGAAGACAGGAGCGACCGAGGTTCCCATTGCCGTACCTCTAACCTGTTTATACACAACATCATCAAATTGTACATAAGAATTGCACATCACCCATCTAAGAAGAGAAATGATCAACGGCCTAAGAGGATGTCTATCTCTGATGAGAATTCTGTCCACAGCTTCAATTCCCTCAAAGATTGGGATGGATGGATACAAACTGCTCACGTCATACGTACAAAGAATCACAGAAGAAGGAACCTGCTGCTGCTCGAGCTGAAGGAGGAGACTCTGGCTATCCCGAAGGTAAGTCTTCTGCTTTAACACCAAGGGGCGGAGTTGACAATCCAACCATTTCGAAGCATTGGCAGTGATCCATGAATGGGAGGCTGCAATCGGTCTTCCAACAGGCACTTTCTTGTGCATCTTCAAAAGGATGTAAAAGAAGGCAGGTTGCCAGCCACGAGTTGGAGAATTCTCCAAAAAGTCCCATGTCTTTCTTGGAAGGCACGGGAGAAACTCAAACCGAATGTGAGAGAGAGATTCCAGAATTACAGACAAGGGAACGGTGTCCACCTGCCTATAAACCTCCGCATCAGAAAGGTGAGCAAGTGCCTGCTGCCGATAAAAGCCTCTATCCATAACCATGATACCTAAATTCTTGTCAGCAGGTTTCACAACGATCGACTCATCGGAAGCAAGGGATCTCAAAGCACGCCTCACCATGGGAGAGATGTTTGAGCCAGCCCTAGGAGGAATCTTCAACAAAGTTTGTTGAAGCTCCTCCCTGTGTTGCTGCATCACACTCTCAAGAAACATGTTCCTTTTGTCTAAAGGAACATCCCAAGATGGGTTAGGAATCCTAAAACTCTTGGGAATCTCCGAATCTCCAAAGAACTCTCTCAGTCTCAAGTTGCGGCAAAAAGAATCATAGGCAGAAAGTACCTCTTCATCAGATGTGAATTGAGAAGCAGTTGGTGTCGGGATGAAGTTCAGCCCCAGCGCTAATGCTTTCTCTTCAACCGCTGTCAGTTTTTGGCTACTCAAGTTGAAGATGCTCCGATTCCTAACCCTTCTTTTGAGCTGAGATTCCGTCATTTGCCCAAAATAGAAGATTTGGAGATCCCGTTCACTCAACTCACTCAGCTCCTGTCCCATTAAACGCCTCTGCCCTGAAACATTGCCCCTCCTCCGTATCCGTCTCCTCTTCCTCCGCCTCTTCCCCAGCCTCTCCCCCAACCCCTGCCTCTCCCTCCCCTCCCCCTCCCTCCCCCATTTTTTGGAAATCCTGAATCTGGAACCTGGGGTCCCTGAGACCCATAACCGGGAGGAGGTTGCCACTGGTTAGTCTATGCGCCGGGTGAAGGTTTGGTCGAGTACTGGTTAGTGGGTTGCGGTTGTGGTTGCTGCTGTCGAGGCGCCTGCTGCTGTCGAGTTTGCTGTTCAGTTGGCTGTGTTTGCTGTGGAGCCTTTGGAGGTGCCTGTTTCTGTACTTCCGGCTTCTTGAATAGCTGTTTCTCCACTGCTTCAAGTCGCTTGGCAAGGTCAGAGTTTGACTTGTTAACAATCTCAGACACTGTAGGTTCCACCTCCATATTCTCGGCTGCCGTTTTAGCAGAAGTTTTGCGTTCTGTCTCACGCTGTGCTGCTTCTTGCTCATTGATGTAGGAGAAGGTTTCCTCAACCGTAATGGTCTTGATCCGTTCCGCGAACATGGTGAGCAGCTTCGGTTCCAGGTGGCTGAAGCTTTCAGTGAAGATGGCTGAAGGTCCCATTTCACGAATCTTCTGTAGCTGCTGGCGAAACTCTTCCTGAGCTGTGCCCAAACTGGCCGTCAGCTTCTGCAGCTCCTTCTCCTGGAGTTTGATGAGGGTTTCGAAACATGTCCTATGATAATCACGTTCCAGCCTCTTGAACTCCTCATCCCCCTCCATCTTGATTGCCGGATCATTACCATAGTATGTCATAGGGGCTGATTTGAAGCCTTTGGGAAGTCTTCCCTCATGAAACATCTGCTTAAGCCGCTTCACCTTTGTTGCAAGCTTCATCTGCTTCACCGTCCTATCACGAAAAAGCTTGCAGTTATGCTCCAGTTGATTAAGGAAGACATCCGGGATTTTCTCCCCGAAATTTGAAGAGACACTCCCTGTAGATGTAGAATACTGTGGTAATTTCTGTGCTGCCAAGAAGGATTCAAAAGTGGTCGCAAATAGCTGTTGCTGCTGCTGAAACCACTGTTGCTGTTGAGCATGAAATGCTTCTTGCGATTCCCCAGACCCTCCAACTGTAGAGGGATTCGCTGCTGCATGTGTCGCAGCTGCGTGTGCCGCGGATTCCGCAGCTACTCGTGCTGCTTCGGCAGCTGCCGCGGCCGTCGCCTGTGCCTGTGCAGCTTCTGTCAGTAGAGCTACACTGTGAGATCCCCGATCGATCCTAAGGGGGGTTACAGGCGCGTTTGCCTGGGGGGTTATGGGCGCACTGACCCGCTACTAAAACAAGCCCTTTTATCCCAATGGTCTAGTGGTTGGGATTCTGACATGGTATCAAAGCGGTCTCGGGTTCGAATCCCGGTGTATGCACATGTAGGCCATTGCCACTGTGCTCAGTCCTGGGCCTCCCAGTGTGGGGGGTGTCAGTAGAGCTACACTGTGAGATCCCCGATCGATCCTAAGGGGGGTTACAGGCGCGTTTGCCTGGGGGGTTATGGGCGCACTGACCCGCTACTAAAACAAGCCCTTTTATCCCAATGGTCTAGTGGTTGGGATTCTGACAGCTTCTGCTTGCTGCATCGCGTGCGCATGCGCCTGTGCTGCCTCAGCTTGCTGCATCGCGTCCTCTAACGATGGAGTGATCGCACCAGAGTCTTCGTTCGAATCTGGAACAATTTCTATCTGTGCTAACTGTGTCTCCGTCGGATCCGCAGAAACTGGAATCGAGGTTGAATCAGCCTGATTTATTGCGGTCGAAGTCCCTGCGACAAGATTCTTAGTGACGCCCGTAGCTGAGTAATCTCTAATCGCAGGAGGTAAATCTTCAATTTAGTTGCAATGTATTGTTTTGCTGTATCTAGAGGTACACCATGCTGTATTTTGATTTTGCAATAAAAAAATATTTCAAACAGAAATTTCATGCAAATGACTGTTTGGTATAGGGCCAACCCAAGACACAGGATACTCTAGATTGGGACCATACTTGGTTCAACTTGGGATAAAGTTGAGAGTAGGCTTGGAGAAAAAATGGTCATCAGAATCACCTAAACTTTGGCCAAACATAGCCCAAAGTTCATCTTAGCAAGTATACCAATATTGTACCAAACAATGAGACCATTAATGGTCCAATTTTGGATGGAAACACCAAATTTGGAGCAATAATTGACCAATATAATAGGGGGGTTTTTGTGATGGGGAAGAGATTAGACGGCCACACTACCTGGAGAGGTGCGTATTCTCTCCTAGAAATATTTTCTTTCGTTTATCCCCTCCTTGCCAACAGCTTCCTTGCCAACATGAACCTTTTGCCACCAGATTCGTTACAATCTCTCGTCCCTTTTTTATATCGCACTTGTCATGAGCAACATTGGTAACGGAAAACCGTTTCCCTACGACGCCAATGGCATTTACCTGATTCTGGCTGGCAATAACGTGGAAATCCCCGGCTTTTGCACGGAATTTTGCGCGTGGCATTCGATGCATCTTCTCAACTGGAAGCCCGTCGCGTATTCCATCGTGGGTCATCACGGATTTGTCAGAATATTATCTTATTGTTCTAGCCTGTAGTGGGGTGCTCTATAGCGAGTACAACCCTTCTAGGGTTTGCTATTTGTATCCTCATTCTTGCTAGTTCAATCCTCTTTCTTCCTTCTGATTCTGACATGCTATCAGAGCAGGTCGATCCCCTTGGATCGATCCTGTGGGTGGGTTACCACCTCGCTTCCGCTGCTACTTTTTCCTCCCGCCGTGCGCCCCGAGGCGCGCGGCGGTTTTCTGCCCGCCGTGCGCCCCGAGGCGCGCGGCGGTTCATTGCCCGCTGTGCGCCCCGAGGCGCGCGGCGGGCTTCTCCCCTACGTCGCGGCCCCGCCCCGATCGTCGCGGCCCCGCCCCTTGACGCGGCCCCGCTCTACGTCGCGGCCCCGCCCCGGCCCGTCGCCGCCCGTGCGCCTGCCCGGCTCGGCCCCGCCCTTCGTCGCGGCCCCGCCCCGGCCCGTCGCCGCCCGTGCGCCTGCCCGGCTCGGCCCCGCCCTTCGTCGCGGCCCCGCCCCGGCCCGTCGCCGCCCGTGCGCCTGCCCGGCTCGGCCCCGCCCTACCTTCGCGGCCCCGCCCAACGTTGCGGCCCCGCCCTATGTCGCGGCCCCGCCCTACGTCGCGGCCCCGCCCTATGTCGCGGCCCCGCCCCGACCGTCGCGGCCCCGCCCCTCGTCGCGGCCCCGGCCCCGTCCCCCCCCCTTTTCTCCCCTCCCCCCCAATTCCCGTCGTCCGTCGAGGCGACCTGAGGGGCGCGCTGTGGGGTGGCAGGTATGGGGGTGGCCAGTGTACTTTCCTCCCTTTGCTCCTCCTCCTCCTTCGTCTCCCACTGCTGCAGCTGTCGCTGAGGGGGGTGGTTGTGTGGGAGACTGGGTTTAGGGTTTTAGGGGGGTGCGTGGGAGTAGAGCTAGTGGTGTAACAGTGGGTGTGTATCAGGGGGGTGGGACTGTGTGCGGGAGGATGAGCGGAGGTTGCCAGTTTGTCGTCAGCAGCACCTGTAGTCCGGGGCGCTGTCCCGGTAGCCCAGTCGTAGCCAGCTGTGCCAGCCGCCCGTGGGTCCGTTGCCCGTCCGCCGCTATTTGAGCCGCGGGGCCTGTTACTCCTGTAGTCCGGGCGCTGTCCGGTAGCCGCTGTGCCAGTCTGCCTCCTGTTGCCCGTGTGTCTGCAGCTTCAGCCGTCGCCTCGTGTCTCCTCTCCCCTCACTCTCCCTCCTCCTCCTCACTTGCCCGTTGTGACTACCACTAGCTTTGCTTATAATTGTGAACTCTAAACTATTTCTTCTTGAACTTGTGCTCAGAATGTGTGGTGACATTGTGATCCACCCTGAGCTTGTTTTGCTTTGCCTGCTCTGCTGATTACACCCCACTTTGGCTATGGGGGTGTGTCAGAATATTATCTTATTGTTCTAGCCTGTAGTGGGGTGCTCTATAGCGAGTACAACCCTTCTAGGGTTTGCTATTTGTATCCTCATTCTTGCTAGTTCAATCCTCTTTCTTCCTTCTGATTCTGACAGGATTGTGCCCGACAAGCTGCGGGGTGCAGCAGACTTCGCCCAACGGAAAGCCCTGGCTCGACGCGATGGTTTCGGCGATCGCTCACGAGATCGCTGAAGTTGCGACGAATCCTGATGCCAGCAGTGGCTGGTTCGACGCTGGCCAGAGAGAAGGCGCGGATAAGTGCAGCTACCACTACGGAGTTACGCAAACAACTAAGAACGAAAACGGTGAGGATGCAGAGTACAACCTTGTGGGGCTCAACAATACGAAGTTCCTGGTGCAGCAGAACTGGGACCTGGCGACCTGGTCGTGTGTGACGCAGACAACTGAGGGTGCATTCTCGCTACTGGCCAGACTTTTGGCTAGGCTGTTCCAAGCCCCCCATCACATCAGCAATCCCTAAACATGACCTGATGCTTTTGGGTTCGACCCCCCACCGACATCTGGCGAATCTAGCGCAGGTGCAGGTGTTTTGGCGACAGACTTTACCAAACCACAGTATATTCAATAGAAATCTACCCAGTATAGCCTACAAAAATGCCTGTTCAGATCTTGCTAGTTCATGTATTACACGAATGGTTTGGAAGTGGATGCAATATCTTGCATTGATAGTGTTCGTATGATAGTCGTAGAAACTATTGATTTAGCACCCTTCCATACAAGCTCTTCCAATGGGACAGAAGCAAATGAGCTTTCGATGATGATTAGAACTCTGGAAGAATTTGTGGACCACAAATTCTTCCAGAAAATCGACATCAGTACACCCTGGGTGCACTATGTAGGGGGGATCACAGAAAGAATTACTGTAGTTGAATACCAATGCCACCCCTAAGTTTTCTTCATATGGTAGATAGAAAGTTTACATCTGCTTCTATCCAGGGGATTACATTACAATACTTCAACAAAATGAAAGTCTATGCACAATGATCCAGCTGTTGCAGAGCTCGAGGTGAGCTCAAGAGCAGTGGACCCTCACCACCAAACCGTGTGCATCAAGTCCAAAACGCCAAAGAATCAGCCGCACTCAGCTGCTCGGCCTAAAAATTTCAAGTCCTCAAAGGATGGTCTCCATCCTTCCTATCCACCTTCCGAGTCATTCTCCACCCTGTATGTCCGCCTTCTACTTCCGCTTTCCACTTCCGCTTTCCACTTTCGCTTTCCACTTCCGCTTTCCATCTCCGCTTTCTACCTCCGCTTTCCACCTCCGCTTTCCACCTCCGCTTTCCATCTGCACTACATGTGAGCTGCCTTCCCATGAACCACACTGCCATCAACTCCCAGGCCGTCAAGGGTACACAATCTCCACAGGTGTTTTGCCCACCCACCGGCTGCCCCGAATAAACGCTTCAGGCATGAACGGAGCCACCTGCGCTTCACTCAGCAGCCCGGGCCGAACCCACCTCGCACGCCCACTCATCCCCGCACGTGGCCCCGTGTTTTGATACTCTCCCAGGAAAGCCTTCGGCCCAAAGCTCTCCCCAGGCCACGGAACCCATCCCTCGGGAAGGACAGCATTTGACAGATAGCTATACATATACACGACACGGGCGCGCGCCCTCCACGGCCTTCCCAGGTAGACCGTCACCCCCGGAGTGTTTCCAGCAATCCAGCAGCGGTAGAAGACGAACCCGCCTTCGCGTTTCGACCGTGTCTCCCCGCCGTGTGTGGCGATCGTGGCGGGGCCATTCTCCCCCGGGCGCGCTAGGGGGATGATGCGGAAGCGGTCAAAGACGGCCGCGCCGTGGGGACCGTAGATGAAATCCACGCGGTGCGCGTTCAGGGTGTCCTAAGGGTGAGGGAGAGGGGCGGAGGAAGGGGGCGCAGGCGAGAGAGCGAAAGCGGGGGTGAGGGAGAGTGAGAGGACGAACGAGAGAGAAGGTAGAGGGGGAGAAAGGGAGGAGAGGAAGAGGGCGATGGAGAGGGAATGGGAGCGGACGAAGAAGCGGGATAGGTGGGAGAAACGGGTTTGTAATGGTTGAGTAAAGCAGAAGAAACGAGGTGTGAGGGGTCAAACTGAAGGTTCGTAGAAAGATTGAGGGAAGGAAAGGACATGCATTGGTTATGATATGCGTGGAAGTGGCAAATGGTTACAGCAGTGCAGACCAAGCCAATGCACAGTTGGAAATGGAAAGGCGGAGCGGAGCACATGGGAAACGATGTGGGGTCTAGACGACCAAGCAGAGAGCAGGGAGCAACGAGTAGCGAGAAGAGGACCAAGAGAACAGGTGCAGGAGAGATCATGCAGGGGAGAAGAGAGAAGAGAGAAGAGAGCAAGGAGAAGAGAGTGCACCTGGAAGCCAGAAAAGACGCAGCGGTATGCAATGGTTTTGTCCCCTGCTGATCGGAACGCCACTGCTGCCTCCATGCTGGCCGGTGCCGTGTTCTCAAAGCGAATGCCCATTGCCACAAAATTGTTTCCCGCCATCGCTGGTGGCCAGCAGGCGTGGCGAGAGAAGGAAGAGAGAGAGAACCGGAATAAACAAGGGCAGTTATGCGCAGGGCAAGTAGACGGCGTTATGCACAGAGAAATAGGACGGAGTTACGCGCAGGGTTATGCGGGAGTGGAGAGAAAAAGACGAGTGAGAAGCGAACCGGAATAAACAAGCACAATTATGCGCAGGGTAAGAAGACGAAGTGATATTGAAATGCAGGACGACAATTGAGACGGTCGTGGAAAAGAGGGGGAGGTTGAGACGAGGAAGTTTAGTGGGGAGCTGAGAAAGGAGGCGAGAGGATTTGAGAGGAAGGAGAGGAGAGTGGTGGAAGCGCGGTGTAGCATGCAGAACAACTGACCAAAGGAAGGGGTATCCCATGTTTCGAAGCCAGCACCGTTGTTGCGGTTCCCTGTGACGATCGTGCGCCATGCACCGCTGCCTAGGAGCACCACGTTTGCACGCTCCACCTGCATGTTGCCCACGTATCGCCCCGGCTTTAGCTGCACTATGTACCATGACGTGCTCATGTCGCTGTTGATGATCCTCACGGCTTCCTGGTGGGGTAGGAGTTGTGGGAGTGTGCGAGGCGAGAGAGGAGAGGGTACAGGGGTGGGTGAATGAATGGAGATGTCGCACTGGATTGTGCAAGTGTTGGAACTTGGGCTAGAAGAGAGGCATAGCCATGGTCATGGTACGCCATGTCAGCATGGCACTAGCGCCACGTCAGCATGGTACTAGCGCCATGTCAGCATGGTAGTAGCGCCATGTCAGGCCCTTAACCCAGTCGGTAGCAGGCTGGGCCAACATATAGCATATATGGTAGGCCTTGTACTGTAATAGCCACCCGCGTGCGAGCCACATAGGTACATACCTGGAGGTTGGTGACGTCTCCCGATCCAACCTGAGCCACGGTCAGATTCGGTACTATCGGCTTTCCCCCCAGCGATCTCCTCCGCACCGTCGCGTCGCCCCCCGCACCACCACAGCCTTCGCCGCTGCCGCAATTGCTTCTGCGGATGGAGCCGCGGTCGCCGGCGCTGCTGGTGCTGCTCCGGGTAACGCCAATCGTCGTCCTCACGCCGACATCGCGAAACTTGGGTTTCTGGTTTTCCAACCGAAAGCCAGTCGTTGACAACTGGAGGGGTAAAACCAATCGTTAACGCCTCGCAAACCTGTCCAGTTGGCCAGTAGGTTTCGACATCCCAGTTTTCGGGCGGCTCATTTGCGTGTTGCCAGGTATTTCATCGGGATGTTGGTTGACACCAACCAATCACTGAGACACGGGAGGCGAGCCTCCGGCTTGGCTGAGGTTGGGAAATGCCCCAGACGCTAGAGAACCAATCGTTTGATTGGAGGTTCCGAGGTTTTGGGGCTTCGACAATGTGGGACGAAGACATCGTATGGGTGACCTGTTAATGAGACATTCAGGCACATGTACATGTGGCATGTAGAACGGGAATAGATTTCAATTTGATGCTGGTTCTTTAATAGTGGCCATTATTTATTTCAATGTACTTATTGAGTGTGCTATGAACTGTGAGTTACATGTATGCGAAACTTGCGAATATAATTTAGCCCGTGAAGTATAAATGATATGAGTGTAACAATGTTAATTAGATTATCACATTCAGAGATTGGTACATAAAATATGTATATGCTGGACTGTAACCACGTGTTACAGGATTTGTCAAAGGAATTGGCGCGCGAAATGGAAGTGTTAGGACGAGGCACCTCTAGAAGTTTTGCAGTGTCGATTGCACGATCGCTGATTGCACCGTGCTGAATGTCTCTGAAAGCATTCAAAATTCACAACACCATTTATTACTCCGCAAAAAATCGAACCTGCGCAGGTTCGGTCGCAGGTACGGTGATACAAGGGTCAGGTCCTTATCATGTCGGTGGGCTGGGAGGGAGGGTGGCGCGGATTTGCAGGATTGTAGAGAGGCGCGAGAAAATGTACACGTGGCCTGGTTTCCACGCGTGTGCACTATTACACTCGCATCAATTTCGGCGATCCAATTTCGATCAGTCACCGCACTGAAAACCTGCTATTACAGTCTAAAACTTCTTGACCTTTTTAAAACCCTGCTTTGTATTAGGATGCCTTCCTGCGAACTTCGGATAGGACAGCCCCCCAAAAGTGCACCGCAGTGGTTCCAGCGTGGCAGCGCAAAAGATTCCCATAACCGCTCACCGACGTCCGGATTCACCCCCCCGCCACCTCATCACAAACCCCAGTGGTTTCGCACGTGCCGAGTGCACTTTTCGCTGTCGGAACTTCGAACTTCGGACAGCCCAGGAAGGCGATCTTAATGATCAATGGACACGATTGTCTCCGTTCAGATTTCAGGCAACGCACATTACCCAATCACAGGAATTCGACGGCAGAATGTGTGTGTGAGGTTGACCCAGGGTGATGCCGTGGCAATATAGTATGGTGAAGAAATTACACCGTGTCCCGAAATTGACGCGTGGAGTTGCACAGTGACTCCGACAGCACAGAATTACCACCCAATCATACCCAACAGCCAGATTCAAGGCGAGTCATTTTCATTTCATTTTTCCTCAATACCCATCCCGACCTATCTGGAAACTGATTTGGCCGTTGTAAAAAGCGAGAAATCCCACTAAGCCGCATTCAAACGAACGAAAAAGGCCCGCCCTCAGAGTAGGCGAAGGTGCATCCCCAATGTTTCTTCTGGTGCATCCCACACGCACCCTTCCCATTCTCCCATTCAGAGATCCAGTTTTTTCGTCATTCAGCTGCTCCATAGCTGTTTCACGCACGTTCCCCTACTCCCTCCACGTCGCCTAACAAAAATAGTTTCACAGGCTCAGTCTAGCTGGCGCCGAGTGCACTGTTTCTCTCGACGTCATCAATCCGAAATCACGTGCAGGATATTCTCAGGTAATCTGAAATCCTTAGCATTTTTTTCATGCTTATTTTTTATTTTCCAGATCTGTAGTTTCCTTCAAATCTGAACAATGTAGGTTTCGTCCGTAGTATTTCGAGTATCTTTGTTCTGCGCGAATGTACACACTGCCCCTTATCATGCTGCCGTGATTTCGCGTTATTTTCCTTGAAGATCCTTCTTCATCGTGTTATCTGTGCCATGTTGAGAATGGTTAACCACCCTGCCTGTACACTATGTTTTTCCAGGTGTTTTGCTGCTACCGCACCTACATTTCGACACCTAGAGGTAAGCCAGCATTGCAGGGAGCAATAATACATCGGTGCTCTGCTTATCTTGCTGAGATGTTCGTTTTTCTTTTTCTTTTTTTCCTTTTATGGATAACTGTGTATATGAGTAAGTGACGGGTTTCGTGCCTTCCAGGCTACAATCACTAACATTTCTTATGGCATTTCGTGTACCTGCAGGTCTGCTGAAGGTGTTTCAGCCGAAGATTGTTGCTTAGGGACTTCTAGATGTAGGCACATTGAGGATTGTGCTCTGAGTTTTGTCTATCATATACACTTGCATTATACCAATTTATAAAGTTGGCAAGATCCTACTTGGCAGAATGGAAGAAGGGGGGCATTATCGATGTGATGTGAAGGACTGCATTGCAAAATTTCCTACTTCGCTGGTAAAGGCATGGCATATGTCGAAGGGAAAGCACAAGTTCAAGGCTCCTGATGTAACTCCAGAGCTGAGAAACGAAAGCAGCCAGGGCGGAGCTGCAGAGGCGCTCCAAGCTGCAGCAGAGCGCATTCGCACGAGAACTAAACGTACCCGCAGTGAAGCGCAGGCAGAGAGTAGTCGCATGGCAGAGGACGTGGGCGCTGCAGAGATGAACGAGGACCCAACAGGGTATCGCTTCTCCTCCGGTGGTGACACATCGAAGGTGGATCCCGACGCACGCGTATATCGTTTTGTAAGGACGGCTGCAGGAGGTTCTGGACTCTCAAGGTTGGATATCAAGGAGTTGATATCCATCCTCATAGAGGTGTTGAGCAATCCCGGGCGTCTAACCATAAATTCCCTTGCCGCATTTGATGGCTACGAGAAGTTGCAACTCGCCGATGCCAATTTGCACCCTTTCGAGCAGGTTAATCTTGCGAAGGAGGGGGATTTGGAGGCGGTGATCATGTGGCGTCGTTCTGCACTGAACTGCGTGACAAGCCTATACGAGAACGTGGCGAACGCGGACGGCTTCCTTGTGAAACCACTGCCACCCAACAGAGACCCTGAAGCTAAGCGCATATACAAGGGTCCTGAGACGGGGAGCTGGTGGCGAGAAGTCCTGGCCGAATTGCCACAAGGGGCGTCAGTGGCTGCGGTAATTATATACTCCGACGAAACGACACTCACCATCGATGGAGGACTCAAGGGATGGCCAGTGTACATCTCACTGGCCAACATTGCTTCGGGTAATCGTTGGAAATCGCACGGCCATCGACTTGTCGCTCTGTTACCCGACGACGACGGCGGCTTCTACCGAAAGGGAATGAAGAGCGTCGGCGGCTTGAAGTGTTCCAGGAGGCCCTGAATCTCATCATGGAGGACTTGAAGGCCGGGCAGTACAAGTGAGTGCGTTATTCGCGCAATTACACCTTGTTTTATGTATGCAATGCTCGCCGATAGATACTCGCGCTTGTGATGTTTCACTAACGACGAGCTGCGTACATTTTCATTGCTTGTGCAGCGGTATGATACTCACGGACCCATATGGCATTCGTCGAAAGGTTTATCCAATGACGTACGCGTACGTCGGCGACTACCCAGAGCAGTGCAAGGTCGCCGGAACCAAGTCGGGCATCAAGACAAAGTTCCCATGTCCGAGATGCGCCGTACCAAAGGAGGAGCTCAACAACATGGAATATCCATAAGAGTACATGAGGGAGGAGCATCAGAAGCAACTTGTGGGCGAGATGGAGCGTGCGTGTACGAAAGAAGCGCGCACGGACCTCGAGCGTGCACACAGTACCCACTGCATTCATGTAAGTGACGTCGCGTTTGCACCTAGGGTTTCGATATGCTGTTGCATATGTTATGCAATGGTGTTGGTGTGATGGCTGGGATTCTGACAGGTAATTTATCACAACCCATCCGTTTGTATATGTGCAGAGCGCATTGTGGGGACAACGATTTGCTGATATGGATTTTGCCAATCCTTATCGGCAAATCACATCCGACTTCATGCACATGTCGCTGCTGGGTGTGTACAAGCACATCTTAGAAGGTCTCAAGTCGAAGCTCAGTACAGAGAAGCTCCAAAAACTGGATGCCGCGCTCAAGACCGTCACCCAGTATAGCAGACATTCATTTTTTCGACTACCGGCGCACTCCGACGGATACTTCAGTGGGAATGGCACTTTCAAGGCCTTCCATCATCAGGCAGTCATGCAAGTGCTACCAGTGCTCTTGTTGATGGTCAAGGTGGATGAGAAAACGATCCGAGCAGTGGAGTTGTTCTGCCACTGGCACTCCGAGGCGTGGCATCGGACGTACACGCAGCGTCAGCGCGGTGGGGGTTTTTGGTCCCTGCACCTACGTTCTCCGCACTGGCGACCGCGCTGGAGAGCAGTGTGGGGGCACCCACACCGCCCAGCGCTGCTTTGGCCGCCTGACGGACGCTTGGCGCCAGCAGTTCCCGGAGGCCGCGGAGATCCCCCGCTGGGGAGAGCTGTCTAGGGCTGGTGTAGCTATCTTTGATCTTGATTTTGATGCTATCCTTGCTGCCATGTATGCTGTGACCATTAGTGATGAGGGTGACTGTTACCGGTGTTTCCCGCCCGACCCGGGCATTGGTACTGCTGCTCCAGGTGCTGGTGAGGCTTCTGCTCTAGGTGCCAGTGCGTCTGTGCTCTCAGGTGCTGGTGAGGCTGCTCTCTCAGGTACTAGTGCGTCTGCGCTCTCAGGTCCTACTGCCACGCGTCTCCTTGCTACTGCTGTCACTGACCCTTCCTTTGAGTCGTCTGCTGCGTCTGCCCTTGTCACTGAGCTCGTCGACTTTGCTGCGCGCTGTCGTCTAGACTACGCTGCTAGTCTTGTCGCTGAGTCTGAGTCTGCCTGTCCTCCGTCCGTCGGGGGTGAGTGTGCCCTTGGCACGGACGTCCTTGAGGATAGGCAGGAGGAGTTCCAGTGTCTCGCTGCTGCTTTACCTCATCTCGTGTCCGTACTGCTTACCCTTGAGGGAGCCCCGGATGCACTTGACATCCCGACTCCGCGCTCTTACGCGGAGGCGATAGAGGGTCCCTACTCCTCTCAGTGGGTGGCAGCTATGGACGCAGAGATGGCTTCCTGGAAGTCCACAGGCACCTACGTTGACGAGGTTGCCCCGCCTGGAGCAAACATCGTCATTGGCATGTGGATTTTCAGGGTGAAGCGGCCGCCGGGTTCTCCGCCTGTCTTCAAGGCGCGGTACGTGGCTCGTGGCTCCACGATCAAAAAAACCCCTCGCTTTTGAATCGCTTGGAAACGGGTCGAATTGGTTTCGGAAGTTGGGTTGTGTGGGTTGTCCAACTTTTTTCGCCCAACCACCAGCGAAAATGTGTCGTTCTCAAATTTCGATCTGCTTTCGCGCATCTGAACCGACTCGCGAGACATTGTGCGCCTCGGCGAAGCGAAATTGGCCGAATTTTGGCCAATGTCAGGTGTACAGTGCTCTTTTGACCAGGTTGAAATAGCAGTTTCGAGAATGGGGTGCGTTTTCCCGCAAACATTTCTGGGTCACCGAGCCACAGCCTGCTTGGCGCACGACCAGACGTGGCGATAGGGCGCGTTTGGGCCCTGCAAAATTGGTTTCGGATAGGAGTAATTATGGACCAAGAAAAGACTACAGTGCTTATTTTAAACAAAATTTACATGAAGTCATTATTATGTCTTATAATATTGAAAGGCTGCTGGTTAAACAATCACATGTGCATGTAATCCCATTCTGCTGTGGAGAGGCGTGGCATCGGACATTCTTAGGGTTGTATTCGTACCCTAAGAATGTCCGGCGCTCAGCAATCCCATTCTGCTGTGGAGAGTCCGGAAGCGTGAAGGTTTGGCGGATGCCTCGTGCACGACAGTAGGCTCGCAGAAGGCCGGAGGAGAACTCTCCGCCTCTGTCCGAGTGCAGACGCAAAACAGGAAAGTCCGAGCCGAAGCTCCGCCTGAGCTGGAGACGAGCTGCGCGGATCCAGTCGATCAACACCTCAGTGACCTCACCCTTGCTGCGCAAGGGGAAGACCGTGGTGTAACGCGAGTAGTCGTCAACCACCAGCAGGAAGTAGCGCTCGTGACCCTGTCCACGGACGCGGGCTGGGCCCCACACGTCCATGTGAAGCGTCTGCATCGGGGCCTCCGTCGGAGGAAAGGGGGAGGAGTGAGGGGTAGCCTGCAGGCGACCCTCGACACAGGGGACACAGGGAGGACCAGGCCCCGGAGGAAGGGGAGGGAGGGACCGAGGAAGACCAGAGACAAGAAGGCGAGAGGCCATGCCCCGGAGACGAGGCAGGGAGGGGTGACCCATCCTGTGGTGCCACAGGAGGGTCTCGTGAGACAGGAGGCGACACGAGCAGGGGGCAGACTCAGGACCAGACGTGGACGCTGCAGCAAACACCTGGCCCGACGCTGCTACCTGACCAGACGCAGGAGGAGGAGACGGAACAGTGAGTGTGTACAGGCTCGACCCCGGCCCACGTGTGAACGTGGTCAAGTGTCGACCCGTGTCCGCGTCCGTGCAGTGGGTATCCCGTCGGCGCGCAGGGGTGAACTGGTCAACCCCTGCATCCTGTAGGTCAGCACCCGCCACCAAGTTCGTAGAGAACGAGGGGAGGTAGAGACCGGACAGGGCGCCGGACGGGACCGCAGGGCACGGCAGGACAGTGGAGTAGCGAGCCAGAACAGGACCCCCAGAGGGGTCCGCCAGGGAGACCGCCACTGGCCGACTGAGCGGCGTGAGTGTGGTGCGGTCTCGAAAGAAGGAGCGAGACGCCCCAGAGTCAAGAGTGAAGGTGAGAGAGGGCGGAGCCGACGCAGTACCTGAGAGAGCAGACTCACCAGCACCTGAGGACCCAGACTCACTGGCACCTAGAGCGACAGCCTCACCAGCACCTGGAGCAGCAGCCTCAACAGCACCTAGAGCCGCAGTACCAATGCCCGGGTCGGGCGGGAAACACCGGTAACAGTCACCCTCCTCACTAATAGTCACAGCATACATGGCACGAAGAATAGCATCAAAGTCAAGATCAAAGATAGCTACTCCTGCACTAGACAGCTGGTCCCAGCGAGGGATCTCAGAGGCGTCAGGAAAATGGCGGCGCCAAGCGTCAGTCAGGCGGCCGAAGCAGCGCTGAACGGAGTGAGGACCACCACACTGCTCACCCGCACGGTCGCCAGTGCGCAGGACGTAGGTGCACGGACCAGTACCCCCACCCCTCTGACGTGCAGCGTACCACTCACGGAGCTGCTGTGGGGAGAGGGTCTCCTGACCACGCTGCTGCTGCTGGCGCTGACCACCACCGGAGCCACTCCTCCGCGACGAGCCACGACCGCCGCCGCCCCCTCCGCCGCCTCCTCCGCCGCCACCGCCACCACCTCCACCGCCACCGCCACCTCCACCGTCGCTGCCGCCACCACCGCCTCCGCCTCCACCCCCACCACCACCGCCACTGCCGCCCCCGCCTCCACTGCCGCCGCTGACACCTCCACTCCCGCCACCACTCCCGCTACCACCCTCACCTCCTCCGCTGCCTCCACCGCCGCCTCCACCGCCCCCGCCGCCTCCCCCACCGCCCCTGCCTCCCTTGCTCTTGCCAGAGCGACGTCTCCCACTGGGGGCAGACGCCGCACCGACCGACTCAAAACCAACTAGGTTGGCCGTAGCAGCAGAGGCAACAGAGGGCAGGAGGGGGGAGGGGGAACACCCCTCAAAGATGGGGGTGCGCGGGTCACCACGAGAGGCCCCTACAGCGAGAATGCTCTTCTCGGCCGCTAGGAGGGACTTCTCGAGGAGCTCAACGGTGAGAGTGGTGGGGCAGACTGAGAGTAAGTCGTCCCTGACTCCTCGAAGGGAGTCAGGGAGGCGGGTGACAATGTAGTAGAGAGTGAAGTACTGGGGGGGGGGGTTCTTGGCGCAGAACTCAGCAGGAAGCGCAGCGCGGAAGCGAGCGTCACTAGTGCGCAGGTGGGTAATGAGGTCGGCGACTGTGGCAAAAGCAGCAAGGTCAGGAAAGAGGTACGGTAGCATGAGGCGGCTCAGTGCAGCAGTGGCAGGGGTGGAGTAGCGTGCAATAACAGCGTCGTACAAGGTCTTAGCACTCTTGTACGACCCAAAGTGCGCACGCTCAGCAGGGGGGAGGTGGCGACGCACAGCAAGACGTGCAGCAGCATCGCGAGTGGCCCACTGTGAGCGAACAGTGGCATCCTCAGTAGCAGCAGGGGCGGGAGAGGCACCAGAGGTGAGATCAAAGAGAGAGAGTCCGTCAGCTCTGTCGCACTGTAGGAAAAGCAGTAGGTCGTCTACCCACACGTCAAAGTCGATGGCTCTGCCCTCAGCGTCAAAAGTGAGAACACTGGGGGTAGCCATGACAGCAGTAGGGTGAGGGCAGTGCGCAGAGTAAAGCTCAGTGCTCACCAGACAGGGCAGTGCAGGGAGGGCTCGGGCGGCTCGGCGGCTCGGGGCGGCTCGGCTGCTGGGGCGGCACGGCTGCTGGGGCGGCTCGGCGCTCGGGGCGGCTCGGCTGCTGGGGCGGCTCGGCTGCTGCGGCGGCTCGGCTGCTACGGCGGCTCGGCTGCTGGAGGCGGCTCGGCTGCTACGGCGGCTTG
Organism: Closterium sp. NIES-65; assembly: GCA_948144175.1. Taxonomy (NCBI): domain Eukaryota; kingdom Viridiplantae; phylum Streptophyta; class Zygnematophyceae; order Desmidiales; family Closteriaceae; genus Closterium; species Closterium sp. NIES-65. Next base: position 3,311,578 of record CANXME010002170.1, on the reverse strand, counting down.
GCTGCTGGGGCGGCGGGGCCGGTAGGTGCAGCGGCGGGCCGGCAGGTGTAGCGGCGGGCCGGAAGGTGCAGCGGCGGGGCCGTCAGGTGGTGCGGCGGGCCGGCAGGTGCAGCGGCGGGGCCGGCAGGTGCAGCGGCGGGGCCGTCAGGTGCAGCGGCGGGCCGGCAGGTGCAGCGGCGGGGCCGTCAGGTGGTGCGGCGGGCCAGCAGGTGCAGCGGCGGGGCCGTCAGGTGGTGCGGTGGGCCAGCATGTGCAGTGGCGGGCCGGCAGGTGCAGCGGCGGGGCCGTCAGGTGCTGCGGCGGGCCGGCGGGTGCAGCTGCGGGGCCGTCAGGCGCAGCTGCGGGGCCGGCAAAGCAGGCCGCGGGGCCGCGCCGTAGCGAGCGGCGGGGCCGCGGGTGAGCAGGCGGCGGGGCCGCGTCTGAGAGGGCGGCGGGGCCGCGTCGTAGTAGGCGGCGGGGCCGCGTTCGAGAAGGGCGGCGGGGCCGCGTCCGAGAGAGGGCGGCGGGGCCGCGTTCGAGTGGGCGGCGGGGCCGCGTTCGAGAAGGGCGGCGGGGCCGCGTTCGAGAGGGCGGCGGGGCCGCGTTCGAGAAATGGCGGCGGGGCCGCGTCAGAGAGGGCGGCAGGGCCGCGAGGGAAGGGCGACACGGAGGGTCGCTCGAGCGAGAGGAAAAAAAAAAAGGTTGGCGCGCCTCGGGGCGCGCTTCGGTGGGCCCTAGGCTAAGTTCCCACAGGGAACCCGCTGTATACCATGTTGAGTTGAGAGAGGAATGAAATGACTAAGGAAAGATTGGGTACAAATACAACCCTAGAAACCTGTACCCCATATGTGCTACCCCAGTATAGCCTACAGCAACTATGTCATATAAATCTGACAGGTTGGTACCGATGCTCATGACGGAGTTCGAGGCCGACCAGAAGTCGCACTTCAACGTCCCCAAGATTCACGCGATGCTGCATGTTACCGACGACATCAGGCGGCGAGGCATCCCAATTCTCTACTGCACGGATGTATATGAGCATGTGCACGTCGCCATAATGAAGCGGCCGTACCGCGCGTTGAACAAGAGGAACGCCGAGGCAGCGATCACTCGACACTGCCTCATTTCCGAGCTAGTCGAGAAGATGACCGCGTCCATCGAGGAGGCCAGCGACAATGAAACACGATGCGTTGCTCTGCAACAGGTTCGTGCATTGGGGTGTGTGTGTGGGAGTGTGTGTATTTGTGGGTATGTGTGCGACTGTGCGTAAGTGTATATGTGTGTGTGCACGAGTGTGCGCGTGTGTAGGGTGTGTGTGTGTGTGTGAGTGTGTGTGTGTGTGTATGTGGTGTCAGAACATTATAGCTTACTCATTTCTGTAGGCTATAGTGGGGTATCCCATAAGGGGTACAACCCAATTAGGGTTTCATATTTGTACTCACTTCATTTCATAGTTCATCCATTCTCGTTCAGTTTTCCTCCTGGTATCGAGCAGGTTCCCCTGTGGGAACTGTGCCTAGGGCCCACCACTCGAAACTTTTTTTTTCCTGCCCGAAGCGCACTCATCCCGAGTCGCGCCTCGGGCCACTCCTTCCCCGAGCCGCCCTAGCGGCCGGCCTTACCCTCGCGGCCCTGCCACCCAGTGAACGCGGCCCCGCCGCCTCTTCTCTAGCGGCCTCGCCGCCCTGCTCTCGCGGCCCTCGCCGCCCTTACTCACGCGGCTACGCCGCCCCTGATCTCGCGGCCCCGTCGCCCCTGCTCCAGCGGCCCCGCCGCCCCTGATCTCGCGGCCCCGCCGCCCCTGATCTCGCGGCCCTCGCCGCCCCTGATCTCGCGGCCCCGCCGCCCAAGCGCTCGCGGCCCCGCCGTCCCTGATCTCACGACCCCGCCGCCCCAGCGCTCACGGCCCCGCCGCCCCTGATCTCTCGGCCCCGCCGCCCCAGCCCTCACGGCCACGCCGCCCCTGATACGCGGCCCCGCCGCCCCAACGCTCGCGGCCCCGCCGTCCCTGATCTCACGGCCCCGCCGCCCCAGCGCTCACGGCCCCGCCGCTCCTGATCTCGCGGCCCCGCCGCCCCAGCGCTCCCGGCCCCGCCGCCCCTGATCTCGCGGCCCCGCCGCCCCAGCGCTCACGGCCCCGCCGCCCCTGATCTCGCGGCCCCGCCGCCCCAGCGCTCCCGGCCCCGCCGCCCCTGATCTCGCGGCCTCGCTGCCCCAGCGCTCCCGGCCCCGCCGCCCCTGATACGCGGCCCCGCCACCCCAGCGCTCCCGGCCCCGCCGACCCTGATACGCGGCCTCGCCGTCCCTGATCTCACGGCCCCGCCGCCCCTTGCTCTCACGCCGCCCAACTGCAGCAGCCGAGCCGCCCAACTGCAGCAGCCGAGCCGCCGGACCGCCGAGCAGCAGTGCAGCCGAGCCGCCCTTGCACCCGAGCCGCCCGGGAGCCGAGCCGCCCCGCCCGAGCCGCCCTACCGCCGAGCCGCCTGGGAGCCGAGCCGCCCGGGAGCCGAGTCGCTGAGTAGCCGAGCCGCCTTTCTACCGAGCCGCCAGACCTGCCCTTCCCGGTGAGCACTGTACCGCTATTACTGCGTGCCCTTCCCCTACTGCTTGCACTGCTTCACTGTCGTCGTCATGGCTACCCCTAGTGTCCTTGCTTTTGACGCTGAGGGTCGAGCCATAGACTTCGAGGTCTGCCTCGACGACCTGCAGCTGTTTTTACAGTGCGACAGGGCGGACGGTCTGTCTTTCTTTGACCTCACCTCCGGCGCCGTCCCTTCCCCTGCTGCTGATGCTGACGCCACTGTTCGCTCACAGTGGGCCACGCGCGATGCTGCTGCACGTCTTGCTGTGCGTCGCCACTTGCCTACCGCTGAGCGCGCGCACTTTAGCCAGTACAAGAGTGCCCAGACCTTGTACGACGCTGTAGTTGCGCGCTACTTCTCCCCTGCCACTGCTGCACTGAGCCGCCTCATGCTCCCCTTCCTCTTCCCTGACCTTGCCGCCTTTCCCACTGTAGCTGATCTCATCACACACCTCCGCACTAGTGACACTCGCTACCGCGCTGCGCTTCCTGCTGACTTCTGCGCTAAGAACCCCCCCCCCATGTACATCACTCTCTACTTTTTAGTCACTCGCCTCCCTGACTCCCTTCGTGTAGTCCGGGACCACTTCCTCGCAGTCTGTCCCACCACCCTCACAGTCGACAGCCTAGAGAAGGCCCTCCTTGCGGCAGAGAAGAGCATAGTCGCTGTAGGAGTCTCTCGAGGTGACCCCCGCGCCCCCATCTTTGAGGGGTGTTCCCCTTCCCCTCTCCTGCCCTCTGTCGCCTCTGCCGCTGCGGCCGACCTCGTTGGTCTTGAGTCGGTCGGTGCGGCGTCTGCCCCTAGCGGGAGACGCCGCTCTGGCAAGGGCAAGGGGGGCAAGGGAGCGGGTGGGGCAGGCGGGGGCGGTGGAGGTGGAGGTGGAGGCGGCGGAGGGAGTGGGGGTGGCGGTGGAGGTGGTAGCGGGGGTGGGGGTGCTAGTGGCGGCAGTGGAGGCGGGGGTGGCGGCGGCGGTGGCGGTGGTAGCGGAGGTGGCGGAGGTGGCGGCGGTGGAGGCGGAGGCGGGGGTGGTGGAGGCGGAGGCGGGGGTGGCGGAGGTGGAGGTGGTCGGAGTGGAGCTTCATAGCGGAGCAGCACTGGGGGAGGTCAGCGCCAGCAGCAGCAACAGCAGCAGCAGCAGCAGCAGCAGCAGCGTTCTCGCGACGTCCCCACCCCTCAGCAGCTCCGTGAGTGGTACACGCAGCGTCAGCGCGGTGGGGGTTTTTGGTCCCTGCACCTACGTTCTCCGCACTGGCGACCGCGCTGGAGAGCAGTGTGGGGGCACCCACACCGCCCAGCGCTGCTTTGGCCGCCTGACGGACGCTTGGCGCCAGCAGTTCCCGGAGGCCGCGGAGATCCCCCGCTGGGGAGAGCTGTCTAGGGCTGGTGTAGCTATCTTTGATCTTGATTTTGATGCTATCCTTGCTGCCATGTATGCTGTGACCATTAGTGATGAGGGTGACTGTTACCGGTGTTTCCCGCCCGACCCGGGCATTGGTACTGCTGCTCCAGGTGCTGGTGAGGCTTCTGCTCTAGGTGCCAGTGCGTCTGTGCTCTCAGGTGCTGGTGAGGCTGCTCTCTCAGGTACTAGTGCGTCTGCGCTCTCAGGTCCTACTGCCACGCGTCTCCTTGCTACTGCTGTCACTGACCCTTCCTTTGAGTCGTCTGCTGCGTCTGCCCTTGTCACTGAGCTCGTCGACTTTGCTGCGCGCTGTCGTCTAGACTACGCTGCTAGTCTTGTCGCTGAGTCTGAGTCTGCCTGTCCTCCGTCCGTCGGGGGTGAGTGTGCCCTTGGCACGGACGTCCTTGAGGATAGGCAGGAGGAGTTCCAGTGTCTGGCCGCCGCTTCACCTCATCTCGCGTCTGTAGTGCTAGCCCCTGAGGGAGACCCGGATGCACTTGACATCCCGACTCCGCGCTCTTACGCGGAGGCGATAGAGGGTCCCTACTCCTCTCAGTGGCAGGCAGCTATGGATGCAGAGATGGCTTCCTGGAAGTCCACAGGCACCTACGTTGACGCTGTTCCCCCTCCTGGGGCGAACATAGTTAGTGGCATGTGGATCTTCAGGGTGAAGCGGCCACCGGGTTCTCCGCCTGTCTTCAAGGCGTGTTACGTGGCTCGTGGCTTCAGTCAGCGGCAGGGGGTTGACTAATTTCAGACCTTCTCCCCCACCCCGAAGATGACCACTCTTCGGGTACTGCTGCACGTTGCTGCTCACCGTGACTACGAGCTGCACTCTCTCGACTTCAGCACAACTTTCTTGCAGGGCAGCCTGCACGAGGAGATCTGGCTGCGTTGCCCACCTGGCTTCACTAGGTCTTTCCCTCCTGGTACCCAGTGGAGTCTCCGGCGTCCAGTCTACGGTCTCCGCCAGGCGCCACGTGAGTGGCACGACACACTGAGGACTACGCTGGCGGCACTTGGGTTTGCTCCTTCTACTGCCGACCCGTCGCTGTTTCTGCGCACCGACACCTCTCTGCCGCCGTTCTACATCCTCGTGTACGTCGACGATTTGGTCTTTGCCACAGCTGACACTGCTGGACTCGCCTACGTGAAGTCCAAGCTGCAGAAGAGACACACGTGCACTGACCTGGGTGAACTGCGCAGCTACCTTGGCTTGCAGATCACCCGGGACAGAGCACGCCGCACCATTACCCTGACTCAGTCACAGATGGTGCAGCAGGTCCTTCAGCGCTTCGGCTTCACGTACTCCTCGCCTCAGGCCACTCCTCTGCCTACTCGCCACTCGCTCTCAGCTCTGCCTTCGGATGAGTCCGTAGAGTCGAGTGGCCCGTATGCAGAGCTTGTTGGCTGCCTCATGTACCTGATGACCTGCACACGACCTGACCTTGCATACCCTCTTAGCATTCTCGCACGCTATGTTGCTCCTGGGAGACACCGACCAAAGCACATGGCTGCAGCGAAGAGGGTGTTGCGCTACTTGTGCAGTACGTCGGGCATGGGGCTAGTGCTTGGAGGGCGCAGTCCAGTGGTCCTCACTGGGCACGCGGACGCTTCTTGGGCTGACGACCAGGCTACGCAGCGGTCATCACAGGGTTACACCTTCAGCTTTGGTTCCGGCTCTGTTTCGTGGCGGGCTACCCGCTCGTCTTCTGTTCTCGGCTCCACTTGTGAGGCTGAGATCTACGCCGGGGCTATGGCTGCACAGGAGTTACGCTGGCTCACCTACCTGCTGACCGACCTTGGAGAGCCGCCTCGTTCTCCTCCAGTCCTGTACGTAGACAACAAGGCCATGCTGGCCTTGTGTCGAGAGCAGCGTCTGGAGCACAGGACAAAGCACATTGCTCTCCGCTACTTTCTTGCTCGTGAGCTACAGCAGCGTGGACAGCTGCGAGTTGCGTACGTGGCCTCTGAGGCCAACACTGCTGATGTCTTCACCAAGGCACTTGCGCCTTGTGATCATCAGCGTTGTTGCACGCAGCTGGGTCTTGTGCCTGTCTTGCCTCACTTGCTCACTTCTTGACTTTGCTTGTACCTTCACCTATATATACTCTTGCTCTTACTTGCTTGACTCTTGTATATCTTTATATATGATCTTGCATGTGAACTAGCCTTGTGGCCCATGAACTTGTGCTCGGAATGTGTGGTGACTTTGTGATCCACCCTGAGCTTTGCTTTGCTTTGCTTGACTGGTCTTGTGACCCCTTGTTCTCCCCCAATTTGCCTATGGGGGTGTGTCAGAACATTATAGCTTACTCATTTCTGTAGGCTTTAGTGGGGTATCCCATAAGGGGTAAAACCCAATTAGGGTTTCATATTTGTACTCACTTCATTTCATAGTTCATCCATTCTTGTTCAGTTTTCCTCATGTGGGTGTGTATGTATGGGTGTGTGCGAGTGTGTATGCGTGTGTGTGTGCGAGTGTGTATGCGTGTGTGTGTGTGAGTGTGAGTGTGTGTGTTTGCACATCCGTCGAAGATTACACGAGGATCTGATTCTCTCATTACCTGAGATCTAACTCTAGTTTCTGGCTTTATTTTTGTGAGCAGGCAATCGAGAGCACACGTCCAATAGTGTCAGCATCGTCATCACGACTGGTGCTCGGGGATTTAAACGACAAGAACTTCAGAGCGTACCGGGCGAGCGTTCCGGCCGACTTTCGACTTCTGGAGGGGACCATTAAAGCTTACCTTAATGGAGAGCATCCTAGCGAGCGTACTAAGGTGCACTACCATCGCGTGATTGAGGTGCACTCTGGTGTCGCTGTGCCGCCTGACGATGATTTCACGAGGTATAGTAGATACCCGCAGTATGCACGCGCTACACCGATGTTCTACGGGAAGCCCTGGTTTTCCGATGTCACAATCGAGGGCGAGGACGACAACAATATCAAACAGATTTGGCGAGCAAAACTCCTTTGTGTGTTTACACTGCGACGGACAGTGGAGACGGTTGATGTTTCCGACGACACAACGGAAGAGCAGATTACGGAGCAACTCGCATTCTGCCGTTATTACAGTGAGACCGCACAGTCTCCGACGACTGACATGAAGTCACTAAAGTGGTGGCCATCAGGCCGTGGTTATGGGGTGCTGCCGGTTGAGAGTATATTGCGTGTGATTCATGTCGTACCCAACACAGTAGATCCGGCTCACCCCAACGCAAAATTTATCCTGAACCATTTTAGATGGTAGGTTGTATATTCTGTAAATATTGTAACTAATTTTTGGGTACAAAATAACTGTTACATGGCTTTGCTTGAATTAGAAAGATTATATAAACTTTAGGTATAGCCATATTACACCCTATCACATTTTGGTAAAGTTGGATGCGTCTGTGTTTCTGAACGCGAGTTAGCTCCATCGTGTTCAGAAACACAGACGCATGCAACCGCTAACATCGTGTTCTGTGGTTGGATGTCAACCGCTAATATCGTGTTCTGTGAACTGCTAACATCGTGTTCTGTGGTTGGATGTGAACCGCTAACATCGTGTTGTGTGAACCGCTAACATCGTGTTATGGGGCTAACATCGCGTTCTGTGAACCACTAACATCGTGTTCTGTGAACCGGTTAGTGGTTGGATGCGTCCTTGTTTCTGAACACGATGTTAGCGGTTGCATGCCTCGGGCAGCTGTGCAGTATTCGGCTTCTGATTCGACTGCCAGAGGCACTGGCGACAGCTCAGCGAGTAAGCCAGCTTGAACAACTGGCGAAACATCTGTGATTGGTTTTTTTTTTGCCTTTTTTTTTGCACGGCGACAGCTCAGCGGGTAAGCCAGCCTGAACGACTGGGCAAACAGTTCGGTTGTTTTGTGTTTTTTTCCTTTTGCCCTCTATCATTACTGTTCTAGCTGCCCGAACAGTACAAGTATTGCTGGAGTTGTCTTCATTGGCCTTGCAAGTGTACTATCGCGGTGGATTATTCCATCGTGCGGGCAGAACAGCTGATTTCCCAGTCCAACACCTGCTCCACGTCACTGCTACACATTACCCTTTGCTTCATGGAAATGCCTGCGACATGACTAAACCTGTCTGCATGGATGATGTAAAGTTCCTGTCAGCAGGAAAATGCACCGCGTCAACACTTTGCTTGCTTCACTGTTTCAAAAGCGACAAACGAGGCAATACGAAATTCAGAGCTACACCTGCCCATGCACAGTTCGAGTCCTCCAGCGGGGCAAGAAGAAAAGATTCCAGTTGTGCAAGGTCGGCGAATCCGCCGCGTTGTCACGTGATTCGAGGCAGACACGAACCCCACCTTCCCCTCTGCTACCCCCATGACTCTCTGCATCTTTAGTACCCTCACACACCCTCTCTTCCCCCTCTCCCTTTCCTTCTCCTCTCAAACGACCTCGTTCCTGCTCTGCCTTCGTGTCTCATTTTGGAAATTTAAATTTCGAGTTTCAAAGTCTAACTTTCTTCCGCCTTGGCCGAGCTTATCCGATCGCGCCCCGTCCCGAGCCTTATCATTCACGCCCTGCTGTCACTCGTTTGGTGACCCAATGATATGACGGTGCGTATTCTATCCCGTTTTAGCCTTTTATTTTTGTCGTCGAGCCGCTTCTGCTTGCGCTCTTTATTATCACGGTCCCGCATATTATAAATACCTACAGAAGCGTGTTGCTGGCTACACGCTTCTGTAGGCTGCTACACGCTTCTGTAGGCTATTAGTCTCCTGTAACGATGGCCCGCGGCAATCCGAAAAACTTAGTCCCTCCCGCTATGATGCATTTGCAGTCTCGGCCCTCCTTGCCTCGTCTAAGCAAGGAGAACCACAAGTACCTTTCGACCAACGCTGTCTCAGGTACTTAGCGTTAGTAAACATTAGTTTCTTGAATCATGCTTTCGTATGTGATTTTTTGAAGTGATTTCTTTTTAGTTATTTTGTTGCAGGTGTTGCTGATGTAGCTGACGATGCAGCCGACGAAGCTCAACCCAATCGCCGACCCACCGGGGCACGGAGTCAGCAAACTCGACGGAGCCAGATTGACAAATCCCCCCCAACAGTCACTGGTACGCGGGCGAAGGACACGGCGCTCCCTACGGCGACAAATCCCGCCCTTCACCAACAGCCTGTCGTCACCTCTGCTTCGGCCGTCGAGACTTCTCCTGCCGGTTCACCTGAACGCACTGGTGAACGTCGTTCCCCTGTTGTAGCGACGGTGGTTGCAAACGTCGATGCAGCCGTCGCTAACAAACAAGATGCTGCTTCTGCGGGTGAGTGAATTTTTATGTGACACGCTTCATCCGTGCTTACACTTGCTAATTTTGCTGTTCTGTTGCGTCTGTTCTCAGCCCAAACAGGCAAAACTGGAGATCACCCGATGGAGTTGGCGATGACCCGGGCGATAGGGGAGGCTTATACTACCAATGCTACGCGTTTTCGCGAGGAGGGACGGCAGCATCTGGAGGTGAATGACGAGCTTCAACTGAAGGCTGACGACCAGGAAAAGCAGAACGTGGAGCTTCGTCAGCAGCTTGAGAAGAGGGACGCGGATCTGAAGGATGCATTGGCGCTGTTGAAGCATCTGGCGGAGAAAATTGCCGATGATCAGCTCGCCAAAGTGAATTGGCGGGTGAGTATTGCCCTCATTTTTCCGTCTGCGCTGTTTACAAACAGTCACTAATGCGATGTGATTTTTTAATTTCAGGTCCACATCAAGGAGTCGTGCGACGACTTCCTTTTCAAGCCGGATACGCTCAACCTGTCACCCGATCCTGATGCGATGCTCGCAGCTTTAATCAGTAAGTGACGGTCAGAAACTGTCGCGTTCGTTTTTCATTGTTTTTTACTTACTCGTCGTCATTCGTGTTTTGTGCAGAGAAAGCTGGTTACATCGCTGACTCCCCTCAGGGCTTGAAGCTCGCTGCCTTGCTAAAGGTCAATGGCATTTTGAAGCACGCGTGTGTGCGCTTCAACGACCGGATCGGTAAAATCTACCGATTCTGTCGCCTTTATGCTCTGAGCCTAGAACCATGCGTTTTTATGGAGAGGAAGCGGAACTTCAAGGGAGAGCTAACCCTGCAGGTGCCTGAGGACTTACTCATGAAATGTGCTGACTACGTTGAGCGTTACGCCGACAGTAAGTCATTGAGGTTTTTTTTTATCGGTTGCATTAATTGGGTTTCGGGATTAACGTCGTGGCATGTTCTGATGATGTTTTGCTCCGTTGCAGAGTTCTTGGGGATTCCCTGGCACGTCAACAGGAGAGGCAGTCCGTTTTCCAGCCCTGCCTTCGTTAAGTGTGCTTCTCTGTGGGATTCGAGTGGCGCCTTGCCAATTGGTTTATTTCCTGTTCAGCTGCTTGTCATCCTTGCAACGGTAAGTTTAACATGAGCACTTGATTTGCCTTTCACATCGTGCAATTTAACAAGTGTTGATTGCTTTTCTTCGTGCAGGTGAGGTTCAAGTTCCGCCATCCTGGCGCCACGAAGGCTCAGTTGGATCGGTCGGGGGATCCTGGTGCTCTTGCCAGGCAGGCGCGGGTTGTACAGCGCTGGATCAACAGCAGTGACGTCACTCGCACGGACGACTGCCTTGGGATCGGCAAGGTCTGCATCGTTGGTTGGAAGGATATTCCAAAGGAGGAGCTGGTTGCAGACGAGCATGGTGACCTTGATCTGGATGAGCTAGTGAGCAAGCCAGGCTCGCAGGAGCGGGATTATGATGAGAATGAAGAGCAGGAGGAGCTTTACGGGTGACCTGTAGTACCTGTGGTAGCTTAGGGCTGTTTTTGTAGGTATAGATGAGTTTGTAGCTAATGATAGTTCTTGGATTTGTATATATGTAAGCTTTTGACCTTTTTAGTGTATTGTTTTCTCTATTTGTTATAATGTAGAATTGTAGGCTGTACTGAATTTCTAAAAATATCGGTAATTGTTTTAGTCACTATCTCTTTATTTTGCTAGCTTACTGTATCTTTACTGTACCTATTGACATTACTGTTTTCGAAACTCGCTGTGTTCATCCCTCCTTAGTATCACGTTTTAAATAATGGGGAAACAAATGTAGGATTAAATGAACGAGTACGAAGGACTGATAACGAGTTTACTCTTCTAAATGAGTGCGCGTCGGAATGTATTTGGACGGTCCGGCAGCCAATAGAAACAAAGTTGCAACAAATCGTCACGCGCCAGGTGTCCTGTGCGTGTTCGCTCAAATTTCCCGAACCAAGTCGGAGGGCTTGGGAGACATTCTCTGCACCAGTCGATCTCTTCTTGTCAGATGTATCGGAAACCAATCGCAATTCGCGGGAAAACGCCAGGAGTCGAAAACCACTCGGCAACAACTCGTTCCCAACAAGTTTCCCACACCCCCCAAATTGGCGATGGACTTCTCGCTCCAGATTCGTGATCGCCGCATTCTCGTCCGTCGCTCCTGTAAATCCACCTCCTTGATATTCAACCTTGTCGCCATAATTAGTAGGCCCCGGCGATTCCCAATCGTCGGCTTCAAACGCGCCTTCATCGCCATCATCATCATCGCCGTTGATTCCGAGAGGCGGCTCGCCGCCAAGCAAGTCACTCCTCCAGCTCATGCAGCGCGTCCCGGTCCAGCCACTCCGGGGTCGCCGATTCCCCCACCAACCGCGGTCCGTCATAGCCGCTTATCCCGGGTCGCGTCGAGAATTGCGCCGGCTCTCCAACTTCCGCGGAAGCGGCGCCGGAGGCGAGAGAGCTGTGCGAAATCGGCATTGCGTCATTCCCGCGCGCGCCGTCAAATCCGGCGAATTCGCGAGAAGAAGAGGATGGAACTGAGGAGACATTCGAGGCAGTCACGTCTTCGGAGTTCCTAGTGGCTGGGAGATGGCGGTTCGAGAGGTCCCGCGCGTTAGAGAACATCAGGGATGACGTGAAAAGCGTCAGCCAGGCCGCTGCCGCAAACATTGCAGCCGGCACGATTCGAAGAATTCCCATGGCCCGTGGAACTTGTAGGGCTCCTACGGGTAATGTGCTCTGCAGTACCAACCTGGAGGGCACAATACTTGCTCCTAAAGAGCACTGTTTAATTAGTGCATTGAATATGATCGCAATATTGTTCGCGCCCGCCTTTGTTCCCATTATTTCTGACGTGTTCAGTGCTCGATTCCCTGAGAAGGAAATTGATTGGGTTCGGTGCCATGCGGTGGAACATGGGTGTTGCGAAGCTCTTGCGAGTGCAAATGCGCCTCTTCCAGTCCACCCACCAACCATATGCGGAGGTGGTTACAGTACGACGCGCATCGGGAAATGGTCGCCGTATTGTTGGATTGGATGGTCACAATTTTTTCAACAGTTGGTGGCAGAGGGCATTTGGAATTCGGGGCATTCGGTTCGGTTCTGTCGTGGTGGAGTTGGTGGGGTGGGGGGAGTGCTCATTGCTCAGCCAATTGTTCCGCCGAAAATAGCTCAGCGGAACCAGGTCGACGCCCGAGGGAGCTCGCTGCCGACGGGCAAAAAAAAAAAACCCCAGACGGGCATGCATCCGGTCAGGGAGGCATCAACCCTAAATGCCTGGAGGCATGGTGTTTAGGGTTGAGGCTCCCTCGGATGGCATGCCATCCGATGGGGGTTTAGTTTTTTTGCTGCCCGGGGCAGCAGGTCGCCAGGTCGACACAGGTCGACGGGCTCGTCGACCCGATTCCGCTGACATCTTCCAGCCGGCTGACGGCACCGCGGCCAGTTTGCACACTACTTGATTCGGTACCCATAAGGGCGGGTCCAACTTTGCACGCTCCCGTTATTTCCTATTTTTTACGTCAATGCACCAGTCAAACTTGACTGTACACCAAGACGAACTCCAAACATTTCTTGTCCAGTTCCAAGTGTACGATTCGGACTTTTGACGAGGTACAGTAACGCTGCGGGGTACAGTATCTGGGATACGAGGTTACCCAATAAAGCGAGGATTTTCGCACCTGTGACGAGCTGGGATTTGTTCACGAATACGATTTGCCGAAAACGGGTGTTACCTTTTGGTGTGTATGACACAAAACGAGTTTAAAGTGAACCTTCGGACGGGTTCTGCACGTCCCCGGGCACGTTTCCGAAATGTCAAATGGATTATGGTACGCTTGTAGTTCAGTTACATCCAAAATGTGGGAACTGAGCTGAAATCTTTTCGTACATGTGCGAAGTTGGACCCGCCCTAAGGAGCCAAGACGAAACGCAACATAAATAACAGTCATATAGAAGCTTAGTCACGAGAGGGCCTATTTCAACATGCACTGCACCCGAGGATTACTCGAGCATTATTTGGAGGTAGCTGCTGTGATGCTCCTCTTGTTGCTACCCCTCCTGCCCTGCTGCTGCTGTCCCATCTCCTACTGCCTCTTCTGTCACTGCCCCTTCTGCCACTGCCCCTGGAGCAGCTGCCACCGGTACCGCTGCCCTGGGTACTGGTGGCAGAGCGGGCTCAAAATCGTCACCTATCGCCAACATCTGCGCCATCAGCTGCCCCGTCAGCACATGCAGCAGCGCCCGCGCCTCTGCTTGCGACACCGCCACAATCGCCGGCCATATACCCGTCTCCTCCCCCAGCAGCGTCTCGCTCACGTCCGCCACCTCAGCAGGCAGGTCACTCTCAGGTATGAACGCAACTAGCTCTTCCACTCCCTCCCTCCTCCTCCCCCCTGCCCCTCCCTCTCCCGGTCCTTCTCCTCTCTGTCAGGGTCCAGTGCCGCTGTGAAGAGCCCTGCAGCGTCAGCAGCAGCGCTGGCCTGTACCAGTGCTTCCACGCGAGCCATCCTGCCGTCCAATTCGGCCACAGCCACCCGCATGCACCGGCACAGCGACATGGCGGCACGCACCTTGATAACCGCGTTACGGATGTGTATCAGGGCGAACTCCCCGTGCATGCGCCGAGTCTGCAGGCCTTCCTCAGCAGCTTTCTTGAGCTTCCACCGAGCGTTCTTCAGCAGGGCTTGTGAGTCATCCATGAGAAAGTTTAGGAGAAAGAAGAGGGTTGCACTAGCAAGAATGAGGATACAAATAGCAAACCCTAGAAGGGTTGTACTCACTATAGAGCACCCCACTACAAGCTAGAGCATAACATTCTGACACACCCCCATAGCCAAAGTGGGGTGTAATCAGCAGAACAAGCAAAAGAGTACAAGCTCAGGGTGGATCACAATGTCACCACACATTCTGAGCACAAGTTCAAGAACCAATAGTTTAAAGTTCACAAATGTAAGCAAAGCTAGAGGCTATCGCAGAGGGCAAGTGTGGAGGAGGAGGGAATATGTGAGGAGAGGAGGTAGTGGGCGGCAGCTGAAGCTGCTGGCACACGGCGCAACTGGAGCAACTGGCACACAGGCAACTGGAGCAACTGGCACACTGGCAACTGGAGCAACTGGCACACGGGCTACTGGAGTAACTGGCTCCGCGGCTAAAAGTAGCGGCAGATGAGCAACGGACTCACGGGCGACTGGAGCAACGGGCTCATGGGCGACTGGCGCAACGGGCTCACGGGCGACTGGCGCAACGGTCTCACGGGCAACTGGAGCTGCTGGCTTCACGGCGGCCACCCCCTTCAACCTCCTCAAACTATCCCACCCCCCTTAACACACACCCCCTGCTTCACCCCTAGCTCCACTCCCCCTTCACCCCCCTTAGTACCATTCCGACGGCTCCAACAGGTCCACCCCCCTCAGCGGCAACTGCAGCACTGGGAGACGGAGGAGGAGGAGGAGCAGGGGATGGCACGCAGAGGTTTCACCCCCATACCCCCCACACCCCCAAACCCTAATGTAGGAGAACGGGTAGTAGTAGGGGTGGGGCGCCTTCACAGGCACGGGGGACAGTGGGAAGCGCAGGGGCAGGGCAGAACGGGCCGCCCACGGGCCTGGCACAGCCACCCGAGCCGCGCGCAGGCGGCCCGAGCCGCGCGCGGGCCTGGCGCAGCCCGTACGGGCCGCACGCGGGCCTGGCGCAGCACGTACGGGCCGCGCGTGGGCCTGGCGCAGCCCGTACTGGCTGAGGCCGGGCCTGGCGCAGCCCGTACGGGCCGCGCGCTGCCTGTACGGGCCGCGCGCAGGCCACGACGGGCGACGGGGGGCGACGCGCGGGTCCCCGTCGCCCGTCGCAGCGCCTCCCGAGGGCGACGCGCCGAGTGACGGGGCAGAAGCCCGCCGCGCGCCTCGGGGCGCACAGCGGGCAGAGAACCGCCGCGCGCCTCGGGGCGCACAGGGGGGCAGAAAACCGCCGCGCGCCTTGGGGCGCACGGCGGGAAGAAAAAACTGCCGCACGCCACGGGACGTGCGGCACAGAGAGTAGCAGTAGCAGTTGCAGCGGAAGCAACGAGGTGGTGAGCCCACCCACAGGATCGATCCAAGGGGATCGACCTGCTCTGATAGCATGAGGAAGTTTAGGAGAAAGAAGAGGGTTGCACTAGCAAGAATGAGGATACAAATAGCAAACCCTAGAAGGGTTGTACTCGCTATAGAGCACCCCACTACAAGCAAGAGCATAACATTCTGACAATCCATTGCTGCGATGGTGTCAGTGTTTGCTGCCGCTGCTTCCGCACGGATATCCAGGTAGTAACGCTGCCACCTGTTGCCGCTCATGCCCTCGTGGGCGGCTACCGGTGTGGCAGCTGCTGCAAGTGCTGCTGAGGGTGCTGGTGAGGGTGCTGCTGGTTCGTCTCCTTCTGCTGCTGCTGCTTCGTCTATTGTCGTTGCATCCAATTGATCTATCCGAGCTGCTGTTGCTTCCGCTGCTGCTGCTGCTTCTGCTGGTGTTTGTGCTGTGCCTCCTCCCCCCACGGTCTCCACAACCATCTCCCCATCCTGTCTCTCCACTCCATCATCCCCTTGCTCTGTTCCTTCCAGGACTCCCCTCTCTTCCACGCGCACCAGCATGGCCACAAGATACTCCAAAGACGGCTTCTGCCATCTCCAAATTGTTGACCACCTGAGGCTGACCCATCGGAATTTGGAACCCCCAGGTGACCACCAGGTGCCTTGTTCCTCACCCGAAGGTGACTTGGAGGTCAGGCGCTCGCTTTTTTCACCCGAAGGTCACATGCAGGTTATCGATTTCCTGGGAAAAAGCGCCCCTGACCCGAAACTGAACCCAACCTTACCACCGAGTCGCGTGCCAAAAGAGTCGAATCGCTACTCGAGCGAACATCGACCAATCACATTGTGAAACGAATCTAATCGAAAATTTCAGTCGACATTGACCAATCGAAGCTTGCATTTTGACGGGTCGCAACTTACGCTGACATTGACCAATCCGCTGCCTCGCTAAATAATAATTGGAATTGCGTGACAAGGGAAGGAAACTTGCAGAATGTAAGGAAAATTCATTTCCCTTACTTCTCACGCCGAATGAAGCACACAAAATAAAACCACAAATAGAAAAAAGGTTTAATCTGAGAAAAATATAAGAACATAACATTTGCATCAGTCGCATTGACACATGAAAAAGGTGAATGCTACAAGTATTAATATTAACGCTCGTTCACCAATATTAATTATGGCAAACATAAGAAAATAACCGATGTGTTTACGGTACTTCAATTTCTGCGTGTGGTTCATACCGATGTGTGTTTCTTTCTATGCTTAAAACTGTGAAAGTTAGAAGAGAGGAGAGGTGTTGCACTAGCAAGAATGGGGATACAAATAGCAAACCCTAGAAGGGTTGTACTCACTATAGAGCACCCCACTACGGGCTAGAGCATAAGATAACATTCTAACACACCCCCATAGCCAAAGTGGGGTGTAATCAGCAGAGCAAGCAAAGCAGTACAAGCTCAGGGTGGATCACAATGTCACCACACATTCTGAGCACAAGTTCAAGAAGCAATAGTTTAAGGTTCACAATTATGAGCAAAGCTAGTGGTAGTCACAACGGGCAAGTGAGGAGGAGGAGAGAGAGTGAGGGGAGAGGAGATAGGAGGCGATGGCTGAAGCTGCAGACACACGGGCAACAGGAGGCACACTGGCACAGCGGCTACCGGAACAACGCCCCGGAATACTGGAGTAACTGGCCCCGCGGCTAAAGTAGCGGCAGACGAGCAACGGACCCACGGGCGGCTGGCACAGCTGGCTACGACTGGGCTACCGGAGCAACTCCCCGGAATACAGGTGCTGTTGGCGACACGACGGCAACCTCCATACAGCTTCCCCACACTATCCCTTTGTGTACATTCTGGTTACTCCGCACCCTTTGCGACTCTACTCACGGAAAAAGACCAAATACAGGGACATGTCATGGCGAAACACACGAAAAAAAAAAATTCCTATCACGTGCAAGGAAACCACAAACTGGTGACGAATGTACAGCGCACGTGTGGCCCAACACTTGGCTCGAAAACGGGAAACCTACTGCCAACTAAGTCGGCGGCACATTTGCGCCACATGTGCAGGTGCTTTTTATCTGCCAGCTGCGCCAAAAACTGTACACGTGCCATAGGAAAATCAGCAACATCGAAGTACAGGCAACCCTAGAATCCACGTCATCCACCGTCCCCACCAACCCTTTCAGAGTATCTTGCCCAAACCCACTACCGCTGAGAAACAATTCAGAACCGTGCAATAAAGCGAGCAATCCCGTTAAATCCTACAGTTTGCCCACTTATCCTTGCTTCGTAGTGCCTATTTTCTTATGCTTTCAGCAGCTCCACTTAGCTCCATCTAGGAATAGCTGCTCCATTCTAGTATCTCCATGCCTTACAACTTAGCAACTCTCGATGTTTAGACGGCGTAATATCGTTGGATCTGCGGGTGGATTAATACCCCCCTGCCTGTCCCACCCCTACCGCACCACCCTTTTTATTTTTTCACAGATGCGCACGATATGGGGACAGCTCCGTACGACGTGAAGACAGCTCTCGTCGCACCGAAATCATTGCAGCGGCGGGTCCTTCAAGTGTTCGTTTTTTCCTCCACTCCTGCCATTTTCGACACATACACATTCGCTTGTATGCTTATCATTGCGTATGTCTTGTTTTTAAACGTGTACTTCAGTCTCCGTAAAACGTGTGATGTAAGGTTGGTGTTTAAATATGTTCTTAATTATAACCCTTGTGTTCTTATGGCTCATCTTGTGAGAAGTACATTTTCGACCTTGGTCTTTGAATCTGCAGAGGGTGCACACACGTGACGCCAGTATGCCTTGGGTGGTCGTGTTCATGTTTTCAGGTAACTTCAAATGACCGTTATATTCAGTTTTTTCCCAACCTGACATTTCGCTTCTTTGCTTTTTTTTTCACAGCTAGTGTATGTGTGCAGAAGTTGCTTCGCTTATTTGGCAGACAAACTGTGAGCATTTTCGGCATTGGCTATAGCGGTTTGATCAGCACAGTGGTATATATACGATTTGTTTTGTATTTCTGGCTGCATTTAGTTGCAGTTTCATCACTCTTGCGAATATGCTCTCACTGTTGGTGTGTGGCAAGTTCTGTTATTGCTGACCAATCGACCTCGTTAGGTTTCATTGATCTTGCCATTTTTCCTGATATTTGTAGATGTGGGTAGTGTTGAGATTAGAGAGAGAGAATGAATGCACTATGAAATGAAACGAGTACAAGTACCAACCCTAATTGGGTTGTACCCCCTATGGGCTACCCCACAACAGCCTAAATATATGCATCAGCAATATAATCATCTGACACACCCCCATAGGCAAAGTGGGGGAGAGCAAGGGGTCACAAGACCAGTCAAGCAAAGAGAAGCAAAGCAAAGCAAGCTCAGGGTGGATCTCAAGGATACCACACAAATTCCGAGCACAAGGTCAAGGCCACAAGGCCAGTTCACATGCAACAGAGCATATATATAAAACAGTGCTAAACAAGCAAGAGCAAGGATATATATATGCAGCAGTACAAGCAAGGTCAAGAGGTAAGCAAGTGAGGCCCAGTGGGCACAAGGCCTAGCAGAGTGCAAAAGCGCTGATGGTCACGAGGCGGAAGTGCCTTGGTGAACACATCAGCAGTGTTGGCCTCAGTGGCCACGAAACGCAGGCGAAGCTGACCACGCTGCTGCAGCTCTCGAGCAAGGAAGTAGCGCAGAGCAATGTGCTTCGTCCTGTGCTCCAGTCTGTGCTCCTGACACAAGGCAATGGTTGCCTTGTTGTCGACGTACAGCACTGGAGGAGAACGAGGCCGCTCTCCAAGGTCAGTCAGCAGGTAGGTGAGCCAGCGAAGCTCCTGGGCAGCCATGGCCGTGGCGTAGATCTCAGCCTCACAGCTGGAGCTGAGAACCGAAGAAGAGCGAGTAGAGCGCCAAGAGACAGCGCCAGAGCCAAGACTGAAGGTGTAACCCTGAGACGACCTCTGAGAAGCCTGGTCGTCAGCCCAAGAAGCGTCCGAGTGCCCAGTGAGCACAGGCCGCTCACGCCCTCCAAGCACTAGCCCCATGCCCGACGTACTGCACAAGTAGCGCAACACCCTCTTAGCTGCATCCATGTGCTCCTTCCGGTGACGGCCGGGAGCAACATAGCGTGCTAAGATGCTGAGAGGGTATGCGAGGTCAGGTCGAGTGCAGGTCATCAGGTACATGAGGCAGCCCACAAGCTCTGGATACGGACCACTCGACTCTACGGACTCATCCGAAGGCAGAGCTGAGAGCGACTGTCCCGTAGGCAGAGGAGTGGACTGAGGCGAGGAGTACGTGAAGCCGAAGCGCTGAAGGACCTGCTGCACCATGTGTGACTGAGTCAGGGTAAAGGTGCGACGTGCTCTGTCCCGGGTGATCCGCAAGCCAAGATAGCTTGTCAGCTCACCCAGGTCTGTGCACGTGTGTATCTTCTGCAGCTCGGACTTCACGTGGGCGAGTGCGGCAATGTCCGCAGTGGCAAAGACCAAGTCGTCGACGTACACGAGGATTTAGAACGGCGGCAGCGAGGTGTCGGTGCGCAGAAACAGCGACGGGTCTGCAGTAGAAGGAGCAAACCCAAGAGCCGCAAGTGTAGTCCTCAGTGTGTCGTGCCACTCACGCGGCGCCTGGCGGAGACCGTAGACTGGCCGCCGGAGGCTCCACTGGGTACCAGGAGGGAACGACCCAGTGAAGCCAGGAGGGCGGCGCAGCCAGATCTCCTCGTGCAGGCGGCCCTGCAGGAAAGCAGTGCTGAAGTCAAGAGAGTGTAGCTCGTAGTCTCGCTGAGCAGCGACGTGCAGTAGAACCCGAAGAGTGGTCATCTTCGGGGTGGGGGAGAAGGTCTGAAAGAAGTCAACTCCCTGTCGCTGACTGAAGCCACGAGCCACGTAACGCGCCTTGAAGACATGCGGAGAACACGGCGGCCGCTTCACCCTGAAGATCCACATGCCACTGACAATGTTCGCCCCAGGAGGGGGAACAGCGTCAACGTAGGTGCCTGTGGACTTCGAGGAAGCCATCTCTGCGTCCATGGCTGACTGCCACTGAGAGGAGTAGGGACCGGCCATCGCCTCTGCGTAAGAGCGTGGGGTCGGGATGTCTAGAGCATCCGGGTCTCCCTCAGGGGCAACAAGCATGGACACGAGATGGGGCAAAGCGGCGGCAAAGCACTGGAACTCCTCCTGCCTGTCCTCAAGGACGTCCGTGCCAAGAGCACAGTCACCCCCGACGGACGGAGGACACGCAGACGCAGACGCAGCAAACGCAGACTCAGCAGACTCAGCAGACTCAGCAACAAGACTGGCAGCGTAGTCTAGACGACACGCAGCAGCAAACTCGACCAGCTCAGCAACTAGGGCAGACGCAGCAGCGGACTCAAAGGAAGGGTCAGTGACAAGAGAGGCAAGAAGACGCGTGACAGTAGGACTGGCAGCACGGCGAGATTCCGACTCCGGGTCGGCAAGTGGAGGAAGAGAAGACTGAGGAGGAGAAGGCAAAGGGGCACGCAGAGGAGCAGTGGACGGACGCAGAGACATCTGGTGCGTGCCAGGGACAGGAGGAGGACGCTGACGCGAACCGCGACCACTAGGGCGAGCAGCTCGGACCGGCGACGCAGGGCGGGACGCAGGCTCACGACGCTCAGCAAGACCTCCAGTAGGACCAGTGTAGGGAGAAGGAGAAGGCAAGGGAGAGGCGGGCTGTAACTGTGACTGCGACGGGACAGGCTGTGGACACTCTACGGGAGGAGAAGGACCAGTGGAGGGCGGGAGACCAAGAACCTGCTGAAGGAGCGGAACGAAGTACGGCCGAGGCCGCGCAGCACCGCCAGAGACAGCAGGGACAGCACCAACACCTCCAGAGGCTGCACCAGCACCAGTAGCAGCTCTAACACCAGCACCTCCAGCAGCGCCAGAAGTACCCTCAGTAGGACCGACAGTCGTAGTCTCAGCGCCAGCACCCGTAGCAGCTCCAGCTCCAGAGGCACCCCCGGGCCCGGCAGCTCCAGTACTCTCAGTACGAGCACCTCCGGGACCCGTGGTACCAGCTCCCTCGGCAGCAACAGAACCTCCAGCACCCGCAACACCCCCAGCTCCAGAAGCTCGCCTCCAGCGCCGGGCAAACCACTCACGCAGCTCCAGAGGAGAGAGCGGCTCGCGGCGCGAAGAACGGTCCGGAGAACCACCAGGAACAGAAGCAGCAGGCGCAGCACTCCCAGACGCAGTACCCCCAGGCTCAGCACCCCCAGGTCCAGCACCCCCAGGCCCAGCACCCCCAGGCTCAGCACCCCCAGGCTCAGCACCCCCAGGCTCAGTACCCCCTGGCTCAGCACCCCCAGACTCAGCACCCCCAGGCTCAGCACCCCCAGTCTCAGCACCCCCAGGCTCAGCACCCCCAGTCTCAGCACCCCCAGGCTCAGCACCCCCAGTCTCAGCACCCCGAGGCTCCGCACCCGCACTAGCACCAGAGTCACCAGTGACCTCGACAGGCTCGACCGCGTCTACCTGAGACACACCTGAAGGGGCAGGACCCTGAGGGGGGAGGGGGTCTACCGGGGGGGGACCTGGGACCAGGAAGAGGGGCGGCGGGGGGAGGGACGGAGTGCGGTAGGGGAAGAGCCGGTAGAAGGGAACCGACTCGTCGAACGTGACGTCCTGGGAGGACAGAATACGACGAGAGGTGGGGTGGTAAAACTGCCACCCACGTGCGTCAGGGGGGAACCCCAGGAAGACGCAAGGAGCAGCACGAGGGGACAGCTTGTCCGCAGACAAGTCGCGGACAAACGCCCGAGATCCCCAGACACGGAACGCCGATGCATCGCCAACCTTCCCCGTCCACAGCAAAGCTGGGGAGGTCTCCGGTCTGGAGACCCTGGGCTGAAGGTTGATCTGATGCGCGGCGTACCGAACCGCAAACGGCCACAGAAAATGGGGGGCAGCCGCATGCACCATGGACGTACGGGCGACGTCCATGACAATGCCTATGCGGCGCTCAGCAATCCCATTCTGCTGTGGAGAGTCCGGAAGCGTGGAGGTCTGGCGGATGCCTCGTGCCCGACAGTAGGCTCGCAGAAGGCCAGAGGAGAACTCTCCGCCTCTGTCCGAGTGCAGACGCAAAACAGGAAATTCCGAGCCGAAGCTCCGCCTGAGCAGGAGACGAGCTGCGCGGATCCAGTCGATCAACACCTCAGTGACCTCACCCTTGCTGCGCAAGGGGTAGACTGTGGTGTAACGCGAGTAGTCGTCAACCACCAGCAGGAAGTAGCGCTCGTGACCCTGTCCACGGACGCGGGCTGGGCCCCACACGTCCATGTGAAGCGTCTGTATCGGGGCCTCCGTCGGAGGAAACGGGGAGGAGTGAGGGGTAGCCCGCAGGCGACCCTCGACACAGGGGACAAAGGGAGGGCCAGGCCCCGGAGGAAGGGGAGGGAGGGACCGGGAAAGGCCCGAGACAAGAAGGCGAGAGGCCATGCCCCGGAGACGAGGCAGGGAGGGGTGACCCATCCTGTGGTGCCACAGGAGGGTCTCGTGGGACAGGAGGCGACACGAGCAGGGAGCAGACTCAGGACCAGACCTGGACGCTGCAGCAAACACCTGACCCGACGCAGCTACCTGACCAGACGCAGGAGGAGGAGACGGAACAGTGAGTGTGTACAGGCTCGACCCCGGCCCACGTGTGAACGTGGTCAAGTGTCGACCCGTGTCCGCGTCCGTACAGTGGGTGTCCCGTCGGCGTGCAGGGGTGAACTGGTCAACCCCTGCATCCTGTAGGTCAGCACCCGCCACCAAGTTCGTAGAGAACGAGGGGAGGTAGAGACCGGACAGGGAGCCAGACGGGACCGCAGGGCACGGAAGGACAGTGGAGTAGGGAGCCAGAACAGGACCCCCAGAGGGGTCTGCCAGGGAGACTGCCACAGGCCGACTAAGCGGCGTGAGTGTGGTGCGGTCTCGAAAGAATGAGCGAGACGCTCCTGAGTCAAGAGTGAAGGTGAGAGAGGGCGGAGCCGACGCTGTACCTGAGAGAGCAGACTCACTAGCACCTTGGGACACAGACTCACTGGCACCTAGAGCAGCAGCCTCAACAGCACCTGGAGCAGCAGCCTCAACAGCACCTAGAGCCGCAGTACCAATGCCCGGGTCGGGCGGGAAACACCGGTAACAGTCACCCTCCTCACTAATAGTCACAGCATACATGGCACGAAGAATAGCATCAATGTCAAGATCAAAGATAGCTACTCCCGCCCTAGACAGCTGGTCCCAGCGAGGGATCTCAGAGGCATCAGGAAACTGGCGGCACCAAGCGTCAGTCAGGCGGCCGAAGCAGCGCTGGGAGGAGTGTGGACCACCACACAGCTCACCCGCACGGTCGCCAGTGCGCAGGACGTAGGTGCACGGACCAGGACCCCCACCCCTCTGACGTGCAGCGTACCACTCACGGAGCTGCTGCGGGGAGAGGGTCTCCTCACCACGCTGCTACTGCTGGCGCTGACCACCACCGGAGCCACTCCTCCGCGACGAGCCACGACCTCCGCCGCCTCCTCCGCCGCCTCCTCCGCCGCCGCCGCCACCACCTCTGCTGCCACCGCCACCCCCACCGTCGCCGCCGCCACCACCGCCTCCGCCTCCACTCCCACCACCACCGCCGCTGCCGCCCCCGCCTCCACTGCCGGCGCTGACACATATACTCCCGCCACCACTCCCGCTACCACCCTCACCTCCTCCGCTGCCTCCACCGCCGCCTCCACCGCCCCCGCCGCCTCCCCCACCGCCCCTGCCCCCTTTGCCCTTGCCAGAGCGACGTCTCCCGCTGGGGGCAGACGCCGCACCGACCGACTCAAAACCAACGAGGTCGGGCGTAGCAGCAGAGGCGACAGAGGGCAGGAGGGGGGAGGGGGAACACCCCTCAAAGATGGGGGTGCGCGGGTCACCACGAGAGGCCCCTACAGCGAGAATGCTCTTCTCGGCTGCTAGGAGGGACTTCTCGAGGAGGTCAACAGTGAGAGTGGTGGGGCAGACTGAGAGTAAGTCGTCCCTGACTCTGCGAAGGGAGTCAGGGAGGCGGGTGACAATGTAGTAGAGAGTGAAGTACTGGGGGGGGGGGGGGGGGGGTTCTTGGCGCAGAACTCAGCAGGAAGCGCAGCGCGGAAGCGAGCGTCACTAGTGCGCAGGTGGGTAATGAGGTCGGCGACTGTGGCAAAAGAAGCAAGGTCGGGAAAGAGGTACGGTAGCATGAGGCGGCTCAGTGCAGCAGTGGCAGGGGTGGAGTAGCGTGCAATAACGGCGTCGTACAAGGTCTGAGCACTCTTGTACGACCCAAAGTGTGCACGCTCAGAGGGAGGGAGGTGGCGACGCACAGCAAGACGTGCAGCAGCATCGCGTGTGGCCCACTGTGAGCGAACAGTGGCATCCTGAGTAGCAGCAGGGGCGGGAGAGGCACCAGAAGTGAGATCAAAGAGAGAGAGGCCGTCAGCTCTGTCGCACTGTAGGAAAAGCAGTAGGTCGTCTACCCACACGTCAAAGTCGATGGCTCTGCCCTCAGCGTCAAAGGTGAGGACACTGGGGGTAGCCATGACAGCAGTAGGGTGAGGGCAGTGCGCAGAGTAAAGCTCAGTGCTCACCAGACAAGGCAGTGCAGGCGGCTCGGGCGGCTCGGCGGCTCGGCGGCTCGGCTGCTGGGGCGGCTCGGCTGCTGGGGCGGCTCGGCTGCTGGGGCGGCTCGGCTGCTGGGGCGGCTCGGCTGCTAGGGCGGCTCGGCTGCTGGGGCGGCTCGGCTGCTGGGGCGGCTCGGCTGCTGGGGCGGCTCGGCTGCTGGGGCGGCGGGGCCGGGAGATGCAGCTGCGGGGCCGGGAGATGCAGCGGCGGGGCCGTCAGGAACGGCAGCGGGGCCGGCAGGTGAGATGGCGGGGCCGGCAGGTGCAGCAGCGGGGCCGTCAGGGGTAGCGGCGGGGCCGGTAGGTGCAGTGGCGGGGCCGTCAGATGGGACGGCGTGGCCGTCAGAGGGGACGGCGGGGCCGTCAGAGGGGACGGCGGGGCCGTCAGGTGTAGCGGCGGGGCTGTCTGAAGCAGCGGCGGGGCCGGCAGAGGGGACGGCGGGGCCGTTGGGTGCAGCGGTGGGGCCGGCAGAGGGGACGGCGGGGCCGTCAAGTGCAGCGGAGGGGCCGGCAGAAAGGGACGGCGGGGCCGTCCGAAGGGGACGGCGGGGCCGTCAGGTGCAGCTGTGGGGCCGCGACGTCGGGGCCTGCAGAGGCAGGCGAGGAGGCCGCGTAGGCGGCGCTAGGGGGCCGCGAGGGCGGCGCGACGCAGTAGAGCCGCGAGGGCGGCGCGACGCGGCCGTAAGGCCAGCGCGACGTGGCCCGGGCCGCGCGCGCGAAAAAACAAGGGTCGCGCGCGCGACTCGCGGGGGCCACAAGGGCAGCGCGAGAAGGACTAGGGGGAGCGCGCTTCGGGGAGAGAAGGGCGCGCTCCGGGCAGCGAAAATTTCGTGGGTGGGCCCTTAAAAAATGGTCCTTAGGAAGGACCCGCTCTATACCATGTTGAGATTAGAGAGAGACAATGAATGCACTATGAAATGAAACGAGTACAAGTACCAACCCTAATTGGGTTGTACCCCCTATGGGCTACCCCACTACAGCCTAAATATATGCATCAGCAATATAATCATCTGACAGGTAGATGTGGATATTCTGTGTGAAATGTACCGTTGTAGAGTTCGATGCTCATGCATGTACCATATATTATTTCCCAGAGGCAGATTTTGACACTACTGGGTTACATTGTCTGCAGTAAATATTAATTGTATGGGTTATTACCTTTTGCAAAAATGGTGCATTATGTACAGTGCGATGATCCTTATAGCATGTAGCGGAACACTCCATTGTGGTGGGGGACTCGGATGAACAGTAACGATCTGCGCGTCAACTCTGGGTTAATTGCGAGGTGAGGTTGGGGTCAGTCCCAGGTGACCTAAACTTGACGGACCCTGGGACCCCAGCTGAACCTGGGCGCGTGGCCCGAAGGTGACCTCGAAGTCAATTTTAGGTCAGGTTGGGGTGAGACCTTTTTAGAGATGGCGGCAACTCCGAGGGCATAACACTCTCCCTCGCCTCCTCGCTTCCTCTCAGCGTGAGGCACTGCAGAGAGCTGTTTAAGGTTTAAGCATAGGTTGGCTTAGGAGCCATAGTTTAGGTTCTTAGTAGATCGAGTTCTAGGGTAAGGAGAATGTCGAGAAAGTTGAGAGAGGAGAAAAAGGTGGTTCACTAGCAGGAATGGAGATACAAATAGCAAACCCTAGAAGGGTTGTACTTGCTATAGAGCACCCCACTACAAGCTAGAGAATAACATTCTGACACACCCCCATAGCCAAAGTGGGGTGTAATCAGCACAGTGAGAAAGCAGGTATAGAGCAGGAGTTTACACAGATAAGCAAAGCTAGAGCTAATCACAGCGGACAAGTGAGGAGGAGGAGGAGCTGTGGGGAGAGAAGATGGGAGGCGACTGCTGACGCTGCAGACACACAGACGAGCTGCTGGCTCAGTGGCTACCGGAACAGCGCTCCGGACTACTGGAGTAACTGGCCCCGCGGCTAATAGTAGCGGTAGACGAGCAACGGACCCACGGGCGACTGGCGACTACCGGAGATTGTAGCCTCCGGACTGCTGCTGCTGCTGACGACAAGATTGCTGCCTCCACTCAACCTCCCCCAACTGCCCTACACTCTCGACATAAGCCCACTGCTCAAACCCTAGCTCCACCCCCACGCACCCCCCTTAAACCCTAAACCCCAGTCTCCCACACATCCACCCCCCTCAGCGTCAGCTGCAGCAGTGGGAGACGAAGGAGGAGGAGGAGTAGGAGACGGCGCACACAACCAGCACCCCCACAACCGCCACCCCCACACCCTAAGTGTGCGGTAAGCGCGCTCAGGTGTGCGCGAAGCGTGCACAAGCATGCGGGAAGCGAACTCAGGTGTGCGGAAAGTGAACTCAGGTGGGCGGGAAGGGGGGCCCGCAGGGCGACGCGCTGGTCGACGGGGACGGGCGCACGGGTCCTCGGGGGCGGCGCGCGGGTCGACGGGGCCGCCGCGAAGAGCGACGGGGAGCCGCGCGCGGGTCGACGGGGCCGCCGCGAAGGGCGACAGGGAGCCGCACGCGGGTCGATGGGGCCGCCGCGAAGGGCGATGAGGAGCCACGCGCGGGTTGACGGGGCCGCCGCAAAGGGCGACGGAGAGCCGCGCGCAGGTCGACGGGGACGGGTGCGCGGGTCGACGGAACGCGAAACCGCCGCGCGTGCCCAAGGTGCGCGGCGGACAGGAAACCGCCACGCGTCCCGAGCGCATGGTGCGCAGAAAACCGCCGCGCGCCACGAGCGTGCGGCGGGATGAAAAAGTGTCCCGCGCCCGGTGCGCGCGACCAGCAGAACAGTAGCAGCGGAAGCAGTAGGCAGGCCCACGGGCCAAGAGCGTAACAGCTCTGATTCCATGTTTAAGTTTTAAGCATAGGTTGGCTTAGGAGCCATAGTTTAGGTTCTTAGTAGATCGAGTTCTAGGGTAAGGAGAATGTCGAGAAAGTTGAGAGAGGAGAAAAAGGTGGTTCACTAGCAGGAATGGAGATACAAATAGCAAACCCTAGAAGGGTTGTACTCGCTATAGAGCACCCCACTACAGACTAGAGAATAACATTCTGACAAGAGCTGCAGCGTGCAAGCATGCCCGGGCGGTACGAGGGAAGCTCCGGGAGGGTGAGTGTGTGGAGGCGGGAGGAGGAATAGACGAGCAGAGTACGAAGGCCTTGGGCGGCGAAGAGAGGGTAGGAGGTGGAATGGAGGGAGAAGGAGGAGAGAGCCAGGTTGGTTTCAACCAGCGGTGCAAGGACGTGACTGGAGACCAAGGGGCAGTTGAGGATTACGAGGTGGGTGAGCGTGTGGAGGGAGCGAGCGAAGGCGTGCAGCTCACAGGGATCGATGGTGCAGGAGTGGAAGGCGAGCGAGGTGAGGCAAGGGAAGGACGCGAGTGGAGCGAGGGCAGCTCCAAGCACAGCGGAATGGATGGTGAGGGAGGCGAGGGAGAGGTGCAGAGGGGAGGACGGGGAGGCGAGGGAGTAGAGGGCGAAGGCGCTCGGGCGCCAGATGTCAGAATAATATATAATTCTATATATTGTTCTATAACTGCCTGTAGTGTAGAATACTGTAGTCATATAACTTTCTGGTTGGTGGTGCACCTTTCCTGATTCTTACCTATTTGTACTGCTCGTTCTATAGTGAACACTCTATTTTTGGCTAATCTCTCGACCCCTTCCTCTCGTAACTCTCGTTCTGCCCTCAACCCAAGTCCTAAGTCAACTTAGGCTTTTAACATGGTACAGAGCATGCTTCGATCCTAGCCTGTGGTTTCTTTTTCGTAATGGCACCCTCCGTTGCGGCCTGCGTCGTCCCGCTCGTTCGCCCTACCCGTCGCGCGCTTGTTGCTGTAAAAGTCGCGACATTCGCGACGAAGGGCGCGGCTGTCGTGGCGACGAGCTGGGCGGCCGTCGCGCTGGCTTCGTCCGTCGTTTGCGGCCACGCTTCCCCGTCGCCGTTTCGTCGCACCTTCATTCCGGCCCCATGTCCCGCCCGTCGCGCCCGTGCAACTGTCCCCGCCCTCCCTCCCACCGGCCCCGCTACAGCTGTCGCGAGCGCTCGTGCTGTGAGGGAATGTCGCGAGGGTGGCGGGCAGTGGAGGAAAAGTGGCGGCGGTGGCGGACAGTGGGGGAGGTGGCGTGACGGGGTGACCGCTGTGAGACGCCAGTAGCGCCTGCCGTCGCCCTTTATCACCCCATGCGCGACTGTCGCTGTGGGGGGGAGGGTGCAGGGGTGGCGGGAGTGTACCCGCAGGAACCAGCCACCGCCCTCCTCTCTCCTCTCTCTCCCTACAGCGCCTGTCGCTATGGGGGAAGGGGGGGAGTGTGAGGGGGTGGCGAGAGACATTCTGCCAAGCCAGCAGCCGCCCTTCCTCCTCTCTCTCTCACTGTCGCGCGTGCCGCTGTGAGGGGGAGGGTGAGAGAGGGTGGCGGAAGACAGCCGGGTATCTGCTGCTGCCGCCCGCTGCTACTGTGGCACCTCCAGCTGTCGCCCCTGTCGCCACCTACCCTGTTTGCTGTTTTCTGCTGCTGGGGACTGCAGGTGCTGCCGTCGAGCCGCTGCTGTCCTTCTGCCTGTTGCAGCCACAGAGCCTGCTCCTCAGGCGACCTGCCGCCTCCCACACCTATTACTGCTTCTTCCTTGGCTGAGGGTTGGCTACAGCTGTTTCTGCCACTTCTGCACCGGTTACCACTACTTTTGCCTGCCACTGTTTCTTCCGCTGCACCCTGTCTGGTGTACCCCATTATGGGGGCGTTGACTGCACATTCTTCCCTACAGGCACTTATGGGGGCGTGTCAGAATAATATATAATTCTATATATTGTTCTATAACTACCTGTAGTGTAGAATACTGTAGTCATATAACTTTCTGATTGGTGGTGCACCTTTCTTGATTCTTACCTATTTGTACTACTCGCTCTATAGTGAACACTCTCTTTTTGGCTAATCTCTCGACCCCTTCCTCTCGTAACTCTCGTTCTACCCTCAACCCAAGTCCTAAGTCAACTTAGGATTTTAACACCAGAGGGTGAGGGAGGTGAGGGAGGAGCAGCGGTCGATGAAGCGGTAGTGCGAGGGCTCGTAGAGGAGCGTAAGTGAGCGCAGTGCAAGGAAGGCGTCTACTGGGGGAGGCGGAGTTTCATTGAGCTCGATGCACCTCCGGTAGAGTGGGGAGTCGAGCTCCAGTGACGTTATGCGGCTGATGTGATGGGGAGATGTAACAAATGGGGGCTGCACTAGAGGCAGCGTGAAGCGCACGAGAGGCGAAAGCATGCAGCAGCAGCGTGCAACTGCGAACGTGGGCAGCAAAGGGACGGAAGTGAGCAGGACGTGGGGGACCCACGTGAGAAGGGCGAAACTGAGGTTTCGTGCCTTGACTGACTTGGGGGGACTTCCGCGTGGGACAGGTGGCGAAAGTCCAGACTTGGAGGAATAGAAATGTAACACGTGTGTGGGTGCAGTGAGGTGTACAAACGTGAGTAGAAATATGGAATGCGGCTCGATGTTGGGGCTGGCCACCCGAATCGACATTCCGAGCCGCATGTCTCAATTGTAAATGTACTGTACATATAAAAATGCATTCGTAAGAATTAGAGAGTAGCTTTCTGTTTCTCTATTTGTTTGTTCTTCCTAGCTTCGAAGGAAATTCTCTCGGGAAGAATTCTCAGCCAGAAACAACTTGAACAAGCCCAAGTGCCGTGAGCTTGTTCCAGGAGAGAGCGCGCGAGAGAGGTGGCGGGAAGGGGAAAAGTGGGGGGGAGAGTGGGGAGGGGGGTGGGGGAGAGGGACTTGAGATCCGTGGATTGAAGGGACGGTCTGCTGTTGTGGATGCAGAGGAAGGTGGGTGAAGATGAGTGGGGCATGAAGTGGGGCAAGCATCGAGTGGCTATGGTCAGCAACTTGCCCCCTGGAAGGAGGAAGAAGGTATATATGCCCCATGACTGTCAAGTTTGATAACGCTTTCAGGGCGTTTGCAAGTGTCAATATAAAATGGTGGGGGCGCGCTATTGAACAGAATTGAAGATGTGGATAAGGTGGGCGGGAAGGTGAGATGAAGAGAAATCGGCGAGGCACGGAAAGCGAGGGGTGAGGAAGAGGTGGAGTGGATAGGAGAGAGGGACACAGGAGAGACAGCGGGGGTGAGTACGGATGCGTGAGCGGCGAAGGGCAGACAGGAAGCGAGGCGCACAAGGTGTGTTGATTCTCATAAACACCCTGCAGATGGACAGTAAGTGGCGAGGCAGAGGAAGGAAACGGGCGCACATGCGTGCACATCAATGACGGGAGCTGGATGCTAGGAGGCTTGCTGCGGATTGATTCGAATCCTTCTTGGCGCAAGAGCTATAAGGGCGGAGCACAGCCATAAGGGTACAAGAGCATAAATGTGAACCCCGCTTGCAAGAATAAAGTGAGCCGCGCGATTCCATGCCATGGTGAAGGAAGAAAACTAAAGAGTTAGTAGAAGCATAAGGATGAAGGAGACGACACTGGCAGTTTGCGGCGGGAAATGACCTAGTTGGTGAAAGGGTCGCATCTATTACTAGAGAATAAACGAGAGGGTGGGAGAAAAGTCGCAGCAAGACAACCAAACGACACTCACGGGCATTGCCGCGCGAGCTTCCTCCAAGCCGCGGCGTTGATATGAAACCGCGGGTCGCGCACCGACACGAGCTTGAGCCTTTTTAAATTCAGGCAGCCCGCGCCGATTCCCCCTAGCAGCTGGTCAATGGTGGTGCAGCTAACCTCCACCGCGAGGTCTATTATATGGGTAAATACCCCGGAATAAATGTCGAAGTTCTTTATCCATTCTCGGGCGGCGGCGCCCTGTTTTTTCGCGAAGAAGTGGAGGCGGAGGTAGTGGGGTGTGTGGCGGGCGAGGCGGCGGAGGTGAGAGCAGGCATCTCTAAAAAGGTCTCACCCCAACCTGACCTAAAAAGTCAATAATGAGCATATGTAACGAAAGCAGTGAAATTCAGTACATACCACGTTGTAGCCCAAACCGTTATTGCCATAATGAACTTCTAGTCTTTTGCTTTGTATACGCCCCTTGTACCAACAGGAACATGGACGCGGAAAAAAACAAAGGCCACCACATGTGGTCGCCATCACCGCCACCACGCCCAACATAGCCACCCGCCCAACCATCCACGCGCCCTCGCTCCTTGCCTCCACTCCTGGAAGAGCCTGCGAAAGTGGGAGGCAAGGAAAAGGGCGAACAACCGTTAGAAACTGAATGAAAAAGAGGCAAACCATATGTATTCGGGAGAGCCTAAACGGTGATAACGTTATTTTGCCTAAAAGGGCTACATCAGCGTAACATCTCTAGTTAGGTGGTAGGTGGCTAACTTATCTAAAATTGTCTCACCTTAACATCAGACTGCCATGTTGGGTAAAGGAACGGTCGAATTAAAGTCACCTAGTCGATAGTCACCCACGGTTGCTAGTACCATCTATTGGAGCCGTTGCTGCCCTTCGTGAGACCTTCGTCCCTCCCCAGGACCGCCATCACCGCCACCCGCCCAACCACCCCCGCGCCATCTCTCCTTCCACCACCCTTCGCCTCCCTTCCCACCGGCGCTCGATCAGGATGCGGCAGCTCTCACGCCGGCGCGGCGGTGGATGCGGTGGGGCCTTCGCTGGAAGAACCTGCGAAAGCGATAGACAAAAAGAAGAACAAGAAACCTTTAGAAATTATAAGTTGGAAGAAGAATGTGGCCGAAGTTGTGCGTCATCTCAGCTGCACGACAACACTAACGCATGGTATTTTTTCTAAACACGACGAAACACGACCCGATGGAGCCTCACTGCTGACGGAAAAAGTTGCCTAAGTGCTGTGGGAGTAGACAATCAGACACATAAGTCGAGCATCTCTAAGCAAATGAAAATAGGCTCAGCAGCAGAGCAGGCCTAAGTTTGTGTCTAGCGGCTTGATCGCGGTATTAGACGGTTTGAAAACGTTTGGCAACGGTACTGGGGTGTGACGAGGTGTTTTGAAAGGGTTGGAGAAGATATTGGATCAGCTGAATTGTGTGGTTCTCTTTTGTTTTGTGCAGCCGATCTTCGTATGGCATGTGAGGTGCTTTCGGCGCTGCTGGCAGATTACGACCACCAGTGAATGACAGGTGGCGAAAACTTACTGACCTAAAACCGCGGAGTTGGCGATGTTTCCAGTTTTCAAACCTATGGCTAGGCCAGAGTGTAAAAGACTCGCCTGTTTCTGGTTGTATTTGTTCATTGTGCTCGTGATATGCTGCTCTGATTTCGCGAAATACCTGTTTTGCGATCGTAGGTGACGTTTTGTAACTTTGTTTCGGTCGCAATTCGTTCTTGATGACGCGACGGGTGCAACGCTGGTCGCACGAATTCAAAGCGTGTTACAGGATTCCCCGGCAAGAAAATCGAAATTGAAATCTCCGATTCGTCAACGTTTGCATTTTTTTTGCGACTCGTTAGATTTGGACGTGTTTGATTGGACAATGTTGGCTGGGTCGCGGTTCGGTGCTTTTGGAAGGCGCCCCACTGGTCAGTTTGAGGTCATTTGGGGGTCAAGGGGGGTGATTTTCCTGAAAATCGATAACCTTCTAGTGACCTTCGTGTGAAAACGGTGTGCACCTGACACCGAAGTCACCTGGGGGTTCCCAATTTCTAAGGGTCAGCCCCAGGTGGTCAACATTTTAAAGATGGGAGAGGGCGAGGCTGCAACGATCGCGCGGGTGGTCGACGCGCGCGAGAACGGGCTGGAGAAGCTCGTCGGGGAGCGACAGCAAGCGAGAACTCTCGTGACCGCGAACACTCTTCATCGTCCAGAGTTGCTTGTCTCGTTAACGCGTGAACGGATGTATGAGGGACTTGACAACTACCAGAGCACAACAAAACAATTCTAGCACAATTCACCTGTTTCTTTCCGTGCTATGTTTGCCTGTGTGTTCGTGGAGTGGTTGTGACTTGCTGCTTGATTTGTGTGAAAATGAGAACGAGAATGAAATGACTATGAGCGAAGTGAGTACAAATAGGAAACCCTAATTGGGTTGTACCCCCTATGGGATACCCCACTATAGCCTACACAAATAAGTAAGCTATAATGTTCTAACACACCCCCATAGGCAAAGTGGGGGAGAACAAGGGGTCACAAGACCAGTCAAGCAAAGCAAGACAAAGCTCAGGGTGGATCACAAAGTCACCACACATTCCGAGCACAAGTTCAAAGGCCAAAAGGCCAGTTCACATGCAAGATCACATATATAGGTAAAGAAGAGGCTAAACAAGCAAGAGCAAGAGTATATATATGTGACAGTACAAACAAGGTCAAGAAGTGAGCAAGTGAGGCAAGACAGGCACAAGGCCCAACTGAGTAAAGAAACGCTGATGATCACAAGGCGGAAGTGCCTTGGTGAAGACATCAGCAGTGTTGGCCTCAGAGGCCACGTACGCAAGCCGCAACTGTCCACGCTGCTGCAGCTCACGCGCAAGAAAGTAGCGGAGAGCAATGTGCTTTGTCCTGTGCTACAGTCGCTGCTCTCGACACAAGGCCAGCATGGCCTTGTTGTCTACGTACAAGACTGGAGGCCAACGAGGCGGCTCTCCAAGGTCGGTCAGTAGGTAGGTGAGCCAGCGAAGCTCCTGGGCAGCCATAGCCCCTGGCGTAGATCTCAGCCTCACAACTGGAGCCGAGAACAGAAGAAGAGCGGGTAGCCCGCCACGAAACAGAGCCGGAACCAAGACTGAAAGTGTAACCCTGTGACGACCGCTGCGTAGCCTGGTCGTCAGCCCAAGAAGCGTCCGCGTGCCCAGTGAGGACCACTGGACTGCGCCCTCCAAGCACTAGCCCCATGCCCGACGTACTGCACAAGTAGCGCAACACCCTCTTCGCTGCAGCCATGTGCTCTGGTCGGTGTCTCCCAGGAGCAACATAGTGTGCAAGAATGCTAAGAGGGTATGCAAGGTCAGGTCGTGTGCAGGTCATCAGGTACATGAGGCAGCCGACAAGCTCTGGATACAAGCCACTCGACTCTACGGACTCATCCAAAGGCAGAGCTGAGAGCGAGTGGCGAGTAGGCAGAGGAGTGGCCAAAGGCGAGGAGTACGTGAAGCCGAAGCGCTGAAGGACCTGCTGCACCATGTGTGACTGAGTCAGGGTAATGGTGTGGCGTGCTCTGTCCCGGGTGATCTGCAAGCCAAGGTAGCTGCGCAGCTCACCCAGGTCTGTGCACGTGTGTCTCTTCTGCAGCTCAGACTTCACGTAGGCGAGTCCAGCAGTGTCAGTAGTGGCAAAGACCAAGTCGTCGACGTACACGAGGATGTAGAACGGCGGCAGAGAAGTGTCGGTGCGCAGAAACAGCGACGGGTCGGCAGTAGAAGGAGCAAACCCAAGTGCCGCCAGCGTAGTCCTCAGTGTGTCGTGCCACTCACGCGGCGCCTGGCGGAGACCGTAGACTGGACGTCGGAGACTCCACTGGGTACCAGGAGGGAAAGACCCAGTGAAGCCAGGTGGGCGGCGCAGCCAGATCTCCTCGTGCAGGCTGCCCTGCAAGAAAGCAGTGCTGAAGTCGAGAGAGTGCAGCTCGTAGTCACGGTGAGCAGCAACGTGCAGCAGTACCCGAAGAGTGGTCATCTTCGGGGTGGGGGAGAAGGTCTGAAAGTAGTCAACTCCCTGCCGCTGACTGAAACCACGAGCCACGTAACGCGCCTTGAAGACAGGCGGAGAACCCGGCGGCCGCTTCACCTTGAAGATCCACATGCCACTGACGATGTTCGCCCCAGGAGGGGGGACAGCGTCAACGTAGGTGCCTGTGGTCTTCCAGGAAGCCATCTCTGCATCCATAGCTGCCTGCCACTGAGAGGAGTAGGGACCCTCTATCGCCTCCGCGTAAGAGCGCGGAGTCGGGATGTCAAGTGCATCCGGGTCTCCCTCAGGGGTGAGCAGTACGGACACGAGATGAGGTGAAGCGGCGGCCAGACACTGGAACTCCTCCTGGCTGTCCTCAAGGACGTCCGTGCCAAGGGCACACTCACCCCCGACGGACGGAGGACAGGCAGACTCAGACTAAGCGACCACACTAGCAGCGTAGTCTAGACGACAGCGATCAGCAAAGTCGACGAGCTCAGTAACAAGGGCAGACGCAGCAGTAGACTCGAAAGAAGGGTCAGTGACGGCAGTAGCAAGGAGACGCGTGACAGTCGGACTGGCAGCACGAAGAGATTCCGACTCCGGTTCGGCAAGAGCAGGAAGAGAGGACGCAAGAGGAGAAGGCAAAGGGGCACGCAGAGGAGCAGTGGACAGACGCAGAGACATCCGGTGCGTGCCAGGGACAGGAGGAGGACGCTGACGCGAACCGCGACCACTAGCGCGCGCAGTACGAACAGGCGACGCAGGACGAGACGCAGGCTCACGACGCTCAGTGAGACCTCGAGTAGGACCAGCGTAGGGAGAAGGAGCAGGCAAAGGGGAGGCAGGCTGTAGCTGTGACTGTGACAGGACAGGCTGTGGACCCTTTAAGGGAGGAGGAGGAGGACCAGGAGAAGGTGTAAGACCAAGAACCTGCTGCAGGAGTGGAACGAAGTACGGTCGGGGCCGCGTGGTGACGCGAGAAACAGCAGGGACAGGACAAGTACCCCCAGCAGGAATACCCGCTCCAGCAGCACCTCCAGCAGCACCTCCTGCAGCTCCAGAACCCCCAGCAGCACGTCCAGCAGCCCCGGAACCTCCAGCCGCACCAGGAGCACCGCCAGCCGGACCGCCAATGGTAGCCTCAGCGCCAACACCCTCAGCAGCACCAGCTCCAGTCGAACCCACAGGCCCAGCAGCTCCAGTACTCCCAGGACGAGCACCTCCGGGACCCGCGACTGCAGCACCCTCAGTAGCCGACGAACCTCCACCACCAGCAGCACGGCTCCAGCGCCGGGTAAACCACTTGCGCAGCTCCTGTAGAGAGAGTGGCTCCCGGCGAGACGAAGCACCCAGAGAGCCTCCAGGCTCAACACCCCCAGACCCAGCACCCCCAGGCAAGGCACCTCCAGGCGTAGCACCCCCAGGCTCAGCAACCCCAGGCTCAGCACCCCCAGGCTCAGCACCCCAAGGCTCAGCACCCCCAGGCTCAGCACCCCCAGGCTCAGCACCCCCAGGCTCAGCACCCCCAGGCTCAGCACCCCCAGGCTCCGCACCCCCAGTAGCACCAGAGTCACCAGTGACCTCGACAGGCTCGATTGCGTCTACCTGGGACACACCTGAGGGGGCAGGACCCTGAGGGGGGAGGGGGTCTACCGGTGGGGGACCTGGGACAAGAAAGAGCGGGGGCGGGGGGAGGGACGGAGCGCGGTAGGGGAAGAGGCGGTAGTAGGGTAGCGACTCGTCGAACGTGACGTCTTGGGAGGATAGAACACGGCGAGAAGTGGGGTGGTAGAACTGCCACCCAGGGGCGTCGAGGGGGAACCCCAGGAAGACGCAGGGAGCAGCGCGAGGGGACAGCTTGTCCGCAGACAAGTCGCGGACAAACGCCCGAGATCCCCAGACCCGGAACGCCGACGCATCGCCAACCTTCCCCGTCCACAGCAGGGCTGGGGAGGTCTCCGGCCTGGAGACCCTGGGGTGGAGGTTGATCTGATGCGCCGCGTACCTCACCGCAAACGGCCACAGAAAATGGGGCGCAGCCGCATGCATCATAGACGTACGAGCGACGTCCATGACCATGCCAATGCGGCGCTCTGCAATCCCATTTTGCTGCGGTGAGTCCGGAAGCGTGAAGGTCTGACGGATGCCTCGCGCACGACAGTAGGCACGCAGAAGGCCAGAGGAGAACTCTCCGCCTCTGTCCGAGTGCAGACGCAAAACAGGAAAGTCCGAGCCAAAGCTCTGCCTGAGCTGGAGACGAGCTGCGCGGATCCAGTCGATCAGCACCTCAGTAACATCACCCTTGCTGCGCAAGGGGAAGACTGTGGTGTAACGCGAGTAGTCGTCAACCACCAACAGGAAGTAGCGCTCGTGACCTAGTCCATGGACGCGGGCAGGGCCCCACACGTCCATGTGAAGCATCTGCAACGGAGCCTCTGTCGGAGGAAACTGGGAGGAGTGAGGGGCAGCACGCTGGCGCCCCTCAACACAGGGGACACAGGCAGGGCCACGGCCCTGAGGAAGGGGAGGGAGGGACCGGGGGAGACCAGAGACAAGAAGACAGGAGGCCATGCCTCTGAGCCGAAGCAGAGAGGGGTGACCAAGGCGGTGGTGCCAGAGGAGAGTCTCGTGAGACAGGCGACGACACGAACAGGGGGCAGACTCAGGACCAGACCTGGACGCTGCAGCAAACACCTGACCAGACGAAGGGACCCTACCGGACTCAGCAACTGGAGGAGAAGCAGTGGTCAGTGTGTACAGGCTCGACCCTGGCTGACGTGTAAACGTAGCCAGGTGACGACCTGTGCTAGCCTCTGTGCAGTGCGTCACACGCTGACAAGCAGGAGTGAACTGGTGGACACCCGCATCCTGTAGGTCAGCACCACTCACCAGGTTCGTAGAGAACGAGGGGAGGTAGAGACCAGACAGGGTGCCAAAGGGGGCCGCCGGACACGGGAGGACTGTGGAGAAGCGAGACAGGACAGGACCCCCAGAGGGGTCAGCCAGGGACACCGCAACCGGCCGACTAAGCGGCCTGAGTGTGGTGCGGTCCCGAAAGAAGGAGCGAGATGCCCCAGAGTCAAGGGTGAAGGTGTGGGAGGCCGAAGCCGACGCAATACCTGAGAGCGCAGACTCACTAGTACCTGAGAGCGCAGACTCACTAGTACCTGAGAGCACAGACGCACTGGCACCTAGAGCTGTAGCCTCATTGGCACCTAGAGCAGCAGTACCAATGCCCGGGTCGGGCGGGAAACACCGGTAACAGTCACCCTCATCACTAATAGTCACAGCATACATGGCAGCAAGGATAGCATCAAAGTCAAGATCAAAGATAGCTACACCAGCCCTAGACAGCTCTCCCCAGCGTTGGATCTCAGAGGCCTCCGGGAACTGCTGGCGCCAAGCGTCCGTCAGGCGGCCAAAGCAGCGCTGGGCGGTGTGGGTACCCCCACACTGCTCACCCGCGCGGTCGCCGGTGCGAAGGACGTAGGTGCAGGGACCAAAAGCCCCACCACGCTGACGCTGCGTGTACCACTCACGGAGCTGCAGAGGGGCGGGGACGTCGCGAGAACGTTGCTGCTGGCGCTGACCACCCCCAGTGCTGCTCCGCTGCGAAGAGCCACTCGGACCACCTCCACCACCGCCACCCCCGCCTCCGCCTCCACCGCCGCCACCTCCGCCACCTCCGCTCCCACCGCCACCGCCGCCGCCACCTCCGCCTCCACTACCGCCACTAGTACCCCCACCCCCGCTACCACCTCCACCGCCACCCCCACTCCCCCCGCCGCCCCCACCTCCTCCGCCACCGCCCCCGCTAGCTCCACCCGCGCCCTTGCCCCCCTTGCCCTTGCTAGGGCGGCGTCTCCCGCTAGGGGCAGACGCCGCACCGACCGACTCAAGACCAACGAGGTCGGCCGCAGCAGCAGAGGCGACAGAGGGTAACAGGGGGGAAGGAGAACACCCCTCAAAGATGGGGGTGCGAGGGTCACCACGAGAGGCCCCTACAGCGACTATGCTCTTCTCGGCCGCTAGGAGGGACTTCTCGAGGAGGTCGACAGTGAGAGTGGTGGGACAGAGCGAGAGAAAGTGGTCCCTAACTACACGAAGGGACTCAGGGAGACGAGTGACTAGAAAGTAGAGAGTGATGTACATGGGGGGGGGGGTTTTGGCGCAGAAGTCAGCAGGAAGCGCAGCGCGGTAGCGAGTGTCACTAGTGCGGAGGTGCGTAATGAGGTCAGCGACTGTGGGAAAGGCAGCAAGGTTGGGGAAGAGGTACGGTAGCATGAGACGGCTCAGTGCAGCAGTGGCAGGGGAGGAGTAGCGTGCAACTACAGCGTCGTACAAGGTCTGTGCACTCTTGTACTGACTAAAGTGTGCACGCTTAGAGGTGGGGAGGTGGCGACGCACAGCAAGACGTGCAGCAGCATCGCGTGTGGCCCACTTGGAGCGAACAGTGGGGTCAGCATCAGCAGCAGGGGCAGGGACGGCGCCAGAGGTAAGGTCAAAGAGAGAAATGTCATCTACCCTATCGCACTGCAAGTACAGCTGCAGGTCGTCGACCCAGACCTCAAAGTCAATGGCACGACCCTCAGCGTCAAGAGCTAGGACACTAGGGGTAGCCATGACGACAGACGCCTAGCAGTGCAAGCAGTAGGGTGAGGGCAGTGCAGCGAAAAGGGCTCTGTGCTCACCAGACAGGGCAGAACAGGAAGTAAGGCAGCTTGGTGGCCGGCGGCTCGACTGCTGGGCGGCTCGGCTGCTGGGCGGCTCGGCGGCTCGGCTGCTCGGCGGCTCGGCGGCTCGGCGGCTCGGCTGCTGGGCGGCTCGGCTGCTGGGCGGCTCGGCTGCTGGGCGGCTCGGCTGCTGGGCGGCTCGGCGGCTCGGCTGCTGGGCGGCTCGGCGGCTCGGCTGCTGGGCGGCTCGGCGGCTCGGTTGCTCTGCTGCTGGGCGGCTCGGCGGCGCAGTGGCTCGGTCACTGGGCGACCCGGCGGTCAGGCGGCTCGGCGACCCTGGTTCATGGCGGCGTGGCGGCCGTGGGTAGGACAGCGGGTGGGCCGCAGGTAGGGCAGCAGGCGTGCCGCAGGTGGGGCGGCAGACGAGCCGCAGGTAGGGCGGCGGGCGTGCCGCAATGTAGGGCGGCCGTCGGGCCGCAATGTAGGGCGGCGGGCGGGCCGCGACGTAGGGCGGCGGGCGGGCCGCGACGTAGGGCGGCGGGTGGACCGCAGGTAGGGCGGCGAGCAGGCCGCGACGTAGGGCGGCGGGCGGGCCGCGACGCAGGGCGGCGGGTAGGCCGTAGGTAGGGCGGCGGGCAGGCCGTGACGTAGGGCGGCGGGCAGGCCGCAACGTAGGGAGGCGGGCAGGCCGCGACGTAGAGTGGCGGGAAGGCCGCGAGTGGGGCGGCGGGCAGGCCGCGACGTAGGGCGGCGGGCAGGCCGCGAGTGGGGCGGCGGGCAGGCCGCGACGCAGGGCGGCGGGCGGGCCGCGACGTGGGGCGGCGGGGCCGCGACTTAGGGCGGCGGGGCCGCGACGTAGGGCGGCGGGCAGGCCGCACCGTAGGGCGGTGGGCAGGCCGCGACAGTAGGCACGCAGAAGGCCAGAGGAGAACTCTCCGCCTCTGTCCGTGTGCAGACGCAAAACAGGAAAGTCCGAGCCAAAGCTCTGCCTGAGCTGGAGACGAGCTGCGCGGATCCAGCCGATCAGCACCTCAGTAACATCACCCTTGCTGCGCAAGGGGAAGATTGTGGTGTAACGCGAGTAGTCGTCAACCACCAACAGGAAGTAGCGCTCGTGACCTAGTCCATGGACGCGGGCAGGGCCCCACACGTCCATGTGAAGCGTCTGCAACGGAGCCTCTGTCGGAGGAAACTGGGAGGAGTGGGGGGCAGCACGCTGGCGCCCCTCAACACAGGGGACACAGGCAGGGCCACGGCCCTGAGGAAGGGGAGGGAGGGACCGGGGGAGACCAGAGACAAGAAGACAGGAGGCCATGCCTCTGAGCCGAAGCAGAGAGGGGTGACCAAGGCGGTGGTGCCAGAGGAGAGTCTCGTGAGACAGGCGACGACACGAACAGGGGGCAGACTCAGGACCAGACCTGGACGCTGCAGCAAACACCTGACCAGACGAAGGGACCCTACCGGACTCAGCAACTGGAGGAGAAGCAGTGGTCAGTGTGTACAGGCTCGACCCTGGCTGACGTGTAAACGTAGCCAGGTGACGACCTGTGCTAGCCTCTGTGCAGTGCGTCACACGCTGACAAGCAGGAGTGAACTGGTGGACACCCGCATCCTGTAGGTCAGCACCACTCACCAGGTTCGTAGAGAACGAGGGGAGGTAGAGACCAGACAGGGTGCCAAAGGGGGCCGCCGGACACGGGAGGACTGTGGAGAAGCGAGACAGGACAGGACCCCCAGAGGGGTCAGCCAGGGACACCGCAACCGGCCGACTAAGCGGCCTGAGTGTGGTGCGGTCCCGAAAGAAGGAGCGAGATGCCCCAGAGTCAAGGGTGAAGGTGTGGGAGGCCGAAGCCGACGCAGTACCTGAGAGCGCAGACTCACTAGTACCTGAGAGCGCAGACTCACTAGTACCTGAGAGCACAGACGCACTGGCACCTAGAGCTGTAGCCTCACTGGCACCTAGAGCAGCAGTACCAATGCCCGGGTCGGGCGGGAAACACCGGTAACAGTCACCCTCATCACTAATAGTCACAGCATACATGGCAGCAAGGATAGCATCAAAGTCAAGATCAAAGATAGCTACACCAGCCCTAGACAGCTCTCCCCAGCGTTGGATCTCAGAGGCCTCCGGGAACTGCTGGCGCCAAGCGTCCGTCAGGCGGCCAAAGCAGCGCTGGGCGGTGTGGGTACCCCCACACTGCTCACCCGCGCGGTCGCCGGTGCGAAGGACGTAGGTGCAGGGACCAAAAGCCCCACCACGCTGACGCTGCGTGTACCACTCACGGAGCTGCAGAGGGGCGGGGACGTCGCGAGAACGTTGCTGCTGGCGCTGACCACCCCCAGTGCTGCTCCGCTGCGAAGAGCCACTCGGACCACCTCCACCACCGCCACCCCCGCCTCCGCCTCCACCGCCGCCACCTCCGCCACCTCCGCTCCCACCGCCACCGCCG
The DNA here is from genome assembly GCA_948144175.1 of Closterium sp. NIES-65. Lineage (NCBI taxonomy): Eukaryota > Viridiplantae > Streptophyta > Zygnematophyceae > Desmidiales > Closteriaceae > Closterium > Closterium sp. NIES-65. The sequence continues at coordinate 3,268,915 of CANXME010002170.1, read as the reverse complement.
CCGCCACCTCCGCCTCCACTGCCGCCACTAGTACCCCCACCCCCGCTACCACCTCCACCGCCACCCCCACTCCCCCCGCCGCCCCCACCTCCTCCGCCACCGCCCCCGCTAGCTCCACCCGCGCCCTTGCCCCCCTTGCCCTTGCTAGGGCGGCGTCTCCCGCTAGGGGCAGACGCCGCACCGACCGACTCAAGACCAACGAGGTCGGCCGCAGCAGCAGAGGCGACAGAGGGTAACAGGGGGGAAGGAGAACACCCCTCAAAGATGGGGGTGCGAGGGTCACCACGAGAGGCCCCTACAGCGACTATGCTCTTCTCGGCCGCTAGGAGGGACTTCTCGAGGAGGTCGACAGTGAGAGTGGTGGGACAGAGCGAGAGAAAGTGGTCCCTAACTACACGAAGGGACTCAGGGAGACGAGTGACTAGAAAGTAGAGAGTGATGTACATGGGGGGGGGGGTTTTGGCGCAGAAGTCAGCAGGAAGCGCAGCGCGGTAGCGAGTGTCACTAGTGCGGAGGTGCGTAATGAGGTCAGCGACTGTGGGAAAGGCAGCAAGGTTGGGGAAGAGGTACGGTAGCATGAGACGGCTCAGTGCAGCAGTGGCAGGGGAGGAGTAGCGTGCAACTACAGCGTCGTACAAGGTCTGTGCACTCTTGTACTGACTAAAGTGTGCACGCTTAGAGGTGGGGAGGTGGCGACGCACAGCAAGACGTGCAGCAGCATCGCGTGTGGCCCACTTGGAGCGAACAGTGGGGTCAGCATCAGCAGCAGGGGCAGGGACGGCGCCAGAGGTAAGGTCAAAGAGAGAAATGTCATCTACCCTATCGCACTGCAAGTACAGCTGCAGGTCGTCGACCCAGACCTCAAAGTCAATGGCACGACCCTCAGCGTCAAGAGCTAGGACACTAGGGGTAGCCATGACGACAGACGCCTAGCAGTGCAAGCAGTAGGGTGAGGGCAGTGCAGCGAAAAGGGCTCTGTGCTCACCAGACAGGGCAGAACAGGAAGTAAGGCAGCTTGGTGGCCGGCGGCTCGACTGCTGGGCGGCTCGGCTGCTGGGCGGCTCGGCGGCTCGGCTGCTCGGCGGCTCGGCGGCTCGGCGGCTCGGCTGCTGGGCGGCTCGGCTGCTGGGCGGCTCGGCTGCTGGGCGGCTCGGCTGCTGGGCGGCTCGGCGGCTCGGCTGCTGGGCGGCTCGGCGGCTCGGCTGCTGGGCGGCTCGGCGGCTCGGTTGCTCTGCTGCTGGGCGGCTCGGCGGCGCAGTGGCTCGGTCACTGGGCGACCCGGCGGTCAGGCGGCTCGGCGACCCTGGTTCATGGCGGCGTGGCGGCCGTGGGTAGGACAGCGGGTGGGCCGCAGGTAGGGCAGCAGGCGTGCCGCAGGTGGGGCGGCAGACGAGCCGCAGGTAGGGCGGCGGGCGTGCCGCAATGTAGGGCGGCCGTCGGGCCGCAATGTAGGGCGGCGGGCGGGCCGCGACGTAGGGCGGCGGGCGGGCCGCGACGTAGGGCGGCGGGTGGGCCGCAGGTAGGGCGGCGAGCAGGCCGCGACGTAGGGCGGCGGGCGGGCCGCGACGCAGGGTGGCGGGTAGGCCGCAGGTAGGGCGGCGGGCAGGCCGCGACGTAGGGCGGCGGGCAGGCCGCAACGTAGGGCGGCGGGCAGGCCGCGACGTAGAGTGGCGGGCAGGCCGCGAGTGGGGCGGCGGGCAGGCCGCGACGTAGGGCGGCGGGCAGGCCGCGAGTGGGGCGGCGGGCAGGCCGCGACACAGGGCGGCGGGCGGGCCGCGACGTGGGGCGGCGGGGCCGCGACTTAGGGCGGCGGGGCCGCGACGTAGGGCGGCGGGCAGGCCGCACCGTAGGGCGGCGGGCAGGCCGCGACGTAGGGTGGCGGGCGGGCCGCGACGTAGGGTGGCGGGGCCGTCGAAAGGCAGGGCGGCGGGGCCGTCAGCTAGGGCGGCTCGGCGCGTCGTTAGGAGGCGACCCGACGGATCGCTAAAAAAAAAGGAATAAAAAAGGAGAGCGCGACTCGAGGCGCGCTTCGGTGGGCCCTAGGAACAGTCCCTTGGAGGGGACCTGCTCTGATTCCATGTGAAATTGAGAACGAGCGTGAAATGACTATGAACGAAGTGAGTACAAATAGGAAACCCTAATTGGGTTGTACCCCCTATGGGATACCCCACTATAGCCTACACAAATAAGTAAGCTATAATGTTCTGACAATTTGAACACGCTTGAGCAGAAAGGTTTCGCCAAGAAGGGGGAAGGGAGTTCGCGCTCGGTGTCGTAGGGCGCAATTCTACATGCGCCTCGGATCTGGCCCTCTCTGTTCGACTTCCCCTCGCACTCTGGCGACAAACCCGCGAGTCTGGTTTGCAGCACCACACACATTCGGCACGTCGCATGTGATCTGTGCGCCGATGACGAAAGCAATGACGACACCAAATTCCTTAACAGTAGGGTTGCTTACGTCGCAGTGGCAGGAAATGCGGTTACCGGATAATCTCGCCCGGACCTTCCGCCCAGGTCCTGCATCGAAGCTGAGTCTAGAAAAAACAATCCGTTAGGGCGAGGTGCCATTGCTTTATAAACTCAAATATATGGGTTTCTTAAAGTTTGAGCTTTAGTCGAGTTGTGAAAACTGAAGGTTCGAAATGCATGTTACACTAATTGTTGAGTCACAATGTTGAAATGAGCGAATCTGTAAAAATCGTGCCGATCCGCGCCTATACAAGTAGGTTGCCTAGTTTGGCATTCGTAAAGCCATGATCTCAACTGATTGATTTGTTTTGCAATTGGAGAGGAAAGCTTGGCTGTGTTACCGGTGTAGACAATCTGACGAGGGGTGAAGTGAGGGGTACGAACTAAAGACAAATTTAGGTTTTTTAGGTTTGGGTTCAAGCAAACCAAGGTTCTAAAGCAGACCCTCAGATTCATTTTAGGCTACACTGAGGCATCAGGGCTGTTTAGTAAAACAGCAGCTTTTTCCCTGATCTATCAGGGCTACACAGGGTAAGGTACCCTGATTTATCAGTGCTATTATCTAGTACGTACTGAACTGTCAGGGTATATAATATTTCAATACATTGTGGTGTGCCGACTAATACATTCTTCCGCAGTACATCTCGCTTTAGTGCAAGATTCAATATTATCCAGAATCATCAAGGCTGGACCTACACCAATATACTGAATTGTCAGTACGCTAAATCACCACTATACTGATTTTACATTACAAGTATTTATGTAATGCTGTTTTTGTCAAGAATAGAACTAGGAATGAATGATTGAACTAGGCAAGAGGTAAATACAAGTAGGGGAAACCTAATCCTAAAGTGTTGTACTTACTAAGGAGTGACCCTACTGTCAGAATGTTATCTTATGCTCTAGCCTGTAGTGGGATGCTCTAAAGCGAGAACAACCCTTCTAGGGTTTGTTATTTGTATCCTCATTCTTGCTATTGCAATCCTCTTCTCTTTTCTAACTTTCACATGCTATCAGATCAGGTCGATCCCCTTGGATCGATCCTGTGGGTGGGTTACCACCTCCTCGCTTCCGCTGCAACACCTACATTACTCTCTGAGCCGCACGCCCCGTGGCGTGCGGCACTTTTTCTTCCCGCCGTGCGCCTCGAGGCGCGCGGCGGTTTTCGGCCCGCCGTGCGCCCCGAGGCGTGCGGCGGTTCTCTGCCCACTGTGCGCCCCGAGGCGCGCGGCGGGCTTCTGCCCCGTCGTTCGCCGCGTCACCCTCTGGAGGCGCCGCGACGGGCGACGGGGACCCGCGCGTCGCCCCCTGTCGCCCGTCGTGGCCTGCGCGCGGCCCGTTCAGGCAGCGCGCGGCCCGTACGGGCTGCGCCAGTCCCGCGCGCGGCCCGTACGGACGGCGCCAGGCCCGCGCACGGCTCGGGCCGCCTGCGCGCGGCTCGGGCGTCTGCACCAGGCCCGTGGTGGGCCCCTTCCTCGATACCCCTGCACTCCCCGCTGTCCCCCCGTGCTTCTACTGGCGCCCCACTCCTCCTACACCCCATTCTCCTGAATTAGGGTTTGGGGGTGAGGGGTATGGGGGTGCCCTCATGGTGTGTCGTTCCCTGCTCCTCCTCCTCCTCCGTCTCCCTGTGCTGCAGCTGCCGCTGAGGGGGGGTGGAAGTGTTGGAGCCAGTGGAGTGGTACTAAGGGGGGGTGAAGGGGGAGTGGAGCTAGCGGTGTAGCAGCGGGTGTGTGCCAGGGGGAGTGGGATAGTTTGGGGAAGCTGCGTGGAGGTTGCCGTCGTGTCGCCAGCAGCACCTGTAGTCCGGGAGTTGCTTCGGTAGCCCAGTCGTAGTCAGCTGTGCCAGCCGTCCGTGGGTCCGTTGCTCGTCTGCCGCTACTTTAGCCGCGGGGCCAGTTACTCCAGTATTCCGGAGCGTTGTTCTGGTAGCCGCCGTGCCAGCGTGCCTCCTGTTGCCCGTGTGTCTGCAGCTTCAGCCGTCGCCTCCTTTCTCCTCTCCTCTCACTCTCTCTCCTCCTCCTCAGGTGCCCGTTGTGACTACCACTAGCTTTGCTCATAGTTGTGAACTATAAACTATTGCTTCTTGAACTTGTGCTCAGAATGTGTGGTGACATTGTGATCCACCCTGAGCTTGTACTGTTTTGCTTGCTCTGCTTATTACACCCCACTTTGGCTATGGGGGTGTGTCAGAATGTTATCTTATGCTCTAGCCTGTAGTGGGGTGCTCTATAGCGAGTACAACCCTTCTAGGGTTTGCTATTTGTATCCTCATTCTTGCTATTGCAATCCTCTTCTCTCTTCTTTCACACCTACTGTAGCCTAGAGATACAATTGTAATCTGACACACCTCCATAGGCAAAGTAGAGGACAGCAAACACAGCAAGCGATTACAAGACCAGTCTGCAGAAGAGAACACAGCTCAGGGTGGATGACAAAGTCACCACGCATTCTGAGCACAAGCAAGTGGCCACAAGGCCAGTTCACATGCAGAGGTATATAATAGCAAGGTAGTACACTGATCACAACCTAGCAAGAGAAAATACACAGGTATAAAGATATATAGCAGTGTAGAGCAAGAGCAAGTCAAGCAACTAACAGGTGAGGCAGAGTGGGCACAAGCCCAAGAGCAGTGCAAAAACGGTGATGATCACCAGACCCAAGGGCCTTGTAGGGGACTGCGCACTGCTGCCATCCACGGGTGCAATGCTGGACGCCGCACTGCTGTAGCGTTGGCACGCCGTCGACCTGTAGGTTGGCAAGTCGCCTTTCTGCAGTGCTGGCGCGACTCCTCTACACAACGCTGGCTGACGTAATCATTGTTGTCGTTGTTTGTTTACTAATTTTGTAATTTCGGCTTTGCTAGTGGAAACTCTTGCCGATTCCCCCCGTGAATCAAGCAAAGCTACGATCACTCCTAGTAGTTCGTACCACCCCCCCCCTCCCGTAACTTAGCTCTCTACCGTTGTAGAGTGACTCTCCACGTTTTCTATAGCATTCCCGAAGGTGCAGCAGTATCGCACCCGCCACTACCGAAGCAACAACAACAGCAGTACCGGATTAGCTGACAAAGGGCAGGAAGGTCAACAGTTGCAAGTCAACTGTCGTGACTGTACCCATCTTGACCGAAGTGTTAGACGCGAGGATGGCAACAGACGTAACTGTCTGCACGGTTACATGAAGCAACCCGGTAATAAGAGAATCGCTGGTGTCGAGTTTATCTAAAAATGCATGTGAAATAGTTATACCCATTAAAGTACATGGCTAGTTAGATACATTTATTGTGTTTAATTTTATCTTATAATAAGATCTTGTCATCTACATCCACTATCCACAAGGTTCCTACCACAAATATTTCCGCTACCTATTCTATAAAGCAGACATACATATCCAAGTTCCATATAATAACAGCGACCACTTTCGCGAACCCGTTAAAAGCAGTCAGAATTTTGTCTTATATCAACAGCTTGGTTTAATTCTTAGCGAGTCATGAATCAGCTAAATTAGTGTAAACAACATAGCTGTCTATAAACAGCTTAATAAATGTAATGTTAGAATCGTAGGTGTGGGGCCTAGGCTTAGTAGCCTAGGCCCACACTAAGAGGTAGGTGAGTTTGACCTACAACTAGAACTTAGGGTTTACGAATGAGAATTGGAAAGAAGGAATCATGGACTAGCAAGCAGAAGGACACACAAATAGCAAACCCTAAGGGGTTGTACTCACTATTGAGCACCCCACTGAAGGCTAGACAAATAATATTCTGACATGTAATTAACATTTTTTACAACCTAAAACGTTCTTATAATAAATACAGAAAATATAACATTCATATAAGTAACTTTTGGTATCAACCCAAAACACATTATTGTATGGAGCTTAGGGTTGATTCCCCCTCAGATGGCATGCCATCCGCGCAGTTTTATTTTTAGTTTTTTTTAGCATGCAATTAATTGGCAAATTTCTTTAATATTCGCTTCTGCGGCTTCCTACGACATAACCAGAATGCATATATACGACAATACCAGTTGCAAATTTCTTTAAAATCTCAACAGTTCAATGTCGTTTCAGCTTGCAGACCGCATGTTTCTTCTTGTGACGAAAAATGGTAATTTTGTGGGGTATCGTGTGACTATCAGTGATAGAATTCCTATCTTTGTGACCATCCGTATTAGTTTTCTGAATTCTGTGACCGTTCATAACAGCCGAGTGACGAAATGTGATAAAGAACCCATATTTATGACCAGTATATAATTTAATAACTGTCAGAACATTATAGCTTACTTATTTGTGTAGGCTATAGTGGGGTATCCCATAGGGGGTACAACCCAATTAGGGTTTCCTATTTGTACTCACTTCGTTCATAGTCATTCTCATTCTCGTTCTAATTTTCTCATGGTATCGAGCAGGTTCCCCCGTGGGAACTGTGCTTAGGGCCCACCACATCGAACTTTTTTTTTCTGCCCGGAGCGCGCTCCGGGCCCTTTCTCTTACTCTTTCGATCTGCCCTAATGGCCCCTAGACGCCCGCGTGCCGCCCTTAGACGCCCACGCGCCGCCTGTCCTCGCCCCTTGACGCCCGCGCGCCGCCCTAAGACGCTCGCGCGCCGCCCGTCCCGGCCCCTAGATACCCGCGCGCCGCCCGTCCAGGCCCCACGCCGCCCGCGCGCTGCCCTTCGAGCCCGCGCGCCGCCCGTCCAGGCCTCACGCCGCCCGCGCGCTGCCCTTCTAGCCCGCGAGCCGCCCGTCTAGGCCCCACGCTGCCCGCGAGCTGCCCTTAGTGCCCGCGAGCTGCCCGTCTCGGCCCCCCCTAGACGCCCGCGCGCTGCCCGCCAGGCCCCTCGACGCCCGTGCGCTGCCCGCCAGGCCTCTCGACGCCGTGCGTCGCCCGATCCGGCCCCAAGCCACCCGTGCGCCACCCGTCCCGGCCGCCCACACCCTTCCCGGCCCCTCGTCGCCCGTGCGCAGCCCGTCCCGGCCCCGCTCCCAACCGCCCGTGCGTCACTCGTCCCGGCCCCGCTCCCAGCCGCCCGTGTGCCACCCGTCCCGACCCCGCTCCCAGCCGCCCGCGCGCTACCCGTCCCGGCCCAGCTCCCGGCCACCCGTGCACCACCCATCCCTGCCGTGAGCCACCGGGCCGAGCCGCCTGCGCAGCTGTGGAGCCGAGCCGCAGGAGCCGCCTGTGCCGCTGACAGCCCGAGCCGCCCAAGCCGCCTGAGCCGCCCGAGCCGCCCGAGCCGCCCGAGCCGCCCGAGCCGCCCGAGCCGCCCGAGCCGCCCGAGCTGCCCGAGCCGCCCGAGGAGCCGAGCCGCTGGTGCCGACGTGCTGCTGTTGCTGCTGGGCCGGCCGAGCTGCCGTGTTTGCTGTACTGCTGTGCTCCCCGACCCGTCCTGTCTGGTGAGTTCGCCGGCTGCAGTCATGGCTACCCCTAGTGTCCTAGCTTTTGACGCTGAGGGTCGTGCCATTGACTTTGAGGTCTGGGTCGACGACCTGCAGCTGTTCTTACAGTGCGATAGGGCAGACGGTCTTTCCCTCTTTGACCTCACCTCTTGCGCCGTCCCTGCCCCTGCTGCTGATGCTGACGCCACTGTTCGCTCACAGTGGGCCACGCGCGATGCTGCTACACGTCTTGCTGTGCGTCGCCACCTGCCTACCGCTGAGCGCGCGCACTTTAGCCAGTACAAGAGTGCCCAGACCTTGTACGACGCTGTAGTTGCGCGCTACTCCTCCCCTGCCACTGCTGCACTGAGCCGCCTCATGCTCCCCTTCCTTTTCCCTGACCTTGCCGCCTTTCCCACTGTCGCTGATCTCATAACGCACCTCCGCACTAGTGACACTTGCTACCGCGCTGCGCTTCCTGCTGACTTTTGCGCCAAGAACACCCCCCCCATGTACATCACTCTCTACTTTTTAGTCACTCGCCTCCCTGACTCCCTTCGTGTAGTCCGGGACCACTTCCTTGCGGTCTGTCCCACCACCCTCACAGTCGACAGCCTCGAGAAGGCCCTCCTAGCGGCGGAGAAGAGCATAGTCGCTGTAGGAGCCTCTCGAGGTGACCCCTGCGCCCCCATCTTTGAGGGGTGTTCTCCTTCCCCTCTCCTGCCCTCTGTCGCCTCTGCCGCTGCGGCCGACCTCGTTGGTCTTGAGTCGGTCGGTGCGGCGTCTGCCCCTAGCGGGAGACGCCGCTCTGGCAAGGGCAAGGGGGGCAAGGGAGCGGGTGGGGCCAGCGGGGGCGGTGGAGGCGGAGGTGGAGGCGGCGGAGGGAGTGGGGGTGGCGGTGGAGGTGGTGGCGGGGGTGGGGGTGCTAGTGGCGGCAGTCGAGGCGGGGGTGGCGGCGGCGTTGGCGGTGGGAGCGGAGGTGGCGGAGGCGGCGGCGGTGGAGGCGGAGGCGGGGGCGGTGGAGGCGGAGGCAGGGGTGGCGGTGATGGAGGTGGTCGGAGTGGCGCTTCGCAGCGGAGCAGCACTGGGGGTGGTCAGCGCCAGCAGCAGCAGCAGCAGCAGAGTTCTCGCGACGTCCCCACCCCTGAGGAGCTCCGTGAATGGTACATGCAGCGTCAGCGTGGTGGGGGTTTTGGTCCCTGCACCTACGTTCTTCGCACTGGCGACCGCGCTGGAGAGCAGTGTGGAGGTACCCACACCGCCCAGCGCTGCTTTGGCCGCCTGACGGACGCTTGGCGCCAGCAGTTCCCGGAGGCCGCGGAGATCCCCTGCTGGGGAGAGCTGTCTAGGGCTGGTGTAGCTATCTTTGATCTTGACTTTGATGCTATCCTTGCTGCCATGTATGCTGTGACTATTAGTGATGAGGGTGACTGTTACCGGTGTTTCCCGCCCGACCCGGGCATTGGTACTACTGCTCTAGGTGCCACCGAGGCTTCTGCTCTAGGTGCCAGTGCGTCTGTGCTCTCAGGTACTGGTGAGGCTGCTCTCTCAGGTACTAGTGATTCTGCGCTCTCAGGTACTGCGTCGGCTTCGACCTCCCACACCTTCACCCTTGACTCTGGAGTGTCTCGCTCCTTCTTTCGGGACCGCACCACACTCACGCCGCTTAGTCGGCCAGTTGCGGTGTCCCTAGCTGACCCCTCTGGGGGTCCTGTTCTGTCTCGCTTCTCCATAGTCCTCCCGTGTCCGGCGGCTCCCTCTGGCACCCTGTCTGGTCTCTACCTCCCCTCGTTCTCTACGAACTTGGTGAGTGGCGCTGACCTACAGGATGCGGGAGTCCACCAGTTCACCCCTACTCGTCAGCGAGTGACGCACTGCACAGAGGCTAGCACAGGTCATCACCTAGCTACGTTTACACGTCAGCCAGGGTCGAGCCTGTACACACTGACCACTGCTTCTCCTCCAGTTCCTGCGTCTGGTAGGGTCCCTTTGTCAGGTCAGGTGTTTGCTGCAGCGTCCAGGTCTGGTCCTGAGTCTGCCCCCTGTTCGTGTCGTCGCCTGTCTCACGAGACTCTCCTCTGGCACCACCGCCTGGGTCACCCCTCTCTGCTTCGGCTCAGAGACATGGCCTCCCGTCTTCTTGTGTCTGGTCTTCCCCGGTCCCTCCCTCCCCTTCCTCAGGGCCCTGGCCCTGCCTGTGTCCCCTGTGTCGAGGGGCGCCAGCGTGCTGCCCCTCACTCCTCCCAGTTTCCTCCGACAGAGGCTCCGTTGCAGACGCTTCACATGGACGTGTGGGGCCCTGCCCGCGTCCGTGGACTCGATCACGAGCGCTAAGGGTGATGTCACTGAGGTGCTGATCGACTGGATCCGCGCAGCTCGTCTCCAGCTCAGGCAGAGCTTTGGCTCGGACTTTCCTATGTTGCGTCTGCACTCGGACAGAGGCGGAGAGTTCTCCTCTGGCCTTCTACGTGCCTACTGTCGTGCGCGAGGCATCCGTCAGACCTTCACGCTTCCGGACTCACCGCAGCAAAATGGGATTGCATAGCGCCGCATTGGCATGGTCATGGACGTCGCTCGTACGTCTATGATGCATGCGGCTGCCCCCCATTTTCTGTGGCCGTTTGCGGTCAGGTACGCGGCGCATCAGATCAACCTGCACCCCAGGGTCTCCAGGCCGGAGACCTCCCCAGCCCTGCTGTGGACGGGGAAGGTTGGCCATGCGTCGGCGTTCCGGGTCTGGGGATCTCGGGCGTTTGTCCGCGACTTGTCGGTGGACAAGCTGTCCCCTCGCGCTGCTCCCTGCGTCTTCCTGGGGTTCCCCCCCGGCGTCCCTGGGTGGCAGTTCTACCACCCCACCTCTCGCCGTGTTCTGTCCTCCGAGGACGTCACGTTCGACGAGTCAGTACCCTACTACCGCCTCTTCCCCTACCGCACTCCGTCCCTTCCCCCACCCCCGCTCTTCTTGGTACCAGGTCCCCCCCCGGTAGACCCCCTTCCCCCTCAGGGTCCTGCCCCTTCAGGTGTGTCCCAGGTAGACGCGGTCGAGCCTGTCGAGGTCACTGGTGACTCTGGTGCTGCTGTGGGTGCTGAGCCTAGGGGTGCTGTGACTGGGGGTGCTGTGCCTGGGGGTGCAGAGCTTGGGGGTGCGGAGTCTGGAGGTGCTGAGCCTGGGGGTGCTGAGCCTGGGGGTGCTGAGCCTGGGGGTGCTGAGCCTGGGGGTGCTGAGCCTGGGGGTGCTGAGCCTGGGGGTACTGAGACTGGAGGTGCTACGCCTGGAGGTGCTTTGCCTGAGGGTCCTGAGCCTGGAGGTGCTTCGCCTGGAGGTTCTCCGGGTGCGTCGTCTCGCCGAGAGCCACTCTCCCCACAGGAGATGCGTGAGTGGTTTGCCCGGCGCTGGAGGCGTGCTGCTGGTGCTGGAGGTTCTTCGGCTGCAGAGGGTGCTGCTGCCGCGCGTCCCGGAGGTGCTCGTACTGGGAGTACTGGAGCTGCTGGGCCTGCGGGTTCTCCTGGAGCTGGTGCTGCTGAGCGTGTTGGCGCTGAGACTACCGCTGGCGGTCCGACTAGCAGTGCTCCTGGTGTTGCTGGAGGTTCTGGGCCTACTGGAGGTGCTGCTGGGGGTTCTGGAGCTACTGGAGGTGCTGTTGGAGGTGCTGCTGGAGCGGGTACTCCTGCTGGGGGTACTGGTGCTGTCCCTGCTGTTTCTGGCGTCGCCACGCGGCCCCGACCGTACTTCGTTCCGCTCCTGCAGCAGGTTCTTGGTCTTACACCTTCTCCTGGTCCTCCTCCTCCTCCCTTAGAGGGTCCGCAGCCTGTCCAGTCACAGTCACAGCTACAGCCTGCCTCCCCTTTGCCTGCTCCTTCTCCCTACGCTGGTCCTACTGGAGGTCTTACTGAGCATCGTGAGCCTTCGTCTCGTCCTGCGTCGCCTGTTCGTGCTGCGCGCACTAGTGGTCGCGGTTCGCGTCAGCGTCCTCCTCCTGTCCTTGGCACGCACCGGATGTCTCTGCGTCCGTCTACTGCTCCTCTGCGTGCCCCTTTGCCTTCTCCTCCTGCTTCCTCTCTTCCTGCTCTTGCCGACCCGGAGTCGGACTCTCTTCGTGCTGCCAGTCCTACTGTCACGCGTCTCCTTGCTACTGCTGTCACTGACCCTTCTTTCGAGTCTTCTGCTGCGTCTGCCCTTGTTACTGAGCTCGTCGACTTTGCTGCGCGCTGTCGTCTGGACTACGCTGCTAGTCTTGTCGCTGAGTCTGAGTCTCCGTGTCCTCCGTCCGTCGGGGGTGAGTGTGCCCTTGGCACGGACATCCTTGAGGACAGGCAGGAGGAGTTCCAGTGTCTGGCCGCCGCTTCACCTCATCTCGCGTCTGTACTGCTCACCCTTGAGGGAGACCCGGATGCACTAGACATCCCGACTCCGCGCTCTTACGCGGAGGGGATAGAGGGTCCCTACTCCTCTCAGTGGCAGGCAGCTATGGATGCAGAGATGGCTTCCTGGAAGTCCACAGGCACCTACGTTGACTCTGTCCCCCCTCCTGGGGCGAACAACGTCAGTGGCATGTGGATCTTCAGGGTGAAGCGGCCGCCGGGCTCTCCGCCTGTCTTCAAGGCGCGTTACGTGGCCCGTGGCTTCAGTCAGCGGCAGGGAGTTGACTACTTTCAGACCTTCTCCCCCACCCCGAAGATGACCACTCTTCGGGTACTACTGCACGTTGCTGCTCAGCGTGACTACGAGCTGCACTCCCTTGACTTCAGCACAGCTTTCTTGCAGGGCAGCCTGCACGAGGAGATCTGGCTGCGTCGCCCACCTGGCTTCACTAGGTCTTTCCCTCCTGGTACCCAGTGGAGTCTCCGGCGTCCAGTCTACGGTCTCCGCCAGGCGCCGCGTGAGTGGCATGACACACTGAGGACTACGCTGGCGGACATGGGTTTGCTCCTTCCACTGCAGACCCGTCGCTGTTTCTGCGCACCGACACCTCTTTGCCGCCGTTCTACATCCTCGTGTACGTCGACGACTTGGTCTTTGCCACAGCTAACACTGCTGGACTCGCCTACGTGAAGTCCGAGCTGCAGAAGAGACACACGTGCACTGACCTGGGTGAACTGCGCAGCTACCTTGGCTTGCAGATCACCCGGGACAGAGCACGCCGCACCATTACCCTGACTCAGTCACACATGGTGCAGCAGGTCCTTCAGCGCTTCGGCTACACGTACTCCTCGCCTCAGGCCACTCCTCTACCTACTCGCCACTCGCTCTCAGCTCTGCCTTCGGATGAGTCCGTAGAGTCGAGTGGCTTGTGTCCAGAGCTTGTCGGCTGCCTCATGTACCTGATGACCTGCACACGACCTGACCTTGCATACCCTCTTAGCATTCTTGCACGCTATGTTGCTCGTGGGAGACACCGACCAGAGCACATGGCTGCAGCGAAGAGGGTGTTGCGCTACTTGTGCAGTACGTCGGGCATGGGGCTAGTGCTTGGAGGGCGCAGTCCAGTGGTCCTCGCTGGGCACGCGGATGCTTCTTGGGCTGACGACCAGGCTACGCAGCGGTCGTCACAGGGTTACACCTTCAGCCTTGGTTCCGGCTCTGTTTCGTGGCGGGCTACCCGCTCGTCTTCTGTTCTCGGCTCCAGTTGTGAGGCTGAGATCTACGCCGGGGCTATGGCTGCCCAGGAGCTTCGCTGGCTCACCTACCTGCTGACCGACCTTGGAGAGCCGCCTCGTTCTCCTCCAGTCCTGTACGTAGACAACAAGGCCATGCTGGCCTTGTGTCGAGAGCAGCGACTGGAGCACAGGACAAAGCACATTGCTCTCCGCTACTTTCTTGCTCGTGAGCTACAGCAGCGTGGACAGTTGCGACTTGCGTACGTGGCCTCTGAGGCCAACACTGCTGATGTCTTCACCAAGGCACTTGCGCCTTGTGATCATCAGCGCTGCTGCACGCAGCTGGGTCTTGTGCCTATCTTGCCTCACTTGCTCACTTCTTGACCTTGCTTGTACCTTTACCTATATATACTCTTGCTCTTGCTTGTTTGACTCTTGTATATCTCTATATGTGATCTTGCATGTGAACTGGCCTTCTGGCCTTTGAGCTTGTGCTCGGAATGTGTGGTGACCTTGTGATCCACCCTGAGCTTTGCTTTGCTTTGCTTGACTGGTCTTGTGACCCCTTGTTCTCCCCCACTTTGCCTATGGGGGTGTGTCAGAACATTATAGCTTACTTATTTGTGTAGGCTATAGTGGGGTATCCCATAAGAGGTACAACCCAATTAGGGTTTCCTATTTGTACTCACTTCGTTCATAGTCATTCTCATTCTCGTTCTAATTTTCTCAATAACCCTTCCATGCCTAGGTCACCACATCTAGACAAATGTGTTGACCTAAATCACGATGGGTTGAGGTGAGGAGTTCCGCCAGGAGAGAACAGTTCACTATTGAGGAGGAGAGGTGGGGAAAGGGGGGCCTTCGGGATTCGGGCGGCAGTGTACAGTCGTGTGGTGGGAAGGGGGGTGGTAGATGGGAGCCGGGTGTGGGGTGGGGTGGGGTGGGGTTGGGTGGGTGGGGAACCAATGACCACCTCTCTTGCTCCGGTCACTCCCAGCTGGCTGGCGTGGCGGGTGGTTTCCCGTTCTCGCACCCCTCCTCAAGTCGCCTTCTAGGGGAAACTGAAGAAGCGTGAACTGAATGTAGTGGAGGGATCCCTTTCGTCTTTCCGCCGATGGGTTCATGCTCTTCCAAATCTGAGACTTGCAAAAAAACGAATCAGAAGTCTCGTCGTTTGGCCTTTAGTATTTGAGAACTATCCGCCAACATGTGGCTGCAATTTTCCTAGAGAATATTCAACCAATGATGAAACTGAAGTGAATAATGACAAACGACAATATCTTCTAGAAACTACCGTACACCTGATGCCCGTTTGAGTCTTTCTCACTTGGGTTGTGTTTTGGGCTTATAAACGTTTTGGGCTTTACGGCCAACTCGTTGCATTTCGCCAGGGTGTTGAGGTGCTTCTAAAAAACACAGGTTGTAACTCGGCTGCTTTTTCCAAAAGAGTGCTGGTGGGCCTGTGTTGGTGTTAGTCCGGGGCTAGGGTTTATGCTTGTTTCTGGCCAGGAAACAAGAACAAACCGGGTCAGCATGGTTTGTTTTGCGCCTAAGATTCATACTTTGGCGTTTTCTCGCCCAAATGCCGCGTGCCTATACCCTGGGTGCAACTGACTAGAAAAACACGGGTGCAGAGTTTCTGAAATATGCAAGGCAAATTTGCGCGCAGTGGTTGGGCATCATGTGTACCCGCCTAATCAAGCAGCAATTACAGGTGGCTCGCTTTGAAGGAAATGCTCTACCAAATTCTCGGCTCTTTGTGATAACGAAACTTCCTTTGACTTCCAAGCACATGTCACCTCTCGCCCATGACTGTCCTTGTGCCCTTTCTCTCGTCCGATCGTAGCTTGTCTTGTTCCTGCTCTGGTTCTTGTGGCGTTTATGGTCCCTGCCGTCTTTTTTGAAGGCATAGTATGCCCTCATGGTCACTGCTGTGCTACAAGTCTCCAGGCAGGTGGTATGCCTCAAGTGGTTGGGATAAATCCAAGGTTCGTAGACTGACGCGAAGACATGCGATGCGATGCGAGAAGTGGAGGAAGCATTTGTGGGGAGAAAAGACGGTTGCGCAAAATGCACGCCGCGCACGATTCCGCAGGGAGTATACGCGGGATTCCGCCAAGGGGTGCGATAATACATATAGTCGCCGTGTGTTCCTTTGAACGTCCAGACAGCCCGGGCGATGAGAATATAGCCCACCCTCGTGTGCCGAGAGAGTTCAAGGCCGTTAGTCTCGCTACTACTACTAAGACGCATGGTCACTCGTCATTGCACTGTCTCGCGATTGCTACGTGACACTCGCGACCTACTCCTAGTATAGAAGCACTCGAGACGGAGGAGTCAGGAGTACGATCCTCAAAGTCTGTTTTCTTGTGAGACAGAAAAACCCTCTCGGCGGTCGACTTGGTCTCAACGACACTCAATCGGGACAACCATGGCGCCGCGACGTGTCGCCTTGCTCCTGCCGGTTCTGCTGCTGCTCGTCGTCAGCCTTCCTCCACCCACAATAAAGGCCACATGACAGATGTGGCCATCCCTGCTTGCTTGCGGGTGCGTGATAGGATCCTATTTGCTGCTTGTTATACCTTTCCTAGAAGAACTCTCCACATGCACTCACCCACCCCTTCACTTTCCCCCGTGCCTCTTTATTTATCCCTAAAATCACTACAACTTAGAAATGCCACAGGCTGCTTATCCCTATCTTCATTTGCCTTCTTGTTCCGACTTGTCCCTGTGAGTCCTCAACCTGCTTACCCGCTTTCTCTTCCTCTTGTTTTCCTGAACGTGCAGCAAGCACTTTTGGCCTGAGGTTTTGGGAATGACAGGAATCAAGGCCCGCGAGTATATTATTGCTTCCACGCCCCAGTGCCATTGGCAAGTGCAAATCATCCCTATCAACGCATATACCACCCCCGAATGTCGAGGAAAGCTTGTTCGGGTTTTTACCAATAAGCATGGGGTTGTACAGACGGTGCCAAGAACAGGCCCGTGCTAAGATGAAATGTACTGAGTCAAATTTGTTTTTAAAGGTAGAAAAAGAGTTGCAGTAATAATATGCTTCATATAGATAGTGCACAAGATTTCTGAAATAATCTGTGTTTGCTGGCAAGAAGAGCATGACAGTTTTGCATCGTGCTTTGATCAGAAGAAAGAGAGGGAGACGGGGGACGAGGGAGAGGGAGGGGAAGAGAGAGAGAGAGAGGAGGGAGGGCAAAAAGGAGGGAGAGACCCACAACAAGATTTCATTGGTGCCCACTTTCACCAGAATTCACAGCATGATTCCTATAATTACCTGTTTGTTATAGAATTGCTAAAAGTTGGAAAACGTTAAGATCTGTGTAAAGATTTACAGAATCCTTACTGAGGCACTCGTTAGCGAGGACATCCCGAGGGTCACGCGACGAACCTGTCCTTCCTATTTCGTCGCACCGAACCACTCCCGAGTCGCCTCCGCACCAATCGCAACCATCACCGAGCCATCCTCGCCCAACCTCCCCGCCTAGCTAGGACTTTCCCTATTTAGGCCTCGTCACTTTGTGTGTTCAGTCATTCAGTAATCAGTCATTCTCGTTATTCTTTATTCTGCGCACTCTGACAAGTTCATTCATAGCAATCTGTGACACCCATATTCACCCCACATGAATCAAACTCTGGCAGTTTCTTTATCGACAGCACAGACCAAGAGTGCCTACCAGCTGTATGGCCTTGGCTTGGCGCCGTCACAGCACACCAATCATGCACGGCTGCACACATCACTGTAGCTCACCAGGACCCCTCTGATTGGCCTGTACCCTCCCCCCGCCTCTCCTCCAATGCCCGGCTGCCCGTTTGTCGGTCACTCACACACACCCCCCGCCCCCACCCTGGCGGATTCTACGGATAAATTCTCGTCCTTATTTCCTTCACACCCTCCTCCCAAGTTCTCACAAGCCGACTTGGTTCGCTCTACGAATCACGACCGAGCGATTCTCTTTCCCGCACTTCATGTCACGCCGTAGATCTGCTCACCCTGTCACTGTTTCCCCGTCAACAACCACTCCTCGCGCTCATCTCCACGCCTTCCGCTTTCTGCGTTTCCTGCCTTCCCTACACGGGCCCCTGCTTTTTACCGCTGGGCCATAGTAGCAGCCTATCCTTCCTCGCACGTTAGCGCGCGCGCCATTCATGCACAAGTCGAAGGACCGAGTCGCGCCGCTGCTCTCGTTCGTAGCATCCCCGTCGCTCCGCGTGGCCCCCATCCCCTGCTCCCAGGGTGCCACTACCGGCGGGGGAGATCGCACATCGCAACCTGCCGCCAACGCGGTCGCCGCCGCCGCGGTCGCCGCCGCCGCCGCCTCCGCCGCCGCCGCTTCCGCTTACGCTGTGGCTGGCGCTGCTGGTCAGGGGAGAGCGGGATCCTCCTTGCTGCTCCCACCTGCACCCCGCGCAAGCTCCGCTGCTTCTTCCGCTTCCGCTTCCGCCTCCTCTGCGGCTGCGGCGACCACGGCGGCAGCACGCGCTGCGACGATGCCGGCGGCCGTTATCGGCGCCATCAACGGCGCCATTCACGCGGCCTCCGCGAGCAACTTGGGCCCTGCGGCTTTGTCGCGCAGCGGCCGCAGTGCGCGACTAGTAGCCGGGCAGCAGCGCAGCAGTTCACTAAACCGTATCGGGCGGTTGCTCAATAACGAGTCGCTCAGCAAAGTCGCGCCACTGCAGGCGGCGGCGCGCCTCGTGGCGCGGTCGCGGAGCAGCAGCGAGCTGGCAGGCGGCAGGAAAGCGCCGAACGGTGGGGTTACTACCAACGGATGGGGCGATCGAAGAAGAGTCCACAGCCTACTAGGCCGTGAGTGTTGCGGGCCGATTGGCGGAGCGACTGGCGGAGCGACTGGCGGAGCGACTGGCAGGACGGGTGACGGGGCGGGCGGAAGGAGCGGAGCGCGCAGGCATTTGTGGAGCAGCAGCAGTGGCGGGGCGAGGGGAGTCGCTGCCGTGGTGGGGGGAGGTGGGGGGTTCGGGGATGGGGATGGCGGAGGGGGGGTTTGGGGAGGGGGAGGGGGAGGGGGGGAAGGGGGTGGCGGTGGCGGAGGTGGAGGGGGAGAGGAGGGGGAGCATGAGGGGGTGATTGGCGGAGGGGGAAAGGTGTTGCTGGCGCTGCAGGCACTACGGGTGGGTGGGTGGGTTGAGAGGTGATGAGTGGACGCAAGATGGGAGAGTGGGGGGTTGCTGTGTGTTTGAAGGCGCAACAAGCCTCTCATGTTTGTATGCTCGTGCACACGTGGCAATGGCCTAGCATGCTATTCTGCCCACCATCAAATCCCCATCCCCATCCACCCTCCCCTCACCATTCGTCTGCTTATTCGCCCCTTCCGCCCACCCCGTCTCTCACACCTCCTCATTCTTGTATCTTGTCTCTGCGGCCCTTCTCCCTTCCCCTCCGCTCCCTTTCCCCCCTGGTTCCCCTTCTTTCGTCCCCGTTGTCGTGTGTACATGCAGGCCGCAGTGACGAACAGCAGCCTACTTCCCGTCATTCGTAAGCCTCTAATCCTGACCCTCTGATTCTCTTCTGCTCTCTCCTCCTCGTCCCTCCCTCCTCGCCTTTCCCTGCTGCGCATTCCCAGTCTGCACCCTTCCATTCTGCACCCCCAATTGGCCTCGTCCCCAAATACGAAACGAGGTGCCGCTGCGTAGGCTCAGAACCTTGCACACTGCTCCTAGCCGCTCCCTCTTTCCATCCCCGCGCCTCACCCACAGTAGTTTTCCCGTGTGAATGCACCTGCAGGTATCTGTGCAAGTGTGTGGGGAGGGGATAAGTTGTGTGAGGGAAGGGGTAGTGTTGTCTGATGGTGGGACCCAGTTTCCGCGCTTCCTCACTCACTTCCGCCCTTCCCATCCGCACCTTCCCCTCTTCCCTTCCCATCCGCACCTTCCCCTCTTCCCATCCCATCCGCACCTTCCCCTCTTCCCATCGCCGTGAATGCAGCACCCACACCATCCCCTGGCAAGGACAACAGCAGCAACGGCAGCGACGCAACCGGCAGCGACGGTGGCAGCCCGTCGAGCTTCCTCTCCGCACTGTCTGACCTCACCACCATGATCATTCCCTTCGCTCCTCCTCCATCCTCTCCCTCCCCTCCCTCCCCCTCCCCCCCCCTCCTCGCCCTCCTCCCCCTCCTCGCCCTCCTCCCCCACACCATCAAGCCAGGAAATAATCCCTTCCGCCACCTCCGTTGCTGCTCCCTCTGACCCCTCCTCCTGGCCTGCCTTTCCCCCCTCTCTTCCATCGCTCCCCCCTTTGCCCACGCTTCCGCCTCTTCCCAATCTACCCCCTCTCCCTGCAATGCCCATAATGCCCACAATCCCCTCGATGCCACCGCTGTTGTCGCTGCCCGATGCCATTGTGCCGGCCATCTCGTGGCAGAGGTACGTCCGCACGCATCCAGAATGGGGGGGCGGGGGGGCGGGGAGGCGGGGAGGCGGGAGGGTGGGAAGCGCTTGCGGATTGCTCTTTGGTCTGGCTCACACACATGCACATGCTCGTGCGTGTGTAAGTGGGGCATTCACAAGGGAAAGCAGCACCGATAAGCTTCTAGTCGACTCAAAAGGCGTCACTTGCTGGCTGCCCCTCGGTATCACACGCACACATGTAGTCCCTCGTGTGTATCGGACTTGCTGAATGAAAGGAAAAGCAGCACTGGTGGCGGCTGTGAGGGCTTTAGTGCATGGCGCCATTGTGTGCTATACCAAGGGCAGCAGCACAGTGATCGTTCATTCCCGTCCTTTCTCCACGCATCCCATCCGTGTCTCCCGTCACCTCTCTCCTCTCAAACCCTTTTTCACCTCTGAGCACGCCGCTGCACGCTGGTCCCAATTGCAATCCCACTCTTCTCTTCCACCCTGTTCCTCTTCCCCCATTCCATTTGCAATCCCACACTCCTTTTCCACCCCGTCCCTCGCTGTCCTCCCCAATCCCTCTCCATCCCTCCTTGTCCCTCCCTGGTCCCTCCCCTCTCACCCCATCCCTCCCCCCTGTCAATGGCGAGCAGCATAGTGGCAGCGTTGACCACGCTGGTGCACGGCTCCACCACGGACATAGGCTGGCTGGCCAACCACCCTAAGCTGCCTGCTGTCAGGGACCGCACGGACCAATATGCACGCACGCTGCGCCAAGTCATGTGAGTTGCTCTGCTGTTGTGATGCTCTTTCTGCTACTCTGCCGCTCCCCCGTGTGCCCTTCAGTCGACTCGAAAGTCATCTCTGTCCTTCTGCGTATTCTCAGTCTCTTTCTATAACCCCACGACCCGCAGTAACATCTCCTCTCCTATTCACGCCCCTCCTCCTGCATCTCTTGTCGATCTCCTCTCGCGCGCCATTCACTTTCGCACTTTGCACTTCGCGTTTCCGCACTTCCTCGCTTCCCCAGCTGCCCCATCTATGTCCATGCTGCTCTACCAAGCCTGCTGCCTGTCTATCTCTTACAAGCTTCTGCCCTCTTTCTTCTTGTCCTGTGCTTGTATGGCATGGCATGCGTGCGTGCATGTGTGTGTGTATGTGTGCTTGTCTCGGTGCAACTTTGTGTATATGGCCATGTGTGGGTAATCTTGTTCTGACCATGCCCATGCATATTCGCTGCTTTGCACGCGTGCATGCATGGTCAAATGCATGTGTGCATGCATGGTCAAATGCATGTGTACTTTCGTGCACGCATCCCCAATGCTGAATCACCAGGCAGGGCCATCACTCACTCCCTGACGATCTCATCTACCTCCTCATCCCAGGTGCACCCGCCCACCTGCATTCACGCCCACCTGCATTCACGCCCACCTGCATTCACGCCCCCCTGCATTCACGCCCACCTGCATTCACGCCCACCTGCATTCACGCCCACCTGCATTCACGCCCCCCTGCATTCACGCCCCCCTGCATTCACGCCCCCCTGCATTCACGCCCCCCTGCATTCACGCCCCCCTGCATTCACGCCCCCCTGCATTCACGCCCCCCTGCATTCACGCCCCCCTGCATTCACGCCCCCCTACATTCACTCCCCCCTGCATTCACGCCCCCCTGCATTCACGCCCCCCTGCATTCCCATTAAGTCATGACTCCTCGCACTGAAATCCCTCTGCTCTATACTCCCCACCTCCTTTCACGCCGCTCTCCCTGACGTCCCCATCTCTTGTACCTCTCCCAGTCGTTGTCTCTATGCCATTGTGGCCCATCCTTTCAAGCACACCGTATCTTCACCATACACATCCTCCTCCTTTCCTCTCTTCCAGGTGTGCACCCACCCACCATTAGCAAAAGACTTCCCCATGCACATACGCGCTCGTGATATATCACAAACCATCCCTCACTCCCATGGTGCATGCACGTAACTTTTGAGTCGACTCAAAAGTCAGCATGGTGCATGCACGTAACTTTTGAGTCGACTCAAAAGTCAGCATGGTGCATGCACGTAACTTTTGAGTCGATTCAAAAGTCAGCATGGTGCATGCACGTAACTTTTGAGTCGATTCAAAAGTCAGCATGGTGCATGCACGTAACTTTTGAGTCGACTCAAAAGTCAGCATG
This sequence comes from Closterium sp. NIES-65, assembly GCA_948144175.1. Taxonomy (NCBI): domain Eukaryota; kingdom Viridiplantae; phylum Streptophyta; class Zygnematophyceae; order Desmidiales; family Closteriaceae; genus Closterium; species Closterium sp. NIES-65. Next base: position 3,246,925 of record CANXME010002170.1, on the reverse strand, counting down.
GTGCATGCACGTAACTTTTGAGTCGACTCAAAAGTCAGCATGGTGCATGCACGTAACTTTTGAGTCGACTCAAAAGTCAGCATGGTGCATGCACGTAACTTTTGAGTCGACTCAAAAGTCAGCATGGTGCATGCACGTAACTTTTGAGTCGACTCAAAAGTCAGCATGGTGCATGCACGTAACTTTTGAGTCGATTCAAAAGTCAGCATGGTGCATGCACGTAACTTTTGAGTCGACTCAAAAGTCAGCATGGTGCATGCACGTAACTTTTGAGTCGACTCAAAAGTCAGCATGGTGCATGCACGTAACTTTTGAGTCGACTCAAAAGTCAGCATGGTGCATGCACGTAACTTTTGAGTCGATTCAAAAGTCAGCATGGTGCATGCACGTAACTTTTGAGTCGACTCAAAAGTCAGCATGGTGCATGCACGTAACTTTTGAGTCGACTCAAAAGTCAGCATGGTGCATGCACGTAACTTTTGAGTCGACTCAAAAGTCAGCATGGTGCATGCACGTAACTTTTGAGTCGACTCAAAAGTCAGCATGGTGCATGCACGTAACTTTTGAGTCGACTCAAAAGTCAGCATGGTGCATGCACGTAACTTTTGAGTCGACTCAAAAGTCAGCATGGTGCATGCACGTAACTTTTGAGTCGACTCAAAAGTCAGCATGGTGCATGCACGTACAGTCCCAAATACTCTCCCTGCACGCACCAGGCTCCCTTCCCTTGCCCCATTTGGGATTCCTCGGCTTCTATCAATCCATGCCTCATGCGCACCGGACTGCAGAGCACGCATTGTATGTCCCACAAGCATCTCTCGCCCCTAAGCCTTGCTGCTACCACACCACGCCGTCTCCTGGCTCATCCCACAACGTCATGATTTCTCCTCTGTGTGTCTGCGCATGTGTTTGCACGTGTGTGTGTGTGTGTGTGTGTGTGTGCGCATGTGCGTGCATGTGCACATGTGTGTGTGTGTGTGTGTGCGGTGGGTGCATATGTGTGTGGAGCAGGGCTATTCAGCAATCTGAGTCCGCTGTATCTCTTGGACACCAGGGAGCACTTCTCCTCCCTCGGCCTCACATGTGAAATCGCCAAGATCGACAGCCAGGTGCGCTGCGCTGCACTTCACTTCCACAAACACACCTTCCATTCCCTTGCCTGCATGCCCCACTTCCATTCCGCCCCTTCTTTCCCCATCTTTCCCTTCCCTTTTTCTTCCCCCCCTCTTTCCCCCACCCACCCTCCACCTCCCCGCTGCTGCGTCCCCTCTCTCATGCCCCCACACCCCCCCTGTCCCTTGGTCCCTCACTCGTTGCTCACGAAGAGCGTCCCTTTGTAGCACTCATTCACTCTGCCAATCGCCAGTCCTGGGTCCTGTCAGTCCGTTCCCGTACCCTCCGCTCCCTACTCCCACCTCCCGCCTCCCGCCTCGCTCATCCCCCCTCCCTCTGCCTCTGCATTTCATGGCCCTCATGCCTCTGACTCTGACCCCCCGTCGTCATTACACCAGTGGATGTGTGGAACTCTTTTTAAGGCATCTCTATTTGTGCATTTTTCCCCAGGCGTCCTAAACCTCTAGTGTGTATGCACGTCCCATCCCCTTCTCATCACTCCCTGGCGGGTGTGGAAACCCAAGCAGCATTGAGCCGACTCCTAACTCGCTTTCAGTGCATGTGCACCGGAAATTTTGGGAACTCCTGCTTGTGTGTGCGTCCCTATCCCCCTCCTATGACACCAGGCGGGTGTGGAGTGGAGGCGAACGCGCGTGCTCTTAGCTGAGGGACACATGTGCTTTGAATTCACTCAGAACTCGCTTCCTTTGTGTATGCGCACCTCCCCACCCCATCCCATCCCCTTTTCATGGCACCAGGCGGGTGTGGAGGCAAGCACGTGTGTGCTACGAGACTACAAGACACAGTGACGGCGCTGCTTTGAGTCGGCTCAAAACACATGTGCCTTGTGCCTGTCCCCATCCCATCCCCCTTCCATGGCACCAGGCGGGTGTGGAAACAAACGCGCGTGTGCCGCGGGACACAGTGACAGCGCTGCTTTGAGTCGACTCAAAACACACATGTTCGCGTCCCCATCCCATCCATCCCACCCCCCTTTCATGGCACCAGGCAGGTGTGGAGGCCAACGCGCGTGTGCTGCGGGACACAGTGACAGCGCTGCTGGCAGGGAAGGCGGATGAGGGCGAGGAGATCTACGCCCATGGCTTCCCTTCCCAGGTCAGTGCCACCAGCGCCACTCACAGCAATGGGAGCAGCGGTGCTGCTGCCGGGGACGAGAAGAGTGCCAAACGACAAAGAGTGGGGGAGGGGGCAATGCGCAGCAAGAGTGAGACGGGCAACGCCAGCGGCACAGGAAACGGAGGGAACAAGAGCGGCAACGGGAGTGCTGACGGCGACAGCAACAGCAACAGGAAGCGGCGGGTGCTGCTGATAGGGCACAGCAAGGGCGGGCTGGATGCAGCAGCCGCACTGGCGCTGTTCCCGGCACAGTTGAACAGCAGCACGGTGGCGGGGCTGGTGTGCATGCAGAGCCCGTATGGTGGCACGCCCATGGCCTCCGACATTCTCCGCGAGGGCTCCCTGGGGAACGGCACTCTGCGGTCCGTGCTGGAGCTGCTGCTGGATAAGCTGTTCAAGGTCAGTGGGGGTTGGTGCGTGCGGGGTGGGTGGGTGGGTGCATGGGTGGGTGGGTCGGGGGGTGCATGGGGGGTTCAATGAGTGGGTGGGTGGGTGGGGGCTTTGGTGGGTAGAATGGGGTCAGGGTAAGGTGGTGCTGGTATTCTGGTGCGATGAAAGCGGTGTTTTGGTGGAATGAGAACGTTTTCTAGGAGAGAAGAAAACAATTTCGAAGAGAGATAGAAAGAAATTTCCAAGGAGAGATTGAGAACATTATTCGAGAACAGTAAGCCGCAAACCCCACGTGCTTTTTCCTACCTTGTCGCCACCATCAAACTCCAACCTCACTCCTCGCCCCTTCCCCATCCCTCCTTTTTCCTCCCCCATTCCTCCCCTTTCCTCCCCCATCCTTCCCGCATCCCTTCCCTGTTTCCCCCCGTCCCCCGTCGCCCCATCCCAGGGCGACATTCGCTGTCTTGAAGACCTAACCTACACGCGCCGCCACGCCTTCCTCTCGCACCACCCGCTCCCCCCCTCCATCCCGTGCCTCTCCTTCCACACCAACGCCTCCCGCGCCCCAGCAGTCATCGTGTCGCTCTCCACCATCACGCACACCGAGATCCCCTGGCTCGCCCGCACCTCGCAGAAGCTCGCGCTCGCCTTCCCTCTCTCCGCAGCCCTGGCTGCACTCTCCCTGTACCTGGAGAATCGTTATGGCGCGGAGAGTGATGGGCTGGTGACGCGGGCTGATGCGGAGGTGCCGGGGTCGATAGTGGTGCGCGCTAGGCGGCAGATGGACCATGGGTTCATGGTGTTCCCGTCCATGGGGCAGAGCCGCAGAGCAAATGGTGCAGGGGAGGAAGGGGAGGTGGGGGGTGGTGGCGATGTGGAGGGTGGTGGTGGTGGTAGCGTTGGGGATGGGAATTACAGCAGCAGCAAGAGTGGTGACAACGATGGCAGTGGCAATAGTGGTGGCAGTGGCAGCAGTGGTGGCAGTGTGCCGAGTGGCAGCAACAGCATCAGTAACATCAGCATGAGCAGTGATTTGCCAAGGGAAGCTAGGGGTGCTGCGGCTGCTGTGGGCGGTGCTGTTGCAGCAGCAGCGACAGGGGTTGTAGAGGGCACAAAGGACACGATGGGAGGAGACAGTGAGGGGGAGGAGGAGGTGGATGCCACGCCTGCTGAGATCTGTGAAGCCCTGGCAACGTTGCTGCTGGCTGAAACAAAGTGATGCGTGGTGGTGTCATGCTCCTGTGCTGCTCTGCTGCTGTGGTGGACACGTGCATGAGCTGAGCAGGACCATTACTACTGGAACTTGTGTACATATTGTGCAATGCAACATGGGATGGGATGGGTGGGATGCTTAGGGGGGACTGTGACATGACTCATTTTGGCCTGCCTTTTCTTTACAGTGGGATGAAATTTAGAGAAGGATTCAGTGTATTGTACCGTATGCCAATGCTGCTTGTTCGCTTTCGCTATTGCATTTGCGACCCCAAAGCACTGTAACCTGCCTCTCCTTGCTTAGGATGGGTTACACTAGGTACAAAGTGCAGTAGATTGTTTGAATTCTGCACTTCAGTGCTTGCCACTGAAATACAGCTGCCATTGCACTGGCAAAGTGAAGTAGATCTCAAACCCCCATGTGTTGTGCAGGGGGCAATGTTCCACACCATCCATCCATTCGCCCATAGTGTTTCCAACTGAACGAACGAATGCGATTTGGGACATGATTTTCAGAGGAGTGTGTAGTGCAGTTGTCATAATATCAAACAAAAAATCTCACACCCCTTAGTCATGGCAACGAACATGGAACCCCTCGGGGAGCTTTACTCGCTCCGAGTGGCCTTCCCTTGTCGCTCCAGCACCACAGCCACGTGGCACTGGGCACATGAGTTGGAGCCTATGGCAGCCATGACTATGTCAAACGGCTCCCCCACCGCTTTGAACATAACCTGCTGCCTCTGACCGTTGGGGTCTGACGCCCATGCTGACGTGGCAAGCAGCCTGTCGCCAGGCTGGATGGGTGGGTCTGCCTTGTCAGCGTTGCCACGTGGCACGAGCTCGTCCACTAGAACTGCTCCGTCGGGAGCCTCTGGTAGATGGTGTGGTGTGGTGCAGTGTGGTATGGTGTGGTATGGTATGGTATGGTGTGGTGTGGTGTGGTATGGTGTGGTGAATGGCATGAGATGCGAGGGAGTTTGATTTAGGAGGGGAACAGAGTGTGGGAGTGGTGAGAAAGAAGGGGGAAAGCAGGAGATGAGGGACGGTTGAGAGACAAAGGGAAGGAGGGAGTGAGAGTGAGGAGGGAGAGAGGAAGAGACTGATAGATGGAGAGAGAGGGAGAGGGAGAAAGGGAGGGAGAAGAAAAGTGGGACAGAGGGGGCGAGAGGGAGAGAGAGAGAAGAGACAGACATCGAACAGTGGGGCCACTGAAAGCGTTTATGAAAACAAGATTTATACAGAATAAGCATATACTGAAAGTCACATGTACAACCAAGCTTCTACTCAACCGTGTCGTCTACTCTCCAACTCCATCCCAATCCAGTTGTTGAAGGAAAACAACTCCCTAGCAGCAGAACAAGCTTGTTCTTAGACAGCAATCAATCACAAGTGCGACAAAATCAGCACATCTGTACGTCCATGCATGCCATGAGCAGCACTCAGATGCATTTCCCTGACAATGACCCTGTGTACATTCTAGCAGCGCCGACCCCAACCCACCTATCCCCATGCCCATCCCACAGCGAAGCGAGTCACTTCAACAACAATACATGCCGTCCCTTGTATACGCGTGCAGCTTATTCTCATCCCATGACCCTCTTATGTATCTCCTCCATGCTGACTTCTCCCAAATGAGTGTAGCTCGATGTCTTCCCTTTTTGGATTTTGTCCTCTCCCCATTTCTCGTCCTTCGTTAGTTCGCCCGTTTGCCCATTCGCCCATTCGTCAGCGCGTCTACAGGTCGCATTCGTCGGGTCGCTCCAGCACCAGGATGACATCTCCGCCGTACGATGCGTTCGACGAGATCGCCGCCATGACCGTCTCGAAGCGTTCGCCGGCGACGTTCAGCACCACCGGCTCCGTCGCCCACTTGGAGGCGCCGCTCGTCGCAGTGCTTCGCGCGGTCGTCGCCAGCAGGCGGTCGCCCACTCGCACCTTGTGGATGGGCGCGTGCTCCGCGTGTCCGCCGTGCTGCACGTCGTCCACTAGGATGTCGCCCGTCGCATTCTCTGACATCCATGGCACATCATGCGACATCATGCGACATGCGACGTGCGATATCATGCGACATCCACGAGCGAGAGTGGGTGCGAAAAACGCGCGGTTTTAGCTCCCATAGCACTCGGCTAGGCGAAGAAATGAGGGATTTAAGCCCAGCGTCGAAGGATGGAGAGTTAGCAGTGCGACATTCGTGCGCCATGCGACACGATGCGACATGCGACAACCCAACAAAGAAGCTTCGCGGTTTGGCGAGTCAATCCTATTCGTGCCGTGCCGGGCCGTACACCGAACCGCAACCGTGGACGAAACTGACATAAAGAGCCGACGTCGCAGGCCGAAGGGCTTCCACAGTCGACAGAAAGTTGCACCAAATGGCGAGAGCCAAAAACAAGGAGACCAACACTCCGTCGCACACTTACCATCGAGGATTTAACGTTGCGCCCCTCGTGCAGAGAACATACAGGCATTCAAGAAAAAACAAAAACAAAAAAAAACGCTTCTTGGTCAGAAAGACCGGTAAGCACGAGCGTTTCGCACGAGCGGCGCACCTTTAAAGACTATGCCGAGCGGCTTGCCGAGCGGGACCCAGTAGACCTCGCCGCCGTGCGACTCGACCTCGAGGTTCTCGCGGTGGTCGCCGAGGTTGACGCGCACGAGCACCTTCTCCTTATCCTCGCGATGCACGGACCGCTCCATCGCCACGCACGTCAGGCGCCGCGGCGACGCGCGCGTGACGACTGCGCGAGGAGCTCGCGCGGCGACAGGCGACGCGCGCGCAACCAGCTGGGACGACCATGCGAGGGAGGTTGGGGAGGCGAGAAGCGACGCCATTGCTTAGCGTAGAAGAGTCTGACGGGCCGGCGTGTCTGAACGATGTCGGAAGGCGTGACGCCCTTTGGAAATGCAAGCAAATCCTTCTGTCAACAAGATTCGGCAGTTCGTCGTGCTCTCAAAGTTGCACAGGCGCAAGAATGCAGGAGGCTGGGAAATGTGTGAATTGTGAAATGCAAGCAGCTCTACGTGCAAGAATTGGGCGGAGCGCATTTATGCAAATTTCGAACCACTACGTACCGGGCGGATAGGGGGAGGTGGGGGGGCGAGAGGGGGAATGCGCTCGCGTTTTTTCGGAATTGTACAAGGCGCACGAGGAGGTGCATGCGGGGGGGCGCAAGAGCCGATGCCAGCGCGGACGATTCGTGCCACCAAGATTCCTGGCTGGGCACGTTTCATTCTTGGCAATCTTCAAGGACGCTTGGCGGAGGTGCCACCAAGCGCAGCGCGATTGGGAGATGCCGCCAGAGCGCAGCGCGGTGACACCCTTGGGAGGAAGGAGTTGCCTGTGCCAGTTCTGAGTGTGTGTTGTACGTCCAGCGAGGCATGCCACGTCTGAAGAATCACGGAGTTGTCTGCTCGACCACGCGCAAATGACGTGGCAAGTAGTGTCGTCGTGTCATATGAATCTGGATTTCGTTTTCGACTACTCCGATACTTCATTGAGTGTCCCCCTATTTCAAGAGTCAACGTTAATCGTACTACAGATGAATGCTATACAACAAACGTCCTGCAGTGATACAGATATGGACATTTATATTAGCTCATTCACATAGTGTAAATCAATAACAGAGTTTGACACTGCTATTCCAATTCATCAAAGGACGCATGAGGCCCATAAGTACATCCAGGCGCATCAACATCCATGGCCCCGCAGCAGTCCCAGAATCTGAGGAACCCTGTGCCATGCACCACACTTAGCTGGTCCTCCGGGCGGCTGCTGGCTCTAGTGAACCCCACGGCCTTGCCCCACTCTCCCCCTGTGAACAGCGCAGGGTGGTACCTGAGAGCAGGGTGGGAAGAGGCGAGGACAACCAAGTATAACGTGTCTCAAAAAACCTCTCACTACTGCAGAGGCGCCTCAAAAGCATCTCATTTCACGGGGTGTGTGGAGGCGGCAGGAACTTGAGATGTAGTGGGAATTTGAGGGGAGCAGAACGGCTTAAAAAGAAGAGTGGTTGACTTGAAGCAAGGAGGGAGGAGAGAGGGATGAAGCACCAGCACTAGTACTACTTGAGCATCACCATTGGAATGCATCACATGGCAGCAGCACAAGCAGCATTAGAACATCCCTCACATGGACGCCAAAGCCACAAATCTAGCGAAGCTGGTGATGCTGGCCGCAGGAGGGTGACAGTCGGTGGAGGGGAGGGAGAGATGGCACATCCATGCCAGGGAAAGAGGACCTTGGGGTTGATCGGGCCACATCAGCTGCTTCGAATAATACATCTTCACGCTCTCGCGAAGAAAATCAGGCTCGTTTCACGTTTCTGACGTCCATACCTCCATACCTCCGCGTCTGCACGTCTCCCCGCCTCTACTTACACGCGCGACCCCCTGCCATCCCACCTGCACGCGCGTGCGTGGTTTCGACGCGGATCGTACGCCTCTCTGCACCGTCGGCACGTCTTCGTCTCGCCGCTCCCACTCCCCGCCACCGCGCTCAATCCCGCTGCCCCGCCACTCACGTCCTCGCGCTCTCCAGCTGCGGGGCTGGCCGCGGCGGTGCGATCGTGCGCCGGTCCGCCTCCCCGCGCCACCGTCGTCGCCCTAACCGCGCCTGCTCGCGCCTGTGCTGCGAATGTGCGCGCGGAAAGCCGCGGCAGGACGGCGGAGTGTGACGGCGGCGGCAGAGGCGCGGAGGTGCGCAGTGCGGTCAAGTGCGGCTGGGGAATGGCCCGCGTGTTCATTGTCGAGAATCCCGCGACGACGAAGACGACGGTGGAGGCGTGAAACGTGTGTTCAGAAATACGATAGACACAAGTTCGGGTCAAATGTGAGTGAAAGGGGAGGGAGGGAAATGTGAGTACACAAGATGCTCAACCCCTGCGCGCGAAATTGCCTTGCCCAAAAAAGAAAGTCTGCCCCCGTGTTTTTTTCCCCGGGCAGTTGCACCTTGTTTATAAGCGCATGTGCCACTTGTATGTGGGTGGCCACAAGACAAAAATTACACATGTGCTTAGTGACAAAAGACGTCGGCCCTGGGTATTCCTGTTTTGAGGCCCGAGACAGACTCCGCGAAAAATGTGGCGGAGTGAGTTATGACGTCGCGCACAATTTCGCCCATGACTGTACGCCACGTCGATGCGGCTCATCGTGCACAATGCGCCCTTGCACCGCCACGTGTACATTGCCGATGTTGGATAGAAGCCCAACTGTGTCCACAAATTGCAATTATGCACACGTCACCCGCTGTGGTTACAGATACATGTGCGACTAACAAGCACGTTTCCGGAAATATTCACTCCGCCAGAAAGTGTTACAGGCCCAAATGTGGCAATATTCACTCAGCTGAATGTTGCCCCATCCCCCTACGGCTCCGCGAAGAAACACACTCGACATTGAGTCAGCCGAGCACTGGCACTTGGGCATAAATTGGCACGCAAATTAGTCACCAACACACAGACTTACTCACTAGTTTAGCCACCAACATGCCGCGCCTGTTTCGCCGCTCTCAGGTTCCCGTGCACATTAAGAGGGCAATCTGTGCCCATCATGTCAGTAACCCCCGCATGCGCCAGGTCGACCTGGCGCGCTGGTGCTTTACCCGTTTCGGCGTCCGCCCTGATCGCTCGACCATTGGTCACGTGCTCAAAGGAGCCGACCGTTGGAGCGCCGTCTCCAACGACGACAACCCCGTCCGCGTGCGTGGCGGCGCATTTCCGCAGCTTGAGCAGGCTATGGTGCGCTGGATTCGCAACGCCGGGCCCGCGGGTGTGCCGCTCACCTTGATTACTATCCGCGACCACGTTGCTACCATGGCACGCGGAATGGACCTACCGCCTACCTTCCGCTGCTCCGTGGGGTGGGTTCGCCGTGCCTTGCGCCGCAACGGCATTCGGTGCCGCAGCGCAGTTGGGGAGGCCGCCGACCAGGACCACGCCGCGGTCCGTACCTGCCAGGAGCAGCTCCCGCAGCTCCTCATGTATCTCTCCCTCCGTCCGCGCGACGTCTACAATTTCGACGAGACGGCTCTGTTCCTGTCTGTCTTGCCGCGCAAGACGTACGGCGGGTCGCGCGTGCCGGGGCGTAAGCTGGCGAAGGATCGCCTCACGGTCGGGTTGCTCGTTAACGCGGATGGCAGTCACGCGTTCCGGCCTTTGATCATCTCCAAGTCCAAGCGCCCTCGCGACTTTCTGCCCGACTACGACCCCGAGGACTTGTGCTACTGGCGTCACAATAAGAAGGGATGGATGAATGCGCAGTTGTTCACTCACTTCATCGGCCAACTCAACGCCGCCATGGTCGCCGAGGACCGCCACATCGCCATCCTCTTGGACAACGCAAGCAGCCACGTGCTGAAGGACGACGATGCCACGTCAGAAGACCTTTTCGGCTTCCGCACTCGCATCGTGGGCAACATCCGGCTTGTCTTCTTGCCGCCCAACACTACCGCCTTCACGCAGCCGCTTGATCAGGGTCTGATCGCCACGACGAAGGCACGCTACCGTCAGCACTGGCTTCGCGCGGTCACGGCACTGTGGCAAGATGCTGGCGCCTTTCCCGTGATGGCGCGTTACCGCCCCAACATGCGCGATGTCATCGCATGGCTCTCGGAGTCATGGATGAACATCCCCGTGCGTACGATTCAGAGGTGCTGGTGGCGCACGGGGTGCATGCCACGCTCGTGGGCCATGGACCTCGCGCATGTTGGCCTGGACGGTCTCGCCACGGTCGGCAACGGCGTCAATGCCGCTCTCCCAATTGACCTCGACGAGGACATCGGGGATGTCGGCATCATGATCGCCCGTCTTGGCCTCGGGCCTAGCGCCATGCCGGCCGCCGCCTTCGTCGCCATCGATGACGACCACCCCACGTGCGCCGAGCCGGGCGAGGACCCGCTCGCCCTAGAGCCGCCGACGGGGTATTCGGGCGCGTCATGGGAGCCTCCATCCAACATGCAGGCCGTCTACGACGACGACAACCCAGAGAGCCGCGAGGCGCGGCGTTACGCACGTGCGGCGAGCGAGATGCTCATCGGTTACGCACGTGCCACCGGCATCACGCCGCGTAACCTTTGTGCGCTGTTCGAGATTAAGAACCCGGTCATCGTGGACCGCATGGAGCGGGCTAGCCCCCCAATGAACCTGAATACTGCGCCAATCCCCGATCCCCGGCATGCTGCGTCCCCCGCGTCCACTCCCACGCAGGTTCCTGCCACGACCGAAGATGCGGCATCCCTTCGCCGCCGCGGGCGCGTTCTGCCTGCGTGGATGTATGCACATGCTCCCACCCGCCAGCAGCTGATTGACTCTGGCGTGAGTGCCGTCATGAACGGCTATGTAGACGCGGCTGAGTGGATGACCCTGTGAAGAGTGATGCGAGTTTTGGGGTTTAGGAGTTGGAATCTCCTCTGAGCACATTTGTGCATATCTTGTGCACAAATGTGAACTGTGTCTAGCCCCGTTACACACTTCATTTGCGCATGTGTGCGTCTGGTATTGGCCGAAATGTGGTGGTTGCATGTTCGTGCCTGTTTGTGTGTAATTCTGTAATCGGGAGCTACGAAAATGGGAAAATGTGGTGGTAACCCTGGCAACACACAACAAACAACCACAGCCAACCAGCAATGATTATGTTTAACTTACCCGAGAAGTTACACGTTCCAGTTAAACGCCCACCATGCCCGTGGCGACATGCACGAAATCCCGCGAATTGTCAAAAACACTTACAGACCCTCATGGTAAGGCAAGTATGGGGGACTCAAACGCGCAACAGGTGTAACTCGACAGGAAAGGTTGGGGGGCAGGAAAGGTCGGGTTCAGAACTCCAGAGCGTGTACGGTAGTGTTCAGAGCGGTACTGCCAGGTTCCTGGCTGAGATTTTGGCGAACGTCGCCAAATCGATCAAGTGTCCAGGGTGCATGGTTTTGGGAATTCATCCTGAATTGCGTCGTCGCCCTTGTTCGCAACCCTTTTTTGCGATTACGACAGCGGTGCGACGAAAATTGAGTGGGATTGGGCTACACGGGTGGTTTGGAGTGGTGATGATTGGTGAATCGTGGCATCCAGCATGAATTGCACGCCGCTCCTGCTCTTCCTTTCCGTTTCTCCAAAACAAAAACTCGTTTCCAGGCTCCAGCCCATCTACTGTGGTGTGAGTTCATGCGCTATGTTATGACAGGCACTATGCATCGCGATATCAATGCCGTGTCAGCCACGCTTCGCCCGCGCGCCTTGCGCCCCGCACTGCAACACTGCCCTCCTTTCTTGCACCGCATCGTCGCCTCCTCCTGATCGCCTCGCTCGCTCCTCGCCTCGCGTCGCGCGCCGCAACCCCCGGCGCCCACTGGGCGTGACGTGCCAGAAAGTGGCAGCAGCAGTGCCGCCGCGCCTTAACCCATTCCCTATTCACCGCGATTTCCGCTCGTCTGTGTCGTCACGGCCATTACGCTTGCGGCTCAGCACGTGTGCCACGCCTCGCCACGTGTTGCCTCGCCTCGCCGCGACGCGTCATGGATTACTACGCCGTGCTGGGCGTGCGGCGCGACGCGAGCTCGCACGAAATCAAGGTGCGACGATGCCTCTCCTTCCCCTCCCGCCCCACTTTCCCCGTCCGTTTTCCCCCCCTCCCCACGCACCCCACTCCCCCACAATGATGCGGCATGCTGCGAGCCGCTGCTAGCATTATGCCACGCTGGTGCCATCCCTAGACCGGGCTGCTGCTCTCTTCCGCACAGTTCCTCCAAATCGCGTCTGCCGAATTTCGCGGGATGCGGATTGCGGATTGCGGGAACAGTGCGCTGGGCACTGGAGAACAACAACGGCGCGACCCAGCAGCTCTTGAGGCGCCTCAAAACGCGGCCCAGCAGCTCGCGCTGGTGCAAGCTAAAGGGCACCGCAGAACGGGCCTGTCACCCCAGCTGCAACATGGAACGCCCCTCTCGCGCATGCCACCCCATCCACCCGCACGCCCCTCCGCGCACCATCCGTCTGTATCCTCTTGCCTCGCCTCTCCGCGCAACCCTGCTTTGCGCATGCATCTCGTCACGCGCATGCATCTCGTCACGCGCATGCATCTCGTCACGCGCATGCATCTCGTCACGCGCATGCTCCCTCCGCCACTCCCTGCCCCGCTCGTTCTCCACCTTCTCATCTCACTGGCTCCCCGTTTCCCCCTCTTCTTCCTTCCTTCGCCCCTCCCTCCCTCCCCATCCCTCACGTTGCTCTTCCTCCCTCCCTTTTTCTGTCCCCCCTTCCCCATGCAGCATACAAGTGGAAGTCCTTAAAGTGCCACCGCGCCCCCCTCTTCGCCTTCTCTTCCTCCTCTATCCCCCTTCCCGTCCCTCCCTCTACCCCCCACCCACGCCCCCCAGTCAGCGTACTGGTGGAAGGCCATTGAAGTGCCAACCTGACCGCGTTTCCCCCTTCTGACCCTCCCCCATCCCATTATGGCCCTCCCCCTCCTTCCCCCGCCCGCAGGTAGCGTACAGGCAGCAGGCCATGAAGTGCCACCCGGACCCCCTCCCCTTCCCTTCCCCCTCAATCCCCCCTCCCGCCTCCCTTCCCCTTCCCGTCCCTCTCCTCTCCCACTATCCTCCCTCCCCCCCACCCTCCCTCCCCTCCCACCAGGCGGCGTACAGGTGGCAGGCCTTGAAGTGCCACCCTGACCCCCTTTCCTCCTCCCTTGCTCCTCCCACCCCTCTCCCTCCCTCCCTTCCCTCCCACTGTGCTCCTCCCCATCCTTCCCCCGCACAAACCCCCCCTCAGGCGGCGTACAGGCGGCAGGCCATGAAGTGCCACCCGGACCGCGTGCATGCTGCTGGTAAGGGCGCCACCAGGGGCGCACAGGACGCCGCTGCTGCTCGCTTCCGAGCCATCGCCGAGGCGTATGAGGTGGGGTGGGGTGGGGGTGGGGGAGGGAGAGAGGTGGGTGGGGGGAATGGGGAGAGGTGGGTGGGGGGAATGGGGGTAAGGGGGAGTGAGATGGGAATGGGAGCCAGGTGGCAAAGGGTAAGGGAGCTCGGAGAGGGTGGAGTGGAGCGAAGGAGTCTATAGGAGAGGGGCGCGGATTTGGAGTGCAGGAGTGAGGTTGCTTGCAGGGTGAGGTTGCTTGCAGGTGGAGCGGGTGGACGAGACAAGGGGTCGAGACAAGGGGTCGAGACAAGGGGTGGTGCAAGGCGCAAATGGGACAGTGTGGAAAGGGTCGTGTTGGTCTCTGCATGGCATGATATGATATGATCTGATATGATGCTCCATGGGGCTGGGAGTCAATCTGGGACCATCCCAGATATGACTGGGATTCTCCGGTCGATCGGGAAATAGGAGAATCATTCATATCTAGGACGAGGCTTGACTGGCTTCTCCATTGCCAGTCAAGCCTCGTTCAGCCCAATGTGTTGTGTCCCTCACACGGCTGTCCTTCCCTTCTTTCAGATGATGCCAGCCCTGATATGGCTCAAGAGTCACAAGGCAATGTTGTCGTGAGTGTGCCTTGACTGTTCTTTCCCTCTCTCGCTCACTTCCTCTCCTCCCTCCCAACCTCCTCCTTTTCAGGTGCTGGGAAATGAGGCGCGCAGGCGTGCATACAACAGCCGCCAGCACGCATGGCGGCAGCGGGCGGGCCATGGGGGCACATGGGACTCGTGGCGGAGGCAGCACAGCCATGCAGAGTGGGATGCCGGGCGAACGGACGGTGGGCGTAGCAGCAGTGGCGGCAGTAGTGGCAGTGACAGTTACTGGAAGCAGGAGCAGTATGGGTGGCAGCAGCAGCACCACCGGCATGGGCAGCAGAGGTGGCAACAGCAGGAGACGGGTGGAGGGGCGTGGGGGCGTGCATGGTGGAGGTGGGGGCGAGGCGGATGGGTGGCGGCAGTGAGCAGAGGCATGGGACCTGCTGACCTCGCCTTCCATGCTGCCATTGGCAGGTGAAACGCATGAACTCTTGATTGTGCTGTGCTGTGGTGTGAGTGAGGAGGGTCCGTGCAGGCATGCCAGCCATAGAGTGGGGCGCTGTGCTTCGCTGGGCTGGGCTGGGCTGGGCTGGGCTGTGCTGTGCCGTGCAGTGCTGTGCTGTGCTGTGCCGTGCTGTGCTGTGCTGTGCTGTGCTGTGCTGTGCTGTGCTGTGCCGTGCTGTGCCGTGCTGTGCTGTGCTGTGCTGTGCTGTGCCGTGCTGTGCCGTGCCGTGCTGTGCTGTGCTGTGCCGTGCTGTGCTGTGCTGTGCTGTGCCGTGCCACAGTGGTTCCATCATCCCTTGTCTGCACCTCATCCTGTGCTCGTACAGGCCACCACATCAGCCGTGCACCACAGCTTCGCTATTCTTTGCAAGGTTCTCTGCTTGTTGAGGTTCTTTTACCCATTCCTGATGCACCAGTACCACCATCCACCCACCCACGTGTGCCTGTGTGCGCCCTGCAGCCTTATTGTGGGCGGGCTAGTGCTGGGCGGCTCAGCTGGGGACTACCTATGGGCCTCGGCCAACCGAGGGGTGAGTGCTGCGGGGTTGGTGGGATGCGGCCTGTGCGGCTTCAAGGTAAGTTGGGACTGAGCAATGCAGGTTGGCAGAGTTGGAATCGAGATGATTGGATTTCATTTGCGGTACCGTATGTGTTTCGAGGCTCTGGCGCTGCTGTGACAGATGGATGCCATGCCATGCCGTGCCATGCCGTGCCATGCCGTGCCATGTCGTGCCATGCCGTGCCATGCCGTGCCATGCCGTGCCATGCCGTGCCATGCCGTGCCATGCCGTGCCATGCCGTGCCATGCCGTGCCATGCCGTGCCATGCCGTGCCATGCCGTGCCATGCCGTGCCATGCCGTGCCATGCCGTGCCATGCCGTGCCATGCCGTGCCATGCCGTGCCATGCCGTGCCATGCTGTGCCATGCCGTGCCATGCCGTGCCATGCCGTGCCATGCCGTGCCATGCCGTGCCATGCCGTGCCATGCCGTGCCATGCCGTGCCATGCCGTGCCATGCCGTGCCATGCCGTGCCATGCCGTGCCATGCCGTGCCATGCCGTGCCATGCCGTGCCATGCCGTGCCATGCCGTGCCATGCCGTGCCATGCCGTGCCATGCCGTGCCATGCCGTGCCATGCTGTGCCATGCTGTGCCATGCCGTGCCATGCCGTGCCATGCCGTGCCATGCCGTGCCATGCCGTGCCATGCTGTTGCCATGCTGTTGCCATGCCGTGCCATGCCGTGCCATGCCGTGCCATGCCGTGCCATGCCGTGCCATGCCGTGCCATGCCGCGCCATGCCGCGCCATGCGGCGCCATGCGGTGCCATGCGGTGCCATGCCGTGCCATGCCGTGCCATGCCGTGCCATGCCGTGCCATGCTGTTGCCATGCTGTTGCCATGCCGTGCCATGCCGTGCCATGCCGTGCCATGCCGTGCCATGCCGTGCCATGCCGTGCCATGCCGCGCCATGCCGCGCCATGCGGCGCCATGCGGTGCCATGCCGTGCCATGCCGTGCCATGCCGTGCCATGCCGTGCCATGCCGTGCCATGCCGTGCCATGCCGTGCCATGCCGTGCCATGCCGTGCCATGCCGTGCCATGCCGTGCCATGCCGTGCCATGCGGTGCCATGCTGTGCCATGCCGTGCCATCCCGTGCCATGCCGTGCCATGCCGTGCCATGCCGTGCCATGCCGTGCCATGCCGTGCCATGCCGTGCCATGCCGTGCCATGCCGTGCCATGCTGTGCCATGCCGTGCCATGCCGTGCCATGCCGTGCCATGCCGTGCCATGCCGTGCCATGCCGTGCCATGCCGTGCCATGCCGTGCCATGCCGTGCCATGCCGTGCCATGCCGTGCCATGCCGTGCCATGCCGTGCCATGCCGTGCCATGCCGTGCCATGCCGTGCCATGCCGTGCTATGCCGTGCCATGCTGTGCCATGCTGCAGTGCCATGCCATGGGTCAAGTGGCTTGCTGCAACATGCCATTTCATGCGATGTTGCCGACATCTTGTGTTTCCAGTCCTCGTGCGTTTAGGTGGTCTGAAAGGGCATTTACCACCATTGCTGACACCGCTGTTTATCCCTGCCCCTCCCACTGCCTGTGACTTGGGTTAGCAGAAATCATTTGAGGAGGCGATGGCAAGAATAGGTACCACTAGGGCAGCACCTCCTGTGGCAAATGCTGACAATGCTGATGCCCAAGACACCGGATGGGGCACATCGCCCTCGTAGATTTTATTCTTCTTGAAGTTCCGCATTTGGTGGTACCGTATGTCGAAAATAGTCAAGTGTACATGGTACAATAAGGTATGGTACAATAAGGTTTCCAGCAGGGCCTAAAATACTGGTATCAGAATACGTTAACATTCCCTTTTGACCCTTTCTTTTGGCCGCTTTTCAGTAGTTACTGTACCCTAATCCAGGCATTGTAAATATGTGATCTTACGTATACTCTTAAGAAGCACTGGGAAGCGCCTGAGTCCAATGTGAAGGAGAGCGACGCGACAGCAGTCGTCACGGCTAGACTAGTGACTACACAATCACCTTCACTAAAAGCACATGTACCTACACTACCAAAAAGCAAAGGTCATAAGCTAGGTGCACGCAAGCCAAAAGATTCATACGTGACAAAATAAACAGCATCCATAGACATATCAAACACGGGTTACCCATCTAAGACAGACCGGCCAAGAGCGGTGGCCTCGATTCAGGCCCAAAACGCTATGCAGAGTGGTCAAGACGCCAGCAGGTAGTGCCAGCACCAAGGCCCGTCAATATCCGGTACTGGTAGGGGCCGCTGGCTGGGCCGTTGGTGCAGCCAACGCTACCCAAACTGTCAAACTATAATTGTTATGGTTTGTATTTGCTAGTCTAGGTGGTGTACACTTATGTTTAGGGTTCGCTAGGGTTGACCAGGGTTTGTTATATCTTCCTTGTCTTTGCCATTTCTAGTCATTCTTTATTCCGTTACCTCGTTGACATGGTATAGAGCAGTTCGATTCCCATGGGCCCACCGCCCCGCGCTCGCCCGTTAGTAACGCGTTACCCGTAGTGCCCCGTCACCCCTTAGCGTCAGCCCCCTCCCCGTTGAATCGCGCGCTAGAGAGAGACCCCCACGCCCCCCCCCCCCCCACGCCACGTCCTAGGAAGGCCCTCGAGGGCCCCCGAGTCGCGAGTTAGAAGGACCCCTGCGGGTCCCCCACGTCGCGACCTAGAAAGGCCCCCGCGGGTCCCCCCACGTCGCGACCTAGAAAGTGTTGGAAACAATCGGTCCTAAGCGCCTCTGTCGTGTCGAAACACTAAGACACAAAAGAAACGAAGTATAACGAATCACCGGCGAGTCAACCCTCGGAGGTTGAAAGTAACTGTTGGAGGTTACGCGAAGGTCAGCGACCTTTGACCTGACAAATACAGCGCGACAGCAAGGACACACAACTGACTCGCTACAGAGCAGTTGCCCGAGTCGTCACTGTATCAAACCACAACAGCAATATAGTTATAACAGCATCTCTTCGTATTCCTTGTACTCATATATAAACCTGTATCCACCTGTTTTAATTAGCTTACTTTGCCCTCACATACTAGCGCAAGGTGGTTCACAACCCTTTAATTAACGCTTCCGCTACTACACCAACTCTACCCAGAGTTCACCCCTGCAAAGATCCTAAGGGTTTTTCAGCCCAACATGGTATGAGAGCAATCAGGGGGAATTCAACTTCTATACCGACAATATCAATCAGCATGGCTATACAAAAGGAAAGGAGCAACTCCAACGGCTCCCAGGGCACTACTCCTACTCCACCTCCTGCCTCTGGTCTACAGACGGAGGAGGGCACGGCAACAAGACCCAGAGCAACATCTACCGAGACTCCTGCGAATCAACCTGCAGACTTCGACCAGAGCATGATGGAGAAGTTTTCTCCTTCATGTCCTTCTACGAGCAACACCAGCAATCGGCACCTGCGCAGTCACACAACAGCAACAACAACGGAGCAACACCCATGAGTCTCGACGGCTCATCATATGGACGAGGAAATCAACAACAGCAGCCTACCTTTGCTCCGTACGAGCGCGAATCCATCAGCTTTATGCCACAACCACAGCCTTCACCTGGACAAGAAAAATCACTGGACGCATTACAAGTTCAGTCGCAGTTCACACACGTTCTGAAGATGCAGACGTCAAGACCCTTCGATGGAAAGGACTTCTTCACCTAGTCGTTCGAGTTCGAGGTGATGATGGAAGGCGCGCAGATACTCGGGTTCTTTGACGGGTCTCTACCATACCCAACAAACGGCACACAGTACGAGAAGCAGCAGTACACCTATCAGTCAATGATGGCATACACGATCCTACTGAGGAATATCACCCCGACTCAACAGCAGAACATAAGGTCTTACCGAGGTTACGGCAACTCCGCCGAGCTCACGTACAACCACCTGAAGAGCCTGTATCAAGCAACAGACAGCGTAAGCCAAAGTCGATTAATGGCGCAACTAACAACGGTTGAAATGAAACCAGGGGAGAAAGGAATGGCGTATATAAGTCGATGTCGCGAGTTGCCCGACAAGCTTCTTCGATGCGGAGGGTCGATTTCTGAAGACGCCTTCGTGACAGTCATCATCGGTGGCTTCGGTCCTCAATGGCGCGCCACAAAGGCCATTCTCCGAGCTCACGTAAGAATCTCCGAAGCAGCGCTCTGCGCCAAAATCCACGCCGAGCAGCAAGACATGGACCTGCAAGAAGAACGACACAAAAAAAAGACATCAGCACCGGAATTCGTGTTCCACACTCAGCGACGCTACAACAACAACAACAACCGGCAGCAACAACGAGCAAGGAAGTAGCGAAGAGCAATGTGCTTCGTTCTGTGCTCCAGTCTCTGCTCTCGACACAAGGCCAGCATGGCCTTGTTGTCTACGTACAACACTGGAGGAGAACGAGGCGGCTCTCCGAGGTCAGTCAGCAAGTAGGTGAGCCAGCGAAGCTCCTGAGCAGCCATGGCCCCGGCGTAGATCTCAGCCTCACAACTGGAGCCGAGAACAGAAGACAAGCGGGTAGCCCGCCACGAAACAGAGCCAGAACCAAGGCTGAAGGTGTAACCCTGTGACGACCGCTGCGTAGCCTGGTCGTCAGCCCAAGAAGCGTCTGCGTGCCCAGTGAGAACCACTGGACTCTGCCCTCCAAGCACAAGCCCCATGCCCGACGTACTGCACAAGTAGCGCAACACCCTCTTCACTGCAGCCATGTGCTCCGGTCTGTGTCTCCCAGGAGCAACATAGCGTGCGAGAATGCTAAGAGGGTATGCAAGGTCAGGTCGAGTGCAGGTCATCAGGTACATGAGGCAGCCAACAAGCTCTGGGTACGGGCCACTCGACTCTACGGACTCATCCGAAGGCAGAGCTGAGAGCGAGTGGCGAGTAGGCAGAGGAGTGGCCTGAGGCAAGGAGTACGTGAAGCCGAAGCGCTGAAGGACCTGCTGCACGATGTGTGACTGAGTCAGGGTAATGGTGCGGCGTGCTCTGTCCCGGGTGATCTGCAAGCCAAGGTAGCTGCGCAATTCACCCAGGTCTGTGCACATGTGTCTCTTCTGCAGCTCGGACTTCATGTGGGCGAGTCCAGCAGTGTCAGCTGTGGCAAAGACCAAGTCATCGACGTACACGAGGATGTAGAACGGCGGCAAAGAGGTGTCGGTGCGCAGAAACAGCGACGGGTCGGCAGTAGAGGGAGCAAACCCAAGAGCCGCAAGTGTAGTCCTTAGTGTGTCGTGCCACTCACGCGGTGCCTGGCGGAGACCGTAGACTGGCCGCCGGAGGCTCAACTGGGTGCCAGGAGGAAAAGACCCAGTGAAGCCAAGTGGGCGACGCAGCCAGATCTCCTCGTGCAGGCTGCCCTCCAAGAAAGCAGTGCTGAAGTCAAGAGAGTGCAGCTCGTAGTCACGATGAGCAGCTATGTGCAGCAGTACCCGAAGAGTGGTCATCTTCGGGGTGGGAGAGATGGTCTAAAAGTAGTCAACTCCCTGCTGCTGACTGAAGCCATGAGCCACGTAGCTCGCCTTGAAGACAGGCGGAGAACCCGACGGCCGCTTCACCCTTAAAATCCACATGCCACTGACGATGTTCGCCCCAGGCGGGGGAACCTCGTCAACATAAGTGCCTTTGGACTTCCAGGAAGCCATCTCTGCGTCCATAGCTGCGTGCCACTGAGAGGAGTAGGGACCCTCTATCGCCTCCGCGTAAGAGCGCAGAGTCGGGATGTCAAGTGCATCCGGGTCTCCCTCAGGGGTAAGCTGTACGGACACGAGATGAGGTGAAGCAGCAGCCAGACACTGGAACTCCTCCTGCCTGTCCTCAAGGACGTCCGTGCCCAGGGCACACTCACCCCCGACGGACGGAGGACAGACAGACTCAGACTCAGCGACAAGACTAGCAGCGTAGTCTAGACGACAGCGAGCAGCAAAGTCGACGAGCTCAGTAACTAGGGCAGACGCAGCAGTGGACTCAAAGGAAGGGTCAGTGACGACAATAGCAAGGAGACGCGTGAGAGTAGGACTTGCAGCACGAAGAGAGTCCGACTCCGGGTCGGCAAGAGCAGGAAGAGAGGACTCAAGAGGAGAAGGCAAAGGGGCACGCAGAGGAGCAGTGGACGGACGCAGAGACATCCGGTGCGTGCCAGGGACAGGAGGAGGACGCTGACGCGAACCACGACCACTAGTGCGAGCAGGGCGGACAGGCGACGCAGGGCGAGACGCAGGCTCACGACGCTCAGAAAGACCTCCAGTAGGACCAGTGTAGAGAGAAGGAGCAGGTAGCGGGGAGGCCGGCTATAACTGTGACGGGACAGGCTGTGGACACTCTAAGGGAGGAGAAGGACCAGCAAAAGGCGCAAGACCAAGAACCTGCTAAAGGAGCGGAACGAAGTACGGCCGAGGCCGCGCGGTGACTCTAGACACACCGGGGACAGCACCAGTACCCCCAGCGGCAGCACCAGCGCCAGGAGCACCTCCAGCTCCAGTACCTCCAGCAGCACCAGTAGGACCGCCTCCAGGACCGACAGCAGTAGCCTCAGCACCAACACCCTCAGCAGCTCCAGCTCTAGTCGCACCCGCAGGCCTAGCAGCTCCAGTACTCCCAGCATGAGCACCTCCAGGACCCG
Source organism: Closterium sp. NIES-65 (assembly GCA_948144175.1). NCBI lineage: Eukaryota > Viridiplantae > Streptophyta > Zygnematophyceae > Desmidiales > Closteriaceae > Closterium > Closterium sp. NIES-65. The sequence goes on along the minus strand of CANXME010002170.1, from coordinate 3,224,969 downwards.
CGGCACCAGCACCCTCAGCAGTCGGAGAACCTCCAGCTCCAGCAGCACGCCTCCAGCGCCGGGCAAACCACTCACGCATCTCCTGTGGAGAGAGGGGTTCCCGTTGAGACGAAGTACACGGAGAACCTCCAGGCCCAGCACCGCCTGACGCCACACGAGTAGGCCCAACCCCCTCAGGCTCCGCACGTCCAGGCTCAGCACCCCCAGGCGTAGCACCCCCAGGCTCACAACCCCCAGGCGTAGCAACCCCAGGCGTAGCACCCCCAGGCTCAGCACCCCCAGGCTCAGCGCCCCCAGTCGCAGCACCCCCAGGCTCAGCACCCCCAGTAGTAGCACCCGTAGGCTCAGCAACCCCAGGCGCATCACCCATACGCTCAGCACCCCCAGAGTCAGCACCCCCAGGCTCAGCACCCTCAGCAGCACCAGAGTCACTAGTAACATCGACAGGCTCGACTGCATCTACCTGGGACTCACCTGAAGGGGCAGGACCCTAAGGGGGGAGGGGTTCTACCTGGGGGGGACCTGGTACAAGGAAGAGCAGCGGCGGGGGGAGGGACGGAGTGCGGTAGGGGAAGAGGCGGCAGTAGGGGACCGACTCGTCAAACATGACGTCCTGGGAGGACAGAACACGGCGAGAGGTGGGGTGGTAGAACTGCCACCCTGGCGCGTCAGGGCGGAAGCCAAGGAAGACGCAAGGAGCAGCATGAGGGGACAGCTTGTCCGCAGACAAGTCGCGAACAAACGCCCGAGATCCCCAGACACGGAACGCAGACGCATCGCCAACCTTCCCCGTCCACAGCAAAGCCGGGGAGGACTCCGGCATGGAGACCCTGGGCTGAAGGTTGATCTGATGCGCCGCGTACCAAACCGCAAACGGCCACAAAAAATGGGGGGCAGCCGCATGCATCATGGACATACGAGCGACATCCATGACCATGCCAATGCAGCGCTCAGCATTCCTATTTCGGTGTGGGGAGCTTGGAAGCATGAAGGTCTGGCAGATGCCTCGTGCACGACAGTAGGCTCGCAGAAGGCTAGAGGAGAACTCCCCGCCTCTGTCAGAGTGCAGACGCAGAACAGGAAAGTCCGAGCCGAAGCTCTGCCTGAGCTGGAGACGAGCTGCGCGGATCCAGTCGATCAACACCGCAGTGACATCACCGTTGCTGCACAAGGGGAAGATTGTGGTGTAACGCGAGTAGTCGTCAACCACCAGCAGGAAGTAGCGCTCGTGACCCTGTCCACGGACGCGGGCTGGGCCCCACACGTCCATGTGAAGCGTCTGCAGCGGGGCCTCTGTCGGAGGAAACTAGGAGGAGTGAGGGGCAGCCCGCTGCCGCCCCTCGACACAGGGGACGCAGGTAGGGCCAGGCCCAGGAGGAAGGGGAGGGAGGGACCGGGGAAGACCAGAGACAAGGACACGGGAGGCCATGCCTCGGAGACGAAGCAGGGAGGGGTGACCAAGGCGCTGGTGCCAGAGGAGAGTCTCGTGAGACAGGAGGGGACACGAGCAGGGGGTAGACTAAGGACCAGACCTGGACGCTGCAGCAAACACCTGACCTGACGCAGCTACCTGACCAGACGCAGTGACTGGAGGAGACGCAGTGGTCAGTGTGTACAGGCTCGACCTCGGCCGACGTGTAAACGTGGCCAGGTGTCGGCCTGTTCGAGCGTCTGTGCAGTGGGTCACCCGCTGACGCGCAGGAGTGAAGTGGTGAACCCCCGCATCCTCTAGGTCAGCACAACTCACCAAGTTCGTAGAGAACGAGGGGAGGTAAAGACCAGACAGGGTGCCAGAGGGGGCCGCCGGACACGGGAGGACATTGGAGTAGTGAGCAAGGACAGGACCCCCAGAGGGGTCTGCCAGAGAGACTGCAACTGGCCGGCCAAGCGGCGTGAGTGTGGTGCGGTCTCGAAAGAAGGAGCGAGAAGCCCCCGAGTCAAGGGTGAAGGTGTGGGAGGCCGAAGCCGACGCAGTACCTGAGAGAGCAGACTCACCAGCGCCTGAGGGAGCAGACGCACGAGCACCTAGAGCAGCAGCCTCGCTAGCACCTAGAGCAGCTGCCTCACCAGTACCTAGAGCGGCAGTCTCAATGCCCGGGTCAGGCGGAAAACACCGGTAAAAGTCACCCTCATCACTAATAGTCACATCATACATGGCAGCAAGAATAGCATCAAAGTCAAGGTCAAAGACAGCTACTCCCGCCCTAGACAGCTCACCCCAGCGGAGGATCTCCGTGGCCTCCGGGAACTGGTGACGCCAAGCGTCCGTCAGGCGGCCAAAGCAGCGCTGGGTGGAGTGCGCACCCCGTACTGCTCACCCGCGCGGTCACCGGTGCGTAGGACGTAGGTGCACGGACTAGTACCCCCACCCCGCTGGCGTGCAGTGTACCACTCACGGAGCTGCTGAGGGGAGGGGATGTCACGAGTGCGCTGCTGCTGCTGCTGCTGCTGGCGCTGACCTCCATCGGAGCCGACCCTCTGCGAAGTGCCACCCCGACCAGCTCCACCTCCTCCGCCACCGCCTCCTCCACCGCCGCCACCTCCGCCACCACTTCCGCTCGCACCGCCACCGCCGCCTCCTCCGCCTCCACTGCCGCCACCGACACCTCCACCCCCGCCACCACCTCCACCGCCACCCCCGCTCCCTCCGCCGCCTCCACCGCCGCCTCCACCGCCCCCGCTAGCTCCTCCAGCGCCCGTGCCCTCCTTGCCCTTGCCAGGGCGGCGTCTCCCGCTAGGGGTAGACGCCGCACCGACCGACTCAAGCCCAACGAGGTCGGCCGCAGCAGTAGAGGCAATAGAGGGCAAAAGGGGGGAGGGGGAACACCCCTCAAAGATGGAGGTGCGAGGGTCACCACGAGAGGCTCCTACAGTGACTATGCTCTTCTCCGCTGCTAGGAGGGCCTTCTCGAGGAGGTCAACGGTGAGGGTGGTGGGGCAAACTGAGAGGAAGTGGTCCCTGACTACGCGAAGGGAGTCAAGGAGGCGGGTAACTATGTAGTAGAGAGTGATGTACATGGGGGGGGGGGGTTCTTGGCGCAGAACTCAGCAGGAAGCGCAGCGCGGTAGCGAGTGTCACTAGTGCGGAGGTGCGTAATGAGGTCAGCGACTGTGGGAAAGGCAGCAAGATCAGGGAAGAGGTACGGTAGCATGAGGCGGCTCAGTGCAGCAGTGGCAGGGGAGGAGTAGCGTGCAACTACAGCGTCGTACAAGGTCTGAGCACTCTTGTACTGGCTAAAGTGCGCACGCTCAGAGGTAGGCTGGTGGCGACGCACAGCAAGACGTGCAGCAGCATCGCGTGTGGCCCACTGTGAGCGAACAGTGGCGTCAGCATCAGCAGCAGGGGCAGGAGAGGCACCAGAGGTGAGGTCAAAGAGGGAGAGACCGTCTGCCCTATCGCACTATAGGAAAAGCTGCAAGTCATCTACCCAGACATCAAAGTCAATGGCCCGACCCTCAGTGTCAAAAGCGAGGACACTAGGGGTAGCCATGACAGCAGTAGACTAGTAGCGCGAACAGTGGGGTAAGGGCAGTCCAGTGACAGAGGCGCTGCTCTTACCGGACAGGGCGGCTCGGGCAGCTCGGCGGCTCGGCAGCTCGGTAGGAACTGCAGCTCGGCGGTTCGGCAGGAACTGCAGCTCGGCGGCTCTGCTACTCTGCGGCTCGGGCGGCTCGGCTACTCTGTGGCTCGGGCGGCTCGGGCGACTCGAGCGGCTCGGGCGGCTCGGGCGGCTCGGCGGGACGGCGGCTCGGGCGGCTCGGGCGGCTCAGGCGACTCGGCGGGGCGGCGGCTCGGGCGGCTCAGGTGGCGCGGCGGCTTGGGTGGCGCTGGCGGCTCGGCAGTAGCCCGTAGGCGGTGGGGCCGCAGGTAGGCTACGGGGCCGCAGGTAGGCGGCGGGGCCGCAGGTAGGCGACGGGGCCGCAGGTAGGTGGCGGGACCGCAGGTAGGCAACGGGGCCGCACGTAGGCGGCGGGGCCGCAGAAAGGCGGCGGGGTCGCAGGTAGGCGACGGGGCCGCAGGTAGGCGGCGGGGCCGCAGGTAGGCGGCGGGGCCGCAGGTAGGCGACGGGGCCGCAGGGTCGGGGCCGGGTCGGGAAGGGCGGCGCGAGGGCCGCGGGGTAGGCGACGGGGCCGAAAGGGCGGCGAATCGGGGCCGCGAAGGGCGGCTTGAGGGCCGCGGGGTAGGTGACGGGGCCGCTAGGGCGGCGAATCGGGGCCGTCAAGGGCGGCGCGACACAGCCGCTAGGGCGGCGCGACACAGCCGCTAGGGCGGCGCGACACAGTGAGAAAGGGGGAGCGCGACTCGGGCAAGGGCGGAGCGCGCTCCGGGCAGGAAAAAAAAAATCGAATCGGTGGGCCCTTGGAACAGTTCCCAAGAGGGAACCTGCTCGATACCAGTTGGGTACAAGAGAATGAATGCACTATGAAAGAGTTGGGTACAAGTACTAACCCTAATTGGGTTGTACCCTATATGGGCTACCCCACTACAGCCTACACAAAAGCATAAGCTATAATGTTCTGACAACTTCAACCGAACCTGACATACGCCGCCATCGCCCAAAGCGAACCATCCGCAAAGGACACATGGTTCTTGGACAGTTGCTGCGGACAGCACATGTGCTCCTCGGGACGCTTCGTTCAACGAGAACACCAACTTCAACGCGAAGTTGTCATTACAGTCGCCAACAATCAGAACCTACGAACACGACGACAAGGCGTAGTTCAACTTCAGTCAAGGGAAACAAACGTTATACTGCAGATGTCAAAAGTACTAATCGCGGAGGGACTTGTCTACAACTTACTGAGCGTCAGTCAGCTAATGGCGAAAGGGATTCACCTCGAAGCAGACAGCACCACCCAAGAATTCAAGCTGTATCACGGGAGGACTCTACATCGGCAAGGCGGTCCTCAAGAACAATGTCTTCGTTCTTGACTTCGTTCCTGATCTTGGCACCGCCGACAGCGAAGCCATCGTTAACTTCACCAACTGGATACACCCTCCAGACCTTGCTCCAGACTTCAGTCCAGAAGGCTTCTGGTATTCACACACCATCCCCGAAGCAGAAAGAACAAGGGCGTTAGCAACAATTCAGACAACATCAGTAGCAGCAGAGACAACATCGGCAGCAGCACTGACAACACCGGCAGCAGCAGAGACAGCATCGGCAGCAACAGAGACAACATCGGCAGCAGCAGAGACAACATCGGCAGCAGCAGAGACAACATCGGCAGTAGCAGAACCATCAACGGCAGCAGCAGGAACGTCAACACCAATTGCTGGTCCTTCAACGACTCCGCTCCTCATCGACGACACACCACCGACACCCGCGCAACAACTACACACAGCACCACGAGAAGTTCATCGTAGCGCCAACTTCACCGCCAACTTCTACTCCAACTCCGATATGTACCGACGATCACCCAGACATCGCGCCGACGAAAGCACCTGGCACGTAAGGATGGGACACCCAAGCAACACCGTATTAAACAATACGATAAGCGCAGGAGTACTCGACAAGGACTCACTCCTACTGACCGACGGACGAGAACTTCAACGAGTACGCGGAACGTGCTTCACCTGCCCTGAAGGTGACTTACCACATCGGCCGTTTGCGTCTCATCACAACCTGAGCGCACCCGCGTACGCACCACTCGAGAAGGTGTATAGCGACATCCTGTTCAATCGGGAACCAAGACAAGTAATATACAGCTATACAATCACCTTCATCGACGCCGCCACCCGTTACGTCTGGCACCTAAACCTCCCTAGCCGCGACATGGCATTCGAAGCCTTCGTTGCCTGGCTACTAGTAGCAGAGAGAGAATCGGGCGTGAAACTGAAAAGCTTCCAGTCAGACGGAGGAGGAGAATACACCTCTCAGCGATTCAAGCAGTACCTGGCGGAAAGGGGAATCAAGCGGCTCATCTCCCTTCCCTACGCCCATCAGCAGCAAGGTGTAGCAGAAAGAATGAACAGGACCTTGCAGAACAGCATGCGCAAACTGTTACGTGGCATGCGGCTACCCAACCACCAGTGGCCTGCGGCAATGGACCACGCCGTCATGCTGCACAACTTGCTCTCGTCATCATCGCTTCCAAACAACGCATCACCGCATCTGCTATGGACAGGGAAACAGGGCAGCACAAAAATGTTACGAGTATTCGGATGCATGGTACAGTACCGACCCCCAGCAGCACGAGCGGGCCGATTTTCTCAACGAGCACAGTGGGGACTACACTTGGGAATCGAAAAGAACTACAACGCGTGGAAAATCTTCGACGTCCATTCCAAGGAAACAGTAGCAGCACGTCATGTAATTTTCTACGAACGACTCACGCTCCAGACATACCTTGCCAACCTGCAAGAAGACCAGGATCCCACAGGTGGTTTTCGCGGTGACCGAGCCTTCGCCTCAGCAGCGGACGAAGCTGACTGGGACGAGCAGAATGTGGACAACGCATCAGAAGAAGCCGGACCTCTTCTGTTCTGCTCCGTCGACGTTCCCATGGACGAAGATAACCCCCGCGAAAGTGTCAACGCCGAAACCTTCCTCTATTTCGCCGACAACGGTTACATAACACCTGCGACAGTCAACACTAACGAAGCGAAACGAGTAGGACCGAACTTCATACCTGATCCAGAAGCGGGAGATGAAGCAGCTTATCCCGAGGACGCAAATCTTCCCCACCACTCACAGAGTGGACTGCAAATTCTCGGACTCGTCACCGCAGTCCACGGCACCGCCATTCCTAAAGAGCCTGCGACATTTCAACAGGCTCTGGGGGGGGAGCATAAGGAAAAATGGCGCGAAGCCATGGACAAGGAGCTGAAGGCACTGGAGGAACGCAACATGTGGAAAGTGGTTCCTATCGGCGTGGCACGGAACAAGACAGTGCTCATCGGGAAGTGGGTCTTCCGTGTGAAGACAAAGGCTGACGGCACCATCGACAAATTTAAGGCACGCTGGGTCGTACGCGGCTTCGACCAAGAACACGGACGAGACTTCACCGAAACTTTCACTCCGGTTAGCCGCCACACCTCACTACGCATTCTCCTCGCAATCGCCGCCATGAAGAAGAAGAAGTTGCGACAAATTGACGTCGCGAACGCGTTTCTTTACGCACCTATTGATGCAGAAATTTTCGTCGAGCTACCGCACAGCTCCCACAGAGAACCCAACCAAGTCTGCCAGCTACTCAAGTCACTCTACGGCATCAAGCAGGCTCCGCAACTGTGGCAACAGTACCTGCACGCTCGCCTCATCCGCATCGGCTTCAAGCAACTACCGCACGATCAAGGCATGTACCGGCTCACAAAAAACGACGACTACATCCTACTAATCGTCTACGTGGACGATCTCCTTTACATCGGCTCAACTGACGGCATCACTACCTGGTTCGAAGGGGAGCTGCATCAAGATCTCACGCTCACAGTTTCATCTACCGTCACTCAGTACCTCGGCCTCAACATCCGGGAAGAGGAGGACGCGATCTACCTCAGCGCCGAGAAATATGCTGACACTATCGCCAAACGCTTTACGCTCACACCGACAGCCATCTCCACGCCATACCAATACACGGCAGGGAACGACAAAGGAAGCTCCGCTCTACTTAAGCCCGCCGACATACGAGACTACCAGAAGAAGCTGGGATGTCTTCTCTTCGCAGCCGTCACCTGTCGCCCCGACCTCTCATACTCCGCAAGCCAGCTCGCCACCTACCTCAAGAAGCCTGAAGTAGAACATCTGGCGGAGCTCGACCGCGCTCTTCACTACTTCGTCAGCACCCCAACGATCGGCCTAACTTACTACAAGAACGCAACCACACCGACTAAGTTAATCGACTACGTCGACGCTGATCACGCTGGCGACTCCGACAATAGGCGCTCCCGCACCGGCTACATCTACCGCCTCGAACCTATCGGACATATCTCTTGGCAATCGAGCAAGCAGGAATTAATTGCTCTCTCGTCAGCTGAAGCAGAATATATTGCACTCTGCTCAGCCACCAAGGAAGGACTCTATCTTCGCGAGCTGCTAGAAGAAGCAAAGTTAGCCGAGTTACCCAACTTTACCCTGTTCTGCGACAACTAGTCGGAAATTCGCATCGCCAATGAGGCAGGTACATGAGGTACATGAGGCAGGTACATGAGGCAGCCAACAAGCTCTGGGTACGGGCCACTCGACTCTACGGACTCATCCGAAGGCAGAGCTGAGAGCGAGTGGTGAGTAGGCAGAGGAGTGGCCTGAGGCGAGGAGTACGTGAAGCCGAAGCGCTGAAGGACCTGCTGCACCATGTGTGACAGAGTCAGGGTGATGGTGCGGCGTGCTCTGTCCCGGGTGATCTGCAAGCCAAGGTAGCTGCGCAGTTCACCCAGGTCAGTGCACGTGTGTCTCTTCTGCAGCTCGGACTTCACGTAGGCGAGTCCAGCAGTGTCAGCTGTGGCAAAGACCAAGTCGTCGACGTACACGAGGATGTAGAACGGCGGCAGAGAAGTGTCGGTGCGTAGAAACAGCGACGGGTCGGCAGTAGAGGGAGCAAACCCAAGAGCCGCAAGCGTAGTCCTCAGTGTGTCGTGCCACTCACACGGTGCGTGGCGGAGACCGTAGACTGGCCGCCGAAGGCTCCACTTGGTGCCAGGAGGAAAAGTCCCAGTGAAGCCAAGTGGGCGGCGCAGCCAGATCTCCTCGTGCAGGCTGCCCTGCAGGAAGGCAGTGCTGAAGTCAAGAGAGTGTAGCTCGTAGTCATGGTGAGCAGCTATGTGCAGTAGTACCCGAAGAGTGGTCATCTTCGAGGTGGGAGAGAAGGTCTGAAAGTAGTCAGCTCCCTGCCGCTGACTGAAGCCACGAGCCACGTAACGCGCCTTGAAGATAGGCGGAGAACCCGGCGGCCTCTTCACCCTGAAAATCCACATGCCACTAACGATGTTCGCCCCAGGAGGGGGGACAGCGTCAACGTAGGTGCCTGTGGACTTCCAGGAAGCCGTTTCTGCATCCATAGCTGCCTGCCACTGAGAGGAGTAGGGACCCTCTACGGCCTCCGCGTAAGAGCGCGGAGTCGGGATGTCAAGTGCATCCTGGTAAGCTGTACGGACACGAGATGAGGTGAAGCAGCGGCCAAGCACTGGAACTCCTCCTGCCTGTCCTCAAGGACGTCCGTGCCAAGGGCACACTCACCCCGGACGGACGGAGGACAGACAGACTCAGACTCAGCGCCAAGACTAGCAGCGTAGTCTAGACGACAGCGAGCAGCAAAGTCGACGAGCTCAGCAACTAGGGCAGACGCAGCAGTGGACTCAAAAGAAGGGTCAGTGACGACAATAGCAAGGAGACGCGTGACAGTAGGACTGGCAGCACGAAGAGAGTCCGACTCCGGGTCGGGAAGAGCAGGAAGAGAGGACTCAGGAGGAGAAGGCAAAGGGGCACGCTGAGGAGGAGTGGACGGACGTAGAGACATCCGGTGTGTGCCAGGGACAGGAGGAGGACGCTGACGCGAACCGCAACCACTAGTGCGAGCAGGGCGGACAGGCGACGTAGGGCGAGACGCAGGCTCAGGACGCTCAGCAAGACCTCCAGTAGGACAAGTGTAGGGAGAAGGAGCAGGCACTGGGGAGGTGGGCTGTAACTGTAACCGTGACTGGACAGGCTGTGGACACTCTAAGGGAGTAGGAGGACCGAGAGAAGGCGGGAGACCAAGAACCTGCTCAAGGAGCGGAACGAAGTACGGCCGCTGCCGTGCAGCGACTCCAGAACCAGCAGAGACACCAGCGCCAGGGTCCTTCGCACCAGCAGCAGCTCCAACGCCCGACTCCACAGCACCAGTAGCAGCACCAGCTCCAGGGTCCTCAGCACCAGCAGCAGCTGCAACGCCCGGGTCATCAGTACCAGCAGCAACACCAGTGCCCGGGTCCGCAGCACCAGCCGTAGCTCCAACGCCCGGGTGCGCAGCACCAGAAACAGCTCCAACCTCTGGGGCCGCAACACCAGCAGAACCAGTAGAGTCTCCAGCACCAGTAGCACCACCAGCAGCAGCGAGGTCCGCGACACCTGGCGCGCCACTCCGAAGAGTGCAGCGCCGCTCGTACCACTCACGGATCCGCTCACGGGAGGGGAGCTCCCGGCTAGGAGGAGAAGCACTAGCACCAGTCCCAGTAGTACGCCTGGCTCGAGAGGTACCTCTCCTGAGGCTGCAGTACTGGAAGTACCACTCACGCAGCTGCTCTGAGGAGAGGGCTCCGCCAAATGTAGGACCCTCAGGCTCAGGACCTCCAGACTTAGAACCCCCAGACTCTGAACTCTGCGGCTCAGCACCCCCTGGCTCAGTACTCCCAGGCTCAGCACCCCCAGGCTCCGCACCCCAAGGCTCAGCACCCCCAGGCTCCGCACCCCCAGGCTCCGCACCCCCAGGCTCCGCACCCCCAGGCTCCGCACCCCCTGGCTCCGCACCCCCAGGCTCCGCACCCCCAGGCTCCGCACCCCCAGGCTCCGCACCCCCAGGCTCAGCACCCCCAGGCTCCGCACCCCCAGGCTCAGCACCACCAGGCTCCGCACCCACAGTAGGACGAGAGTCGACAGCTACCTCAACAGGCTCAACCGGGTCTACCTGAGACACACCTGAGGGAGCGGCACCCTGAGGGGGGAGGGGGTCTACGACAGCAACACCTGGCGCGAGGAAGAAAGGCGGGGGGGGGGAGCGAGGTAGTGCGGTAGGGGAAGAGGCGATAGTAGGGGACAGACTCGTCAAAAGTGACGTCCTGCGAGGGCAAGACTTGGCGCGAGGTGGTGTGGTAAAACTGCTAACCAGGCGCGTCCGGGACAAAGCCGAGGAAGACGCAGGGAACAGCACGGGAGGAGAGCTTGTCCGCAGACGTATCGCGGACAAAAGCTCGAGATCCCCAGACCCGGAAACACGACGCATCGCCAACCTCCCCCGTCCACAGCAGTGTGGGCGAGGTCTCCGTCAAGGAGACACGGGGCCAGAGGTTGAGCTGATGCGCAGCGTACCGGGCCGCAAACGGCCACAGAAAGTGGGGGGCAGCCGCATGGATCAAGGAGGTACGGGCGACCTCCATGACCAGGCCAATGCGGCGCTCTGCAATCCCATTCTGCTGTGGAGAGGCCAGAAGCGTGAACGACTGCTCAATGCCGTGCTCAGCACAGTAGGCTGCCAAGAGGTCGGAGGAGAACTCACCACCTCTGTCAAAGTGCAAGCGCAGGACAGGAAAGTCCGAGTGGAAACGCTCGCTGAGCTGGAGACGAGCTCTGCGGATCCAAGGGATCAAGACATCAGGGACCTTACCCTTGGTGCACAAGGGGAAGACCGTGGTGTAGCGCGAGTAGTCGTCAACAACTATCCGGAAGTACCTCTCCTGACCCTGACCACGGACGCGGGCTGGGCCCCACACGTTCATGTGGAGCGTCTGCAAGGGAGCAGTCGTCGGGGGAAACGAGGAGGAGTGAGGAGCAGCGCGCTGCCGCCCCTCGATGCAGGGAAGACAGGGAGGAGCAGGCGAGGGTGGGAGGGGAGGGAGGAGACAAGGTACCGGGAGTGCATGGCATGAAGGCGCTGCACAGACGGGTGGCCAAGTCGGTGGTGCCAGAGGACAGTCTCGTGTGCCAAAGAGCGACACGAGCAGGGGGCAGATAGCTGACCTGACGCAGGCGCAGACGCAGACGCAGCGACCTGAGGGGACTCAGTTGTCAGTGTGTACAGGTCCGACCCCGGCTGCCGAGTGAAGGTAGCCAAGTGGCGGCCCGTACGAGCACACGTGCAGTGTGTCACGCGCTCGTAGGCAGGGGTGAACTGGTGAACACCCCCGTCCTGGAGTGCACTACCTGCCACCAAGTTCGTAGAGAACGAGGGGAGGTGGAGACCTGACAGTGTGCCCGACGGGACCGCAGGACAGGGAAGGAGAGTGGAGGAGGTCGCTATGACCGGACCCCCAGAGGGGTCAGCGAGGGAGACAGCAACTGGCCGAGAAAGCGGCTCAAGGGCAGTGCGGTCACGAAAGAAGAAGCGAGAAGCACCTGAGTCCAGTGTGAAGGTGTGCAGTGCTGCCGTCGACTCAGTACTAGTGGGGGCAGACGCACAAGCACCTAGAGCAGCTGCCTCACCAGCACCTGGGGTAGCAGACACGCGAGTACCTGGAGCGGGAGACGCACTAGTCCTAATGCCCGGGTCGGGCGGCACACACAGGTACTCAGCACCCTCTCCACTAGTAGACATCACATACATAGCAGTGAGAATAGCATCAAAGTCTAGAGCATAGATATCAATCCCCTTCTTCAAGAGATCAACCCAGTGGGGTAGCTCAGTGGCCGGAGGGAATTGAACACGCCAAGCGTCGTTGAGACGAGCAAAGCAGCGCTGTGTGGCGTGCGATCCCCCACACGGCTGACCAGTGCGCTCACCAGTGCGAATGACGTACGTGCAGCTAAAGCCACCCCTCCCCCCCCCCCCCCCCCCCCCGTGCTGAGAGTACCACTCACGGACCTCCTGGGGCGACGGAGTGTGCTGCTGGCCCTGGCCACCGCCAGCGCCTCCACGACCACCACCACCGCCGCCACCTCCTCGACCACCCCAACCCCTGCCGCCGCCGCGTCCACCGCCACCCCCACCACCGCCTCCGCCCCTGCCACCTCCCCCGCCGCTGCCGCCACCACCCCCACCGCTGCCACTAGCCCCTCCAGTCGCGCCACCACCCCCACCGCCGCCACCGCCCCCACCACCGCCTCCCCCGCTGTCACCGCCACCGCCCTTGCCCCCTTTGCCCTTGCCGCTGCGGCGCCCGCTCGAAGTAGACGCAGTCCCGACCTTCTCAGCACCAAGGAGGTCGACAGCAGCAGCAGAGGCGACAGAGGGAAGAAGGGGGGAAGGAGAACACCCCTCAAAGAACGGGGTACGGGGGTCGCCACGAGAGGCACCTACAGCGACTATGCTAGCCTCAGCTGCAAGGAGTTCCTTCTCGAGGAGGGCAATGGTGAGCTGAGTGGGGCAGCGAGCTAGGAAGTGGTCCCTGACTGAGCGTAGAGTGTCAGGGAGGCGGGTGACTAGGAGGTAGAGAGTGAGCCAGAGTGGGGGTGGGTTCTTGGCAAGGAACTCATCAGGCATGGCGGCGCGGAAGCGAGCCTCACTAGTGCGGAGGTGCGTAATGAGGTCAGCGACTGTGTGGAAAGAGGCTAAGTCGGGGAACAGGTAGGGAAGAGAGAGACGGCCTAGTGCGGCAGAGGCCGGTGTGGAGTAGCGGGCAACGACAGCAGTGTATAGTGCCTGTGCAGTCTTGTGCTGCCCAAAGTGCTCGCGCTCATCTATCGGCAGGGAGTTGCGAATAGCGAAGCGAGCGTGGGCGTCACGAGTCTGCCACTGTGAGCGGGCAGTGCTGTCAGTAGTAGCAGCAGGAGCAGGAGCATGGCCTAGGGCGTGATCGTACAGTGAGATGTCCTCCTTGGCAGTGAGCTGTAGGAAGAGGTGTAGGTCATCTAGCCAGGTTTCGAACTTCACTGGGCGGCCCTCAGCATCGAAAGCCAGCACAGGAGGGCTAGCCATAGCAGTAGTAGGAGTAATAGCAGTAGGGGCACCCCAAAAACAGTAGGCAGTGCGATTCAGGTAGGGCGGCTCGGTCCAGTACGGGCGGCGCGGCTCGGTTTAGGTAGGGCGGCGCGGCTCGGGAAGGGCGGCGCGGCTAGGTTCGGGCGGCGCGGCTCGGTTTGGGCTGGGCGGCTCGGTTCGGGCGGCTCGGTTTGGGCGGCTCGGTTCGGGCGGCTCGGTTCGGGCTGGGCGGCTCGGTTCGGGCTGCTCGGGTCGGGCGGCTCGTTCTGGGGGGGCCGTTCGGGGCCTCTAGGGGCGAGCGCGGGGCCGTAAGGGGCCGCTAAGGGCGAGCGCGGGGCCGATCGGGGCCTCTAGGGGCGAGCGCGGGGCCGTAAGGGGCCGCTAAGGGCGAGCGTGGGGCCGTTCGGGGCCTCTAGGGGCGAGCGCGGGGCCGTAAGGGGCCGCGAAGGGCGAGCGCGGGGCCGTTCGGGGCCTCTAGGGGCGAGCGCGGGGCCGTAAGGGGCCGCTAAGGGCGAGCGCGGGGCCGACGGGGGCCTCTAGGGAGGTGAGCGCGGGGCCGACGGGGCCATTAGGGGCGATCGCGGGGCCGACAGGGTCGCTAAGGGGCGAGCGCGGGGCCGTAAGGAGCGAGCGCGTGGGCCGACGGGGCCTTAAGGGGCGGCACGCGAGTCGCTAAGGGGCGGGTCGCGGGTCGCGGGGCCTTAGGGGGCCGTGAAAAACGAGGCGCCCTAGGGCGCAGTTAGGTAGGTAGGTAGGTAGGTAGTGGTGGGCCCTAAAAAAAACGGTCCTAGCGAAGGACCTGCTCTATACCATGTTGAAATGAACGAACAGGAATGGTTGAAGTAACAGTGAAATCAGTACAAGTACCTAACCCTAGAATTGTGTACCCCCTATAGGCTAACCCACTGTAGCCTAAACAAGCACAACATATATAATGTTTGACACCTAAGAAGGACCCCCGCGGGTCCCCCCATGTCGCGGCCTAGAAACGCCCCCGCGGGCCCCCAAATCGCGACCTAAGGACCCCCGCGGGTCCCCTTGGAGCCTGTCGCCCCGCAGGCCTCCCCGTCGCGTCCCTTCCTCGTCACCTTCCCGTCGCGCCCCTTCCCCGTCGCCTCCCCGTCGCGTCCCCTCTTCGTCGCCTCCCCTTCCCCTACCCGTCGCGTCCCCTCTTCGTCGCCTCCCCTTCCCCTACCCGTCGCGTCCTCTCTTCGTCGCCTCCCCTTCCCCTCCCCGCCGCCCTGCAATCCGCAAGCTACGTACGCCACCCCCGTCGCGCCCCCGTACGCCAGCCCCGTCGCGTCCCAGTCCGCCAGCCCCGTCCCCCAGCCCCGTCCGCCAGCCCTGTCGCGTCCCCTGCCCGTACGCCCTGCAGTCCGCAAGCTACGCCTGCCACCAGCCCTCCAGAACCGCCCAGGAACGTCCAGAACCGCCCATGACCGTCCAGAACCGTCCAGAACCGCCCAGGACAGTCCAGGACCGCCTAGAACCGCCCAGGACCGCCCAGAAACGTCCAAAACCGCCCAGGACCGTCCTGAACCGTCCAGAACCGCCCAGGACAGTCCAGGACCGCCCAGAACCGCCCATGACCGCCCAAGAACGTCCAGAACTGCTCAGGACCGTCCAGAACCGTCCAGAACCGCCCAGGACAATCCAGAACCGCCCAGAACCGCCCAGGACCGCCCAAGACCGCCCAAGACCGTCCAGAACCGTCTAGAACCGCCCAGGACCGTTCAGGACCGCCCAGGACCGCCCAGAACCGCCCAGGACCGCCCACGACCGTCTAGAGCCGCCCACGACCGTTCAGAACCGCCTAGAACCGCCTAGAACCGCCCAAAACCGTTCCCCAACGCCAGAAGCAGCAGCAGCATAGGCTGTCCCCAGCAGAACCAGCAGCAGCATTGGCTGCCCCCAGCAGCACCAGCAGCAGCATAGACTGCCCCCAGCAGACTCAGCAGCAGCATAGGCTGTAGCTAGCAACCGCTCCTAGCCGCTCCCCACCGCGCTTGGCCATCTCTAGCGCCTACCATGGCGTGTGCTAGAGTTTTGCAGCAGCAGCAGGGTCAGCCGCACTCCTGGCAGTGGGGACCTGAGGGTCCTAGGAGTACCGGCCGCAGCAACGGCTCAGCCAATAGTGGGCGCGACGTCGGTCCCTGCGGGTACCGGATCCTGACTGGTCCGGGTGCTGGCACCACCTGCTAGAGTCCTGACCACTCTGCGTCCCGCTGCTACCGTCGCCTCGACGACCTCCACCATGAGCGTTTCGGTCCTCATGCTATTACACCGCACTGGCCCTCGCGTCTTCGCCAGCGCACTGCTGCACCAGTTGAGTCTCACCGACCTGGTCTAGGACCGTTCCCGGCTGCACGAGTAGAGACCTGCGTTTCCAGTCTTGGTGTGTGTGTTGTTTCCAGTCCGGGCCCCTCTGAGCGTCTTTGTGTAGGAGGTGCGGCTACCACTAGTCTAGCACCAGCCTTTGACGCTAGCTCGGGTGCGACCTCATAGACCGCACATCTTTCCTTCACCCTAGACTCTGGAGCGTCCAGCTGCTTCTTTCGCGACTGTACTCGCCTCACACCACTGCGCACTCCAGTCACTGTCGCCTTGGCTGAACCCTCCGTGGGACTTGTAGTTGCCCACATCACCACCACTCTCTCGTATCCGGTGGCTCCCTCTTGGTTTCTCACAGGTTACTACACCCCCAAGTTCTCCAGGAACCTGGTGGGTGTCACTCACCTCCACGACCTAGGCGTAGTCACTACCTTCCCACTGGACGAGTCAGTTGCCTCCTGCACAGTCGGTGCCACTGAGGTGCCTCTGGCCACTTTCCACAAGGAGCCGGGCTCTGGTCTGTACTCACTACACACTGGGTCCCACCACACAGGGTCAGGTCAGGTCAGGTAGCTGCTGTGTCGTGCGACTGTCGGTCACTCACCCACCTGTCGGTCCTCTGGCACCACCGTCGAAGTCACCCGTCGTTCCCACGTCTTAGTAGGATGGCACGTTACCGTCAGGTCTCAGGTCTCCCACAGTCGCTTGCCCTGCTTCCTCGCTCGCCTGCGCCGTCGTGCACTCCTTGCGTCGAGGGTCGGCAACGCGCTGCCTCTCACTCCTCCTCGTTCCCCCCCACCACGGCTTCCTTCCAGACCCTGCACTTGGACAATTGGGGCCCCTCCCCGGTCCGTGGCCCACATCAAGAGCGCTACTTTCTGATTGTGGTGGACAGTTTTCCCCTTGTGTCGGAAGGCCGACTTGCCTACTGTCCTCGAGCCGTGGCTACTAGCGTGGGGTGGCGCCCAGGCCCTTTGTGGGCTCCGCCTGCACTCGGACCGTGGTTGTGAGTTTTCTTCCACTTGCCTAGAGACGTTCTGTGAGGGTCGGGGGATCCTCGAGTCTTACACGCTACCAGCCTCACCGCAGCAGAACGGGGTAGCCGAGCGATGCATCGGCCTGGTCATGGAGGTTGCCCGGACCTCCATGTGCCATGCCGGTGCCCCCCAGTTCCTCTGGCCTCAAGCAGACCGCTACGCCGCGCACCAGCTGAACATGTGGCCCAGTGACGCCTGGCCACGGGTGACGCTGGTCTCCCTTTGCACAGGTTCTCCGGGCGTAGCAGGTGACTTCCGCGTCTGGGCTTCTCTAGCTCACGTTCACGCCCCTGGCGCGAACAAGTTGTCTCCGCGCGCTCGTGCCTGCATCTTTCTTGGCTTCCCTTTGGACACCGCTGGCTGGGTGTTCTACGACCCACTCACCTACGAGTTCTTCAGTTCCCAGGACGTCACGTTCGACGAGTCTGTCTGTTACTACAGGAGTCGCCCCCACCGAGGTACTGAGATCTTTTCCCCCCTACTGTTCCTCACCCTTGAGCCCCCCCCAGTCGCCCCGGTAGCCCCCCCCCCTTTGCGTCCTGCCCCGTCAGGTGTGTCGCACGTCACTCCGCAGCCGCCCCCCCCGCAACGTCCAGTCCCTGTCGTGTCTGGGGGTGCGGGAGGTGCAGCTGCGAAGGGTGAGGGTGCTGGGGCTGCTGGAGCTGGTGGTGTCGGTTCTGGCGGTGCAGGGGGTGTTGGTGTGGAGGTCACTCCCATGGAGGACACGGTAGCCTCGACTAGGCGGCCTCGCCCCGCATCACCCCTGGCTTCCCGTCCGTTCCGCAGTTCCCTCCTCGTTCTTCTCTACGGCCGGTTGCTGCGGAGCCTGGGGGTGTTCCTAGGAGAGGTACTGGAGGCCCCGGGGGTGTCAGAGGTGGACGTGCTAGTTCTGGGGGTGCTGGAGCTGGAGGCACTGGCACGGGGGCGCCTACACCGCGCACTGTACGTTTCCTGACCCGTGAGCAGAGTCTCCTCGGGTTGGGGAGGGAGGAGCATGAGCGGTTTGAGAGGGCACAGTAGCAGCACAAGCAGCAGCAGCAGCAGCAGCAGCAGGAGCAGGAGCAGGAGTAGGAGCAGGAGCAAGAGCAGTCTCAGCTGAAGCGGCAGGAGAGAGTAGAGGAGGAGCCACAGCAGCAGCACGAGAGAGAAGAGGAGGGGTCACGACTGCAGCAGCAGGTGCAATTGCAGCCGCAGCAGGAGAGAGTAGAGGAGGATTCACGAGTGCAGAAGCGGGTGCAGTTGCACTCGCGGCAGGAGAGAGTAGAGGAGGAGTCACGGCCACACAAGGAGAGGGTAGAGCAAGGGTCTTGCCCGCAGCAGCATGTACAGTTACAGACACAGCACGAGAGAGTAGAGGAGGAGTCACGGCCGCAGCAGGAGAGGGTAGAGCAGAATTCCAGGTCGCAGCAGCGGGTGCAGCTGCAGCCGCAGCAAGAGAGGGCAGAGGAGGAGCCACAGGAGCAGTAGCAGGGGCTGGTACCGTTGCAGCAGACACCAGAGGAGGCGGCGCAGGAGCGACTGCGACTGCGCGACCTGCCCGACCCAACACCTGCACGCTTGGTTCGTGGTCCCCTACCCTCCCCTCTTATTCCCCTTGTCCAGTCCCTTTCCTCGTCCCAGTAGACTCGTCGATATCCCCTCAGTCGTGCTATGTCTCCAGAGCCCCGTCGATCTCGTTATTGTGCAGACGGCCTATTTCACCTTGTCCTCCGCTCTCGTGTTCCACCTTCTTTAGTCCTTCCACAGCCTCTTGAGTCGTCCCTCACTGTTCTTCACGACCCGCTGTCCGACTACCTCCGTGCCTCCCGTCCTGTCGTCTCCCATGTTTTGTCTGCGTTGGTCACTCACCCGACTGCACCCCTGTCGTCTGTCTCAGCACTTGTTACCACAGTCGCTGGCTTTGCCTCTTCCCACCGCCTTGACTACCCCGCTCACCTGGTGAGTGGCCCTGCTCATTCTCCGTCCTCTATGGGTGCTCCTATCTTTCCCTTGGAGGTCCTGGAGGACAGACAGTTCGAGCTTGGTTTCCTTGCAGCCGCTGTTCCTCATCTCTGCGCCATGTTGCTTGCCCCTGAGGGGGATGCAAACGCTCTTGACATCCCGATCCCTCGCACACACGCTGAGGCAGTGTCAGGACCTTGGGCCTCGTACTGGATAGCAGATGAGGAGGCAGAGATGGCATCTTATAGATCCACAGGCACCTACGTCAACGCCGTTCTGCCACCTGGGGCGAACGTTGTCAGTGTCATGTGGCTCTACAAGGTGAAGCGGCCGCCTGGATCACCACCGGTGTTCAAGGCGCGTTATGTGGCAAGAGGCTTCAGTCACCGAGAGGGGGTAAACTTCTTCTAGGCCTTCGCTCCCACCCCAAAGATGACCACTCTTCGGGTGTTGCTGCATATAGCAGCTCAGCGCAACTACGAGTTACACTCCTTCGAATTCTCCACAGCATTCCTACAGGGGAGCCTGCACGAGCAGATCTGGCTGCGTCATTCACCTGGCTTCACTGGCTCTTTCCCTCCTGTGACCCAGTAGCAGCTGCGTCGACCGGTCTACGGCCTGCGCCAGGCTCCCCGCGAGTGGCACGACACGCTATGTACGACTCTTTCAGCACTTAACTTCTTTCCGCCGTCTGCCGACCCGTCGCTGTTCGTCCGCCGTGGCTCGACCCCGTTCTTTGTTCTGGTCTATGAGGCCAACGCTGCAGATATCTTCAACAAGGCGTTGCCGCCTTGTGACCACCAGCGTTTCTGCACCCAGCTCGGCCTTGTCTCTTAAGGCCCTCACTTGTTTGCGTAGAGATGCTTTGCCTTGTACTATTGCATCTCACTATATATCATATATTTGTGACCATTGTTTGCTCTTGCTGACTGGTCCTGTGACCCTTGCTCCTAGACTGTGTGTTGCTTTCCACAGGACTACCATCACCTAGACCATGGGGGTGTGTCAAACTATAATTGTTATGGTTTGTATTTGCTAGTCTAGGTGGTATACACTTATGTTTAGGGTTTGCTAGGGTTGACGTGGGTTTGCTATATCTTCCTTGTCCTTGTCATTTCTAGTTATTCTTTATTCCATTACCTTGTTGACACGAACCACCAGGCCCCCATGAGCGCTGAGGGCACCACTACTGCCGAGGGCGCCACTGGTGCTGAGGGCGCCACTGCTGCTGAGAGTGCCACTGCTGCTGAGGGCACCACTGCTGCTGAGGTTCCCCCTGCCAAAACTGCTGCTGATGCTGTCCCTCCTGCTGGAGAACTCTAGTGGACGCCATGGTAAAGGCTAGCACGGTGCAGGAGCAGCAGGCTAAGAGCGACTGAAGCTAGGAGCGAGGAGTGAAAACAGCTAGGAGCGCCAGGTGAAACTAGACGAGGAACGGGTGGAGCACGGAGCAAACTAAGTTGGGAGCGAGGAGCGAGAACATCTAGGAGCGCCAGGTGAAACTAGGCGAGGAACAGCCTGAGCACGGAGCAAACTGAGCTGGAAGTGACTGGAACGAGGAATGGCTGAGTGAGGCACGGTCGGAGCGAGAAACGTCAGGCTAGAAACTACGGGCTTGAGGACCGGCTGGAGCGAGGAGCGAGAACAGCTAGGAGCGCCAGGAGAAACTAGGTGAAGAGCGGCCGGAGCACGGAGTAAACTGAGCTGGGAGCGAGGAGCGAGTACTACGAGGAGCGCCAGGTGGGACTATGCGATGTACGGCTGGAGCATGTAGCACACGGAGCTAGGAGCGTGGAGCGAGAACTACGAGGAGAGCCAGGTGGGGCTAGGCGAGCTACGGCTGGAGCACGAAGCGAACGGAGCAAGAAGCTAGGAGTGAAACAGCTAGGAGCGCCAGAGAAAGGACGGTGAAAAACCCGGAGAGGCATGGGCTAGGAGCTAGGGGTCAGGAGCTACGCGCGAACCGGCTCTAGATCGGACCACCGGAGAGGAAAGCGGCTGCCAACCGCTGCGAGGAAAAACCAGTGGTGGCTGAAATGGTGTGGGCCCGAGGAACAGTGGGAGGGAGGTGGCGCGGACGGTAGGAGGGGGCCGCGCGGTTGAGTACAAGGTAGGCGCAGGGGCTGGGGCAGAGCGCACGCGTGACGCGACGGGCTGGGGCAGGGCGCACGGGCGACACGACGGGCTGGGGCAGGGCGCACGGGCTACACGACGGGCTGGGGGAGGGCGCACGATCGACGCGACGGGCTGGGGCAGGGCGCAAGGGCGACGCTACGGGCTGGGGCAGGACGCACGCTAGGCCAGGGCGCGGGCTGGGCGCGGGCTGAGCGTGGGCTTGCACTAGGTTAGGGCAAGGGCTCTAGGGTCGTGCGGAAACGGGCTATGAGGGAGGGCGGAACCTAGGGTATGAGGCGCTACGGACGGAGCGAGCTAGGCTAGGCGAGGCGAGAGAACGAACCTAAGGCGTGATGCCATCTTAAGAAGTACACAGAAGGGGATGTTAGGAATAGAGACGGATATCATACAAATAAGGAACCCTAAGAATTGTATCCACTAGAAGGCACCTCACTATATCCTACAAGAGTTGTTTTAGTTTGACATATACCGTATATAATATATATACCATAATCTCTTGCTAGAATTGTATTTTCCTATATAACAGTGAGCATAACTGCTAGTGTAGTATCATCTAGGTGTTTATGTTGGTGGTCTATCCCCTTGTCACATTCTCCCCTTCCTATAACCTATTTTTATTCCTATAGCGAAAGCCCTTACTTCCTGCACTCTCTCGCCACCCACGATTCTTACGCTACTCATGTTACTTCAACAAGGTACCAGAGCACGGTTCTCCTAAGGACCTAACCTTTTTTTTTTTTTTTTTTTTTTTTTTTTTTTAAATAATGTTCCCACCAGTCACCATCGCCAGCGTGTCAGAATCCCAACCACTAGACCATTGGGATAAAAGGGCTTGTTTCAGTAGCGCGTCAGTGCGCCCATAACCCCCTGTGAAATAAGTGAACAGGAATGAATGAACTAGCAGTGAAATGAGTACAAGTAGGAAACCCTAGAATTGTGTACCCCCTATAGGCTAACCCCCTGTAGCCTACACAAGCATAACATATATAATGTTTGACACACCCCCGTAGGCAAAGTGGGGGAGAACAAGGGGTCACAAGACCAGTCAAGCAAAGCAAAGCAAGCTCAGGGTGGATCACAAAGTCACCACACAGTCCGAGCACAAGAGCAGGGCCAGAGGCCAGTTCACATGCAGGAGTACAGACATATATATAAAACTAGACAAGCAAGAGCAGGTAGATATATATATGTCACAGTACAAGTGAAGTCAAGAGGAGAGCAAGTGAGGCAAGACAGGCACAAGACCCAGCTGGGTGCAAAAGCGCTGATGGTCACAAGGCGCGAGTGCCTTGGTGAACACATCAGCAGTGTTGGCCTCAGAGGCCACGTACGCAAGTCGCAACTGACCACGCTGCTGCAGCTCACGAGCAAGGAAGTAACGGAGAGCAATGTGCTTCGTTCTGTGCTCCAAGCGCTGCTCTCGACACAAGGCCAGCATGGCCTTGTTGTCTACGTACAGCACTGGAGGAGAACGAGGCGGCTCTCCAAGGTCAGTCAGCAGGTAGGTGAGCCAGCGAAGCTCCTGTGCAGCCATGGCCTCGGCGTAGATCTCAGCCTCACAACTGGAGCCGAGAACCGAAGACGAGCGAGTCGACCGCCACGAGACAGAGCCGGAACCAAGGCTGAAGGTGTAACCCTGTGACGACCGCTGCGTAGCCTGGTCGTCAGCCCAAGAAGCGTCCGCGTGGCCAGTAAGGACCACTGGACTCCGCCCTCCAAGCACTAGCCCCATGCCCGACGTACTGCACAGGTAGCGCAATACCCTCTTCGCTGCAGCCATGTGCTCTGGTCTGTGTCTCCCAGGAGCAACATAGCGTGCAAGAATGCTCAGAGGGTATGCAAGGTCAGGTCGTGTGCAGGTCATCAAGTACATGAGGCAGCCAACAAGCTCTGCATACGGACCACTCGACTCTACGGACTCATCCGAAGGCAGAGCTGAGAGTGAGTGGCGAGTAGGCAGAGGAGTGGCCTGAGGCGAGGAGTACGTGAAGCCGAAGCGCTGAAGGACCTGCTGCACCATGTGTGACTGAGTCAAGGTAATGGTGCGGCGTGCTCTGTCCCGAGTGATCTGCAAGCCAAGGTAGCTGCGCAGTTCACCCAGGTCTGTGCACGTGTGTCTCTTCAGCAGCTCGGACTTCACGTAGGCGAGTCCAGCAGTGTCCGCTGTGGCAAAGACCAAGTCGTCGACGTACACGAGGATGTAGAACGGCGGCAAGGAAGTGTCGGTGCGAAGAAACAGCGACGGGTCAGCAGTAGAAGGAGCAAACCCAAGAGCCGCAAGCGTAGTCCTCAGTGTGTCGTGCCACTCTCGCGGTGCCTGGCGGAGACCGTAGACTGGCCGTCGGAGGCTCCATTGGGTGCCAGGAGGGAAAGTCCCAGTGAAGCCAGGTGGACGGCGAAGCCAGATCTCCTCGTGCAGGCTACCCTGCAAGAACGCAGTGCTGAAGTCGAGAGAGTGAAGCTCGTAGTCGCGCTGAGCGGCTATGTGCAGCAGCACCCAAAGAGTAGTCATCTTCGGGGTGGGAGAGAAGGTCTGAAAGTAGTCAACTCCCTGCCGCTGACTGAAGCCACGAGCAACGTACCGTGCCTTGAAGACAGGTGGAGAGCCCGGCGGCCGCTTCACCCTGAAGATCCACATGCCACTGACGATGTTCGCCCCAGGAGGGGGAACCGCGTCAACGTAGGTGCCTGTGGACTTCCAGGAAGCCATCTCTGCATCCATAGCTGCCTGCCACTGAGAGGAGTAGGGACCCTCTACGGCCTCCGCGTAAGAACGCGGAGTCGGGATGTCTAGTGCATCCGGGTCTCCCTTAGGGGCAAGCAGTACAGACGCGAGATGAGGTGAAGCAGCCGCTAGACACTGTAACTCCTCCTGCCTGTCCTCTAGGACGTCCGTGCCAAGAGCACACTCACCCCCGACGGACGGAGGGCAGACAGACGCAGACTCAGCAACAAGACTAGCAGCGTAGTCTAGACGACAGCGAGCAGTGAAGTCGACGAGCTCAGCAACTAGGGCAGACGCAGCAGTGGACTCAAAAGAGGGGTCAGTGACGACAGTAGCAAGCAGACGCGTGACAGTAGGACTGGCAGCACGAAGAGAGTCCGACTCAGGGTCGGCAAGCGCAGGAAGAGAGGACTCAGGAGGAGAAGGCAAAGGGGCACGCAGAGGAGCAGTGGACGGACGCAAAGACATCCGGTGCGTGCCAGGGACAGGAGGAGGACGCTGACGCGAACCGCGACCACTAGCGCGAGCAGCACGAACAGGCGACGCGGGACGAGACGCAGGCTCACGACGCTCAGCAAGACCTCCAGTAGGACCAGTGTAAGGAGAGGGAGCAGGCAGTGGAGAGGAAGGCTCCAGCAGGGACTGCGACTGGACAGGCGGTGGACCCTCTACTGGAGGAGAAAGACCAAGAACCTGCTGCAGGAGCGGAACGAAGTACGGCCGAGGCCGCGCGGGAGCTCCAGACGCAGCAGGGACAGCACCAGCACCCTCAGCGACAGCACCAGCGCCACCCACACCTCCAGCGGCAGGACCAACAGCAGTAGGCTCAGCACCAACGCCCTCAGCAGCTCCAGCTCCAGGAGGACCCGCAGGTCCAGCAGCTCCGGGACCGGCAGCATCCGCACCCTCGACGGTCGAAGAAGCTCCAGCTCCAGCTCGAGCAGCACCTCCAGACTCAGCAGCACGCCTCCACCGGCGAGCGAACCACTCGCGCAGCTCCTGTGGAGAGAGGGGCTCCCGGCGAGACGCAGCAGCAGGAGAAACCCCAGGCTCAGCAGCTCCAGACGCAGCACCCCCAGGATCAGCAGCTCCCAGCTCAGCACCCCCAGGCTCAGCAGCTCCCGACCCAGCACCCCCAGACCCAGCACCTCCAGGCACAGCACCCCCCGGCTCAGCACCCCCAGGCTCCGCACCCTCCGCAGTAGCACCCTCAGGCCCAGCTCCCCCAGCAGTAGCACCCCCAGGCTCAGCACCCTCGCGCACAGCACCCCCAGAGTCAGCACCCCCAGGCTCAGCACCCGCAGCAGCACCAGAGTCACCAGTAACCTCGACCGGGTCAACGGCGTCTACCTGGGACACACCTGAGGGGGCAGGAACCTGAGGGGGGAGGGGGTCTACCGGGGGGGGAACCGGCACAAGGAAGTCCGGGGGAGGGGGGAGGGAAGGAGTGCGGTAGGGGAAGAGACGGTAGAAGGGGACTGACTCGTCGAACGTGACGTCCTAGGAGGACAGAACACGACGAGAGGAGGGGTGGTAAAACTGCCACCCTGGGGCGTCAGTGGGGAAGCCAAGGAAGACACAGGGAGCAGCACGAGGGGACAGCTTGTCCGTAGACAAGTCGCGGACAAACGCCCGAGATCCCCAGACACGGAACACAGACGCATCGCCAACCTTCCCCGTCCACAGCAAGGCTGGGGACATCGCAGGCCGAGAGACCCGGGGGTGAAGGTTGAGCTGATGCGCCGCGTACCTCACCGCAAACGGCCACAGAAAATGGGGGGCAGCCGCATGCATCATGGACGTACGAGCGACATCCATGACCATGCCAATGCGGCGCTCAGCAATCCCATTTTGCTGTGGTGAGTCCGGAAGCGTGAAGGTCTGGCGGATCCCCCGTGCACGACAGTAGTCCCGCAGAAGGCGAGAAGAGAACTCTCCGCCTCTGTCCGAGTGCAGACGCAGAACAGGAAAGTCCGAGCCGAAGCTCTTCCTGAGCTGGAGACGAGCCTCGCGGATCCAGTCGATCAGCACCTCAGTGACCGCACCCTTGCTGCGCAAGGGGAGGACTGTGGTGTAACGCGAGTAGTCGTCAACCACCAACAGGAAGTAGCGCTCGTAACCCTGCCCACGGACGGGGGCTGGGCCCCACACATCCATGTGAAGCGTCTGCAGGGGAGCCTCTGTCGGGGGGAAGTGGGAGGAGTGAGGAGTAGCCCGGAGGCGACCCTCGACACAGGGGACACAGGAAGGTCCTGGCCCGGAGGGGAGAGGAGGGAGAGACTGGGGAAGACCAGAGACAAGGACACGGGAAGCCATGCTCCGAAGACGGGGCAAGGAGGGGTGGCCAAGACGGTGGTGCCACAGGAGAGTCTCGTGAGGCAAGAGGCGACAAGAACAGGGGGCAGACTCAGGACCTGACCGGGACGCAGCAGCAAGCACCTGACCCGACGCAGCCACCTGACCAGACGCAGGGACAGGAGGAGACTCAACGGTCAGGGTGTAGAGACTCGACCCCGGCCGACGCGAGAACGTGGCCAGGTGTCGGCCTGTGCGTGCCTCCGTGCAGTGGGTCACCCGCTGACTCGCAGGAGTGAACTGGTGAACCCCCACATCCTGCAGGTCCGCTCCACTCACCAAGTTCGTAGAGAACGAGGAAAGGTACAGACCCGACAGGGTGCCCGAAGGGGCAGCCGGACACGGGAGGACAGTGGAGAAGTGAGACAGGACAGGACCCCCAGAGGGGTCAGCAAGGGAGACCGCAACCGGCCGGCCGAGCGGCGTAAGGGTAGTGCGGTCTCGAAAGAAGGAGCGAGAAGCTCCGGAGTCAAGTGTGAAAGTGAGGGAGGACGAGGACGACGCAGTACCTGAGAGCGCAGTCTCACCAGTACCTGAGAGCACAGACGCACTGGCACCTAGAGCAGCAGCCTCACAAGCACCTAGCGCAGCAGCACCAATGCCCGGGTCGGGCTGGAAACAACGGTAACCCTCATTCTCCTCACTATAATCCACAACATACATAGCAGCAAGGATAGCATCAAAATCAAGATCAAAGATCGCTACACCAGCCCTTAGAAGCTCATCCCAGCGAGGGATCTCACTAGCCCCAGGGAACTGCTGACGCCAAGCGTCCGTCAGGCGGCCAAAGCAGCGCTGGGTGGCGTGGGCACCCCCACACTGCTCACCCGCGCGGTCGCCGGAACGAAGAACGTAGGTGCAGGGACCAGTACCCCCACCCCTCTGACGCCCAGCGTACCACTCACGAAGCTGCTGAGGCGGAGGGATGTCCCGCGAGCGCTGCTGCTGCTGCCGCTGCGAGCGCTGGCCACCACCACCGCCGCTACGCTGCTGGGCACCACCTCGACCAGCTCCACCTCCTCCACCACCACCGCCTCCTCCGCTGCCGCCTTCACCGCCTCCACCTCCGCCGCCTCCACCTCCGCCGCAGCCTCCACCACCACCGCTGGCACCACCACCACCGTCTCCGCCGCTACTACCACCACCACCACCACCCCCGCCACTAGTCCCGCCGCCACCCCCACTCCCTCCGCCGCCACCGCCGCCACCGCCACCGCCCCCTCCAGCTCCACCCGCGCCCTTGCCCCCCTTGCCCTTGCTAGAGCGACGTCTCCCACTAGGGGCAGACGCCGCGCCGACCGACTCAAGACCAAGCAGGTCGGCAGCAGCAGCAGAGGCAACAGAGGGCAGCAAGGGGGAAGGAGAGCACCCCTCAAAGATGGGGGTGCGAGGGTCACCACGAGAAGCACCTACAGCGACTATGCTCTTCTCCGCTGCGAGGAGGGCCTTCTCGAGGAGGTCGACGGTGAGGGTGGTGGGACAGACTGCGAGAAAGTGGTCCCTGACGACGCGAAGGGAGTCAGGGAGGCGCGCGACTACGTAGTAGAGAGCGATGTACATGGGGGGGGGGGTTCTTAGCGCAGAACTCAGCAGGAAGGGCGGCGCGGTAGCGGGTGTCACTAGTGCGGAGGTGCGTAATGAGGTCAGCAACAGTGGGAAAGGCAGAGAGGTCAGGAAAGAGGTAGGGAAGCATGAGACGGCTCAGTGCAGCAGTGGCAGGGGAGGAGTAGCGCGCAACTACAGCGTCGTACAAGGTCTGAGCACTCTTGTACTGACTAAAGTGCGCACGCTCAGAGGTAGGGAGGTGGCGACGCACAGCAAGACGTGCAGCAGCATCGCGGGTGGCCCACTTAGAGCGGACAGTGGGATCAGCATCAGCAGCAGGAGCAGGAGAGGCGCCAGAGGTGAGGTCAAAGAGAGAAAGGTCGTCAGCCCTGTCGCACTGTAAGAACAGCTGCAGGTCGTCTAACCAGACCTCAAAATCAATGGCGCGACCCTCAGCGTCAAAAGCTAGGACACTAGGGGTAGCCATGGCGACGACAGTGACGCAGTGCAAGCAGTAGGGAAAGAGCTCGCAGTGTCAGTGGGACTGTGCTCACCAGGCAGGGCAGGTCGTGCAGCTATGCAGAAAGGCGGCTCAACGACCGGGCGGCTCGGGTGCACAGCGGCTCGGCTCCCGGGCGGCTCGGCGGCTGGGCGGCTCGGGCGCAGGGCGGCTCGGCTCCCGGGCGGCTCGGCGGCAGGGCGGCTCGGGTGCAGGGCGGCTCGGCTCCCGGGCGGCTCGGCAGCAGGGCGGCTCGGGTCCCGGGCGGCTCGGCGTTGAGCGGCTCGGCTCCCGGGGGGTTCGGCTGCTAGGGCGGCTCTGCTGCTGGGGCGGCTCGGCCGGGAGATGCAGGGGCGGGGCCGTCAGGTGCAGCGGCGGGTCGACCGGTGCAGCGGCGGGGCCGTAGGGTGCAGCCGCGGGCCGACCAGGTGGGGCGGCGGGCCGTAGGGTGCAGCGGCGGGCCGTGAGGTGCAGCGGCGGGCCGGCAGGTGCAGCGGCGGGGCCGTCAGGTGAAGCGGCGGGCCGGCAGGTGCAGCGGCGGGCCGGCAGGTGCAGTGGCGGGCCGGCAGATGCAGCGGCGGGGCCGTCAGGTGAGGCGGCGGGCCGTAGGGTGCAGCGGCGGGCCGTAGGGTGCAGCGGCGGAGCCGGCGGTGGGGCCGCGTCAGGGGAGGCGGCGGGGCCGCGTCAAGCAGGCGGCGGGGCCGCGACGAAGCGGGCGGTAGGGCCGCGTCAGAGCCGGCGGAGCGGGGCCGCGTCAGTGGAGGCGGCAGGGCCGCGTCAAGCAGGCGGCGGGGCCGCGATCAGGAGGGGTGGCGGGGCCGCGTCTGAGGGACAGCGGGGCCGCGAGGGAAATGGCGACCCGAGGGGTCGCTAAAAAAAAAGGCGCGCCTCGGGACGCGCTTCGGTGGGCCCTAAAAAAAACGGTCCTAAGGAAGGACCCGCTCTATACCATGTGAAATAAGTGAACAGGAATGAATGAACTAACAGTGAAATGAGTACAAGTAGGAAACCCTAGAATTGTGTACCCCCTATAGGCTAACCCACTGTAGCCTACACAAGCATAACATATATAATGTTTGACACCCCCCAGGCAACCGTGCCTGTAACCCCCCCTAGGATCGATCGGGGATCTCACAGTGTAGCTCTACTAACACCCCCCCCCACACTGGGAGGCCCAGGTCTGAGCACAGTGGCAACGACCAACATGTGCATACACCGGGATTCGAACCCGAGACCGCTCTGATACCATGTCAGAATCCCAACCACTAGACCATTGGGATTAAAGGGCTTGTTTCAGTAGCGGGTCAGTGCGCCCATAACCCCCCAGGCAACCGCGCCTGTAACCCCCCCTAGGATCGATCGGGGATCTCACAGTGTAGCTCTACTGACACAGCGATGTGCACCAACGCCAGCCGCAGTCGCATGCACCAGCGCCAACAGCCGCCAGCGCCAACGACATCTGCCAGCGCCACCGCGAGCGCTATGAATGGTCGCCAGTGCTAGCGCCAGCAATGGACGCTAGCACCGTCGCCCACTCCAGCCTGCGTTAAGAAGATAGACAGCTGAATGAGGTTTGACCAGCAAGAAGAGAGTACAGGTATGAAACCCTAGAAAATTGCACCCTCTATGGCTAACCACACTACAGAGTGACAACATATATGAATATATAAGGTTTGACACACCCGCAAAGGCTGAGTGAGGGATAGCTAGAAACGCAACAAACTGACATAAGACCAGTCAAGAAAATAAGTAAAGCAAAGATCAGGGTGGATCTCAAGATCACCACATGGTCCGAGCACAAGCAGGTGGCCACAAGGCCAGTCCACATGCTGTGAGAGTACGACGACTTTGCTATGATTTTCTAGCTTGATTATGCTTTATTACGCATTATCTAGCTTAGCTTTATTTTGCTTTGCTTGCTTTTGCTTGATTTCCTAGGTTTGTTGCTTTTACTATAGTTATTATAGCTATAGCACTGAACTAGGTTGAGTGCACCGAATTCTAGGCTTTTCGGTTGCCACCGAATTGCCTTCTACCGAATTCGGGAAGGACCCGTTCGGGACGCTTCGCGACCCGCGGAACCTTCTAGTGACACCCGGGTTACTGCCTTTGTGTCGAGCCTATATATAGCCTCGCCTTGTACCCAGGTGAATCATTCAATTACAATTCTCTTTTCTGAGCTCGATCCTAGATCCTCACACTTGGTAATCACAGCCTGTTTAGAAGCGAAGTTTTTTGACCGCTAAAAACTAGCTTTTAAAACCGCGGGGGCGACGACAGAAAGCGCCGATTTCGGGTACGTAAACCAGTTCCGCGCTATTTTCTAACGTCCCCCTCGAACCGGTTTTCGAACTCCTCAGGTCCAGTGGCGAAAAAGTTGGAATTTCGACCGTCGGATCGATTCGAATCTCAACGGCCCTGAAAATTTCGTCCAAAAACGTTGGAATTTGGAGCGTCGGATCGAATTTCTTCTCAACGGCCGAGATCGGACGCGAATTTCGACTAAGGGAGAATTACGCGACCTACAGATCCAGCGCTCGTCATTTCTACAGTCGATTCGACTCACAGTAAGATGACCAGAGCCTAGAATTCATATATTTTCGTCGCAAATCTTCCTGCAAATCGCCAAATGGAGGAAAACGGTGATAATTCCGTACGAAAAATTACGGAGTTACACACCGGCTTGGACCAGACGCGAGCGGCACTCCAGCGAATAGAGGAGCTTCTCGCGAACCAGTCGGCTGCCGCCATACCATCAGCAAACGCAACAGCGAATACAGCAGCGTCGGCAGCAGCAGCAGCGGCGACACCGACACTTCACCCAACAGCAGCGGCAGTGGCTACAGTGAATCTTGAGGCGGCATGTCCGAGGCAACCGGAGATGTTCAATCCAAATGCGAGAGACACCGACGTCCATCGATTCATTGCGACCCTCGAAATTTACTTTGAGGCCATTGGCTGTACGACCCCGACACACGATGCGATGCGGATTCGGCTCGCAGCAACACTGTCACGAGGCCCGGCGCTCGAGTGGATTTACAACAGCAATAAGATCCGAGGCGAGGGGTCATGGACTCAGTTTTGGGAAGCTTTAATTCAACGTTTCGAACCAATCAACTCCAGCTTCATGGCGCGGCAGCAGATTCATCGGCATAAAAAGTTCGGCAGTGTAACACAGTATTGATAAGAAACGAGGAATGAATGCATTGAGCAGAATGAGGAGTACAAGTAGTAAACCCTAAAGTGTTGTACCCCATATGAAATGCCCCACTACAGCCTACACAGACTATAGCATATATGCCTGACACACCCCCATAGGCAAAGCGGGGGAGAACAAGGGGTCACAAGACCAGTCAAGCAAAGCAAAGCAAGCTCAGGGTGGATCACAACGTCACCACACAGTCCTAGCACAAGAGCAAGGCCACAAGGCCAGTTCACATGCAAGATCATATATATAAAGGTAAACAAGCAAGTGCAGGTATAGAAAGAGTACAGTACAAACAAGGTCAAGAAGTGAGCAAGTGAGGCCAAGTAGGCACAAGACCCAGCATAGCACAGAAGCGCTAATGATCACAAGGCGGAAGGGCCTTGGTAAAGATATCAGCAGTGTTGGCCTCAGAGGCCATGTAGGTGAGGCGGAGCTGACCACGCTGCTGCAGCTCACGAGCCAGGAAGTAGCAAAGAGCAATGTGCTTCGTTCTCTGCTCCAGTCTGTGCTCCCGACACAAGGCCAGCATGGCCTTGTTGTCTACGTACAGAACTGGAGGAGAACGAGGCGGCTCTCCTAGGTCAGTCAGCAGGTAGGTGAGCCAGCGTAGCTCCTGTGCAGCCATGGCCCCCGCGTAGATCTCAGCCTCACAGCTGGAGGTGAGAACAGAAGACGAGCGGATAGACCGCCACTAAACAGAGTCGGAGCCAAGGCTGAAGGTGTAACCCTGTGACGACCGCTGTGTCGGCTGGTCGTCAGCCCAAGAAGCGTCTGCGTGACCTGTGAGGACCACTCGACGTCGCCCTCCAAGCACTAGCCCCATGCCCGACGTACTGCACACGTAGCGCAACACCCTCTTCGCTGCAGCCATGTGCTCTGGTCGGTGTCTCCCAAGAGCAACATAGCGTGCCAAGATGCTAAGAGGGTATGCAAGGTCAGGTCGTGTGCAGGTCATCAGTTACATGAGGCAGCCAACAAGCTCTGGGTACGGGCCACTCGGCTCTACGGACTCATCTGAAGGCAGAGCTGAGAGCAAGTGGCGAGTAGACAGAGGAGTGGCCTGAGGCGAGGAGTACGTGAAGCCGAAGCGCTGAAGGACCTGCTACATCATGTGTGACAGAGTCAGGGTAATGGTGCGCTGTGCTCTGTCATGGGTGATCTGCAAGCCAAGGTAGCTGCGCAGTTCACCCAGGTCTGTGCACGTGTGTCTCTTCTGCTGCTCGGACTTCACGTGGGCGAGTCCAGCAGTGTCAGCTGTAGCAAAGACCAAGTCGTCGACGTACACGAGGATGTAGAACGGCGGCAAAGAGGTGTGTAGAAACAGCGACGGGTCGGCAGTAGAAGGAGCAAACCCAAGAGCCGCAAGTGTAGTCCTCAGTGTGTCGTGCCACTCATGTGGCACCTGGCGGAGACTGTAGACCGGCCGTCGGAGGCTCCACTGGGTACCAGGAGGGAACGACCCAGTGAAGCTAGGTGGGCGGCGCAGCCAGATCTCCTCGTGCAGGTTGCCCTGCAGGAAAGCTGTGCTGAAGTCAAGAGAGTGAAGCTCGTAGTCGCGCTGAGCGGCTATGTGTAGCAGCACCCGAAGAGTGGTCATCTTCGAGGTGGGAGAGAAGGTCTGAAAGCAGTCAACTCCCTGCCGCTGACTGAAGCCTCGAGCCACGTAACGCGCCTTGAAGACAGGTGGAGAACCCGACGGCCGCTTTACCTTGAAAATCCACATGCCACTGACGATGTTCGCCCCAGGTGGGGGAACCTCGTCAACGTAGGTGCCTGTGGACTTCCAGGAAGCCATCTATGCGTCCATGGCTGACTGCCACTGTGAGGAGTAGGGACCCTCGATCGCCTTAGCGTACGATCGAGGAGTCGGGATGTCTGGTGCATCCGGGTCTCCCTCAGGGGCAATCAGCGTGGACACGAGATGAGGCAAAGCAGCAGCAAAACACTGGAACTCCTCCTGCCTGTCCTCAAGGACGTCCGTGCTAAGAGCACACCCACCCCCAACGGACGGAGGACAGACAGACTCGGACTCAACAACAAGACTTGTGGCGTAGTCTAGACGACAGGGAGCAGCGAAGTCGACAAGCTCAGCCACTAAGGCAGACGCAACAGTGGACTCAAAGGAAGGGTTAGTGACAACAGTGGCCAAGAGACGCGTGACAGTAGGACTGGCAGCATGAAGAGAGTCAGACTCAGGGTCAGGAAGGACAGGAAGAGAGGACTTTGGAGGAGACGGCAACGGGACACGAAGGGGAGCAGTGGAAGGACGCAGTGCTATCTGGTGTGTGCCAGGAACCGCAGGAGGACGCGGACGCGGAACACGACGACTAGTGCGAGCAGTGCAAACAGGCGACACAGGACGAGCCGCAGGCTCACGACGCTCAGCAAGACCTCCAGTAGGACCAGTGTAGGGAGAAGGAGCAGGACGAGGGGAGGCGGGCTGTAACTGTGAGTGCGACTGGACGGGCAGTGGACACTCTAAGGGAGGAGCAGGACCAGTAGAGGGCGGGAGACCAAGAACCTGCTCAAGGAGCGGAACGAAGTACGGCCTCGGCCGCGTAGCGCCTCCAGAACCAGAAGGGACGGCACCAGTACCCCCAACAGCAGCACCAGCGCCAGCAGCACCTCCAGCTCCAACAGCGCCAGCTCCAGCACCCTCAGACGCACCAGCGCCAGCAGAAACACAAGCGCCAACACCCCAAGTAGCTCTAGCTCCAGCAGCTCCAGCAGTACCAACTCCAGCAGGTCCGGCTGCTCCTGCACCGCCAGAAGCTCCGGCAGGACCAACTCCAGTAGCTCCAGCAGCACCCCCAGTCCCAGCAGCTCCAGTACCGCCAGTACGAGCACCTCAGGAACTAGCAGCAACAGTAGTGCCTCAAGCTCCAGCAGCACGGCTCCAGCGTCGGGCAAACCATTCGCGCAGCTCCGGCGAGGAGAGTGGCTCCCGCCTCGACGAAGCACCGCCGGCGGCCACACGAGCAGACCCAGCGCCCCCAGGCTCCGCACCCCCAGGCTCCGCACCCCCAGGCTCTGCACCCCCAGGCTCAGCACCTCCAGACTCAGCACCCCCAGGCTCAGCACCCCCTGTCTCAGCACCCCCAGGCTCAGCACCCCCAGACTCAGCACCCGCAGGCTCAGCACCTCCAGACCCGGCACCCGCAGGCTCAGCACCTCTAGCAGCACCAGAGTCAACAACTACCTCGACAGGCTCGACTTCGTCTACCTGGGACACACCGGACGGGGCAGGACCCTGAGGGGGGAGGGGGTCTACCGGGGGAGGACCTGGCACAAGGAAGAGCGGCGGCGGGGGAAGGGGCGCAGCGCGGTAGGGGATGAGACGGTAGTAAGGCACCGACTCATCAAAGGTGACGTCCTGGGAGGACAGAACACGGCGCGAGGTGGGGTGGTAAAACTGCCAACCAGGCGCGTCAGGGGGGAAGCCAAGGAAGACGCAGGGAACAGCACGGGGAGACGGCTTGTCCGCAGAGAAGTCGCAGACAAACGCGCGAGATCCCCAGACCTGAAACGCAGACGCATCGCCAACCTTCCCCGTCCACCGCAAGGTGGGGGAGGTCTTTGGCAAGGAGACCCGGGGCTGAAGGTTGAGATGATGCGCCGCGTACTGAACCGCAAACGGCCACAGAAAATGGGGGGCAGCCGCATGGATCATGGACATACTGTTGGAATCACTGAACAGGAATGGATGAGCTAGCAGTGAAATGAGTACAAGTACCTAACCCTAGAATTGTGTACCCCCTATAGGCTAACCCACTGTAGTCTAAACTAACACAACATATATAATGTTTGACACACCCCCATAGGCAAAGTGGGGGAGAACTAGGGGTCACAAGACCAGTCAAGGCAAAGCAAGGCAAAACAAGCTCAGGGTGGATCTCAAGGATACCACACAAATTCCGAGCACAAGCAAGTGGTCACAAGACCAGTTCACATGCAGGTTTATAATAGAGCAAAAGGTACAATGATCACAACCTAACAAGAGTAAACATGCAGGTATATATATAGAGATCACAGTACAAACAGACTCAAGAAGTAAGCAAGTGAGGTCCAGTAGGCACAAGGCCTAGAAGAGTGCAAAAGCGCTGATGGTCACAAGGCTGAAGCGCCTTGGTGAACACATCAGCAGTGTTGGCCTCAGAGGCCACGTAACGCAGGCAAAGCTGACCACGCTGCTGCAGCTCTCGAGCAAGGAAGTAACGCAGAGCAATGTGTTTCGTTCTGTGCTCCAGTCTGTGCTCCTCACACAAGGCAATGGCTGCCTTGTTGTCGACGTACAGCACTGGAGGAGAACGAGGCTGCTCTCCAAGGTCGGTCAGCAAGTAGGTGAGCCAGCGTAGCTCCTGGGCCGCCATGGCTGTGGCGTAGATCTCAGCCTCACAAGTGGAGCTGAGAACAGAAGAAGAGCGAGTAGAACGCCAAGAAACAGAACCAGAGCTAAGATTGAAGGAGTCAAGGTGATGGTGCGGCGTGCTCTGTCCCGGGTGATCCGCAAGCCAAGATAGCTTGTCAGTTCACCCAGGTCTGTGCACGTGTGTCTCTTCTGCAGCTCCGACTTCACGTGGGTGAGTGCCACAGTGTCAGCAGTAGCAAAGACCAAGTCGTCGACGTACACAAGGACGTAGAACGGCAGCAGTGAGGTGTCGGTGCGTAGAAACAACGACGGGTCAGCAGTAGAAGGCGCGAACCCAAGAGCCGCAAGCGTAGTCCTCAGTGTGTCGTGCCATTCACGAGGCGCCTGGCGGAGACCGTAGACTGGCCGTCGGAGGCTCCACTGGGTACCAGGAGGGAACGACCCAGTGAAGCCAGGTGGACGGCGCAGCCAGATCTCCTCGTGCAGGCTGCCCTGCAGGAAAGCAGTGCTGAAGTCAAGCGAGTGGAGCCCGTAGTCACGCTGAGCGGCGACGTGCAGCAGAACCCAAAGAGTGGTCATCTTCGGGGTCGGGGAGAAGGTTTGGAAGAAGTCAACTCCCTCTCGCTGACTGAAGCCTCGTGCAACGTAACGCGCCTTGAAGACAGGCGGAGAGCCCGGCGGCCGCTTCACCCTGAAAATCCACATGCCACTGACGATGTTCGCCCCAGGTGGGGGAACCTCGTCGACGTAGGTGCCTGTGGACTTCCAGGAAGCCATCTCTGTGTCCATGGCTGACTGCCACTGAGAGGAGTAGGGACCGGCCATCGCCTCTGCGTAAGAGCGTGGGGTCGGGATGTCTGGTGCATCCGGGTCTCCCTCAAGGGCAACAAGCATGGACACGAGATGGGGCAAAGCGGCAGCAAAGCACTCAAACTCCTCCTGCCTGTCCTCAAGGACGTCAGTGCCAAGAGCACACTCACCCCCGACGGACGGAGGACAGACAGACTCAGACTCAGCAACTAGGCTAGCAGCGTAGTCTAGGCGACAGCGAGCAGCAAAGTCGACAAGCTGAGCAACTAAGGCTGATGCAGCAGCAGACTCAAAGGAAGGGTCAGTGACAACAGTAGCCCGGAGACGCGTGACAGTAGGACTGGTAGCACGAAGAGAGTCTGACCCAAGGTCAGCAAGAGCAGGAAGAGAGGAAGCAGGAGGAGACAGCAGTGGGACACGCTGTGGAGCAGTGGACGGACGAAGCGCCATCCGGTGAGTGCCTGGGACAGCAGGAAGACGCTGACGCTGGACTCGACTACTAGAGAGAGCAGTGCGGACAAGCGACTCAGGACGAGACTCAGGCGACGCAGGACGAGACGCAGGCTCACGCCGCTCAGCAAGACCTCCAGTCGGACCAGTGTAAGGAGCAGGACCAGGGAGAGAGGAGGCAGACGGTAACGTCGACTGCAGCTGGACAGGCGGAGGACACGCTAAGGGGGGAGGAGGAAAAGGAGGAGGAAGCTGACCAAGAACCTGCTGAAGGAGCGGAACAAAGTACGGCCGAGACAGAGCAGCGACACCAGAGCCAGCAAGGACACCCGCACCAGGGTCCGCAGCACCACCAGCAGCTCCAGCGCCCACGTCCTCAGCACCAGCGGCAGCTCCAACGCCCGGGTCCTCAGCACCAGTAGCAGCTCCAACGCCCGGGTCCGCAGCACCAGCGGCAGCTCCAACGACTGGGTCCTCAGCACCAGCAGCAGCTCCAACGCCCGGGTCCTCAGCACCAGCAGCAGCTCCAACGCCCAGGTCCTCAGCACCTGCAGCAGCTCCAACAGCAGCGGGGTCCGTAACACGAGGCACGCCACTCCGAAGAGTGCAACGCCGCTCGTACCACTCACGGATCCGCTCGCGGGAGGGGAGCTCCCGAACGGGAGAAGAAGCACTAGCACCAGTCCCAGTAGTACGTCCGGCTCGAGCGGTACCTCTCCGGAGGCTGCAGTACTCTAAGTACCACGCACGCAGCTGCTCCGAGGAGAGGGCTCCTCCAGGTGCAGGACTCCCAGGCCTAGTACCTTCAGACTCAGAACCCCCAGACTCCGGACTCCGCAGCTCAGCACCACGAGGCTCCACACCCCCAAGCTCAGCACCCTCAAGCTCCACACCCCCAGGCTCCACACCCCCAGGCTCCACACCCCCAGGCTCAGCACCCCCAGCAGGACGAGAGTCGACAGCTACCTCAACAGGCTCAACCGGGTCTACCTGAGACACACCTGAGGGAGCGGCACCCTGAGGGGGGAGGGGGTCTGCAACAGCAGCTCCTGGCGTGAGGAAGAGAGGCGGGGGGGGGGAGCGGGGCAGTGCGGTAGGGGAAGAGGCGGTAGTATGGGACGGACTCGTCAAAAGTGACGTCCTTGGAGGGCAAGACTCGGCGCGAGGTGGCGTGGTAAAACTGCCAACAAGACGCGTCCGGGACAAAGCCGAGGAAGACGCAGGGAACAGCACGAGAGGAGAGCTTGTCCGCAGACGAATCGCGGACAAAAGCTCGAGACCCCCAGACCCGGAAACGCGACGCATCGCCAACCTCCCCCGTCCACAGCAGCGTGGGCGAGGTCTCCGGCAAGGAGACACGGGGCCAGAGGTTGAGCTGATGCGCAGCATACCGGACCGCAAACGGCCACAGAAAGTGGGGGGCAGCCGCATGGATCAAGGAGGTACGGGCGACCTCCATGACCAGGCCAATGCGGTGCTCCCGCAACCCCATTCTGCTGTGGAGAAGCCGGAAGCGTGAACGTCTGCTCAATGCCGTGCTCAGCACAGTAGGCTGCCAAGAGGTCGGAGGAGAACTCACCACCTCTGTCAGAGTGCAAGCGCAGGACAGGAAAGTCCGAGTGAAAACGCTCGCTGAGCTGGAGACATGCTCTGCGGATCCGAGGGATCAAGACATCAGGGACCTCATCCTTGGTGCGCAAGGGGAAAACCGAGGTGTAGCGCGAGTAGTCGTCAACAACTATCAGGAAGTACCTCTCTTGACCCTGACCATGGACGCGGGTTGGGCCCCACACGTCCATGTGGAGTGTCTGCAAGGGAGCAGTCGTCGGGGGGAACGAGGAGGAGTGAGGAGCGGCGCGCTGCTGTCCCTCGACACAGGGGAGACAGGTAGGAGCAGGCGAGGGTGGGAGGGCAGGAAGGACCCTGGGCAGGCCAGAGACAAGGTACCGGGAGTGCATGGCACGAAGCCGCTGCACAGACGGGTGGCCAAGGCGGTGGTGCCAGAGGACAGTCTCGTGTGCCAAAGAGCGACACGAGCAGGGGGCAGACAGCTGACCTAACGCGGACGCGGACGTAGTC
Source organism: Closterium sp. NIES-65 (assembly GCA_948144175.1). Classification (NCBI taxonomy): domain Eukaryota; kingdom Viridiplantae; phylum Streptophyta; class Zygnematophyceae; order Desmidiales; family Closteriaceae; genus Closterium; species Closterium sp. NIES-65. The sequence goes on along the minus strand of CANXME010002170.1, from coordinate 3,185,936 downwards.
GCAGCAACCTGAGGGGACTCAGTAGTCAGTGTGTACAGGTCCAACCCCGGCTGCCGAGTGAAGGTAGCCAAGTGACGGCCCGTACGAGCACACGTGCAGTGTGTCACGCGCTCATAGGCAGGGGTGAACTGGTGAACACCCCCGTCCTGGAGTGCACATCCTGCCACCAAGTTCGTAGAGAATGAGGGGAGGTGGAGACCTGACAGTGTGCCCGACGGGACCGCAGGGCAGGGAAGGACAGTGGAAGAGGTTGCAATGACCGGACCCCCAGAGGGGTCAGCAAGGGAGACAGCAACTGGCCGAGCAAGCGGCTCAAGGGCAGTGCGGTCACGAAAGAAGCAGCGAGAAGCACCTGAGTCCAGAGTGAAGGTGTGCAGTGCGGCAGTCGACGCAGTACCAAGGGGGGGAGACACACGAGCACCTAGAGCAGCAGCCTCACCAGCACCTGGGGTAGCCGACACGCGAGTACCTGGAGCGGCAGACGCACTGGCCCTAATGCCCGGGTCGGGCGGCACACACAAGTACTCAGCACCCTCTCAACTAGTAGACATCACATACATGGCAGATAGAATAGCATCAAAGTCTAGAGCATAGATATCAATCCCCTTCTTTAGGAGATCAAGCCAGCGGGGCAGCTCAGTGGCCTGAGGGAACTGAACACGCCAAGCGTCGTCGAGACGAGAGAAGCAGCGCTGTGTGGCGTGCGGTCGTCCACACTGCTGACCAGTGCGGTCACCAGTGCGAATGACGTACGTGCAGCTAAAGCCACCCCCCCCCCCCCCCCTCCCCCCCTCCCCGTGCTGAGAATACCACTCACGGACCTCCTGGGGCGAGGGAGTGTGCTGCTGGCCCTGGCCACCGCCAGTGCCTCCACGGCCACTACCACCGCTGCCACCTCCTCGACCACCCCAACCCCTGCCGCCGCCTCGTCCACCGCCACCCCAACCGCCGCCTCCACTCCTGCCACCTCCCCCGCCGCTGCCGCCACCACCCCCACCGCTACCACTCGCCCCTCCAGCCGAGCCACCACCCCCACTGCCTCCACCGCCCCCACCGCCGCCTCCCCCGCCGTCACCGCCACCACCCTTGCCCCCTTTGCCCTTGCCGCTGTGGCGTCCGCTCGAGGCAGACGCTGCGCCGACCTTCTCAGTACCAAGAAGGTCGACAGCAGCAGCAGAGGCGACAGAGGGAAGAAGGGGGGAAGGAGAACACCCCTCAAAGAACGGGGTACGGGGGTCGCCACGAGAGGCACCTACAGCGACTATGCTAGTCTCAGCTGCAAGTAGCTCCTTCTCGAGGAGGGCAATGGTGAGCTCAGCGGGGCAACGAGCTAGGAAGTGGTCCCTGACAGCACGCAGTGTGTCAGGGAGGCGGGTGACTAGGTGGTAGAGAGTGAGCCAGAGTGGAGGGGGGTGCGTGGCAAGGAACTCAACAGGCATGGCGGCACGGAAGCGGGCCTCACTAGTACGGAGGTGCGTGATGAGGTCAGCGACTGTGTGAAAGGAGGCCAGGTCGGGAAACAGGTAGGGGAGGGAGAGACGGCCTAGTGCGGCAGAGGCAGGTGAGGAGTAGCGAGCAACTACAGCTGTGTACAGTGCCTGTGCAGTCTTGTGCTGACCAAAGTGCTCGCGTTCGTCTATCGGCAGGGAGTTGCGAATGGCGAAGCGAGCGTAGGCATCACGAGTCTGCCACTGTGAGCGAGCAGTGCTGTCAGCAGTAGCAGCAGGGGCAGTGACATGGCCTAGGGCGTGATGGTACAGTGAGATGTCATCCTTGGCTGTGAGCTGTAGGTAGAGGTGCAGGTCATCGAGCCAGGTGTCAAACTTCACAGGGCGGCCCTCAGCATCGAACACGAGAACCTGTGGGCTAGCCATAGGAACAGTAGAAATAGCAGCAGTAGCAGTAGGAGAAGCAGGTAGGACGAACCAGGTAGGGCAGGGCGGCGCGGCTCGGTTCAGGTCGGGTCGCGGCTTGGCTGTGTGGCGCGGCTCGGTTCAGGGCGCGCGGCTCGGCTCGGGGCGCGCGGCTCGGGTCGCGCGGCTCGGGTCACGGCGTAGACGGGCCGCCCGCTCTCCCTCGTGTGCTGCGGCGGGAACGGGCCGCCCGGGGCCTCTAGGTGGTGGGCACGGGTCGGCGAGGTCGACACGGGGCCGGTTGGGGCCCTAGAGGGGCGAGCGCGGGGCCGATCGGGGCCTGAGCGGGGCTAGCGCGGGGCCAAACGGGGCCTTGACGGGGCTAGCAAGGGGCCGACGGGGTCTGAACGGGGCTAGCGCGGGGCCGACGGGGCCTGAAACGGGGCCGACGGGGCCTGAAACGGGGCTAGGGCGGGCCCGATTGGGGCCTGAATGGGGCTAGCGCGGGGCCGACGGGGCCTGAGAGGGGCTAGCGCGGGGCCGACGGGGCCTGAAACGGGGCTAGCGCGGACCAACGGGGCCTGAGAGGGGCTAGCGCGGGGCCGACGGGGCCCTGAAACGGGGCCAACGGGGCCTGAAACGGGGCTAGCGTGGGCCGACGGGGCCTGAGAGGGGCTAGCGCAGGGCTGACGGGGCCTGAAACGGGGCCGACGGGGCCTTAAACGGGGCCGACGGGGCCTGAACGGGGCTAGCGCGGGGCCTGAACGGGGCCTTAAAGGGGCCGACGGGGCCTGAACGGGGCCGCTAGGGAGAGCGGGCGTGGGGCCGACGGGGCCTGAACGGGGCTAGCGCGGGGCCGTCAAGAGGGGCCTCTAGGGGCGTGACACGCTGAGGCGCCCTAGGGCACAGGTAGGTAGGTAGGTAGGTAGGTAGTTACGTAGTGGTGAGCCCTTAGAAAATTTCGGTCCTAGGAAGGACCTGCTCTATACCATGTTGGAATCACTGAACAGGAATGAATGAACTAGCAGTGAAATGAGTACAAGTACCTAACCCTAGAATTGTGTACCCCCTATAGGCTAACCCAATATAGCCTAAACTAACACAACATATATAATGTTTGACACGTACGAGCGACGTCCATGACCATGCCAATGCGGCGCTCAGCAATCCCATTTTGCTGTGGAGAGGCCGGAAGCGTGAAGGTCTGACGGATGCCCTGTGCACGACAGAAGGCTCCCAGACGGGCAGAGGAAAACTCCCCGCCTCTGTTAGAATGCAGACGCAGAACAGGAAAGTCCGAGCCGAAACTCTCTCTGAGCTGGAGACGAGCTGCGCGGATCAAGTCGATCAACACCTTAGTGACGTCGCCCTTGCTGCGCAAGGGGAAGACCGTGGTGTAACGCGAGTAGTCGTCAACCACCAGCAGGAAGTAACGGAGCCTCTGTCGGAGGAAACTCGGAGAAGTGAGGGGCGGCACGCTGTCGCCCCTCGACGCAGGGCACGCAGGTAGGGGCAGGCCTCGGAGGTAGGGGAGGGAGAGACCGGGGGAGACCAGAGACAAGGACACGGGAGGCCATGCCTCGGAGACGAGGCAGAGAGGGGTGACCAAGGCGGTGGTGCCAAAGGAGAGTCTGGTGAGACAGGAGACGACACGAGCAGGGAGCAGACTTAGGACTAGACTTGGACGCTGTAGCAAACACCTGACTTGACGCAGCGACCTGACCAGGCTCAGCAGCCGGAGGAGACTCAGTAGTGAGGGTGTACAGGCTCGACCCCGGCCGACGGGTGAACGTGGCCAAGTGTCGGCCTGTCCGAGCACACGTGCAGTGGGTCACCCGCTGACTCGCAGGAGTGAACTGGTCAACCCCCCTATCCTGTAGATCAGCTCCACTCACCAAGTTCGTAGAGAATGAGGGGAGGTAGAGACCTGACAAGGTGCCAGAGGGGGCTGCCGGACACGCTAAGACAGTGGAGAAGCGAGCAAGGACAGGACCCCCAGAGGGGTCCGCCAGGGAGACCGTAACCGGCCGACTAAGCGGCGTAAGTGTGGTGCGGTCTCGAAAGAAGGAGCGGGAAGCACCCGAGTCAAGGGTGAAGGTGTGTAAGGCCTGAGCCGACGTGGTACCTGAGAGGGCAGACTCACCGGCACCTGGGGCAGCAGACGCGCTAGCACCTAGAGCAGTAGCCTCACCAGCACCTAGAGCAGCAGTCTCAATGGCCGGGTCAGGCGGAACACACAGGTAACAATCACCCTCAACACTATCAACAACAGCATACATGGCAGCAAGAATAGCATCAAAATCAAGATCAAAGATAGCAATCCCCGCCCTAGACAGCTCTCCCCAGCGAGGGATCTCAGAGGCCTCTGGGAACTGGTGCCGCCAAGCGTCCGTCAGGCGGCCGAAGCAGCGCTGGGTGGAGTGCGGGCCCCCGCACTGCTCACCTGCGCGGTCGCCGGTACGGAGAACGTAGGTGCAGGGACCAGTACCCCCACCGCGCAGACGCGCAGCGTACCACTCACGAAGCTGCTGAGGGGACAAGGTCTGGCGGCTGCGCTGCTGCTGCTGGCGCGGACCACCACCGGAGCCACTCCTCTGAGCAGAGCAGCGACCAGGTCCACTGCTGCCGCCACCGCCTCCGCCACCTCCGCCGCCTCCGCCACCTCCGCCGCCTCCGCCACCTCCGCCGCCTCCACCGCCTCCACCGCCTCCGCTCCCTCCGCCATCGCCGCCGCCTCCTCCGCCTCCACTGCTGCCACCGACACCTCCACCCCAGCCACCACTACCACCACATCCCCCACCCCCTCCACTGCCTCCACCACCACCTCCACAGCCCCCGCTAGCCCCTCCAGCGCCCTTGCCCCCCTTGCCCTTGCCGGTGCGGCGTCTCCCGCTCGGGGCAGACGTAGCACCAATCGACTCGAAACCAATGAGGTCGGCCGTAGCAGCAGAAGCAACAGAGGGCAAGAGGGGGGAGGGGGAACACCCCTCAAAGACGGGGGTGCGAGGGTCACCACGAGAGGCTCCTACAGCGACTATGCTCTTCTCTGCTTCTAGGAGGCGCTCCTCGAGGAGGTCGACGGTGAGTGTGGTGGGGCAAACTGAGAGGAAGTGGTCCCTGACTAAGCGAAGGGAGTCAGGGAGCCGGGTGACTATGTAGTAGAGGGTGATGTACATGGGGGGGGGGGGGGGGGTTCTTGGCACAGAACTCAGCGGGAAGCGCAGCGCGGTAGCGAATGTCACTAGTGCGAAGGTGAGTGATAAGGTCAGCGACTGTGGGAAAAGTAGCAAGGTCAGGGAACAGGTACGGCCGCATGAGGCGGCTAAGAGCAGCAGTGGCTGGGGAGGAGTAGCGTGCAACTACAGCGTCGTACAAGGTCTTAGCACTCGTGTACTGGCTAAAGTGCGCACGCTCAGCGGTCGGTAAGTGGCGACGCACAGCAAGGCGAGCAGCAGCATTGCGTGTGGCCTACTGTGAGCGAACAATGCTGTCAGCAGTAGCAGGTGGGGCGGGAGAAACACCACAAGTGAGATCGAACAGAGAGAGTCCGTCTGCCCTATCGCATTGTAGAAGCAGCTGGAGATCATCAACCCAGACCTCAAAGTCAACGGCACGGCCCTCAGCATCAAAGGTAAGGACACTGGGGGTAGCCATGACTGCAGTGGCCTAGTAGGGAATGATCTCACCAGTCCGAGTAAGTAGGGCCGGGGCGCACCAGCAGGAACAGCAGCGGCTCGACAGTAGGGCGTTCGACAGCTCGGCGGCTCGGCTGCTGGGCGGCTCGGCTGCGAGGCGGGTCGGCGGCTCGGCGGCTGAGTTGCTCGGCGGCTCGGCTGCTGGGCGGCTCGGCTGCTGGGCGGCTCGGCTGGTGGGCGGGTGGGCGGCTGAGCGGTGACGGGGCCGCTAGGGGAGGGCGACGCGGCCGCAGGTGACGGCGACGGGGCCGCAGGTGGCGGCGACGGGGCCGCAGGCGGCGGTAACAGGGCCGCAGGCGACAGCGGAGTGTGAGAATAAGCGAACAGGAATGAATGAACTAGCAGTGAAATGAGTACAAGTAGGAAACCCTAGAATTGTGTACCCCCTATAGGCTAACCCACTATAGCCTACACAAGCAGAACATATCTAATGTTTGACACACCCCCATAGGCAAAGTGGGGGAGAACAAGGGGTCACAAGACCAGTCAAGCAAAGCAAAGCAAGCTCAGGGTGGATCACAAAGTCACCACACAGTCCGAGCACAAGAGCAGGGCCAGAGGCCAGTTCACATGCAGGAGTACAGACATATATATAAAACTAGACAAGCAAGAGCAGGTATATATATATGTCACAGTACAAGTGAAGTCAAGAGGAGAGCAAGTGAGGCAAGACAGGCACAAGACCCAGCTGGGTGCAAAAGCGCTGATGGTCACAAGGCGCGAGTGCCTTGGTGAACACATCAGCAGTGTTGGCCTCAGAGGCCACGTACGCAAGTCGCAACTGACCACGCTGCTGCAGCTCATGAGCAAGGAAGTAGCGGAGAGCAATGTGCTTCGTTCTGTGCTCCAAGCGCTGCTCTCGACACAAGGCCAGCATGGCCTTGTTGTCTACGTACAGCACTGGAGGAGAACGAGGCGGCTCTCCAAGGTCAGTCAGCAGGTAGGTGAGCCAGCGAAGCTCCTGTGCAGCCATGGCCCCGGCGTAGATCTCAGCCTCACAACTGGAGCCGAGAACCGAAGACGAGCGAGTAGACCGCCACGAGACAGAGCCGGAACCAAGGCTGAAGGTGTAACCCTGTGACGACCGCTGCGTAGCCTGGTCGTCAGCCCAAGAAGCGTCCGCGTGGCCGGTAAGGACCACTGGACTCCGCCCTCCAAGCACAAGCCCCATGCCCGACGTACTGCACAGGTAGCGCAATACCCTCTTCGCTGCAGCCATGTGCTCTGGTCTGTGTCTCCCAGGAGCAACATAGCGTGCAAGAATGCTCAGAGGGTATGCAAGGTCAGGTCGTGTGCAGGTCATCAGGTACATGAGGCAGCCAACAAGCTCTGCATACGGACCACTCGACTCTACGGACTCATCCGAAGGCAGAGCTGAGAGTGAGTGGCGAGTAGGCAGAGGAGTGGCCTGAGGCGAGGAGTACGTGAAGCCGAAGCGCTGAAGGACCTGCTGCACCATGTGTGACTGAGTCAAGGTAATGGTGCGGCGTGCTCTGTCCCGAGTGATCTGCAAGCCAAGGTAGCTGCGCAGTTCACCCAGGTCTGTGCACGTGTGTCTCTTCAGCAGTTCGGACTTCACGTAGGCGAGTCCAGCAGTGTGCGCTGTGGCAAAGACCAAGTCGTCGACGTACACGAGGATGTAGAACGGCGGCAGTGAAGTGTCGGTGCGCAGAAACAGCGACGGGTCAGCAGTAGAAGGAGCAAACCCAAGTGCCGCCAGCGTAGTCCTCAGTGTGTCGTGCTACTCACGCGGTGCCTGGCGGAGACCGTAGACTGGCCGTCGGAGGCTCCACTGGGTGCCAGGAGGGAAAGTCCCAGTGAAGCCAGGTGGACGGCGCAGCCAGATCTCCTCGTGCAGGCTACCCTGCAGGAACGCAGTGCTGAAGTCGAGAGAGTGAAGCTCGTAGTCGCGCTGAGCGGCTATGTGCAGCAGCACCCGAAGAGTGGTCATCTTCGGGGTGGGAGAGAAGGTCTGAAAGTAGTCAACTCCCTGCCGCTGACTGAAGCCACGAGCAACGTACCGCGCCTTGAAGACAGGTGGAGAGCCCGGCGGCCGCTTCACCCGGAAGATCCACATGCCACTGACGATGTTCGCCCCAGGAGGGGGAACTGCGTCAACGTAGGTGCCTGTGGACTTCCAGGAAGCCATCTCTGCATCCATAGCTGCCTGCCACTGAGAGGAGTAGGGACCCTCTACGGCCTCCGCGTAAGAACGCGGAGTCGGGATGTCTAGTGCATCCGGGTCTCCCTCAGGGGCAAGCAGTACAGACGCGAGATGAGGTGAAGCAGCCGCTAGACACTGTAACTCCTCCTGTCTGTCCTCTAGGACGTCCGTGCCAAGAGCACACTCACCCCCGACGGACGGAGGACAGACAGACGCAGACTCAGCAACAAGACCAGCAGCGTAGTCGAGACGACAGCGAGCAGCAAAGTCAACGAGCTCAGCGACTAGAGCAGACGCAGCAGTGGACTCAAAAGAGGGGTCAGTGACGACAGTAGCAAGCAGACGCGTGACAGTAGGACTGGCAGCGCGAAGAGAGTCCGACTCAGGGTCGGCAAGCGCAGGAAGAGAGGACTCAGGAGGAGAAGGCAAAGGGGCACGCAGAGGAGCAGTGGACGGACGCAGAGACATCCGGTGCGTGCCAGGGACAGGAGGAGGACGCTGACGCGAACCGCAACCACTAGCGCGAGTAGCACAAACAGGCGACGCGGGACGAGACGCAGGCTCACGACGCTCAGCAAGACCTCCAGTAGGACCAGTGTAAGGAGAGGGAGCAGGCAGAGGAGAGGAAGGCTCCAACAGTGACTGCGACTGGACAGGCTGTGGACACTCTACCGAAGGAGAAAGACCAAGAACCTGCTGTAGGAGCGGAACGAAGTACGGCCGAGGCCGCGTGGCAGCTCCAGACTCAGCAGGGACAGCACCAGCACCCTCAGCGACAGCACCAGCGCCACCAACACCTCCAGCGGCAGGACCTCCAGCAGCACCAGCAGCAGAACCACCGCCAGGACAGACAGCAGTAGTCTCAGCACCAACACCCTCAGCAGCTCCAGCTCCAGTAGGACCCGCAGGCCCAGCAGCTCCGGGACCGGCAGCACCAGCACCCTCGACGGTCGACGAAGCTCCAGCTCCAGCAGCACTCCTCCAGCGGCGAGCAAACCACTCACGCAGCTCCTGTGGAGAGAGGGGCTCCCGGCGAGACGCAGCAGCAGGAGAAACCCCAGGCTCAGCAGCTCCAGACTCAGCACCCCCAGGCACAGCCGCTCCAGACTCAGCACCTCCAGGCTCAGCAGCTCCAGACTCAGCACCCCCAGACTCAGTAGCTCCAGCTCCAGTAGGACCCGCAGGCCCAGCAGCTCCGGGACCGGCAGCACCCTCAGCAGGCGAAGAAGCTCCAGCTCCAGCAGCACGCCTCCAGCGGCGAGCAAACCACTCGCGCAGCTCCTGTGGAGAGAGCGGCTCCCGCCGAGACGGAAGAACCGGAGAGCCCCCAGGTCCAGCAGGCGCAGGCTCCGCACCTCCAGGCCCAGCACCCCCAGGCTCAGCAGCTCCTGACGTAGCACCCTCCGGCTCAGCACCCCCCGGCTCAGCACCCCCAGACTCAGCACCCCCCGGCCTCGCACCCCCAGGCTCAGCACCCCCAGGCTCAGCACCCCCAGCAGCAGCACCCCCAGGCTCAGCACCCACAGCAGGACCAGACTCAGCAGCAACCTCGACTGGCTCGACCGTGTCTACCTGGGACACACCTGAAGGGGCAGGAACCTGAGGGGGGAGGGGGTCTACCGGGGGGGGAACTGGTACCAGGAAGTCCGGTGGGGGGGGAAGGGAAGGAGTACGGTAGGGGAAGAGGCGGTAGAAGGGGACTGACTCGTCGAACGTGACGTCCTGGGAGGACAGAACACGACGAGAGGAGGGGTGGTAGAACTGCCACCCTGGAGCGTCAGGGGGGAAGCCAAGGAAGACACAGGGAGCAGCACGGGGGGACAGCTTGTCCGCAGACAAGTCGCGGACAAACGCCCGAGATCCCCAGACACGGAACGCAGACGCATCGCCAACCTTCCCCGTCCACAGTAACACTGGGGACATCACGGGCCGAGAGACCCTGGGGTGAAGGTTGAGCTGATGCGCCGCGTACCGAACCGCAAACGGCCACAGAAAATGGGGGGCAGCCGCATGCATCATGGACGTACGAGCGACATCCATGACCATGCCAATGCGGCGCTCAGCAATCCCATTTTGCTGTGGAGAGTCCGGAAGCGTAAAGGTCTGGCGGATCCCCTGTGCACGACAGTAGTCTCGCAGAAGGCGAGAGGAGAACTCCCCACCTCGGTCAGAGTGCAGACGCAGAACAGGAAAGTCCGAGCCGAAGCTCCTCCTGAGCTGGAGACGAGCCTCGCGGATCCAGTCGATCAGCACCTCAGTGACAGCACCCTTGCTGCGCAAGGGGAAGACTGAGGTGTAACGCGAGTAGTCGTCAACCACCAACAGGAAGTAGCGCTCGTGACCCTGCCCACGGACGGGGGCCGGGCCCCACACGTCCATGTGAAGCGTCTGCAGAGGAGCCTCTGTCGGGGGAAACTGGGAGGAGTGAGGAGCAGCCCTGAGGCGCCCCTCGACACAGGGGACACAGGAAGGTCCTGGTCCCGAAGGAAGGGGAGGGAGAGACTGGGGAAGACCAGAGACAAGGACACGGGAAGCCATGCCCCGAAGACGGGGCAAGGAGGGGTGGCCTAGACGGTGGTGCCACAGAAGAGTCTCGTGAGACAGGAGGCGACACGAACAGGGGGCAGACTCAGGACCAGACCTGGACGCAGCAGCAAACACCTGACCCGACGCTGCTACCTGACCGGACGCGGGGACAGGAGGAGACTCAGTGGTCAGGGTGTAGAGGCTCGACCCCAGCCGACGCGAGAACGTGGCCAGGTGCCGGCCTGTGCGTGCGTCCGTGCAGTGGGTCACCCGCTGACTCGCAGGAGTGAACTGGTGAACCCCCGCATCCTGTAGGTCTGCACCACTCACCAAGTTCGTCGAGAACGAGGGGAGGTACAGGCCAGACAGGGTGCCCGAGGGGGCAGCCGGACACGGGAGGACAGTGGAGAAGTGAGCGAGGACAGGACCCCCAGAGGGGTCAGCCAGGGAGACTGCAACCGGCCGACCAAGCGGCGTGAGTGTGGTGCGGTCCCGAAAGAAGGAGCGAGAAGCCCCAGAGTCAAGTGTAAAGGTGAGGGAGGCCGAAGCCAACGCGGTACCTGAGAGCGCAGCCTCACCCGCACCTGAGGAAGCAGACTCACTAGCACCTAGAGCAGCAGCCGCACCTGTACCTGGAGCAGGAGACTCACTAGCACCCAGAGCAGCAGCCTCACCAGTAGCTAGAGCAGCAGGTCCTATACCTGGGTCAGGCGGGACGCACAGGTGACCGGCACGGTCAGCACTAGTAGGCAATGCATACATGGCAGTGAGAATAGCATCATAGTCAAGAGCATATATATCTACCCTGTGCCTAAGCAACTCCACCCAGTCGGGAAGCTGAGCCTCGTCGCCAAACACGGTACGCCAGGCGTCGCTCAGACGGGCGAAGCAGCTGGACGGTGTATGACTACGTGTCCCACAAGGCTGACCAGTCCGAGTACCAGTGCGAATCACGTAAGAGCAGCGAACAGCACTGAGAGACCCTCCACTCTGAGCGTACCACTCACGAAGCTGGCGAGGCGTGAGAGACACGCGAGAGGGTCGCGGGAGCTGCATCTGGCCGCCACCACGAGTAGAAGCACCAGGAGTGGAAGTAGGAGTAGCGTCGCCACCCCTACAGCCCCAACTAGCGTACCACTCACGCAGCTGCTGGGGCGTGAGGGACTCACGCCGGCGTCGCTGGGGCTGCATTTGGCTCCGCAAGTAGAAGCAGGAGCAGGACTAGCAGCAGGGAGGCAGGCAGCCAGGCAAGCCAAGAGGCAGGCAGGCAGGCAAGCAGGCGACGCGCAGCGTGCTAGCAGGGCAAGAGCTCACCAGTGGTGGGAAGAGTAGGCTCGGCGACTCAGCGGCTCGGCAGCTCGGCGGCTCGGCGGCTCGGGCGACTCGGGCGGCTCGGCGGCAAGGCGGCTCGGCAGCAACTGCAGCTCAGCAGCTCGGTGACTCGGCGGCTCGGTGGCAGGGCGGCTCGGCAGCAACTGCAGCTCAGCAGCTCAGCGACCCGGCGGCTCGGCGGCAGGGCGGCTCGGCTGCTGGGCGGCTCGGGTGCAGGGCGGCTCGGCGGTGGGGCGGCTCGGCTGCTGCAGGTGAGCGGCTCGGCTGCTGCAGTGGGAGATGAAGGAGGAGGAGAAGCAGGGGAGGCCACACACCTGCCACCCCTCTGCTGGCCTCTCCTGTCGCCTGTCGAGGCGACCTGAGGGGGCCGCTTGCGGCCCCCGAAGGAGCCGCGACGGGCGAGGGGAAAAGGGGGGGGGTGGGTGGTGGGGGGGGCCGGTAGGTGCAGCGGCGGGGCCAGCAGGTGCAGTTGCGGGGCCGGTAGAAGGGGACGGCAGGAGCCGTCAGGAGGGGACGGCGGGGCCGTCACGAAGGGACGCCGGGGCCGTCAGGAGGTGACCGGGCCGCGACGGGGGCAGGCGGCGGGGCCGCGTAAGGGCCTGGGCGGGGCCGCGACAGAGCCGTCGGCGGGGCCGCGTGAAAGCCGGGGCGGGGCCGCGTAGAAGCCGGGGCGGGGCCGCGCGAGAGCAGGCGGCGGGGCCGCGAAGGAGCCGGGGCGGGGCCGCGTGAGAGCAGGCGGCGGGGCCGCGAAGGAGCCGGGGCGGGGCCGCGTGAGAGCAGGCGGCGGGGCCGCGACAGAGAGGGCGGCGGGGCCGCGTCAGTGAAGGCGGCGGGGCCGCAGGGGAAATGGCGACCCGAGGGGTCGCTAAAAAAAAAAGATCGCGCCTCGGGGGGCGCTTCGGTGGGCCCAAGAAAAAACGGTCCGTAGAAGGACCCGCTCTATACCATGTGAGAATAAGCGAACAGGAATGAATGAACTAGCAGTGAAATGAGTACAAGTAGGAAACCCTAGAATTGTGTACCCCCTATAGGCTAACCCACTGTAGCCTACACAAGCAGAACATATCTAATGTTTGACACGGAGGGGCCGCAGGTGGCGGTGACGGGGCCGCAAAGGGGCCGCAGAGGGGCCGCAAGGGGCCTAGACGGGGTCGTAGAGGGGCCGCACGGGGCCTAGACGGGGCCGCAGAGGGGGCCGCAAGAGGCCTAGACGGGGCGGCGACGGGGCCGTAAGGGGCCTAGACGGGGCGGCGACGGGGCCGTAAGGGGCCTAGACGGGGCGGCGATGAGGCCGTAAGGGGCCGTAAGGGCACCGCGAGTGGGGCCGACGGGCGCCGCGGGGGGCCGTAAGGGGCCGTAAGGGCGGCGCGAGGGGCCGTAGAGGGCGGCACGAGGGGCCGTAAAGGGCAGCGCGAGGGGCCGTAAGGGCGGCGTAAGGAGTCGTGAGAGGGGCCGCTAAAGGCGACGCGAAGGGGCCGTGAGAGGGCGCGACGGTAGGGAGGGCACACAGAGTGCGACTCGGGCAGGAGCGAAGCGCGCTCCGGGCAGGAAAAAAAATATCGTGGTGGGCCCTAGGAATCGTTCCCACTAGGGAACCTGCTCGATACCATGATAAGAAACGAGGAATGAATGCATTGAGCAGAATGAGGAGTACAAGTAGTAAACCCTAAAGTGTTGTAACCCATATGAACTGCCCCACTACAGCCTACACAGACTATAGCATATATGCCTGACAAGTACACGCTGCAGATGGAGAGCCTCTTCAACCGAATTACCGACCTGACCGAAGGGGAAAAAATCCAAGCGTATACTGAGGGGCTAAAAATGGAAGTCCGCCAACAGGTGATTGCCGCGAACTACAACAACTACCGCGACATGATGTGTGTAGTGTCAAAACACTAGGCAGTAGATAAGAAGAATGACGAAAGAGGGATTTCACTAGCAGCAGTTGGGATACATATAGCAAACCCTAACTGGGTTGTACTCACTATAGAGCACCCCACTACATGCTAGATAATAACATTCGGACACACCCCCATAGCCAAAGTGGGGTGTAATCAGCACAATGAGCAGGCGTAGTAATAGTTCACAATTATATGCAAAGCTAGAGGCGATTACAGAGGGGAAAGGAGGAGGAGGAATTGTGAAGGGAGAGAAGATGGGAGACGACGGCTGAAGCTGCAGACACACGGGCAACAGGAGAACTGGCACAGTGGCTACCGAGCGCACGAGGGCACTGGACTACAGGAGTATCTGGCTCCGCCGCTACGACGAACGGCAGGAGCAACGGACCCACAGGCGACTGGCACAGCAAGGCTCTCTGGGCTACCGAGAGCGCGACGGCTCCGGACTACAGGCGCTGCGCACGACACGACGGCGGCCTCCTCTCAGCCTCCCCAAACAGTCCCACCTCCTTTCCACACACCCCCTACTGCACCCCTAGCTCCACTCCCACGTCACCCCCACAACTCCACTCCCCACGGCTCCCACACCTCCACCCCCCTCAGCAGCAGCTGCAGCAGTGGGAGACGAACAAGGAGGAGGGGAACACCCACACCGCGCACCCCCATGCTTGCCACCCCACACCCCCCACCACCGCGGAACGCACGGCGGCATGGGAGGAATGGGCAGCACGGGGGGGGGGGGAAGGGACAGGAGGGGCCGCGCGCTCCTACCCAGGGCGCCAAGACGGACGGGCGAGGGGGCGCGCGCGGCTCCCCAGGGCGCCGCGACGGACAGGCGGGGGGCGCGCGCGGCTCCCCAAGGCCGCGCCGCGGGCAGACGGGCCGCGCGCGGCCAACAGACCCGCGCGCGACCTGCAGGGCAACGCGACGGGAAGGGAGGGGGCCGCGCGCTGCTCCCCAAGGCCGCGCGACGGGCAGACGGGCCGCACGCACCCTGCAGACCCGCGCGCGGCCCTCAGGGCAACGCGACGCGAAGGGCGGGGTGTTGCGCGCGGGTCCCCCACGGCAGAAAACCGCCGCGCGCCTCGAGGCGCACGACGGGCAGAAACTCGCCGCGCGCCCCGAGCGCACGGCGGGATTAAAAACGGCAGGAAGTTGACGACACGCGCCGGAGGTGCGCGAGAAGCAGAACAGCAGCGGAAGCAGTTAGGTGGCGGGCCCACCCACAGGATCGACCCAAGGGGGTCGACCTGCTCTGATAGCATGTCAAAACACTAGGCAATACAAAAGAAGAATGACGAAAGAGGGATTTCACTAGCAGCAGTTGGGATACATATAGCAAACCCTAACTGGGTTGTACTCGCTATAGAGCACCCCACTACAGGCTAGATAATAACATTCTGACATGCAGTAGAGAGATTCGATGCGTTGATGCGAGATCAACCCGAAACACGACGACGTGTGCCGAAAAGATCATTCGGCACAGAGCGATTGGCACCACCCACGACCGCCGACCCGAAGGATATCGACAAGATCAACACGAAGCAGCGGCCGACAAAATATGAGAAGTGCGAATTCTGCGGCGCAGCAGGACATCGATTCTTGTCGTGCTGGAAAATGAAGAAGGCACGAGCGGAGCTGCAGGGCAACAACATTGCGACATCCACGATGGCGAAAAAAGGAGGACACGATGGCGCGAATTTAAAACGCCACGAGCGGCCGGCAACATGGGAAATCGTCGAGACAAATGGAGGCTCCGTGAAACAAGACTCTGCACCGACCGGGAAACTCCAACCGAACATCCCCGGGAGTTAGAACATTTTCTCTCGAGTTTTTCAAGCCTTTAAAAAATTCAGGGGAGATTTCGAGGCCAAGAAAAAGCCTTCAAACATTATTGAGGTATCTGAGAAGTTGGGCAAACCACTCCGGAGCGTTAAAAAGGGTCGTGCGTTCCAAGGAGTTGATATTCTCTCCCCGCAACATAGTGTTAAGGCTCCCCATTGCTCACAGGAGAAGTCTACACAGCTGCAAAGGCTTAAGGGAAGGTTCCAGGACAAGACGGAGCTGAATCGGCCTCGAATATATCCTTCTAACCCAACTCAGTTGAAAACTGATATGGAGTCAGCAGCTTCGAGCGCAGGACCGAGGGATGATCTATTCGACGTACCCTACGATCTTAAAAGCGAGACCATTTACGGCTACTCGAAGCAGCAACAACCACTACTCCTCGAGGTGATCTCCAAAGGGCGATGCCTCCAGGCACTGGTGGACACCGGTGCGTCTCACTGGGTGTGCGACTGCGGGACGTTGGAGAAAATTGGAGAATCTTCGGAGGAGACCAAGTTCACGGCAACGATGGTGGACGGTACAAAACTTCCCATCCACGGCGAAGCATCACTATAGCTGCATATACGAGCACTGAGGTGGAAGGCGACATTGCCGATCACGAACATCAAGGGTTTAGATTTCATCTTGGGGCGAGATTTCCTGAAGCGGTTCAACCCCGAGATCGACTGGGTCAACAGGAAGGCGCGCATCTACAACGAGAAACGAGTGGAGCTGCGAAGCTGGACGGATACAGGGAACATTCCTGAAACGACACTGGCACGGTTCGAACGGACAGTGAACGAGAGTAACACGGGTTACTTAGCACTGGTTATGGCAAGAGCAAAGAAGGAGAAGCTGAGTACGGAGCTACCTACAGCAGTGAAGGAGGTCTTGGAGCAGTACAAGGATATAATGCCCGACGACCTACCTGCAGGTGTACCTCCAGCACGCACCCACGAGCACGAAATCATGGAGGAACCAGGTGCGAAACCCGTCTCACGTGCACCATACCGACTGAGTTCGGCCGAAGTGATAGACATGAAGAAACAGATCGAGTATTTACTAGACAGGCAACTGATCTGCCCATCCACCTCTCCCTACGGAGCACCAGTTCTTTTCACTCCAAAACCAGACGGCAGTTTACGGATGTGCATCGACTACCGCGCACTGAACAAATAGACAGTCAAAACCAAATATCCCATACCGCGCATAGACGACCTTCTGGATCAACTGCGTGGTGCAACAGTCTTTTCGAAGCTGGACCTATGGTCGGGTTACTAGCAGATGAAGATGGCAGACAACTCGGTCCACAAGACGGCGTTCCGTACCAGATACGACTCCTACGAATACTTGGTGATGCCGTTCGGACTCTGCAACGCACCAGCAACGTTCTAGGCGGAGATAAATCACATCCTACGGCCCCTGCTGGACGAGTGCGTAGTAGTGTACCTGGACGATATCCTCATCTACTCCAAGAACATGAAAGAGCACGTGGAGCATCTGCGGAAGGTATTCGAGATCCTGCGGAAAAACAAGTTCTACGTGAAGCTTTCGAAGAGCGACTTTGCACTGAAGAAGGTGCAGTTTCTTGGGCACATGGTGAGTGCCGAGGGCGTACACGTGGACCCGCGGAAGATCGAAGCCGTCAAGACGTGGAAAGTTCCAGAGAACGTGAAGGATTTGCAGCAGTTCCTAGGCTTCGCCAACTACTACAACAGGTTTGTGCCACAGTACGCTAAGATAGCAGCACCACTGACCGACCTACTGAAAAATGATACGCCCTACAAATGGGATACGCCTCATCAGCAAGCCATGGAGCAGCTACAGACAGCACTGACTACAACGCCAGTACTCATCCTACCAGATCCAAACAAGGACTACGTGGTGGAAGCAGACGCTAGTGACCAAGCAGTCGGAGCAGTACTAATGCAGGATCACGGACGCGGTTTGCAGCCCATCGCCTACCTCAGTAAGAAGCTACACGGAGCAGAACTGAACCACCCCATCCATGACAAGGAAGCCTTAGCGATAGTCATAGCCTTCAAGGCGTGGAGGTGTTACCTAGAGGGAGCCAAGACTACAGTCTATACTGACCACTTCAGGCTCAAATACCTGAAGTCGCAGCCGGCGCTCTCACGACGACAGGTGCGGGGGGTGGACTTCCTGGAAACTCACTTCCACTACGACATCGTCTACAAGCCCGGGCTACACAACAAAGCAAACGCATTGAGCCGCCCCGAACATGTAGCAGGCATCCAGCTCGACGGGATGAACCCTCTGCTCAAGGGTCTATTCCAACATGGGTACTCCGTGGATGCAAAGATTGCTACAGCACAGACCAAGAAGCTGTTACAGTGGGAGAAAGACTTAGCTGTAAGGAAGGGTTCAGGAATGATTTGGGTACCGAATTACGCCCTGCTACGGCAGATCCTATTGGAGGAGTTTCATGACGTACCTTACGCGGGACATTTCGGGAGCAACAAGACGTTAGCAGGGATAGCAAAGTATTACTACTGGCCCGGGATGGCAGCAGACGTGCAGCAGTTCGTCACCTCATGCGACACATGCCAACGGATGAAGAGTGACAAGCAGAAAAAAGTAGGGTTACTTCAGCCTCTACCCGTACCGGAGCAGCCATGGCAAGTCGTTAGCCTCGACTTCATCACGGGACTTCCTTCGACCTCACGAGGGCATGACGCTTTACTCGTGGTGATCGATAAGTTCTCTAAAATGGGGCACTTCATCCCGACCAACGCCACGGCTACAGCTGAAGCAAGTGCTCGCCTCTTCTTCGACCGCATCATCACCATCCATGGCATCCCAACTACCCTCATATCAGATAGAGATCCCAAGTTCACGAGTAAGTTCTAGAAGGAGCTCATGGGATTATTGGGGACCAAACTTGCAATGTCGTCAGCATACCACCCACAGACTAACGGACAGACCGAGCGACTCAATCAGATGGTTGAACAGTTACTGCGCACAGCTTGCAAAGACGACGTCAGCCACTGGGACACACAGTTACTGACCCTAGAGTTCGCTTACAACAACGCGTCACATGTGGCCACAGGGGAAACTCCCTTCTTCCTGTGTTACGGACGAGAACTACTTACACCACAGCAGCCAACCACACTGGCACACGTCCAAGCCGCACACGACTTCGTCACCACCATGCAGTAGCAATGGGAGAAGACTCATCAACGTCTCACCACGATGCAGAACTCCCAGAAGTAGTATGCCGATCAACAGCGACAAGATCACTCAGTAGCAGTCGGAGATCAGGTGCTTCTAGACACACGCAACTTGAACCTGTCTCACCTACTATCCAAGCTCCGGCCTCGCTTCTATGGTCCTTTTCACGTTGAGGCACAGGTAACACCAGTAACATTCCGCTTGCGCTTACCTACTACGTGGAAGCTTCATAACGCTTTCCATGTTCAGCTACTGAAGCCCTACAAGGACCCCAACTACTAGTTTACGGGACGACAGCTACCGCCACCACCACGTGTTTTCGTACAGGATGAACCAGAGTACGAGGTGGAACGAGTGGAAGCTCATCGACGCAGACGTGGCAACACGTTCGAGTTCCTGATACGTGGGAAGGGATATGACCCGTCGGAGGATAGTTGGGTTGCAGAAGCTGCTATGGGCAACGCACGCCGTGCTCTCAAGGATTATCTTGTCAAGCAGGGTGTACCTCACGCCACCCAGCTTTGAGGGGGGGACGTGTGAGAGTACGACGGCTTTGCTATGATTTTCTAGCTTGATTATGCTTTATTACGCATTATCTAGCTTAGCTTTATTTTGCTTTGCTTGCCTTTGCTTGATTTCTTAGGTTCGTTGCTTTTACTTTAGTTATTGTAGTTATAGCACCGAACTAGGTTGAGTGCACGGAATTCTAGGCTTTTCGGTTGCCACCGAATTGCCTTCTACCGAATTCGGGAAGGACCCGTTCAGGACACTTCGCGACCCGCGGAACCTTCTACTGCCTTTGTGTCGAGCCTATATATAGCCTCGCCTTGTACCCAGGTGAATCATTCAATTACAATTCTCTTTTCTGAGCTCGATCATAGATCCTCACACATGCAGTGCTATAATAACATGAACAGTACACTAATCACAACCTAGCAAGTGTAAACATGCGGATATAAAATATATATATAGAAGAGTACAGAAAGGTCAAAACAAGCTCAAAAGATAAGAAAGTGAGGCAGAGTAGACACGAGACATAGAGCACCGCAGATACGCTGATGATAACCAAACCCGAGGGCCTTGGTGAAGATATCAGCAGTGTTGGCTAGAGTGGCTACGTACGAAGACGAAGCTGACCACGCTGCTACATGCTTTCGCACAAGAAAGTAGCGAAGGGCAATATGCTTCGTTCTCTGCTCCAGTCTCAGCTTCTGACACAAGGCAATTGTGGCCTTGTTGTCAACGTACAGGACCAGAGGAGAACGAGGCTGCTCACCCTAGTCAGGGAGCAGGTAGGCCAGACAGCGTAACTCCTGCGAAGCCATAGCCCCAGCATAGATCTCGGCCTCACAGCTGGAAATAAGTACAGAAGACGGACGAGTGGACCTCCATGAGGAAAAGCCAGTGCCGAGACTGAAAGTGTAGCCCTGTGACGACCGCTGAGTTGCTTGGTCGTCGGCCCACGAAGCGTTTGAGTGTCCTCAGAGTACAACTGAACCAATTCCTCCAAGCACAAGCCCCATGCATGATGTGTTGGCCAAGTAGCGTTATACCCTTGTAGCAGCCATCAGTCCCCAGGGCGGTGTCTCCCGTGTCAGAATCCCAGCCACTTGCCACTGGGATAAAAGGGCTTGTTTATGTAGCGGGTGAGTGCGCCCATAACCCCCCAGGCCGACGTGCCTGTAACCCTTCCCTAGGATCAATCGGGATCACCAGTGGACCTCTGACACCCCCCCGCACTGGGATGCCCGAAGTGCACACACTGGGAATCGAACCCGAGACCTTCGCTCTGATACCATGTCAGAATCCTAGCCACTAACCACCGGGATAAAAGGGCTTGTTTGTGTAGCGGTTGAGTGCACCCATAACCCCCCCAGGCCGACATGCCTGTAACCCTTCCCTAGGATCAATCAGGGTTCACCAGTGGACCTCTGACATCCCAGGCACAACGTAGTGCGCCATGATGCTGAGAGGGTACATGAGGTTAGGCCGAGTGCACGTCATCAGTTACATGAGGCAACCTACAAGCTTAGATACAGACCACTTGGCTATATAGACTCGTCTAAATGTGGAGCTGAGAGCGAGTGTCTCGTAGGCTGAGGAGTGGGGTGTGGCGAGGAGAACTGAAAGCGGAAGTGGACCTGTTGCATTATGTGTGACTGAGTCAGAGTGATGGTGCGCATTGCTCTGTCACCAGTAGGTGTGTCTCTTCTGCAGCTCTGCCTTCACAAGGGCCAGTGCCTCAGTGTCAGTAGTCGTAAAGACCAAGTCGTCGACATACACGAGGATGTAGAACGGCGGCACAGAAGGGTTGGTGCGCAGAAACAGCGGCGAGGGTCAGTAGTCGAAGGAGCAAAGCCACGAGCTGAAAGTGTCGTCCTTAATGTGTTGTGCCACCCGCCAGGCTTGGCGAAGACCGTAGACTGGCCGCCTGAGGCTCCACTGGGTACCCTCAAGAAACGACCCAGTCAGGACAGGTGAGCGGCGTAGTCAAATCTCCTCGTGGAGGCTGTCGTGCAAGAATGCCGTGGAGAAGTCGAGGGTGTGTAGCTCATAGTGACATTGTGCTGTAACACCAAAGAGTTGTCATCTTCGGGGTGGGGGAGAAGGTCTGAAAGAAGTCAACCCCCTGACGCTGACTGAAGCCTCATGCAACATAACGTGTCTTGAAGACAAGCGGGTAACTAGGAGGTCGCTTCACCCTGAAAATCCACATGCCATCGACTGTGTTCGCCCCAGGAGGGGGAACTGCATCGACATAGGTGCCCGTGGACTCCCAGGATGCCTTCTCTGCATCAATGGCTGCTGCCACTTAGAGGACTAATGACCCGTGATGACCTCTGCGTAAGAGCGTAGGGTCGGAATGTCTAGTACATCCGGGTCTTCCTCATGGGCAAGCATCATGGCAGTGAGATGAGGTACAGGAGAAGCAAGGCACTCCAGCGCAAACTTTTTGTCTTCAAGGACGCCACAACCAAGGGTAACCTCACCACTGATGGACGGAGGAGAGTCAGAGTCAGAAACAAGGCTTGCGGAGTACTCAAAGCAGCATGTAGCAGCAAAGTCAACGAGCTCAGTGACTAAGGCAAATGCAACAGCAGACCCAAAAGTAGGGTAAGTGACAAGTGGGGCCAGACAACAAGTGACAGTCGGACTAGCAGCATGAGTAATGTCATTTATAGGGACATGAACGTTAGGAAGGGAGGACAAGGGAGGTAACGGCAGGACAAGACACACTGGAACAGAGGAAGGACGAAGTGCCATGACGAAGTGCCAGTGCCTCCAGCACCAAAACCTCCAGCACCAAAACCTCCAGCACCTCAAGCGGCATTGTCTCCAGCACCAGAACTTCCAGTACCGCCAGCTCCAGCACCTCCAGCTCCAGTACCTCCAGCGACAGTACCTCCAGTACCAGAACCTCTAGCACCGCGAGCTCCAGGACCTCCAGCAGCAGAACCTTCAGCACCTTCAACTCTAGTACCTCTAGCTCCAGCACCCCATAATCTCTAGCAACTAGCTCAGGAAGTGGCAACGATGAATGCTGCTGCTCCCAGAACAAGGGGCACCGCGACAGAGGTTGCAACGCACCCGCAGAACCTCCAGAAGTAGAACCCTCAACTCCACCACCACTAGGACGCTCAACACCTCCAGAACCAGCACCTCCAGAGTCGGCACCCCCAGAACCAGCACCTCCAGAGTCGGCACCCCCAGAACCAGCACCCCAAGAGCCCGCACCTCCAAAGTCACCACCCCCAACAGCACCGGAGTCCACAGCCACGGGCTGCAAAGGCGGCGAAGACGGCCGAGGCGGAAAACCAGGAGGGGTCTCCAAGCACGTTGAGTGGCGAGAGGTCGCCGTGTCGTCAACAGCATGCTCACCCCCCTCAACTGGGCCAGAGGGGTATGAGGAAACCTCCAAAGGCTCAACCAAGGGAGGTGGTGTGACATGAGACACACCTGAAAGAGCAGGACGCGAGGAAAGGGGGGGGGGGGGGGGGGTCTACCGAGGAGTAACCTGGGACCAGGAAAAGGGGCGGGGGGGGGGGGGGGGGGGGGGGGGCACCGCGGAACTGCGGTGGTGGAAGAGATGGTAGTAACAAACCGACTCGTCAAAGGTGACGTCGCGGGAGGACAGGATGCGACGCGTGGCTGGGTGGTAAAACTGCAAGTCATGAAAGCGAAGGAAGACGCAACGAATGGCGCGAATACCATGTTAAGAAGATAAACAGTTGAATGAGGTTTGACTAGCAAGAAGAGAGTACACATATGAAACCCTAGAAAACTGTACCCTCAATGGCTATACCCTTATATAAATATATAAAGTTTGACAGCCCACTCCCCACCCTCCTTTCTGCCGCGCCCGTCCACAGCCGACGCGGAGGGAGAGGGGGGGGGGGGGGGGGGGGGGTGTGGCAAAATTGGCAGCCGAGGCTGCGGGGTTACTGAAGCCCCCTTAATACCCCCGCCCCTCCCTTATCCTCCTAATCGCTGCAACATCACATGATGGGTGTATAGCGTTGGGGGTTGGGGGGGTGAGGGTGTGGGGGTGGCGAGTATGTGAAGGCAACCACCCCTGTGAGAATTCCAGTACTTAGACCATTGGGGCGTGCCCTCTGCCTCCGTGCCCTCTGCCCCTGTGCCCTCGGCCCCCATGCCCTCGGACCCCGTGCCCTCTGCCCCCATGCCCTCTGCCCCCTCCCTCTCCACCTCGCCCCTCGTGTCCTCTCCCCCATCCCCCTCCCCCTCCCCCTCCCCCTCTCCCCTCGTATCCTCTTCCCCCTCCCCCTCCCCCTCTCCCATCGTGTCCTCTTCCCCCTCCCCCTGCGCCTCCCCCTCTCCCCCGTGTCCTCTTCCCCCTCTCCATCCCCCTCCCCCTCCTTTCCTTCTTCCATCTCTTCTCCCACCCTCATTTGCCTCTTCCTTCCCCTTGCCAACGCTTCATCTACTTTACGTTTTTTTACAACACGTGACTGTCACAAGGCAGACAAGCAATTAATAGCAAATAAACGCAAGGAGGAGTGGGTTATTAAAACATGGGTGCAAAGATCTTCGAAGCATGACTAGGTTTTTGTTTTTTGTTTTTGTTTTTTTTTTTTAATTTGCTTTTATTTGATTTTTTTTGTTTGTTTGTTTGTTTGTTTTTTTTTTTGTATAACCACTATATTTCAATGAACAAATGCATAAGAACAAGGTGGTGCAAGGACGAACGCAATGGAAGACGACCAAGCTTAGTCTGCCAAACGCATAGAAAGCTAACAAGTGGCATTGACCTACAACAGACCACGCCTCCCTCCTACTCACGTCTAGTTGTCGTTTCAGCTCTTCCATCTCGGCCGCAAGGTTCTTGTGAAACAAAGCATTCTGCACTTTGTTTTTAAGCTACATGTAATTGCCAAAGAAATAGATACCCTAAACCCATGTAAAATTAAGTGACGTGTGGTGCGTCATGCACATGGATGATTTGGGTGATAACATAATTTTATAGACACAAAAAATGCAAAAAAGAGGTATAAAGCACTTAGAAAGGGTTTTCTACCTTATCAATCTCCATCAGCATGTGTGTAGACTCTGAAAAATCACCCGTGGAAACCCAAAGACCAGCATCAATAGCGTTGACAACAGCAAGAGCGGTAGCAGCAGCAGCAACACCAGCGGCATCAGTGGGAGCAGCAACAGCAACATCAAGGAGAACAGCCATTGCAACATCAGGAGGAAAAATGGTAGCAACGTCAGCGCGAGCAAAAGGAGCACCACCGGATAATATAGGAGCAGATAGACCAACACCTATAGGAGGAGGAATGTAAAAAGGTTGCGAAACGGGAGAAGATAACATATCAAATGATGTCCGCTTCGGTGCTTACGAAGATGAAGCTGGTCTGCTCCCCAAATATACTCATTACAAGGAAGAAACCACCAGTAGTAGAGCCGCATTGTGTAATCTCCTCCTACTCTACAAAGTGGCATTGCATGTTGGTTGTACTGCAAAATGAATAAACCTGCATGTGTGCATGGTGGAGAGAAGGGTTGGGTTGGTAGAGGATGGGAGGATTGACAGAATGCAAATTGGTTATTACATAAACTAGGGTTGTAGTTTATGCGGAGGTAACCGATACGGATCAAATCGGCCAATCTAAAACAAACCCAAATTGTTTCAGTCGACTTGCATTCGTTCATTATTCAAATTTACCTAGCCAGCTATGCGGAGATAACTACTACAACGGGAGCTAGACTACGGGCTAGGCACGGGTGCTCGTGTGATCTCTGCGTTCGTTGGTCCTTACTAGTTTTCCTAGTGCACACACTGCTTGCTAGTTCACGGGGAAAATTGGCAAGATTTTCACAAGAGAAAGTTGACAACAATGGTACAAAGAAGTTGGCATGGCAAGACTACATCAGAGCTAGCATTCAGGTCGGTCGACTGCCACCGCAGCATGGTCGACCTCGTTCCAGCACGACTTGGTCGACTGCGCTCCAGCAGTGCAAAGTCGATGGCATGCCAGCGCTGCAGGTTGACGGCGTGCCAGTGTTGCTCCCGCAGTACAGCATCGCACCCACTTCACAGGTGCTCGCAGATGATTGGCGTGCTGAGCCTTGTCACCTGCACAGCGCATACACCAAGTCAACCTGGCGCAGACGACTGCATCTGATCATCCACGTCGACCTCGGGATACCACCACCGAGGTCGGAATCGCCAACTTTGCCTAAGCGACCGTCGCACTCCTCCGCAGAACCTCGTCACCCAGGTAACCTGGTCGACCGCGCAACCACGTCGGCCTGCTGCTCCTGTATGTGCTCGTCGACCTCCCAAGTCGACGACCACCCCAAGTCGACCTCACCGAGTCGACCACGCCCCTGGTCGACCAGCTCGAGGTTGACGTCACTCCACGTCGACCAGCTCCATGTCGACCAACATAGTTGTCAGCCGACCACCCAAGTCGGCTACCCGAAGTCGGCGTCACCAAGTTGACGCCCTGCTACTCGACGCCAAGCTGCTCGGCGTCCTGAGTCGTGGTCGACGTCGGCCCCTCCTCCGTCGACCACCAGGTCATGTCGAACACCAAGTCGACATCATTCCTGGTCGACCAACCATCAAGTCGACCAGCAAGCCTGGTCGACCAACCAGCAGGTCGGCCAGCAGTCCTATCAGCCGACCACCCAGGTCGGCTGCCCCAAGTTGGCGTCACCGAGTTGACGCCCTCCGCAGGTCGACTTCCCAGGTCCACCTCCTTGAAGTCGGCGCCCGTGCAGTGGCCCCCGTGCAGGTCGACCTCCTCGTCAACCAGCTTGCCCACTGCTGTAGGTCGCCTGCTCCCCTCACACCGGACCATTAAGTCGGCTCCGCCCAAGCGAGGACGGGGCCAACACACAACTCCCGTTGAAAAGCTACGTGTGTGGACTCCTTTGCACTAAATATTGTCGCATCGGCTCATCGTTTGCATCCAGGGCTCTATCATACACTGTGGCCAGTGGTCACGACACATACGTTTAACTATGAGGCTGACGCAGCCAAGACGGGATGTGTCAACGAGGTCAGTGTCATGGCTGGTTGCATAGGTCACCAATGAAATCGCCAATCTACACGAATCACGAGCGTAAGCGGCGATCACCTGGGGGCAGGTCAGGCCTGACCCCGTCCTTCAAGGCTGGGTCGAGCCATGGTTTTGGAAACCTAGGCTTGGTAAGGCCCACCCAATCGGCTCGGGTTGGGCCGTCGGATCGGTTGCTCATGCAAAGGCAGAGTCATTGACTCTGCATGTAGAGACCCCCTGGTTGGCAAGTACAAGGGGGTGTACCTTTTGAATCCACGCCCCGATGTCCACAATCTAGTGCGGGTTCGCAACGTTGGTTTTTAAGTATCTGACGATCATGAGGTGCCTCAATGTGTCAGTGGATGACCAAATGCTAGGTTTCAGGGACCTCTGGATGCCCGGACTCATGTCTTGCGAGCCTACCTGTTCTAGTGGCAAGACCTCATTGCCGACCCCGCCTGGACCTACTATGAGCTGAGGTACTCTGGCAACGGCTTATGCTTCATTGGCCGCAGTGTCAGAGGCTGACCAATCCTGGACCTGTAGCCCATTTCAGTCCTCCAGACAAGTGCGTCAGACACCCGTGCAGGAGACCTGACTAGATTCCTGGGCTCCATGCACATGGCTGCTACTAACCCTAGTGTTGGTTCCCTACTCTCCCTCATGCTCGTGGGCGCTCTCTTCGACTCCAGCACCCTCTGTGGGCGCTGATGGCTCATGATGCGAGTTGAACATGCTTATCAGGTTTCCATGGTTACTAATGAACGCACTCAGCTGCTGTCTATTTGCCATCATCTAGTGGAAGCGTCATAGCAATGTCAAAACCCGATAGCTGTCAGTCTGTTGGTCTGGTTTTGACAACTAGCACACGCACATTCACTCAGACTTTGACAAGCACAGTTGCACCCTATCTAGAGAGAACAGCCACACGCCACATTGACTGAGGGTCATGGATACTAGTCATTCAATGGTAAAGGAAGCAAGCACCACTAACAGAACCAATGTGGGCCAGCAGAGGGAGCATAGGGACGCCAATAACTCCAGGATGTAAATGGCACCTACATGGAGTCGTACATATCGGTTGGCATCGAGGAGAGCAAGTTCAACCAGATCATTGGCTGCTTGCATGTGTGTTGCCATTAACTTGGTGCACTGGTCACCTAGCCACTAGCCATGAGGATCCCGCCGCTTACCTAGAACCATGCTACTATGTCCAAGGCGGAACATGTAGTCCGCAATGCTGTGCTTAATCTGGAAATGCCTGAGACTGGTGATGTGGATCAGCGACAACGGTCTGCGTGACAAGAACCCACGTGAAGCCGTGGCCACTGATCGAGGTCATTGGTGCACCAAGCTGCCTGCATCGCTACCCCCAAGCTTCCTGCATCGCTACCCCAAGTTGTGGCTCACTAGCTGAGCCCAGCGTCATTTAAGCACCGGGCCAGCGAGCAGATCACGTGCTGTGCAACGGACTCATAGCCGCTGACGTTGCGACCTCGCTGACGTAATCAAGCGTCCTGAGATCCACCTCTTCGTTACTGCACGTGCTTTAATGGTGACGGCTGATGGTGTGGGGCTTGATGACGAATCATGGGCAGTGGTGCTGAGGTGTGCAGCGCTTGAAGAGGACTTAGCGCAAGCGGTGAAGGTCAAGCCTTGGCCCAACTGGTCCATTGGCATCCACCCCGAGCTATGTGTTCAATTGCACATGAATTTTGACAGTGACGAGGCCCATCTGTTCTTTCCCAGCAGTCCCAAATCCGTGGAAGAGCTCAAATTAAGGGCCATCAGAGCCTCATAGACTAGGTTTACCAGGCCAATAGATGAGGGGCTGCTGCAATGGACAGCTAATACGGGCCAGGGCGACGAATCACTCGGGCGCCTCATCAAGTGCTCCACATTGTTATTGGGGACCATACGAGGCATGCCTAATGCCCAACCGCAGGTGAGCGTTTTATCTGTATGCAGCGCTGGCTGACTGCCTTAGATTTGATATCATGTGCAAGACTAGGTTCAGAGATTATGCTGAAGCACAATTCCCTTCACCCATTTGCTTGCTAACCTGACCCATGTCGATCTAGAGGACCACCCGTGGGCAGCGGAAAAAGCATGTTACATGTGTGGGTGGCCAAATACCGTAGCCATGCACCACATGTACATATGCAGATGTGTTGGGCATGGTACATGTACGAATACCACAGCCGACCCCGCCGTGGCACCACCAGCACACTTGCTGTAGTGGAGGGTGGAGGACGACGCGGGGGTGACTGAGGAGGAGGGATTCGTAGGGAGCCTACAGCGTCTGATGTAGCAATGGTGGCAGCTGGTTCAACAGGGAACGCGGGGGGGAGAGAAGGGAGGAGCACAATTTAGTGTGCTGCCCAAAACTGAGGGCACAACATTGCGCATGGGTTCCCCTGAGCAGAGTAAAGGGCGCCGCCAACGTGCGCGATATTAGTGCTTGAAGTAAGGCCGGGTGGAAACCTTGGGAGCTTCGATTCGACCACATAATTGTCAAACTTATATGCTATAGTCTGTGTAGGCTATAGTGGGGTAGACAATATGGGGTACAACATTTCTAGGTTTTCCTACTTGTACCCACCTCTTTCCTAGTTCATTCATTCCTCAACTCTCACATGGTATAGAGCAGGTTCCCTAGTGGGAACTTCCTCGGGCCCACCACTGAAAATCGACTTTTTTTTCTGACCGCAGCGCGAGTCGCCCCTGCCCGAGGAGCGCCCCGTGGGCCGCCCTCTTGTCGAGCCCTCCTAGAGGCCCCCTCTCACGACCCCTCGCGCCACCCTTAGCGGCCCCGTCGCCACCCCTAGCGGCCCCGTCGCCGCCCTTCTAGGCCCCTCAAGGCCCCTTCGCGGCCCCGTCTCCGCCCCTAGCGGCCCCGTTGCCGCCCTTCCAGGCCCCTCGCAGCCCCTTCGTGGCCCCGTCGCCGCCCCTATCGGCCCCATCGCCGCCCTTCCATGCCCCTCGCGGCCCCTTCGCGGCCCCGTCGCTGCCCCTAGCGGCCCCGTCGCCGCCCTTCCAGGCCCCTCGCGGCCCCTTCGCGGCCCCGTTGCCGCCCCTAGCGGCCCCGTCGCCGCCCTTCCAGGCCCCTCGCGGCCCCTTCGCGGTCCCGTCGCCGCCCCTCGTGGCCCCGTCCCCGCCCCTCGCAGCCCCGTCGCCGCCCTTCGCGGCCCCGTCGCCGCCCCTAGCGGCCCCTGTCGCCGCCCTTCCCGGCCCCGTCACCACCCTCTAGCGGCCTCGTCGCCACCCTTAGCAGCCCCGTCGCCGCCCCTTGCGGCCCCGTCGCCGCCCCCCCCTTTCGGCCCCTCCCTGGCCCCTTCACCGCCAAGCAGCCGAGCCGCCCAGCAGCCGAGCCGCCGAGCCGCCGAGCAGCCGAGCCGCCTGCAGCCTAGCCGCCGAGGCCGACGTCGAGCCGCCACTGCCACTGCCGAGCCGCTGCCATCGCTCTTGCAGCCCTGTTCCTCCCGGCGCGCCCCGGCCCTACCCACCCGGACTGGTGAGAGCCCTCCTTGCTAGACCATTACTGTCATGGCTACCCTCAGTGTCCTTACCTTTGATGCTGAGGGTCGTGCTGTTGACAAGGAGGTCTGGTTCGATGACCTGCAGCTTTTCCTAAAGTGCGATAGGGCAGACGGACTCTCCCTGTTCGATCTCACCTCTGGTGCCTCTCCTGCCCCGCCTGCTGATGCTGACAGCACTGTTCGCTCACAGTGGGCCACGCACGATGCTGCTGCCCGTCTTGCTGTTCGTCGCCACTTACCAACCGCTGAGCGTGCGCACTTTAGTCAGTACAAGAGTGCTAAGACCTTGTACGACGCTGTAGTTGCACGCTACTCTTCCCCTGCCACTGCTGCTCTTAGCCGCCTCATACTGCCGTACCTGTTTCCTGACCTCACCGCCTTTCGCACTATCGCTGACCTCGTTACGCACCTTCGCACCAATGACACCCACTACTGCGCTGCGCTTCCTGCTGAGTTCTGCGCCAAGAACCCCCCCCCCCATGTACATCACCCTCTACTACATAGTCACCCGGCTCCCCGACTCCCTTCGCTCGGTAAGGGACCACTTCCTCTCTGTTTGCCCCACCACACTCACCGTTGACCTCCTCGAGGAGCGCCTCCTGGCAGCTGAGAAGAGTATAGTTGCTGTAGGAGCCTCTAGAGGTGACCCGCGTGCCCCTGTCTTTGAGGGGTGCTCCCCCTCCCCCCTTTTACCCTCTGTTGCCTCTGCTGCTGCCGTCGACTTCGTTGGGACCGAGTCAGTCGGCGCTGCGTCTGCCCCTAGCGGGCGACGCCGCGCCGGCAAGGGCAAGGGGGGCAAGGGCGCTGGAGGGGCTGGCGGGGGCGGTGGAGGTGGAGGTGGAGGATGCGGAGGGAGTGGGGGTGGTGGACCCCTCTGGGGTTCCTGTCCTTGCCCACTTCTCCACTGTCTTACCTTGTCCGGCAGCCCCCTCTTGCACCCTGTCAGGTCTCTACCTCCCATCGTTCTCTACGAACTTTGTGAGTGGTGCTGATCTACAGGATTGGGGGGTTGACCAGTTCACTCCTGCAAGTCAGCGGGTGACCCACTGTACGTGTGTTCGGACGGGCCGACACTTGGCCGCGTTTACCCGTCGGCCGGGGTCGAGCCTGTACACACTGACTACTGAGTCTCCTCTGGTTGTTGAGTTTGGTCAGGTAGCTGCGTCGAGTTAGGTGTTTGCTGCAGCGTCCAGGTCTGGTCCTGAGTCTGCTCCCTGCTTGTGTAGTCTCCTGTCCCACCACACTCTCCTTTGGCACCACCGCCTTGGTCACCCCTCCCTGCCTCGTGTCCGAGGCATGGCCTCCCGTGTTCTTGTCTCTGGTCTCCCTCGGTCCCTCCCTCCCCTCCCTCCGGGGCCTGCCCCTACCTGCGTTCCCTGCGTCGAGGGGCGGCAGCACGCGGCACCTCACTCCTCCGAGTTTCCTCCGACGGAGGCTCCCCTGCAGACTCTTCACATGGACGTGTGGGGCCCCGCCCGCGTCTGTGGCCAGGGTCACGAGCGTTACTTCCTGTTGGTGGTTCACGACTTCTCGCGTTACACCATGGTGTTCCCCTTGCGCAGCAAGGGTGACGTCAGTGAGGTGTTGATTGAATGGATCCGCGCAGCTCGTCTCCAGCTCAGAGAGAGTTTCGGCTCAGACTTTCCTGTTCTGCGTCTGCACTCTAACAGAGGCGGGGAGTTTTCCTCTGCCTGTCTGGGAGCCTTCTGACGTGGACGGGGCATCCGCCAGACCTTCACACTTCCGGCCTCTTCACAGCAAAATGGGATTGCTGAGCGCCGCATTGGCATGGTCATGGACGTCGCTCGTACGTCCATGATCCATGCGGCTGCTCCCCATTTTCTGTGGCCGTTTGCGGTTCAGTACGCATCGCATCAGCTCAACCTTCAGCCCCGGGTCTCCTTGCCAAAGACCTCCCCCACCTTGTAGTGGACGGGCAAGGTTGGCGATGCGTCTGCGTTTCGGGTCTGGGGATCTCGGGCGTTTGGCCGCGACTTGTCTGCAGACAAGCTGTTCCCCTGTGATGTTCCCTGCGTCTTCCTTGGCTTCCCCCCTGACGCGCCTGGTTGGCAGTTTTACCACCCCACCTCGCGCTGTGTTCTATCCTCCCAGGACGTCACCTTTGACGAGTCGGTGCCTTACTACCGTCTCTTCCCCTACCGCACTGCGTCCCTCCCCCCGCTGCCGCTCTTCCTTGCGCCAGGTCCTCCCCCGGTAGACCCTCTCCCCCCTCACGGTCCTGCCCCGTCAGGTGTGTCCCACGTAGACGCAATCGAGCCTGTCAAGGTAGCTGTTGACTCTGGTGCTGCAAGGGGCACTGATCCTGCGGGTGCCGGGTCTGGGGGTGCTGAGTCTAGGGGTGCTGAGCCTGGGGGTGCTGAGCCTGGGGGTGCGCAGCCTGGGGGTAAGAGCCTGGGGGTGCGGAGCCTGGGGGTACTGGGTCTGCTCGTGTGGCCTCTGGCGGTGCTTTGTCGAGGCGGGAGCTACTCTCTCCGCAGGATCTGCGCGAGTGGTTTGCCCGGCGCTGGAGCCGTGCTGTTGGAGCTGGAGGTACTACTGTTGCTGCTGGTCGTGGAGGTGCTCGTACTGGCGGTACTGGAGCTGCTGGGACTGGGGGTGCTGCTGGGGCTGCTGGAGCTAGTCCTGTTGGAGGAACTGCTGGAGCTGCAGGCAACACTAGAGCTGATGGTCCTGCTGGAGTTGGTGCTGATGGAGTTGCTGGAGCTGTTGGAGCTAGAGCTGCTGGGGGTGTTTGCGCTGGTGGTGCTGCTGGCGCTGGTGCTTCTGAGGGTACTGGAGCTGGCACAGTTGGAGCTGGAGGTGTTGCTGGCGCTGATGCTGCCGCTAGGGGTACTGGTGCTGTCCCTGCTGGTTCTTGAGGCACTGCGCGGCCGAGGCCGTACTTCGTTCCGCTCCTTGAGCAGGTTCTTGGTCTCCCGCCCTCTACTGGTCCTGCTCCTCCCTTAGAGTGTCCACAGCCTGTCCAGTCCGAGTCACAGTTACTGCCCGCCTCCCCCCTACCTGCTCCTTCTCCCTACACTGGTCCTACTTGAGGTCTTGCTGAGCGTCGTGAGCCTGTGTCTCGTCCTGCGTCGCCTGTTCGTGCTGCTTGCACTAGTAGTTGTGCTCCGCGTCCGCGTCCTCTTGCGGTCCCAGGCACACACCGGATGGCACTGCGTCCTTCCACTGCTCCTCTGCGTGTACCGTTGCCGTCTCCTCCAGAGTCCTCTCTTCCTGTTCTTGCTGACCCGTAGTCTGACTCTCTTCGTGCTGCCAGTCCTACTGTCACGCGTCTCCTGGCCACTGTTGTCACTGACCCTTCTTTTGAGTCCACTGCTGCGTCTGCCTTAGTTGCTGAGCTTGTCGACTTTGCTGCTCGATGTCGTCTAGACTACGCCACTAGTCTCGTTGCTGAGTCTGAGTCTGTCGGTCCTCCGTCCGTCGGGGGTGAGTGTGCTCTTAGCACGGACGTCCTTGAGGACAGGCAGGAGGAGTTCCAGTGTTTTGCTGCTGCTTTGCCTCATCTCGTGTCCACGCTGATTGCCCCTGAGGGAGAGTCGAATGCACCAGACATCCCGACTCCTCGATCGTACGGTGAGGCGATCGAGGGTCCCTACTCCTCTCAGTGGCAGTCAGCCATGGACGCAGAGATGGCTTCCTGGAAGTCCACAGGCACCTACGTCGACGAGGTTCCCCCACCTGGGGCGAACATCGTCAGTGGCATGTGGATTTACAACGTGAAGCGGCCGCCGGGCTCTCCGCCTGTCTTCAAGGCGCGTTACATGGCCCGAGGCTTCAGTGAGCGGCATGGAGTTGACTACTTTCAGACCTTCTCTCCCACCCCGAAGATGACCACTCTTCGGGTGCTGCTGCGCATAGCCGCTTAGCGCGACTACGAGCTTCACTCTCTTGACTTCAGCACAGCTTTCCTGCAGGGCAGCCTGCACGAGGAGATCTGGCTGCGCCGCCCACCTGGCTTCACTGGGTCGTTTCCTCCTGGTACCCAGTGGAGCCTCCGGCGGCCAGTCTACGGTCTCCGCCAAGCGCCCCGTGAGTGGCACGACATACTGAGGACTACACTTGCGGCTCTTGGGTTTGCTCCTTCTACTACCGACCCGTCGCTGTTTTCGCGCACCGACACCTCTTTGCCGCCGTTCTATATCCTCGTGTATGTCGACGACTTGGTCTTTGCCACTGCTGACACTGCTGGACTCGCCCACGTGAAGTCCGAGCTGCAGAAGAGACACACGTGCACAGACCTGGGTGAACTGCGCAGCTACCTTGGCTTGCAGATCACCCGGGACAGAGCACAGCGCACCATTACCCTGACTCAGTCACACATGGTGCAGCAGGTCCTTCAGCGCTTCGACTTCACGTACTCCTCGCCTCAGGCCACTCCTCTGTCTACTCGCCACTCGCTCTCAGCTCTGCCTTCGGATGAGTCCGTAGAGCCAAGTGGCCCGTACCCAGAGCTTGTCGGCTGCCTCATGTACCTGATGACCTGCACACGACCTGACCTAGCATACCCTCTTAGCATCTTGGCACGCTATGTTGCTCCTAAGAGACACCGACCAGAGCACATGGCTGCAGCGAAGAGGGTGTTGTGCTACTTGTGCAGTACGTCGGGCATGGGGCTAGTGCTTGGAGGGCACGTGAAGTGGTCCTCACAGGTCACGCAGACGCTTCTTGGGCTGACGACCAGGCTACGTAGCGGTCGTCACAGGGTTACACCTTCAGCCTTGGCTCCGGCTCTGTTTCATGGCGGTCTACCCGCTCGTCTTCTGTTCTCGGCTCTAGCTGTGAGGCTGAGATCTATGCGGGGGCCATGGCTGCACAGGAGCTACGCTGGCTCACCTACCTGCTCACATGGGAAAGGGGAGAGGGGAGGATCATAAATTACACGGGAGAGGGGAGAAGGTAGGAACACAAATGACATGGGAGAGGGGAGAGGGGAGGATAGCAAATCACATGGGAGAGGGGAGAGGGGAGGAACACAAATCACATGGGAGAGGGGAGAGGGGAGGAACACAAATCACATGTGAGAGAGGAGAGGGGGAGTACACAGATTACATGGGAGAGGGTAGAGGGGAGGAACACAAATTACATGGAAAAGGGGAGAGGGGAGGGTCACGTGCCACAGCACGTGAACTAGCAGGCACCATTTCCGTCGCGCTTCATCATTTATACCAGCTGTTCAGGGGGGCCTACAAGGTGGTAGACACTTTCTACATCGACTCAGTCAAATTCGGGGTGAGTTCTCTCTCGCCCCTCATGTGCCTGTGCTTGCCCTCTGCATGTGCCATCGCATGCGCCTCTGTTGTGCCTTTGCATTTAAATCTGTATGTGCGCATGTACCACTGAAAGTGCCATTGCATTATTTTTTTCATGTGCCAAAGCATGTGGCTCTGCATATGCTGTTAACTTGAAATTGTTACTAGGCAGGAACATGAGTATGTGTAGTAGGCTCAATAAAACGATGTCAAAACATCGCAGCAACTAGTGCACGACTTACCATCGCCTTGGAATGTTTGAACACGTAGCTAATCCAATCCTCCTTTGAATTCGCTTGCCATAGCCGTGCAGGAATGGTTCGATAAATGATCGAGTCTCAATCCCTGCAGAAAAGAGGGGAAAAATGGAGACTTGGAAGACCAAAAGGCAATAATGAAAGTAAAAAAGAGTGCAAAAACAATTCAGCCACAAACCCCTCCTAAGCTCATCGAATGAGACCAATATGATGTGTTACAAGCTTTCCCCTCACTACTCCTCCGTCCCCCTCTTCGCATTCATCACGTAATATACTTATACGTTGGCCTTAGGCAGCTCACCACACTCCGAAATTATTCAAAGAATGATCAGTTTCAGTACAACAACAACTTGCACGGGGTACGCTTTTTCTAGATACTCCGCCCTTCTATTGAGAAAAGCAATCTCCTCAGCAAGGAATTGCTCCGGCTACTGGCGCACCGTATCCGTCTCTTCAAGACTCCTCACATACACATTATCGACAAGTCACACACAGAATGAAGAGGGTTAACAAACATCATAGTAGAAACACATGGGCCACCAACAAAATTAAACAAGTCACAAGTTTGTCGCTCGCTGCTGTGCTGTTGAGCGTGCACTGGTGCACAGCGTTAAGGTGTGCACGCGCTGCTGCGTCGTTAAGGTGTGTGTATGTTGTTGCGGCGAGACATGAGCTGGCAGGTGGGAGCGTCAAGCTCTTGCCGCATTTACAAACTCACCAAGCTACTAGTAGACAATATCATAATTATAAACCAAGCAATATCATGGCGCTCTGCCAGGGTTTCAAGCTCACCTGATAAGAGAAAATTCGTGGGTGAAATTTTCAAGCTACTACTACTAGTAGATAGTTTCAGGATCAGTTACCAAGCAATGTGGTGCTCTGCAAGGTTTTCAAGCTTACTTGAAAAGAGCGAGTTCTTGAATGAAAGTGTGCAGCTCCTACCGTATTTACAATCTCACCAAGCTATTAGTCAATAACGTGTCATGCTCCCATAACCCCCCAGGCTAACATGCCTATAACCCCCCTAGGATTTATCGGGGATCCCAGATGCAGGTCTCTTGACACCCCCCCACAGAGGGAGGCCCAGGACACGACACAACGCATTCGGCAGCATGTGCGTACACGAGGATTCAAACCCAAGTCCTTCCGCTTTGAAACCATGTGAGAATCCCAGTCCCTAGATCATTGGGATAAAATGGCTTGTTTCAGTAGCAGGTCAGTGCGCCCATAACCCGCCAGGCTAACATGCATGTACCCCCCCTACGATTAATTAGGGATCCCTAGTGCAGGTCTCGTGACAGCCCCTCCCTATCTTCCTTCCGTTACACCTCTTCTCGCTACTCATCCTCCTCTATTATTTCTCGTTTCATTAATGTCCGTCGTTTCTGAGCGTGGTCGTCCCCTATGCACACATCGGCACATGCTGCGGGCTTTTCTTGGAAAATATAATATGTTTTTGGCATGTAAACAACCCGAAGGGATGAGGAAGAATATGAAAGGAAGAAAATAAATAAATGAAGGATTCAACGGGGCAGTAGTGGAAAAGGAAAGATCAGTACCGTAATATGAGAAGAGAGGGGGGGGAGAGGGGGGGGGGGGGGGGGGGGGGGGAGAGGGGAGAGAAGGGAAAGAGGAAGTAAAAAGAGGAGAAGAAGAAAGGAAGTGACATAAGGAAGAGAGCACCTAAGGATCAAACACAGCAGCAAGCGGCACAACAACGCGAGTACAATTTTTCGTAGTTTGCCTCACGCTCACTCAAGCTCGTTGCTGAAAGAATAAAAGCGCTAGCTTACCTCTCGTTTCGTAGTTTGCCTCGCGCTCACTCAAGCTCGTTGCTGAAAGAATAAAAGCGCTAGCTTACCTCTCGTTTCGTAGTTTGCCTCGCGCTCACTCAAGCTCGTTGCTGAAAGAATAAAAGCGCTAGCTTACCTCTCGTTTCGTAGTTTGCCTCGCGCTCACTCAAGCTCGTTGCTTAAAGCATAAAAGCGCTAGGTTACCTCTCGTTTCGTAGTTTGCCTCGCGCTCACTCAAGCTCGTTGCTGAAAGTATAAAAGCGCTAGCTTACCTCTCGTTTCGTAGTTTGCCTCGCGCTCACTCAAGCTCGTTGCTGAAAGTATAAAAGCGCTAGCTTACCTCTCGTTTCGTAGTTTGCCTCGCGCTCACTCAAGCTCGTTGCTGAAAGTATAAAAGCGCTAGCTTACCTCTCGTTTCGTAGTTTGCCTCGCGCTCACTCAAGCTCGTTGCTGAAAGTATAAAAGCGCTAGCTTACCTCTCGTTTCGTAGTTTGCCTCGCCCTCACTCAAGCTCGTTGCTGAAAGTATAAAAGCGCTAGCTTACCTCTCGTTTCGTAGTTTGCCTCGCGCTCACTCAAGCTCGTTGCTGAAAGTATAAAAGCGCTAGCTTACCTCTCGTTTCGTAGTTTGCCTCGCGCTCACTCAAGCTCGTTGCTGAAAGTATAAAAGCGCTAGCTTACCTCTCGTTTCGTAGTTTGCCTCGCGCTCACTCAAGCTCGTTGCTGAAAGTATAAAAGCGCTAGCTTACCTCTCGTTTCGTAGTTTGCCTCGCGCTCACTCAAGCTCGTTGCTTAAAGCATAAAAGCGCTAGCTTACCTCTCGTTTCGTAGTTTGCCTCGCGCTCACTCAAGCTCGTTGCTGAAAGTATAAAAGCGCTAGCTTACCTCTCGTTTCGTAGTTTGCCTCGCGCTCACTCAAGCTCGTTGCTGAAAGTATAAAAGCGCTAGCTTACCTCTCGTTTCGTAGTTTGCCTCGCGCTCACTCAAGCTCGTTGCTGAAAGTATAAAAGCGCTAGCTTACCTCTCGTTTCGTAGTTTGCCTCGCGCTCACTCAAGCTCGTTGCTGAAAGTATAAAAGCGCTAGCTTACCTCTCGTTTCGTAGTTTGCCTCGCGCTCACTCAAGCTCGTTGCTGAAAGTATAAAAGCGCTAGCTTACCTCTCGTTTCGTAGTTTGCCTCGCGCTCACTCAAGCTCGTTGCTGAAAGTATAAAAGCGCTAGCTTACCTCTCGTTTCGTAGTTTGCCTCGCGCTCACTCAAGCTCGTTGCTGAAAGTATAAAAGCGCTAGCTTACCTCTCGTTTCGTAGTTTGCCTCGCGCTCACTCAAGCTCGTTGCTGAAAGTATAAAAGCGCTAGCTTACCTCTCGTTTCGTAGTTTGCCTCGCGCTCACTCAAGCTCGTTGCTGAAAGTATAAAAGCGCTAGCTTACCTCTCGTTTCGTAGTTTGCCTCGCGCTCACTCAAGCTCGTTGCTTAAAGCATAAAAGCGCTAGCTTACCTCTCGTTTCGTAGTTTGCCTCGCGCTCACTCAAGCTCGTTGCTGAAAGTATAAAAGCGCTAGCTTACCTCTCGTTTCGTAGTTTGCCTCGCCCTCACTCAAGCTCGTTGCTGAAAGTATAAAAGCGCTAGCTTACCTCTCGTTTCGTAGTTTGCCTCGCGCTCACTCAAGCTCGTTGCTGAAAGTATAAAAGCGCTAGCTTACCTCTCGTTTCGTAGTTTGCCTCGCGCTCACTCAAGCTCGTTGCTGAAAGTATAAAAGCGCTAGCTTACCTCTCGTTTCGTAGTTTGCCTCGCGCTCACTCAAGCTCGTTGCTGAAAGTATAAAAGCGCTAGCTTACCTCTCGTTTCGTAGTTTGCCTCGCGCTCACTCAAGCTCGTTGCTGAAAGTATAAAAGCGCTAGCTTACCTCTCGTTTCGTAGTTTGCCTCGCGCTCACTCAAGCTCGTTGCTGAAAGTATAAAAGCGCTAGCTTACCTCTCGTTTCGTAGTTTGCCTCGCCCTCACTCAAGCTCGTTGCTGAAAGTATAAAAGCGCTAGCTTACCTCTCGTTTCGTAGTTTGCCTCGCGCTCACTCAAGCTCGTTGCTGAAAGTATAAAAGCGCTAGCTTACCTCTCGTTTCGTAGTTTGCCTCGCGCTCACTCAAGCTCGTTGCTGAAAGTATAAAAGCGCTAGCTTACCTCTCGTTTCGTAGTTTGCCTCGCGCTCACTCAAGCTCGTTGCTGAAAGTATAAAAGCGCTAGCTTACCTCTCGTTTCGTAGTTTGCCTCGCGCTCACTCAAGCTCGTTGCTGAAAGTATAAAAGCGCTAGCTTACCTCTCGTTTCGTAGTTTGCCTCGCCCTCACTCAAGCTCGTTGCTGAAAGTATAAAAGCGCTAGCTTACCTCTCGTTTCGTAGTTTGCCTCGCGCTCACTCAAGCTCGTTGCTGAAAGTATAAAAGCGCTAGCTTAC
The DNA here is from genome assembly GCA_948144175.1 of Closterium sp. NIES-65. Lineage (NCBI taxonomy): Eukaryota > Viridiplantae > Streptophyta > Zygnematophyceae > Desmidiales > Closteriaceae > Closterium > Closterium sp. NIES-65. The sequence goes on along the minus strand of CANXME010002170.1, from coordinate 3,146,607 downwards.
CTCTCGTTTCGTAGTTTGCCTCGCGCTCACTCAAGCTCGTTGCTGAAAGTATAAAAGCGCTAGCTTACCTCTCGTTTCGTAGTTTGCCTCGCCCTCACTCAAGCTCGTTGCTGAAAGTATAAAAGCGCTAGCTTACCTCTCGTTTCGTAGTTTGCCTCGCGCTCACTCAAGCTCGTTGCTGAAAGTATAAAAGCGCTAGCTTACCTCTCGTTTCGTAGTTTGCCTCGCGCTCACTCAAGCTCGTTGCTGAAAGTATAAAAGCGCTAGCTTACCTCTCGTTTCGTAGTTTGCCTCGCGCTCACTCAAGCTCGTTGCTGAAAGTATAAAAGCGCTAGCTTACCTCTCGTTTCGTAGTTTGCCTCGCGCTCACTCAAGCTCGTTGCTGAAAGTATAAAAGCGCTAGCTTACCTCTCGTTTCGTAGTTTGCCTCGCGCTCACTCAAGCTCGTTGCTGAAAGTATAAAAGCGCTAGCTTACCTCTCGTTTCGTAGTTTGCCTCGCGCTCACTCAAGCTCGTTGCTGAAAGTATAAAAGCGCTAGCTTACCTCTCGTTTCGTAGTTTGCCTCGCGCTCACTCAAGCTCGTTGCTTAAAGCATAAAAGCGCTAGCTTACCTCTCGTTTCGTAGTTTGCCTCGCGCTCACTCAAGCTCGTTGCTGAAAGTATAAAAGCGCTAGCTTACCTCTCGTTTCGTAGTTTGCCTCGCGCTCACTCAAGCTCGTTGCTGAAAGTATAAAAGCGCTAGCTTACCTCTCGTTTCGTAGTTTGCCTCGCGCTCACTCAAGCTCGTTGCTGAAAGTATAAAAGCGCTAGCTTACCTCTCGTTTCGTAGTTTGCCTCGCGCTCACTCAAGCTCGTTGCTGAAAGTATAAAAGCGCTAGCTTACCTCTCGTTTCGTAGTTTGCCTCGCGCTCACTCAAGCTCGTTGCTGAAAGTATAAAAGCGCTAGCTTACCTCTCGTTTCGTAGTTTGCCTCGCGCTCACTCAAGCTCGTTGCTGAAAGTATAAAAGCGCTAGCTTACCTCTCGTTTCGTAGTTTGCCTCGCGCTCACTCAAGCTCGTTGCTGAAAGTATAAAAGCGCTAGCTTACCTCTCGTTTCGTAGTTTGCCTCGCGCTCACTCAAGCTCGTTGCTGAAAGTATAAAAGCGCTAGCTTACCTCTCGTTTCGTAGTTTGCCTCGCCCTCACTCAAGCTCGTTGCTGAAAGTATAAAAGCGCTAGCTTACCTCTCGTTTCGTAGTTTGCCTCGCGCTCACTCAAGCTCGTTGCTGAAAGTATAAAAGCGCTAGCTTACCTCTCGTTTCGTAGTTTGCCTCGTGCTCACTCAAGCTCGTTGCTGAAAGTATAAAAGCGCTAGCTTACCTCTCGTTTCGTAGTTTGCCTCGCCCTCACTCAAGCTCGTTGCTGAAAGTATAAAAGCGCTAGCTTACCTCTCGTTTCGTAGTTTGCCTCGCGCTCACTCAAGCTCGTTGCTGAAAGTATAAAAGCGCTAGCTTACCTCTCGTTTCGTAGTTTGCCTCGCGCTCACTCAAGCTCGTTGCTGAAAGTATAAAAGCGCTAGCTTACCTCTCGTTTCGTAGTTTGCCTCGCGCTCACTCAAGCTCGTTGCTGAAAGTATAAAAGCGCTAGCTTACCTCTCGTTTCGTAGTTTGCCTCGCGCTCACTCAAGCTCGTTGCTGAAAGTATAAAAGCGCTAGCTTACCTCTCGTTTCGTAGTTTGCCTCGCGCTCACTCAAGCTCGTTGCTGAAAGTATAAAAGCGCTAGCTTACCTCTCGTTTCGTAGTTTGCCTCGCGCTCACTCAAGCTCGTTGCTGAAAGTATAAAAGCGCTAGCTTACCTCTCGTTTCGTAGTTTGCCTCGCGCTCACTCAAGCTCGTTGCTTAAAGCATAAAAGCGCTAGCTTACCTCTCGTTTCGTAGTTTGCCTCGCGCTCACTCAAGCTCGTTGCTGAAAGTATAAAAGCGCTAGCTTACCTCTCGTTTCGTAGTTTGCCTCGCGCTCACTCAAGCTCGTTGCTGAAAGTATAAAAGCGCTAGCTTACCTCTCGTTTCGTAGTTTGCCTCGCGCTCACTCAAGCTCGTTGCTGAAAGTATAAAAGCGCTAGCTTACCTCTCGTTTCGTAGTTTGCCTCGCGCTCACTCAAGCTCGTTGCTGAAAGTATAAAAGCGCTAGCTTACCTCTCGTTTCGTAGTTTGCCTCGCGCTCACTCAAGCTCGTTGCTTAAAGCATAAAAGCGCTAGCTTACCTCTCGTTTCGTAGTTTGCCTCGCGCTCACTCAAGCTCGTTGCTGAAAGTATAAAAGCGCTAGCTTACCTCTCGTTTCGTAGTTTGCCCCGCCCTCACTCAAGCTCGTTGCTGAAAGTATAAAAGCGCTAGCTTACCTCTCGTTTCGTAGTTTGCCTCGCGCTCACTCAAGCTCGTTGCTGAAAGTATAAAAGCGCTAGCTTACCTCTCGTTTCGTAGTTTGCCTCGCGCTCACTCAAGCTCGTTGCTGAAAGTATAAAAGCGCTAGCTTACCTCTCGTTTCGTAGTTTGCCTCGCGCTCACTCAAGCTCGTTGCTGAAAGTATAAAAGCGCTAGCTTACCTCTCGTTTCGTAGTTTGCCTCGCCCTCACTCAAGCTCGTTGCTGAAAGTATAAAAGCGCTAGCTTACCTCTCGTTTCGTAGTTTGCCTCGCGCTCACTCAAGCTCGTTGCTGAAAGTATAAAAGCGCTAGCTTACCTCTCGTTTCGTAGTTTGCCTCGCGCTCACTCAAGCTCGTTGCTGAAAGTATAAAAGCGCTAGCTTACCTCTCGTTTCGTAGTTTGCCTCGCGCTCACTCAAGCTCGTTGCTGAAAGTATAAAAGCGCTAGCTTACCTCTCGTTTCGTAGTTTGCCTCGCGCTCACTCAAGCTCGTTGCTGAAAGTATAAAAGCGCTAGCTTACCTCTCGTTTCGTAGTTTGCCTCGCGCTCACTCAAGCTCGTTGCTGAAAGTATAAAAGCGCTAGCTTACCTCTCGTTTCGTAGTTTGCCTCGCGCTCACTCAAGCTCGTTGCTGAAAGTATAAAAGCGCTAGCTTACCTCTCGTTTCGTAGTTTGCCTCGCCCTCACTCAAGCTCGTTGCTGAAAGTATAAAAGCGCTAGCTTACCTCTCGTTTCGTAGTTTGCCTCGCGCTCACTCAAGCTCGTTGCTGAAAGTATAAAAGCGCTAGCTTACCTCTCGTTTCGTAGTTTGCCTCGCGCTCACTCAAGCTCGTTGCTGAAAGTATAAAAGCGCTAGCTTACCTCTCGTTTCGTAGTTTGCCTCGCGCTCCCTCAAGCTCGTTGCTGAAAGTATAAAAGCGCTAGCTTACCTCTCGTTTCGTAGTTTGCCTCGCGCTCACTCAAGCTCGTTGCTGAAAGTATAAAAGCGCTAGCTTACCTCTCGTTTCGTAGTTTGCCTCGCGCTCACTCAAGCTCGTTGCTGAAAGTATAAAAGCGCTAGCTTACCTCTCGTTTCGTAGTTTGCCTCGCGCTCACTCAAGCTCGTTGCTTAAAGCATAAAAGCGCTAGCTTACCTCTCGTTTCGTAGTTTGCCTCGCGCTCACTCAAGCTCGTTGCTGAAAGTATAAAAGCGCTAGCTTACCTCTCGTTTCGTAGTTTGCCTCGCCCTCACTCAAGCTCGTTGCTGAAAGTATAAAAGCGCTAGCTTACCTCTCGTTTCGTAGTTTGCCTCGCGCTCACTCAAGCTCGTTGCTGAAAGTATAAAAGCGCTAGCTTACCTCTCGTTTCGTAGTTTGCCTCGCGCTCACTCAAGCTCGTTGCTGAAATTATAAAAGCGCTAGCTTACCTCTCGTTTCGTAGTTTGCCTCGCGCTCACTCAAGCTCGTTGCTGAAAGTATAAAAGCGCTAGCTTACCTCTCGTTTCGTAGTTTGCCTCGCGCTCACTCAAGCTCGTTGCTGAAAGTATAAAAGCGCTAGCTTACCTCTCGTTTCGTAGTTTGCCTCGCGCTCACTCAAGCTCGTTGCTGAAAGTATAAAAGCGCTAGCTTACCTCTCGTTTCGTAGTTTGCCTCGCGCTCACTCAAGCTCGTTGCTGAAAGTATAAAAGCGCTAGCTTACCTCTCGTTTCGTAGTTTGCCTCGCGCTCACTCAAGCTCGTTGCTGAAAGTATAAAAGCGCTAGCTTACCTCTCGTTTCGTAGTTTGCCTCGCGCTCACTCAAGCTCGTTGCTGAAAGTATAAAAGCGCTAGCTTACCTCTCGTTTCGTAGTTTGCCTCGCGCTCACTCAAGCTCGTTGCTGAAAGTATAAAAGCGCTAGCTTACCTCTCGTTTCGTAGTTTGCCTCGCGCTCACTCAAGCTCGTTGCTGAAAGTATAAAAGCGCTAGCTTACCTCTCGTTTCGTAGTTTGCCTCGCGCTCACTCAAGCTCGTTGCTGAAAGTATAAAAGCGCTAGCTTACCTCTCGTTTCGTAGTTTGCCTCGCGCTCCCTCAAGCTCGTTGCTGAAAGTATAAAAGCGCTAGCTTACCTCTCGTTTCGTAGTTTGCCTCGCGCTCACTCAAGCTCGTTGCTGAAAGTATAAAAGCGCTAGCTTACCTCTCGTTTTGTAGTTTGCCTCGCGCTCACTCAAGCTCGTTGCTGAAAGTATAAAAGCGCTAGCTTACCTCTCGTTTCGTAGTTTGCCTCGCGCTCACTCAAGCTCGTTGCTGAAAGTATAAAAGCGCTAGCTTACCTCTCGTTTCGTAGTTTGCCTCGCGCTCACTCAAGCTCGTTGCTGAAAGTATAAAAGTGCTACATCACAAAAATCCTGCGTCCAGAAAACCTTTGGAAAGAGTTGCTTTAAAGCTTTGTTGTATGATTTATAAACGTCTTGTTTGGTACGATATTTTGAGAAAGTATATACCTTCTTCTGGATGCTTTGTCGAACGCTGTTCGCATGCTTCTGCGATGCTTGTGTGTTCAAACCTCTCAGGTGAAAACCTTCGGCAGAAGTTTGGTTGGAGTTTCCGCAGAGCAATTTCGGAGATTGGATCTCATTGCATTGTACTCTTCAAGGACATCCGGTTTAGTTATAATGAAGCTGGATTGGAGACTTGCAATGGTTAACATGTTGTTTAACAAGATGTTTAGTTGCCTCATCCTAGCATCCAAAATGACCATTACTAAAGCGTTGGTAAATGGGTTTTATTCTCAATAAAAAAGGCACATACAAGAGCATCCTACACCCCACCCTCTCTAGTCAAAGACCCCCGCCTCTTAGGGTGATCTGCATTAACCTGCTTCTCATGCTCCCGTACACTATGCCTCCCACTACACCCTATGTCTCGTGCTCTAGGCCGAGCATGCTCGCCCCTACACCTAGCCCCCATGATCCATGCCTTGGCTGCGACCCCACTTCCTGCCTCTCTTCCTGCATCTCCCATCCCTCCTTCACTAATTGTGGTACTATTGCCCTGCCCGTGCGTCCACTGCTTCCTCGCATGTCCAGCCCTGTCATGCGTCTGCTGCTCCGCCTTAGACATCCTCCAGTCAAGCCTTTACTGCTGTTTGCTTTGTCCTATCCTGTCATGCCTATACTGCTGCGGCCCTTGCACCACTCCCCTCCGTAATGCTGTCCCCCTTTCTCTATCCACACGTGCCTTCCCTGATGCCCCCCTTGCTGTCTCCACCAATGCCTCTCCTCGCACGTATGTGATGCCTCTCCTGCTGTCCCCTTTTGTAAACTCCACGCATGCCTCATATGCAGCCCCCCTTGTCTCGTCACACCATCATTTGGCCCTCTTGCCTCCCCTTCTTTTGCCATTTTCGTGCCTTTTGCCCTTCCTCCGCTCCTGGCCCCCCTGCTTCTCATCCTCATCCTCATCCTCTTCCTCCTCTTTCTCCTCTTCCTCCTCTTCCTCCTCTTCCACTTCCCTCCAACCTCCCTTGCCTCTGCCTCTCTTGTGTTTTCTACCCTTCCTCCGCGACTGCCCCCCCTGTTTCTCATCCTCCTGCTCCTCCTCTTCCTCATCTTCCTCCACTTCCTCTTCCCTCCTGCTTCCCTGCCCTCTGCCTCTCTTGTGCTTCCTGCCCTTCCTCCGCTCCTGCCCCCCCTGTTTCTTATCCCCCAGCTCCTCTTCCTTCTCCTCTTCCTCGTCCGCTTCCCTCCTGCCTCCCCTGGTTTTCCCTCCCTTGTGCCTTCTGCCCTTCCTAAGCTCTTGCCCCCCCCGTTTCTCATCCTCTTCCTCATCCCTCCTGCCTGCCCTAGGTCTCTTGTGCCTTTTCCTCCTCCTCTGCTCCTGCCCCCACTGTTCCTCGTCCTCCTCCTCCTCCTCCTCCTCCTCCTCCTCCTCCTCGTCATCCTCCTCCTCCTCCTCCTCCTCCTCCTCCTCATCCTCCTCTTCCTTATCCTCCTCCATGTCCTCCGAGTCGTACACCTCCTTTTCATCCTCCTTCAGGTCCTTCGTTTCGGCATCAAGCTCAGCCTTCCCCCGGAAGGCCTCAAATCCTGACTCGTGAACATACAGCCCACGGTCGCCCCACTTGAAGCCCTTCACGTCTGTGTTGTACACGGGGGTGTGGCGTGTGAAGTGGTCCTTGATAATCCACCGCACATTACGGTGCAAACCCCCCATCCATTCACTGTTCTTCCGGTGGGAGTTGGAGACGTTCCAGTCAGTCCTCTTAACCTTTGATAGGCCCTGGTCAATCTGAAAAGGCATAGCACAGTATGGGATGGAGGAAAAACACCAACTTCAGTGGACACTCGCGTGCAGAGTTTAGAGGCTGCGCTAAATGCCCCACATACCATGCCGAGGGACTATAAAACAGCATGCCAAGCTAGAGCATACCATGGGTTGAGCAATAATTGCGTACCACCATGATTGACCAGGCAATGTGGTATGCTTTGACGCACACCCGGCGCCCGACACAGAAATTCCGAAATGCTTCCCGGACCGCATCTACAAACCGGCCGTTGGCAAACGGGAGCCCGTCTCTGTTGTTTCCCCACGAGCTGACCCGCTATTTCCCTCCTGCGCGCATGTATGAGAATGCGGGGAAGCATGAGACATCCGTGATCATGCATGACTCATGGTTTAGGGTTGTCCAAAGGGTATGGATGAACATCGAGGGCGGGGGGGAATGAATGGCGAGAGGGCGGGAGAGTAGGGGTGGGCGGGAGATAGGGGGAGGGCGGGAGAGAAGGGGAGGGCGGGAGAGAAAGGGAGGGCGGTAGAGGAAGGGAGGGCGGGAGAGAAGGGGGTGGCGGGAGAGAAGAGGAGGGCGGGAGTTAAACGGGGGGCGGGAGAAGGGGAGTGTGGGAGAAGAACCAACGGATGGCTGTCATGCGGATGTGTTTGCACATGCGCTACAAGCTTGGGCGAGGAGAGCAGGTATGTAGTCGCGTGCCAAAGTGGGGATGCATTGGGGGTACGTGCTTCATCAGCGTGGGGCATGCACGAGGGGTGCATGAGCAGACATGTCAATAGGGGATGGAAAACAGTCACGCAAGTACTCACTTGGTTGGTATTTTTTCCACATCTTCCGCTTCTTCTTGGTGCCCATCCACAGTTTGGCTGCACGCAGGCCTTCCACCTTGTTGCCGAAAGTGACGAGCACTCTGCGCTTGAGGTGGAAGCCACGTTCGTTCTTCCATGACGTCCAGCGCGTTTAAAAGCGCCTATGATGTTTTTGTCTTCCATAGCCTCTCGCAGCTGCATCATGTTGATGATGTGCGTCTCGCTGATAACCTCATACAACACCTGCACGCGCTGTTCGAGCGTTGGGTAGAAGTCTATGGCATGGTCTGGCGCCTCGAGGCACATCCGGTCCCGCCCCTCTGCGAAATGAACCCACGACAGCCGGATGGATAGGAAAAAAGGATATGTGGGTGACTCCCAAAGAAGGGCGGAAACCAGAGGTCGAGAGAGTGGGATTTGGGTAACACGTGCCGCAGGCCACCCACACCACCACCAGCACCATGAACAGGGGCTCTGGTTGAGGTAGGGGAGAGCAGGGAGATAGAGGGGGGAGAGAGGGGATGAACTAGTCTGAGTGAAATCATATGGGAGAGGGAGCAGAGTGTGAGAGCACCGTACGGACTGCGTAAGGGGTCATGACAGAGAGTGTTGCTGCTATCTCTGCGCCGCATGCCACCCACACCAGACCAGCAGCACCGTTTAGAGGGGCTCTGGAAGAGGAGGGAGAGGGGTGGGATAGAGAGGGGGGGGGAGGAGCAAGCGGAAAGAAGGGATTGGGCACGTGGGGATGACAGAGAGTGCTGCTGCTATCTCTGCGCCGCATGCCACCCACACCAGACCAGCAGCACTGTTTAGAGGGGCTCTGGAAGAGGAGGGGGAGGGGTGGGATAGAGAGGGGGGGGGGGGAGGAAATAGAGCAGTTATGGTGAGCTCGGAGAGGTGGGGCAGAGTGTGAGAGTATCGTACGCCCAGCGCCAGCGTCCCTGAAGCGGGGCGTACTGGGAGAGCCTATCACACCGCAGCCAGGCCGCTATCACTGCGCATAATGGTACAAACACTCTGACCAGCATAAAGAGGTGGGGGGAACGAGGTGTTGAGAGAGAGAGCTGCAGCTATCACTGAGCCCCATGCCACACCTTGCTTAACACTTAAACATACCCACCTTCAGCAGCTTGGGCTTGGGCATCCCACGCGTTCGACGGACCGGTATGTCTACCGTCGATGGGCTTTCTGGCGCCACGCCTGGATCGAGGCCCACTGCAGATGGGCCGCTCGACAGAGAAGCAATACGAGGAGGCCTAGACGGAGGGGTGCAGGGTTTGACAGGTCCTTTGGCTCCTGGCCTTGCCTTGAGTGCCGCAATTTCGCGATCCCGCTGGGCAAGCTCCCAAATGAGCTGCTCCACCGTCTTGCCGCCAGCCACATTGGGCCGACTGGATGCGCCAGGTGTGCCCATGCTCTCGCCCCTCCCCTCCTTAGTCGCCGGATCCATTTTCAAGTCTCATCCTTCTCCCCTGCTATCCCGTACATCCCACATGGAGCCTTCCACACCGCCGCCACATTCACCCAAGGAATTCGCCCACACACCTCCTCCCACACCGTCATTGGCTGCTGCGGCGGCCGAGGGTTCGTGCCGCTTCGTTGCTCCCTCGATTTTCACCTGAACCGCGTGACCCCCCGAAAGCTTTGCATGCGGGTCCGTCGCTTCCCTGCCAAACCGCGCTGACCCCCAAGCGATCGGATCTCCCTTCCCAGACGAATCCATCTGCTCGCGTAACGCAGCATACGTGTCGGTGGCTTTCCGATCATGAGGGCTTGATGGACATCGTTGCCCCATGGACTCGTAAAAATCCAACTCCCGCTTCTCCTTGCTACGCACACCCACAATTTTAGCTTCGAATCGAGGTCTCTGGCGCTTGCCATGTGGTTTGGCACGACCCACACTGTGCTTATAGCTCTTCACCCGTCCTGTCTCCGGTTTTCGCTTTCCATTGCCCTTCTTGGTCTTCCGCACACCCCTCCTCTTCAAAGGCCGAGCCTCCTCCTCATCCTCGCTCTCCGGCTCCAACTCCTCATCCTCCTCTTCCTCTTCCTCCTCCTCCTCGTCCTCGTATACTTCCTCACTCCCGGATGAGCTGCCTGACTCACTGTCACTGGATCCCTCCTCCGAACCCGACGAGCTCGAAACATACTGTTTCGTCCCTTGTCGAGCTTGTCTCGCATTTCGGTCGCGACCGGCCGAGTCCACAGCATTGCGTCGTTTGTACGGAATCACAGCTTCACGTCCATGTTCTTTCCCAGCAGTCACTACTGCAGGCTTGTCCTCATCCTGATCGATACCGCCACCACCTCGCTGCTCTGCTAGCCCTGCAGCGAGAGGGATATGAGAGAGACAATCTCGGTGTCACGTCACTCACGACATAATTGCTGGTGCAACAGGTAACAATATACAAGGAGGGTGGCAGCGAAGGCTATGCAACCTCAAAATCAACGACAGAAGTAGCCAGGAACCGCCAACCTTCTATAACGGGCCTGGGCAGCGCCTGCTCGTCGCCACCAGCCACATCCAGCGAGAGCCTCCCCGAGGGACTGCCCTTGGCCCCCGCCGCTGCCTTCTCGTTGTTGCGCTTTCCACCACCACGCCCTTCAAGCTCGCCATGTTCCTGCTCGTCGCCACCAGCCACCTCCTGCGAGAGCCTCCCCGAGGGACTGCCCTTTGCCGCCGCCGCCTTCGCGTTGTTTCGCTTTCCACCACTACGCCCTTCAAGCTCGCCATGTTCCTGCTCGTTGCCACCAGCCACGTCCTCCGAGAGCCTCCCCGAGGGACTGCCCTTGGCCGCCGCCGCTGCCTTCTCGTTATTGCGCTTTCCACCACCACGCCCTTCAAGCTCGCCATGTTCCTGCTCGTCGCCACCAGCCACCTCCTGCGAGAGCCTCCCCGAGGGACTGCCCTTTGCCGCCGCCGCCTTCACGTTGTTGCGCTTTCCACCACCACGCCCTTCAAGCTCACCATGTTCCTGCTCGTCGCCACGCGCAGACATTCCTAGGCGGCCAGATGGACTGCCATGATACTCCGCAGCCCTCCCGCTACGGTCATAACATCTACCGCGTTGTCCTGCACGCCTGCCTGCTGACGGAGCTGCGAGGGCGGACATCACAAGAACATTAGCAGTCCAGTGCGCGCTAACCTTAATTGCACGAAGTGGCATCAGTATGATCAGTCGATGCAGGGAGTAACGTGCTACTTAGGAACCGGCGATATTACACAAACACGCACCTTCTTTGACGGGTCCGCCGTCCTCGACCTCTTCGTCGCCTTCATACGCAGCATGGGAAGTAGTGCCTCTCTTTTGTTGACGGCGCTTACGCCCCTTTCGGTTGTCACGCTTGTCCTCTGACAATGTTACGGGGGAGCACAATCGGAGCTTCAGTAACGGGAACAAGTCAAACAGGACGGCAAACCGCACTTACTGGACCGGTCGGAGGTAATTAATCATGCAAGTCTACCTTTCAGCAGATGGTACCAAAGTCACGTACCTTTCTGGCCGGCTTTGGGACCGATGTCATCTAAGCGCCTCACACGCCTCTCCTTTGGTTTTGGAGGGGAGGACACGCCCTTGTTAGCGTATGCCCCAACATTGCCGTCGCTATTTGATTCGTCACCAGATGAAGAGTCCCGTCCTGACTCAACGTCATCACGCGCCGACGACGCATTGTACTTGCGATACTCGTTAACGATCTCGGCCGTTTTATCTACTGTAACTAACTCCATATAAATTTTTTCCTCCGGCAATTTCGACGAGTCTGCCAAAACGATCGCCCCATCGGGCCCCTTAATCGTCTGACTATCCATTGCAATGTCTAGGTTTCCATTCACGCAGTAGTCTGAGGTGTGTGTTAGTTATGACGTTGCAACCTGACGGCTACGCTTCGCGCACTAAAAAATTGTTGAGCATAGAAGGGACGAGGATCAGACAGGGGCCTGGAGCAGATGAGCGTCCCACAAGCAGGCACGCAAGAGGAGCACGGAGGTGACGAGGGTTTGAGTGTTTCCTGCTCTGTTCCACCTTGCGACATCCAGGTCCCTCGTTTCCCCAAACAACCAATCACACGGTGGTTAACGTGCACCCATAAAAAAATTGAGGCTCCAATGGGGCATGATTAAGTGGGAGTGGGCGTTTATCCGTCCAGTAGCGGCAGGGAGCGATACAAAATGTTGCTAGTGCTTAAACGTGCGCTAGTGTATTAGGGCTCACGAAAGATATCTATTCTGCCCGCACAGACTTTATGTGGCTAATTTTCATAGTCTTCCACGCGTGCCTCACGAAGCTTGGCGCAGGCGTCACGTCAATAGTAAAATCGCCACTTCGGAGAAACGGGGACGAACCATTGGCGCAATTCGTACAGCGATGCGACAGTCTGATACGAAGCCGTTATGGAACACCTGCGATAAGAACGCATGCTCGGGAGTTAGTTGTGAGTGGTGGCGATTGGGTCGCAAGTCGGAGAGAACAACGTTCGTGGCAATGAACTGAGGTACGTGGTATGGCGCACGGGGGGCACAAAATGACACATTTATTTGCAAGGCTGCAATACAGTGTTGAAAGAACATATAAATCATTACTACCAAAGGAATGTTGAGCTGTCCAATACCGTACGTTTACTCACAAGTATGAGCACCGACAGTGCATAACCAGACACATCCTTCACGGACCAACTGTCAAATTGTTTAAGGAGAGCAGTGACCCTGTTACCTTGATTGTTGTTTAAATATGGTCTAGGTTAATAATATATTGGTGTCGCAACAAGGTAGCTACTGGTATATCATTTGTGGTGCAACATTACCAGTGCCATACACAAATAGTTGGGCTGAAAAGCCCTTAGGATCTTTGCAGGGGTGAACTCTGGGTAGACTTGGTGTAGTAGCGGAAGCGTTAATTAAAGTGTTGTGAACCACCTTGCGCTTGTATGTGAGGGCAAAGTAAATTGATTAAAGCAAAGAGATACAAGATTATATAAGAGTACAAGGAATACGAAGAGATACGGTTGCAACTACTTTACTGTTGCTGTTGTGGTCGATACAGTGACGACTCGGGCAGCTGCTCTGCAGCGAGTCAGTTGTGTGTCCTTGCTGTCGCGCTGTACTTGTCAGGTCAAAGGTCGCTGACCTTTGACCTGACCGTAACCTCCGACAGTTACTTCATCCTCCGACGGTTGACTCGCTGGTGCTTCGATACCGTAGTGTTTTGCTTCGTTTGTGTTTTGGTGTTTCGACACGACACAAGCGCTTAGGACCGATTGTTTCCAACACAAACTCCCATCATGGGGCGTCTCTGCACTGTTGTCCTGTAGGGCAGCTATAGTGCATAAATAAATTGCTTGATGAGTTGTATGTTCTTATTTCATGCTTGACAGGAGGTGACAAACACTTGCTGTTTGGTCACGTGAGTGATGGGGACAGTTTCGAAGCCTCACCCACGCGTTCTGTGACTTGCTTGTTGGCTTGTCACGATGGACTGGACGGTGGGACAAACAGATCCTCCTTATAGGTCTTGTTTGACAACATAGGCCCAATAAGTTCACCCTATGCTGAGACCTGCTACCCGCCTCATCCCCTCCTGCTCCCTGCTACCTGCCTATGCCTCATTCCCCCTTGCTACCAGCCTCATTCCCCCTTGCTACCTGCCTCGTTCCCCCTTGCTACCTGCCTCATTACCCCTTGCTATCCACCTCATGCCCCCTTGCTACCCTGCTCATTCCCCCTTGCTACTTGCCTCGTTCCCCCTTGCTACCTGCCTCATTCCCCCATGCTACCAAACTCATTCCCGATTGCTACCCGCCTCATTCCCCCATGCTACATGCCTCATTCCCCCATGATACCCGCCTCAATCTCCCTTCCTACCCGCCTCAATCCCCACTTCATACCCACCCCATTCTCCCTTGCTAACCACCTCATTCTCACATGCTACCCGCCTCATTCCCCCATGCTACCCGCCCCATTCCCCCTTGCTACCCGCCTCATTCCCCCTTGCTACCTGCCTCATTCCCCCATGCTTCCCGCCCCATTCCCCCTTGCTACCCGCCTCAATCTCCCTTGCTACCCGCCTCATTCCCCCTTGCTACCTGCCTCATTCCCCCATGCTTCCCGCCTCATTCCCCCTTGCTACCCGCCCCATTCCCCCTTGCTACCCGCCTCAATCTCCCTTGCTACCCGTCTCAATCCCCACTTCATACCCGCCTCACTCCCCCTTTGCTATCAGCCTCATCCCCCTTCGCTCACCCTGTCATTCTCATTCCAGTCGCGTTCCACCAAGCTCCCCGCCCCATTACCAGCTTAGACCCGCCTCATGCCCCACCTCTAACCTCCACCATCGTCTTTCCCCGAAAAAACACAGACCACTTCCTCAAATCGCGACGGTACTGACGGCGCCATTTGAGTGGCGTACCGACAAGCTCACACGCAGGGAGGTTACGGAAACCATCCTCGACCAATGTGTGCATCACACGCATCGCGAACACACCACAGTCGTTCTCATTGTCCTGCATTGGAATCTGAAGACACACAGGGTCAATTACGGCAGTGTAAGGCCCGTCCGAAATTGGGGGTTGGTGGAGGAAATCGCGTTGCGAGAAAAAGAGATGCATGGGCTCGGAGCTCGTACAAACAAGGCAATTTCGCTCACCTTGACGTGCCGTAGCGGGATGCTCGCAGCCCATGCATCAGCGTCCGAATCAATGATCCACGAACAGCATTTTACGACCTCGTTTCGTAAATACCTGCATATCGGATGATGGTTCTTCAATTATTTAGTTACCCCGTTTTGAGTTACGAGACAACAGCATACTGCCATTTGAGAGCGAATACCTGCGCAACGGAGCGTCAACACCGTCATGGGTACCGTTCGAGTCAGCGTGCCATAGCACGCAGTTCATGGGAATCGGGTCGTCGGGTCTCGGGATTCTCTCGATGACGATCCAGCTCCAATGACTCCTAATGCGCAAACGAGGACTAGCATCATTAAAAACGACATTATCATTGCGAATTATTTCTGGTGCAACGGCACGACGCGGCGAGAACTTACTCGGTATTAATCGGAACTAGAACGTGTGTGAATTCGAATATTCCCAATCCGAAAGTGTAGGCGTTTTCAGGCCTCGGTGTGTCCTTCCGAGCGTAGTCCCAGAAATAGGATCCAGCGTAAAGCCACTTTGTGCGGTTGAGACTGTGTTCGTACTGCAGCATCCTGCGAGTGCGCAGATTAACGCCAAAATAAAAGCATGAGAGAACCGTGTCGTCACTGTGTAATGAGTCTATATTCGTGATACTCACATACCGAGCCAATCAATCACGATTCCGCTAACCCATTCACCGGGTCGTAGCCTATTGGCGTGGTCTACGGTTATGTCGAGCCAGCCTCCGCCGTAGGGAAAGGGCATGGAGATCGGCTGAAAGGCTAGTTTACTATCTAAGCTTGGAAGAGCCATGGCTGAATGTTCCTGACTTCGAGTTGCGAGTGGCACTGGGGAAATTATGAGGAAGCAGCACCACTTCTAACTCTGTGCTTTGGAGCCACGTTACTATGGGTCACGAGTTGCTTTGCAGGTTGGTGCCACATTCGTTAATTTTCGCTACTCGTACCCTAACCTACCTGAACCTGGAACATGTCTCAATCGCATGGACGACATTCGCCAGAGGGCCCCACTTGTCGGGGCTCTTTGGCAATGGGGTCTGGTTCCCCATCTGCTGACATCACAGATACATCCCCCTTAACAGGGGGAGAGCCAATCAAAACATCGGAACGACGAGGTGGAACACCTTCTCGGGGCTAGCGATTCCACGCGTCAGACTCTCACCAGTAACTTGGTGGCTGTTGTGAATGTGTCCTTTTTCCCCGATTTGGGCACGCGCCATCCCTAATAATGTTACGGCGCGCAGAGGTCCGTCCACTCCACACATCCACTCTCCCATCTTCAGGGCGCAGTAGTGGATGCCCGTTAGATGAAATCTAACGGTGAAGACAGGATGAATCCTCCAGCTGTTTAGGGTTCCCATCTGACAGCCTAACACGTTTGTTGCACGAAGCAGCGTGATTGGTGCATACGTGTAGGGCTGTCAGAAATAATCCTGGAAGAATCGGAGCCAGGCCCCTAGAATTCATCGAGTTTTTCCCTTGCTCGATCTGTTGTTCAGTGTGGTTTTGTCACTTCCCGCTCCGTGAAATTGAGTTTGACGTTCATGTTACTCTCAGTACCTTGACATGTGTAAAATCGTACCCTATAATTCAGTATAAGAGAGTGTCGTCTGCCCTAATGTTTTTGCATATAGGACATTCCAACACTGCTAGGGTTTAGACATTCACACGGTCTCCAGTGATTTAGACATTCCAACTCGTCTAAATCACTGGAGACCGTGTGTATTCCCCGAAGTTGCCCTAACACATTGGAAATTAGGCTACGTCACACGAGCACTCGGAAGTGCAGCGCGTCACAAAAACACACTGCAAGTTTCGCTAAGTCCCCGGGACACGCCAGTGAGACGCCCTTCCACCTTAATTTTCCACGCTAAGTACTGCTCGACAGTGATGCGCTCTTCCCGCCAAACACTCCGATCCAGGATTCAACAATGGGGAACCATGGAGCTGTCAGAATGAGAAACGAGAATGAGGTGACTAGAATGAGAGTTGGGTACAAATAGGTCAAACCTAACCCTAGAAATGTGTACCCACTATAGGCTAACCCACTGTAGCCTAAACAAGCACTACATACAATGTTTGACAGGAGCGATACGTGTGTTATGGGTTATATGGCCAGAGTTGCTATTGTGCCCGCTGTCTTGCATTATTGAGTAGGAAGGATGAAAGCCCAGAAGTGTGGATGTGGATACGTTGCTGTTTGTTATCAAACCCTTAGAAGCCACCAGGTCAATGGCGTCGAATTGTGCAAGCTCAAGCAGAAGCGTAAGCTGGTTCTCAAGCAGTCGGACCCCAAGCACAAAAGGCTAGGTGGAGGTTCGAATTCTGGCGCACTTTTGATCCCTGGACTACTTCCACGACCGTATATCCAGCTGCCTTTGACAGAACCCGCGCAGATAGTTGTAGCCCCGTCAGAGCCATCAGAACAAGTGAGACAGGCCGTTGCGGCGCCTTGCAAAGGCCCCGATGTTGTAGGACCTGATGATGAAGAAGATCCGATTGACTTGAAGGCCGAGATTTGCATACTGTCACGGAAGCACGGCCTTACGAACGGGGCTATTACTGACCTCATAGACCTGTTCCGCATACCAGACCTTGATCTCAAGCAGTTACAAGGCTGGACAACCTACAGAGATCTTGAGAAGTACGAAAGCAGCTTCGAGCTGGGACCGGAGCAGTGTTGGCATGTGGCGGAGATTAAGGTGGATCATGAAGTGGGATACCTCTCCTTCAGGTTCCGCGATATTAACGTGGTGTGTCTCACGCCTTAGAACGTGCGCTTTGTGTGTGTTACTACCTGCGTAACACGGTCGTGGGTATCCCTGCTGTGCCCCTCAAGAGTCACTAACCTTAGTCAACCACTCATCAAATGACTGCGTCCACTACTCACCAATACAACAACCCCCACCCCACTCTGCAGTTGGCGCAAGCGATGTTCAAAAAGATGTCCGCTGTACGCGGATTCATCATCGAGCCGAAGGAGTGGAAGGTGGAGGGTGAAAGACGCTACAGCACTCCCGGCAACACGGACTGGATGCTGAAGGCCTGGGTTAGTGATCATCCAAAGCTCGATGTCCTTTGTCATTGGTCACTCACGCCCGTTGCTCAATGCCCTCCCGGTTGTTGCTGCTATCTCTACCGCCTAGGGCTCTCTGCTCTCCCGCCCGTTTCTCTATGCTCTCTCGCCCATTGCTCTCTGATATCCCGACCTTTACTGTCTGTTCACCCGCCCTTTCCTCTCTATTCTCAATTCGAAAGCTCCCGAATCTCCGCGTTTTGAACCACTGAGCGTCTCTCAGTGTTGCTCACAACGGCCGTTCTTGTGTGTTCTGCCCAACGGCCTTTGCTCGCCTCCCTTTAATCGTTTTGTAACCCTTGACATACACTTTGATCCCTGCCCTGTACCCCCTTTCTTGTGACCGTGCTATTCCCCCTTCGCCCTCTTTCACCTAACCATATTACATCATCGCACACTTGACAGGACCGCGTCCGTAAAATCGGTGCAATCGTCTTGGCGATCATTCTCTATTCGGACCAAACGAACTTGTCCAACAACGGCCGACAATCGGCACACCCTTACGTACTGTCGTTCGGTAACACACCGGAATGGGCGCGTTGGTTGGACGGCGGCACTGAGCTTGTGGGCCTGTTCCCTAACATCCCCTCCGACCTGAAGCCGGAGGAGAAGATTAGGGTGTTTCAGCTGGCAGCGGAATACATGCTACAGCCTCTGAAACGCCTGTCCAAGCTCCAGGGGTACGCAGCCCTTAAACTCATCACCATCAATCGTATGAACATCTCGTAGTTTTGTGCATCATACCTTTGTGACATGTCCTTGCCATGTATTTTGTGACGGTGTGCATATTTGACTTGCTGCCACTCTCGATGTGTTTGGTTAGTATTCACTCATCCATTTCCCACTCATTTCGTTCCTGTAACGCACACCCCCCTGCAACATTGCTTCCATCCTGTTACCCGCTGTTTTCCTCGCCGATAACCACCATTCATGGCATGCTTCCATGTTTGGTTGCGCAGAGGGGGCTTGAAGGTCGAGGACAGCAATGGGGTTGAGTACGTGGCCATCCCGCTGCTGTACTCAGTCGTGAACGACCATCCCGAGTCTAACAAGGTCTCGTGCACCATGTCATGTAGCTCGTACCGACCGTGCTCCATCTGCATGGTTACGAGAGACAATCTTTGGGACGTGGATGACGAGAGCGTTCCTCGAACCGTGAAAGATCAGAAAGCCGTGTACAAGCTAATGGAGGAAGCAGAAACCATGAAGGAATTGACCCGTCTAAAGAAGAAGTATTCAACCCACTTTGTGAAGGTATCACTTCTTGTCCGCTTAAGTTGATTAGGCTCCGTGGTCCCGAAGTCCCACCCCTATATCCTCCCACCGCACTTGGGTCTAAAATAAATTATCCCGTCCGCACTGCCCATTTGTCAACCCCACGCTCAACACACCCATGCCTCCACCTCAACTTTTGTCGCCACCTCCTCCTTGTGTTGGAGGTGGACACCTCGCCATGTTCCACCCTTGAACAGGCACGCTCCCACACCTCACATGATCCCGCCCTCGTTCATCAAATCCCTAAACCCCCACCCTGTCCTTGCTGTCCGTCCAGCTCACACACATACCCTCCCCATACCCCGCCCATCCTAGTTCCTGGCACACAATCCCACCCTGGTCGTTCTTCTCCCTATTCTTCATCCAAATCCCCAAGGCGCCCTCTTTTCCGTTCTGCGTGCCTCCCCTTGCGGTCAGTCATTGCTGTGGGATTGGGAGTTCTCCAAAACCAAGTGGGGCAACACGTACCTCGCCCAAACACCTGACATCATGCACATCATCGAGGCAGGGCTTTGGCTTCATGCAATGAGGTGCCTCGTGAAGAAGTTGAAACCGTCAGAGCGAAAAATACTTCTCGAGTAAGTTTCCCTTTTCCCCCGGTGGGGCGAGAGTCATACGTGCAAGGGAAAGGGGCATCGAGGGGGAACCAGAGGGATAGAGAGGGGAAGAGGGGTAGCGAGAGGGAAGGTTGCACTAAGAGAGAGGGATATTGGGGCAGAGAGTGGGGAAGATGGTCAGAGAGGTGTATGTTGTGGCTGACTGAGGGGAGGACGGGGAGGTGGATGGAAGGGGGGCAGCTATAAACGACTACGGGGCAGAGAGAAGGTAGGAGGTGCAGAGAGAAGTGATTGCGAGCCAGAGTGAGAGCACGCGGCGAGTGAAGTGGGAACTAGGGACGGAGAGAGGTAAGGAGGGGAATGGAGGGGGACAGTGGGGCAGAGAGAGTTAGGGAGGGCGGGGCAGAGATAGGGAATGCGGGGTCGAGAGAGGGTAGGAGGGGCAGAGAGAGGGACGTTGGGGTATCGAGCGGGAATGGCGGAATACGGCGCCTGAGAAAGTAAGCGGCAAAGGAGGAATGGCAGGTAGAGAGAGGGAAAGAGACAGAGCTAAGGCGGTACTGCGGGGTTGAGAGGGAACGATACGCACATAAGGAGGAATGGAGGGAAGAGTGAGGGAATTTGTAGCAGCGTTGGAGGAATGCGGGGTGGAGAGGGGGGAAGTGGTGCAGAAAGAGGGAATTTGGGACAGAGACGTTGAGGGAGGGGCTGAAAGGTGGAAGGAGGCGCTGCGAGCAGGAAGGTGGGGCTGCTAGCGGGAAGGAGGGGCATAGGAGGGGGGGGGGGGGGGGGGGGGGGGGAGGTCGCGTGAGGTGAACGCGGGATTCAGAATAGTGTATTCGGGGCATAGGGACAACATGGGGGTAATGTAGGGGTAAATTTGGGCAGAGAGTAAGGGAGATTGCGGCTGGGAGAGGGCAAGTGGGGCAGAGTGAGGAAATTGGGGGCATGGAGAAAGAAATTGGGACCGAGGAAGGGAAATTGGGGCAGAAAGAGAGAGAACGAGGGGCGGAGAGAGGTGATCATGGGGCAGAGCGAGGGAACAAGGGGCAGAGAGAGGAATGATGAGGCATAGAGGCTGGGGGAGTGGGGCAGAGGACGGAAAGGGATTCACTGAGAGAGAGGCAGCGGGGAGATGAGGTGCGATCTGATGCACCTAACTACAAGACCACCCCGCTAGCCCCACCCCTCCCCCGCCCCCCTCCCTAACCCACCCCACTGGCCCCACAGCCCCTAAACCGACACCCTTATTGCATCCCGGAAGTGCAGCCGCTACAAGATTGTCAAGGCAGCGACTCCGGCGTCTTTGCTGAGACTCCCATCCGCATGGGCGTACTTCACCACGACGGCCTGCTTCTCAGCGTCGGAGCACCGTGCCATGATGCAAGTGCTGCCCCTCATCATCGACCTCCCCAAGCGCGCCGATATTCGACATGCCATCACGATCATGTCGGACTGGTACAAGGAGTTTATCCGGGCTGAGTATCACACCGATGCCACGCTTGAGCGCATGGAGGAGGTCTCCTGCGAGTAAGTCTAGCGTGAATGGGTGTGGGTGCCATGCACATAGGGAACAAGGGACAGTGAGATGGCTGAAGGGGTCGAGGGAGGGATTAAGAGGCAGTGTGTGGGAAATAGGGTGCATAGAACGGGGGAAGAAGGGAAAAGATAAGGAAAGGGGGGCAAAGCGAGGGAAAGAGGGGACGAGGGAGGGAAAGAGGGGACGAGGGAGGGAAAGAGGGGACGAGGGAGGGAAAGGGGACGAGGGAGGGAAAGAGGGGAGGGGGGGGGGGGGGAACGATAGGCTGTGGACTGTTCCGCATGCGCTGAAAAAGGGAAGGAGGGGCATAATGACGAGAGGAGGGGCTTAGAGTGGGGGAATGGAGTGGCAGAAACATGGAAGCTGAGTTGTGAGTGGGTGGGGGGGGGGGGGGAGATGAGAGGAGGGGGGAGGGTTTGAGAGAGGGTAGTAGTACATGAACCCGGGTATTGGGCATTGTCTGTTGTTTGTTGCTGAATTGTTGTTTATATGCGTACGCACGCTAAACCGATCCCCAACACCCAATGCCCCAATCCCGAACCTTTCAATCCACCCAAACACGTCCTATCCAGGATGGTCGATGCGCTTGTTCTAGCATTCGACAACCAGAAGTCGAAGTGGCTTATTATCAAGGTGCATCTTGTATCGCACCTCCCGCCGACGATCCGTGCACGGGGATTGCCACAGGAGTACTCGTCGAACCGGTACGAGCAGTCCCACAAGACAACAGTGAAGCGCCCTTCTCGCGGCACCAACTGGAAGGGTGTGGAGGATCGCATTGTGAAGAAGCATATCGAGCAAGCCGTTGTTCGACAGCTGTCTCGAGCCTCCGGCGGGGACAAAACATACGAGACAGCCATGAAGGAGGTGAGCCTGTGTACGACCTAAGGCCGATCTTGCCCACCAATGTTCCCCGCCTGCTCTTGCCGCATGAAACCCTCGATCACCTCGTGTTTTTGTTTAGACCCTGCCTGTTCCCTTCCTCCCGCTGCCCCCCTAGACATCCCTTCTAGCATCCACGTGCTCACCATCATGTCCACCCATGAAATGCCTCTCCCGCTGCCCCCCTTGACATCCCGTTTTGCATCTACATGCTCGCGTTCTTGTCCACCCATCGCTCCTTCCACTAGCTGCCACCCTTCACATTCCGTCTTGCCCCACATGCTTTCCCACTTATCCACCCATGCCCCTCCCCCGGCCCCCGTGGGACTATCCGTCGTTCAGCCCCCAATGCTCCCCTACTAATCCACCATATACCTTCGTGCTGCTAAACACGTCGCCCCCTCGGTTCCCCCCCCCCCCCCCCATCCTCCTCCATGTCCATCCCCGGCACTTCCCATTCCCTCCTGCCGTTTGTGTTTCCTTTGCCCTCCCTTGATCTACACTTGTCCGCCTATGCTCCCTCCTCTTGCTGCACCCTTTGACCTCTGGAACTGCCCCGCTATACTAACCGACTGGTCCCTAATCTTTGCTCCATCTCACTGCTGCCCCTGTTGTACTCAAGTGCTGCCCCTCTCCTGCTGCCCCCCATGTACACCATGCACCCATCACCCTCCTACCCAGGCTTGCACGGTTGGGCGTCGGGTGCTGACTAAGACACACAAGAAGTATAAAAGCGCTAGCTTACCTCTCGTTTCGTAGTTTGCCTCGCGCTCACTCAAGCTCGTTGCTGAAAGTATAAAAGTGCTAGCTTACCTCTCGTTTCGTAGTTTGCCTCGCGCTCACTCAAGCTCGTTGCTGAAAGTATAAAAGTGCTAGCTTACCTCTCGTTTCGTAGTTTGCCTCGCGCTCACTCAAGCTCGTTGCTGAAAGTATAAAAGTGCTAGCTTACCTCTCGTTTCGTAGTTCGTCGAGCTGCTCGCTCAGGTAAAGCAGCTAAACTCACTACTCACCGCTAAGGAGCAAAAACAGGGACTTCGTACTCTCGTTTATAGCCATACGCGAGCGTCACGACTTGCTTACCTTAGTCGAAAACCTATTGTGCGACGTGCTGGACGAAATTAGGATCGCGCCATTTCCGTGCAGCTGCTACTTCACGTTGCTGGAAAATTAGGTCGCCGAACCGCTCGCTCGTACCGGCCACGAACATCGAGTTTAGTTGCGTGGGTTGTGTTCGGGACCTTGCAGCACGCCACCAGCACGATATTTCACCTTCCGCAGCACGACCAGCTGTTCCGCGTCTTCCCTCCCTTTGGCAACTACACCGCCCCTCCCCACCTCCCAAATTTCCCGCCACCTCGCCGCGTCTGCATCCTCGCTTGCAGCTGACCCTACAGCATCCGCAACCTCGCTTCACGAGACCTCTCGCGCTACACCACCTAACAGCTACATTTCATTTTCCAGCTTCCTTCTTATGCTTCCTCACTTTCCACATTCACTCCACATGCCACGATCCTACTACCCAACAAAATGACAAGCCGCAAAAGGGGCCGTGGAACCCAAGACTCTGAACCCACTTCTCCTCGTCCGCCTGCCCGTTCGCGACAAACTCCTGCCTTTGCGACTCTTTCGACCTCCCCATCAAACCTTGCACCACCCCCTACTCCTAAGCCTAAACCATCTTCTGCTAATTCCCAGCAACCTTCGACAACACCAGCCCCGAAAATTGTATCGGAAAAACAAAAGGAGATTCTCCAGCACGTCCTGAAGGGCACCCTTCCTGATTCTCCGTCTTCAACACGGCCTAAAACCTCTCACTCTCAGCCCTCGACTTCTCGGGCCCATCCTTCATCCACCTCAACACCTCCTCCGACGACTACAGCGGATGCTCCTGATCCCACAGCCCTTGCCGACAACACGCACCCATTATCACACTATGAAACTGTTGCTTCACCTTCTCGAGATCTCCCTCCTCCTTCCCCTACCCCTCACTCTACGCAGCCATGCCCGCAACCCTGCCCGCCCTCATCAACCTCCGATAACCCACTACCTCCTAATTCTTGCCCCACATGTCGACGCACCTTTGCCAACCCAGGTTCGCTGGCCCGTCACCTTCCAGCCTGCTCTCGCAACACCGCCACACGTCAGCAAGCTGCTTGGCCTCCTCCTTCCCGCTCATCAACCCCAACCTCGGCGCCTGCAGCCGCAGATCGACCTGCAATTCCTCAAGCCACTTGGGAGGCCATTCCTTCCTGGGATTGGCCTTCCTTCTTCAGCCCAGCAGTCTCACCTGGCCCTATTCTCCGCCGAATCCCCTCCCGCATCTGACTCCTCATTCTCGATGCACTTCTCATTCCACTGCGCCGCCTTGCACAGCAGCCTTCTGACGTCGCTGCACACCTCATTCTCTTGGCATTTCCGCGTCTCTTGCTGCGCCTACCATCCGCCGCTGCTCCCACGCAGTCCCTTACCTCTTCATGTGCCTCCTTAGCGCGCCGCTTCATCAATGGTGACTGGCAGTCTCTTTTCAGTGAGGCCGTAGCTGCAGCCACTCCAACCGCCAGACCTCTACACATGGCATCGGCACGTTCTACGGCGCTGCAGGCTCGTCTCAACCGTGCGAAGCGGTTTGCGAAATGCGGGGATTGGTCGCGGTCACTGGCAGCACTGGAAGCTGGCGAGCTAGCTCCTCCATCATCAGAAACGGTTGCTGCCCTCGGCTCCAAGCACCCACCTGCTGCAGCAGAAATTCCTGACTGGGTACACAGCTTCACTCCTGCAGCTGCACCGCAGCTTACCGTCCCTGTTCTCCACGCCGCTCTACAGTCCGCCCCTCGTGGCACAGCTGTTGGTCCTTCTGGGTGGTTCATTGAGCACCTCAGGGACACGTTTCTCTCTCACCAGCAACATCTCCCTTCTCTCCTCCACGTATTCCAGAACTGGCTGCAGGGTGATCTTCCACCTGCAGTCAGGCCTTTCTACACCGCTTCGAACCTCGTGGCCCTACAGAAACCCCATGGTGGTGTACGTCCCATCGCCATTGGGGAAGTGCTACCACGCCTCCTTTCACGCTGCATCACTCTCCTTTTCAAGCAGCAAATGCGAGAGACATTCCTTCCTCACCTTCAATTTGGCGTAGCAGTTCCGGCCGGGATCGAGATTATGTCGCACGCAGTGTGCTCCGCCTTCTCCCTTCATCCTGACTGGGTGGTGCTTCAGCTGGACGTTGCAAACGCGTTCAACTCGTTCAATCGGGTTTCCATGTTTGAGGCATTAAGGCGCTCCCCATTCTCCAGTCTCATTCCCTTCTTCCGCCTATTCTACTCCACCCCTTCACCTCTCCACTACCGCAGCGGCCCCCTTCTCCACACATTCTAGTCAGTTTCTGGTGTTCGTCAAGACAACCCTTGTGGCCCTTTCCTTTACGCCCTAACACAACAGCTAGCCATCCAACCAACCCAGCAGCATTCTGCCTCAATTTTCATTACCTCATACGCAGATGATACCTACTTGGTCGGCCCTCCTTTAGACGTCTTTGCCGCATACACTGACCTTACCTCCCGCCTTCTCTCTCTCGGCCTTACTGTCCAACCCTCTAAGTGCTCTCTATGAGCCCCTATGGACCTGCCCGAACACTGCATTCCGCCCCCGGGTATTTCCGTCGCTGCAAACGGTCTCACTGTCGTTGGCGTTCCTACCGGCTCCGACGGTTACATCATCTCTACAGTTCGTGACAAGCTCGATTTTTTCACTACCTCCCTCCCTTTACTACATCAACTGCAGGATCCACCGATTGCCTCACGGATCCTTTCCTTATGCATCACTGCCCGGCCTTCTTTCCTCCTCTGAACTGTCGCACCTTTTCCCGAAATCCAAGAGCTACTCTCTTCATGGGACAGCACCATTTTCAGCCACTTCTCTCAGCTCCTGGGCCCCGAGTACTGGAATCCCACCTCTGAACACTCCACATCGGCCCGCCTCCAAGCCTCACTCCCTATCCGCTTAGGTGGCTTCGGCATTCGCAGCTCTGCATCCATCGCCCCCCTCAGTTACCTTTGCAGCTGGGCGCAGGCAGTTTTGACCCTATCCACCCACTTCATCACTGATGGTGCTCCTCTTTTCCGCCCTTACGTCACCACGGACTCCATTAACCTCCTCGACCCTTCAATCTCATCTACCATGACCATACTTCCCCAAGACATTCGTGATCGCTTCCCATCATGGCCTGTGCTTCAATCGGGCTACCCTCCTAAACTCTTTACTCACCTCTCCCAACACCTCGAAGCCGATTTGCTGGAGAAGGTTCGAGCCACAGTAACGCCCCCGCTTTGCCTTGCTCATCTAACCTCTTTGCAAGGCCCGCATGCAGGTGACTGGCTCACTGTGGCTCCATCCTCCCTGCACATGCAGCTTTCAGAGACCGAGTGGCGCATTGCAGCAGCTATCCGCTTAGGCCTTCCTCTTCCTCACCTTTCATCTTCACTCACCTGCACCTGCAACTCCCCGTTCACTGATCCTTCCATCCATTCTCATGTCCTTCGCTGCCCTAGCAACAACGAGCCTACAAAGGTGCACGACGCAATCAAACGAGAAGTTCATCGCATTGCCTTGGAGCTTGGGTTCTCTGCGCAGATGGAAGACCAGCATCTTCTGCCTGGCCGCCGCACAGACATCACATGCCGCGACATTAGCTATGGTACCACCTGGGCCTTAGATGTTTCTGTTGCTGATCCACAAAAGGGGTTTCCGCACTCCAACGCAGCTACGGTGATTGGTTCAGCAGCAGCCACTCGTGAAAGTGAGAAGACAACCCACCATGCTCCAGCACTTCATGACCGTCCGGACGTCAAACTGTTTCCCCTTGTCATCGAAACCTTCTGTTGCTTCGGCTCATCGTTCAACAACTTCCTTCGCCAATGCAGCCGAAAAGGGGCTTCACAACTCCGCGACTTGAGTGGTGCTACAGGTTCTCTTTCCCTGCTGTTTGAGACCAACTTCTACAAACGGATTTCTCTAGTCCATCAACGTGAGAAGGCTTGCACTGTTTGTCGTCGTGCACAAATTCGTTTTACCGAGGGCGTCAACCACGCACCACCCGAGGTGACTTCTCTTTCTGCGGCTGACTTTGCCTACTTTGGAGAGGACCACAGAAACATCTCAGAGGCCTATTTGTAGGCCTCACAATAGGATTAGCCTGCTTTCCATACACTAGGTCTCTGGATTTGCCTTGTATCCATTGTACATTTACTATAGAGTCAATAAAGAGGTACAATGTTTCAAGCCCAACCACTTACTGCCTACACATATGCGTCGCACACATTTTGCATATATACGACGCTCTCAAAACAGCCTGAAAATTGATGCCAGCTGCCCTGCCCCGCACCCAGTAGGACAGGTGCGGTCATCCACCCGTTGTCAGATCCTCTCAACAACCGATTGCTTGTTGAGTTACTTTTGAGCCTGCGCACGTTGCTTATTCGTATTAAAATATTAGTGATGATCCATCGTCCCTCTGAATCCCTCTTCCGCGCACAAAGCCCCACAAACTGCCGCATCGGCTCGCTACACATAGAATTGTGGAGGCAACTGCAGCCCCCTCTAGGGCTTTACTCTACTACTACGCCTATTGTGAAGAAATGAGGAATGGATAAACTAGGAAAGAGGTGGGTACAAGTAGGAAAACCTAGAAATGTTGTACCCTATAGTGTCTACCCCACTACAACCTAGATAGACCATAGCATATAAGTTTGACACACCCCCATAGGCAAAGTGGGGGAGAACAAGAGGTCACAAGACCAGTCAAGCAAAGAAAAGTAAGCTCAGGGTGGATCACAACGTCACCACACAGTCCGAGCACAAGAGCAAGGCCACAAGGCCAGTTCACATGCAAGATCATATATAAAGGTAAACAAGCAAGTGCAGGTATAGAAAGATCACAGTACAAGCAAGGTCAAGAAGTGAGCAAGTGAGGCCAAGTAGGCACAAGACCTAGCATCGTAAAGAAGCGCTGATGATCACAAGGTGGAAGTGCCTTGGTAAAGATATCAGCAGTGTTGGCCTCAGAGGCCACGTACGCAAGGCGTAGCTGACCACGCTGTTGTAGCTCACGAGTAAGGAAGTAGCAGAGAGCAATGTGCTTCGTTCTGTGCTCCAGTCTGTGCTCCCGACACAAGGCCAGCATGGCCTTGTTATCTACGTACAGAACTGGAGGAGAACGAGGCGGCTCTCCTAGGTCAGTCAGCAGGTAGGTGAGCCAGCGTAGCTCCTGTGCAGCCATGGCCCCCGCGTAGATCTCAGCCTCACAGCTGGAGCCGAGAACAGAAGACAAGCGAGTGGACCGCCACGAAACAGAGCCGGAACCAAGGCTGAAGGTGTAACCCTGTGACGACCGCTGCATAGCCTAATCGTCAGCCCAAGAAGCATCTGCGTGACCTGTGAGGACCACTCGACGTCGCCCTCCAAGCACTAGCCCCATGCCCGATGTACTGCACACGTAGCACAACACCCTCTTTGCTGCAGCCATGTGCTCTGGTCGGTGTCTCTCAGGAGCAACATAGCGTGCCAAGATGCTAAGAGGGTATGCAAGGTCAGGTCGTGTGCAGGTCATCAAGTACATGAGGCAACCAACAAGCTCTGGGTACAGGCCACTCGGCTCTACGGACTCATCCGAAGGCAGAGCTGAGAGCGAGTGGCGAGTAGACAGAGGAGTGGCGTGAGGCGAGGAGTACATGAAGTCGAAGCGCTAAAGGACCTGCTGCACCATGTGTGACTGAGTCAAAGTAATGGTGCGTTGTGCTCAGTCCCGGGTGATCTGCAAGCCAAGGTAGCTACGCAGTTCACCCAGGTCTGTGCACGTGTGTCTCTTCTGCAGCTCGGACTTCACGTGGGCGACTCCAGCAGTGTTAGCAGTGGCAAAGACCAAGTTGTCGACGTACACGAGGATGTAGAACGGCGGCAAAGATGAGTCGGTGCGCAGAAATAGCGACGGGCCGGCTGTAGAAGGAGCAAACCCAAGAGCCGCAAGTGTAGTCCTCAGTGTGTCGTGCCACTCACGGGGCGCCTGGCGGAGACCGTAGACTGGCCGCCGGAGGCTCCACTGGGCACCAGGAGGAAACGACCCAGTGAAGCCAGGTTGGCGGCGCAGCCAGATCTCCTCGTGCAGGCTGCCCTGCAGGAAAGCTGTGCTGAAGTCAAGAGAGTGAAGCTCGTAGTCGCGCTGAGCGGCTATGTGTAGCAGCACCCGAAGAGTGGTCATCTTCGGGGTGGAAGAGAAGGTCTGAAAGTAGTCAACTCCCTGCCGCTGACTGAAGCCTCGAGCCACGTAACGCGCCTTGAAGACAGGTGGAGAACCCGGCGGCCGCTTCACCCTGAAAATCCACATGCCACTGACGATGTTCGCCCCACGTGGGGGAACCTCATCGACGTATGTGCCTGTGGACTTCCATGAAGCCATCTCTGCGTCCATGGCTGACTGCCACTGAGAGGAGTAGGGACCCTCAATCGCCTCAGCGTACGATCGAGGAGTCGGGATGTCTGGTGCATTCGACTCTCCCTCAGGGGCGATCAGCGTGGACACGAGATGAGGCAAAGCAGCAGCAAAACACTGGAACTCCTCCTGCTTGTCCTCAAGGACGTCCGTGCTAAGAGCACACTCACCCCGGACGGCCGGAGGACAGACAGACTCAGACTCAGCAACAAGACTAGCAGCGTAGTCTAGACGACAGCGAGCAGCGAATTCGACAAGCTCAGCAACTAGGGCAGACGCAGCAGTGGACTCAAAGGAAGGGTCAGTGACAACAGTGGCCAGGAGACGCGTGACAGTAGGACTGGCAGCACGAAGAGAGTCAGACTACGGGTCAGCAAGAACAGGAAGAGAGGACTCTGGAGGAGACGGCAACGGGACACGCAGAGGAGCAGTGGAAGGACGCAGTGCCATTTGGTGTGTGCCTGGGACCGCAGAAGGACGCGGACGCGGAGCACGACTACTAGTGCGAGCAGCACGAACAGGCGACGCAGGACGAGACGCAGGCTCACGAGGCTCAGCAAGACCTCCAGTAGGACCAGTGTAAGGAGAAGGAGCAGGCAGGGGGGAGGCGGGCTGTAACTGTGACCGCGACTGGACAAGCTGTGGACACTCTAAGGGAGGAGCAGGACCAGCAGAGGGCGGGAGACCAAGAACCTGCTCAAAGAGCGGAACGAAGTACGGCCGCGGCCGCGCAGCGCCTCGAGAACCAGCAGGGACAGCACCAGTACTCCCAGTAGCACCTCCAGCTCCAACAGCGCCAACTCCAGCACCCTCAGACGCACCAGCGCCAATAGAACCACCGTCGCCAACACCCCCAACAGCTCCAGCTCCAGCACCTCCAGCAGCACCAACTCCAGCAGGACCGGCCGCTCCAGCACCGCCAGCAGCTCCAGCAGTACCTCCAGCAGGACCAGCTGCCCCAGCAGCACCCCAAGTCCTAGTAGCTCCAGTACCGCCGGTACGAGTACCTCCGGGACCAGCAGCAACAGTAGTACCTCCAGCTCTAGCAGCACGGCTCCAGCGCCGGGCAAACCACTCGCGCAGCTCCTGCGGAGAGAGTGGCTCTCGCCTCGACGAAGCACCGCAAGAGGCCACACGAGCAGACCCAGCAACCCCAGGCTCTGCACCCTCAAGCTCAGCACCCCCTGGCTCAGCACCCCCAGACTCAGCAACCCCAGGCTCCGCACCCCTGGACTCAGCACCCCCATGCTCAGCACCCCACGGCTCCGCACCCCTGGACTCAGCACCCCCAGGCTCAGCACCCCTAGGCTCCGCACCCCTGGACTCAGCACCCCCAGGCTCCGCACCCTCAGGCTCAGTACCTCCAGACCCGGCACCCGCAGGCTCATTACCTCTAGCAGCACCAGAGTCAACAGCTGCCTCGACAGGCTCGACTGCGTCTACCTGGGACACACCTCACGGGGCAGGACCCTGAGGGGGGAGGGGGTCTACCGGGGGAGGACCTGGCGCAAGGAAGAGCGGCGGCGGGGGGAGGGGCGAAGTGCAGTAGGGGAAGAGACGGTAGTAAGGCACCGACTCGTCAAAGGTGACGTCCTGGGAGGACAGAACACGGCGCGAGGTGGGGTGGTAAAACTGCCACCCAGGCGCGTTAGGGGGGAAGCCAAGGAAGACGCAGGGAACAGCACGGGGGGACAGCTTGTCCGCAGACAAGTCGCGGACAAACGCCCGAGATCCCCAGACCCGAAACGCAGACGCATCGCCAACCTTCCCCGTCCACCGCAAGGTGGGGGAGGTCTCTGGCAAGGAGACCCGGGGCTAAAGGTTGAGCTAATGCGCTGCGTACTGAACCGCAAACGACCACAGAAAATGGGGGGCAGGCGCATGGATCATGGACGTACGAGCGACGTCCATGACCATGCCAATGCGGCGCTCTGCAATCCCGTTTTGCTGTGGAGAGGCCGGAAGCGTGAAGGTCTGGCTGATGCCCTGTGCTCGACAGAAGGCTCCCAGACGGGCAGAGGAAAACTCCCCGCCTCTGTCAGAGTGCAGACGCAGAACAGGAAAGTCCGAGCCGAAACTCTCTCTGAGCTGGAGACAAGCTGCGCGGATCCAATCGATCAACACCTCAGTGACGTCACCCTTGCTGCGCAAGGGGAAGACTGTGGTGTAATGCGAGTAGTCGTCAACCACCAACAGGAAGTAACGCTCGTGCCCCTGGCCACGGACGCGGGCGGGGCCCCACACGTCCATGTGAAGAGTCTGCAGCGGAGCCTCTGTCGGAGGAAACTCGGAGGAGTGAGGGGCGGCGCGCTCTCGCCCCGCGACGCAGCGGACGCAGGTAGGGGCAGGCCCCAGAGGTAGGGGAGGGAGAGACCGGGGGAG
This sequence comes from Closterium sp. NIES-65, assembly GCA_948144175.1. Lineage (NCBI taxonomy): Eukaryota > Viridiplantae > Streptophyta > Zygnematophyceae > Desmidiales > Closteriaceae > Closterium > Closterium sp. NIES-65. The sequence continues at coordinate 3,115,300 of CANXME010002170.1, read as the reverse complement.
ACCAGAGACAAGGACACGGGAGGCCATGCCTCGAAGACGAGGCAGGGAGGGGTGACCAAGGCGGTGGTGCCAAAGGAGAGTCTGGTGGGACAGGAGACGACACGAGCAGGGAGCAGACTCAGGACCAGACCTGGATGCTGCAGCAAACACCTGACTCGACGCAGCTACCTGACCAGACTCAGTAGCCGGAGGAGACTTAGTAGTAAGTGTGTACAGGCTCGACCCCGGCCGACGGATGAACGTGGCCAAATGTCGGCTTGTCCGAGCACACGTGCAGTGGGTCACCCGCTGACTCGCAGGAGTGAACTGGTCAACCCCCCTATCCTGTAGGTCCGCTCCACTCACCAAGTTCGTAGAGAACGAGGGGAGGTAGAGACCTGACAGGGTGCCAGTGGGGGCTGCCGAGCACGGTAAGACAGTGGAGAAGCTAGCAAGGTCAGGACCCCCAGAGGGGCCCGCCAGGGAGACCGCAACCGGCCGACTAAGCGGCGTAAGCGTGGTGCGGTCTCGAAAGAAGGAGCGGGAAGCACTGGAGTCAAGGGTGAAGGTGTGTAAGGCCTGAGCCGATGTAGTACCTGAGAGAGCAGACTCACCAGCACCTGGGGCAGCAGACGCACTAGCACCTAGAGCAGCAGCCTCACCAGCACCTAGAGCAGCAGCCTCAATGCCCGGGTCAGGCGGAACACACAGATAACAGTCACCCGCATCACTAGTAGGCAATGCATACATGGTAGTGAGGATAGCATCATAGTCAAGACTATAGATATCTACCCGCAGCCTAAGCAACTCCACCTAGTCAGGGAGCTCAGCCGCGTCGCCAAACTCCGTACGCCAAGCGTCGCTCAGACGGGCGAAGGAGCGGGACTCTGTGTGACCACGCGTCCCGCAAGGCTGACCAGTCCGGACACCCGTGCGAATAACGTACGGGCAACGAGCAAAACTCAGCGACCCTCTACTCTGAGCTTACCACTCACAAAGCTGTTGGTGGGTGAGGGACTCACGCGGGCGACGCTGGAGCTACATCTGGCCACTACAAGTAGCTGCGGAACTACTCACTCCAGGACGACTCCCACTACGGCCACCCCGACAACCCCAGCTAGCGTACCACTCACGAAGCTGTTGGGGGGTAAGGGACTCACGCGGGCGACGTTGGAGCTGCATCTGGCCACGCCAGGAGCAGTAGTAGCAGTAGAAAGAGCAGTAGCAGCAAGAGCAGCAGTAACAACAGTACGGGCAGGGTAGTGCTCACCAGTGGCGAGAAGGGCAGGCGTACGACGGCGGCAACGGCGAGGCCGCTACCACTGTAGGGCGAGAGCTCCACGGCAGCTGCAAGGGTGGCTGCTCCAGGGGCGGCAGTTGTAAGGGCGGCTGCTCCAGGGGCGGCTGCTGCAGGGGCGGGTGCTCCAGGGGCGGCTGTTACAGGGGTGGCTGCTCCAGGGGCGGCTGCTGCAGGGGCGGCTGCTGCAATGGCGGCTGCTCCAGGGGCGGCTGCTGCTGTGGCGGCTGCTCCAGGGGCGGCTCGGCTGCTGGGCGACTCGGCTGCCGGGCGGCTCGGCGGCTCGGCTGCTCGCTAGGGGCGGCGACGGGGCCGGGTAGGGGCGGCGACGGGGCCGCTAGGGGCGGCGACGGGACCGCGTAGGGAGGGGAGCGGCGACGGGGCCGCTAGGGGCGGTGACGGGGCCGCGTAGGGGCGGCGACGGGGCCGCGTAGGGGCGGCGACGGGGCCGCGTAGGGAGGGAGGAGGCGACGGGGCCGCGTAGGGAGGGAGGAGGCAACGGGGCCGCTAGGGGCGGCGACGGGGTCGCGTAGGGGCGGCGACGAGGCCGCGTAGGGGCGGCGACGGGGCCGCGTAGGGAGGGAGGCGGCGACGGGGCCGCTAGGGGCGGCGACGGGGCCGCGTAGGGAGGGAGGAGGCGACGGGGCCGCTAGGGGTGGCGACGGGGTCGCGTAGGGGCGGCGACGGGGCCGCTAGGGGCGGCGATGGGGCCGCGTAGGGAGGGGAGCGGCGACGGGGCCGCTAGGGGCGGCGACGGGGCCGCGTAGGGGCGGCGACGGGGCCGTGTAGAGGCGGCGACGGGGCCGCGTAGAGAGGGGAGCGGCGACGGGGCCGCTAGGGGCGGCGACGGGGCCACTAGGGGCGGCGACGGGGCCGCGTAGGGGCGGCGACGGGGCCGTGTAGGGAGGGAGGCGGCGACGGGGCCGCTAGGGGCGGCGACGGGGCCGCGTAGGGGCGGCGACGGGTCCGCTAGGGGCGGCGACGGGGCCGCGTAGGGGCGGCAACGGGGCCGCGTAGGGAGAGAGGCGGCGACGGGGCCGCTAGGGGCGGCGACAGGGCCGCTAGGGGTGGCGACGGGGCCGCGTAGGGGCGGCGTCGGGGCCGCTAGGGGCCGCGAGGGGCCTAGAAGGGTGGCGACGGGGCCGCTAGGGGCAGCGACGGAGCCGCTAAGGGTGGCGCGAGGGGCCGTGAGAGGGGCCTCTAAGAGAGCTCGACAGAAGGGCGGCCCACAAGGCGCGCCTCGGGCAGGAGCGACTGGCGCTCCGGTCAGAAAAAAATTTCAGTGGTGGGTCCAAGGAAGCGTTCCCACTAGGGAACCTGCTCTATACCATGTGAAGAAATGAGGAATGGATAAACTAGGAAAGAGGTGGGTACAAGTAGGAAAACCTAGGAATGTTGTACCCCATAGTGTCTACCCCACTACAACCTAAATAGACCATAGCATATAAGTTTGACACCTATCTTAATGTTTGTTGTGAGATGTAAAGTGTTGAGGGGAGGGAAGTGGTGGTTAAGGGTGGAGTGGAGGCGTTAAAATATTCCGTTGTTGGAAATTGAACGCTGACAATTCGGTTAAGAGCTGAGTATCCTAACCGACTAGACTGTCTGTAATAATATGCATCGTTTTTTAAAATCGCCTTCACATTGCTTGCTACATAACCAATCTGTGAGGGCGAGCAATCGCCTTCAGCCCATGCGGTTGTGATGACGCCTTCTCTCTCCGTCGCCCTGCACGGAGGCGGTCGCGTGCTCAGCATTCAGTCGCATACTGTTCAGGTATTCATCGCATGCAGTCGTTCACCGTCCAGGTATCCGTCGCTTACTAGTCGCAGGCCGTGGAGGAATTCGTCGCATTCAGCCGCTCGCCTCCAGATAGCATTCACCAACGCGTAAGCCTGAGAACGACACGAAAGGCGACGTCTTTATAATACCCCAGCGTAACGAAGGCAATTCAAGGTAGGGTTTTTGGGTTACTTAGGTAACCCTATGGCAGCAAAGCAACTCCCTGATAAGCTCTTTGTTGGCCAAGACCCCCTCTCAAGTGCCTCTGTCAGGTCTCTCTCTCACGTGTCCCTCTCAGGTGACCTCTCAGGTGTCCCATATAAGTGTCACTTTCAAGTGTCCCTCTCGGGTATCCCTCTCAGGTGTCCCTCTCAGGTACCTAGTAGGATAATGCGTTGCTTAGGGTAACCATCTCTGGGTCGCATAAGTGAGCCTGCATGTGGTGATGCGAACGTATGTACGATAATGTGCAGCTGCGTTTAGTGTGAACTTGTGAATGCTTGTGCTCGATCCTGCCAAATTCTGACTGCTTTTACATTGTAACCCTGGAAGTTACCTTGTGCACCCTGACAGACTGGTTCGTACTCAGGTCCATGCAACCAGGGCTATGTGGGCAACAAGGCGGCCGTGCTTCCCCTGCAGCTGCGCTGATCCGAATGGCATGCTCATGTTCGAACAGAAAAACTAACAGAAACACCACTAAGAGAAACACCAAGAGAAACACTAAGAGAAAGACTAAGAGAAAGACTAAGAGAAACACTAAGAGAAACACCAAGAGAAACACTAAGAGAAACACCAAGAGAAACACGAAGAGAAACGCTAAGAGAAACACTAAGAGAAACGCTAAGAGAAACGCTAAGAGAAACGCTAAGAGAAACGCTAGTAAGAGAAACGCTAAGAGAAACACTAAGAGAAACGCTAAGAGAATTACTAAGAGAATCACTAAGAGAAGCACTAAGAGAAGCACTAAGAGAAACACTAAGGGAAACACTAAGAGAAACGCTAAGAGAAACGCTAAGAGAAACGCTAAGAGAAACTCTAAGAGAAACACTAAGAGAAACACTAAGAGAATCACTAAGAGAAACACTAAGAGAATCACTAAGAGAAACACTAAGAGAAAACACTAAGAGAAACACTAAGAGAAACACTAAGAGAAACTCCAACCCCAAACCCCGGTACCCTGTTGGCTGTTGTTGCACCAGGGCTATGTGGGCAACAAGGCGGCCGTGTTCCCCCTGCAGCTGCTGGGCTTCGATGTGGACCCCCTCAACTCCGTGCAGCTCTCCAACCACACTGGTGCGTGTGGTAACCAAGTATGCAAGTTGTTACAACAGAATTAGGTTTGGCACATATACAATCGACTCCGTGCAGCTCTCCAACCGCACTGGTGAGAGAGGGGCGAGACTGGCAAGATGGGCCCTTGTCTCTGCTCTGTGACACGAGTGCCTTGAGATTCACACATCCCGTGTGCTCAGTGTAAACCCATGTCAATCCTCTGTTCCCTGCTTGCCTGCCACCATGCCCCATCAAACCCGTGCAGGGTACCCCACGTGGAAGGGGCAGATACTGGACGGGGAGCAGCTGTGGGCGCTGATAGAGGGGCTGGAAGCCAATGGGCTGCTCTTCTACACGCACCTGCTCACTGGTGGGTGACCCTGCTGTGCACTGTGCACGTGTGTTGACGAAACAGTGGCACTGTGTGTTGATGGTGCGGTGGCACTGTGTGTTGATGGTGCGGTGGCACTGTGTGTTGATGGTGCGGTGGCACTGTGTGTTGATGGTGCGGTGGCACTGTGTGTTGATGGTGCGGTGGCACTGTGTGTTGATGGTGCGGTGGCACTGCGTGTTGATGGTGCGGTGGCACTGTGTGTTGATGGTGCGGTGGCACTGTGTGTTGATGGTGCGGTGGCACTGTATGTTGATGGTGCGGTGGCACTGTGTGTTGATGGTGCGGTGGCACTGCGTGTTGATGGTGCGGTGGCGTGTCACATGTGTGCACTGCACACCTGAACTCATACGAGGGGCTCTCGGCCAATGGGCTGCTCTTCTACACGCATCTGCTCACTGGTGGATGCACTTGTGGGTGGGTGGGTGGGTGTGTGTTGACTCCTCGCCCATGTGCCTTGTTGCTCATGACTTGTAAGTGCGCATTGACAGAGGGGCTGGTGTGGCGACCCGATGAGATGAGATGTCTTTCTATGTGCTCCTGCTCTGCTCACGAATGAGCTCGTTGTTCTTTCTCATCTCCTCGTCCTTCCGTGCATTGTCGTGTGGCTTTCACATTTACTTCTAGATGCCATCGGTGTGTCGGTTTCTGCACGCACCTGCTCACTGAAGTGTGATTATCCTCCACACGCACGCTGATGCGCCTATTCTAACTGACCTCCTCACATCACACCCACGGTTCCATCACATCACCTCCTCTCTCTTGTTCTCTACCCTTGGCTCTCCCCTTTTCTCCCCTCCCCTCCCACCAAGCAACGTGGGGTCGTTCTCCTTCTTGGAAACTGTTCTGAGGGTTGTGAAAAAGCTAAGATCAATCAACACCCATCTGACACAGATGCGCCTAACATCACCTCCTTACATCTCCATCACTGTTCCATAGTCAACCTCTCTCCTCTCTCTTCCCTCTTCCCTCCCGCCAGGCTACATTGGATCGCTCTCCTTCCTGGAAACTGTCCTGAGGGTTGTGGAGAAGCTAAGATCAATCAATCCGAACCTTATATATGGTAACTTCTGGGTTTACCCAAACCTGATGTCTGGCAATTTTCGGGTCAACCCCAACCTAATGTAGATTACTTTCTGGGTTAACCTTGACCTGATATGCGCTTCATAGGTTAGCCGTGATCTGGTATTTGGTAAGTGAACCCTAACCTGATAAACGGTGCTAGGAAAGGAATGAGCAACGAACCGAGCCAACGTCGGTTTGTTCACTCTCAAACTCGAATCTGGTCAACTTCAACCTGAACCAGTTCTGGTCGATCCGTTTTGTGAGCATGCTGGTTCCCGGTTGGATTCGAACCAGTGCTGGTTTGGTCCGACTATAGGTATAGAAGAGATGAAACATTGCTCCCAGCCCTCATTGCTGCTTCACCTTTCCTTGCCCTCCTGCTGCTGCCTGCCCTCTCGGTCGGCCCACCTCTTCTCACTCTCCCTCCCCTCACAGTGTGCGACCCAGTGATGGGGGGGCGATGACTCATTGTGGCGCCTCAAGGATGGCTTGCTGGCTGCACCCCCCTCTCTCCCCTCTCCCTTGCACCCAACCTCCCTCCCCACCTTTCCCCTCGCAGTGTGTGACCTAGTGATGGGGGACGACGGTTGCAAAAACGGCCTGCTGCCTGCTCCTCTCTCTTACCCACTTCTCCCCTCTCTCCCCATCTCTCCCCCATCTCCTCCCTCCCCTCACGGATTGTGATCCAGTGATGGGGGACGATGGCCTTCTCTACATTGCTGCTGCTCCTCGCCACCTCTCCTTACTCTCCCCCCACCACCCCCCACCACCCCTCCCCCCCATCCCTCCTCTCCCGTCACAGCATGCATTCCAGTGATAGGGAACGTCGGCCATCTCTAGATTGCTGCTTCTCCCTGCCACCTCTCCCCCCACCTCTCCTTACCCTCCTCCCCTACCTCTCACCTCTCCACCCCATCTCCCCCCTCCTCTCACGGTGTACAATCCAGTGATGGGGGATGACGGCCGTCTCTAGATTGCTGCTTCTGCTTGCCACCTGCTTCTCCCCTACCTGCTTCTCCCCTACCTGCTTCTCCCCAACCTGCTTCTCCCCTACCTGCTTCTCCCCTACCTGCTTCTCCCCTACCTGCTTCTCCCCTACCTGCTTCTCCCCTACCTGCTTCTCCCCTACCTGCTTCTCCCCTACCTGCTTCTCCCCTACCTGCTCTCCCCTACCTTCTCTCCCCTACCTGCTTCTCCCCTACCTGCTTCTCCCCTACCTGCTTCTCCCCTACCTGCTTCTCCCCTACCTGCTTCTCCCCTACCTGCTTCTCCCCTGCCTGCTTCTCCCCTACCTGCTTCTCCCCTACCTGCTTCTCCCCTACCTGCTTCTCCCTTACCTGCTTCTCCCCTACCTGCTTCTCCCCTACCTGCTTCTCCCTTACCTACTTCTCCCCTACCTGCTTCTCCCTTACCTGCTTCTCCCCTGCCTGCTTCTCCCCTACCTGCTTCTCCCTTACCTGCTTCTCCCCTGCCTGCTTCTCCCCTACCTGCTTCTCCCTTACCTGCTTCTCCCCTACCTGCTTCTCCCCTACCTGCTTCTCCCCTACCTGCTTCTCCCCTACCTGCTTCTCCCCTACCTGCTTCTCCCCTACCTGCTTCTCCCCTACCTGCTTCTCCCCTACCTGCTTCTCCCCTACCTGCTCTCCCCTACCTGCTCTCCCCCCACCACCCCTCCCCTCCATCTCCCCTCTCCCCTCACAAGGCGCGATCCAGTGATGGGGGACGATGGCCGTCTCTACATTGCTGCTTCTCCTTGCCACCACTCCCCCCCACGTCTCTTCACCCTTCCTCCCATCTTCCCCCGCCAATGTCTCCCCTCCCCTCAGAGTGTGGTCCAGCGATGGGAGATGGTAGCCATTGAGTTGACTGTTGAGGCTCCTCATGTAAGGCTGGCTGCCCCCACTCTCCCCCCACCCCCCTCCCCCTCCCCCTTCTCCTCATGTCCCCCCTGCCCTCGCACTCACAGTGTGCGATCCAGTGATGGGGAACGACGGCGGAATCTACGTTACTGCTTCTCTTTATCACTTCCCACCCCACCTCTCCTTACTTGTCCCTCCTCCTCCCCCCCATGTCTCCCCTCTCCTCACAGTGTGCGATCCAGTGATGGGGGATGACGGCCGTCTCTACATTCGCCCCGAGCTCGTCCCTATCTACCGCCACCAGGTGCCATCCACTCCAGACCTGTCCCTCTGAGAGAGTGTGTGTTTAAGTCAACTCAAAACACACTTCGTCCCCATCTACCGCCACCAAGTGCCACCAACACACCTGCCCAATCCACCAGGTGCCACCTACACACCTGCCCAATCCACCAGGTGCCACCAACACACCTGCCCAATCCACCAGGTGCCACCAACACACCTGCCCAATCCACCAGGTGCCACCAACACACCTGCCCAATCCACCAGGTGCCACCAACACACCTGCCCAATCCACCAGGTGCCACCAACACACCTGCCCTCTCGAGAGCCAAATTCACATTCAGGTGCCAACTCCTCTTGCAAGCGAGTTCTGAGTTTTGTCACAAGCCAGCAGGTGCCATCTATACTGACAGGCACCCAATCTCTCTTTCTCTGTATATCAAACAGAGCTCTCATCCCTCTTGCTCAGCGTGCTGCTATGCTGCCTGCCAGGTGGTGCCAATGGCGACGCTCATCACGGCCAATCCCCCAAGCACCCAAGCACCCAATCCCCCAAGCACCCAATCCCCCAAGCACCCAAGCACCCAATCACCCAAGCACCCAGGTACCCAAGCACCCAATCACCCAAGCACCCAAGCACCCAAGCACCCAATCACCCAAGCACCCAAGCACCCAAGCACCCAATCCCCCAAGCACCCAAGCACCCAATCCCCCAAGCACCCAAGCACCCAAGCACCCAATCCCCCAAGCACCCAAGCACCCAAGCACCCAATCCCCCAAGCACCCAATCCCCCAAGCACCCAAGCACCCAATCACACAAGCACCCAAGCACCCAAGCACCCAATCACCCAAGCACCCAAGCACCCAAGCACCCAATCACCCAAGCACCCAAGCACCCAAGCACCCAATCCCCCAAGCACCCAAGCACCCAATCCCCCAAGCACCCAAGCACCCAATCCCCCAAGCACCCAAGCACCCAAGCACCCAATCCCCCAAGCACCCAATCCCCCAAGCACCCAAGCACCCAATCACCCAAGCACCCAAGCACCCAAGCACCCAATCACCCAAGCACCCAAGCACCCAAGCACCCAAGCACCCAATCCCCCAAGCACTCAAGCACCCAATCCCCCAAGCACCCAAGCACCCAAGCACCCAAGCACCCAATCCCCCAAGCACCCAATCCCCCAAGCACCCAAGCACCCAATCACCCAAGCACCCAAGCACCCAAGCACCCAATCACCCAAGCACCCAATCACCCAAGCACCCAAGCACCCAAGCACCCAATCCCCCAAGCACCCAAGCACCCAATCCCCCAAGCACCCAAGCACCCAAGCACCCAATCCCCCAAGCACCCAAGCACCCAAGCACCCAATCCCCCAAGCACCCAATCCCCAAGCACCCAAGCACCCAATCACCCAAGCACCCAAGCACCCAAGTACCCAAGCACCCAAGCACCCAAGCACCCAAGCTCCCAAGCACCCAAGCACCCAAGCACCCAAACACCCAATCCCCCAGGGCACCCAAGCACCCAATCACCCAAGCACCCAAGCACCCAATCACCCAAGCACCCAAGCACCCAATCACCCAAGCACCCAAGCACCCAAGCACCCAAGCACCCAATCCCCCAAGCACCCAAGCACCCAAGCTCCCAAGCACCCAAGCACCCAATCCCCCGGGGCACCCAAGCACCCAATCACCCAAGCACCCAAGCACCCAAGCACCCAATCACCCAAGCACCCAAGCACCCAATCACCCAAGCACCCAAGCACCCAAGCACCCAATCCCCCAAGCACCCAATCACCCAAGCTCCCAAGCACCCAAGCACCCAAGCACCCAAGCACCCAATCCCCCAAGCACCCAAGCACCCAATCACCCAAGCACCCAAGCACCCAAGCACCCAATCACCCAAGCACCCAAGCACCCAAGCACCCAATCACCCAAGCACCCAAGCACCCAATCACCCAAGCACCCAAGCACCCAAGCACCCAAGCACCCAATCCCCCAAACACCCAATCCCCCAAGCACCCAAGCACCCAAGCACCCAATCCCCCAAGCACCCAATCACCCAAGCACCCAAGCACCCAAGCACCCAATCACCCAAGCACCCAAGCACCCAAGCACCCAATCACCCAAGCACCCAAGCACCCAAGCACCCAATCACCCAAGCACCCAAGCACCCAAGCACCCAATCACCCAAGCACCCAAGCACCCAAGCACCCAAGCACCCAATCCCCCAAGCACCCAATCCCCCAAGCACCCAAGCACCCAATCACCCAAGCACCCAAGCACCCAATCACCCAAGCACCCAAGCACCCAATCACCCAAGCACCCAATCACCCAAGCACCCAAGCACCCAAGCACCCAATCCCCCAAGCACCCAAGCACCCAATCCCCCAAGCACCCAAGCACCCAAGCACCCAATCCCCCAAGCACCCAAGCACCCAAGCACCCAATCCCCCAAGCACCCAATCCCCCAAGCACCCAAGCACCCAATCACCCAAGCACCCAAGCACCCAAGCACCCAAGCACCCAAGCACCCAAGCACCCAAGCTCCCAAGCACCCAAGCACCCAAGCACCCAAGCACCCAATCCCCCGGGGCACCCAAGCACCCAATCACCCAAGCACCCAAGCACCCAAGCACCCAAGCACCCAATCACCCAAGCACCCAAGCACCCAATCACCCAAGCACCCAAGCACCCAAGCACCCAAGCACCCAAGCACCCAATCCCCCAAGCACCCAAGCACCCAAGCTCCCAAGCACCCAAGCACCCAATCCCCCGGGGCACCCAAGCACCCAATCACCCAAGCACCCAAGCACCCAAGCACCCAATCACCCAAGCACCCAAGCACCCAATCACCCAAGCACCCAAGCACCCAAGCACCCAATCCCCCAAGCACCCAATCACCCAAGCTCCCAAGCACCCAAGCACCCAAGCACCCAAGCACCCAATCCCCCAAGCACCCAAGCACCCAATCACCCAAGCACCCAAGCACCCAAGCACCCAATCACCCAAGCACCCAAGCACCCAAGCACCCAATCACCCAAGCACCCAAGCACCCAATCACCCAAGCACCCAAGCACCCAAGCACCCAAGCACCCAATCCCCCAAACACCCAATCCCCCAAGCACCCAAGCACCCAAGCACCCAATCCCCCAAGCACCCAATCACCCAAGCACCCAAGCACCCAAGCACCCAATCACCCAAGCACCCAAGCACCCAAGCACCCAATCACCCAAGCACCCAAGCACCCAAGCACCCAATCACCCAAGCACCCAAGCACCCAAGCACCCAATCACCCAAGCACCCAAGCACCCTATCACCCAAGCACCCAAGCACCCAATCACCCAAGCACCCAAGCACCCAGGCACCCAATCCCCCAAGCACCCAATCCCCCAAGCACCCAAGCACCCAATCACCCAAGCACCCAAGCACCCAAGCACCCAATCACCCAAGCACCCAAGCACCCAAGCACCCAAGCACCCAATCCCCCAAGCACCCAAGCACCCAAGTACCCAAGCACCCAATCCCCCAAGCACCCAATCCCCCAAGCACCCAAGCACCCAATCACCCAAGCACCCAAGCACCCAAGCACCCAAGCACCCAAGCACCCAATCCCCCAAGCACCCAATCCCCCAAGCACCCAAGCACCCAATCACCCAAGCACCCAAGCACCCAAGCACCCAATCACCCAAGCACCCAAGCACCCAAGCACCCAAGCACCCAATCCCCCAAGCACCCAAGCACCCAAGCACCCAAGCACCCAATCCCCCAAGCACCCAATCCCCCAAGCACCCAAGCACCCAATCACCCAAGCACCAAAGCACCCAATCACCCAAGCACCCAAGCACCCAAGCACCCAATCACCCAAGCACCCAAGCACCCAAGCACCGAATCCCCCAAGCACCCAAGCACCCAATCCCCCAAGCACCCAAGCACCCAAGCACCCAATCCCCCAAGCACCCAAGCACCCAAGCACCCAATCCCCCAAGCACCCAATCCCCCAAGCACCCAATCACCCAAGCACCCAATCCCCCAAGCACCCAATCCCCCAAGCACCCAATCACCCAAGCACCCAATCACCCAAGCACCCAAGCACCCAAGCACCCAAGCACCCAAGCACCCAAGCTCCCAAGCACCCAAGCACACAAGCACCCAAGCACCCAATCCCCCAGGGCACCCAAGCACCCAATCACCCAAGCACCCAAGCACCCAATCACCCAAGCACCCAAGAACCCAATCACCCAAGCACCCAAGCACCCAAGCACCCAATCCCCCAAGCACCCAAGCACCCAAGCTCCCAAGCACCCAAGCACCCAAGCACCCAAGCACCCAATCACCCAAGCACCCAAGCACCCAAGCACCCAATCACCCAAGCACCCAAGCACCCAATCACCCAAGCACCCAAGCACCCAATCCCCCAAGCACCCAATCACCCAAGCTCCCAAGCACCCAAGCACCCAAGCACCCAAGCACCCAATCCCCCAAGCACCCAAGCACCCAATCACCCAAGCACCCAAGCACCCAATCACCCAAGCACCCAAGCACCCAAGCACCCAATCACCCAAGCACCCAAGCACCCAATCACCCAAGCACCCAAGCACCCAAGCACCCAAGCACCCAATCCCCCAAACACCCAATCCCCCAAGCACCCAATCCCCCAAGCACCCAAGCACCCAATCCCCCAAGCACCCAAGCACCCAATCACCCAAGCACCCAAGCACCCAAGCACCCAATCACCCAAGCACCCAAGCACCCAAGCACCCAATCACCCAAGCACCCAAGCACCCAATCACCCAAGCACCCAAGCACCCAAGCACCCAATCACCCAAGCACCCAAGCACCCAAGCACCCAAGCACCCAAGCACCCAAGCACCCAATCACCCAAGCACCCAAGCACCCAAGCACCCAATCCCCCAAACACCCAATCCCCCAAACACCCAATCCCCCAAGCACCCAAGCACCCAAGCACCCAATCCCCCAAGCACCCAAGCACCCAATCACCCAAGCACCCAAGCACCCAAGCACCCAATCCCCCAAGCACCCAAGCACCCAAGCACCCAATCACCCAAGCACCCAAGCACCCAATCACCCAAGCACCCAAGCACCCAAGCACCCAATCACCCAAGCACCCAAGCACCCAATCACCCAAGCACCCAAGCACCCAATCACCCAAGCACCCAAGCACCCAAGTTCCTGATGTCTTGATGTTTACATGATTCACTGAGCTCTATTCTCCCTTGATTGACATGCTCCTGTGCTCGCAGGTGGTGCCAGTGGCGACGCTCATCACTCCCAACCAATTCGAAGCACAGCAGCTCACAGGCCTCAGGTGAATTTCTCCAAACTCGTCTCTCTCTCTCCATGTCATGTCGTGTCTGGTCTGCTGCAACACTCGCCCTGCCGTTACTTGCAGCCTGATTCATGCACTAACTGCCCATTCACCCTCTCTCGCCTCTGTTTCTTTCCCTCCCCCCCAGCATTCAAGCTCAAGCAGATGCCATCACCGCATTGCATGTGGCACGCTGCATGCATTCTGCAGGACAGGACCCAGAGAGGCGAATGTGTATAGCCAGAAGAAGCAGAAATGGAACAGTTGCCGATGCTGGCACTACCCAAGCACCGTCTCTCCCCTCCGCTTCCCTCCCTCCCACCCCTACCAGCATCCGGACTCAAGCAGACGCCATTACTGCATGTGACATGCTGCATGCTGCGGGGCCCAGGAAGGTATGTGTGGCAACAGGGGAGGCGTGGAAGAACCGTGGGTAGGTAGGGAAGGGACTCTCGGGTATCTCTAAAGTGGTTCAAATAAAGGTGTGACTGACAGCCCATTGCCATGATGCATTTGGCGCGCTTCATGGCTGCGTACGTATGGTACGGGGCCCAGAAGGGCATCACATTGTGTTTTGAGTCGACTCAAAGCAAGGCTGCGTACGGTACGGGGCCCAGAAGGGCATCACATTGTGTTTTGAGTCGACTCAAAGCAAGGCTGCGTACGGTACGGGGCCCAGAAGGGCATCACATTGTGTTTTGAGTCGACTCAAAGCAAGGCTGCGTACGGTACGGGGCCCAGAAGGGCATCACATTGTGTTTTGAGTCGACTCAAAGCAAGGCTGCGCACGGTACGGGGCCCAGAAGGGCATCACATTGTGTTTTGAGTCGACTCAAAGCAAGGCTGTGTACGGTACGGGGCCCAGAAGGGCATCACATTGTGTTTTGAGTCGACTCAAAGCAAGGCTGTGTACGGTACGGGGCCCAGAAGGGCATCACATTGAATCGTGTGAGCGTATGCAGGGGAGGAAGGGGGAGGGAGAAAGGAGAAATGGGCATACCTGCTGGTAATGGCATGGTGGGCTTGCTGACGTCATGGTGGACGCGCTGACGTCATGGTCTGCATGCTGGCAGCGCCTCTCTTAAGCTCGCTCGAGTTCAACCCTTTGAGGCAGCGCCTCCCTTGAACCCGCTCAACTGCTTTCAACCGCTTCCAACCACTCCCATCAGGTGGTGATCACGAGCATGGAGGTGGAGGGGCAGTTGCTGGTGGTGGGCAGTGACGCCAGCAGCCCTGCTGCGGAGCAGGTGGGTGGTGCAGAGCATGTGGGTGGTGCAGAGCATGTGGGTGGTGCAGAGCATGTGGGTGGTGCAGAGCATGTGGGTGGTGCAGAGCATGTGGGTGGTGCAGAGCATGTGGGTGGTGCAGAGCATGTGGGTGGTGCAGAGCATGTGGGTGGTGCAGAGCATGTGGGTGGTGCAGAGCATGTGGGTGGTGCAGAGCATGTGGGTGGTGCAGAGCATGTGGGTGGTGCAGAGCATGTGGGTGGTGCAGAGCATGTGGGTGGTGCAGAGCATGTGGGTGGTGCAGAGCATGTGGGTGGTGCAGAGCATGTGGGTGAGATGAGGCGGCATGGAGGGTGCTGGTCTGTTGTTGATGTGTGTATTACGACGTCTCCCGGACTTGCTGCTTGTGCTGCTGGTGGGGGGAGTGACGCCAGCAGCCCTGCTGCAGGGGAGGTGAGTGAGGTGACGCGGCAAATGGAGGGTGTTGGTCTGGTGCGTGAGGTGTGGTTTGAGTTTACTCCTGGACATGCTGCTTGCCCTGGTGGTGGGGAGTGACGCCAATAGCCCTGCTGCAGAGGAGGTGAGTGAGGTAAGGCGGCATGTGAAATGTCAAACTTGTTATTGGCTTTTTTTTTTTAGGCGATTCAGAACACACCTGGCCTGGACATACTGCTGCTGGTGCGGTGCTGCAGAGGAGGTGTGTGAGGCGGCAGCAAGAGCTGGTTAAGAGTTAGAGGAGGTGGGGGAGGCAGCATGGGGAGTGTCGGTCTGGTGGTCAGTGTTGGTTTTGGCACGTGAAATGGATGCCATGCTGCAGAGGGGTGGGTGAGACGGCAGCAAGAGCTAGTTTTGAGTGAGAGGATGCGAGTGAGGAGGCATGGGGTAAGGCATGGGGTGTTCGTTTTGGCATGGGGAGTGAAATGGCTTCCATGCTGCAGAGGAGGGGGGTGAGGCGGTATGGGGAGGGTTTAAAACGACAGGGTGGCTGGCATGTGAGGCAACTTCTTTTTCGGGCAGCGTTGGCAGGGCAGCGTTGAGCCCCTTGTCCTGACCTCGGGAGACAGATGTCTGTTTTCCTGTCCCCCTGCCCTCGTCGCTTCACCCGCCTGCATGCATCTTTCCTCGCCCTTTTCTGGATTATTTTCTCACTCTCCATTCATTCTCTGTCACTAATTAGCCCCCCTCTATTTGCACCTGCCCTTGCCACCCTCAATCCGCAAACTTATATCAGGAGGGATCCAGAGCATCCGGAGCATCTGGATCACATTCCTTGCGGCGATTCTGCATAGCAGTGCCCAAGATACCCGAGTATTTCACTGTATGGCACCCCCTTCTCACTCTTTCCTTCTCACACTCCATCTCACACTTTCCTTCTCACACTCCATCTCACACTCTCCTTCTCCCCCTCTCCTTCTCACACGCTCGGACTCATGCTATCTTCATTGTAAGAAGGTCTACTTCGAGCTGACACAAAACACGCCGTGCCCAAGATTGTCCGGACCATCCCGGGTGGGAACCAGATCCACCCAGCCCGGGTGGGGGTCCGGACTGGACCATCTCAAGTTTCATGGCACTCCACTCTTCTTCTCTGTCTCCCCGACTTAAGGTATATGTAATATGTATTCTTCATCGTAGCATGTAAGAAGGTCTTCGGTCAATGCAGAATACTCAGTGGCCCCAGAGTGAAAGGTCATGAGTGCCTTTCAGCAGGCCAACCAGAGTAAAGAGCATGATTGCCTCTGGTACTTGATCAAGCAGAGAAGAAATCACGAGTTCCTACCTGGGGGCACTGGGTACCAACCAGAGAGTACTTGACGGTCGCTCTCACTCCTTGTCCCTGCTGGGTTGTTGCGAAGTTGTGTTACGCTATAAGTGAGAGGCGGCTATCCCAAGGTGTAACCAAAGCTGTGAGGGATGTCAGTGGGGAGGCACTCATAACTATTACAATTTTGTTATTTTTTTGAGAAGTTTCAACCATTTATCCCGCAATGCAGTGATTTTCTCTATAAGCGCGCTTACCTACGTTCCCATGAGTGATCATCCGTGCACCATGTGGTTACCATGTGCGTATCATGTGGTTACCATGTGCGTATCATGTGGTTACCATGTGCGTATCATGCGGTTACCATGTGCGTATCATGTGGTTCCAGGTGCATCATCACCAGTAGCTTTGAAATAGCACATGCAATCTTTCTAACACTTTCCATGCCTCTTGCCATGTCCCATTCCCACACATCACATGCCTTACACAGCATGCCATTTCACATCACATGCCATCCCGCATGCCGTTCCACATGCCATCCCACATGCCATCCCACCTGCCATTCCACATGCCACGTCACATGCCATCTCACATGCTCTTTCACATGCCACATCACATGCCTTTCATATCCCATCCCCCAAACCATCCCCCATGCATCCCACATGCCATCCCACGTGCCATCCCACGTGCCATCCCAAATGCACGGCAGGGAACAGGAGATTTGATGACAGCGTTGCTGCTTGGATGGTCACATGTGAGTGGGGCAGTTACATGTGAGTGGGGCAGTTGCATGTGAGTGGGGCAGTTGCATGTGAGTGGGGCAGTTGCATGTGAGTGGGGCAGTTGCATGTGAGTGGGGGCAGTTGCATGTGAGTGGGGCAGTTGCATGGCAGGCGTCTCATTGCATCTCAATCCTTCATAAGTCCCCTTGTGACATCTCACAGTGCTGGTTACAACAACTTACTCCCTGATCCCACATTTTTTCCCTCACTCCTCCCCTCCCCTTCCGCCCTCCCTCTCTTTCATCAGAGGAATCCGCACGACTTGGCTAGAGCAGCAGAGCTAGCAGTGGCATCCCTACAGGTGAGCAACTGCTGCTGCGTCCGGTGCTATAGTTTGTTGCTGCTGTTCTGTTTCAGCAGCAGAGTTAGCAGTGGCATCCGTGCAGGTGAGCAACTGCTGTTGCGCCTAGTGTTACTGTTTGTTGCTGCTCTGGTGTGTCTTTATGCTTGACTAGCTGTCCTGTTTCAGCAGCAGAGCTGGCATTGTCATCCATACAGCTGAGCTGAGCAGTTTCGCCTGGACCGGATGCGATTGTGTGTTGCTCCTGGGTTGTCCTGATCTTTGAGGCAAGCCATATCAGCAGAGCTGGCAGGGGCAACCCGTGGCATTGCAACCTTCCTGATTGCTCCTCTCCTCCCATTCATCCTCCCTACAGGCTGTGCTCGCACGTACCCTGCAGCACCACTCTCGACCCCTAGACAGCACCGATTCCTCTCCCACTCCCCCCGCCCTGAAGCACCTTGAGCTCTGCCTTGTTCAGAGCCCCATGATGCCATCAGCCTTCTCATTCCACTCCTCTCCACTTTCTCCCCACAAGCCGTGCTTACTCGCACCCTACATAATACCAACTCTTCCCAACGTGCTTCCACTCCCTGCCCTAACTCCCGCCCTACAGGCTGTGCTTGCACGCACCCTGCAGCAGCACTCTGTAGCTCTAGACAGCGCCGATTCCTCTCCCACTCCCCCACTCCCAAGCACCTTGAGTGTCTCGTTCAGAGCTCCATGATTCCATCAGCCTCTCCTCTCCCCCTCTCCATCCCTACAGGCTGTGCTCGTACGCACCCTACAGCACCACTCTCAACCCCCAGACAGCACCGAGTCCTCTCCCACTCCCCCCACTCCCAAGCGCCTTGAGCTCTGTCTCGTTCAGAGCCGTGGTGACATTATGAACCCGCCTGTGGTGTTACGCGCACAAGCGGTTGAATGCGGTTTAGATGGGTTAGATGGACTCCAGGATGGTGTGGCTAGCTTGGTGAGAGGTGACAATTTTGAGGCTCTGCAGGATGAGGGAGTTGATGCTCGGCTGAGAACTGGGAGCTGAGTTGAATAAAATAGAGAGAGAGAATGTTGCAGTCTGTTTGGCACCGCAGGCAATATATGTCTTGGTGAGGTGCCTTAGTGAGGAAGGGTACTACTACCATACTTGAGGGGTTCTGCAAGGCGAGCTGCGAGGGAGTTGATGCTCAGCTGAGAACTGGGAGCTGAGTTGAATAAAACATAGAATTGGAAGGGTGCGGTTTGTTTGGCACCAGAATCTGTATATCATCCACAATATCACAACAGCAACTCAGGCAAAACTTCTGCAGCAAAACGCAAATTAAAAGTCCAGGCGGGCTTTGAACTCTCAATACCAAGCTTGCTTTGGGAGATCCTGAGGCAGATCCTAGGTGAGTCAACCGTGAATTGTAATGGGGACAACAAATGTACAAGTTCAATGACAATTCCAAGATCGACCATCAATCGAGTTTCGGTTACAGTCTTTTCCGAAACCAGCATACAGGACAAAGGTACGGTATGCTTTATTTGACAATGGGAATATTTGGAAAACATATGAGTTTATAAGTTACACAGCGCAAACTCAATGTTGCATAATTTTACCGTACCACGTGTACAGAAGCTGACTCATAACGCGTTATCAATCATATGCTGACTGTATGATGATGCGTTGTAGGTAGAGCAATCACGGTCAGTCGCTGCGAGGGAAAGGCTGCCATCACGGAGCTCACTAGGCTGACAGCCCCACAGGCTGCCGTTGAATGCGCTGGCGATCGGATCAGAGTCTGTCAATCTAGTCCGACCAACGTCGATATGGCCGTTTGCGAGGATGTCGATCTGATCAGAGTGTCTCCAGAGCCGAATCGACGGCGAGTATGCAATCTACGTATCGGAGGCGGCTTGCTGTCACCGGTGCAATCCCAAGGCGCACGAGAGGCCAGGGTATGCGTCCCGCAGGCTGTCCTAACCGTCCCAACACGCCTCGACGTTTTCCAGCAATAGTGCCCTCTAATCGCAAGAGCACTATGTCGAATCCGCACTGTGGTGGCCCAGTGCCGTTTGAGCTAAATAATCTTCTCGTTGTGCTCGCTTCTTGCAAATCAACCGAGTGTCGCATTCACTCGTTAACAGCCCGACCTGCTACGAGTACAGCCTGCGCCACTCACCGCAGCAGTCCGTCTCGTTCGTCGCCGTTCCTTTCCCGCAGCGCCCTCCATCGCACCACCACGAGCCATGCCTCTCCCTGCCCTTCTCCCGTCGCGTCTCCGCCTTGCGCTGCTCCTCGCAGCAGTCGCCGCGTGCGTCGGCGCGTTGGTGGCTGTAGCGGGGACGCATGTGGCGGGGCGGGAGTGCGAGAGCAGCTTCCCGCGGCTGTGCAAGTTCGTGGACGATCTGCGCGACTCCATTCCCGACGCTTCCTCCGCCGCGCCCATCCGCATCGGCGCCTACCAGATCCCCCAGGCCAGTTCCCCAACTTCACCCTCCGCCCTTTGCCTTTCTGCACGCATTTCCGCTTGCTCACTTCCCCTTACTCCCCTTTCTGCCTCGCTTTCCCGCACTTGCTTCCCGCGCGCTCGCTTCCCCGAACTCGCTTCCGCTCGCCCCTTCCTGACGCCTCTCCCACACCCTCCCCCCACTCCCCTTCGTCCGGCTACAGAAGCTGCACCGCGGCCTGCCGCCCACGAAGCTGTACGCGTATGGTCGCAGCGCCGCCACCGCGCACTACCCCGGCCCCACGCTCGTCGCCCAGCGCGGCGTGCCCACCCAGGTACCGCCGCCTCCCCGCCCGCCTCCCCGCCCTCCCGCCGCTGCTCTCTCATGTTTCTGCTGCGGGTTCTACTATTGTGCCTATTGGAAGTGTGCGGGACTGTGCTGAGTTTGCACGGGATTATGTTGACTGTGCTGACCGGGACTGTGTGCTGTTCTCGCGGGTGGGCGTGGCAGGTGTACTGGGAGAACCACCTGACGGATCGCCACCACATGTTCCCCGTCGACTACACACTTGACGACGTCCCCCGCCCGCTGCTGGGCGGCATTCCCATCGGTGAGCCGCGCTTCCCCATGTAGAGTCCACTGCACTGCAGAGTTGGTGCACCGTGCACGTGCTGCCTCTCCTCTCCTGCTCCTCCTCTCATCCCGCCCCTCTGCTCACTCACGCCCCTCTGCTCACTCTGCTCTACTCCCTTCCCCCCCCCCTTGCAGTGACGCACCGGCACGGGGGCGAGCAGGCGTCCTTCTCAGACGGGCATCCCGAGGCGTGGTTCACCCAATACAGCGAGGTGGGGCGCGCCTTCCGCACGCGCCTCTACCGCTACCCCAACCACCAGCTGCCCACCACTCTGGTACCACGACCACACCGTCGCCATCACCCGCCTCAACGTCGCCGCTGGCGTCGCCGGCTTCTTTGTCCTCACGGACCCGCGTGGCGTGGAGAGGACCCTCCAGTGGCTGCCCCAGGGGGAGTTCTGCGTGCCGCTGGCTCTGTCGGACCGAAGGTTCTTTGCTAATGGGTCCATTGATTACCCGAGCCAGGGCGTGGTGCCGCGCGTGCACCCCCACTGGGTGCCCGAATACCTCGGAGACAAAATCCTCGTCACCGGCAAGGAGCTGCCCTCACCCCTCTGCTCATCTCGCTCCCACACTCCCACTCCCACTCCCACTCCCACTCCCACTCCCACTCTCAACCTAGCTTGCTCCCTTTTCTCCCGTCTATCTTTGCTTTTGTCACGGGGAAGATGCTGCCTGCCTGTTCTCTGACCCCTATCTTCCTCTCCCCTTCATCTCCCTCCTCTCCCTTTCGCTCTCCCCCACCCTGCTGCACGCCATGCATGGCAGGTGTGGCCGTACCTGAACGTGAGGAGGGCGCTGTACCGCTTCCGGGTGTTGGGGGCGGCCAACACGTGCTTCTTCAATCTGCGCTTTGTCTGCGCCACCCCCCGCAACTACCCCCACTTCACTCCGCCCTTCTCTGGCGACAAGCTGCCCATCATTGTGGTGCGTGCTGGATGTGATTTGCCTCACTTGCGCCGCACCCACTTTGCTCCACTCCGCACCACTCTGCACCACCCCGCACCACTCTGCACCACTCCATACCAACCCCCGCATTTCGCCAATCTCGTTCCCTTTGCGCCCCTCCTCCCGCCCACTCCCCCTGCACCCCCCCCCTCCAACCCCTCCGTCCACCACTGGTCAGATCGGGTCAGACGGGGGATACCTTCCTCGCCCGGCAGTGCGCACATCCCTGCTGGTGGCGCCGGGGGAGCGCTACGACATTCTGGTCGACTTCTCCTCGCTGCGCTCCTCCTGTGCTGACGTCATTCTCACCAACGACGCCCGGGCGCCCTTCCCTGCGGGCGAGCCAGTGACCAACGACACGGCCGTTGTCATGCGCTTCATTGTCGACCACCACAGCGCCCGCCTGCCCGCCCCGCGCATCCCCAACACCCTCGTTGTGAGTGCGCCCGCCCCTGCTTGGGTGTACAGTCTCTGTGCCGTTTCCCCTGGGGAAATCGTTTGGTTTTTTGCCTAAATGCTGTTGCTGATGCATCTCATGTACCCCGCGCCTCATTCTCTCGCCACCTCTCCCCCTCCCTCCCCTCTCTGCGCGCCCCCCAGCCAGTCCCCCCTGTGGACACATCCCAGGTGGTGCTGGAGAGGTGGATCACATTGGTGGAATAAATCGACCCCGCCACTGGGCTGCCTATTTTTGGTCGACTCAGAAATCATTCCCCTTCTCTCTGTGCACCCGCCAGCCGGTCCCCCCCGTGGACACATCCCAGGTGGTGCTGGAGCGGTGGATCACTGCTGTGGAGGAGAGCGACCCTGCCACCGGGCTGCCCATCCGCCTGCTGCTGGACGGCCTGCCCTACAGCGCCCTGCCCACTGAGACGCCCCGGGAGGTGAGTGAGCGCTGGGGCTGAGCTGAGTCATGGATGCCTCGCCCACTGAGACCCCCAGGGAGGGGAACACGCCGTGGCAGGCACCCTTAAGTCTTATTCAGTACACGTGCCGATTCTCCTCCATGCGTTCTCGCTGGCTTCGGTATGCCCCAATTGTTTGTTCAGCAGAGAGGTCATCCTGTTCTCTTTTCTTCCTTGCGCCGCCATTGGCTGTGTGTCCCTCCAACCAGTGTGCTGGCAGAACACGGAGGAGCTGTGGCATCTGATCAACACGACGCCCGACGCGCACCCCATCCACCTGCACCTCATTCAGCACCGCCCGCTGTGGCGCCGCCCCTTCGACCTCGTCGCCTACAGCAGCGGCGCCTGCTCCTTCACCAACGTGTCGCTGCCCTCCTGCTTCACTGCCGCCCAGCAGCCAGTGGCGGCGTATGAGCGCGGGTGGAAGGACACCACCATCCTGCCGCCCGCCACCGTACTCACCCTCTGGACGCCCTGGTACTCCCAGGTGAGCCCTCTGGACGCCCTGGTACTCCCAGGTGAGCCCTCTGGACGCCCTGGTACTCCCAGGTGAGCCCTCTGGACGCCCTGGTACTCCCAGGTCAGTCAGCCCTCTCCCACCCTGGTACTCCCAGGTCAGACTGTCCACTCCCTCCTTTGTTTGGGTAGCTACTTGTGCACTGTCCAACTCACTGCCCTGCTGTGCACTGACCAACTGTCTGCCCTGGTCTTGCCCACTGGCCCAACTGACCATCCTGGTGTGCAATGCATGCAGGATGGAACGCCCTTCCCCTTTGATGCAACACGCGGGCCGGGGTACGTGTGGCACTGCCACATTCTGGAGCACGTGGACAACTCCATGATGCGCCCCCTCATCATCACCAAGTGAAGATGACGCGCCTCCTCATCACCAAGTGACGCACGCACTCCCTGTACTGTACTGTACCACCAACAGCACAGGACCTTCCTCCACCAACAGCACCTACGGTAGAAATGGCATGATGCTGTCTTGATGGTCACTGCATGAATGCAGGGCTTTTCTTACGTTTTCAATCTTCTCATCTGTCTGGCTTAAGCTTGCAATAAGGCCTTCAGTTTAGGGGCACTCGGGAGGTGATTCATCTACGTAGTGGCATAAGGGAGGGTGATTCATGTACATAGTGAAATAAATGAACGGCTGGATTTCTGATTCTGATACCGTAATGCTGACTAGGCCCTGTGATGCTATGGATGCTAGCACTCCAAACATGTGGTACAGATATTCACTGTACCCTATTGTACACAACAGCAGTGGCAGTCCAGTGCTTCTGGTTCTAGCCACAGATGCTCACGCATAACAGGCATTTATTCTAACCTATCCTAGAAATGTCGTGCCTGTTTCTCCGGAGAGCGACTCGGCTGCCAGAGCCCGTTATTCTCCGTCGTGCTCCGTCGTCGTCGCCGATGCCAACTGAAATCCCTGTTGCTGCCAAGAAACTCCTCTCCTCCTCATCCATGTACAGCTGGTCATGTAGCACACACTCCAAAGCAAAGCTCAAACCCAGTCCAAAGCTCTGCCTGCTGTAACTCTCACCCTCCTCTGCGCCATTCCCTCCTAACAGCTGGATTGAAAAAACCCTCTTCCCCACTGGCTCCCAAGCATCTGTCGCCTCCATGCTCCACTCCTTACCACTACTGCACAAGCCTCGCCCAATCTCCTTACTCACACTCCCCTTTCCATGAATATGACGTCGCTGAAACTCGCAACCTCCTCATCACCACCCTCAAACAGCTGATTTGAAAACATGCGCTTTCCCACTGGCTGTCCAACATACTTCGCCTCCATTCTCCATCCCTTCCCATTGCTGGAAAACCTCGGCCAATCCCCATTTCCACATCCATGAAGTTCGTGCCGCTGCTGCCATGGCTGTCAGCAAAGGAGTCAAGGTCACGGAGAGCAGAGGAGGAAGAGGAGCTGCAGCTATCCCAGGAGATGAGGCATGCACTGTGGCTGCTACAGCTGCTCTCACTGCGACTCATCCTGCAGCAGCCGCTGCTCTCCTCTGCTCCCACCTTCACACCCTGCTGTGCCTCCGTGACCGGGAATGAAGGAGCCACCTCCTCTGGCTCCATACCCAACCAGAACGCTGCCTCCTCTGAGCCATCAATAGTTTTGATAACAGTTGGAGACTCGAGCATTACATTGGAGGCCTTGACACTCATGTAAACAGCAGAAACTTCAGCATCTATGTCAGAAGCCCCAACAATGACAGCAGCGGCCTCGGGCGGAGCAGCTTTGGCTGCTACTTGATCGCTTGTCTGGGACCACTGGAAGTCGACCTGCCAAGTTTCAAGAGAAATTCGTTAGCATCCGTTGTCAATAATGTCGAACGGTATATCTGCTATACATGCTTAGGCTGTAGTGGGGTAGCCAATATGGGGTACAACCCACTTTAGGGTTTCATATTTGTACCCAACTCTTCCATAGTTCAATCATTCCTGCTGCTAGATTCTAACATGGTTTCAGAGCACTAGGTCCGTAGGACCGTTTTTTTTTTCGGGCCCACCTACCGTTGCGGTTACCACGCTACCCCACGTATTGTCCTGTGCCTGCCTGCCTGCCTGACTGCCTTGCCTTGTGACGTGCTGCGCTGCGCGCGCCGTCCTGCAGCCCTCGCGCTGCCTACTGCTGCCCTAGGCTAGCGCGCCGCCCCTGCAGGCCCGTAAGGCCCGCGCGCCGCCCCTACAGCCTCGTAAGGCCCGTGCGCCGCCCCTGCAGGCCCGTCAGGCCCGTTAGGCGCCCCATGCAGGCCCGTCCGGCCCGCGAGCCGCCCCTGCAGGCCCGTCAGGCCAGAGCGCCGCCCCTACAGGCCCGTCAGGCCAGAGCGCCGCCCCTGCAGGCCCGTCAGGCCCGCCAGCCGTCCCTGCAGGCCCGCGAGCCGTCCCTGCAGGCCCGTCAGGCCTGCTAGCCGCCCCTGCAAGCCCGTCAGGCCCGCGAGCCGCCCCTGTAGGCCCGTCAGGCCAGGTCGCCGCCCCGCGCGTCGCGTCCGCTGCCCGCGTGTCGCGCTGCAGCCCCGCGCGTCGCGTCCGCTGCCCGCGCGTCGCGCTGCAACCCTTCGCGTCGCGCCCGCTGCACGCGCGTCGCGCTGCAGCCCCGCGCGCCGCGTTCGCTGCCCGCGCGTCGCGCTGCAGCCCCGCACTTCGCGCTGCAGCCCCGCGCGCCATGCCCGCAGCTCGCACAGCTCGCTGCAGCCTCGCGCGCCGTGGCTGCCCTTGGACGCCGCCCTGCAGCAGCTGCCACCGTTGCTGCTGCAGCAGCTGCCACCGTTGCTGCTGCAGCAGCTGCCACGGAGCGCCCTGCCACAGTCGCAGCCCTGCCCAGCAGCAGCTGCCGCGGAGCCTTCTGCCGCCGTTGCGGCCCTGCCCTGCAGCAACTGTCGCGGAGCCTCCTGCCACGGTCGCGGCCCTGCCCTGCAGCAGCTGCCGCGGAGCCTTCTGCAGCTGTCACGGCCCCGCCCTGCAGCAGCTGTCGCAGACCTGCCCTACCGCCGACGCGGCCCTGCTCTGCCGCAGCTGTAGCGGCCCCGCCGTTGCCATCGTCGTGCGCCTGCCCTTCCCGCCACTGGTGAGCACCTACCTTGTTCGTGCGCTGCCGCCTGCCTGCCTGCCTGCCTGCCCGCCTGCCGCGCCTGCCCTGCACGCGTTGCTGCTGCTACTACTGCTATTGCTACTGCTACTACTACTGCTGCTACTGACGGTGGCCAGATGCAGCTCCAGCGACGTCCGCGTGAGTCCCTCACGCCCCAGCAGCTTAGTGAGTGGTACGCTAGTTGGGGTTGTAGGGGTGGCCGCGCTGCTACTGCTGCTACTGCTGTTACTTCTGCTACTGCTGCTACTACTACTACTACTGCTGCTACTGGCGGTGGCCAGATGCAGCTCCAGCGACGTCCGCGAGAGTCTCGCACGCCCCAGCAGCTTAGTGAGTGGTACGCTAGTTGGGGTTGTCGTGGTAGCCGTCGTAGCTGTCGCCCTAGAGCTGGTCAGTCGGGAGAGTCTGGCAATGGCCAGCTGCAGCTGCAGCGGCGTCCATGCGAGACACTTACGTCCCAGCAGCTTCACGAGTGGTACGCTCAGAGTAGAGGGTCTCTGAGTACCATTCGCTGCCCGTACGTCATTCGCACAGGTGATCGGACTGGTCAGGCTTGCGGGACGCTCAGTCACACACATTCCCGCTGCTTTGCCCGTCTGAGCGACGCCTGGCGTACCGAGTTTGGCGACGAGGCTGAGCTCCCCGACTGGGTGGAGCTGCTTGGGCAGAGGGTAGATATCTTTGCTCTTGACTATGATGCTATTCTCACAGCCATGTATGCATTGCCTACTAGTGCCGACCGTGCCTGTTACCCGTGCGTACCGCCTGACCGAGGTATAGAGCCTGCTGCTCTAGGTGCTGGTGAGGCTGCTGCTCTAGGGGCTAGTGTGTCTCCTGCTCTAGGTATGGGTGAGGCTGCTGCTCCTGGTGCTGGTGAGTCTGCTCTCTCTGGTACTGCGCCTGCTCAGGCCTTGTACACCTTCACACTTGACTCTGGTGCTCCTCGCTATTTCTTTCGCGACAGCACCTCCCTCACGCCGCTTAGTCGGCCGGTTCCAGTCTCTCTGGCAGACCCCTCTGGGGGTCCAATCCGTGCAACCTCTTCCACTGTCCTCCCTTGTCCTGCTATCCCGTCCGGCACACTGTCGGGTCTTCACCTCCCCTCGTTCTCTACGAACTTGGTGGCGGGTTCTGCGCTCCAGGACGCGGGTGTTAACCAGTTCACCCCTGCCTACGAGCGTGTGACACACTGCCCGTGTGCTCAGACAGGTCGTCACCTGGCTACCTTCACTCGGCAGCCGGGGTTGGGCCTGTACACACTGACCACTAAGTCCCCTCAGGTAACTGCGTCTGCAGTTGCGTTAGGTCAGTAGGCGGCCCTCTGCTCGTGTTGCGCCTTGTCGCACCAGACCCTCCTTTGGCACCACCGTCTTAGTCACCCCTCGGTGCAGCGCCTTCGCAGCATGCACCGCCGTGTCCTTGTCTCTGGTCTTCCCAGGGTTCTCCCTCCCCTCCCACCCTCGCCTGCTCCTCCCTGTCTTCCCTGTGTCGAGGGGCGGCAGCGCGCCGCTCCTCACTCCTCCTCGTTCCCTCCCACAGAGGCTCCCCTCCAGACTCTCCACCTGGACGTGTGGGGCCCAGCCCGCGTCCGTGGACAGGGCCACGAGCGGTACATCCTGCTGGTCGTCGACGACTACACGCGTTACACCACGGTCTTCCCCTTGCGCACCAAGGGTGAGGTCCCTGATGTTTTGATCCCCTGGATCCGCGCTGCTCGTCTCCAGCTCAGCAAGCGGTTCGGGACGGAGTTTCCCGTCCTGCGTCTGCACTCTGACAGAGGTGGTGAGTTTTCCTCCGACCTCTTCGCAGCCTTCTGTGAGGAGCACGGCATCACCCAGTCGTTCACGCTTCCGGCCTCTCCGCAATAGAATGGGGTTGCTGAGCGTTGCATTGGCTTAGTCATGGAGGTCGCTCGTACCTCCATGATCCATGCGGCTGCCCCCCATTTTCTGTGGCCGTTTGCGGTCCGGTACGCCGCGCATCAGCTCAACCTCTGGCCCCGTGTCTCCTTGCCAGAGACCTCGCCCACACTGCTGTGGACGGGGAAGGTTGGCGATGCGTCGCGTTTCCGGGTCTGGGGTGCTCGTGCCTTTGTCCGCGATACCACCGCGGACAAGCTCTCCGCCCGCGCTGTTCCCTGTGTCTTCCTTGGCTTTGTCCCTGACGCGCCTGGTTGGCAGTTTTACCACCCCACCTCGCGCCGTGTCTTCCCCTCTCAGGACGTCACGTTCGACAAGTCTGTTCCCTTTTACTGTCTCTTCCCCTACCGCACTGCCCCTCTCCCCTCCCCGCCACTCTTCCTCGCTCCAGGTGCTCCCCAGGTAGACCCCCTCCCCACTCCCGATCCTGCTCCTTCAGGTGTGTCTCAGGTAGACCCTCCTCCCTTGACTGTGCCGGTTGAGGTCACTGGTGACTCAGGTCCTGCGGAGGGTGGTCCTTCTCGGGGTGCTGATTCTGAGGGTGCTGAGCCTGGGGGTGCGGAGCTTGGGGGTGCTGAGCCTGGGGGTGCTGAGCCTAGAGGTGCGGAGCTTGGGGGTGCGGATTCTGGAGCTACTGAGGGTGCTGGAGCTGGAGGTTCTGGAGCTGCTGAGGGTGCTGGTGCTGGAGGTTCTGGAACTGCTGCGAGTGCTGGTGCTGGAGGTTCTGGAGCTGCTGCGGGTGCTGGCGCTGGAGGTTCTGGAGCTGCTACGGGTGCTAGCGCTGGAGGTTCTGGAGCTGCTGCGGGTGCTGGCGCTGGAGGTTCTGGAGCTGCTGCGGGTGCTGGCACTGGAGGTTCTGGAGCTGGTGCGGGTGCTGGCGCTGGAGGTTCTGGAGCTGCTGCGGGTACTGGCGCTCAGGGTTCTGAGTCTTCTGTTGCGCGGTCTCCCTGGAGTAGCCGCCTTCGTCCGCGTGTGCCTCTCACCTCCCAGCAGCTGCACGACTGGTACGGTCGCCGTCAAGGTCGCGCTTCTGGAGCTCGGGGCTCTGCTGCTGGAGGTGTTTCTGCTATTGTCACTGGAGCTGGTAGTGGCACTCGTCCCGGAGGTGCTCGTACTGGAGGTACTGGTGCTGCTGAGGCTGGAGGTGCTGCTGAGCCTGAGGGTGCTGCTGCTGGAGACCCTGGGTCTGGGGGAGCTGCTGCTGGAGACATTGAGGCTGAAGACCCTGGGACTGGAGGTGTTGGTTCTGGGGGTGCTGCTGCTGGTGGAGCTGGTCCTGGAGGAGCTGGCGCTGAGGGTTTTGGAGCTGTTGGAGGTACTGGAGCTGCTGGGGGTGCTCGAGCTGCTGGTGCTGGTGGCTTTGCACAGTCGCGCCTGTTCTTCGCTCCACCGTCTCCGTCGTCTCAGCCACCGCTTGACTCTGTGCTTCGCCAAGTTCTTAGTCTCTCTTCGTCTACTAGACTTCCGTTACAGCCTGGCTCATCGCTGCCTGCTCCTCCTTACAATGAGCAGACAGGGGGTTTTACTGAGCGTCGTGAGCCTGCGTCGCGTCTTGTCTCGCCTGTCTGTTCTAGTAGTTCCGGTCGTCGTGTTCCTCGTTCGCGTCAGCCGACTGTCCCCGGCACCCACCTCGTCGTTTGTCGTCCTTCCTCTTCTCCGCAGCGTGTCCCCCTGCCGTCCCCTCATGCGTCTTCTCTGCCTACCGTTCCTTAGCCTGAGTCTGACCGCACCCGTGCTGCTCACCCTACTGTCTCGCGTCTGCTAGCCGTAGTTGTCACTGACCCGTCGTTTGAGTCTGTTGCTGTGTCTGCCTTTGTTGCTGAGCTTGTTGACTTTGCTACTGCCTGACGTCTAGACTACGCCGCTAGTCTTGTTGCTGAGTCTGAGTCTGTCTGTCCTCCGTCCATCGGGGGTGAGTGTGCTCTTGGCACGGACGTCCTTGAGGACAGGCAGGAGGACCTTGAGTGTCTTGCAGCTGCTGCGCCTCACCTCGTGTCCATGCTGCTTTCCCCTGAGGGAGACCCGGATGCTCCAGACATCCCGACCCCGCGCTCTTACGCTGAGGCGATCGCGGGTGAGTACTCCTCTCAGTGGCAGACAGCCATGGACGCAGAGATGGGCTACTTTAAGATGGTATCAGAGCCTCTCTTGTCACCGACCCTCGTGCCTCTCCGCTGCCTATCACTTACTTTGCTGCCACCCGCGGCCTTGGCTTCTCCACGCGTGTAGTGGCTGCTCCGCCTGCCCGTCCTCTGTCTGCCGGGGGTAATCTCGCCCTTAGCTGTAACGACCTAGAGGACGGGCAGTTTGAGCTGGAGTTCTTGGCAGCCGCTTCTCCCCCTCGCTGTGCCATGCTGCTTTGCCCTGGGGGGGTCCCCGACTCCTTTGACATTCCGACTCCTCGCACGTACCGTGAGGCAGTGTCAGGGCAGTAGTCATCTCAGTGGAAAGCGGCCATGGATGCAGAGATGGCGTCTTGGAGATTTGCAGGCACCTACGTCGATGCAGTTCCCCGTCCTAGGGCAAAGGTAGTCGATGGCATGTGGATTTTCAAGGTAAAGCGACCGCCTGGATTGCCGCCTGTCTTCAAGGCGCGCTACATAACTAAAGGTTTCAGTCAGCGTGAAGGATTTTTTTTTTTTTTTCCTTCGTCCCGACCTGTCAGAGGTCCACCGGAGATCCCCGATTGATTCTAGTCAAGGGTTACACGCATGTTGACCTGGGGGGTTATGGGCGCACTCACCCGCTACACAAACAAGCCCTTTTATCCCAGTGGTTAGTGGCTGGGATTTTGACATGGTATCAGAGCGAAGGTATCGGGTTCGAACCCCGGTGTGTGCACCTCGGGCATCCCAGTGCAGGGGGGTGTTAGAGGTCCACTGGAGATCCCCGATTGATCATAAGGAGGTGTTACAAGCATGTTGGCCTAAGAGGTTATGGGCGCACTCACCCGCCACACAAACAAGCCTTATTATCCCAGTGATTTGTGGCTGGGATTCCGACACGACCTTGAAAATGGCGACTCTTCGGGTGTTAATTCACGTTGCAGCACAGCGTGATCATGAGCTGCACTCCCTCGACTTCTCCACTGCCTTTCTCCAGGGTAGCTTGCACAAGGAGATATGGTTGCGTCGTCCTCCTGGCTTTATAGGCACTTTCCCGCCTGGACCCAGTGGAGCCTGAGACGACCAGTCTACGATCTCCGCTAGGCGCCCCGTGAGTGGCACGACACGTTACGCAGCACTCGAGCTGACCTCGGTTTTCACCCTTCGTTTGCCGACCCATCGCTGTTTGTTCGGAGAGGCTCCACTCCCTTCTTTATACTCTCTAGGTCGAGGACTTGGTCTTCGCTACAGCAGACAGGGTTGCTCTGGCTGAGGTGAAGTCCGAACTGTAGAAGAGACGCACATGCACTGACCTTGGTGAGCTGCGCCGCTACAGTGGCTTGCAGATCACCAGGGACAGAGCCGCTCGCACCATCACCCTGACTCAATCACACATGGTGGAGCCAGTCATTTGGCGGTTTGGGTTTTAGTTCTCCACCACACAGCCCACTCCTCTTGCCGTTGACCACAGACTCGCCGACCCTTTTCCCGACGAGCCCTTTGAGTCTAGTGGTCCTTACACAACGCTTGTGGGGTGCCATATGTACCTAGTGACTTGTACTCGTCCGGTCCTCGCCTTTCCTCTCGCTTTGTTGGGACTGGAAGACACCGTTCTACATCAAGCATGAGGCTTGTGCTTGGAGGGAGACAGTCAGTTGTTCTTACCGGTCACTACGACTCTTCCTATGCCGACGACATGGAGACACAGAGGTCCACTCAAGATTACTACTTCAGCTTAGGCGCTGGAACGGTACCGTGGAGGTCTACTCGGTCGTCGTCTGTGGCTTCGTCCAGTGCAGAGGCAGAGATCTACGTTGGTGTCATGGCTGCGCAGGAGCTTCGCTAGTTGACCTTCTTGCTCGCCAACCTTGGTGAGCGGCCGAGCTCTACACCGACCTTGTTTGCTGAGAACAAGGCCATGATCCTCCTGTGTCGAGAGCCTCGATTGGAGAGCAAAGTGAAGCACATTAACGTGAGGTACTTTCTCCAGCGATAGTTGCAGCGACGCGGCCAGGCACGCTTGGACTTCATGGCCTTAGAGGCCAACACTGCAGACATTTTCACCAAGGCCTTAGCGCCTACTGACCACCACCGATTCTGTCTGCGCTTAGGCCTTGTCAACACTCTTGTTGCTTGCTCTGCCTGTCCTTTCATCTATATATGTTTGTAAACTCCTGAATGTCAAACTATATGTTTGTGTTTGCATTTCTCTAGGCTACGTTGGGGCTATCTTTAGGGGGTATAGAAACCATCTCGATAATTTCCTTGTACCCTCTCCCTCAACCTAATCGACATCATTCTCTCTACTCTAGTGACCTAGACTAGTCGACATTCTAACATGGTATCAGAGCAGGTCCCACAAGACCTTTTTTTTTTGTTTTAAGGGCCTACGGTTAGCTTATATCCTGGCCGTTCGTTTGAAATCGCGACCGTTGGTTCACTAATGCCGCCCTGCCTAGCGCGATTTCGTGGCCTAGCCTAGCGCGATTCGTGGCCTAGCCTAGCGCGACCCATACGCACCCTACTCGCGCCACCTGCACGCACGCACGTGCCCCGCCCGCGCCGCCCGCACGCGCGCTGCGTGAGCCCTACGTGCGCTCAACTCGCAGGCTGCCTGTAAGGCCCGCGCTATGCCCTGCGCCCGGCCTACGCCCTGCCCGCGAGCACCCATGCGTACCCTGCCTGCGCCCTGCTCGTCCGTGATGCTAAGAGCGCTACTGCTACTGCTGCTGCCGCATGCGCCACTGCAGCTGCGCTCTCCCCTGCCGAGCCCTTACCCGCCATGTCAGAATGTTATTCTTATATTCTAGCCTGTAGTGGGGTGCTCTATAGCGAGTACAACCCTTCTAGGGTTTGCTATTTGTGTCCCCATTTCTGCTAGTTCAACCCTCTTTTTCCTTCTAATTTGACATGCTATCAGAGCAGGTCGATCCCTTTGGATCGATCCTGTGGGTGTGTCCCCACCTCGCTTCCGCTGCTACTTTTTTTTTCCTCCCGCCGTGCGCCCCGAGGCGCGCGGCGGTTTTCTGCCCGCCGTGCGCCCCGAGGCGCGCGGCGGTTCTTTGCCCGCTGTGCGCCCCGAGGCGCGCGGCGGGCTTCTGCCCTACGTCGCGGCCCCGCCCCGACCGTCGCGGCCCCGCCCTTCGACGCGGCCCCGCTCTACGTCGCGGCCCCGCCCCGGCCCGTCGCCGCCCGTGCGCCTGCCCGGCTCGGCCCCGCCCTTCGTCGCGGCCCCGCCCCGGCCCGTCGCCGCCCGTGCGCCTGCCCGGCTCGGCCCCGCTCTACGTCGCGGCCCCGCCCCGGCCCGTCGCCGCCCGTGCGCCTGCCCGGCTCGGCCCCGCCCTACCTTTGCGGCCCCGCCCTATGTCGCGGCCCCGACCGTCGCGGCCCCGCCCCTCGTCGCGGCATCGGCCCCCCCCCCCCCCCCCCCCCCCCCCCTCCCCCCTTTTCTCCCCTCCCTGCCATTTCCCGTCGCCCGTCGCGGCTCCTTCGGGGGCCGCAAGCGGCCCCCTCAGGTCGCCACGACGGACGACGGGAGGGGCGAGCTGTTGGGTGGCGGGTATGGGGGTGCTCGGTGGGCCTTCCTCCCTTTGCTCCTCCTCCTCCTCCGTCTCCCACTGCTGCAGCTGTCGCTGAGGGGGGTGGTTGTGTGGGAGACTCGGGTTTAGGGTTTAAGGGGGGTGCGTGGGAGTGGAGCTAGGGGTGTATCAGCGGGTGTGTGTTGGGGGAGTTGGATAGTTAGGGAAGCTGCATGGAGGTTGCCGTCGTGTCGTCAGCAGCACCTGTATTCCGGGGGCTTCGCCCGGTAGCCCAGTCGTAGCCAGCTGTGCCAGCCGCCCGTGGGTCCGTTGCTCGTCTGCCGCTACTTTAGCCGCGGGGCCAGTTACTCCAGTAGTCCGGGGGCTTCGCCCGGTAGCCGCTGTGCCAGTGTGCCTCCTGTTGCCCGTGTGTCTGCAGCTTCAGCCGTCGCCTCCCAACTCCTCTCGCTCTCACTCCTCCTCCTCACTTGCCCGTTGTGACCACCACTAGCTTTGCTGATAATTGTGCACTTGAACTTGCTTCTTGAACTTGTGCTCAGAATGTGTGGTGACATTGTGATCCACCCTGAGCTTGTACTGCTTTGCTTGCTCTGCTGATTACACCCCACTTTGGCTATGGGGGTGTGTCAGAATGTTATTCTTATATTCTAGCCTGTAGTGGGGTGCTCTATAGCGAGTACAACCCTTCTAGGGTTTGCTATTTGTGTCCCCATTTCTGCTAGTTCAACCCTCTTTTTCCTTCTAATTTGACACGCCAGCGCTGCTGCTGCTGTGCAACTGCTGCCAAACGCACTGCTGCCGCCAGAGCTGCTGCTGCCGCATGCGCTGCTGCTACTGCGCTGCTGCTGCCGCCTCAGATGCTACTACAGCGTGCTGCTAAGCGCTGCTGGTGCTGCTACCTGAAGCTGCCGCCAAAGCTACTGCTGCCACCTACGCAGCTGCTGCCGCTTGCGTTGCTACTGCTGCGCTGCTTCTGCCGCCTCAGCATCGCCTGCCGGCTGCTGCTAAGCGCTGCTGCTGCTGCTGCTACCTCCTGCTGCCGCCAAAGCTACTGTTGCCACCTGTGCTGTTGCTGCCAGCTATGCTGATGCTACTGCACTACTGCTGCCGCCTCAAGTACTATTGCTGGCTGATGCTAAGCACAGCTGCTGCTTCTCCTACCTGTTTATGCGCTACTACTGCCGCCTCATCTGGTGCAGCCGGCTGCTGCGAAGAGCTGCTGCTGCTGCTTCTGCTTCCTGCTGTTGCTGCTGAGTTTTTGCTACCACACGCACTGCTGTGCTGTGCCATGCCGAGCAGTGCTACCCTGCCCGAGCCGTGCCGCCGTGCCCCTACTGAGCGGCACTGCCGTGCTGCTACTACTACTCCTACAGCTGCTACTGCTACTATGGCTACAGTCTCCATTCTTAGTTTCGACGCTGAGGGTTGCGCGATTACCTTTGACATTTGGCTCAATGACCTCCACCTGTTCCTGCAGAGTGAGGCTAAGGATGGCATTCCACTGTTCGCACATACCAACGGATCCCTCCCAGCCCCACCTGGCACAGAGACAGCAGATCATTCGAAGTGGCTCATTTGTGACGCTACTACCCGCCTACCTGTCCGCAACCACCTTCTGGTCGCTGAACGAGTGCATTTTAGCCAGTAGAAAACAGCTAAGGCCCTCTATGACCCTGTAGTCACTCGCTACTCCTCCCCAGCCACTGCTGCCCTAGGCCATCTCATGCTGCTATACCTGCATCCCGAGCTAGCCGATTTCCACACTGTCTCTGACCTCTTTATCCACCTCTGCTCTAGTGAGGCTCGCTACCGCGCCGCTCTCAAGCCGACCTTTTTCACTGCTAACCCCCCCCTGCTGTACATCACCCTGTACTTCGTCATCACCCGTCTCCCTGACTCCCTTCGCACCGTCAGGGACCAGTTCCTAGCCCTTGACCCCACCGAGCTCACGCTTGACTCACTCGAGAAGTCCCTTCTCGAGCACTGTCGCTGAGAAGAGCACTGTCGCTGTTGCTGCTTCTCGTGGCACTCCCCGCTCCCCCTTCTTTGAAGGGTGTGCTCCCTCTCCTCTCCTCCCCTCAGTTGCTACTACTACTGCTGTCAACCTCATTGGTGCTGAGGAAGTTGGCGCTGCGTCTGCTCACAGTGGAAGGCACAACAACAGCAAGGGCAAAGGGGGTAAGGGTGGTGGGGTTGGCAACAGCGGTGGGGGTGGCGGGGGTGGTGGTGGCGGGGGTGGAGGCGGTGGGGGTGGCTCTGGGGGTGGTGGCAGTGGAGGTGGACGGGGTGTGGAGGCGGCGGGGGTGGTGGAGGCGGGGGTGGTGGAGGAGGTCGGGGTGGAGCTGGCAATGGTGGAGGTGGACGGGGTGTGGAGGAGGCGGGGGTGGTGGAGGCA
The DNA here is from genome assembly GCA_948144175.1 of Closterium sp. NIES-65. Lineage (NCBI taxonomy): Eukaryota > Viridiplantae > Streptophyta > Zygnematophyceae > Desmidiales > Closteriaceae > Closterium > Closterium sp. NIES-65. The sequence continues at coordinate 3,079,510 of CANXME010002170.1, read as the reverse complement.
GCCGGGGTGGTGGAGGCGGCGGGGGCGATGGAGGAGGTCGGGGTGGAGCTGGCAATGGTGGAGGCTGTGGCGCTTCCACACGTGGCGGTGGAGGCTTTGGGAGTGGACAGCAGCTGCCGCGCCTCCCGAACAACCCCACCCCTCAGCAGCTTCGTGAGTGGGTTGTCCAGCGTGGTTCTTTGGGGGGCTCTGGTCGATGCCCATATGTCAGGCGCACAGGGAAGCTGAAGGGTCAGACCTGCAGGAAGCCGCACACTGAGCATCGCTGCTTTGGCCGTCTTGAGGATGCCTGGGTGGATGAGTATGGAGATGAGCTGCCAGCCCCCAACTGGCTGAAACTGCAGGGGATGGGAGTAGATGTTTATGCTCTTGACTTTGTTTAGATCAACAAGGCTATATATGCTGTGTATATGACTAAGCTTAGTGATGAGGGTGCGTGTTACTTGTGTGTCCTTGGTGATGATGGTGTCGTTGCTACTACTCTTGGTGCTAGGGAGTCTGTGCTAATGCATCTACTATCACAGGTGCTGGTGAGTCTGCTGCAGCCCTAGGTGCTAGTGCGTCTCTTGTCACATGTGCTAGTGAGTCTGCTGCTAGTGAGTCGGCTGCCTTTGCTGAGGCACTACACACTTTCACACTTGACTTAGGCGCATCTCGTTGCTTCTTTCGTGACTGCACCACACTCACACCACTAGCTGCACCTGTCCTAGTCTGACTGGCTGACCCCTCTGGGGGCCCAGTAGTCGCACGAGCCTCCACTGTCCTCCCGTGTCCAGCAGTCCCCTCCGGTTCTCTGTTAGGTCTCCACCTCCCCTCGTTCTCGATGAGCTTGGTGAGCAACGCCGCTCTTATGGATGTCTGGGTTGATACCTTTACTCCTAGATGGTAGCGTGTGGCGATCTGTACGTGCTCCATGACTGGCGGTCACCTTGCTACGTTCACTCGACGGCCTGGGTCTATTTTGTACACACTGACCACTGCGTCTGCAAAGGTGGCTGAGTCACGTCAGGTGGCTGCGTTGAGTCGGGTGTCTGCGTCTGGTCAGCTTGCAGCGTCTTGCTCATGTTGGGTACTCTCTCACAAGACTCTCCTCTGGCACCACCGCCTCGGTCACCCCTTGCTGCCGCATCTTCGCAGCATGCACTCCCGTCTCCTTGTCTCTGGCCTTCCCAGGTCTCTGCCCTCCCTCCCGCGCTTGCCTGCACCCCCGTGCCTTCCCTGCGTCGAGGGGCGGCAGCGCACCGCTCCTCACTCCTCCGAGTTTCCTCCGACCACTGCTCCTTTGCAGACTCTCCACATGGACGTGTGGGGCCCGGCCCCTATCGGTGGAACGGACGAGGAGTGCTACTTCCTGCTGGTTGTCGATGATTACACACGCTACACCACAGTCTTCCCCTTGCGGACATCAGCGGTGTTTTGATCCCCTAGATCCGTGCTACTCGTCACCAGCTGTGCAAGCGGTTTCATCGGGACTTGTCCGTCCTGCGTCTCCACTCTGACAGGAGCGGTGAGTTCTCTTTCGGCTTCCTTGAGGAGTTGTGTCGAGACGAGGGCATCCGCTAGATGTTCACGCTTCTGGCCTCTCCCTAGCAGAATGGGATTGCTGAGCATCACATCGGCTTGATCATGGAGGTTGCTCGTACCTCCATGATCCATGCGGCTTCTCCCCATTTTCTGTGGCCGTTTGCGGTCCGATACGCCGCGCATCAGCTCAACCTCTGGCCGCGTGTCTCTGAGCTAGAGCCACCCTCCGGTGGATGGGGACGGCTGGCGATGCATCGGTGTTTCGGGTCTAGGGCGCGCTCTCCCTTCGTCGGGATGCCAAAGCGAGCAAGCTCTCCTCTCGCACTCTCCACTGCGTCTTCCTTGGCTTACCCAGCGACGCCCCGCCGTGGCAGTTCTACCACCCGCGCTTGCGTCTAGTCTTTTCCTCCCAGTTCGTCACCTTTGACAAGTCTGTCTGTTTCTACAGGCTACACCTGCACGCGTCCCACCCGGTCCCCCTCGCGCCTCTCTTCCTAGTACCAGTCCCCCCTCTCCAGTAGACCCCCACCCCCCACAGGGTGCTTCTCCCTCAAGTGTGTCTCAGGTACACCCACCCCCCTTGGTTGAGCCTCTAAAGATTGAATCCTTTGGCCTAGCTGAGGGGGATGACCCCGCCGTTGACGACACGGCGGCCACTCGCCGCTCTCCACCCTTGGAGACCCCCCCTGGTTTTCCGCCTCGGCCATCTTCGCCGCCTCCGCAGCCTGTTGCTGTGGACTATGGAGCTGAGACTGCTGGTGCTGAGCTTGAGGGTGCTGAGACAGAGGGTGAGGGTTCTGGGGGTGCTGCGCCTTGGTGTGCTGCGACTGGGGGTGCTGGTTCTAGGGGTGCTGTGACTGGGGGTGCTGACTCTGGGGGTGCTGCGAGTCCTAGTGGCGGTGGAGCTGTGGGTGACCCTGCTGGAGGTCCTGCAAGTCCTGGAGGTACTGGAGGTGCTACTGGTGCTGGAGCTGCTGGCACTGGAGGTGGTGGTGCTGCTGGTGTTGGAGGTGCTGGAGGTGCTGCTGGTGCTGGAGGTGCTGGAGGTGCTGGAGGTGCTGGAGCTGCTAGTGCTGGAGGTGCTGCTGGTGCTGGAGGTGCTGGAGCTGCTACTCCTAGAGGTACTGCTGGTGCTGGAGGTGCAGGAGCTGCTAGTATTGGAGGTGCTGGAGCAGGTAGTTCTGGAGGTGCTGCTGGTGCTCGGGCTCTTGGAGCTACCACTACTGGAGTTGCTGCTGGGGGTGCTAGAGCTGGTAGTGCTGGAGGTGCTGCTGGTGCTGGACCTGCTGGTGCGCTTTGCCACCTTCTCGGTCTTCCGCCAACTCCCATTGAGTTCCCAGTCGCTGGTACGACTCCTCCGTTACTGTTCCCACAGCTACTGCCTCACTCCCCACTGCCTGCTCCTGCTCCTTACACTGTTGTGACAAAGTCCTTGACTGAGCGTCGAGAGTCTGAGACCTGTGCTTCCACTCCTAAGCGTCGAGAGCCTGAAACTAGAGCTTCCGTTCCTGCTCGTGGTCGTCGTGTGCATTGTCCTCATGCTCCGGCTGTCCCAGGCACTCACGATATGACACTCCGTCATTCCTGTGTTCCACGGCGTGTTGTTCTACCGTCACCTCCTATGTCTTCTCTTCCTAATGTTGCGGACCCTTCGTCTGACCTTGCTCGTGCTTCCAATCCGTCTGTCACTCGCTTGCTTGCTACAGTTGTGACGGACCCCTACGTTCTCGTCTCCTGCTGCGTCTGCCTTAGTCGCTGAGCTAGTTGACTTTGCTGCTGCACGCCGCCTAGACTACCTTGCGAGTCTTGTTTCTGACCCTGACCCTGTCTGTCCTCCGTCCGTCGGGGGTGACGTTGCCCTTGGCTGTGACGTTCTTGAGGACAAACAGGAGGAGCTGGAGTGTCTTGCGGCCGCTGCACCTCATCTCGCGACCATGCTGCTTGTCCCTGAGGGAGACCCGAATGCACTTGACATCCCCACCCCGCTCTTACAGAGAGGCAATCTCAGGTGAGTACTCCTCTCAGTGGCAGACAGCCATGGACGCAAAGATGGATTCCTAGAAGTCCACAGGCACCTACGTTGACGAGGTTCCCCCACCTGGGGCGAACATCGTCAGTGGCATGTGGATTTTCAGGGTGAAGCGGCCGTCGGGTTCTCCGCCTGCCTTCAAGGCACGTTACGTTGCTTGAGGCTTCAGTCAGCGTGAGGGGGTCGACTTCTTTCGGACCTTCTCTCCCACCCCAAAAATGACTACTCTTCGGGTGTTGCTACACGTTTCAGCTCAGCGTGACTACGAGCTGCACTCCCTCGACTTCTCGAAAGCGTTCTTGCAGGGCAGCCTCCACGAGGCCATCTGGCTGCGCCGTCCACCAGGCTTCACTGGGTTGTTTCCTGAGGGTACTCAATGGAGCCTACGGCGACCAGTGTACTGCCTCTGTCAGGCACCTCGCGAGTGGCACGACACACTGACGACAACACTTGCGGCTGTTGGGTTTGCTCCTTCGACTGCTGACCCATCGCTGTTTGTGCGCACCGACACTACCTTTCCGCCGCTCTACGTGCTCGTGTACGTCAGCTACTTGGTTTTTGCTACTCCTGACACAAAGGCGTTGGCTCTAGTGAAGGCGGAGCTGCAGGAGAGACACACCTGCACTGACCTGGGTGAGGTGCGGAGCTATCTTGGCTTGCAGATCACCCGGGACAGAGCACAGCGCACCATCACCCTGACTCAGTCACACATGGTGCACCAGGTCCTCCAGTGCTTCAACTTCCAGTACTACTCGCCACAGCCCACTTCTCTGTCTACTGGTCACTCACTCTCAGCTCCACCTTCGGACGAGTCCGTAGAGCCGAGTGGTCCGTACGCAGAGTTTGTGGGTTGCCTTATGTACCTGATGACGTGCACACAACCTGGCCTCGCGTACCCTCTCAGCCTCCTGGCTCGCTATGTGGCACCTAGGAGATACCAAAAGGTGCACTTCGATGCTGCGAAGAGGGTATTGCATTACTTGTGCAGCATATCGGGCATGGGGCTCATGCTTGGAGGACGTGGTTCAGTGGTACTCACAGGACACTTTGACGCTTCTTGGGCCGATAACCAGGCGACTCAGCGTTCGTCCCACGATTACACCTTCAGTCTTGGCGTTTACACCAGCGTTCAGGTCCACTCGTGGAGGTCCACTCGTTCTTCTTCTGTGCTTGGTTCCAGCTGTGAGGCTGAGATCTACGCTGAAGCCATGGCTGCACAGGAGCTACGCTGGCTGACCTACGTGCTGACTGACTTTGGCGAGCGGCCTCGTTCTCCTCCAGTTCTGTACATCGACAACAAGGCAATCCGTGCCTTGTGTCGCGAGCAGAGACTGGAGGACAGAACGAAGCACATTGCTCTTCGCTACTTCCTTGCGCGTGAGCTGCAGCAGCGTGGTCAGCTGCGCCTTGCTTACGTGGCCTCTCGGGCCAACACTGTTGATGTCTTCACTAAGGTCCTTGGGGCTGGTGATCATCGGCGTTTCTGTACTGCTCTTGGGCTTGTGCCCACTCTGCCTCACCTGTTGGTTGCTTGACTTGTCTTGTACAGTGATGTATATATATATACCTGCATGCTTGCTCTTGCTAGGTTGTGATCACTGTACTGCTTGTGCTTTTATAACTCTGCATATGAACTGGCCTTGTGGCCACTTGCTTGTGCTCAGAACGCGTGGTGACCTTGTGATCCACCCTGAGCTTTGCTTTGCTTGTTCTCTTGCTTGACTGGTCTTGTGACCGTCTGTTGTGTTTGCTATCTCCCACTTAGCCTATGGGGGTGTGTCAAACTATATGTTTTTGTTTGCATTTCTCTAGGCCACATTGGGGCTATCTTTAGGGGGTATAAAAACCATCTCGATACTTTCCTTGTACCCCCCCCCTCAACCTAATCGACATCATTCTCTCTACTCTAGTGACCTAGGCTAGTCAACATTCTAACACTGAACCGGCCTTGTGGCCGTTTGCTTGTGCTCGGAATGTGTTGTGATCTTGAGATCTACCCTGAGCGTTGTGTTGTTGTTTCTCTTGACTGGTCTTGTGACCCTTTGTTTCCCTTTCTAGTTCTTGGATGCACCTCACTTAGCCTATGGGAGTGTGTCAAATAATGAATGCATCGTTAGGCTTCTAGGCTACAGTAAGTTGGCCTTAGAGGGTACAATACTTTCTAGGTTACTCTTTGTATCTCCCTCACTTTTCAATCATCACAATCCTCTCGACATTGGTTCCTTCCTAGGCTACTTTAAGACCTGGTAGCACAATGTAAGGGGTTCATTACCAGTATACCGCGTGTCACCGTGGAAGGGGTATATTTATGCAAACAGGTTCTACTACGGTAGTACCGTATTAATGTGAAGTAAAAGTTCAGGGTTTACGGTAGCACAAGCGGAATTGATTGGACTACGGTAACATGAGAGTGACACGAATAGCAAACCCTGAAAGTGTTGTACACACTAATGAGCAACTCAATCTACGGTGGCTTAACACTACCGCGAATAGAATTTGACAATGGGGCCCAAAAGCACCACCAGACGGATCATCAAGGAGTTCCTGTCCTGACCTACGCCCCATATCATGAAGGCCAACCATCTGTTACTACCAGTCTATTCTAGGGTACCGTAAATGAATGGGGACGTGTTATAATATGGCGATGGGTTTAAAAACAAAGAGGGAGCAGTGATGTGCTCAGCTGTCAAAGCTCCCATCACAGGGCGAATGCTCGTACCATTCCTTCCCTTTGAGAAAGTCTTCCAGGCATGGAGGCACGTGGGGCATGGGGCCATCGCAAGTGACTCTGAAATGACGGAGCAACGTGAACTGGGAGAGGAAAGGCGGGAGAGAGTGCAAGCGGCGCCAGTGGAGGAGGTCGAGACGAGTGAGGCGGGAGAATTTGAGCAGCGAGGATGGGAGGTGCGGCAGGTCGCAGCGGCAGATTTGAAGCGTGGCGAGGCGAGGCGGGCACGTGAGATAGGGCTGGGAGCAGCCTCTGGTGATGTTGGAGAGGCGGAGGGTGTGCAGGGAGGAGAAGCAGGAGAGGCATGCAAGGAAGTCCCGGCAGTCAGCGTTGTCCACCACCAGAGTGGTCAGCGCCGTGAGCTGCGTCAGGTGACGATCACTGTCATATCCCGACAGCTTTGCACTGTGCAAGTGCAGGAAGCGGAGGTTGGCAGAGCAGCCACTCTCCACCTTCCAGGACACATATCGGCTGCCAGCGAGTGCCATGTGCTCCAGGGCAGGGAAGAGATCCATGTCGACGTGGGAAGAGGGGCCTGAGTTGCCGAGCAGCTGCAGCACCTTGAGCTTGGGAAACACAGGCGCCGTCCATTCACCGCTGTCTGTGCACCACGCGCAAAGATTCCCCTCGGAGTAACGGATGAGGTCGGCGCGCACGTCGAGCTGCTCCAGAGATGCTGCCACGCGCGCTATGAACCGAGCGACGTACATGGGATGATCGGGGCATTGCACGCGCAGGCGACGCAGGCGGGGCAGGTGGGGCAGGCAGGGTGAGTCGGAGCTGTCGCAGCGGCTGTTGCAGGCGAGGAAAAGGTCCTCCAGGCGAGTGAGACGAGAGAGGTCGTTTGCGCAGTGGAGGGATGGGAGGGAGAGCGAGGTGAGGCGGGTGAGGTGGGGAATGAGAGAGGGGAAGAATTGGTAGTGGGAGAGAGAGAGGGAGGTGAGGTTGCAGAGAGGCAGCAGTCTCTCTTCAGTAAGTCTCGAGGCAACACCTGCATTGGCAAACCCATTTCTTTGCTCCTCCTCCTCCTCATCACCATCATCACCATCATCCTCTCCCACCCCTTCCTCCTCTTCCCCCCCCTCCTCCTCCTCCTCTTTCTCCTCCTCCTCCTCCTCCTCCTCGTCATCATCATCCAGTCCCGGAATCCAGAGGTTGGAGTCGAGGCGAGTGAGGGAAGTGAGGCAGGAGAAGGAAGAGGGCATGGTGAATACGGGGAGGTGCAGGGAGAGGGTGGAGAGGCAGGAGGGCAGACCCAGCAGCAGGTCGCCAGACACGCTACTCCAGCTGCTGCCGTCCTCAGGAAGGTAGTAGCGGTGGAGGGTGTTAGGCACGTACAGAGAGAGCGAGCGGAGGGAGCAGAGGTGGGCGAAGGGGGAGGGGAGGGAGAGGCAGGGCGGCATGGGGTCTGCTGGGAGGGCGAGGGCGAGGGAGGTGAGGTGTGAGAGGAGGAGGAGGGAGGAGGGAAGGCGGGAGAGAGGGAGGGAGAGGGCAGTGAGTTGCGGGCAGCGGAGGAAGAGAGAGTCGGGGAGTTTGAGTCGGTCTGTGAGGGTCTCCCCTTGAACGCACAGCTGGTTGAGTCCCCGGCATCTCTTGATCACGGCAAACAGCCCCCTCTCCATCTCTTGATTCGCCTCCGTGCCAGCAGCCTCCCACCAGCCGTCCTGCCAGCCTTCCGGCCCATTTCCCCACCTGTATTCGGGTAGAAAACCGGGCTCTAGGAGCAAGGAGAGGGAAGTGAGAGCAGGGAGAGCGGCAGCAGCAGCGAGCAGAGAGCGCAGATGAGAGGGGCGGAGGGGGCGGGTCGTGGTGGAGACGAGGGGAAGGGCGAGCGTAGAGAGGTTGGGGTAGCGGGCGAGGGTGTGGGCGAGGGAGGCGGGGGAGGGGAGCGAGGAGAACCAGATGGGGGAGAGGTGTTCCTCGGCGCTTAGATAGTGGGTGAAGCAGGTGGAGAGGGAGGAGGGGGTGATGGAAGGGGGGAGGGTGAAGGGAGGGTGGGAGGAGGGGAGCAGGGAGAAGGGGGAGGTGGGGGAGGAGTGGATGACCCAGAAGGGAGAAACGGAGGGGAGCCACGTGGAGGAGAAGAGAGGAGAACCGTTGAGACCTGCTGCTGCTGCTGCTGTTGTCTCGTGGTGGCTTATCCTGCTGGGACTGCTGCAAACAGGCTTGGAGGAGGAAGAAGTGGAGGGAGGGGGGTGGAGCAGGGGGATGGGCAGCCAGGCGAGTGAGAGGGGGTGGAGGGCGAGGGCGAAGCAGGAGGTGTGGAGGCGGCACCAGTGGTGCCACTCGCGGCACACCAGTCTCACTTTCGCCTGCTCCACAGGACTCTGCACCCGCTGCACCACGCTTTGCAGCACCTCCCATGGCAGCTGCAACAGCTGTGTACCGTTGGGAGTGCTGCTGTCATCACTGTTGCTGATTCCGCTGTTCTCTGGTTTTAAGTTTGGTTGGTCGTGCGAATCATGATTGTAGTCATCCGCGTCCTTGCATGAGCCTCTCACCTTCACCTCCTGTACCCCTTGCACCAACTCGCCTCCCTGCTCCGCCTCCTGCCGCCGTTCTTCCTCCTCCTGCTGACGCTCTTCCTCCTCCTGCCGACGCTCTTCCTCCTCCTGCCGACCCTCTTCCTCCTGCCGACGCTCTTCCTTCTCCTGCTGCTGCTGCTCGTCCTGCCCCTCTCCTACAACCTCACTCCACTCCCACTGCTCTTCCGCCTTCCTCCCCACCTGCCTCCACCACTCCCTCTGCTCCTTCTTCTGCTCCTCACTCAACACCGATCCCTCAAACACACTCTGAATTATCATCTTTCTCTTCCTCTCCTCCTCAATCTCCCATTCTGTCTTCGGTTTCCTCCCTTGATGCCCCTTCCTTTTCTGCTCCTCCTCCTTCTCTCGCACCCACCCTTTCCCCTGCAGGTACCCTTCAAGCTCCAGGGGCACCACAACAGGGTTGCAGCCACGGTCGAAGGAGAAGTGGGTGAGGGAGGAAAAGGTCGAGAGGAATGAGGGGAGGGCGCGGAGCGGCATACACTGAAAGAGGTGGAGGCGAGTGACGGAGGAGAAGAGGCGGAGGCAGTCGGGGAGGAAGGGAGTGTGGGAGTGGCAGATTTGGAGCGATTTGAGGTGGGGAGGGCAGGAGAGGGCGGAGTGGTAGTTGTGCATGGAGAGGTTGAAGATGCGGAGGGCAGTGAGGGCGGGGAAGAGGGCGAGCGACGCGAGGAAGCGCGAGGAGTGTGGGTAGGACCCCACTATGAGCGTGCGCAGGTGGGGCAGCACGGGCAGGGGGGCACGTGGGGGGGAGTGGATGCGCAGGAAGGTGAGGTTCGGGAGGAGGTGCGGCAGGATGGTGGGTGCGTGCATGGGCGGGTGGGACGGCCGTGGGGAGTCATGGATGGCCAAGTGGGTCAGGCGCGGCAGCATACCCATGAATGCGAGCGTATGCTGCGGCTGCGGCTGCTGCTGAGGCTGCTGCTGCGGCTGCTGCTGCTGCTGCCGCTGCGGGCCAGTATCCTCTGGTCTTGAGGGCCCTTGCCCTGAGTGAGAACATGCATGGTTTCTCACGTTGACCAACACAAGCTCCTCAAGAAAAGGAAAGAAACACGCAGGTAGCTTATCCGCTCCACCACATGCGCCCTTCCCCACATCCCCCTCCCCTTTCGCCTCCCCCAATGCCCCCCCCCATCCTTGTACAGCCACGAGGGGCGAGCCTTGGATCTTGAGGGACTGCAGCTGAGGGCACAGCCGGCCCCACACTGCCAATGGGATGACGCCAGCTGTCCCCGTGAGAATGACGTGGCGGAGGGAGTCTGACGAAGGGGTTGCTTCGGGGCTTGTGGGAGGTTCGGCGAGACCAGTTGCAATTTTGGTGTAGCAGAAGGTTGGTTTGGCGGGACCCTCACCATTCACGTGCAGATGAGACAAACGGGGCCACTGGGTGAAGAGAGCGAGAGAAGCGGGGGATTGGAGAGGGGAGGCGAGGGGGATGGAGAGGAGAGTGAGGGAGGAGAGGGAGGAGAGGCAGGGAGGGAAGGTACGGTGAGCGAGGAGGGAAAGAGAGGTCAGGTTAGAGAGGGCAGCAAGGCATTGATGGTGCCGCTGGTGGGGGTGTGTAGAATCGTCGCTGCTGGAGGAACAGCAGCAGCGGCAGGAAGAGGAGAGGGAGGCGTGCGGGGCAAAGAGGGCGTTGAGGCCCATGCAGTGCCACTCGCCTCCCACGTTGGTGGTGAGCTGCTGCAGGCGCGTGAGCGACCACAGCGAGGCAGGCAGCCACCCCACCACCGAGTCCTCCCCACCCCACCCATCCCCCACCCATCCGCCTCCATCCTCCTCCTCCTCCTCCTCCTCCTCCTCCTCTTCCTCCTCCTCCTCCTCCTCCTCCTCCTCCTCCTCCTCCTCCTCCTCCTCCTCCTCCTCCTCCTCCTCCTCCTCTCGTCCTCCTCCCTTCCGCTCGCCGTTACCTCCTTCACTCTCCCTCATCCCCCCACCCCCACCCCTTTTTCCCTGCGCCCTCACACCACGCCTTTTCCTCCTCATCTCTTCCCCCCCTGTCGGCTTTGCACACACTAGGAACGTTAAAGACGACAGGGTCGGTCCGAGCCCAGCAAACAGGTCCGGCGAGAGAGGCTCGAAAAGGGGGGTGGTGGGGGTTCCAAGGGAGAGGTGGAGGAGGGAGAGGCGGGAGAGAGAGTGGAAGGGGCGACCGGAGAGGAGGAGAGGGTGGTGGGGAGCAGAGAGGGAGAGACGGAGGGAGCGGAGGGAGGAGAGGTGGGGAAGGAGATAAGGCGGGAGGTCGAAGAGCGGGAGCGAGAGGTGGGCGAGACGGGAGAGCAAGGCAGCTACTTCTTCACTCATTGTGAGGTAGTTGTTGCTACAGAGGACGAAGTGCAGTGAGCGTAGATGCGGACAACTCGTTATAAGCTGCCTCATCTGCTCCGCCTGAGCGTGCTTGTTCCATCCCCAATCACAGAGCTTTTTCAGGTGAATCGGGCACGAGGCACTAGACGGCAGCTCGTAAACAAGGTGCAGCGACCGCAGGTTCACGCAAGAGCGCGCCAAGCCCATAATTTCCCCAATATGCCACGCGCGGCCTGAGTATCTGCCGGTTGTCACGGGCATGTGCAGCGCGCTGACGTGCTGCTGATTTCGCGGCGACAGCAGCTGCTCGAGTCGCGTGCGCAAGGCAACGGGGAGCGGAAGGGGCGAGACATGATGCGGGTCGATGAAGGGGCGGGACGATTCAGGGTCGTGGCAGCCGTAGTTGCAATCGTAGTACCCCCAGTCGCACATCACCGTCACGCGCCTCAGCTGCTCCATGCCCATCAGCTCGTCCACTAGGAACGGCGCTGCATGCCGCCCCTCTGCTGCTGCTGCTGCTGCTGCTGCTGCTGCTGCTGCTGCTGCTGCTGCTGCTGCTGCTGCTGCTGCTGCTGCTGCTGCTGCTGCTGCTGCTGCTGCTGCTGCTGCTGCTGCTGCTGCTGCTGCTGCTGCTGCTGCTGCTGCTGCTGCTGCTGCTGCTGCTGCTGCTGCTGCTGCTGCTGCTGTTGCTGCTGCCGCTGCCGCCGCCACCGCTTCCGCTGCTGCTGCGCGCACATCTGCCTCGGCTGCGCCTGCGAGTGGTGCTGGTGGCGAGGATGGAGGTGGCGGGTGGGAGGGGGAGGAGTCAGAATTCCTTGCCCAGGTCTCCGCGCGCGGCGGACCTTCCATGTCAAGGCGCGGCGGGCCTTCCATGTCAAGGCGCGGCGGGTCGTCCGTGGTCCACAGTTTCGGCCGCGGCGGCCAGCGCGCCTCTTTCAAAAAGTCATCATGGCACCTGTAGCGCCGGGCGCACGCGTCCCCGTGTCGCAGCTTCACGAGCCGCCATTGAAGCGCGTGCGCGTCGAACAAGCACGCGAGCCCTGAGTTGCTCATTGACCCGCCGTCGTAGCACGTTCTGCTATATTCAATTTTACTCTTTATAGCTCCGTATCTTCAACTTGAAGAAGATATATGTTACCTATAAGCTCGCTGCTCGCGAGCAGCCGCGGGAAACGCAACAGTCGCGCAAGTCCTCGCGCTGAAGAAATGACGGGGAGCGATGGGGAAACGAGCCTAGCCGATCGTAGAGGCTCGCGATCGTGGGGGAAAACACAATTTCTAGTACTAGTAGAGGCAAAAGTAGAGTGACAGATACTAAAACATTAAAACCCAGGGTCCAGGTTTCAAAGGTAGGAAGGTTGGTTGGACTTAGTGACAAAACCAAAGGTAGGAAGCTTGGTTGGACTTTGTGACCCAACCAAAGGTAGGAAGGATGAGGCAAACTCGGGATACTTGAGACTCCGGTTTTAAAACACAATAGTCGTCCATCGTTGTATAGTACGACATTGGTTGGTTGTTGCTGTGTGCGAGTCCACTCCGTGACTTCGCCTCGTTGTCAAGCAAAATCTGACACGAAACAAGCGGCGAACGGTGAATTTCATTTACGAATCGCGACCAATCTCCAGACTCCGCGCGACCGTAGCGAAATCTGACACGCTGGCAAATCCAGGTTTGACCAGAGCGGAATCCCATTTCGCGCACCTACCGTGCCGTGTGTGATTGTTGAGGGGGGCTGGTGATGAGATTTAGGGGTTTTGAACAAACTTGAATATGTGGAATCCCTGTTGGTGCCCCCTTTCGGTGTGACCAGATGGCCGTGAAGCCAGCCTTCCACGTCCATTTCCTGGCGTTTTATCCCGACTACAAACCAACAGCTTTATTTTCTGAGAAGGCCCCACTCCATGTTGATGTTATAACCGACGATCGAAGTGAATAGGAAAAAGTCACCAAGTGTGAAAGGAGAGAACTGTGAAGTCTCTATAATGACCTTGTTAATAAATTGAAAGAGAAAGAGATGATTATAAGATAGAAGTACAATGATATGAATAGTAATCCTAGCTAGCCATGTACTCTGAGGGGTACATTCCCTTATTAACTGAATTGCATTGCTACAGTAGCCACGACTATTGCCATTCTAGACAGTTACCATGTTGCATTTCGCAATTGCCTTGTGCGGTTACTGGGCAGTCAAGGGTCACGACCGTTGACTGTCTTCGAATGTTGACCTTCGGGTGACCCTCGACCTTCCGCCTGCTCTATATGAGCTACTGCGGTACTAGTACAGGCGTTCACTTCATTATGGAGTGACGCAAGAGTGGAGTGTCAGAACATTATAGATTATACTTTTGTGTAAGCTGTAGTGGGGTATCCCATAGGAGGTACAACCCAATTATGGTTAGTACTTGTACCCACTTCATTCATAGTTCATTCATTCTCGTTTCTTCTCATGGTATCGAGCAGGTTCCCTCGTGGGAACTGTGCCTAGGGCCCACCAAGTCGAAAGTTTTTTTTTTTCTCCTGCCCGGAGCGCGCCCAGCCCGAGTCGCGCTCCCTTCCTTGACTTCGTCGAGCCGCCCTAGCGGCCAGTCGCGCCGCCTTAGCCGCCCCTGTTTCGTTGCCCTAGCGACCCCGTCGCCTTACCTGCGCCTCAGCCCCGTCGCCCTATCTGCGCCCCGGCCCTGTCGCCCTATCTACGGCCCGGCCCCGTCGCCCTACCTACGATCCGGCCCGACCCCGGCGCCCTACCTGCGGCCCGGCCCCGGCACCCTACCTGCGGCCCGGCCCCGGCGCCCTACCTGCGGCCCGGCCCCGGCCCCGTCGCCCTACCTGCGCCCCGGCCCCGTCGCCCTACCTGCGCACCGGCCCCGTCGCCCTACCTTCGCCCCGGCCCCATCGCCCTACCTGCGGCCCCGCCCGAACGCCTACGCAGCCGAGCCGCCAGCGCCTCTACGCCGCCCGAGCCGCCCGAACCGCCCGAGTTGCCCGAGCCGCCCGAGCCGCCCGAGCCGCCTGAGCAGCTGAGGAGCCGAGCCGCGGATGCCGCCGAGCCGCAGTTGCTGCCGACCTACCCGAGCTGCCCGAACCGCCCTGTCTCGAGAGCGCAGCGCTTCTGTCACCGCACTGCCCCTGCTCTACAACTAGAGCTGCTAATCTACTGCTGCCATGGCTACTCCCAGTGTTCTCACTTTCGACGTTGAGGGTCGGGCCATTGACTTTGACGTCTAGGTAGATGACCTGCAGCTGTTCTTACAGTGCGATAGGGCAGACGGCCTCTCTCTCTTTGACCTCACCTCTGGCGCCTCTCCTGCCCCTGCTGCTGATGCTGACGCCACTGTTCGCTCCCAGTGGGCCACACGCGACGCTGCTGCACGTCTTGCTGTGCGTCGCCACCTCCCTACCTCCGAGCGTGCGCACTTTAGTCAGTACAAGAGGGCTCAGACCTTGTACGACGCTGTAGTTGCGCGCTACTCCTCCCCTGCCACTGCTGCACTGAGCCGTCTCATGCTACCGTACCTCTTCCTTGACCTTGCTGCCTTTCCCACAGTTGCTGACCTCATTACACACCTCCGCACTAGTGACACTCGCTACCGCGCTGCGCTTCCTGCTGACTTCTGCGCCAAGACCCCCCCCCCCCCCCCATGTACATCACTCTCTACTACATAGTCACTCGCCTCCCTGACTCTCTTCGCGTAGTCAGGGACCACTTTCTCTCACTCTGTCCCACCACTCTCACTGTTGACCTCCTCGAGAAGTCCCTCCTAGTGGCCGAGAAGAGCATAGTCGCTGTAGGGGCCTCTCGTGGTGACCCGCGCACCCCCATCTTTGAGGGGTGTTCCCCCTCCCCCCTTGTGCCCTCTGTTGCCTCTGCTGCTACGGCCGACCTGCTTGGGCTTGAGTCGGTCGGTGCGGCGTCTGCCCCTAGTGGGCGACGCCGCCCTGGCAAGGGCAAAGGGGGCAAGGGCGCTGGAGGAGCGAGCGGGGGCGGTGGAGGTGGAGGTGGAGGCGGAGGGGGGAGTGGGGGTGGTGGTGGGAGTGGAGGTGGGGGTGGCGGAGTCGGTGGCGGCAGTGGAGGCGGAGGCGGTGGCGGCGGTGGCAGTGGGAGCGGAGGTAGCGGAGGTGGTGACAGTGGAGGAGGCGGTGGAGGCGGCGGGGGTGGCGGGTCTACGCATAGGAGTGGCTCCGGTGGCAGTCAGCGCCAGCAGCAGCAGCGCGGTCGTGAGACCCTGTCTCCTCAGCAGCTCCGTGAGTGGTACACTGCACGCCAGCGGGGTGGGGGTTTTGGTCCGTGCACCTACGTCCTGCGCACCGGCGACCGTGCGGGTGAGCAATGTGGGGGTGCACATCCCACCCAGCGCTGCTTTGGCCGCCTGACGGACGCGTGGTGACGCCAGTTCCCGGAGGCCGCACAGATCCCTCGCTGGGGCGAGCTTTCTAGGGCGGGAGTTGCTATCTATGATCTTGATTTTGATGCTATTCTTTCAGCCATGTATGCTTTGTCTTTTAGTGATGAGGGTGACTGTTACCGGTGTTTCCCGCCCGATCCGGGCATTGAGACTGCTGCGCTAGGTACTGGTGAGGCGGCTGCCCTAGGTGCTTGCGACGCTGCTGCTCTAGGTGCCAACACATCTGCGTCCTCAGGTACCGGTGAGTCTGCGCTCTCAGGTACTACGCCGGCTTCGGCCTCCCTCACCTTCACCCTTGACTCTCGGGCTTCTCGCTCCTTCTTTCGGGACCGCACCACGCTTACGCCGCTTAGTCGGCCGGTTGCGGTGTCCCTGGCCGACCCCTCTAGGGGTCCTGTCCTGTCTCGCTTCTCCACAGTCCTCCTGTGTCCTGCGGCTCCCTCTGGCACCCTGTCTGGTCTCTACCTCCCCTCGTTCTCTACGAACTTGGTGAGTGGTGTTGACCTACAAGATGGGGGAGTACACCTCACTCCTGCTCGTCAGCGGACGCACTGCACAAAGGCTAGCACAAGCCGACACCTGGCTACGTTTACCCGTCAGCCAGGGTCAAGCCTGTACACACTGACCACTCCGTCTCCTCCAGTTGCTGAGTCTGGTAGAGTAGCTGCGTCGGGTCAGGTGTTTGCTGCACCGTCCAGGTCTGGTCCTGAGTCTTTCCCTTGTTCGTGTCGTCTCCTGTCTCACGAGACTCTCCTCTGGCACCACCGCCTTGGTCACCCCTCTCTGCTTCGGCTCAGAGGCATGGCCTCTCATCTTCTTGCTTTTGGTCTCCCCCGGTCCCTCCCTCCCCTTCCTCAGGGCCCTGGCCCTACCTGTGTCCCCTGTGTCGAGGGGCGCCAGCGTGCTGCCCCTCACTCCTCCCAGTTTCCTCCGAAAGAGGCCCCGTTGCAGACGCTTCACATGGACGTGTGGGGCCCAGCCCGCGTCCGTGGACAGGGTCACGAGCGCTACTTCCTGCTCGTTGTTGACGACTACTCGCGTTACACCGCGGTCTTCCCCTTGCGCAGCAAGGGTGATGTCACTGAGGTGCTGATCGGCTGGATCCGCGCAGCTCGTCTCCAGCTCAGGCAAAGGTTTGGCTCGGACTTTCCTGTTCTGCGTCTGCACTCTGACAGAGGCTGAGAGTTTTCCTCTGCCCTTCTGAGGGCCTACTATCGCGCACGAGGCATCCGTCAGACCTTCACGCTTCCGGACTCTCCGCAGCAAAAAGGGATTGCTGAGCGCCGCATTGGCATGGTCATGGACGTCGCTCGTACGTCTATGATGCATGCGGCTGCCCCCCATTTTCTGTGGCCGTTTGCGGTGAGGTACGCGGCGCATCAGATCAACCTTCACCCCAGGGTCTCCAGGCCGGAGACCTTCCCAGCCTTGCTGTGGACGGGGAGGGTTGGCGATGCGTCGGCGTTCCGGGTCTGGGGATCTCGGGCGTTTGTCCGCGACTTGTGTGCAGACAAGCTGTCCCCTCGTGCTGCTCCTTGCGTCTTCCTGGGGTCCCCCCCTGACGCGCCTGGGTGACAGTTCTACCACCCCACCTCTCGTCGTGTTCTATCCTCCCAGGACGTCACGTTTGACGAGTCGGTCCCCTACTACCGCCTCTTCCCCTACCGCACTCCGTCCCTCCCCCCGCCCCTGATCTTCCTTGTACCAGGTCCCCCCAGGTAGACCCCCTCCCCCCTCAGGGTCCTGCCCCTTCAGGTGTGTCCCAGGTAGACGCAGTCGAGCCTGCTGAGGTCACTGGTGACTCTGGTGTTGCTGAGGGTGTTGAGCCTGAGGGTGCTGGCTCTAGGGGTGTTGAGCCTGGGGGTGCTAGGCCTGGGGGTGCAGAGCCTAGGGGTGCTGAGCCTGGGGGTGCTGAGCCTGGGGGTGCTACGCCTCAGGGTGCTGGGCCTGGGGGTGCTGAGCCTGGGGGTGCTGAGCCTGGGGGTGCTGAGCATGGGGGTGCTACGCGTGGGGGTGCTTTGCCTGGGGGTCCTGGGCCTGGGGGTGCTGAGCGTGGAGGTGCTCCGCCTTGAGGCTCTCCGGGTGCTTCGTCTCGCCGGGAGCCACTCTCTCCACAGGAGCTGCGCGAGTGGTTTGCCCGGCGCTGGAGCCGTGTTGCTAGTGCTGGAGGTTCTTCGGCTACAGAGGGTGCTGCTGTCGCGGGTCCCGGAGGTGCTCGTACTGGGATTACTGGAGCTGCTGAGCCTGCAGTTGCGACTGGAGCTAGTGCTGCTGAGGGTGTTGGCGCTGAGACTACTTCTGACGGTCCTGCTAGGGGTGCTCCTGGTGCTGCTGGAGGTTCTGGAGCTGCTGGAGGTGCTGCTGGAGCGGGTGCTCCTGCTGTGGGTACTGGTGCTTTCCCTGCTGTTTCTGGCGTCGCTACGCGGCCTCGACCGTACTTTGTTCCACTCCTACAGCAAGTTCTTGGTCTTCCACCTTCTACTGGTCCTCCTCCTCCCTTGGAGGGTCCACAGCCTATCCCGTCACAGTCACAGCTACAGCCTACCTCCCCTTTGCCTGCTCCTTCTCCCTACGCTGGTCCTACTGGAGGTCTTATTGAGCGTCGTGAGCCTGCGTCTCGCCCTACGTCGCCTGTCCATCCTGCTCGCGCTAGTGGTTGTGGTTCGCGTCCGCGTCCTCCTCCTGTCCCTGGCACACACAGGATGTCTCTGCGTCCGTCTACTGCTCCTCTGCGTGCGCCTTTGCCTTCTCCTCCTGAGTCCTCTCTTCCTGCTCTTGCCGACCCGGAATCGGACTCTCTTCGTGCTGCCAGTCCTAGTGTCACGCGTCTCCTTGCTACTGTCATCACTGACCCTTCTTTAGAGTCTACTGCTGCGTCTGCCCTTGTTGCTGAGCTCGTCGACTTTGCTGCTCGCTGTCGCCTAGACTACGCTGCTAGTCTTGTCGCTGAGTCTGAGTCTGTCTGTCCTCCGTTCGTCGGGGGTGAGTGTGCCCTTGGCACGAACGTCCTTGAGGACAGGCAGGAGGAGTTCCAGTGTCTGGCAGCTGCTTCACCTCATCTCGTGTCCGTACTGCTTACCCCTGAGGGAGACCCGGATGCACTTGACATCCCGACTCTGCGCTCTTACGCGGAGGCGATAGAGGGTCCCTACTCCTCTCAGTGGCAGGCAGCTATGGATGCAGAGATGGCTTCCTGGAAGTCCACAGGCACCTACGTTGACGCTGTCCCCCCTCCTGGGGCGAACATCGTCAGTGTCATGTGGATCTTCAGGGTGAAGCGGCCGCCGGGTTCTCCGCCTGTCTTAAAGGCACGTTACGTGGCTCGTGGCTTCAGTCAGCGGCAGGGAGTTGACTACTTTCAGACCTTCTCCCCCACCCCGAAGATGACCACTTTTCGGGTACTGCTGCACGTTGCTGCTCACCGTGACTACGAGCTGCACTCTCTCGACTTCAGCACTGCTTTCTTGCAGGGCAGCCTGCACGAGGAGATCTGGCTGCGCCGCCCACGTGGCTTCACTTGGTCTTTCCCTCCTGGTACCAAGTGGAGTCTCCGGCGTCCAGTCTACGGTCTCCGCCAGGCGCCACGTGAGTGGCACGACACACTGAGGACTACACTTGCGGCTCTTGGGTTTACTCCTTCTACTGCCGACCCGTCGCTGTTTCTGCGCACCGACACCTCTCTGCCGCCGTTCTACATCCTCGTGTACGTCGACGACTTGGTCTTTGCCACAGCTGACACTGCTGGACTCGCCTACGTGAAGTTCGAGCTGCAGAAGAGACTCTCGTGCACTGACCTGGGTGAACTGCGCAGCTACCTTGGCTTGCAGATCACCCGGGACAGAGCACGCCGCACCATTACCCTGACTCAGTCACACATGGTGCGGCAGGTCCTTCAGCGCTTCGGCTTCACGTACTCCTCGCCTCAGGCCACTCCTCTGCCTACTTGCCACTCACTCTCAGCTCTGCCTTCGGATGAGTCCGTAGAGTCAAGTGGCCCGTATCCAGAGCTTGTTGGCTGCCTCATGTACCTGATGACCTGCACACGACCTGACCTTGCATACCCTCTTAGCATTCTTGCACGCTATGTTGCTCCTAGGAGACACCGACCAGAGCACATGGCTGCAGCGAAAAGGGTGTTGCGCTACTTGTGCAGTACGTCACGCATGGGGCTAGTGCGGGGAGGGCGCAGTCCAGTGGTCCTCACTGGGCACGCGGACGCTTCTTGGGCTGACGACCAGGCTACGCAGCGGTCGTCATAGGGTTACACCTTCAGCCTTGGTTCCGGCTCTGTTTCGTGGCGGGCTACTCGCTCGTCTTCTGTTCTCGGCTCCAGTTGTGAGGCTGAGATCTACGCCGGGGCCATGGCTGCACAGGAGCTTCGCTGGCTCACCTACCTGCTGACCGACCTTGGAGAGCTGCCTCGTTCTCCTCCAGTCCTGTACGTAGACAACAAGGCCATGTTGGCCTTGTGTCGAGAGCAAAGACTGGAGCACAGAACAAAGCACATTGCTCTTCGCTACTTCCTTGCTCGTGAGCTACAGCAGCGTGGTCAGTTGCGGCTTGCGTACGTGGCCTTTGAGGCCAACACTGCTGATGTTTTCACCAAGGCACTTCCGCCTTGTGATCATCAGCGCTTCTGCACTCAGTTGGGTCTTGTCCCTGTCTTGCCTCACTTGCTCACCCCTTGAATTTGCTTGTACTGTTACATATATATATACCTGCTCTTGCTTGTCTAGCCTTATATATATATGTACTCCTGCATGTGAACTGGCCTTGTGGCCTTGAACTTGTGCTCAAAATGTGTGGTGACGTTGTGATCCACCCTGAGCTTGCTTTGCTTGACCGGTCTTGTGACCCCTTGTTCTCCCCCACTTTGCCTATGGGGGTGTGTTAGAACATTATAGCTTATACTTTTGTGTAGGCTGTAGTGGGGTATCCCATAGGGGGTACAACCCAATTAGGGTTAGTACTTGTACCCACTTTATTCATAGTTCATTCATTCTCGTTTCTTCTCATGGAGGACCTTCGGGAATGTTTATCATAACCTTTTGAGAAAGTACGAACGAGAAGTGAAATGACTATGAACGAAGTGAGTACAAATAGGAAACCCTAATTGGGTTGTACCCCCTATGGGATACCCCACTATAGCCTACAGAAACAAGTAAGCTATGAGTTCTGACACACCCCCATAGGCAAAGTGGGGGAGAACAAGGGGTCACAAGACCGGTCAAGCAAAGCAAAGCAAAGCTCAGGGTGGATCACAAAGTCACCACGCATTCCGAGCACAAGTTCAAAGGCCACAAGGCCAGTTCACATGCAAGATCATATATAGAGATATACAAGAGCAAGAGTATATATATGCGAAAGTACAAGCAAGGTCAAGAGGAGAGCAAGTGAGGCAAGACAGGCACAAGACCCAACTGCGTGCAGCAACGCTGATGATCACAAGGCGCAAGTGCCTTGGTGAAGACATCAGCAGTGTTGGCCTCAGAGGCCACGTACGCAAGTCGCAGCTGTCCACGCTGCTGTAGCTCACGAGCAAGAAAGTAGCGAAGAGCAATGTGCTTCGTTCTGTGCTCCAGTCGCTGCTCTCGACACAAGGCCAGCATGGCCTTGTTGTCTACGTACAGGACTGGAGGAGAACAAGGCTGCTCTCCAAGGTCGGTCAGCAGGTAGGTGAGCCAGCGTAACTCCTGTGCAGCCATGGCCCCAGCGTAGATCTCAGCCTCACAACTGGAGCCGAGAACAGAAGACGAGCGGGTAGCCCGCCACGAGACAGAGCCGGAACCAAGGCTGAAGGTGTAACCCTGTGACGACCGCTGCGTAGCCTGGTCGTCAGCCCAAGAAGCGTCTGCGTGCCCAGTGAGGACCACTGGACTGCGCCCTCCAAGCACTAGCCCCATGCCCGACGTACTGCACAAGTAGCGCAACACCCTCTTCGCTGCAGCCATGTGCTCTGGTCGGTGTCTCCCAGGAGCAACAAAGCGTGCGAGAATGCTAAGAGGGTATGCGAGGTCAGGTCGTGTGCAGGTCATCAGGTACATGAGGCAGCCAACAAGCTCTGCAAACGGGCCACTCGACTCTACGGACTCATCCGAAGGCAGAGCTGAGAGCGAGTGGCGAGTAGGCAGAGGAGTGGCCTGAGGCGAGGAGTACGTGAAGCCGAAGCGCTGAAGGACCTGCTGCACCATGTGTGACTGAGTCAGGGTAATGGTGCGGCGTGCTCTGTCCCGGGTGATCTGCAAGCCAAGGTAGCTGCGCAGTTCACCCAGGTCAGTGCACGTGTGTCTCTTCTGCAGCTCGGACTTCACGTAGGCGAGTCCAGCAGTGTCAGCTGTGGCAAAGACCAAGTCGTCGACGTACACGAGGATGTAGAACGGCGGCAGAGAGGTGTCGGTGCGCAGAAACAGCGACAGGTCGGCAGTGGAAGGAGCAAACCCAAGTGCCGCGAGCGTAGTCCTCAGTGTGTCGTGCCACTCACGTGGCGCCTGGCGGAGACCGTAGACTGGACGCCGGAGACTCCACTGGGTACCAGGAGGGAAAGACCCAGTGAAGCCAGGTGGGCGACGCAGCCAGATCTCCTCGTGCAGGCTGCCCTGCAAGAAAGCTGTGCTGAAGTCGAGAGAGTGCAGCTCGTAGTCACGGTGAGCAGCAACGTGTAGCAGAACCCGAAGAGTGGTCATCTTCGGGGTGGGGGAGAAGGTCTGAAAGTAGTCAACCCCCTGCCGCTGACTGAAGCCACGAGCCACGTAACGCGCCTTGAAGACAGGCGGAGAACCCGGCGGCCGCTTCACCCTGAAAATCCACATGCCACTGACGATGTTTGCCCCAGGAGGGGGAACAGCGTCAACGTAGGTGCCTGTGGACTTCTAGGAAGCCATCTCTGCATCCATAGCTGCCTGCCACTGAGAGGAGTAGGGACCCTCTATCGCCTCCGCGTAAGAGCGCGGAGTCGGGATGTCTGGTGCATCCGGGTCTCCCTCAGGGGCTAGCAGTACAGACGCGAGACGAGGTGAAGCGGCGGCCAGACACTGGAACTCCTCCTGCCTGTCCTCAAGGACGTCCGTGCCAAGGGCACACTCACCCCCGACGGACGGAGGACAGGCGGACTCAGACTCAGTGACAAGACGAGCAGCGTAGTCTAGACGACAGCGCGCAGCAAAGTCGACAAGCTCAGTGACAAGGGCAGACGCAGCAGACGACTCGAAGGAGGGGTCAGTGACAGCAGTAGCCAGGAGACGCGTGACAGTAGGACTGGCAGCACGAAGAGCGTCCGACTCCGGGTCGGCAAGAGCAGGAAGAGAGGACTCAGGAGGAGAAGGCAAAGGGGCACGCAGAGGAGCAGTGGACGGACGCAGTGACATCCGGTGCGTGCCAGGGACAGGAGGAGGACGCTGACGCGACCCGTGACCACTAGCGCGCTCAGTACGAACAGGCGACACAGGACGAGACGCAGGCTCACGACGCTCAGTAAGACCTCCAGTCGGACCAGCGTAGGGAGAAGGAGCAGGCAAAGGGGAGGCAGGCTGTAGCTGTGGCTGTGACCGGACAGGCTGCGGACCCTCTAAGGGAGGAGGAGGAGGTGTAAGACCAAGAACCTGCTCCAGGAGCGGAACGAAGTACGGTCGGGGCCGCGCGGCGACGCTAGAAACAGCAGGAACAGCACCAGCAGCCCCGGCAGGAGCACCCACTCCATTAGCACCTCCAGCAGCACCAGAACCTCCAGCCGCAGCACCAGGAGCACTGTCAGTCGGGCCGCCAACGGCAGGCTCAGCGCCAACACCCTCAGCAGGACCAGCTCCAGGAGAACTCTCAGACTCAGCAGCTCCAGCACCCACAGTACGAGCGCCGGCGGGGCGCGCAGCAGCAGTGCCCTCTGCAGCCGAAGAACCACCAGCACCAGCAGCACGCCTCCAGCGCCCGGCAAACCACTCACGCAGCTCCTGTGGGGAGAGTGGCTCCCGGCGAGACGAAGCACCCCCAGGCACAGCACCTCCAGGCACGGCACTCCCAGGCTCAGCACCCCCAGGCCCAGCACCCCCAGGCACAGCACCCCCAGACTCGGCACCTCCAGGCTCAGCACCCCCAGGCACAGCACCTCCAGGCTCAGCACCCCCAGGTTCAGCACCCCCAGACTCGGCACCTCCAGGCTCAGCACCCCCAGACTCCGCACCCCCAGGCTCAGCTTCCGCAGCAGCACCAGAAGTCACCAGTGACCTCGACAGGCTCGACCGCGTCTACCTGGGACACACCTGAAGGGGCAGGACCCTGAGGGGGGAGGGGGACTACCGGGGGGGGACCTGGTACCAAGAAGAGCGGGGGTGGGGGGAGGGACGGAGTGCGGTAGGGGAAGAGGCGGTAGTGTCGAGAGTATAAGGAATTAAGTTGAAAGGTGGGGCCTAGGCTTAGGAGCCTAGGCCCGAACTTAGGTGTCGAGCGGGTTTTCCCCTAGGAGCAATGTCGAGTGAGTTGAGAGGGAAATTGGTGAAAAGTGGGTTTCACTATAGGTTCAGGGGTACATATAGCATAGAAACAAAATAAGGTGCACCACCAACAAAAGTTTACATAACTACACTAACTACAACTACAAGCAATTATAAAACATGACAAAATATTTCGACAGGTAGTAGGGTACCGACTCGTCGAACGTGACGTCCTGGGAGGACAGAACACGTCGAGAGGTGGGGTGGTAAAACTGCCACCCAGGGGCGTCGGGGGGGAACCCCAGGAAGACGCAGGGAGAAGCACGAGGGGACAGCTTGTCCGCAGACAGGTCGCGAACAAACGCCCGAGATCCCCAGACCCAGAACGCCGACGCATCGCCAACCTTCCCCGTCCACAGCAGGGCTGGGGAGGTCTCCGGTCGAGAGACCCTGGGGTGAAGGTTGATCTGGTGCGCAGCGTACCTGACCGCAAACGGCCACAGAAAATGGGGAGCAGCCGCATGCATCATGGACGTACGAGCGACGTCCATGACCATGCCAATGCGACGCTCAGCAATCCCATTTTGCTGCGGTGAGTCCGGAAGCGTGAAGGTCTGACGGATGCCTCGCACACGACAGTAGGCACTCAGGAGGCCGGAGGAGAACTCTCCACCTCTGTCCGAGTGCAGACGCAAAACAGGGAAGTCAGAGCCAAAGCTCCTCCGAAGCTGGAGACGAGCTGCGCGGATCCAGTCGATCAGCACCTCAGTGACCTCACCCTTGCTGCGCAAGGGGAAGACTGTGGTGTAACGCGAGTAGTCGTCAACCACCAGCAGGAAGTAGCGCTCCTGACCCTGTCCACGGACGCGGGCTGGGCCCCACACGTCCATGTGAAGCGTCTGCAACGGGGCCTCTGTGGGAGGAAACTGGGAGGAGTGAGGGGCAGCACGCTGGCGCCCCTCGACACAGGGGACACAGGTGGGGCCAGGGCCCGGAGGAAGGGGAGGGAGAGACCGGGGAAGACCAGACACAAGGACTCGCGAGGCCATGCCTCTGAGCCGAAGCAGAGAGGGGTGGCCAAGGCGGTGGTGCCAGAGGAGGGTCTCGTGAGACAGACGACGACACGAGCAGGGGGCAGACTCAAGACCAGACCTGGACGCTGCAGCAAACACCTGACCAGACGAAGGGACCCTACCAGACTCAGCACCTGGAGGAGAAGAAGTGGTCAGTGTGTACAGGCTCGACCCTGGCCGACGTGTAAACGTAGCCAGGTGGCGACCTGTATCCTCCTCCGTGCAGTGGGTCACCCGCTGACGAGCAGGGGTGAACTGGTGGACACCCGCATCCTGGAGGTCAGCACCACTCACCAAGTTCGTCGAGAACGAGGGGAGGTAGAGACCAGTCAGGGTGCCAGAGGGGGCCGCCGGACACGGGAGGACAGTGGAGAAGCGAGCCAGGACCGGCCCCCCAGAGGGGTCAGCCAGGGACACTGCAACCGGCCGACTCAGCGGCGTGAGAGTGGTGCGGTCCCTAAAGAAGGAGCGAGACGCTCCAGAGTCAAGGGTGAAGGTGTGAGAGGCCGAAGCCGACACAGTACCTGAGAGGGCAGACTCACCAGCACCTGAGAGCACAGACGCACTGGCACCTAGAGCAGCAGCCTCACTAGTACCTGACGCGGCAGTACCAATGCCCGGGTCGGGCGGGAAACACCGGTAACAGTCATCCTCATCACTACCAGTCACAGCATACATAGCAGAGAGAATAGCATCAAAGTCAAGATCATAAATAGCTACTCCAGCCCTAGACAGCTCTCCCCAGCGGGGGATCTCAGCGGCCTCCGGAAACTGCTGACGCCAGGCGTCGGTCAGGCGGCCAAAGCAGCGACGGGCTGCGTGGGCGCCTCCACACCTCTCCCCCGCACGGTCACCGGTGCGAAGAACGTAGGGGCAGGGACCAAGAGCACCACCGCGCTGACGCTGCAAGTACCACTCACGGAGCTGCTGAGGGCCGGGGACGGTGCGAGAGCGCTGCTGCTGCTGCGGCTGCTGCTGCTGCTGCTGCTGCTGCTGCTGCTGGCGCTGACCACCCCCAGAGCTGCTCCGCTAGGACGAGCCACTCCGACCCCCGCCTCCACCACCACCCCCGCCTCCACCGCCACCCCCGTCTCCACCGCCACCTCCCCCACCAGGACCGTCGCTCCCACCGCTCCCACCGCCTCCTCCGCTACCACCTCCGCCGCCACCTCCGCCTCCACCGCCGCCACTAGTACCTCCACTCCCGCCACCACCTCCACCGCCACCCCCACTCCCCCCGCCACCCCCACCTCCTCCGCCACTGCCTCCTCTAGATCCACCCGCTCCCTTGCCCCCCTTGCCCTTGCCAGAGCGGCGTCTGCCGCTGGGGGCAGACGCCGCACCGACCGACTCAAAACCAGCGAGGTCGGCCGTAGCAGCAGAGGCGACAGAGGGCAGCAGGGGGGAAGGAGAACACCCCTCAAAGATGGGGGTGCGAGGGTCACCCCTAGAGGCCCCTACAGCGACTATACTCTTCTCAGCCGCTAGCAGGGACTCCTTAAGGAGGTCGACAGTGAGGGTGGTGGGACAGACAGAGAGAAACTGGTCCCTAACGACACGAAGGGACTCAGGAAGACGGGTGACGAGAAAGTAGAGAGTGATATACATGGGAGGAGGGTTTGCGGCGCGGAACTCAGCAGGAAGGGCAGCGCGGTAGCGAGCGTCACTAGCGCGGAGGTGGGTAACGAGGTCAGCGACAGTGGGAAAGGAAGCGAGGTCAGGGAAGAGAAACGGTAGCATGAGGCGGCTAAGGGTAGCGGAGGAAGGGGAGGAGTAGCGTGCAACTACAGCGGCGTACAAGGCCTGAGCGGTCTTGCACTGACTAAAGTGGGCACGCTCAGAGGAAGGGAGGTGGCGACGCACAGCAAGACGTGCAACAGCATCGCGGGTCGCCCACTTGGAGCGAACGGCAGAGTCAGCATCAGCAGGCGGGGCAGGGACAGCTCCAGAGACAAAGTCAAAGAGAGAGACCTCATCTATCGCATCACACAGTAAGTACAGCTGCAGGTCTTCAATCCAGACGGCAAAGTCAATGGCCCTCCCCTCAGCGTCAAAAGTAAGAACATTGGGGGTGGCCATGGCAGCAGCTGAAAGTCTCACCGGGCTGGAAGAGTCGGGTAGGTCAGCAGTAGAGGAACACAGCTCAGGGACAGCAGCACGGCTCCTCAGGTGGCTCGCGTGGCTTAGGCGGCTCGGGCGGCTCGGGCGGCTCGGGCGGCTCGGGCGGCTCGGGCGGCTCGGGCGTCTCGCGCGGCTCGGGTGGCGTAGGGGCTCACGGGCGGCGCGGGCTGCTGAGGCTGCTCACGTGCAGCACGGCGGGCTGCAGCAGGGCTGGTGGTGGGCTGTA
Organism: Closterium sp. NIES-65; assembly: GCA_948144175.1. Taxonomy (NCBI): domain Eukaryota; kingdom Viridiplantae; phylum Streptophyta; class Zygnematophyceae; order Desmidiales; family Closteriaceae; genus Closterium; species Closterium sp. NIES-65. Next base: position 3,052,130 of record CANXME010002170.1, on the reverse strand, counting down.
GCAGGGCCGGTGGCGGGCTGTAGCAGGGCCGGCGGCGGGCTGTAGCAGGGCCGGCGGCGGGCTGTAGCAGGGGCCGGTGGCGGCTGTAGCAGGGCCGGTGGTGGGCTGTAGCAGGGCCGGTGGCGGGCTGTAGCAGGGGCCGGTGGCGGCTGTAGCAGGGCCGGTGGCGGGCTGTAGCAGGGCCGGCGGCGGGCTGTAGTAGGGGCCGGTGGCGGCTGTAGCAGGGCCGGTGGCGGGCTGTAGTAGGGGCCGGTGCGGGCTGTAGTGGGGCCGACGAGGGGCCGAAGTGGGGCCTAGGCGGGCCGGCGGGCTGTAGGCGGGGCCGACGCGGCGGGCTGTAGCAGGGGCCGGTGGCGGGCCTAAGCGGGGCCAGCTCGGGGCCGACAGGGCGTAGGTGGGGCCGGCGCGGGGCCGAAGAGGGGCCTAAGCGGGGCCGACGGAGCCTACGCGGGGCCGACACGGAGCCGAGACGGGGCCTGGGCGGGGCCTACGCGGGGCCGACGAGGGGTACGCGGGGTCGACGAGGGGTACGCGGGGCCTACGCGGGGCCGACGAGGGGTACGCGGGGCCTACGCGGGGCCTACGTGGGGCCGACGAGGGGTACGCGGGGCCTACGCGGGGCCGACGAGGGGTACGCGGGGCCGACGAGGGGTACGCGGGGCCGACGAGGGGTACGTGGGGCCTACACGGGGCCGACGAGGGGTACGCGGGGCCTACGCGGGGCCTACGTGGGGCCGACGAGGGGTACGCGGGGCCTACGCGGGGCCGACGAGGGGTACGCGGGGCCGACGAGGGGTACGCGGGGCCGACGAGGGGTACGTGGGGCCTACGCGGGGCCGACGAGGGGTACGCGGGGCCGACGAGGGGCCTAAGCAGGGGCCGACGAGGGGCCTAAGCGGGGCCGACGAGGGTCCTAAGCGGGGCCGACGAGGGGCCTAAGCGGGGCCGACGAGGGGCCTAAGCGGGGGCCGACGAGGGGCCTAAGCGGGAGCACAACGGGAGGGGCGACTCGGAGGGTCGCTAAAAAAAAAATGCGCGCCTCGGGGCGTGCTTCGGTGGGCCCTAGGAACAGGCCCTAGGAAGGGACCTGCTCTGATTCCATGAGAAAGTACGAACGAGAAGTGAAATGACTATGAACGAAGTGAGTACAAATAGGAAACCCTAATTGGGTTGTACCCCCTATGGGATACCCCACTATAGCCTACAGAAACAAGTAAGCTATGAGTTCTGACACCTTTCGGTTATTCCAACACTCCCCTTCATTCCTGAAGGTGGGCCACGTGGGACTTCTTGGTGATCCCGCAAAGGTTGGTGCAGTGCTGGAACTGTTGACGTGTCAGTTTCTTTGTCAGAAAGTCGGCTGTCATGTCAACAGTCGGGCAGTACGTGAGTTTGACCTTGCCTTTGTCCATTTTGTCCTTGACAAAGAAGTAGCGAAGGGCGATGCGTTTTATGCGGTTCACGAAGCCGGGCTTGTTCGCGATCTTGATCTCGCTCTGGTTGTCGCAGAGTAACGTGAAGTGCCCGTTCATCGTTACTTTTGCTTCCTGCAGGAGCTCCATCAGGTACAATTCTTCGCGAACAGCTGCGCTGGTGGCGATGAACTCTGCTTCAGTTGACGAAAGGGTGATGAGTTCCTGCTTCTGAGAGTTCCATGAGATGAGTCCAGCAGGTTGAAGTTGAAAAATGAATCCTGTGCGGGAGCGTTTGTTGTCAACATCTCCCGCGTGGTCAGCGTCTATGTAGCCGTGTAGCTGCAGAGTAGCCGTTAAGTTAGCTTCGTAGGTGAGGCCGACATCGAGAGTAGAAATGAAGTATTGAAGTATGCGGCGTAGATCCTGTAGATTCTCCCCTTCATGTCGCTTAATGTACTGAGCGAGCTGGCTTGTGACGTAGGAGAGATCGGGCCGGCATGTGACGGTGATGAACAGAAGGCACCCCTGCTACTGCTGATAGAGCCGATGATCCTCGAGAGAGAGGGATGTGGTATCCAGTTCGTATGTAGGGGGAGGAGTGCGAAATGGGGTGGAGAGGTTAATTCGTGCGATGTTGAATTTCTTCGCGAGTGTTTTGGCATATTTGGCGGCGGAGAGATGAATGGAGGAGGCAGACTGGGTGATGTTGAGACCCAGGAATTGAGTGACGTCGTGGTTGACAGTCACCTCCAGCTGCTCCTTGATATCTGCTTCGAACTGGTCCAGCAGCTCCGTGTCGTCGCCGGCGTAGAGGAGGTCGTCGACGTAGGCAATGAGGAGAATAAATTTGCCGCGCGACTCCTTTCTGTTCATTCCGACATCGTGTGGCAGTTGTTAGAAGCCGAGCTTCGTGAGCACGGTGTGCAGGTACTGCAGCCATAGACGAGGTGCTTGCTTAATTCTGTAGAGGAATTTATGGAGCAGGTAGACTGCGCCGTCGTTCTCTTCAAAGGCGTGCGGCTGCTCGACGAAGATGATTGCGTCGTTCAGAGCGTACAAGAATGCACTGCAGATGTCGATTTGACGGAGTGGGCGCTGCTTGACGGCGGCGATGCAAATGAGGATTCACACTGAGGTGTGCCGCCCAACTAGTGCGTAGGTGAGATCGAAGTCCACCACGTGAGTTCGTTCAAAGCCGCACACCACCCATCGCGGTATATATTTATCGACGGAGCCATCCGCCAATGTCTTGATGCGGAACACCCATTTTCCGCTGAGAAATTTTCTCCCCTTCGCAGGTGTCCGGGGAACGAGCTTCCACGTGCCACGGCTCTTAAGCGACGCGATCTCCTTGGCCATGGCTGCCTTCCACTTCTCACTGTCGGGGCCAGAGAGCTTGGCGAACGGCGGTGGATTCCTTGGGGGAGGTGTGGCGAACAGCGACGGCGAGCCCAAGGATCCGGAGACCTGTTTTGTTGGTCTTTTCGTAGTGCAGGCCATCCTAGTTGTGGAAGCTGGTTACTTCGACCACGTCGTCGTCGCTGTCGTTGCCGAGGCGGAGGGTGTCCTGCGAGGGGTTTGGTGCTGGTATCTTGGCATCCGGGAATTGGCGCGCATTGCTGTTGAAGTTGTGGGCTTCGCGAGTTGTATCGTTGGGATTGAAGTGGCGTACAGGTATGAAGGTTGGAGTTTGGAGCGGGCTTGTAAGGGGGATGCTGGGTGCGCTGTCAAGCTGGGTGACATTTTTTGCATCCACATCTTCTTCCAGGTCAGCTCCGTCGTGTGAGGTGGCGAAGCTGCGGTGTCCCTCGAAGACCCTTTTCGGTGCTGTGTCAGCTTCGCGGTGTTCGTTGAATAGTGGCAGAGTCAACTTCTCGTAGAAGAAGTAGTCACGTGATTTTGTCGCCTCGTGTGTCACGTAGTCCAGCACGATCCACGCCTTCTATTCCTTTTCGATTCCGAGGTGGATCCCCCAACGTGCCCGGTCAGTAAACGTTCCGGTCCTTACTGTGTGGGGCCTGTACTGTACCATGCAGCCAAACACCCGAAGGAGACGAGTGTCCTCTTTTCTGCCCGTCCAGGCCCTGTAGGGAGAGTTGTTGTTCTCGAGGCTTCGTGAGGACAGCAAGTTGTGCAGTCGGACTGCATGGTTCATCGCGAACGGCCAGTACCTTGTTGGGATGGCTGACTGCTTCATCAAGGCCCTCATCCTGGTGGCGAGGCTCCTGTTTGTCCGTTCTACTACTCCTTGCTGTTCATGAGCGTAGGGCAGGGACAACAGGTGTTCAATCCCTGTCTTCTTGAAGAGCTCCTTGAACTCGTCTGAGAAGAACTCCAGGGCTCTATCTGTCTGCCGGGTCTCGAGTTTTAGTCCTGATTGTCGTTTAGCCCGCTTCATCCACGCGACAAAGCACTCAAAGGCGAGTGACACGCAGTCAGTGTTGACAGCCCGGACGTAGCGAGTGCTTGCATCGATGAAGGTCAGCGTGTAGTATTCGCCATCGAGCTCTTCCTGTGTCAGACACATGAAGTCGCTGTAGACTTTGTCGAGCGGTTTGTAGCGCTCGTAACCGGGCAGTAGGTCGGGGAAGGGCTTGTGGGCAAGTGACGCAGTAGGGCACACTGTGCATGACGGGTCTTCGGAGTCTGTGGTGAGGGAGCCTCCGCGGGGAAGGAGCAGAGCGCCATCGTCGAAGACTCCAGCCCGCAGAGAATTTTTGAGTGTGATGTGAGAGGGATGTCCGAGCCGTTGATGCCAGATTTCTGATTCCGCATGATAGCCGATCGTTTTCTGATAATACTTGTTTCTTGCTGCTTCGTCGTTTGCCTCCCTTCCAGTTCCTGCATCGGCGGCGTCGTCGGCTTCGGTGACAAATGCTTGAACTGTCTTCCTTTCCAGATTCGCGAGTGGAATTCCGATGATGTCGTCGGTGTCGCCGGCATCGACCTTGTCTCCGGTTACAAGCAGGCACTGATTGGGCCAGTCGCGAACGGGAAGTCCCTTCATGGGAAGTTGGAAGTAACTGTACTCGGCGCCGATGACCTCGATTTCTTGTGGTCCTTGTGCTGGCGGCTCCGGTTCCTCGGTAGGTTCTGGTAGTTATGCTGCTTCTCCGAAGAATTCGTATGTTGCTTCTCCCTCTGACTCCTCTTGCATTGGTTCTAGTGTGTCAGAAGCGTATTGATTGGGAAGAGGAGGACCACCTTAGCTGGTGCCACGTGTTGCCCAATAAGGGTTGACCGCTGCAACTTCCGCAGAGGGGAGTCCAGGAGCTTCCGGATAAGTGGGGTTTGGAAGACTCCAGCCTCCTTCGGGAGTTCGAGATCTCCAAGCGTCGCCAGTTTCCGAGCCGCCGGTTCCCCAACCACCTTCTTCGACGCCCCAGCCGCCTTCAGTTGCGGCGGCACCGCTGGTTTCTGTTGCCGAGATGGTGCCCCTTTCTTCTGCAGCTGCTTCTTCTGGTGTCAGGACTTCTCCCAAGGGGCCAAGTGCAGGGCCGGGACTGCCAGATCTGGTTCCAGTCCTTTCGCTTTCAGTGACTGGTTCCGTAGGTGCTGACGTGCCGCTCTCTTCTTCCATTGTTGCAGGTCCAGTCTCAGCTGGGTTGGAGGTTGAGGCAGTCAGAACGGTACGCAGTCGCAGAAAGCCATCCGAGGCGGGACACTCAAGATCCATTTCGGTGGGATGTGACCAAGTCGGTGTCTCTGAGGGAGTCGTCTTCAGGAGCAGGGTGCGGTGAGAATCGCCAGTGGTGCCTTGCGCTGAGAACTGCAGTACAAAGACCCCGTCGTTATCAACCGCCTTGCCGATGTTAGTGTTGTTATAAAAGAGTTCGAAGGTCTTGTCCTTGCGATTGCTTCGAATGTCGACTCTGCACCGCATGAGCTGCGCCGAGGAGAGCAGGTTGTACCGTAGATCTGGAGCGACGAGCACGTCACCAATGTGAATCGTGAATTTTGTGTTGTCAGCTTGAAGGAATATTTCACCGATGTCGTATGCCTTGAGTGTGCCATTTTTGTCAGAATATGTTGTTTGTGTAGCCTGTAGTGGGGCACTCAATAGTGAGTACAGCCCCTTAGGGTTTGCTATTTGTATCCTACTGCTTGCTAGTTCAATCATTCCCTTCTCAATTTCATTCCTTCACACAACCTAGCTCGTACTTGGCGCATCCTCGCTCTAGTCCTACTGTGGCCTAGGCTACTAAGCCTAGGCCGTGCTCCTACTATATCTGACATGGTATCTGAGGGCGGCAGGTCTGCCGCCTTCCTATGTATGGGCCCACCACCTGCTTCCGCTGCCCTACCGTCCGCCGCGCGCCCCGTAGTGCGCGGCGGCGAAACCCTAATTTCTGCCCGCCGCGCGCTCGGGGCGCCTGGCGGGTTTCCCTTCCGTGGCGCCCGTCGTGGTGCCCTTGGGGGGGCCTCCGCGGTCCCCTCTCGTCGTAGCGCCCATCGAGGCGCTCTCGGGGACCCGCGCGGCCTTCCCTCCCGTCGCCCGTCGAGGCGACCTCGGGGACCCGCGCGGCCTCCCCTCCCGTCGCCCGTCGTGGCGACCAAGGGGGCCGTCCGCGGCGCCCTCCCCGTCGCCCGTCGTGGCGACCACGGGGGCCGTGCGCGGCGCCCTCCCCGTCGCCCGTCGAGGCGACTTCGGGGGCCGTGCGCGGCTCTCCCTGTCGCCCGTCGTGGCGACTTCGGGGGGCCCGCACGGCGCCCTCCCCGTTGCCCGTCGCGGCGACTTCGGGGGGCCTGCGCGGCTCTCCCCGTCGCCCGTCGAGGCGGCTCTGGAGGCCCATCGCGGCGCCCTCTCTGGTGCCCGTCGTGGCGCCCCGGGGGGGAGGGGGGGGGGGGGCGCGCGGCTCCTTTCTCGTCGCCCCTAGGGGCGCCCCTTCCTTCTCCTCCCTCCTCCTCACTTTCACCTGGAGCGGCCGCCCCTGGAGTCGCCCATCTCTACAGCAGCAGCTCCTGGAGCCGCCCACAGCTTGCAGCAGCCGTCCCAGGACCCCTGCAGCAGCCCGCGCCCCGCCCCTGCAGTTGCTCGTGATGTCGTCCCTGCACCCCCCCCCCCCCGTGCTGCCCATTCTCCCGTTCTGCCGTGTGTTCCGTGGTGGTTGGGGGGTGGGGTGGCAAGCATGGGGGTGAACGATGTGGGTTCTCCCCTCCTCCTTTTTCTCATCTCCCACTGCTGCAGCTGCCGTTGAGGGGGGTGGAGGTGTGGGAGCTGTGGGGAGTGGAGCTATGGGGGTGATGTGGGAGTGGAGCTAGGGGTGAAACTGGGGGTGTGTGTAGGGGGGTGTGGGACTGCTTGGGGAGGCTGAGAGGAGGCTGTCGTCTAGTCGTCCGCAGCACCTGTAGTCCGGGGCGCTGTCCTGGTAGCCCAGAGAGCCTGCTGCGCCTGTCGCGCGTGGGTCCGTTGCTCCTGTAGCTCGTCGTAGCCCGTGAGCCAGTTACTCCAGTAGTCTGGGGCGCTGTCCCGGTAGCCACTGTGCCAGCCGCTCCTGTTGCCCGTGTGTCTGCAGCTTCAGCCGTCGTCTCCCATCTTCTCTCCTCTCACAGTCCCTCCTCTTCCTCACTTGCCCGCTGTGACTACCTGTGAGAGTACGTCGGCTTATGCTTGTTATTCATGCTTGCTATTATTTCCTTACGCTATTCCTAGCTTAGGATTATTTTATGCATGCATGAATTGCTTGATTTCCTAGGTTCGTTGCTATACTATAGTTATTATAGTTATAGGCACCGAACCAGGTTACGTGCACCGAACTCAAGCTATTCGGTCGCCACCGAATTGCTTTCTACCGAGTTCGGGAAGGTTCTGTTCGGGACGCTTCGCGACCCTCAGAACATTCGCGTAACACCTGGGTTACCTGCCTTGTGTCGAGCCTATATATAGCCTCATGTTGTACCCAGGTGATCATTCAATTACAATTCTCTTTTCTGAGCTCGATCCTAGATCCTCACACTACCACTAGCTTTGCTCATAATTGTGAACTTTAAAGTGTTGCTTCTTGTAATTGTGCTCAGAATGTGTGTGTGACATTATGATCCACCCTGAGCTTGTTCTGCTTTGCTTACTGTGCTGATTACACCCCAGTTTGGCTATGGGGGTGTGTCAGAATATGTTGTTTGTGTAGCCTGCAGTGGGGCACTCAATAGTGAGTACAGCCCCTTAGGGTTTGCTATTTGTATCCTGCTGCTTGCTAGTTCAATCATTCCCTTCTCAATTTCATTCCTTCACACAACCTAGCTCGTACTTGGCGCATCCTCGCTCTAGTCCTACTGTGGCCTAGGCTACTAAGCCTAGGCCGTGCTCCTACTATATCTGACAATTTTTTTGGTATTGTGATCTTGCAGGGTCGGCGCATGCGTTTGGAGTTGCTGATGAACGTTGGCGATCCCACCATGTGCTGCCCGCAACAACTGTTCAGGTACCAGGTGTTGATGTTCTCGCGAATCTGCCGCGCGATGTTGGCGATTTTCGGCGTAACCACGCGATCCTTTTCGCCGGTGTATGGCGAGAGAGCGAAGTATCTGGTCGCCGAAATGCTGGGAGGCGATTCCGGCGTTGGTGGTGGCAGCTCGAAGTCAGGTGGGTACCTTTGCGGGAAATTAATCCAGGAAGAGATGGTGGGGTCGTTGTCTTGACTGGGTGCAAGAGGGTTGATGGGGTCGTCGAGCGCGAATGTTACTCGATCGTAGTATCGAAAGCCTCTGTTGCGGCGAGCCATGCAGCTCATGATTGTCCCTTTGCCTTTGTCCTTGGTCATAATGCGTGCAGGTGTCTGCGAGGTGCTTGCGACGGAGGGAGGCGAGACTGTGGTTGTTGCGGCGGAAGAGGTTGAAGTCGTTGAGGATTGAATGCTCGAGGGGTTATTGCGTCTTTCGTCGGCGACCTTTCGTTTGTAGCACCGACCGATAGTGTGCCCAGGCTTCTTGCAGTACTTGCAGAAAGTTCCCTTCTTTCCGTGCTGCTCCCCTTCAGTGGCTCCAACGTAGAAGACTAATTTCTCCCTTTTGGTGTTCTTCTCGTTGTACAGGTCGATCTCCTTTTGTTTGGAGAGAAGTGTGGCGCACAGGGCCGATTCGGAGACAGTTGCTCGAACACGGAAGAGAGATTGGCATTGACGCCAGTCAGGTCCGAGGCTGGAGAGGACCATTGAGACGAACATGTCGTTTGGAACTGATTCCCCGTACTTCTTAATGTGGTCGCGCAGATTGCGGCACCGAGTAATATATGGTCCCGCTTTCTCCCCTTGATGCATTTTGACCGATGTGAGCTGGTTGAGGAGGCGACTCATAGTGACTAGATCTGTTGCCTTGTATGAGTTGCGCAGGTGCTCCCAGGAGGCGTACACGGGCGCCCACTCTGATTTGTAGGAGTGAATGCCGAGCTGTTCGTCGGGGGAGAGATTTCGGAGCAGAGTGGTGTACGCGAGAAGAGATTCGTGGTAATACTGGTTCTTCTCTTGAATGGTGCCTTCCGTTGGAAACGGTAAGTTCCCGTCGTAGTACATCCAAATTTGCGCAGTTCTCGCGAGGAGCTCAAACTCGAAGCTCCAAGTGTAGAGGTCCTTTCCGTCGAAAGGAACTGATGTCTTCAGCTTTGATGTCAGAACGAATTTTGCATGCATTGTTGCAATCATATCTGAATGTGCGCGTTGTTGATTGTCTTGCGCAGGAGCTGAGGCTTGACGGTTGTCAAACGTGAATGACCTCTCGGAGTTGACGCGACGGTCTTCTCCAGGAAGAGGAAGTCCAGCGACGCCTCGTGCATAGCTTGAGCCATCAACGCTCATCCCCTGATGGCACTCAAGAGCGTTGATATGGGCGACGAGCTGCTCAACGAGAGCGGCGCTGACGGAGGTCACCGTAGATGGTGCAGTGGGTGTTGCTGGTGGTGGGCCCGGAGAGTCTGTAGTGGCTTTTCCTTTTAGAGCCATAGTGATGCAGAGCCCTTAATGATGTAATGAATAATTTATAGAGACTGTTCTAGCAATAACAAGAACTTGGCAGGCCTTATAATCCACTCTAGCTCTCATACCATGATGTTATAACTGAGGATCGAAGTGAATAGGATAAAGTCGTCAAGTGTGAAAGGAGAGAACTGTGAAGTCTCGGTAATGACCTTGTTAATGAATTGAAAGAGAGCAAGATTATTATAAGATAGAAGTACAAGGATATATATAGTAATCCTAGCTAGCCATGTACTATGAGGGGTACATTCCATTATTAACCGAATTTCATTGCTACAGTAACCACGACTATTGCCATTCTAGACAGTTACCAAGTTGTGTTTCGCAACTGCCTTGTGCGGTTATTGGGCAGTCAAGGGTCACGACTGTTGACTGTCTTCGACTGTTGACCTTCGGGTGACCCTCGACCTTCCGCGTGCTCTATATGAGCTATTGCGGTACTAGTACAAGCGTTCACTTTATTATGGAGTGACGCGAGAGTGGAGGACCTTCGGGAATGTTTATGATAACCTTACGGTTATTCCAACACATGTGTCGTCTTCTGCCCTGGTGCAATGTCCTTCATGAATTTCTCCCCCGCATGCTTCATACATCCGCGCATGCAGCCAGAATGCTGATGTTATAAATTAAGGACCGCAGTGGATAGGATAATGGTGCTAAGTAGAAGAGATAACTGTGAAGTCTCTGTTGTGACCTTGTTGATAAGTTAAAGGAGAACAAGATGAGTATAAGGTAAGAGTGTGAGAATAATGAACAAGAATGAATGAACTAGCAGCAGGATGGGTACAAGTAGGAAACCCTAATTTGTGTTGTACCCTATATGGGCTACCCCACTACAGCCTACACAACAAGCAGCACATATAGTTTGACACACCCCCATAGGCAAAGTGGGGGAGAACAAGAAGTCACAAGACCAGTCAAGAAAGGCTAAGCAAGATCAGGGTGGATCACGAAGTCACCACACATTCTGATAACATGCATAGTTGTATATAGAAGGAGAACAAACAGTACAGTGATCACAACCTGTTAGAGACTGAGGACGGAGTCTATGAAGATTAGTAGCCAAAATATCTCAACATCGTTGGGCCTAGTTTCTGAACAGAAAAGTCGAGTTCACAAGAAACGCCGTCGACAAAAAGTTCACAGTCAAAACTTCATCAAACTCGAATATGTTGTAGCTCTACTCCGTGGCTACAATTCCCAAGCTGAATCATGCGAAAAGGTGAGGTATTTCTTGAGCTATCAATTTCGGCGCACTAGGGGGTATGCTGCCATAGAATCTTAACTCAATCACAAAGTTCACACAAGTTCACACAAGAGAATTTGAGTAGCACTAAACCAGGTGGAAGGGATGAGGAGGACGAGAGGGAAGGTCCCAAGAGAGTCCCTAACCAAGGAAACCCCATGCCATACAATTCCCTTCCCCATAGGCAACCCAACTTTGACCTTTGTCACTATCCCAACCTCCACAATCCACCTCAACCCAACTTGGCCACACTTGCCAGCCTGGTTTGGTTTCTCCCAACCATTTGGCAGCAAATACAGTAGAAAAGACGAATTTCCCAACCCTCAAAAGTCTGTACCCCATATTGAGTCAACCCCACAACTTCCCATAGTCACCACAACCAAATATCAAAAGCATACGAACTCCAACGTTCGTAACTTTCTTGTTCGTGCTCCGATTGAAGCGATACTTGGTTCCTCGGAAAGCTCTTGAGCAGAGGAGTCACTTCAGATATCTGCTCAAGCCAAATAACATTCACACACACACACACACACACACACACACACACACACACACACACACACACACACACTCAGAAAAACCAAACCGCACAAAACACAAATTCTTGCACACACTCACAACACGCATGCAACGCACGAACATATGATGGGAGGCAGACAGACGTGAATGCGAATGGTAGCATCACTCAACAAACTCCCCCTCTGGCTGCCAACCATCATCCCACATGTCATAGCTCAAGCATGCATCCTCAATGCACACTCATCCCAGCAAGCTTCATGCCCTTCCAATGCTCAGATTCAGCCAGGCGCTTGGTGAGAATGTCAGCCGCCTGCTGATGGGTCTTCACAATCTCCAGCCGCACCTCCTTGTCCAGGAGCCTTCTCACCCAGTGCCACTTAGGCCTGATGTGTTTGGTCAGCCCATGAAGACAAGCATTCTTCGCTAGCTTCACCGCCGACTCATTGTCACAGAAAATCACAGTCGGCTCCCTCTGACCAACTCCAATCTCCTCCAACAAACGCCTCAGCCACACCACCTCCTTTGCCCCATGATGCAGGGCCATGTACTCTGTCTCACACGAGGACTGCCCCACTTCATTCTGCTTCTTACTGCGCCAGCTCACTGCACCACCTCCGAACAGGCACACATAGCCTCCAATGCTGGTGCCATCCGCTTTCACCGAGTTGAAGCTAGCGTCAGTGTAGCAGGTCAGGAGCATCTCCCCCTTGCTCAAATCAGCTGCACCCCTCTGCAGCCTCTGCCTCACAGCACTGTACTCCAAACCCACTGATGCCGTTGCACTCACATAGCGGACCAACCTCTTGGCCGCTTCCAGCTGCTCATGACTGGGGCGTGAAACCACACTGGCAAGCCTGGATGTTGCAAAGGCAATGTCAGGCCGTGTGTGGTTAGCCGCATAGTTGATTGCCCCAACCATGGAATGAAAAAGTTTCCTGTCACTCTCACCCACCACCTCCTCATCAGCACAGGGCTCCACAGTGAACCCCGAAGGCACACTCACTCTTCTTGAAACCCCCAGCCAGCAGAGTCTCCTCTAACTTGTGGTACCATGCACGAGGAGCCTGCTTCAGGCCATAGATGGCCTTCTTCAGCCTGCACACCCTGCCGCTCCCATCATCCAAACCCTCAGGCTGTAACATGTACAGCTCCTCCAGAATGATCCCATTGAGGAAGGCGGTGGTGATGTCCATCTGCTTCACCTGCCATCCACGGTTTGCTGCCATTGCCAATGACACCCGAAGTGTTGTGCCTTTCCCCACAGGAGCATAGAGCTCGTTGAAGTCCTTTCCCTTTGTCTGCTGAAACCCCTTAGCCACAAGCCTTGACTTGTAGCGGGTCAGCGCCCCATCAGGTCCGTACTTGTGCCTGAAAATCAGCTTGGAAGAAATGGTCTTCTTCCCGGGTGGCAGCTCACACAGCTCCCACGTCTCATTCTCTAGCAGAGAATCATACTCCTCCTTCACACTCTGCTTCCACTTTTCAGCATCGGGCCCGCTCAATGCCTCAGCTAGCGTCTTGGGCTCAGGGACGGCTGCCCAGTAGCAGTGTGCTATCTCATCCTCTTCACACTGCTCAGCCACACTCCCAGCCCTCACCACCTTTGGCTTGCCACGGCTTGCATAGGTCAGCCTGTTAGGAGGGCGCACATCCCTCCTAGGACGGTCAGCCGTACGTCCGGCACCTTGTGGAGCACCTTGCTCCTCCTGCTGCTGCTGCTGCTGCTGCTGCTGCTCCACCTCAGGTTCCCCCCCATCATCAGTCACCCCAGAGATCTCCTCCTTGGAGACACAAACCTCCACCTGCCTCGAAGGCCGCTGCACCTCATCGGCCTCGACAATTAGCGGTGTCGTAGGAAGCTTCTGCTGCTGCTGCTGCTTCCACTCTTTGTAGTACAAGGACTCAAGGAACTTCACATCCCTTGACACAGTTAGCTGCTGGCTGGTCAAGTCCCAAATCAGCCAGCCCTTGTGATCCTTAGCAAGCCCCAAGTGCACACCCCATCTCCCAGAAGCTTCCTGTTTTCCCCTCTTCTCCTTAGGCACATGAAACACCACCATGCAGCCATAAGTTCTCAGCATATTGACTGCAGGCGCACTCCCATACCACTTGGTGTAGGGGACCCATTGCTTGTCCCCCACAGTCGCCAGCACCCGGTTCTTCACAACAACGACCTGCCGCAGTGCTGTCACCCAAAACGGATCCGGCAGCCCTACACGCCCAAGGAGAGTGCGAGCACCTTCCTGCAGGGTCCGGTTGAACCGCTCAGCCACGCCATTCTGCTGAGGGTTGTAAGGCACTGTGAGCTGATGCTGGATCCCCTTCCGCTTCAGCTTCTTCTCAAAATCAGCGCCAATGAACTCTCCTCCGTTGTCAGTGCGGATCACCTTCACCTTGTGTCCGCTCTCCCTTTGTGCTCTCGGCATCCACTCCTTAAGAACAACCGCTGCCACCTCCCCCTTAGTCTTGAGAGGGTACACCCACACCGCACGTGTGTGGTCGTCCACAATTGTCAAGAAGTAGCGGCTGCCCGAGAGAGAAAGGGCCCTCGTGGGGCCCACCACATCCATGTGCACTAGTGCAAGTGGTGCCTTGGCTGGTCCTGTGCTGCTGCTGAAGGGAAACTTCGTGAATTTGGTCTCAAGGCAGGTGGGGCAGCTCCCAATCTCCTTTGCTCCCCCCTTCACCTCTAGCCCCTTCAAGCACCCATCCTTAACCAACTTCTGCAGCATAGGAATGTTCACATGGCACAGCCTCTCATGCCACGTCTCCCAATCAGCCTCACCACTCCCAGATGAAGCCTTTGCCCATGCAGCTGTCGCATCCACACCAGCAAGCACCTCACCATGTGGCTGTTGTAGCTGCTGCACCTTCTTGACTGCATCCATGGCCCCAGCAGTTGGTGCAGACTCCTCTCCTCCCGCAGTTGCTTTAGCCGCTCCCGCTGCCTTTGCTGTTGCTGGTGGTTTCCCCTTCCAAGAGATGATGGGCAGCAGCCACAGGTCCTTGATGCAGCTGCTCTTCTCCTCCAAGTTCCACAGCAGCAACTTCCCAAGCTTTGCACGGCAGCTGGTTGGGGCGAAGGTAACTTCAGCCTTGCTCTTCTGCAGCCGGCGCACAGAAAGAAGGTTAGCGGACAAACCTTCAACCAACAGCACATTCCAAAGCCCCACAAGCTCTCCATTGGCTCCCATCACCTTAGACTCTGGTCGCGACAAGGCACCCGAAGGGCCTCCAAGCTCAGCACACTCGGGCTCAGCACCCCCAGGCTCAGCACCTCCAGGCTCCGCACGCTCAGGCTCAGTACCCCCAGGCTCCGCACCCGCAGGCTCAGCACCCCCACGCTCTGCACCCTTAGTCTCAGCACCCCCAGGCTCAACACCCCCAGGCTCCGCACCCTCTGACTCAGCACCCCCAGGCTCAGCATCCCCAGGCTCCGCACGCTCAAGCTCAGCACCCCCAGGCCCCGCACCCACAGGCTCATCACCCCCAGACGCACCACCTCGAGCAGCACCAGAGTCGACTGCTACCTCGACAGGCTTGACAGGGTCTACCTGGGACACACCTGAGGGAGCAGGACCCTGAGTGGGGAGGGGGTCTACCGGAGGAGGACCTGGTGCTAGGAAGAGCGGTGGAGGAGGGAGAGGGGTAGTGCGTTAGGGGAAGAGACGGTAAAAGGTAGCCGACGCGTCAAACGTGACGTCCTGAGACGGTTGGACATGACGCGAGGTGGGGTGGTAGAACTGCCAGCTAGGCGCGTCAGGGACAAAGCCAAGGAAGATAAAGGGAACGGCGCGCGAGGAGAGCTTGTCGGCGGACGTATCGCGGACAAAGGCTCGACATCCCCAGACGCGGAACACCGACGCATCGCCAACCTCCCCCGTCCAACGGAGTGTGGGCGAGGTCTCCGGCAAGGAGACACGGGGCCAGAGGTTGAGCTGATACGCAGCGTACTGGACTGCAAACGGCCACAGAAAATGGGGGGCAACCGCATGGATCATGGAGGTACGAGCGACCTCCATGACTAAGCCAATGCGGCGCTCAGCAACCCCATTCTGCTGCGAAGAGGCCGGAAGCATGAACGTCTGACAAATGCCCTCCTCACGATAGAAGGCCCGCAAGAGGTCGGAGGAAAACTCACCACCTCTGTCAGAGTGCAGACGCAGGACTGGAAGGTCCGTCTCAAACCGCTCGCGGAGCTAGAGACGAGCAGCGTGGATCCAAGGGATCGGAACATCAGGGACCTCCCCCTTGCGGCGCAAGGGGAAGACCGTGGTGTAAGGCGAGTAGTCGTCGACAACGAGCAGAAAGTACCGCTCGTGGCCCTGTCCACGGATGCGGGCTGGGCCCCAAACGTCCAGGTGGAGAGTCTGCAGGGGAGCCTGTGTTGGGGGGAACGAGGAGGAGTGAGGAGCGGCGCGCTGCCGCCCCTCGACACAGGGAAGGCAGGGATGGGCAAGCGAGGGTGGGAGGGGAGGCAGAGACCTGGGAAGATGAGAGAAAATGAGACAGGAGTGCATGCCACGAGGGCGTGCCATAGAGGGTTGACCAAGACGGTGGTGCTAAAGGAGCGTCTGGTGCGACAGGGCGCAACACGAGCAAGGGGCAGCAAGCTGACCTGACGCAGATGCAGACGCAGCTACCTGAGTAGGCACAGTAGTCAGTGCGTACAGACTCAACCCAGGCCGACGAATGAACGTGGCCAGGTGGCGACCGGTCCGGGAGCACGTACAGATCGCCACACGCTGCCGTCCATAGGTGAAGGTGTCAACCCCCGCATCCTGGAGCACAGCTGTGCTCACCAAGTTCGTAGAGAACGAGGGGAGGTGGAGACCTGACAGTGACCGAGACGGAACCGCCGAACAGGGCAGAACAGTGGAGGAACGTGCAAGGACTGGGTCCCCAGAGGGGTCAGCCAAAGACACACCAATAGATGCAGTAAGTGGTGTGACTGTGGTATTGTCGCGAAAGAAACAGCGGGAAGCACCTGAGTCAAGCGTGAAGGTGTGCAGGGCCACAGCAGACTCAGTACCAGAGAGAGCAGACTCACCAGCACCTAGGGCAGCAGACTCACTAGCACTTGGAGCAGCAGCCTCTATACCTGGGTCTGGCGGCATACACATGTAACAGTCACCCTCAGCACTAACAGACAATTCACACATAGCAGATAGGATAGCATCAAAGTCTAGAGCAGAGATAGCAACATTCTGCCTAAGCAGCGCCGCCCAGTCAGGGAGCTCAGCCGCGTTGGGGAACTCTGCACAGAAGGCGTCGGTAAGGCAGTAGAAGCAGTGGTGCTGAGTCTGACACCTCCCGCATGTCTGACCAGTGCGGTCACCTGTGCGAATGACATACGAGCAGGGACCACTACCCCCAGCCGCCCCACGCTGAGCAAACCACTCACGGAGCTCTTGAGACAAAAGGGGCTAACGATGCTGCTGCCGGTGGCCACCTCCAAGGCCTCCCCTCTGGCTCGTGCCACCTCTGCTGCCCCCACTACCGCCACATATAGTTTGACAAAGAGTACAGGAATATTAATAGCAATCCTAGCTAGCCATGTACCCTGAGGGGTACATTCCCTTATAAACCGGATTGCATTGCTACAATAACCACGACAATTGCCATTCTAGACAGTTACCATGTTGCACTTCGCAACTGCATTGTGCGGTTACTGGGCAGTCAAGGGTCACGACCGTTGACTATCTTCGTTTGTTGACCTTCGGGTGACCCTCGACCTTCCGTGTGCTCTATATGAGCTAATGCGGTACTGATACAGACGCCTGCTTCGCTATGAAGTGACGCGACAGTGGAGAGCCTTTGGGATTGCTTATAATAACCTTCCGGTTATTTCAACACTCCCCTTCATTCCTGAAGGTGAGCCACGTTGGACTTCTTGGTGATCCCGCAGAGATTGGCGCAGTGCTGAAACTGTTGATGTGGCAGTTTCTTTGTCAGAAAGTCGGCTGTGATGTCACCAGTTGGGCAGTACGTGAGCTTGACTTTGCCCTTGTCGATTTCGTCCTTGACAAAAAAGTAGCGAAGGGCGATGTGTTTCGTGCGGTTCACGAAGCCAGGCTTGTTCACGATCTTGATCGCGCTTTGGTTGTCGCAGAGTAACGTGAAGTGCCCGTTCATCGTTACTTTTGCCTCTTGCAGTAGCTCCATCAGGTACAATCCTTCGCGAACGGCTGCACTGGCAGCGTTGAATTCAGCTTCGATTGACGAAAGAGCGATGAGTTCCTGCTTCCGAGAGTTCCATGAGATGAGTCCAGCAGGTTGAAGCTGAAAAATGAATCCCGTGCAGGAGCGTCTGTTGTCAACATCTCCCGCATGGTCTGCGTCTACGTAGTCGTGCAGCTGCAGGATAGTCGTTAAGTTAGCTTCGTAGGTGAGGCCGACGTCGGGAGTAGAGATGAAGTATTGAAGTGCACGGCGTAGATCCAGCATATTCTTCTCTTCAGGTCGCTTCATGTACTGAGCGAGCTGGCTTGCGACATAGGAGAGATCAGGCCGGCACATGACGGCAGCGAACAGGAGGCACGCCAGCTGCTACTGATTAAGCCAATGATTTTCGAGGGAGAGAGGCGTGGTGTCTGGTTCGTGATTAGGAGGAGTGCGAAAGGGGGTAGTGAGGCTGATGGGGGCGATGTCAAATTTCTTCGCGAGTGTTTCGGCGTATTTGGTGGCGGAGAGGTGAATGTCAGAACATTATAGCTTACTTATTTGTGTAGGCTATAGTGGGGTATCCCATAGGGGGTACAACCCAATTAGGGTTTCCCATATGTACTCACTTCATTCATAGTGATTTCATTCTCATTCACTTCTTCTCATGGTATCAGAGCAGGAAGAGAGGACTCAGGAGGAGAAGGTAAAGGGGCACGCAGAGGAGCAGTAGACGGACGCAGTGACATCCGGTGCGTGCCAGGGACAGGAGGAGGACGCTGACGCGAACTGCGACCACTAGCGCGTGCAGGACGAACAGGTGACGCAGGACGGGACGAAGGCTCACGACGCTCAGTGAGGCCTCCAGTGGGACCAGTGTAGGGAGAAGGAGCAGGTAAGGGAGAAGGAGGCTGTAGCTGTGACTGGGACGGGACAGGCTGTGGACGCTCTAAGAGAGGAGGAGAGCTAGGAGAGGGTGGAAGACCAAGAACCTGCTGCAGGAGTGGAACGAAGTACGGTTGAGGCCGCGCGGCGACACCAGACACAGCAGGGACAGCACCAGTACCCCCAGCAGGAGCACTCGCTCCAGTAACACCTCCAGCAGCACCTCCAGAAGCTCCAGAACCCCCAGCAGCACCAAGAGCACCGCCAGCAGGACCGCCAGTGGTAGTCTCAGCGTCAACACCCTCAGCAGCACCAGCTCCAGTCGAACCCGCAGGCCCAGCAGCTCCAGTACTCAAAGTACGAGCACCTCCAGGACCCGCGACAGTAGCACCCTCAGTAGTAGAAGAACCTCCAGCACCAGCAGTACGTCTCCAGCGCCGAGTAAACCACTCACGCAGCTCCTGTGGGGAGAGTGGCTCTCGGCGAGACGAAGCACCCGGCGAACCTCCAGGCGAAGAAACTCCAGGCTCAGCACCCCCAGGCAAAGCACCTCTAGGCTCAGCACCCCCAGGCTCAGCACCCCCAGGCTCAGCACCCCCAGGCTCAGCACCCCCAGGCTCAGCACCCCTAGGCTCAGCACCCCCAGGCTCCGCACCCCCAGGCTCAGCACTCCCAGGCTCAACACCTCTAGGCTCAGCACCCCCAGTCTCAGCACCTCTAGGCTCAGCACCCGCAGCAGCACCAGAGTCACCAGTGACCTCGACACGCTCGACCGCGTCTACCTGAGACACACCTGAAGGGGCAGGACCCTGAGGGGGGAGGGGGTCTACCGGGGGGGGACCTGGTACCAAGAAGACCGGGGGTGGGGGGAGGGACGGAGTGCGGTAGGGGAAGAGGCGGTAGTAGGGTACCGACTCGTCGAACGTGACATCCTGGGAGGACAGAACACGGCGAGAGGTGGGGTGGTAGAACTGCCACCCAGGGGCGTCGGGGGGGAACCCCAGGAAGACGCAGGGAGTAGCGCGAGGGGACAGCTTGTCCGCAGACAAGTCGCGGACAAACGCCCGAGATCCCCAGACCCAGAACGCTGACGCATCGCCAACCTTCCCCGTCCACAGCAGGGCTGGGGAGGTCTCCGGCCGGGAGACCTTGGGGTGAAGGTTGAGCTGGTGTGCCGCTTACCTGACCGCAAACGGCCACAGAAAATGGGGGGCAGCCGCATGCATCATGGACGTACGAGCGACGTCCATGACCATGCCAATGCGGCGCTCAGCGATCCCATTTTGCTGCGGAGAGTCCGGAAGCGTGAAGGTCTGACGAATGCCCCGTGCGCGACAGTAGGCTCTGAGAACGCCAGAGGAGAACTCTCCGCCTCTGTCCGAGTGCAAACGCAGAACAGGAAAGTCCGAGCCAAAGCTCTGCCTGAGCTGGAGACGAGGTGCGCGGATCCAGTCGATCAGCACCTCAGTGACATCACCCTTGCTGCGCAAGGGGAAGACTGTGGTGTAACGCGAGTAGTCGTCAACAACGAGCAGGAAGTAGCGCTCGTGACCCTGTCCACGGACGCGGGCTGGGCCCCACACGTCCATGTGAAGCGTCTGCAACGGGGCCTCTGTCGGAGGAAACTGGGAGGAGTGAGGGGCCTCTGCCGCCCCTCAACAAAGGGGACACAGGTAGGGCCAGGGCCCTGAGGAAGGGGAGGGAGGGACCGGGGGAGACCAG
The DNA here is from genome assembly GCA_948144175.1 of Closterium sp. NIES-65. Classification (NCBI taxonomy): domain Eukaryota; kingdom Viridiplantae; phylum Streptophyta; class Zygnematophyceae; order Desmidiales; family Closteriaceae; genus Closterium; species Closterium sp. NIES-65. Next base: position 3,032,214 of record CANXME010002170.1, on the reverse strand, counting down.
ACACAAGAAGACGGGAGGCCATGCCTCTGAGCCGAAGCAGAGAGGGGTGACCAAAGCGGTGGTGCCATAGGAGAGTCTCGTGAGACAGGAGACGACACGAACAGGGGGCAGACTCAGGACCAGACCTGGACGCTGCAGCAAATACCTGACCAGACGCAGGGACCCTACCAGACTCAGTAACTGGGGGAGACGCAGTGGTCAGTGTGTACAGGCTCGACCCTGGCTGACGGGTAAACGTAGCCAGGTGTCGACCTGTGCTAGCCTCTGTGCAGTGCGTCACCCGCTGACGAGCAGGGGTGAACTGGTGGACTCCCGCATCCTGTAGGTCACCACCACTCACCAAGTTCGTAGAGAACGAGGGGAGGTAGAGACCAGACAGGGTGCCAGAGGGAGCCGCCGGACACGGGAGGACAGTGGAGAAGCGAGACAGGACAGGGCCCCCGGAGGGGTCAGCCAGGGAAACCGCAACCGGCCGACTAAGCGGCGTGAGTGTGGTGCGATCCCGAAAGAAAAAGCGAGTCGCCCCAGAGTCAAGGGTGAAGGTGTGGGAGGCCAAAGCCGATGTAGTACCTGAGAGCGCAGACTCACCAGTACCCGAGGACGCAGACACACTGGCACCTAGAGCAGCAGCGTCGCAAGCACCTAGGGCAGCAGCCTCACCAGTACCTAGAGCGGCAGTCTCAATGCCCGGGTCGGGCAGAAAACACCGGTAACAGTCACCCTTATCACTAATGGTCACAGCATACATGGCAGCAAGGATAGCATCAAAGTCAAGATCAAAAATAGCTACGCCAGCCCTAGACAGCTCTCCCCAGCGGGGGATCTCCGTGGCCTTTGGAAACTGCTGACGCCAAGCGTCCGTCAGGCGGCCAAAACAGCGCAGGGTGGAGTGGGCACCCCCACACTGCTCACCCGCACGGTCACCGGTGCGAAGGACGTAGGTGCAGGGACCAAGTCCCCCACCACGCTGACGCTGCGTGTACCACTCACGGAGCTGCTGAGGGGTGGGGACGTCGCGAGAACGCTGCTGCTGCTGACGCTGGCCACCCCCAGTGCCGCTCTGCTGTGAAGTGCGAGTCCGACCACCTCCACCACCTCCACCTCCACCGCCTCCACCTCCGCCACCGCCGCCACCCCCGCCAGTACCGCCGCCGCCGACGCCGCCTCCGCCTCCACTGCTACCACTAGCACCCCCACCCCCACCACCTCCTCCACCGCCACCCCCACTCCCTCCGCCGCCTCCACCTCCACCGCCACCGCCCCCGCTAGCCCCACCTGCTCCCTTGCCTCCCTTGCCCTTGCCAGGGCGGCGTCTCCCGCTAGGGGCAGACGCCGCACCGACCGACTCAAGACCAACGAGGTCGGCCGCAGCGGTAGAGGCGACAGAGGGCAAGAGAGGGGAAGGGGAACACCCCTCAAAGATGGGGGCGCGGGGATCACCTCGAGAGGCTCCTACAGCGACGATGCTCTTCTCCGCTGCTAGGAGGGCCTTCTCTAGGCTGTCGACTGTGAGAGTGGTGGGACAGACCGCAAGGAAGTGGTCCCGGACTACACGAAGGGAGTCGGGGAGGCGGGTGACTAGAAAGTAGAGAGTGATGTACATGGGGGGGGGGTTCTTGGCGCAGAAGTCAGCAGGAAGCGCAGCACGGTAGCGGGTGTCACTAGTGCGGAGGTGCGTAATGAGATCAGCGACTGTGGGAAAGGCGGCAAGGTCAGGGAAGAGGAAGGGTAGCATGAGGCGGCTCAGTGCAGCAGTGGCAGGGGAAGAGTAGCGTGCAACTACATCGTCAGTGGCATGTGGATCTTCAGGGTGAAGGGGCCGTCGGGTTCTCCGCCTGTCTTCAAGGCGCGTTACGTGGCTCGTGGCTTCAGTCAGCGGCAGGGGGTTGACTACTTTCAGACCTTCTCCCCCACCCCGAAGATGACCACTCTTCGGGTACTGCTGCACGTTGCTGCTCACCGTGACTACGAGCTGCACTCTCTCGACTTCAGCACTGCGTTCTTGCAGGGCAGCCTACACGAGGAGATCTGGCTGCGCCGCCCACCTGGCTTCACTGGGTCTTTCCCTCCTGGTACCTAGTGGAGTCTCAGGCGTCCAGTCTACGGTCTCCGCCAGGCGCCCCGTGAGTGGCAGGACACACTGAGGACTACGCTTGCGGCTCTTGGGTTCGCTCCTTCTACTGCCGACCCGTCGCTGTTTCTGCGCACCGACACTTCTCTGCCGCCGTTCTACATCCTCGTGTATGTCGACGACTTGGTCTTTGCCACTGCTGACACTGCTGGACTCGCCTACGTGAAGTCCGAGCTGCAGAAGAGACACACGTGCACTGACCTGGGTGAACTGCGCAGCTACCTTGGCTTGCAGATCACCCGGGACAGAGCACGCCGCACCATTACCTTGACTCAGTCACACATGGTGCAGCAGGTCCTTCAGCGCTTCGGCTTCACGTACTCCTCGCCTCAGGCCACTCCTCTGCCTACTCGCCACTCGCTCTCAGCTCTACCTTCGGATGAGTCCGTAGAGTCGAGTGGCCCGTATCCAGAGCTTGTTGGCTGCCTCATGTACCTGATGACCTGCACTCGACCTGACCTTGCATACCCTCTTAGCATTCTCGCACGCTATGTTGCTCCTGGGAGACACCGACCAGAGCACATGGCTGCAGCGAAGAGGGTGTTGCGCTACTTGTGTAGTACGTCGGGCATGGGGCTAGTGCTTGGAGGGCGGAGTCCAGTGGTCCTCACTGGGCACGCGGACGCTTCTTGGGCTGACGACCAGGCTACGCAGCGGTCGTCACAGGGTTACACCTTCAGCCTCGGTTCCGGCTCTGTTTCGTGGCGGGTTACCCGCTCGTCTTCTGTTCTCGGCTCCAGTTGTGAGGCTGAGATCTACGCCGGGGCTATGGCTGCCCAGGAGCTTCGCTGGCTCACCTACCTGCTGACCGACCTTGGAGAGCCGCCTCGTTCTCCTCCAGTCCTGTACGTAGACAACAAGGCCATGCTGGCCTTGTGTCGAGAGCAGCGACTGGAGCATAGGACAAAGCACATTTCTCTCCGCTACTTTCTTGCTCGTGAGCTACAGCAGCGTGGACAGTTGCGGCTTGCGTACGTGGCCTCTAAGGCCAACACTGCTGATGTCTTCACCAAGGCACTTGCGCCTTGTGATCATCAGCGCTTCTGCACTCAGTTGGGTCTTGTGCCTGTCTTGCCTCACTTGCTCACTTCTTGACCTTGCTTGTACTGTCACTTATATATACTCTTGCTCTTGCTTGCTTAGCCTCTTGTATATCTATATATATGTGTTCTTGCATGTGAACTGGCCTTTTGGCCTTTGAACCTGTGCTCGGAATGTGTGGTGACTTTGTGATCCACCCTGAGCTTTACCTTGCTTTGCTTGACTGGTCTTGTGACCCCGTGTTCTCCCCCACTTTGCCTATGGGGGTGTGTCAGAACATTATAGCTTATGCTTTTGTGTAGGCTATAGTGGGGTATCCCATAGGAGGTACAACCCAATTAGGGTTTCCTATATGTACTCACTTCATTCATAGTGATTTCATTCTCGTTCACTTCTTCTCAGCGAATGGAGGTGGCGGACTGGGTGATGTTGAGACCCAGGAATTGTGTATCGTTGTGATTGATCGTGACTCCAGCTTCTCCTTGATGTCCGCTTCGAACTGGTCCAGCAGCTCCATGTCGTCGCCAGTATAGAAGAGATCGTCGACGTAGGCGACGGGTAGAATGAATTTTCGGCGGGACTCCTTCCGGTACATTCCAAGGTCATGAGGCAACTATTTGAAGCCGAGCTTCGTGAGAACGTTGTGCAGATAGTTCTGCCACAAGCAAGGTGCTTGCTTGATTACGTAGAGAGATTTCTGAAGCAGGCAGACTACGCCGTCGTTCTCCTCGAAGGCATGTGGTTGCTCGACGAAGATAATGGCATCGACCGGAGCGTACAAGAATGCACTGCCGACGTCGATCTGGCAAAGTGGTCGCTGCTTAACGGTTGCAATGCAGATGAGGATGTGCACGGAGGTGTGCTGCCCGACAGGTGTGTAGATGAGGTTGAAGTCCACCATGTGAGCTTGCTCGAAGCCGCGCACCACCCAACGTGCCTTGTATTTGTCGATGGAGCCATCTGTGAGTGTTTTAATGCGGAAGACCCATTTGCCGCTGAGAATCTTCCTCCCCTTTGCTGATGTTTGGGGAACCAGTTTCCAGGCTCCACGGGTCTTGAGCGCCGCAATCCCCCTAGCCATGGCTTCCTTCCATTTTTCACTATCAGGGCCAGAGAGAGCTTGGCGAACGGCGACCGCGAGCCCGAGGATGCGGAGGCCGGTTCATTAGACTTTTCATAGTGCACGTGATCTTAGTCGTGGAAGCTGGTTACTTCAACCACGTCGTCGTTGCTGTCGTTGCCAAGGCGGAGGGTCCCTGCGAGGGGTTTGGTGCTGGTATCTTGGCATCCGGGAATTGGCGCGCATTGCTGTTGAAGTTGTGGGCTTTGCGAGTTGTATCGTTGGGATTGAAGTGGTGTACAGGTATGAAGGTTGGAGTTTGGAGCGGGCTTGTAAGGGGGATGTTGGGTGTGCTGTCAAGCTGGGTGACATTTGTTGCATCCACATCTTCTTCCAGGTCAGCTTTGTCGTGTGAGGTGGCGAAGCCGTGGTGTCCTTCGAAGACCCTTTCAGGTGCTGTGCGAGCTTCGCGGTGCTCGTTGAATAGTGGCAGAGTCAGCTTCTCGTAAAAGATGCAGTCACGTGATTTTGTCACCTCGTGTGTCGCGTAGTCCAGCACGATCCACGCCTTGTATTCCTTTTCGATTCCGAGGTGGATCCCCCAACGTGCCCGTCCAGTAAACTTTCCGGTCCTTACTGTGTGGGGCCTGTACTGTACCATGCAGCCAAACACCCGAAGGAGACGAGTGTCCTCTTTTCTGCGCGTCCAGGCCCTGTAGGGAGAGTTGTTGTTCTCGAGGCTTTGTGAGGACAGCAAGTTGTGCAGTCGGACTGCATGGTTCATCGCGAACGGCCAATACCTTGTTGGGATGGCTGATTGCTTCATCAAGGCCCTCATCCTGGTGGCGAGGCTCCTGTTTGTCGGTTCTGCTACTCCTTGTTGCTCGTGAGCGTAGGGCAGTGACACCAGGTGTTCAACCCCTTTCCGCTTGAAGAGCTCCTTGAACTCATCTGAGAAGAACTCCAGGGCTCCGTCCGTCTGCCAGCTTTTTAGCTGAAGTCCTGATTGACGTTCAGCCCGCTTCATCCACGCGATGAAGAACTCGAAGACGAGTGATCTGCAGTCAGTGTTAAAAGCCCAGACGTAGCGAGTACTTGCGTCGATGAAGGTAAGCGTGTAGCTTTCGCCTTCAAGCCCTCCTTGGCTTAAATTCATGAAGTCGCTCTAAACCTTGTCGAGTGGTTTATAGCGTTTGTAGCTGGGTGGTAGGTCGGGAAAGGGCTTGTGGGCGAGTGACGCAGTGGGGCACACCGTGCATGGTGGATCTTCCGATTTTACTGTGAGGAAGCCTTCGCGGGGAAGAAGTAACGCTCTGTCGTCGAAGACACCAGCACGGAAGGAGTTTTTGAGAGTTGTGTGTGAGGGATGGCCGAGCCGCTGATGCCAGATTTCTGGTTCTGCGCGGTAGCTGACCGTCTTCTGATAATTTTTGTTTCTTGCTGCTGCATCGTTTTGCTCCTTTCTAGGGCCTGCGTCGACAGCGTCGTCAGTCTCGGTGGTGAAGGCTTGAATTCACTTCCGTTCCAGAAGTGCGTGTGGGATTCCAATGATGTTGGCGGTGTCGCCAGCGTTGATTTGGTCGCCTGTGACAAGCAGGCACTGATTGGGCCAGTCCCAGGCTTGAAGTCCCGTCATGGGAATGCGGAAGTAACTGTATTCGGCCCCGATGACTTCAATCTCCTGTGGACCTTGTTCTGGCGGGGGCGGCTCCTCGGTAGGTTTTGGTAATTCTGCTGCTCCGCCGAAGAATTCGTCTTGCACTTCTTCCTCTGATTCCTCTTGCACTAGTTCTGGTGTGTCAGGAGCGTATTGATCGGGGAGAGAAGGTCCGCCCCAGCTGGTGCCCAATATGGGTCGACCGCAGCAAATTCCGCAGAGGGGAGTCCTTGGGCTTCTGGATAAGTAGGGTTTGGTAAACTCCAGCCTCCTTCACGAGTTGGATCTCTTCAATTTCCGCCAGTTCCCCAGCCGCCGGTTCCCCAGCCACCTTCGTTTCTAGCTCCAGCTTCCGTTGGAATGGTGGCGCCTCTTTTCGACGCCGAGACAGTCTTTCGCTCTTCTGCTGCCACTTCTTCTGGCGTCAGGACTTCACCCGTAAGGTCCAAGTGCAGGGCCGGATCCGCCTGCGCCTGTTTCAGTCTTCTCACTTTCTGGTTTGGCAGGTCCTGACGTGCCGCTATCCTCTTCCATTGATGTAAATCCAGTCTCTGCCGGGATGGAGGTCGAGGCAGTTGGGACGGTGCGAATTCGTAGAAGACCGTCGGAGGCTGGTCGCTCGAGATCCATTCCAGCGGGGTGCGACCATGTTGGTGTCTCTGAGGGAGTTGTCTTCAGTAGCAAGGTGCGGTGAGAATCTCCAGTGGTGCCTTGAGCCGAGAACTGCAGTACGAAGACTCCGTCATCATCGATCCCCTTCCCGAGGTAAGAGTTGTTGTAAAAGAGTTCGAAGGTCTTGTATTTGCGATTGCTTCGAATGTCGACTCCACACCGCATGAGCTGCGCTAAAGAAAGCAAGTTGTACCGCAGATCTGGAGCGATGAGCATATCACCAATGTGAATTGTGAACTTTGTGTCATCAGCTTTAAGGTAGACCTCACCGATGTCGTATGCTTTGAGTGTGCCGTTGTTTGCTACTGTGATCTCGCAGGGTCGTCGCATGCGTTTGGAGTTGCTGATGAACGTCGGCGATCCCACCATGTGCTGCCCACAGCAATTGTCCAGGTACCAGGTGTTGATGCTCTCGCGACTTTGACATGCGAGGTTGGCGATTCTCGGTGTAACAGCACGATCGAAATCGCCGGTGTATGGCGAGAGAGCGAAGTACCTGTTTGCCGAGATGCTGGGAGGTGATTCCGGTGTTGGCGGCGGCAGCTCAAAGTCAGGTGGGTATCTTGATGGTTCATCAATCCAAGTGTGGATGGTGGGGTCGTTGTTTCGGCTGGATGCAACAGGGGCAATGGGGTTGTCGGATGGGAACTCGATTCTATCGTAATATCGACCCCTTGCCTTTATCCTTGGCCGTAATGCGTGCAGATGTCTGTGAGGTGCTTGCGACCAAAGGAGGCGAGATGGTGGTTGTTGCGGCGGGGGAAGTTGAGGTCGTCGAGGCTTGATGGTTTGAAGGGTTGTTGCGCCTTTCGTTGGCAGCCTTTCGCTTGTAGCACCGATCGATAGTGTGCCCAGGCTTCTTGCAGTACTTGCTGAAAGTTCCTTTCTTTTTGTGCTGCTCCCCTTTAGCTACTCCGACTTAGAAGACTAACTTCTCCCGCTTGGCGTTTTTCTCGTTGTACAGGTCAATCTCCTTTTGTTCGGAGAGAAGTGTGGCACACAAGGCCGACTCGGAAACAGTTGCTCGAGCGCGGAGCAGAGATTGGCATTAACGCCAATCGGGTCCGAGTCCGGAAAGGACCATCAAGATGAACATATCGTCTGGGACAGATCCGCCGCACTTCCTGATGTGATCGCGCAGATTGCGGCACTGATTGATATATGGTCCCGCTTTCTCCCCTTGCCGCATTTTGACTGATCTAAGCTGGCTGAGTAGGCGACTCATAGTGACGGGATCTGTTGCCATGTATGAGTTGCGCAGAAGCTCCCAGGAGGCATACGCGGGCGCCCACTCTGACTTGTAGGAGCGAATGCCGAGCTGTTCGTCGGGGGAGATTTCGAAGCAGAGTGGTGTACGCGAGAAGAGATTCGTGGTAATATTGGTTCTTCTCTTGGATGGTGCCTTCTGCTGAAAACGGTAAGCTCCCGTCGTAGTACATCTAGATGTGTGCAGTCGTCGCGAGGAGCTCAAACTCGAAGCTCCAAGTGTAGAAGTCCTTTCCATCGAAAGGAACTGATGTCTTCAGCTTTGAAGTCAGAACGAATTTTGTTTGCATTGTTGCAATTGTGTCTGAGTGTGCGCGTTGTTGACTGTCTTGCGCAGGAGCTGAAGCTTGACGATTGTCAAACGTGAAGGATCTTTCGGAGTTGACGCCGCAGTCTTCTCTTGGGAGAGGGAGTCCAGCAACTCCACGTGCATAGCTTGAGCCGTCAACGCTCATTGCTTAATGTTTCTCAAGAGCGTTGATGCGGGCGACCAGTTGCTCAACGAGAGCGGCGCTGACGGAAGTCACTGCTGATGGTGCAGTGGGTGTTACTAGTGGTGGGCCCGGAGAATCTGCAGTGGCTTTCCCTTCTGGAGCCATAGTCGTGGAGAATTTGTAATGAATAATAGATAAGGAGGTTGTTCTAACAAGAACAAGAACTTAGCAGGCCTTATAATCCACTCTAGCTCTCATACCATGATGTTACAACTTAAGGACCGTAGTGGATACGATAATGGTGCTAAGTATAGGAGAGAATTGTGAAGTCTGTGTTGTGACCTTGTTAATAAGTTGAAGGAGAACAAGATGATTATAAGGTAAGAGTACAGGAATATTAATAGCAATCCTAGCTAGCTATGTACTCTGAGGGGTACATTCCCTTATTAACCGAATTGCACTGCTACAGTAACCACGACAATTGCCATTCTAGACAGTTACCATGTTGCACTTCGCAACTGCCTTGTGCGGTTACTGGGCAGTCAAGGGTCACGACCGTTGACTGTCTTCGACTGTTGACCTTCGGGTGACCCTTGACCTTCTGCGTGCTCTATTATGAGCTAATGCGGTACTGATACAGGCGCCTGCTTTGCTATGAAGTGACGCGACAGTGGAGAGCCTTCGGGAATGCTTGTAATAACCTTTCGGTTATTTCAACAAATGCTGCTTCAATTCTCCACAAAACCCTGTCAGAACATTAAAGCTTATACATCTGTGTAGGCTGTAGTGGGGTAGGCCATAAGGGCTACAACCCAATTAGGGTTAGTACTTGTACCCAACTCTTTCATAGTTCAATCATTCTCGTTCTAATTCTCACATGGTATAGAGCAGGTTCCCTCGTGGGAACTGTTCCTAGGGCCCACCGATTCGATTTTTTTTTTTCCTGCCCGGAGCGGGCTCAGTCCCTGCCCGAGTCACGCTCCGTGGGTCTCTCCTCTCACGGCCCCTAGCGGACCCGTCGCGCCGCCCTCACGGCCCCTCACGGCCCCTTAGCGGCCCCTCGCGGCCCCGTCGTGCTGCCCTAGCGGCCGCGTCACGTCGCGCCGCCCTAGCGGCCGCGTCGCGCGGCCCTCGCGGCCCCGATCCGCCGCCCTTGCAGCCCCGATCCGCCACCCTCGCGGCTTCGTCGCGTCGCGCCGCCCTCACGGCCCCTTCCTGCCGCCCTCGCGGCCTCTTCAAGCCGCCGTCGCGACCCCCCCCCCCCCCCCCTCCTAGCCGCCCTAGCGGCCCCGTCACCTACCCCTGCCTCGGAGCCGCCTCTGCTGGCCCCGTCGCCTACCCCTGTGGCCCCGGCGCCGCCTCTACTGGCCCTGACGCCGCTCCACCCGGCCCCGGCGCCGCTCCACCCGGCCCCGCCGCCGTCCACACGCGGCCCCGCCGTCACCACCGGGCCGCCGGCGCCGCCGAGCAGCTGCCGCGCCGCCTGATCCACCCAAGCCGCCCGAGCCGCCGTACCGCCCGAGCCGCCCGAGCCGCCGTACCGCCCGAGCCGCCCGAGCCGCCTGAATTGCCCGAGCCGCCGTACCGCTCGAGCCGCCCGAGCCGCCCGAGCCGCCGAGTCGCCGAGCCGCAGTTGCTGCCGAGCCGCCCGAGCCGCCGAGTTGCTGAGCCGCCGGGCCGCCGAGCTGCCGAGCCGCCCGAGCCGCCCAATCCGATAAGAGCAGCACCTCTGTCACTGCACTGCCCTTACCCTACTGCTCGTGCTACTAGTCTACTGCTGTCATGGCTACCCCTGGTGTCCTCACTTTTGACGCTGAGAGTCGGGCCATTGACTTTGACGTCTGGGTAGATGACCTGCAGCTTTTCTTACAGTGCGATAGGGCAGACGGTCTCTCCCTCTTTGACCTCACCTCTGGTGCCTCTCCTGCCCCTGCTGCTGATGCTGAGGCCACTGTTCGCTCACAGTGGGCCACACGCGATGCTGCTGCATGTCTTGCTGTGCGTCGCCACCTGCCTACCACTGAGCGTGCGCACTTTAGTCAGTACAAGAGTGCTCAGACCTTGTACGACGCTGTAGTTGCACGATACTTCTCCCCTGCCACTGCTGCACTGAGCCGCCTCATGCTACCGTACCTCTTCCCTGACCTTGCTGCCTTTCCCACAGTCGCTGACCTCATTACGCACCTCCGCACTAGTGACACTTGCTACCGCACTGCGCTTCTTGCTGAGTTTTGCACCAAGAACCCCCCCCCCCCCCATGTACATCACCCTCTACTACAAAGTTACCCGGCTCCCTGACTCCCTTCGCGTAGTCAGGGACCACTTCCTCTCAGTTTGCCCCACCACTCTCACCGTTGACCTCCTCAAGAAGGCCCTCCTAGCAGCAGAGAAGAGCATAGTATCTGTAGGAGCCTCTCGTGGTGACCCTCGCACCCCCATCTTTGAGGGGTGTTCCCCCTCCCCCCTTTTGCCCTCTGTTGCCTCTGCTGTTGCGGCCAACCTCGTTGGGCTTGAGTCGGTCGGTGCGGCGTCTACCGTTAGCGGGAGGTAGGGGCGCTGGAGGAGCTAGCGGGGGCGGTGGAGGCGGCGGTGGAGGCGGCGGAGGGGGTGGGGGTGGTGGTGGGAGTGGTGGCGGGGGTGGAGGTGTCGGTGGTGGCAGTGGAGGCGGAGGCAGCGGCGGCGGTGGCGGTGGGAGCGGAGGTGGCGGAGGTGGCGGCGGTGGAGGAGGCGGTGGCGGAGGAGGTGGAGCTGGTCGGGGTGGCGCTGCGTAGAGGGTCGGCTCCGGTGGTGGTCAGCGCCAGCAGCAGCTGCAGCAGCAGCGCACTCGTGACATCCCCACCCCTCAGCAGCTCCGTGAGTGGTACGCTGCACGCCAGCGGGGTTGGGGTATTGGTCCGTGCACCTACGTCCTACGCACCGACGACCGCGCGGGTGAGCAGTGCGTGGGTGCGCACTCCACCCAGCGTTGCTTTGGCCGCCTGACGGACGCTTGGCGTCACCAGTTCCCGAAGGCCACTAAGATCCCCCACTGGGGCGAGCTGTCTAGGGCGGGAGTAGCTGTCTTTGACCTTGACTTTGATGCTATTCTTGCTGCCATTTATGCTGTGACTATTAGTTATGAGGGTGACTGTTACCGGTGTTTTCCGCCCGACCCGGGCATTGAGACTGCTGCTCCAGGTACTGGTGAGGCTGCTGCTCTAGGTGCTAGCGAGGCTGCTGCTCTAGGTGCCGAGGCGTCTGCTTCCTCAGACGCTAATGAGTCTGCGCTCTCAAGTACCGCGTTGGCTTCGGCCTCCCACACCTTCACCCTTGACTCAGGGGCTTCTCACTCCTTCTTTATAGACCGCACCACACTCATGCCGCTTGGTCGGCCAGTTGCAGTCTCTCTGGCAGACCCCTCTGGGGGTCCTGTCCTTGCTCACTTCTCCACTGTCCTCCCGTGTTCGGCGGCCCCCTCTGGCACCCTGTCTGGTCTTTGCCTCCCCTCGTTCTCTACGAACTTGGTGAGTGGTGCTGATCTACAGGTTGTGGGGGTTCACCGATCAATCCTGCGAGTCAGCGGGTGACCCACTGCACGGACGCTCGAACAGGACGACATCTGGCCACGTTTACACGTCGGCCGGGGTCGAGCCTGTACACAGTCACCACTGAGTCTCCTCCAGTCACTGCCTCTGGTCAGGTAGCTGCGTCGGGTCAGGTGTTTGCTGCAGCGTCCAGGTCTGGTCCTGAGTCTGCCCCCTGCTCGTGTCGCCTCCGGTCTCACGAGACTCTCCTCTGGCACCACCGCCTTGGTCACCCCTCCCTACTTCGTCTCCGAGGCATGGCCTCCCGTGTCCTTGTCTCTGGTCTTCCCCGGTCCCAACCTCCCCTTCCTTCTGGGCCTGGCCCTACCTGCGTCCCCTGTGTCGAGGGGCGGCAGCGGACTGCCCCTCACTCCTCCGAGTTTCCTCCGACAGAGGCCCCGCAGCAGACGCTTCACCTGGACGTGTGGGGCCTGGCCCGCGTCCGTGGACAGGGTCACGAGCGCTACTTCTTGCTGGTGGTTGACGACTACTCGCGTTACACCACAGTCTTCCCCTTGCGCAGCAAGGGTGATGTCACTGAGGTGTTGATCGACTGGATCCGCGCAGCTCGTCTCCAGCTCAGGCAGATCTTCGGCTCGGACTTTCTTGTTCTGCGTCTGCACTCTGACAGAGGCGGAGAGTTCTCCTCTAGCCTTCTTCGAGCCTACTGTCGTGCACGAGGCATCCGCCATACCTTCACGCTTCCGGACTCTCCACAGCAAAATGGGATTGTTGAGCGCCGCATTGGCATGGTCATGGACGTCGCCCGTACGTCCATGATGCATGCGTCTGCCCCCCATTTTCTGTGGCCGTTTGCGGTTCGGTACGCGGCGCATCAGATCAACCTTCACCCCAGGGTCTCCAGGGTGGAGACCTCCCCTGCTTTGCTGTGGACGGGGAAGGTTGGCGATGCGGCTGCGTTCCGTATCTGGGGATCTCGGGCGTTTGTCCGCGACTTGTCTGCGGACAAGCTGTCTTATCGTGCTCCTCCCTGCGTCTTCCTTGGCTTCCCCCCTGACGCGCCAGGGTGGCAGTTCTACCACCCCACCTCTCGCCGTTTTCTGTCCTCCCAGGACGTCACGTTTGACGAGTCGGTCCCCTACTACCGCCTCTTCCCCTACTGCACTCCGTCCCTCCCTTCGCCACCGCTCTTCCTTGTCCCAAGTCCCCCCCCGGTAGACCCCCTCCCCCCTCAGGGTCCTGCCCCTTCAGGTGTGTCCAAGGTAGACGCAATCGAGCCTGTCGAGGTTACTGGTGACTCTGGTGCTGCTGAGGGTGCTGAGCCTGGGGGTGCTGACTCTGGGGGTGCTAAGCGTGTGGGTGCTACGCCTGGGGGTGCTGAGCTTGCGGGTGCTACTACTGAGGGTGCTGAGCCTAGGGGTGCTGAGACTAGGGGTGCTGAGTCTGGGAGTGCTGAGCCTGGGGGTGCTACGCCTGGGGGTGCTGAGCCTGGGGGTGGTGCTACGCCTGGAGGTGCTGAGCCTGGGGGTGTGGAGCCTGAGGGAGCTCGGCCTGCTCGTGTGGCATCTGGCGGTGCTGGGCCTGGAGGTTCTCCGGGTGCTTCGTCTCGACGGAAGCCACTCTCTCCACAGGAGCTGCGCGAGTGGTTTGCCCGGCGCTGGAGGCGTGCTGCTGGAGCTGGAGGTTCTTCGGCTGTTGAGGGTGCTGGTGCCGCGGGTCCCGGAGGTGCTCGTACTGGGAGTACTGGAGCTGCTGGGCCTGCGGGTACGACTGGAGCTGGAGCTGCTGAGGGTGTTGGCGCTGAGGCTTCTGCTGTCGGTCCTGGAGGCGGTCCTGCTGGGGGTGCTACTGGTGCTGCTGGAGGTGCTACTTGTGCTGGTGCTGCCGCTGGGGGTGCTGGTGGTGTCCCTACTGTGTCTGGAGTCGCCGCGCGGCCTCGGCCGTACTTCGTTCCGCTCCTTCAGCAGGTTTTTGGTCTCCTGCCTTCTACTGGTCCTCCTCCTCCCTTAGAGTGTCTACAGCCTGTCCTGTCGGAGTCGCAATTACAGCCGGCCTCCCCAGTGCCTGCTCCTTCTCCCTACACTTGTCCTACTGGAGGTCTTGCTGAGCGTCGTGAGCCTGCGTCTCGCCCTGCGTCGCTTGTCCGTCCTGCTCGCACTAGTGGTCGTGGTTTGCGTCAGCGTCCTCCTCCTGTCCCTGGCACGCATCGGATGTCTCTGAGTCCGTCCACTGCTCCTCTGCGTGCCCCTTTGCCTTCTCCTCCTGAGTCCTCTCTTCCTGCTCTTCCCGACCCAGAGTCGGACTCTCTTCGTGCTACCAGTCCTAATGTCACGCGTATCCTTGCTACAGTCGTCACTGACCCCTCCTTTGAGTTCACTGCTGCGTCTGCCCTAGTTGCTGAGCTCGTCGACTTTGCTGCTCGCTGTCGTCTAGACTACACTGCTAGTCTTGTCGCTGAGTCTGAGTCTGTTAGTCCTCCGTCCGTCGGTCATATATATACACCTGCTCTTGCTTGTCTAGCCTTATATATATATGTAATCCTGCATGTGAACTGGCCTTGTGGCCTTGAACTTGTGCTTGAAATGTGTGATGACTTTGTGATCCACCCTGAGCTTGCTTTGCGTTGCTTTGATCTACCCCTTATAGGCTGTAGTGGGGTAGCCCATAAGGGGTACAGCCCAATTAGGGTTAGTACTTGTACCCAACTCTTTCATAGTTCAATCATTCTCGTTCTAATTCTCACAAACCCGCTTCGTTCGGAATTTTCGATCTCGAAATGCTGACTCACACCTCTCGACCCACAGTTGACGGATTGTGACGGTGGTTTGCGTCGCTTCTGGAAACGCTGAGTTGGACGCCGCCCGTTTGAAAAGGAGGTCCCCCAGCGAGGAAATAGTACGTCCATGATTGATCATCCTAAGTGTCAGAATCCTAACCACTAGACCATTGGGATAAAAGGGCTTGTTTCACTAGCGGGTCAGTGCGCCCATAACCCCCCAGGCAAACGCGCCTGTAACCCCCCCTAGGATCGATCGGGGATCTCACAGTGTAGCTCTACTGACACCCCCCCACATTGGGAGGCCCAGGACTGAGCACAGTGGCAACGGCCTACATGTGCATACACCGGGATTCGAACCCGAGACTGCTCTGATACCATGTCAGAATCCCAACCACTAGACCATTGGGATAAAAGGGCTTGTTTCAGTAGCGGGTCAGTGCGCCCATAACCCCCCAGGCAAACGCACCTGTAACCCCCCCTAGGATCGATCGGGGATCTCACAGTGTAGCTCTACTGACACTAAGAGCCGCCCTCAGAGCCCCAACAACTGGTTGGATTCTCGGGCAGTTGAACACGCGGTGTTCCATCGTTTCTTCCGCGATGTAGTGCGGACGCTTCAGCTTTGAGCTGAAGAAAGCCAATCTTTCCCCCACTTGAAAACTGAAATTGTGTACTCTGATTAAGACATCCCGAGGGTGACTAGGAGTGACCAGCGAGTCGCGTATCTTCACCGCCTGCTAGTCAATTGTCTCCCCCCCCACCGGTTGGCCAACTTCTTTGTCCTCCACACCGAGGTGCCAAGCTTCATCCAGGCTAACCGCAGTCGCTTCAACGGGGCAACTTGGTCGAGGCGAAAGATTGGTGTGCGGAAAAGTTTTTCCCCAGGGGACACCGCTGCCCTCCTCCCCTCGTCTGCGCCCTGGTTCTCTTTTGACGAGGCCAGCAGAAGCTCTCTCCGGTTCTTTGGTGCTGCTGCGAAAGCCCTCAGAGCCAACCGAGCTCGCCCTCTCCCTCCCAGCGAGTAAGGTTTCAGCACTCTTATCTGCACTGCTTCCATCCAAGGCCCTAGATATCATACGTTTCTGTCTGATTACGAGTCCATTCAGACTTTTTTTTGGTAAAAAGTCTGAATTCTAAGAAATTTTTTATGTACCTTCTTAGATTTTTCAGAGTTTTATTTTATGAGTTGTCTGAAAATTCAGCCTAATTTTATTAGTGAAGGCTGAGCCTCAGACTTGTATCGGGGGTGCACTCTGCGAGCTTATCAGAGCGAAGTTTCCTAGAATTTTCTTTTCGTTATGCCCACTTCCAAGATGGCAGTGGAGTGCCAGGACGTGAGCAACGCACACTTCAAAAGCTGGGACATCTGAATATTCTCGTTTGTCGAGAATGTATCCTAGTTACGCTAGAAAATGGTTGCGTGATTATGAGATTTCTAAGACAAAATCTCGTCACATGTAAGTTATGGCTAATGTATTGGAAAGAATAGGCGATTTTGAGAAGAAACGAGAAATCAATGACTAAGGAATGAAAGTGATACAAGTATGCAACCCTAGAATTGTGTACCCCATATAGGCTACCCCACTACAGCCTACACAACAATATAATTTGACACACCCCCAAAGGCAAAGTGGGGGAGAACAAGGGGTCACAAGACCAGTTAAGCAAAGCAAAGCAAGCTCAGGGTGGATCACAAAGTCACCACACATTCCGAGCACAAGTTCAAGGCCACAAGGCCAGTTCACATGTAGGAGTACATAGATATATAGAAGGCTAGACAAGCAAGAGCAGGTGTATATATATGTAACAGTACAAGCAAGGTCAAGAGGGGAGCAAGTGAGGCAAGACAGGCACAAGACCAAGCTGAGTACAGAAGCGCTGATGATCACAAGGCGCAAGTGCCTTGGTGAAGATATCAGCAGTGTTGGCCTCAAAGGCCACGTACGCAAGACGCAGCTAACCACGCTGCTGCAGCTCACGAGCAAAAAGTGGCGGAGAGCAATGTGCTACTTTCTGTGCTCCAGTCTCTGCTCTCGACACAAGGCCAGCATGGCCTTGTTGTCTACGTACAACACTGGAGGATAACGAGGCACCTCTCCAACGTCAGACAGGAGGTAGGTAAGCCAGCGAAGCTCCTCTGCAGCCATGGCCCCTGCGTAGATCTCAGCCTCACAACTGGAGCCGAGAACAGAAGACGAGCGTGTAGCCCGCCACGAAACAGAGCCGGAAGCAAGGCTGAAGGTGTAACCTTGTGACGACCGCTGCGTAGCCTGGTCGTCCGCCCAAGAAGCGTCTGCGTGCCCAGCAAGGACCACTGGACTCCGCCCTCCAAGCACAAGCCCCATGCCCGACGTACTGCACAAGTAGCGCAACACCCTCTTCGCTGCAGCCATTTGCTCCGATCTGTGTCTCCTAGGAGCAACATAGCGTGCGAGAATGCTAAGAGGGTATGCAAGGTCAGGTCGAGTGCAGGTCATCAGATACATGAGGCAGCCAACAAGCTCTGGGTATGGGCCACTCAACTCTACGGACTCATCCGAAGGCAGAGCTGAGAGCGAGTGGCGAGTAGGCAGAGGAGTGGCCTGAGGCGAGGAGTACGTGAAGCCGAAGCGCTGAAGGACCTGCTGCACCATGTGTGACTGAGTCAGGGTAATGGTGCGGCGTGCTCTGTCCCGGGTGATCTGCAAGCCAAGGTAGCTGCGCAGTTCACCCAGGTCTGTGCACGAGTGTCTCTTTAGCAGCTCGGACTTCACGTGAGCGAGTCCAGCAGTGTCAGCTGTGGCAAAGACCAAGTCATCGACATACACGAGGATGTAGAACGGCGGCAACGAAGTGTCGGTGCGCAGAAACAGCGACGGGTCGACAGTAGAGGGAGCAAACCCAAGAGCCGCAAGCGTAGTCCTCAGTGTTTTGTGCCACTCACAAGGACGTCCGTGCCAAGGGCACACTCACCCCCGACGGGCGGAGGACAGACAGACTCAGACTCAGCGACAACACTAGCAGCGTAGTCTAGACGACAGCGAGCAGCAAAGTCGACGAGCTCAGCAACTAGGGCAGACGCAGCAGTGGACTCAAAAGAAGGGTCAGTGTCGACTGTAGCAAGGAGACGCATGACAGTAGGACTGGCAGCACGAAGAGAGTCCGACTCAGGGTCGGCAAGAGCAGGACGAGAAGACTCAGGAGGAGAAGGAAAAGGGGCACGCAGTGGAGCAGTGGACGGACGCAGAGACATCCGGTGCGTGCCAGGGACAGGAGGAGGACGTTGACGCGAACCGCGACCACTAGTGCGAGCAGCACGGACAGGCGACGCAGGGCGAGACGCAGGCTCACGACGCTCAACAAGACCTCCAGTAGGACCAGTGTAGGGAGAAGGAGCAGGCAGTGGGGAGGCAAGCTGTAACTGTAACTAGGACGGGACAGGCTGTGAAACCTCTAAGGGAGGAGGAGGACCAGCAGAAGGCAGGAGACCAAGAACCTGCAGAAGGAGCGGAACGAAGTACGGCCGAGGCCGCGCGGCTACTCCATACACAGCAGGGACAGAACTAGTACTCCCATCGGTAGCACCAGCGCCCGCAGCACCTCCAGCTCGAGCACCTCCAGCAGCACCAGCAGCACCTCCAGCACCCCCAGCAGCTCCAGGACCGACAGCAGTAGCCTCAACGCCAACACCCTCAGCATCTCCAGCTCTAGAAGTGCCCGCAGGCCCAGCACCTCTAGTACTCCCAGTACGAGCACCTCCGGGACCCGTGGCACCAGCACCCTCAGCAGCCAAAGAACCTCCAGCTCCAGCTGCTCGCCTCCAGCGCCTGGCAAACCACTCACGCAGCTCCTGTGGAGAGAGTGGCTCCCGGCGAGACGAAGCACCCGGAGGACCGCCAGACACAGCACCAGCAGGCGCAGCTCCCACGGGCTCCGCACCCCCAGGCTCAGCACCTCCAGGCTCAGCACCCCCAGGCTCCGCACCCCCAGGCTCAGCACCCCCAGGCATAGCACCCCCGAGCTCAGCACCCCCAGACTCTGCACCCCCAGGCTCAGCACCCCCAGGCTCAGCACCCCCAGGCTCAGCACCCCCAGGCGTAGCACCCACACGCCCAGCACCCCCAGAGTGAGCACCCCCAGGCTCAGCACCCTCAGCAGCACCAGAGTCACAAGTGACCTCGACAGGCTCGACTGCGTCTACCTGGGACACATCTGAAGGGGACGGACCCTGAGGGGGGAGGGGGTCTACCGGAGGGGGACCTGGGACAAGGAAGAGCGGTGGCGGGGGGAGGGACGGAGTGCGGTAGGGGAAGAAGCGGTAGTAGGGGACCGAATCGTCAAACGTGACGTCCTGGAAGGACAGAACACGGCGAGAGGTGGGGTGGTAGAACTGCCACCCTAGCGCGTCAGGGGGGAAACCCAGGAAGACGCAAGGAGCAGCACGGGGGGACACCTTGTCCGCAGACAAGTCGCGGACAAACGCCCGAGATCCCCAGACACGGAACGAAGACACATCGCCAACCTTCCCCGTCCACAGCAAGGGTTGGGAGGTCTCCGTCCTGGAGACCCTGGGGTATAGGTTGATCTGATGCGCCGCGTACCGGACCGCAAACGGCCACCGAAAATGGGGGGCAGCCGCATGCATCATGGACGTACAGGCGACGTCCATGACCATGCCAATGCGGCGCTTAGCAATCCCATTTTGCTGTGTAGAGTCCGGAAGTGTGAAGGTCTGGCGGATGCCTCGTGCACGACAGTAGGCTCGTAGAAGGCCAGAGGAGAACTCTCCGCCTCTGTCAGAGTGCAGACGCAGAACAGGAAAGTCCGAGCCGAAGCTCTGCCTGAGCTTGAGACGAGCTGCGCGGATCCAGTCGATCAACACCTCAGTGACATCACCCTTGCTGCGCAAGGGGAAGACTGTGGTGTAACGCGAGTAGTCGTCAACCACCAGCAGGAAGTAGCGCTCGTGACTCTGACCACGGACGCGGGCCGGGCCCCACACGTCCATGTGAAGCGTCTGCTGCGGGGCCTCTGTCGGGGGAAACTGGGGGGAGTGAGGGGCAGCCCGCTGCCGCCCCTCGACACAGGGGACGCAGGTAGGGCCAGGCCCCCGAGGAAGGGGAGGGAGGGACCAGGGAAGACCAGAGACAAGGACACGGGAGGCCATGCCTCGGAGACGAAGCAGGGAGGGGTGACCAAGGCGGTGGTGCTAGAGAAGAGTCTCGTGGGACAGGCGGCGACACGAGCAGGGGGCAGACTTAGGACCAGACCTGGACGCTGCAGCAAACACCTAACCTGACGCAGCTACCTGACCAGACGCAGTGACTGAAGGAGACCCAATGGTCAGTGTGTACAGGCTCAACCCCGGCCAACGAGTAAACGTGGCCAAGTGTCGGCCCGTCCGAGCGTCCGTGCAGTGGGTCACCCGCTGGCTCGCAGGAGTGAACTAGTGAACTCCTCCATCCTGAAGGTCAGCACCACTCACGAGGTTCGTAGAGAACGAGGGGAGGTAAAGACCAGACAGGGTGCCAGAGGGAGCCGCCGGACACGAAAGGAGAGTGGAGAAGTGAGCAAGGACAGGACCCCCAGAGGGATTCGCCAGACAGACCGCAACTGGCCGACCAAGCGGCGTGAGCGTGGTGCGGTCTCGAAAGAAGGAGCGAGACGCCCCCGAGTCAAGGGTGAAGGTGAGGGAGGCCGAAGCCGACTCGGTACCTGAGAGCGCGGACTCACCAGCACCTGAGGGAGAAGACGCACTAGCACCTAGAGCAGCAGCCTCGCTAGCACCTAGAGAGGCAGCCTCACCAGTACCTAGAGCAGCAGTCTCAATGCCAAGGTCGGGCTGGAAACACCGGTAACAGTCACCCTCATCATTAATAGTCACAGCATACATGGCAGCAAAAATAGCATCAAAGTCAAGATCAAAGATAGCTACCCTCGCCCTAGACAGCTCACCCCAGCGGGGGATCTCCGTGGCCTTTAGAAACTGGTGACGCCAAGCGTCCGTCAGGTGGCCAAAGCAGCGCTGGGTGGGGTGTGCACCCCCACACTGCTCACCCACGCGGTCGCCGGTGCGTAGGACGTAGGTGCACGGACCTGTACTCCCACCCCGCTGGCATGCAGCGTGTCAACGGGAGTTGGGTATTGGCCCCGTCCTCGCTTGGGCGGAGCCGACTTCGTGGTCGAGTGTGAGGAGAGCAGCCGACCTGCAGCAGTGGATGAGCTGGTCGATGAGGAGGTCGACCTGCACGGGGGACCACTGCACGGGCGCCGACTTCATGGTGGCGCCGACTTCAGGGAGGTCGACTTGGGAGTCGACCTGCGGATGACGTCAACTTGGGGAAGCCGACTTCGGCGGTCGGCTAACGGACTGCTGGTCGACCTGTTAGTGGTCGACTGGACCTGGTGGTCGACAAAGGAGGGGCCGACGTCGACCTTGACTCAGGACGCTGAGCAGTTGGGTGTCAATTAGCGGGGCGTCAACTTCGTGACGCCAGCTTCGGGTGGCCGACGTGGGTGGTCAGCCGACGACTGTGCTGGTCGACGAGGAGCAGGTCGACCAGGAGTACTGGTCGACGTGGAGCTGGTCGACCAGAGGGGACGTCGACTTGGAGGAGGTCGACCGATGGTGTCGTCGACCTGGTGAGGTCGACGTGGAGGTGGTCGTCGACTTGGGAGGTCGACGGGCACGAACGGGAGCTGCTGGTCGACGTGGTTGCCTGGTCGACCAGGTTACCTGGGTGACGAAGTGCTGCGGAGGAGTGCGACGGTCGCCCAGGCGAAGTTGGCGAGCACGACCTCGGTGGTGGTATCCCGAGGTCGTCGTGGCGGATCAGAGGCAGTCGTCAGCTCGAGGTTGATGTGGTGTGTGCGCTGTGCAGGTGACGAGACTCTGCACGCCAATCATCTGCGCGCAACTGCGAAGCAGAGTGCACTGCTGTCCTGCGTGAGCAACGCTGTCACGCCGTCAACCTGCGACGTTGGCACGCCGTTGACCTTGCCTTGCTGGAGTGGCTATGTAGTAGAGAGTGATGTACATGGGGGGGGGGGGGTTCTTGGCGCAGAACTCAGCAGGAAGCGCAGCGCGGTAGCCAGTGTCACTAGTGCGGAGGTGCGTAATGAGGTCAGCGACTGTGGGAAAGGCAGCAAGGTCAGGAAAGAGGTACGGTAGCATGAGGCGGCTCAGTGCAGCAGTGGCAAGGGAGGAGTAGCGTGCAACTACAGCGTCGTACAAGGTCTGAGCACTCTTGTACTGACTAAAGTGCGCACGCTCAGAGGTAGGCATGCAGCGACGCACAGCAAGACGTGCAGCAGCATCGCGCGTGGCCCATTGTGAGCAAACAGTGGCGTCAGCATCAGCAGCAGGGGGAGGAGAGGTACCAGAGGTGAGGTCAAAGAGAGAGAGACCGTTTGCCCTATCGCACTGTAGGAAAAGCTGCAGGTCATCTATCCAGACGTCAAAGTCAATGGCTCGACCCTCAGCGTCAAAAGTGAGGACACTGAGGGTAGCCATGACAGTAGTAGACTAGCATTGCGAACAGCAGGGTGAGGGCAGTGCAGTGACAGAGGCGCTGCTCTTACCGGACAGGGCGGCTCGGGCGGCTCGGCTGCAGGGCGACTCGGCGGCTGGACAGCTGGGCGGCTCGGCGGTGGGCGGCTGGGCGGCGCGGCTGCTCGGCTGCTGGGCGGCTCGGCGGGCCGACGGCTCGGCTGCGCTGCTGCTGGGCGGCTTGGCGGTCTAGCGGCTCGGCTGCGCAGCTGCTGGGCGGCTCGGCGGCTCTGCTGCTGGGCGGCTCGGCGGTCCTGCGGCTCGACTACGCGGCTGCTAGGCGGCTCGGCGGCTCTGCTGCTAGGCGGCTCTGCTGCTGGGCGGCTCGGTGGGCGGCTGCTCGGCTGAGTGAGGCGGCTCGGGCAGCTTGGGTGGCGGCCGGCGCTGCAGCAGGCAACGGCGCCTGCGCCGTACATGGAGGTGGCGGGGCCGCTGGTAGGTGGCAGGGCCGCGTGGGGACGGTGGGGCCGCGTGGGGACGGCGCCGAGGCCGGTAGAGGTGGCGGGGCCGCAGGTAGGTGGCGGGGCCGCAGGTAGGTGGCGGGGCCGCAGGGAGGCGGCGGGGCCGTAGGTAGGCGCCGAGGCCGCACAGGTAGGTGGCGGGGCCAGCAGGTAGGCGCCGGGGCCGGACAGGTAGGCGTCGGGGCCGTAGGTAGGTGGTGGGGCCTCAGGTACGGGCGGCGTCAGGACCGTAGGGCGGCGCGAGGGCCGCGGGGTAGGCGACGAGGCTGCAAGGCGGCGGATCGGGGCCGGGAACGGGCGGCGCGATGGCCACGGGGGAGGCGTCGAGGCCGCAGGGCGGCGGATCGGGCCCGCAAGGGCGGCGGATTGAGGCCGTGAGGGCGGCTAGGGCGGCGCGACGCGGCCGTTAGGGCGGCGCGACGCGACTGCTAGGGCAGCGCGACAAGGCCGCGAGGGGCCGCTAAGGGCGACGCAACGGGGCCGTGAGGGGCCTAGCTAGAGTGCGACGGTGAGGAGGGCCACGGGGCGCGACTCGGGCCTGAGCGGAGCGTGCTCCGGGCAGGAAAAAAAAAGTACGTAGTGGTGGGCCCTAGGAATCGTTCCCGTTAGGGAACCTGCTTGATACCATGAGAAGAAACGAGAAATGAATGACTAAGGAATGAAAGTGATACAAGTATGCAACCCTAGAATTGTGTACCCCATATAGGCTACCCCACTACAGCCTACACAACATTATAATTTGACAGATTTTGCTGCTGATTCGTTGTAAAAATATCTGCAGCATGCACTACTGTGAAATTGTGAAGCTCCTGATTCGTAGTGAAAGATTCGTGCGGCACTGCCAGATGCTCACACGCCACGCCAAGCAACAGTATCTGCCTGCTACCAGCTCAGCAGCGTGGCACTTGGCCCACCTGGTACGTGATAACAACTAGATCAGGATTTGGGTGAACGATCACATCGCTTGAATGAAACGCAAATCCAAAATTGGCAAAATCGGCGCACAGGCGAAAATTGGGTACAGAACGGTAATCACACACACGTTGAAATGAAATGCGATCAGCAGACACAAGCATGCGCTGCGCGTGACAAAAACACCGGAACGCCGCCGACATGAGCAGAGGCGAGGTGATGCACGAGCACGTTGCCTGATGCAGACCCGCCGACCCTGACTCGTCAGAACTCCTGACTTCAGAACACTGACCAATCAGACGAACGATTTTTTGGCCGAAGTGCCTTTAGACTAGTTGAAACGTCAGCCCTGGCGGGAAACCAAAATTTCCTGAGCGTGGCACTGAGAAAGTACGAACGAGAAGTGGAATGACTATGAACGAAGTGAGTACAAATAGGAAACCCTAATTGGGTTGTACCCCCTATGGGATACCCCACTATAGCCTACAGAAACAAGTAAGCTATAAGTTCTGACACACCCCCATAGGCAAAGTGGGGGAGAACAAGGGGTCACAAGACCGGTCAAGCAAAGCAAAGCAAAGCTCAGGGTGGATCACAAAGTCACCACGCATTCCGAGCACAAGTTCAAAGGCCACAAGGCCAGTTCACATGCAAGATCATATATAGAGATATACAAGAGCAAGAGTATATATATGCGAAAGTACAAGCAAGGTCAAGAGGAGAGCAAGTGAGGCAATACAGGCACAAGACCCAACTGCGTGCAGCAACGCTGATGATCACAAGGCGCAAGTGCCTTGGTGAAGACATCAGCAGTGTTGGCCTCAGAGGCCACGTACGCAAGTCGCAGCTGTCCACGCTGCTGTAGCTCACGAGCAAGAAAGTAGCGAAGAGCAATGTGCTTCGTTCTGTGCTCTAGTCGCTGCTCTCGACACAAGGCCAGCATGGCCTTGTTGTCTACGTACAGGACTGGAGGAGAACGAGGCTGCTCTCCAAGGTCGGTCAGCAGGTAGGTGAGCCAGCGTAACTCCTGTGCAGCCATGGCCCCGGCGTAAATCTCAGCCTCACAACTGGAGCCGAGAACAGAAGACGAGCGGGTAGCCCGCCACGAGACAGAGCCGGAACCAAGGCTGAAGGTGTAACCCTGTGACGACCGCTGCGTAGCCTGGTCGTCAGCCCAAGAAGCGTCTGTGTGCCCAGTGAGGACCACTGGACTGCGCCCTCCAAGCACTAGCCCCATGCCCGACGTACTGCACAAGTAGCGCAACACCCTCTTCGCTGCAGCCATGTGCTCTGGTCGGTGTCTCCCAGGAGCAACAAAGCGTGCGAGAATGCTAAGAGGGTATGCGAGGTCAGGTCGTGTGCAGGTCATCAGGTACATGAGGCAGCCAACAAGCTGTGCAAACGGGCCACTCGACTCTACGGACTCATCCGAAGGCAGAGCTGAGAGCGAGTGGCGAGTAGGCAGAGGAGTGGCCTGAGGCGAGGAGTACGTGAAGCCGAAGCGCTGAAGGACCTGCTGCACCATGTGTGACTGAGTCAGGGTAATGGTGCGGCGTGCTCTGTCCCGGGTGATCTGCAAGCCAAGGTAGCTGCGCAGTTCACCCAGGTCAGTGCACGTGTGTCTCTTCTGCAGCTCGGACTTCACGTAGGCGAGTCCAGCAGTGTCAGCTGTGGCAAAGACCAAGTCGTCGACGTACACGAGGATGTAGAACGGCGGCAGAGAGGTGTCGGTGCGCAGAAACAGCGACGGGTCGGCAGTGGAAGGAGCAAACCCAAGTGCCGCGAGCGTAGTCCTCAGTGTATCGTGCCACTCACGTGGCGCCTGGCGGAGACCGTAGACTGGACGCCGGAGACTCCACTGGGTACCAGGAGGGAAAGACCCAGTGAAGCCAGGTGGGCGACGCAGCCAGATCTCCTCGTGCAGGCTGCCCTGCAAGAAAGCTGTGCTGAAGTCGAGAGAGTGCAGCTCGTAGTCACGGTGAGCAGCAACGTGTAGCAGAACCCGAAGAGTGGTCATCTTCGGGGTGGGGGAGAAGGTCTGAAAGTAGTCAACCCCCTGCCGCTGACTGAAGCCACGAGCCACGTAACGCGCCTTGAAGACAGGCGGAGAACCCGGCGGCCGCTTCACCCTGAAAATCCACATGCCACTGACGATGTTTCCCTAAGGAGGGGGAACAGCGTCAACGTAGGTGCCTGTGGACTTCCAGGAAGCCATCTCTGCATCCATAGCTGCCTGCCACTGAGAGGAGTAGGGACCCTCTATCGCCTCCGCGTAAGAGCGCGGAGTCGAGATGTCTGGTGCATCCGGGTCTCCCTCAGGGGCTAGCAGTACAGACGCGAGACGAGGTGAAGCGGCGGCCAGACACTGGAACTCCTCCTGCTTGTCCTCAAGGACGTCCGTGCCAAGGGCACACTCACCCCCGACGGACGGAGGACAGGCGGACGCAGACTCAGTGACAAGACGAGCAGCGTAGTCTAGACGACAGCGCGCAGCAAAGTCGACAAGCTCAGTGACAAGGGCAGACGCAGCAGACGACTCGAAGGAGGGGTCAGTGACAGCAGTAGCCAGGAGACGCGTGACAGTAGGACTGGCAGCACGAAGAGCGTCCGACTCCGGGTCGGCAAGAGCAGGAAGAGAGGAAGCAGGAGGAGAAGGCAAAGGGGCACGCAGAGGAGCAGTGGACGGACGCAGTGACATCCGGTGCGTGCCAGGGACAGGAGGACGACGCTGACGCGACCCGCGACCACTAGCGCGCTCAGTACGAACAGGCGACACAGGACGAGACGCAGGCTCACGACGCTCAGTAAGACCTCCAGTCGGACCAGCGTAGGGAGAAGGAGCAGGCAAAGGGGAGGCAGGCTGTAGCTGTGGCTGTGACCGGACAGGCTGCGGACCCTCTAAGGGAGGAGGAGGAGGTGTAAGACCAAGAACCTGCTGCAGGAGCGGAACGAAGTACGGTCGGGGCCGCGCGGCGACGCTAGAAACAGCAGGAACAGCACCAGCAGCCCCGGCAGGAGCACCCACTCCAGCAGCATCTCCAGCAGCACCAGAACCTCCAGCCGCAGCACCAGGAGCACTGTCAGTCGGGCCGCCAACGGCAGGCTCAGCGCCAACACCCTCAGCAGGACCAGCTCCAGGAGAACTCTCAAACTCAGCAGCTCCAGCACCCACAGTACGAGCGCCGGCGGGGCGCGCAGCAGCAGTGCCCTCTGCAGCCGAAGAACCACCAGCACCAGCAGCACGCCTCCAGCGCCCGGCAAACCACTCACGCAGCTCCTGTGGGGAGAGTGGCTCCCGGCGAGACGAAGCACCCCCAGGCACAGCACCTCCAGGCACGGCACTCCCAGGCTCAGCACCCCCAGGCTCAGCACCCCCAGACTCCGCACCCCCAGGCTCAGCTCCCGCAGCAGCACCAGAGTCACCAGTGACCTCGACAGGCTCGACCGCGTCTACCTGGGACACACCTGAAGGGGCAGGACCCTGAGGGGGGAGGGGGACTACCGGGGGGGGACCTGGTACCAAGAAGAGCGGGGGTGGGGGGAGGGACGGAGTGCGGTAGGGGAAGAGGCGGTAGTAGGGTACCGACTCGTCGAACGTGACGTCCTGGGAGGACAGAACACGTCGAGAGGTGGGGTGGTAAAACTGCCACCCAGGGGCGTCGGGGGGGAACCCCAGGAAGACGCAGGGAGAAGCACGAGGGGACAGCTTGTCCGCAGACAGGTCGCGAACAAACGCCCGAGATCCCCAGACCCGGAACGCCGACGCATCGCCAACCTTCCCCGTCCACAGCAGGGCTGGGGAGGTCTCCGGTCGAGAGACCCTGGGGTGGAGGTTGATCTGGTGCGCAGCGTACCTGACCGCAAACGGCCACAGAAAATGGGGAGCAGCCGCATGCATCATGGACGTACGAGCGACGTCCATGACCATGCCAATGCGACGCTCAGCAATCCCATTTTGCTGCGGTGAGTCCGGAAGCGTGAAGGTCTGACGGATGCCTCGCACACGACAGTAGGCACTCAGGAGGCCGGAGGAGAACTCTCCACCTCTGTCCGAGTGCAGACGCAAAACAGGGAAGTCAGAGCCAAAGCTCCTCCGAAGCTGGAGACGAGGTGCGCGGATCCAGTCGATCAGCACCTCAGTGACCTCACCCTTGCTGCGCAAGGGGAAGACTGTGGTGTAACGCGAGTAGTCGTCAACCACCAGCAGGAAGTAGCGCTCCTGACCCTGTCCACGGACGCGGGCTGGGCCCCACACGTCCATGTGAAGCGTCTGCAACGGGGCCTCTGTGGGAGGAAACTGGGAGGAGTGAGGGGCAGCACGCTGGCGCCCCTCGACACAGGGGACACAGGTGGGGCCAGGGCCCGGAGGAAGGGGAGGGAGAGACCGGGGAAGACCAGACACAAGGACTCGCGAGGCCATGCCTCTGAGCCGAAGCAGAGAGGGGTGGCCAAGGCGGTGGTGCCAGAGGAGGGTCTCGTGAGACAGACGACGACACGAGCAGGGGGCAGACTCAGGACCAGACCTGGACGCTGCAGCAAACACCTGACCAGACGAAGGGACCCTACCAGACTCAGCACCTGGAGGAGAAGCAGTGGTCAGTGTGTACAGGCTCGACCCTGGCCGACGTGTAAACGTAGCCAGGTGGCGACCTGTATCCTCCTCCGTGCAGTGGGTCACCCGCTGACGAGCAGGGGTGAACTGGTGGACACCCGCATCCTGGAGGTCAGCACCACTCACCAAGTTCGTCGAGAACGAGGGGAGGTAGAGACCAGTCAGGGTGCCAGAGGGGGCCGCCGGACACGGGAGGACAGTGGAGAAGCGAGCCAGGACCGGCCCCCCAGAGGGGTCAGCCAGGGACACTGCAACCGGCCGACTCAGCGGCGTGAGAGTGGTGCGGTCCCTAAAGAAGGAGCGAGACGCTCCAGAGTCAAGGGTGAAGGTGTGAGAGGCCGAAGCCGACACAGTACCTGAGAGGGCAGACTCACCAGCACCTGAGAGCACAGACGCACTGGCACCTAGAGCAGCAGCCTCACTAGTACCTGACGCGGCAGTACCAATGCCCGGGTCGGGCGGGAAACACCGGTAACAGTCATCCTCATCACTACCAGTCACAGCATACATAGCAGAGAGAATAGCATCAAAGTCAAGATCATAAATAGCTACTCCAGCCCTAGACAGCTCTCCCCAGCGGGGGATCTCAGCGGCCTCCGGAAACTGCTGACGCCAGGCGTCGGTCAGGCGGCCAAAGCAGCAACGGGCTGCGTGGGCGCCTCCACACCTCTCCCCCGCACGGTCACCGGTGCGAAGAACGTAGGGGCAGGGACCAAGAGCACCACCGCGCTGACGCTGCAAGTACCACTCACGGAGCTGCTGAGGGCCGGGGACGGTGCGAGAGCGCTGCTGCTGCTGCGGCTGCTGCTGCTGCTGCTGCTGCTGCTGGCGCTGACCACCCCCAGAGCTGCTCCGCTGGGACGAGCCACTCCGACCCCCGCCTCCACCGCCACCCCCGCCTCCACCGCCACCCCCGTCTCCACCGCCACCTCCCCCACCAGGACCGTCGCTCCCACCGCTCCCACCGCCTCCTCCGCTACCACCTCCGCCGCCACCTCCGCCTCCACCGCCGCCCCCACTCCCCCCGCCACCCCCACCTCCTCCGCCACTGCCTCCTCTAGATCCACCCGCTCCCTTGCCCCCCTTGCCCTTGCCAGAGCGGCGTCTGCCGCTGGGGGCAGACGCCGCACCGACCGACTCAAAACCAGCGAGGTCGGCCGTAGCAGCAGAGGCGACAGAGGGCAGCAGGGGGGAAGGAGAACACCCCTCAAAGATGGGGGTGCGAGGGTCACCCCTAGAGGCCCCTACAGCGACTATACTCTTCTCAGCCGCTAGCAGGGACTCCTCAAGGAGGTCGACAGTGAGGGTGGTGGGACAGACAGAGAGAAACTGGTCCCTAACGACACGAAGGGACTCAGGAAGACGGGTGACGAGAAAGTAGAGAGTGATATACATGGGAGGAGGGTTTGCGGCGCGGAACTCAGCAGGAAGGGCAGCGCGGTAGCGAGCGTCACTAGCGCGGAGGTGGGTAACGAGGTCAGCGACAGTGGGAAAGGAAGCGAGGTCAGGGAAGAGAAACGGTAGCATGAGGCGGCTAAGGGTAGCGGAGGAAGGGGAGGAGTAGCGTGCAACTACAGCGTCGTACAAGGCCTGAGCGGTCTTGCACTGACTAAAGTGGGCACGCTCAGAGGAAGGGAGGTGGCGACGCACAGCAAGACGTGCAGCAGCATCGCGGGTCGCCCACTTGGAGCGAACGGCAGAGTCAGCATCAGCAGGCGGGGCAGGGACAGCTCCAGAGACAAAGTCAAAGAGAGAGACCTCATCTATCGCATCACACAGTAAGTACAGCTGCAGGTCTTCAATCCAGACGGCAAAGTCAATGGCCCTCCCCTCAGCGTCAAAAGTAAGAACATTGGGGGTGGCCATGGCAGCAGCTGAAAGTCTCACCGGGCTGGAAGAGCCGGGTAGGTCAGCAGTAGAGGAACACAGCTCAGGGACAGCAGCACGGCTCCTCAGGTGGCTCGCGTGGCTTAGGCGGCTCGGGCGGCTCGGGCGGCTCGGGCGGCTCGGGCGGCTCGGGCGGCTCGGGCGTCTCGCGCGGCTCGGGTGGCGTAGGGGCTCACGGGCGGCGCGGGCTGCTGGGGCTGCTCACGTGCAGCACGGCGGGCTGCAGCAGGGCCGGTGGTGGGCCGTAGCAGGGCCGGTGGCGGGCTGTAGCAGGGCCGGCGGCGGGCTGTAGCAGGGCCGGCGGCGGGCTGTAGCAGGGGCCGGTGGCGGCTGTAGCAGGGCCGGTGGTGGGCTGTAGCAGGGCCGGTGGCGGGCTGTAGCAGGGGCCGGTGGCGGCTGTAGCAGGGCCGGTGGCGGGCTGTAGCAGGGCCGGCGGCGGGCTGTAGTAGGGGCCGGTGGCGGCTGTAGCAGGGCCGGTGGCGGGCTGTAGCAGGGGCCGGTGCGGGCTGTAGTGGGGCCGACGAGGGGCCGAAGTGGGGCCTAGGCGGGCCGGCGGGCTGTAGGCGGGGCCGACGCGGCGGGCTGTAGCAGGGGCCGGTGGCGGGCCTAAGCGGGGCCAGCTCGGGGCCGACAGGGCGTAGGTGGGGCCGGCGCGGGGCCGAAGAGGGGCCTAAGCGGGGCCGACGGAGCCTACGCGGGGCCGACACGGAGCCGAGACGGGGCCTGGGCGGGGCCTACGCGGGGCCGACGAGGGGTACGCGGGGTCGACGAGGGGTACGCGGGGCCTACGCGGGGCCGACGAGGGGTACGCGGGGCCTACGCGGGGCCTACGTGGGGCCGACGAGGGGTACGCGGGGCCTACGCGGGGCCGACGAGGGGTACGCGGGGCCGACGAGGGGTACGCGGGGCCGACTAGGGGCCTAAGCAGGGGCCGACGAGGGGCCTAAGCGGGGCCGACGAGGGTCCTAAGCGGGGCCGACGAGGGGCCTAAGCGGGGCCGACGAGGGGCCTAAGCGGGGGCCGACGAGGGGCCTAAGCGGGAGCACGACAGGAGGGGCGACTCGGAGGGTCGCTAAAAAAAATGCGCGCCTCGGGGCGCGCTTCGGTGGGCCCTAGGAACAGGCCCTAGGAAGGGACCTGCTCTGATTCCATGAGAAAGTACGAACGAGAAGTGGAATGACTATGAACGAAGTGAGTACAAATAGGAAACCCTAATTGGGTTGTACCCCCTATGGGATACCCCACTATAGCCTACAGAAACAAGTAAGCTATAAGTTCTGACAGGCACCGCACAGCTGCATTGGTATGCTGTAATCAGCTTGAATGCTATTATAACTATGCTTTTACGAAACTGCATGATCATCATAAGATTTGAAGGTAACTCTGATAGTTCCGAATAAAAAAAATTTGCTTGTCTGGATTTTTAGACAAAAAATTGGAGGCACCTCTGACAGAGAGCGTTCCAGGAGGGGTGTACACTGATCGATCAGAGTGCCTCAAAACGAATCTAGGGGCCTGCTCCCGACTTCTTCTGTTACGATGAGGTCACCCAGCCTCAGCTCCCACAGATTCTGCTTTTTGCCCTCCTACCGGCATTCGACCGTTGGATAAAATCCCTCATTTAAAAACCAACCGCTCCGCAGCTCCTTCTGCGGCAATGAGTGGAGCACTGACAGTCGCCAGCAGCGAGAATATAAAACACTCGCAGGTCTGTCTCTAGCGGGCGCTCCCTCCTCCCAAATGCTTTAACAATTTATCATGTGATAAGAAAGAGTCAATCCCCAGCGGTACCCTCAAGCATCATATCCCACTTGGAATCATTCCGTTCCATGAGCAAGAGGCCGATCCTCCTGGCCGCCAGGCAGGTAAGCGGGATCCCCGACTCCCTCACTCCTATGCCTCCGTCTTCACGCGATGCAAAAATTGTCTCTTTTCCCCACATGATGAAGCAACTTTCCGCTGAAGCCTTGTTCCTGGAGAGGAAATTGTGATTCAGCTTCGTGATCGGGTTCCAAATCTCCAACGTTGGCAGGTAGAGTTGTTCCTGAAACAGGATGATTGGCATGATGTAGTCGTTAATCACCACCGCCCTGGCCGTGATTGTAAGATACTTTAACTGCCACTTGCTTAACTCCCCCAGGATCCTCTCCAGCGTCTTATCCCATGTTGCCTTGCAATTGCTCGAGGCCGTCATCCATACCCCAAGCAGCCTTTGCGCATCATCCGCCCCGACCCGTTTAAAACCGTCTGGCCTCCAAGGAGAGGAGCCCAGGTTCTGACCCAGCGGCATCACGACCGACTTGCCTTTGTTGGTTACCAGGCCTGAGATGCGCTCAAAGTACTCAATAAGCTTCCCCCCTTCAACAATCTGCTCCCTTCCTTACAACAAAAGTATGGTGTCGTCTGCGTAGCCCAGATACGGCAGCCTCCGCCCCGATCACTGATAATACCAAGCTGCTCTTCGTCGTTTCCAGAGCCAACGGCTTCACCGTGCATATGAAGAGGTAAGGAGCGAGGGGGCAATCGTGCCCGACCCTGAAACAACGTCCAGTGCTTTACTCTTCTAGCCATTGACTAAAAGCCGCGTGCGCTGGGCTTTGTGCAGGCCTCTCACCCAATCCACAAACAATGGGGGGAAACCCTCCAAGGTCTCGAACAGTAAGCTACCCAAGACTATATCGAAGGCCTTTTGAAAATCGACTAGCAGCAGGAACCAGTCCTTATCTCTCTTGTTCGCCGCGTCAATTGTGTCTGCAACCAAGCTGACGTTATCCGACAGCTTCTACCCCGTAATTAACCCATACTGCTCCATTAAAATTACCCAGTGCAACACCTACTTCATACGGTCAGCAACGACTTTCGCCAGCACCTTGTAGGTAAAGTTAAGAAGCATTACTAGACAGTAGTTATTCAGCTGGTCCTTGGCACCCTTCTCATGCAACAAAATTGTTACCGCTTCCTTTGTGCTTGCGGGGATCATCGCGGAGGCTGTGAA
Source organism: Closterium sp. NIES-65 (assembly GCA_948144175.1). Lineage (NCBI taxonomy): Eukaryota > Viridiplantae > Streptophyta > Zygnematophyceae > Desmidiales > Closteriaceae > Closterium > Closterium sp. NIES-65. The sequence goes on along the minus strand of CANXME010002170.1, from coordinate 2,999,255 downwards.
GGTGCGAGTGAGCCCCATGAAGCCTTGGCCCAAGATATCCCAATGCAGCTCAAAATGCTTCTTCATGATCCCATCCAATCCTGGTGACTTCCCACAAACGGGTGCTTTGAAAGCGTCCCTGACCTACTGCTCCGTCCAGTCCTGGACCAGATCCTCCGCTTCCTCCGCTAACAGCCGGTGATTAAGTGACCAGGTCGTCCCGTGAATGCGCTTGTCCGCCCCCAAATGCCTGTTTAAGAAGTTAGGCGCAGATGATACCCTGCCTGCTGTTGACTAAGACACCGTTAACATTGAGTTTTGCGATCTGAGTGCGCTGCTGGACTTTATTTTTGCAGAGAGATGCTTCGAAGCAACTTCCCCTTTAAGTTCGACACCATAGCCTACCATCAGATGTTTCTTTAGTGTGAAAAGTATCGGTGCAGCGAATTGCGACAAACTCGGGCGAATAAACAGTTTTTCGAGCAAGTAATCCAACTGCTTCCGTAGTTCGTCCAGTTCAGGTTGGGTCAGTCTGAACCGTCGCTGTACTCTTGGCTGTGCCCTCAGTTCTAGTTCTATCCTAAGGTAGTGCGGTCGCTGAGGTGGGAGTCCCTTTGGCAAATCATCCGAAAAAAATCCCATTGTACTGCTTCAATTGCGCTGCCAAGTCACCCAGTACGTCAGCGAGAAGTTTCTGCAAGTCACTTGGCTTGTCTACTGCCTCAGCTTCCCGAAGGTCAACCACATACACGTCAGCTCCTGCCGCTACGGCACGTTTCATCGTGAACGCGTTGATACGTGTTAGAATGAGAGAAGTGTGTGAACTAGAAAGGAATGGGAGTACAAGTACCTAACCCTAGAAGTATGTACCCCCTAAAGGCTAACCCATTGTAGCCTACACAAATACAACACATATATTGTTTGACACACCCCCATAGGCAAAGTGGGGGAGAGCAAGGGGTCACAAGACCAGTCAAGAAAGGCAAGCAAGCTCAGGGTGGATCACAACGTCACCACACATTCCGAGCACAAGCAAAGGGCCACATGGCCAGTTCACACGCAGAAGTATATATAAGTAGTACAAACAACAAAGGTGATCTCAGCCTAGCAGAGCAAACAGGCAGGAGTATATATAGAGATCATTGTACACGCAAAGGCTACAACAAGTGAGGCAAAGTGGGCACCAGCCCCAACAAGGTACAGAAGCGATGATGATCACCAGACTGAAGTGCCTTTGTGAATATATCAGCGGTGTTGGCCTGAGAGGCCACGTAACGCAGACGAAGCTGACCACACTGCTGCAGCTCACGAGCAAGGAAGTAACGGAGAGCGATGAGCTCCGTTGTGTGCTCCAGTCTGTGCTCCTCACACAAGGCAATGGCAGCCTTGTTGTCGACGTACAGCACTGGAGGAGAACTAGGCCGCTCTCCAAGGTCGGTCAGCAGGTAGGTGAGCCAGCATAACTCCTATGCAGCCATGGGTGTGGCGTAGATCTCAGCCTCACAACTGGAGCTGAGAACTGAAGACGAACGCGTAGAGCACCACGAAACTGAACCAGAGCCAAGGCTGAAGGTGTAACCCTGTGACGACCGCTGAGTAGCCTGGTCGTCAACCCAAGAAGCGTCTGAGTGCCCAGTGAGAACAACTGAGCTCCCTCCTCCAAGCACGAGCCCCATGCCTGATGTACTGCACAAGTAGCGCAATACCCTCTTTGCAGCTTCCATGTGCACCTTACGGTGCCGACCAGGAGCCACGTAGCGAGCCAGAAGGCCAAGAGGGTATGCTAAGTCAGGACGAGTGCAAGTCATCAGGTACATGAGGCAACCAGCTAGCTCCGGGTAAGGACCACTCGACTCTACGGACTCATCCGAAGGCAGAGCTGAGAGTGGGTGACCTATAGCCAGAGGAGTGGCCGGTGCTGAGGACCACGTGAAGCCGAAGCGCTGAAGGACCTGCTGCACCATGTGTGACTGAGTCAGGGTAATGGTGTGGCGTGCTCTGTCTCAGGTGATCTGCAAGCCAAGGTAGCTGCGCAGTTCACCAAGGTCTGTGCACGTGTGTCTCTTCTGCAGCTCCGACTTCATGTGGGCAAGAGACTCAGTGTCGGCTGTGGCAAAGACCAAGTCGTCGACGTACACGAGGATGTAGAACGGCGGCAGTGAAGAGTTGGTGCGTAGAAACAGCGACGGGTCAGCAGTAGAAGGAGAGAACCCAAGTGCTGCAAGAGTAGTCCTCAGTGTGTCGTACCATTCACGTGGCGCCTGGCGGAGACCATAGACTGGCCGCCGGAGGCTCCACTGGGTACTAGGAGGAAACGACCCAGTGAAGCCAGGAGGGCGGCGCAGCCAGATCTCCTCATGCAGACTGCCCTTCAAGAAAGCTGTGCTGAAGTCAAGAGAGTGAAGCTCGTAGTCGCGCTGAGCAGCAACGTGCAGTAGTACCCGAAGAGTGGTCATCTTCGGGGTGGGGGAGAAGGTATGAAGAAAGTCTACTCCCTCTCGCTGACTGAAACCTCAAGCAACGTAACGAGGCTTGAAGACAGGCGGAGAACCAGGCGGCCGCTTCACCCTGAAAATCCACATGACACTGACGATGTTCGCCCCAGGTGGGGGAACCTCGTCGACGTAGGTGCCTGTGGACTTCTAGGAAGCCATCTCTGCGTCCATAGCTGACTGCCACTGTGAGGAGTAGGGACCCTCGATCGCCTCAGCGTACGATCGAGGAGTCGGGATGTCTAGTGCATCCGGGTCTCCCTCCAGGGCAACTAGCATGGACACGAGATGGGGCGCAGCGGCTGCAAGACACTCAAGATCCTCCTGTCTGTCCTCAAGGACTTCCGTGCTAAGAGCACACTCACCCCCGACAAACGGAGGACAGACAGACTCAGACTTAGCGACAAGACTCGCAGCGTAGTCTAGACGACAGCGAGCAGCAAAGTCGACAAGCTCAGCAACTAGGGCAGACGCAGCAGCAGACTCAAACGAAGGGTCAGTGACAGTAGTGGCCAGGAGACGCGTGACACTAGGACTGGCAGCACAAAGAGGGTTAGACTCCGGGTCAGCAAGAGCAGGAAGAGAGGACTCAGGAGGAGACGGCAGAGGGACACGCTGTGGAGCAGTGGAGGGACGCATTGACATCCGGTGTGTGCCAGGGACTGGTGGCGGACGCTCACGTGGAGTACGGCGACTGGTGGAAGTAGGACGAGCAGGTGACTCAGGACGGGACATAGGCGACACAGGACGAGACTCAAGCTGACGACGCTCCATCAGATCGCCTGTAGGACCAGTGTAGAGAGAAGGACGAGGAAGTGGCGAGGCAGGCGGTAGCTGTGACTGCGACTGGACCGGCGGTGGACTCTCTACAGAGAGAGGGGGGCCATGCGGAGGCGAGTGACCAAGAACCTGCTGAAGGAGTGGAACGAAGTACAGCCGCGGACGTGAGGTGCCCCCTGCAGTAGTAGAGACAGCACCCGAACCTCCAGCAGCTCCTCGAGCACCTCCAGGACCAGCTGCTCCAGCAGCTCCAACGCCCGGGTCCACAGCACCAGTAGCAGCTCCAACTCCAGGGCCCACAACTGATCCAGCAGCTCCAACGCCAGGGTCCGCAGCACCAGCAGCAGCTCCGACGCCAGGGTCCGCAGCACCAGCAGCAGCTCCAACGCCAGGGTCCGCAGCACCAGCAGTAGTACCAACTCCAGGGTACGCAGCACCAGCAGCAGCTCCAACGCCCGAGTCCGCAGCAACAGTAGCACCTCCAACGCCCGGGTCCGCAGCACCAGCAGCAGCTCCAACTCCAGGGTCCGCAGCACTAGTAGCAGGGTCCGCGACACTAGGAGCGCCACTCCTGAGACTGCAGCGCCGTGCGTACCACTCACGGAGTCACTGGAGAGAGGGCAGCTCCCGCCTAGGAGAGGAAGCACGAGCACTAGCTCCAGCAGCACTCCTAGCTCCAGAGGCTGTTAGAGGTCCACTGGTGATCCCCGATCGATCCTAGGGAAGGGTTACAGGCACGTTTGCCTGGGGGGTTATGGGCGCACTGACCCGCTACTGAAACAAGCCCTTTTATCCCAATGGTCTAGTGGTTGGGATTCTGAGATGGTATCCAGAGCGAAGGTCTCGGGTTCGAATCCCGGTGTATGCACTTCGGGCATCCCAGTGCGGGGGGGTGTCAGAGGTCCACTGGTGATCCCCGATCGATCCTAGGGAAGGGTTACAGGCACGTTTGCCTGGGGGGTTATGGGCGCACTGACCCGCTACTGAAACAAGCCCTTTTATCCCAATGGTCTAGTGGTTGGGATTCTGAGAGAGGCACCTCTCCTGAGGCTGTAAGTACCACTCACGCAGCTGCTGTCAGGAGAGAGCTCCTCTAGGTGTAGCACTCCCAGGCTCAGTACCCCCAGACTCAGCACCCCCAGACTCAGCACCAGCAGGCTTCGTACTCCCAGGCTCAGCACCCCCAGGCTCAGTACCTCCAGACTCCGCACCCCAAGGCTCAGTACCCCCAGACTCCGCACCCCCAGGCTCAGCACCCCCAGACTCCACAACCCCAGGCTCCGCACGCTCAGGCTCAGCACCCCGAGCAGGACGAGAGTCGACAGCTACCTCGACAGGCTCAGCCGGGTCTACCTAGGACACACCTGAGTGAGCGGCACCCTGAGGGTGGAGGGGGTCTACCACAGCAGCACCTGGCGCGAGGAAGAGAGGCAGGGGAGGGAGCGGGGCAGGGCGGTAGGGGAAGAGGCGGTAGAAGGGTACCGACTCGTCAAAGGTGACGTCCTGAGAGGCGAGGACACGGCGCGAGGTGGGGTGGTAAAACTGCCAACCAGACGCGTCCGGAACAAAGCCTAGGAAGACACACGGAACAACGCGGGAGGAGAGCTTGTCCGTGGACGTATCGCGAAAAAAGCTCAAGATCCCCAGACCCGGAAACGCGACGCATCGCCAACCTCTCCCGTCCAACACAGTGTCGGGAAGTCTCCAGCAAGGAGACACGGGGCCAGAGGTTGAGCTCATGCGCAGCGTATTGGATTGCAAATGGCCACAGAAAGTGGGGGGCAGCCGCATGGATCAAGGAGGTACGAGCGACCTCCATGACCAAGCCAATGCGGCGCTCAGCAACCCCATTCTACTGTGGAGAGGCCGGAAGCATGAGCGACTGGCGAATGCCGTGCTCCGCACAGTAGGCTGCCAAGAGGTCGGAGGAGAACTCACCACCTCTGTCAGAGTGCAAGCGCAGGACAGGAAAGTCCGAGTGGAAACGCTCGCTGAGCTGGAGACGAGAAGCGCGGATCCAAGGGATCAAAACATCAGGGACCTCACCCTTGGTGCGCAAGGGGAAGACCGTGGTGTAGCGCGAGTAGTCGTCAACAACTATCGGGAAGTACCTCTCCTGACCCTGACCACGGACGCGGGCGGGGCCCCACACGTCCATGTGGAGCGTCTGCAAGGGAGCAGTCGTCGGGGGAAATGAGGAGGAGTGAGGAGCAGCGCACTGCTGCCCCTCGACACAGGGAAGGCAGGAAGGAGCAGGCGAGGGTGGGAGGGGAGGGAGAACTCTGGGAAGGCCAGAGACAATGTACCGTTTGTGCATTGCCCGAAGGCGCTACACGGACGGGTTACCAAGTCGGTGGTGCCAGAGGACGGTCTCGGCCGACAGCTGATTTGACGCAGACGTAGACGCAGCTACCTGAGGGGACTCAGTAGTCAGTGTGTACAGGTCCGACCCCGGCTGCGGTGTGAAGGTCGCCTGGTGACGGCCTGTCCGAGCACACGTGCAGTGTGTCACGCGCTCATAGGCAGGGGTGAACTGGTGGACACCCCTGTCCTGGAGCGCACTGCCCGCCACCAAGTTTGTAGAGAATGAGTGGAGGTAGAGACCGGACAGTGTGCCCGACGGGACGGCCGGACAGGGGAGGACAGTGGAGGAGGTCGCAACGACTGGACCCCCAGAGGGGTCAGCGAGAGAGACTGCTACGGGCCGAGCAAGCTGCTCATGAGCCGTGCGGTCACGAAAGAAACAGTGGGAGGCACTTGAGTCTAGTGTAAGGGTGTGCACTGCCTCAGTCGACTCAGTACTAGGAGGGGCAGACGCACTAGCACCTAGAGCAGCAGCCTCACGAGCTACTGGGGTAGCAGACACTCTAGCACCTAGAGCGGTAGCCTCATCGGTTTGAATGCCCGGGTCGGGCGGAACACGCATGTACTGAGCACCCTCTCCACTTATAGACATCACATACATGGCACTGAGAATAGCATTAAAGTCTAGAGCAAAGATATCAATGTTCTGCTTCATCATATCAGCCCAGCGGGGCAGCTCAGTGGCATCAGGGAACTGAGTACGCCAAGCGTCGTCGAGGCGTGAGAAGCAGCGCTACGTGGGGTGCGCCCTCCCACACGTCTGACCAGTGCGGTCACCAGTGCGGATGACGTACGTGCAGCTAAGGCCACCCCCCCCCCCCCCCCCCGTGCTGAGCGTACCACTCAGCGATGGAGTTGGGGCGACGGAGTGTGCTGCAGGATCTGGCCACCGCCAGTGCCTCCACGACCACCACCGCCGCCGCCACCTCCTCGACCACCCCCTCCCCTGCCGCCGCCGCGTCCACTGCCGCCCCCACCACCGCCCCCGCCCCTGCCACCTCCCCCGCCGCTGCCGCCACCAGCCCCACCGCTGCCACTAGTCCCCCCAGCCCCACCACCACCCCAACCGCCGCCACCACCCCCACCACCGCCTCCCCCGCCGTCACCTCCGCCTCCCTTGCCCCCTTTGCCCTTGCCATTGCGGCGCCCGCTCGAAGCAGACGCAGCCCCAACCTTCTCACAACCAAGGAGGTCGACAGCAGAAGCAGAGGCTACAGAGGGAAGAAGGGGGGAAGGGTCACACCCCTCAAAGAAAGGGGTGCGGGGGTAGCCACGAGAGGCACCTACAGCGACTATGCTAGCCTCAGCTTCAAGCAGTTCCTTCTCGAGGAGGGCAATGGTGAGCTCAGTGGGGCAGCGAGCTAGGAAGTGATCCCTGACAGCACGTAGAGTGTCAGGGAGTCGGGTGACTAGGTGGTAGAGAGTGAGCCAGAGCGGGGGAGGGTTCTTGGCAAGAAACTCATCGGGCATGGCGGCACGGAAGCGGGCCTCACTAGTACGGAGGTGCGTGATGAGGTCAGCGACTGTGTGGAACGAGGCCAGGTCCGGAAACAGGTAGGGGAGTGAGAGACGGCCTAGCGCGGCAGAGGCAGGTGAGGAGTAGCGGGCAACGATAGCGGTGTACAGTGCCTGTGCAGTCTTGAGCTGGCCAAAGTGCTCGCGCTCATCTATCGGCAGGGAGTTGCGAATAGCGAAGCGAGCATGGGCGTCACGAGTCTGCCACTGTGAGCGGGCAGTGCTATTAGCAGAAGTAGCAGGAGCAGTAGCATGGCCTAGGGCGTGATCGTACAGTGAAATGTCCTCCTTGGCAGTGAGCTGTAGGAAGAGGTGTAGGTCATCTAGCCAGGTTTCGAACTTCACTGGGCAGCCCTCAGCATCGAAAGCTAGCACAGGAGGGCTAGCCATAGCAGTAGTACGAGTAGCAGTAGGAGCACCCTAAACACAGTAGACAGTGCGACTCAGGTAGGGCGGCTCGGTCCAGTACGGGCGGCGCGGCTCGGTTCAGGTAGGGCGGCGCGGCTCGGGTAGGGCGGCGCGGCTTGGGTAGGGCGGCGCGGCTAGGCTTGTTCGGCGCGGCTCGGTTCGGGCTGGGCGGCTCGGTTCGGGCGGCTCGGTTCGGGCGGCTCGGTTCGAGCTGGGCTGCTTGGTTTGGGCTGCTCGGTTCGGGCGGCTCGTTCTGGCGGGGCCGTGGGTGTCACGTGCGGGGTTCTAAGGGGTAGGCGCGCGCGGGGCATACGGGGCCGACGGGGCCTCTAAGCGGGTCGCGCGTGGGGTCGACGGGGCCAGCGGGGCCTCTAAGGGGCGGCGCGCAGGGTCGACGGGGCCAGCGGGGCCTCTAAGGAGCGATGCGCAGGGCCGATGGGGCCTCTAAGGGGCGGCGCGCGGGTCGCTTAAGGGGCGGGTCGCGGGTCGCGGGGCCTTAAGGGGCCGTTAAGGAGGGGGTGCACGACGGCGCTAGTAGGTAGCGAGAAAACACGGAACGGTGGGCCCTTAGAACATTCGGTCCTAGGTTCCTATGTGAGAATAAGCGAACAGGAATGAATGAACTAGCAGTGAAATGAGTACAAGTAGGAAACCCTAGAATTGTGTACCCCCTATAGGCTAACCCACTGTAGCCTACACAAGCAGAACATATATAATGTTTGACACACCCCCATAGGCAAAGTGGGGGAGAACAAGGGGTCACAAGACCAGTCAAGCAAAGCAAAGCAAGCTCAGGGTGGATCACAAAGTCACCACACAGTCCGAGCACAAGAGCAGGGCCAGAGGCCAGTTCACATGCAGGAGTACAGACATATATATAAAACTAGACAAGCAAGAGCAGGTATATATATATGTCACAGTACAAGTGAAGTCAAGAGGAGAGCAAGTGAGGCAAGACAGGCACAAGACCCAGCTGGGTGCAAAAGCGCTGATGGTCACAAGGCGCGAGTGCCTTGGTGAACACATAAGCAGTGTTGGCCTCAGAGGCCACGTACGCAAGTCGCAACTGACCACGCTGCTGCAGCTCACGAGCAAGGAAGTAGCGGAGAGCAATGTGCTTCGTTCTGTGCTCCAAGCGCTGCTCTCGACACAAGGCCAGCATGGCCTTGTTGTCTACGTACAGCACTGGAGGAGAACGAGGTGGCTCTCCAAGGTCAGTTAGCAGGTAGGTGAGCCAGCGAAGCTCCTGTGCAGCCATGGCCCCGGCGTAGATCTCAGCCTCACAACTGGAGCCGAGAACCGAAGACGAGCGAGTAGACCGCCACGAGACAGAGCCGGAACCAAGGCTGAAGGTGTAACCCTGTAACGACCGCTGCATAGCCTGGTCGTCAGCCCAAGAAGCGTCCGCGTGGCCGGTAAGGACCACTGGACTCCGCCCTCCAAGCACTAGCCCCATGCCCGACGTACTGCACAGGTAGCGCAATACCCTCTTCGCTGCAGCCATGTGCTCTGGTCTGTGTCTCCCAGGAGCAACATAGCGTGCAAGAATGCTCAGAGGGTATGCAAGGTCAGGTCGTGTGCAGGTCATCAGGTACATGAGGCAGCCAACAAGCTCTGCATACGGACCACTCGACTCTACGGACTCATCCGAAGGCAGAGCTGAGAGTGAGTGGCGAGTAGGCAGAGGAGTGGCCTGAGGCGAGGAGTACGTGAAGCCAAAGCACTGAAGGACCTGCTGCACCATGTGTGACAGAGTCAAGGTAATGGTGCGGCGTGCTCTGTCCCGGGTGATCTGCAAGCCAAGGTAGCTGCGCAGTTCACCCAGGTCTGTGCACGTGTGTCTCTTCAGCAGTTCGGACTTCACGTAGGCGAGTCCAGCAGTGTCCGCTGTGGCAAAGACCAAGTCGTCGACGTACACGAGGATGTAGAACGGCGGCAGAGAGGTGTCGGTGCGCAGAAACAGCGACGGGTCAGCAGTAGAAGGAGCAAACCCAAGAGCCGCAAGCGTAGTCCTCAGTGTGTCGTGCCACTCACGCGGTGCCTGGCGGAGACCGTAGACTGGCCGTCGGAGGCTCCACTGGGTGCCAGGAGGGAAAGTCCCAGTGAAGCCAGGTGGACGGCGCAGCCAGATCTCCTCGTGCAGGCTACCCTGCAGGAACGCAGTGCTGAAGTCGAGAGAGTGAAGCTCGTAGTCGCGCTGAGCGGCTATGTGCAGCAGCACCCGAAGAGTGGTCATCTTCGGGGTGGGAGAGAAGGTCTGAAAGTAGTCAACTCCCTGCCGCTGACTGAAGCCACGAGCAACGTACCGTGCCTTGAAGACAGGTGGAGAGCCCGGCGGCCGCTTCACCCTGAAGATCCACATGCCACTGACGATGTTCGCCCCAGGAGGGGGAACCGCGTCAACGTAGGTGCCTGTGGACTTCCAGGAAGCCATCTCTGCATCCATAGCTGCCTGCCACTGAGAGGAGTAGGGACCCTCTACGGCCTCCGCGTAAGAACGCGGAGTCGGGATGTCTAGTGCATCCGGGTCTCCCTCAGGGGCAAGCAGTACAGACGCGAGATGAGGTGAAGCAGCCGCTAGACACTGTAACTCCTCCTGCCTGTCCTCTAGGACGTCCGTGCCAAGAGCACACTCACCCCCGACGGACGGAGGACAGACACACGCAGACTCAGCAACAAGACTAGCAGCGTAGTCGAGACGACAGCGAGCAGCAAAGTCAACGAGCTCAGCGACTAGAGCAGACGCAGCAGTGGACTCAAAAGAGGGGTCAGTGACGACAGTAGCAAGCAGACGCGTGACAGTAGGACAAGCAGCGCGAAGAGAGTCCGACTCAGGGTCGGCAAGCGCAGGAAGAGAGGACTCAGGAGGAGAAGGCAAAGGGGCACGCAGAGGAGCAGTGGACGGACGCAGAGACATCCGGTGCGTGCCAGGGACAGGAGGAGGACGCTGACGCGAACCGCGACCACTAGCGCGAGCAGCACGAACCGGCAACGCGGGACGAGACGCAGGCTCACGACGCTCAACAAGACCTCCAGTAGGACCAGTGTAAGGAGAGGGAGCAGGCAGAGGAGAGGAAGGCTCCAACAGTGACTGCGACTGGACAGGCTGTGGACACTCTACCGAAGGAGAAAGACCAAGAACCTGCTGTAGGAGCGGAACGAAGTACGGCCGAGGCCGCGCGGCAGCTCCAGACTCAGCAGGGACAGCACCAGCACCCTCAGCGACAGCACTAGCGCCACCAACACCTCCAGCGGCAGGACCTCCAGCAGCACCAGCAGCAGAACCACCGCCAGGACAGACAGCAGTAGTCTCAGCACCAACACCCTCAGCAGCTCCAGCTCCAGTAGGACCCGCAGGCCCAGCAGCTCCGGGACCGGCAGCACCAGCACCCTCAACGGTCGACGAAGCTCCAGCTCCAGCAGCACTCCTCCAGCAGCGAGCAAACCACTCGCGCAGCTCCTGTGGAGAGAGGGGCTCCCGGCGAGACGCAGCAGCAGGAGAAACCCCAGGCTCAGCAGCTCCAGACTCAGCACCCCCAGGCACAGCAGCTCCAGACGTAGCACCCCTAGGCTCAGCAGCTCCAGACTCAGCACCTCCAGGCTCAGCAGCTCCAGACTCAGCACCCCCAGACTCAGTAGCTCCAGCTCCAGTAGGACTCGCAGGCCCAGCAGCTCCGGGACCGGCAGCACCCTCAGCAGGCGAAGAAGCTCCAGCTCCAGCAGCACGCCTCCAGCGGCGAGCAAACCACTCGCACAGCTCCTGTGGAGAGAGCGGCTCCCGCCGAGACGGAAGAACCGGAGAGCCCCCAGGTCCAGCAGGCGCAGGCTCCGCACCTCCAGGCCCAGCACCCCCAGGCTCAGCAGCTCCTGACGTAGCACCCTCCGGCTCAGCACCCCCCGGCTCAGCACCCCCAGACTCAGCACCCCCCGGCCTCGCACCCCCAGGCTCAGCACCCCCAGGCTCAGCACCCCCAGCAGCAGCACCCCCATGTTCAGCACCCGCAGCAGGACCAGACTCAGCAGCAACCTCGACTGGCTCAACCGTGTCTACCTGGGACACACCTGAAGGGGCAGGAACCTGAGGGGGGAGGGGGTCTACCGGGGGGGGAACTGGTACCAGGAAGTCCGGTGGGGGGGGAAGGGAAGGAGTACGGTAGGGGAAGAGGCGGTAGAAGGTGACTGACTCGTCGAACGTGACGTCCTGGGAGGACAGAACACGACGAGAGGAGGGGTGGTAGAACTGCCACCCTGGAGCGTCAGGGGGGAAGCCAAGGAAGACACAGGGAGCAGCACGGGGGGACAGCTTGTCCGCAGACAAGTCGCGGACAAACGCCCGAGATCCCCAGACACGGAACGCAGACGCATCGCCGACCTTCCCCGTCCACAGTAACACTGGGGACATCGCGGGCCTAGAGACCCTGGGGTGAAGGTTGAGCTGATGCGCCGCGTACCGAACCGCAAACGGCCACAGAAAATGGGGGGCAGCCGCATGCATCATGGACGTACGAGCGACATCCATGACCATGCCAATGCGGCGCTCAGCAATCCCATTTTGCTGTGGAGAGTCCGGATCCAGTCGATCAGCACCTCAATGACAGCACCCTTGCTGCGCAAGGGGAAGACTGAGGTGTAACGCGAGTAGTCGTCAACCACCAACAGGAAGTAGCGCTCGTGACCCTGCCCACGGACGGGGGCCGGGCCCCACACGTCCATGTGAAGCGTCTGCAGAGGAGCCTCTGTCGGGGGAAACTGGGAGGAGTGAGGAGCAGCCATGAGGCGCCCCTCGACACAGGGGACACAGGAAGGTCCTGGTCGCGAAGGAAGGGGAGGGAGAGACGGGGGAAGACCAGTGACAAGGACACGGGAAGCCATGCCCCGAAGACGGGGCAAGGAGGGGTGGCCTAGACGGTGGTGCCACAGAAGAGTCTCGTGAGACAGGAGGCGACACGAACAGGGGGCAGACTCAGGACCAGACCTGGACGCAGCAGCAAACACCTGACCCGACGCTGCTACCTGACCGGACGCGGGGACAGGAGGAGACTCAGTGGTCAGGGTGTAGAGGCTCGACCCCGGCCGACGCGAGAACGTGGCCAGGTGCCGGCCTGTGCGTGCGTCCGTGCAGTGGGTCACCCGCTGACTCGCAGGAGTGAACTGGTGAACCCCCGCATCCTGTAGGTCTGCACCACTCACCAAGTTCGTCGAGAACGAGGGGAGGTACAGGCCAGACAGGGTGCCCGAGGGGGCAGCCGGACACGGGAGGACAGTGGAGAAGTGAGCGAGGACAGGACCCCCAGAGGGGTCAGCCAGGGAGACAGCAACCGGCCGACCAAGCGGCGTGAGTGTGGTGCGGTCCCGAAAGAAGGAGCGAGAAGCCCCAGAGTCAAGTGAAAAGGTGAGGGAGGCCGAAGCCAACGCGGTACCTGAGAGCGCAGCCTCACCCGCACCTGAGGAAGCAGACTCACTAGCACCTAGAGCAGCAGCCGCACCTGTACCTGGAGCAGGAGACTCACTAGCACCCAGAGCAGCAGCCTCACCAGTAGCTAGAGCAGCAGGTCCTATACCTGGGTCAGGCGGGACGCACAGGTGACCGGCACGGTCAGCACTAGTAGGCAATGCATACATGGCAGTGAGAATAGCATCATAGTCAAGAGCATATATATCTACCCTCTGCCTAAGCAACTCCACCCAGTCGGGAAGCTCAGCCTCGTCGCCAAACACGGTACGCCAGGCGTCGCTCAGACGGGCAAAGCAGCGGGACTGTGTATGACTACGTGTCCCACAAGGCTGACCAGTCCGAGTACCAGTGCGAATCACGTAAGAGCAGCGAACAGCACTGAGAGACCCTCCACTCTGAGCGTACCACTCACGAAGCTGGCGAGGCGTGAGAGACACGCGAGAGGGTCGCGGGAGCTGCATCTGGCCGCCACCACGAGTAGAAGCAGCAGGAGTGGAAGTAGGAGTAGCGTCGCCACCCCTACAGCCCCAACCAGCGTACCACTCACGCAGCTGCTGGGGCGTGAGGGACTCACGCAGGCGTCGCTGGGGCTGCATCTGGCTCCGCAAGTAGAAGCAGGAGCAGGACTAGCAGCAGGAAGGCAGGCAGCCAGGCAAGCCAAAAGGCAGGCAGGCAGGCAAGCAGGCGACGTGAGCGTGCTAGCAGGGCAAGAGCTCACCAGTGGTGGGAAGAGTAGGCTCGGCGACTCAGCGGCTCGGCAGCTCGGCGGCTCGGCGGCTCGGGCGACTCGGGCGGCTCGGCGGCAAGGCGGCTCGGCAGCAACTGCAGCTCAGCAGCTCGGTGACTCGGCGGCTCGGCGGCAGGGCGGCTCGGCAGCAACTGCAGCTCAGCAGCTCAGCGACTCGGCGGCTCGGCGGCAGGGCGGCTCGGCTGCTGGGCGGCTCGGGTGCAGGGCGGCTCGGCGGTGGGGCGGCTCGGCTGCTGCAGGTGAGCGATGAAGGAGGAGGAGAAGCAGGGGAGGCCACACACCTGCCACCCCTCTGCTGGCCTCTCAGGTCGCCTCGACAGGCGACGGGAAAAGGGGGGGTGGGTGGTGGGGGCCGGTAGGTGCAGCGGCGGGGCCAGCAGGTGCAGTTGCGGGGCCGGTAGAAGGGGACGGCAGGAGCCGTCAGGAGGGGACGGCGAGGCCGTCAGGAAGGGACGGCGGGGCCGTCACGAAGGGACGGCGGGGCCGTCAGGAGGCGACCGGGCCGCGACGGGGGCAGGCGGCGGGGCCGCGTAAGGGCCTGGGCGGGGCCGCGACAGAGCCGTCGGCGGGGCCGCGTGAAAGCCGGGGCGGGGCCGCGTAGAAGCCGGGGCGGGGCCGCGCGAGAGCAGGCGGCGGGGCCGCGTAAAGGCCGGGGCGGGGCCGCGTGAGAGCAGGCGGCGGGGCCGCGTAAGGGCCTGGGCGGGGCCGCGACAAAGCCGTCGGCGGGGCCGCGTGAAAGCCGGGGCGGGGCCGCGTAGAAGCCGGGGCGGGGCCGCGCGAGAGCAGGCGGCGGGGCCGCGTAAAGGCCGGGGCGGGGCCGCGACAGAGCCTGCTGCGGGGCCGCGTGAGAGCCGGCGACGGGGCCGCGTAAGGGCCGGCGGCGGGGCCCCGTCAGAGAGGGCGGCGGGGCTGCGTCAGTGAAAGCGGCGGGGCCGTAGGGAAAATGACGACCCGAGGGGTCGCTAAAAAAATCGCGCCTCGGGGGGGCGCTTCGGTGGGCCAAAAAAAAAACGGTCCGTAGAAGGACCCGCTCTATACCATGTGAGAATAAGCGAACAGGAATGAATGAACTAGCAGTGAAATGAGTACAAGTAGGAAACCCTAGAATTGTGTACCCCCTATAGGCTAACCCACTGTAGCCTACACAAGCAGAACATATATAATGTTTGACATCCTAACCTAGGCTCGTAATACCATGTGAGAATGAGAGAAGTGTGTGAGCTAGAAAGGAATGGAAGTACAAGTACCTAACCCTAGAATTATGTACCCCCTAAAGGCTAACCCACTGTAGCCTACACAAATACAACACATATATTGTTTGACAATACGCTCCGATGTGTCAGAGGTCCACTGTTGATCCCCGATTGATCCTAGGGAAGGGTTACAGGCAAGTTGGCCTGGGGGGTTATGGACGCACTGACCCGCTACTTAACAAGCCCTTTTATCCCAATGGTCTAGTGGTTGGAAATCTGGCATGGTATCAGAGCGAAGGTCTCGGGTTCGAATCCCGGTGCATGCACTTCGGGGTGTCAGAGGTCCACTGGTGATCCATGATTGATCCTAGGGAAGGGTTACAGGCACGTTGGCCTGGGGGTTTATGGGCGCACTGACCCGCTACTGAAACAAGCCCTTTTATCCCAATGGTTTATTGGTTGGGATTTTGACACGATGAAGACTCAAGGAAGCTCCAGCGATGTAGGGCAATGTTGTTACCATTTACTCGCATGGTGGAGTCACCCATTGTCCGGTCGATTCGTGGATTGTGTCGTCGCAACCAATCACGGCCGAGAAAAATATCGGTCCCGGCGATGGTCGTTGCCAGCATTTCCTGGGTGAACGTGAAGCGACCCCTGCAGCGAATCCGAAATCAATCCACGCATTCCCGTATCGTCAGCTACGTGCTGTCAACCAATGGTGCGTTGATCTCAGGTAAGAGTCGGTCGTTTCAATCTCCGAGCAGTTGCAATGTTGATCAGGCTGTGGCTAGCCCCTCCATCTACGAAGCATCCATCTAAGTCTGTTTGTATTTTCCCGCTAAGCAGTATAGGACTGCTTACCATTGTGGCCTCCTTATTGGGCGGGTGTGGTCGATTGCGTGAACCGGCACAATCTCTCGGTGAGGGTCGGTTGGGTCGGGCAAGCGGCGTGACGTTTGAGTAGAGGGCCCATCTGCAACTGACTGCCAGCGTTTCCCTTTTGCTTGGTCTGTTTCTGCTGCTCAGCTTCCCCCTTTCCCTTGGCGTTTTTCTGGCATTCGCTCTTACGGTGCCCCGGCCTGTTGCACGCAAAGCAGCGCCTTGTGAACGGTGCCGCAGCGGCATTCAAGATGATGGCACGTGTCGTGGCGTGCTTGTTCATCCCTCGAGGCCGATGTCCCCAGCGGCTGCAATTGCCGTAGGACCCCGATCGCGGTCGGCGTAAAAAGTTGAGATTCCTCGCCATCGCGAGAATCTTGTTAACCCAGTGATGTTGCGCAGCTGAATTTTATGAGATGTCGTGCTTGAGGCAGCCGACATAACGGTCGATGTGCTCCGCCTCATGCATGTATCCCAACTGCTTGCACAACGCCAGAAACCAGCTGGTATAGTCTTGGACGGAACCGAGCTGGCGCTAAGTGCGAAGCTTCTATTGCGCCGCGATCGAAGCCGCGACTGGCTCGAACCTTGTGCGCAGACCTGCACAACATGCATCCCACGTGCGATATTGGGCTACCTCCACGAAATACGACGGCGCCCAGGGTCCGGTTTCTCCTTCCTGTGATGGCAGACTCTCGTAGTCCGTCGGCTTCGGACGATGATGCCTGAACAGTTGGACCACCCCGTTGACTCGGATCGAAGCAAGGCGCACGCTGCAGCTTGAGCGGCACAGAAATCGTAACGCGTGGCTGACTCGTGGCCGCATTCGTTGCTCCAATGTGTGTCATGCCGTGATCGTCGCCTCCGTCATTGCGGGCGACACCATCACTCGTGCAACGTCGTTTTGCATTTACGTACGCTCTGCCGTCAGAGCCACAATTATCAGAATCCCAACCACTAGACCATTGGGATAAAAGGGCTTGTTTCAGTAGCGGGTCAGTGCGCCCATAACTCACCAGACGAACGCGCCTGTAACCCTCTCCAGGATCAATCGGGCATCCAGAATGCAGATCTACTGACACCCCCCCACACTGGGAGGCCCAGGACTAAGCACAGCGGCAACGGCCTACATGTGCATGCACCGGGAATCGAACCCGAGACCGCTCTGATACCATGTCAGAATCCGAACCACTAGACCATTGGGATAAAAAGGGCTTGTTTCAGTAGCGGGTCAGTGCGCCCATAACCCCCCAGGCGAACGCGCCTGTAACCCTCTCCAGGATCAATCGGGCATCCACAGTGCAGATCTACTGACGGCAATTTCTTTGGTGCTTTCGTGCAGCTGCTGTAGCAGTTGGTGTGCTCCTGCGTGAGGGTCGTGACGTCGATATGCTCAGCCATGTCAAAGGACAGTGGCTCGTCTTAGCTTTAGGTACAGTCGTGGCTGCACGCGTTTACGAAAGAATGTGAGGACAATAGCTTTTAGGTGCTAAGGGACGTTTGTCCCTTTAAGTGCAAAAATCATAAGTTGGTTCACTGCTGGTTCTGAAAATGCGTGCTCCGTAAGAAAGTGGCTCAAATAGCCAAGTGTTGCGGGTGCAATGGAACGAGATAGCTCGGATTGCACTATGTTGTCAATCTAGTAAAAAAGTATGAGCGAATGCATAAGCGAATAAGTATGTGCGAACATGTTTACGGTAACGTGGTGCGTGCGAGCTAGCTAATGCTACGCTGGCATATCGAGGTTCGGCTAGTCCCGAATCGTAGGCCGACACGGCCGGGCCAGCCAGCAATGCATGGTTTAGTGAATAGTGCGCGAGAAGGTTGGCAAAGCCCGGTTACCGGTAGTAGCAATGGGCGGTGTTTACGTATGCGGTAAGAAATGCCGAATATTCCTTAACACTCTGTTGCGATCAAAAAGGGATCGTAACCAGGATCACCTCAGGTAGGTGTCAAACATTATATATGTTGTTGTAGTTGTTTAGGCTACAGTGGGTTAGCCTATAGGGGGTACACATTTCTAGGTTTTCATACTTGTACTCATTTCACTATTAGTTCATTAATTCTTGTTCAACATGGTATAGAGCAGGTCCTTCCAAGGACCGATTTTTTTTAGGGCCCACCACTTCCTACCTACCTACCTACCTACGCCCTACGGCGCCTTGGCTTTCACGCCCCTAGAGGCCCCGTCGGCCCCGCGCTCTCGCTTTTAGAGGCCCCAAATCGGCCCCGCGCTTACCCCTAGAGGCCCGCGTCGGCCCCGCGCTCGTCCTTAACGGCCCCGAATCGGCCCCGCGCTTACCCCTAGAGGCCCGCGTTGGCCCCGGGCTCGTCCCTTCCGGCCCCGATCGGCCCCGCGCTCGTCCCTCACGGCCCCGATAGGCCCCGCGCTCGCCCTTAGAGGCCCACGTAGGCCCCGCGCTCGTCCCTTACGGCCCCGATCGGCCCCGCGCTCGTCCCTCACGGCCCCGATAGGCCCCGCGCTCGCCCTTAGCGCCCACGTCGGCCCCGCGCTCGTCCCTCACGGCCCCACCCGCTCCCCACGCTCGCCCTTAGCGGCCCCGAACGGCCCCACCCAGAACGAGCCGCCCGAACCGAGCAGCCCGAACCGAGCCGACCCGAGCCGCCCAGCCCTAACGGAACCGAGCCGCCCGACCCGAGCCGCCAGCCCTAACCGACCCGAGCCGCCCGAACCGAGCCGCCCAAACCGAGCCGCGCCGCCCGACCCGAGCCGCCCGAACCGAGCCGCGCCGCCCGACCCGAGCCGCGCCGCCCTACCTATACCGAGCCGCGCCGCCCTACCTGTACCGAGCCGCGCCGCCCTACCTACCCTACTGCTCCTACTGCTTTTCCTACTGCTGCTACCATGGCTAGCCCTCCTGTGCTAGCCTTCGATGCTGAGGGCCGCCCAGTGAAGTTCGACACCTGGCTTGATGACCTACACCTCTTTCTACAGCTCACTGCCAAGGAAGACATCTCGCTGTACGATCACGCCTTAGGCCACGCTACTGCTCCTGCTTCTACTGCTGACAGCACTGCCCGCTCAGAGTGGCAGACTCGTGTCGCCCATGCTCGCTTCGCTATTCGGAACTCTCTGCCGATAGATGAGCGCGAGCACTTTGGGCAGCACAAGACTGCACAGGCACTGTACACTGCTGCCGTTGCCCGCTACTCCTCACCGGCCTCTGCCGCTCTAGGCCGTCTCTCTCTTCCCTACCTGTTCCCCGACTTAGCTTCCTTCCACACTGTCGCTGATCTCATTACCCACCTCCGCACTAGTGAGGCTCGCTTCCGCGCCGCTATGCCTGATGAGTTCCTTGCCAAGAACCCACCCCCGCTCTGGCTCACTCTCTACCACCTAGTCACGCGCCTCCCTGACACTCTGCGCTCAGTCAGGGACCACTTCCTAGCTCGCTGCCCCACCGAGCTCACCATTGCCCTCCTCGAGAAGGAACTGCTTGCAGCTGAGGCTAGCATAGTCGCTGTAGGTGCCTCTCGCGGTGACCCCCGTACCCCGTTCTTTGAGGGGTGTTCTCCCTCCCCCCTTCTTCCCTCTGTCGCCTCTGCTGCTGCTGTCGACCTCCTTGGTGCTGAGAAGGTCGGGACTGCGTCTGCTTCAAGTGGGCGCCGCAGCGGCAAGGGCAAGGGGGGCAAGGGCGGTGGTGGTGACAGCGGGGGTGGCGGTGGTGGGGGAGGTGGTGGTGGCGGGGGGGGTGGCGCGGGTGGGGGAGGTGGCAGCGGTGGGGGGGGTGGCGGCAGCGGCGGGGGAGGTGGCCGGGGCGGAGGAGGTGGTGGGGGTGGCGGTGGACGAGGCAGCGGCCGGGGTTGGGGTGGTCGAGAAGGTGGTAGCGGTGGTGGTGGTCGTGGAGGCACTGGCGGTGGCCAGGGCCAGCAGCACACTCCGTCGCCCCAGGAGGTACGTGAGTGGTACTCTCGGCACGAGGGGGGGGGGGGGGGGGTGGCCTTAGCTGCACGTACATCATTCGCACTGGTGACCGCACTGGCCAGCCGTGTGGGGGACCGCACGCCACACAGAGTTGCTTCGCTCGTCTGAACGACGCTTGCTGTGTTCAGTTCCCTCAGGCCACTGAGCTGCCCCGCTGGGTTGATCTCCTGAAGAAGGGGATTGATATTTATGCTCTAGACTTTGATGCTATTCTCACTGCCATGTATGTGATGTCTACTAGTGGAGAGGGTGCTGAGTACCTGAGTGTCCCGCCCGACCCGGGCATTAGGACTGGTGCGTCTGCCGCTCCAGGTACTCGCGTGTCCGCTACCCCAGGTGCTGGTGAGGCTGCTGCTCTAGGTGCGTGTACGTCTGCCCCCCCTAGTACTATGTCGACTGCAGCACTGCACACCTTCACACTTGATTCAGGTGCCTCTCGCTGTTTCTTTCGTGACCGCAGTGCCCTTGAGCCCCTTGCTCGGCCAGTTGCTGTCTCCCTCACTGACCCCTCTGGGGGTCCGGTCCTTGCGACCTCCTCCACTGTCCTTCCCTGTCCTGCGGTCCCGTCGGGCACACTGTCAGGTCCCCACCTCCCCTCGTTCTCTACGAACTTGGTGGCAGGTTGTGCTCTCCAGGACGGGGGTGTTCACCAGTTCACCCCTGCCTACGAGCGTGTGACACACTGCACGTGTGCTCGTACGGGCCGCCACTTGGCTACCTTCACCCGGCAGCCGGGGTCGGACTTGTACACACTGACTACTGCCTCCCCTCAGGTCGCTGCGTCTGCGTCTGCGTTTGCGTCCGCGTCAGGTCAGCTGTCTGCCCCCTGCTCGTGTCGCTCTCTAGCGCACGAGACTGTCCTCTGGCACCACCAACTGGGCCACCCGTTTGTGCAGCGCCTTCGTGCCATGCACTCCCGGTACCTTGTCTCTGGTCTTCCCAGGGTCCTCCCTCCCCTCCCACCCTCGCTTGCTCCTCCCTGTCTTCCCTGTGTCGAGGGGCGGCAGCGCGCCGCTCCTCACTCCTCCTCGTTTCCCCCGACGACTGCTCCTTCGCAGACGCTCCACATGGACGTGTGGGGCCCAGCCCGCGTCTGTGGTCAGGGTCAGGAGAGGTACTTCCTTATCGTTGTTGACGACTACTCGCGCTACACCACGGTCTTCCCCTTGCGCACCAAGGGTGAGGTCCCTGATGTTTTGATCCCTTGGATCCGCAGAGCTCGTCTCCAGCTCAGCGAGCGTTTCCGCTTGGACTTTCCTGTCCTGCGCTTGCACTCTGACAGAGGTGGTGAGTTCTCCTCCGACCTCTTGGCAGCCTACTGTGCTGAGCACGGCATTGAGCAGTCGTTCACGCTTCCGGCCTCTCCACAGCAGAATGGAGTTGCGGAGCGCTGCATTGGCCTGGTCATGGAGGTCGCTCGTACCTCATTGATCCATGCGGCTGCCCCCCACTTTATGTGGCCGTTTGCGGTCCGGTACGCGGCGCATCAGCTCAACCTCTGGCCTCGTGTCTCCTTGCCGGAGACCTCGCCCACACTGCTGTGGACGGGGGAGGTTGGCGATGCCTCGCGTTTCCGGGTCTGGGGATCTCAAGATTTTGTCCGCGATTCGTCTGCGGACAAGCTCTCCTCTCGTGCTGTTCCCTGCGTCTTCCTCGGCTTTGTTCCGGACGCGCCTGGTTGGCAGTTTTACCACGCCACCTCGCGCCGGGTCTTGCCCTCTCAGGACGTCACTTTTGACGAGTCTGTCCCCTACTACCGCCTCTTCCCCTACCGCACTGCCCCGCTCCCACCCCCGCCTCTCTTCCTCGCGCCAGGTGCTGCTGTCGTAGACCCCCTCCCCCCTCAGGGTGCCGCTCCCTCAGGTGTGTCTCAGGTAGACCCGGACGAGCCTGTTGAGGTTGCTGTAGACTCTCGTCCTGCTGGGGGTGCTGAGCCTGGGGGTGCGGACTCGGGGGTGCTGGGCCTGGGGGTGCGGACTCTGAGGGTGCTGAGCCTGGGGGTGCGGACACTGGGGGTACTGAGCCTGGGGGTGCTGAGCCTGGGGGTGCGGTGACTGGGGGTGCTGAGCCTGGGGGTGCGGTGACTGGGGGTGCTGAGCCTGGGGGTGTTGGGTCTGGAAGTTCTGACTTTGGCGGTGCTGGGCCTGAGGGTACTACACTTGGACGAGACCTCTCCTCAGAGCAGTTGCGTGAGTGGTACTTACAGTACTGCAGCCTCCGGAGAGGTACCTCTAGGACCAAGCGCACTGCAGGGACTGGTGCTGGTACTTCTCCTCCTAGTCGGGAGCTCCCCTCTCGTGAGCGGATCCGTGAGTGGTACGAGCGCCGTTCCACACTTCGGAGTGGTGCGCCTCGTCTCACGGACCCGGCTGCTGGTGGTGCTACGGACCCGGGCGGTGGAGCTGCTGCTGGTGCTAAGGACCCTGGCGTTGGAGCTGCTACTGGTGCTACGGACCCGGGAGTTGGAGGTGCTACTGGTGCTGAGGACCCGGGCGTTGGAGCTGCGGCTGGTACTGTGGACCCTGGTGTTGGAGTCCCTGCTGGTGCTGAGGACCCGGGCGTTGGAGCTGCGGCAGGTGCTGTGGACCCTGGTGTTGGAGCCACTGCTGGTGCTGAGGACTCGGGCGTTGGTGCTGAGGCTAGTACTGAGGACCTGGGCGTTGGAGCTGCTGCTGGTTCTGGTACTGCTGCTGGGGGTACAGGTGCTGTCCCTGCTGTGTCTGGAGTCCCCGCGCGCCCTCAGCCATACTTCATTCCGCTCCTTCAGCAGGTTCTTGGTCTCTCGCCTCCTCCTGGTCCTCCTCCTTAGCGTGCTCACAGCCTGTCCCGTCACAGTTACAGTTGCAGCCGGCCTCCCCACTACCTGCTCCTTCTCCTTACACTGGTCCTACTGGCGGTCTTACTGAGCGTCGTGAGTCTGCGTCTCGTCCTGCGTCGCCTGTCAGTCCTGCTAGCGCTAGTGCTCGTAGTTCGCGCCAGCGTCCTCCTCCTACCCTTGGCACGCACCGGATGTCTCTACGTCCGTCTACTGCTCCTCTGCGTGCCCCTTTGCCGTCTCCTCCTGCGTCCTCTCTTCCTGCTCTTGCCGACCCGGAGTCGGACTCTCTTCGTGCTGCCAGTCCTACTGTCACGCGTCTCCTTGCTACTGCCGTCACTGACCCTTCTTTTGAGTCTTCTGCTGCGTCTGCCCTTGTTGCTGAGCTCGTCGACTTTGCTGCTCGCTGTCGCGTAGACTACGCTGCCAGTCTTGTCGCTGAGTCTGAGTCTGTCTGTCCTCCGTCCGTCGGGGGTGAGTGTGCCCTTGGCACAGACGTCCTTGAGGACAGGCAGGAGGAGTTCCAGTGTCTGGCAGCTGCTTCACCTCATCTCGTGTCCGTACTGCTTACCCGTGAGGGAGACCCGGATGCACTTGACATCCCGACTCCGCGCTCTTACGCGGAGGCGATAGAGGGTCCCTACTCCTCTCAGTGGCAGGCAGCTATGGATGCAGAGATGGCTTCCTGGAAGTCCACAGGCACCTACGTTGACGCTGTCCCCCCTCCTAGGGCGAACATCGTCAGTGGCATGTGGATCTTCAGGGTGAAGCGGCCGCCGGGTTCTCTGCCTGTCTTCAAGGCGCGTTACGTGGCTCGTGGCTTCAGTCAGCGGCAGGGAGTTGACTACTTTCAGACCTTCTCCCCCACCCCGAAGATGACCACTCTTCGGGTACTGCTGCACGTTGCTGCTCACCGGGACTACGAGCTGCACTCTCTCGACTTCAGCACAGCTTTCTTGCAGGGCAGCCTGCACGAGGAGATCTGGCTGCGCCGCCCACCTGGCTTCACTGGGTCTTTCCCTCCTGGTACCCAGTGGAGTCTCCGGTGTCCAGTCTACAGTCTCCGCCAGGCGCCACGTGAGTGGCACGACACACTGAGGACTACGCTTGCGGCTCTTGGGTTTGCTCCTTCTACTGCCGACCCGTCGCTGATTCTGCGCACCGACACCTCTCTGTCGCCGTTCTACATCCTCGTGTACGTCGAGGACTTGGTCTTTGCCACAGCTGACACTACTGGACTCGCCTAAATGAAGTCCGAGCTGCAGAAGAGACACACGTGCACTGACCTGGGTGAACTGCGCAGCTACCTTGGCTTGCAGATCACCCGGGACAGAGCACGCCGCACCATTACCCTGACTCAGTCACACATGGTGCAGCAGGTCCTTCAGCGCTTCGGCTTCACGTACTCCTCGCCTCAGGCCACTCCTCTTTCTACTCGCCACTTGCTCTCAGCTCTGCCTTCGGATAAGTCCGTAGAGTCGAGTGGTCCGTACCCAGAGCTTGTTGGGTGTCTCATGTACCTGATGACCTGCACACGACCTGAACTTGCATACCCTCTTAGCATTCTTGCACGCTATGTTGCTCCTTGGAGACACCGACCAGAGCACATGGCTGCAGCGAAGAGGGTGTTGCGCTACTTGTGTAGTACGTCGGGCATGGGGCTAGTGCTTGGAGGGCGGAGTCCAGTGGTCCTCACTGGACACGCAGACGCATCTTGGGCTGACGACCAGGCTACGTGTCAGAACATTATAGCCTACTTATTTGTGTAGGCTATAGTGGGGTATCCCATAGGGGGTACAACCCAATTAGGGTTTCCTATTTGTACTCACTTCGTTCATAGTCATTTCATTCTCGTTCTCATTCTCACATGGAATCAGAGCAGGTCCCCTCCTAGGGACTGTTCCTTGGGCCCACCGAAGCGCTCCTCGAGGCGCGCGCTCATTTTTTTTTAGCGTCCCGTCGGATCGCACCTAGCTGCTCGTCGCGCCGCCCTTACGGTCGCGTCGAGCCGCCTTAGCGGCTGCGGCGCGCCGCCCTTCTCCCGGCCCGTCGCCGCCCTTACCTACGGCTTCGCGCCGCCCTTACCGGCGGCTTCGCGCTGCCCTTACCTGCGGCTTCACGCCGCCTCAAGCCCGTCGCCGCCCTTCTCCCGGCCTCGTGCCGCCCTTACCTGCGGCCTCACGCCACCCCGGCCAGTCGCCGCCCTTACCTGCGGCCCCACGCCGCCCTTACCTGCGGCTTCGCGCCGCCCCGGCCCGTCGCCGCCCTTACCTGCGGCTCCACGCCGCCCTTACCTGCGGCTTCGCGCCGCCCCAGGCCCGTCGCTGCCCTTGCCTGCGGCTCCACGCCGCCCTTACCTGCGGCTTCGCGCCGCCCCAGGCCCGTCGCCGCCCTTATCTGCGGCTTCGCGCCGCCACTCCCTGCGGCCCACCCGTCGCCCTACCTGCGGCTCACGCAGCCGCCCCTACCGCTCGCCGCCAACCCGGCCGCACGCTGCAGCCCCGCCTGCACGCCGCCGTCCCGAGTACAAGCCGCCGCCTCGGCCCCACGCAGCCCTTACGCCGTTGTGACACCCAGCCGCCCGAGCCGCCTGTGCCGCTGAGGAGCCGAGCCGCCCGAATCGCCCGAGCCGCTGAGTACCTGAGCCGCCCGAGCCGGCCGAGCCACCCGAGCCGCTGAGTACCTGAGCCGCCCGAGCCGCCCGAGCCGCTGAGTACCCGAGCCGCCCGAGCCGCCCGCGCTGCCCGAGCCGCCCGAGCCGCCTGAGCCGCCCGAGCCGCCCGAGCCGCCCGAGCCGCCTGGGTCATCTGAGGAGCCGAGCCGCTGGTCCACCGGAGCTGCTGTTGCTGCTGAGCCGGCCGAGCAGTAGTGTTGCCGTGTTGCTGTGCCCCTGAGCTGCCCGACCCGCCTTGTCTGGTGAGATCGTCGAGTGCTGTCATGGCTACCCCTAGTGTCCTAGCTTTTGACGCTGAGGGTCGCGCCATTGACTTTGAGGTCTGGGTAGACGACCTGCAGCTGTTCCTACAGTGCGATAGGGCAGACGGTCTTTCTCTCTTTGACCTCACTTCTGGCGCCGTCCCTGCCCCTGCTGCTGATGCTGACCCCACTGTTCGGTCCCACTGGGCCACACGCGACGCTGCTGCACGTCTTGCTGTGCGTCTCCACCTGCCTACCGCTGAGCGCGCGCACTTTAGTCAGTACAAGAGTGCTCAGACCTTGTACGACGCTGTAGTCGCGCTCTACTCCTCCCCTGCCACTGCTGCACTGAGCCTCCTCATGCTCCCCTTCCTCTTCCCTGACCTTGCTGCCTTTCCCACTGTTGCTGATCTCATTACGCACCTCCGCACTAGTGACACCCGCTACCGCGCTGCGCTTCCTGCTGACTTCTGCGCCAAGAACCCCCCCCCCCATGTACATCACTCTCTACTTTATGGTCACCCGTCTCCCTGACTCCCTTCGTGTAGTCCGGGACCACTTCCTAGCGGTCTGTCCCACCACCCTCACAGCCGAGAGCCTAGAGAAGGCCCCTCCTAGTGGCGGAAAAGAGTATCGTCGCTGTCGGAGCCTCTCGAGGTGACCCCCGCGCCCCCATCTTTGAGGGGTGTTCTCCTTCCCCTCTCTTGCCCTCTGTCGCCTCTGCCGCTGCGGCCGACCTCGTTGGTCTTGAGTCGGTCGGTACGGCGTCTGCCCCTAGCGGGAGACGCCGCCCTGGCAAGGGCAAGGGGGGCAAGGGAGCGGGTGGGGCAGGCGGGGGCGGTGGAGGTGGAGGTGGAGGCGGCGGAGGGAGTGGGGGTGGCGGTGGAGGTGGTGGCGGGGGTGGGGGTGCTAGTGGCGGCAGTGGAGGCGGGGGTGGCGGCGGCGGTGGTGGTGGGAGCGGAGGTGGCGGAGGCGGCGGGGGTGGAGGTGGAGGTGGGGGTGGCGGTGGCGGTGGCGGTGGTGGAGGTGGTCGGAGTGGCGCTTTGCAGCGGAGCAGCACTGGAGGTGGTCAGCACCAACAGCAGCAGCAGCAGCAGCGTTCTCGCGACGTCCCCACCCCTCAGCAGCTCCGTGAGTGGTACACGCAGCGTCAGCGTGGTGGGGGTTTTTGTCCCTGCACCTACGTTCTTCGCACTGGCGACCGCGCTGGAGAGCAGTGTGGGGGTACCCACACCGCCCAGCGCTGCTTTGGCCGCCTGACGGACGCTTGGCGCCAGCAGTTCCCGGAGGCCGCGGAGATCCCCCGCTGGGGAGAGCTGTCTAGGGCTGGTGAAGCTATCTTTGATCTTGACTTTGATGCTATCCTTGCTGCCATGTATGCTGTGACCATTAGTGATGAGGGTGACTGTTACCGGTGTTTCCCGCCCGACCCGGGCATTGGTACTACTGCTCTAGGTGCCAACGAGGCTTCTGCTCTAGGTGCCAGTGCGTCTGTGCCCTCAGGTACTGGTGAGGCTGCTCTCTCAGGTACTAGTGAGTCTGCGCTCTCAGGTACTACGGCGGCTTCGGCCTCCCACACCTTCACCCTTGACTCTGGAGCGTCTCGCTCCTTCTTTCGGGACCGCACCACACTCACGCCGCTTAGTCGGCCAGTTGCGGTGTCCCTGGCTGACCCCTCTGGGGGTCCTGTCCTGTCTCGCTTCTCCACAGTCCTCCCGTGTCCGGCGGCTCCCTCTAGCACCCTATCTGGTCTCTCCCTCCCCTCGTTCTCTACGAACTTGGTGAGTGGTGCTGACCTACAGGATGCGGGAGTCCACCAGTTCACCCCTGCTCGTGAGCGAGTGACGCACTGCACAGAGGCTAGCAGAGGTCGTCACCTGGCTACGTTTACACGTCAGCCAGGGTCGAGCCTGTACACACTGACCACTGCTTCTCCTCTAGTTCCTGCGTCTGGTAGGGTCCCTTCGTCAGGTCAGGTGTTTGCTGCAGCGTCCAGGTCTGGTCCTGAGTCTGCCCCCTGTTCGTGTCGTCGCCTGTCTCACGAGACTCTCCTCTGGCACCACCGCCTGGGTCACCCCTCTCTGCTTCGGCTCAGAGGCATGGCCTCCCGTCTTCTTGTGTCTAGTCTCCCCCGGTCCCTCCCTCCCCTTCCTCAGGGCCCTGGCCCTGCCTGTGTCCCCTGTGTCGAGGGGCGCCAGTGTGCTGCCCCTCACTCCTCCCAGTTTCCCCCGACAGAGGCTCCGTTGCAGACGCTTCACATGGACGTGTGGGGCCCTGCCCGCGTCCGTGGACTCGGTCACGAGCGCTACTTCCTGTTGGTGGTTGACGACTACTCACGTTACACCACAGTCTCCCCCTTGCGCAGCAAGGGTGATGTCACTGAGGTACTGATCAACTGGATCCGCGCAGCTCATCTCCAGCTCACGCAGAGCTTTGGCTCGGACTTTCCTGTGTTGCGTCTGCACTCAGACAGAGGGGGAGAGTTCTCCTCTAGCCTTCTGCGTGCCTACTGTCGCGCACGAGGCATCCGTCAGACCTTCACGCTTCCGGACTCACCGCAGCAAAATGGGATTGCAGAGCGCCGCATTGGCATGGTCATGGACGTCGCTCGTATGTCTATGATGCATGCGGCTGGCCCCCATTTTCTGTGGCCGTTTGCGGTCAGGTACGCGGCGCATCAGATCAACCTCCACTCCAGGGTCTCCAGGCCGGAGACCTCCCCAGCCCTGCTGTGGACGGGGAAGGTTGGCGATGCGTCGGCGTTCCGGGTCTGGGGATCTCGGGCGTTTGTCCGCGACTTGTCTGCGGACAAGCTGTCCCCTCGCGCCGCTCCCTGCGTCTTCCTGGGGTTCCCCCCCGACACCCCTGGGTGGCAGTTCTACCACCCCACCTCTCGCCGTGTTCTGTCCTCCCAGGACGTCACGTTCGATGAGTCGGTACCCTACTACCGCCTCTTCCCCTACCGCACTCCGTCCCTCCCCCCACCCCTGCTCTTCTTGGTACCAGGTCCCCCCCCGGTAGACCCCCTTCCCCCTCAGGGTCCTGCCCCTTCAGGTGTGTCCCACGTAGACGCGGTCGAGCCTGTCGAGGTCACTGGTGACTCTGGTGCTGCTGGGGGTGCTGAGCCTAGGGGTGTTGTGACTGGGGGTGCTGTGCCTGGGGGTGCTGAGCCTGGGGGTGCAGAGCCTGGGGGTGCGGAGCCTGGGGGTGCTGAGCCTGGGGGTGCTGAGCCTGGGGGTGCTGAGCCTGGGGGTGCTGAGCCTGGGGGTGCTGAGGATGGAGGTGCTACGCCTGGAGGTGCTTTGCCTGGGGGTGCTGAGCCTGGAGGTTCTTCGCCTGGAGGTTCTCCGGGTGCTTCGTCTCGCCGAGAGCTACTCTCCCCGCAGGAGCTACGTGAGTGGTTTGCCCGGCGTTGGAGGCGTGCTGCTGGTGCTGGAGGTTCTTCGGCTGCTGAGGGTGCTGCTGCCGCGGGTCCCGGAGGTGCTCGTACTGGGAGTACTGGAGCTGCTGCGCCTGCGGGTTCGACTGGAGCTGGTGCTGCTGAGGGTGTTGGCACTGAGACTACCACTGGCGGTCCGACTGGCGGTGCTCCTGGTGCTGCTGGAGGTTTTGCTGCTGCTGGGGGCTCTGAAGCTACAGGAGGTGCTGCTGAAGGTGCTGCTGGAGCTGGTCCTCCTGCTGGAGCTACTGGTACTGTCCCTGCTGTTTCTCGCGTCGCCACGCGGCCCCGACCGTACTTCGTTCCTCTCCTGCAGCAGGTTCTTGGTCTTCCACCTTCTCCTGGTCCTCCTCCTCCTCCCTTAGAGGGTCCACCGCCTGTCCAGTCACAGCCACAGCTACAGCCTGCCTCCCCTTTGCCTGCTCCTTCTCCCTACGCTGGTCCGACTGGAGGTCTTACTGAGCGTCGTGAGCCTGCGTCTCGTCCTGCGTCGCCTGTTCGTGCTGCGCGCACTAGTGGTCGCGGTTCGCGTCAGCGTCCTCCTCCTGTCCCTAGCACGCACCGGATGTCTCTGCGTCCGTCTACTGCTCCTCTGCGTGCCCCTTTGCCTTCTCCTCCTGCTTCCTCTCTTCCTGCTCTTGCCGACCCGGAGTCGGACTCTCTTCGTGCTGCCATTCCTACTGTCACGCGTCTCCTTGCTACTGCCGTCACTGACCCTTCTTTCGAGTCTACTGCTGCGTCTGCCCTTGTTACTGAGCTCGTCGACTTTGCTGCTCGCTGTCGTCTAGACTACGCTGCTAGTCTTGTCGCTGAGTCTGAGTCTGCCTGTCCTCCGTCCGTCGGGGGTGAGTGTGCCCTTGGCACGGACGTCCTTGAGGAGAGGCAGGAGGAGTTCCAGTGTGTGGCCGCCGCTTCACCTCATCTCGTGTCCGTACTGCTCACCCCTAAGGGAGACCCGGATGCACTTGACATTCCGAGTCCGCGCTCTTACGCGGAGGCGATAGAGGGTCCCTACTCCTCTCAGTGGCAGGCAGCTATGGATGCAGAGATGGCTTCCTGGAAGTCCACAGGCACCTACGTTGACGCGGTTCCCCCTCCTGGGGCGAACATCGTCACTGGCATGTGGATCTTCAGGGTGAAGCGGCCGCCGGGCTCTCCACCTGTCTTCAAGGCGCGGTACGTGGCTCGTGGCTTCAGTCAGCGGCAGGGGGTTGACTACTTTCAGACCTTCTCCCCCACCCCGAAGATGACCACTCTTCGGGTACTGCTGCACGTTGCTGCTCACCGTGACTACGAGCTGCACTCTCTCGACTTCAGCACTGCTTTCTTGCAGGGCAGCCTGCACGAGGAGATCTGGCTGCGCCGCCCACCTAGCTTCACTGGGTCTTTCCCTCTTGGTACCCAGTGGAGTCTCCGGCGTCCAGTCTACGGTCTCCGCCAGGCGCCGCGTGAGTGGCACGACACACTGAGGACTACGCTGGCGGCACTTGGGTTTGCTCCTTCTACCGCAGACCCGTCGCTGTTTCTGCGCACCGACACCTCTCTGCCGCCGTTCTACATCCTCGTGTACGTCCACGACTTGGTCTTTGCCACAGCTGACACTACTGGACTCGCCTACGTGAAGTCCGAGCTGTAGAAGAGACACACGTGCACTGACCTGGGTGAACTGCGCAGCTACCTTGGCTTGCAGATCACCCGGGACAGAGCACGCCGCACCATTACCTTGACTCAGTCACACATGGTGCAGCAGGTCCTTCAGCGCTTCGGCTTCACGTACTCCTTGCCTCAGGCCACTCCTCTGCCTACTCGCCACTCGCTCTCAGCTCTGCCTTCGGATGAGTCCGTAGAGTCGAGTGGCCCGTATCCAGAGCTTGTTGGCTGCCTCATGTACCTGATGACCTGCACTCGACCTGACCTTGCATACCCTCTTAGCATTCTCGCACGCTATGTTGCTCCTGGGAGACAACGACCAGAGCACATGGCTGCAGCGAAGAGGGTGTTGCGCTACTTGTGCAGTACGTCGGGCATGGGGCTAGTGCTTGGAGGGCGGAGTCCAGTGGTCCTCACTGGGCATGCGGACGCTTCTTGGGCTGACGACCAGGCTACGCAGCGGTCGTCACAGGGTTACACCTTCAGTCTTGGTTCCGGCTCTGTTTCGTGGCGGGCTACCTGCTCGTCTTCTGTTCTCGGCTCCAGTTGTGAGGTTGAGATCTACGCCGTGGCTATGGCTGCATAGGAGCTTCGCTAGCTCACCTACCTGCTGACCGACCTTGGAGAGCCGCCTCGTTCTCCTCCAGTCCTGTACGTAGACAACAAGGCCATGCTGGCCTTGTGTCGAGAGCAGCGACTGGAGCACAGGACAAAGCACATTGCTCTCCGCTACTTTCTTGCTCGTGAGCTGCAGCAGCGTGGACAGTTGCGACTCGCGTACGTGGCCTGTGAGGCCAACACTGCTGATGTCTTCACCAAGGCACTTGCGCCTTGTGATCATCAGCGCTTCTGCACGCAGCTGGGTCTTGTGCTTGTCTTGCCTCACTTGCTCACTTCTTGACCTTGCTTGTACTTTCACATATATATACTCTTGCTCTTGCTTGCTTAGACTCTTGTATATCTATATATGTGATCTTGCATGTGAACTGGCCTTGTGGCCTTTGAACTTGTGCTCGGAATGTGTGGTGACTTTGTGATCCACCCTGAGCTTTGCTTTGCTTTGCTTGACTGGTCTTGTGACCCCTTGTTCTCCCCCACTTTGCCTATGGGGGTGTGTCAGAACATTATAGCTTACTTATTTGTGTAGGCTATAGTGGGGTATCCCATACGGGGTACAACCCAATTAGGGTTTCCTATTTGTACTCACTTCGTTCATAGTCATTTCATTCTCGTTCTCATTCTCACACTACGCAGCGGTCGTCACAAGGTTACACCTTCAGCCTTGGTTCCGGCTCTGTTTCGTGGCGGGCTACTCGCTCGTCTTCTGTTCTCGGCTCCAGTTGTGAGGCTGAGATCTACGCAGGGGCCATGGCTGCTCAAGAGCTTCGCTGGCTCACCTACCTGCTGACCGACCTTGGAGAGCCGCCTCGTTCTCCTCCAGTCCTGTACGTCGACAACAAGGCCATGCTGGCCTTGTGTCGAGAGCAGAGACTGGAGCACAGAACAAAGCACATTGCTCTCCGCTACTTCCTTGCTCGTGAGCTACAGCAGCGTGGTCAGTTGCGACTTGCGTACGTGGCCTCTGAGGCCAACACTGCTGATGTCTTCACCAAGGCACTTCCGCCTTGTGATCATCAGCGCTGCTGTACCCAGCTGGGTCTTGTGTTTGTCTTGCCTCACTTGCCCTCCTCTTGACCCTCTTTGTACTGTTACATATATATATTACTGCTCTTGCTTGTTTAGTCTTATATATGTATGTACTCCTGCATGTGAACTGGCCTTGTGGCCTTGAACTTGTGCTCGGATTGTGTGGTGACGTTGTGATCCACCCTGAGCTTGCTTTGCTTTGCTTTGCTTTACTTGACTGGTCTTGTGACCCCTAGTTCTCCCCCACTTCGCCTATGGTGGTGTGTCAAACATTATATATGTTGTTGTAGTTGTTTAGGCTACAGTGGGTTAGCCTATAGGGGGTACACATTTCTAGGTTTTCATACTTGTACTCATTTCACTGTTAGTTCATTAATTCTTGTTCAACAGTAGGTTCGCACAATTCTAGTGAAGTGGTGGTGGGCCCTTGACCTCAATAGCAGAGTGAATGTTGATGCTTGAGATAATAAAAACATGTAGTACAAGGAATATAAATATGAGTACAGGGGAATTCGAAACGACCTAACTAGCCATGTACTCTAAGGGGTACATTCCCTTTTTGCAGCAAAATCCAACCGTGCGACTCCGAGTGGTTACGTAACTGTTCGGGAAGAATCCTCGCCACTGCTGCTGTCTGATGGTGTTTGCCCGACGGTCCAGATGCTCTTTGTAACCGTCTGTCCCTTTGCGTTTCTTCTGCCTTTTCGCCTTCACTCTCGATAGTGCGTGCTTCGGCTTTGCTATGTTGAGGAGTGCGCAATAGTGTTTTTCATTAACCACTATTCGTAACACCCCCCTTCACTCCTGGCCGTAGCGAGCATTGACCCGCTTGACTACCCCGCTGAGTTCGGAGCAGTGCTGGTACTGCTGACACGGCAGTTTCTTCGTAAGGAAGTCTGCTGCCATGTCACCCGTTGGGCAGTATGTCAAGTCAACTTTGCCCTTGTCAACTTCGTCCTTGACGAAGAAGTACCGCAGTGCGATGTGCTTGGTGCGGTTGACGAAGCCAGGTTTGTTCGCGATCCTGATCACGCTCTGATTGTCGCAGTGCAGGCGAAAGTTCGTTGAGACTGGAATTTTCGCTTCCTGCAGCAGTTCCTGAAGGTAGATGACAGAATTGAAACTGAACTGATTGATTAAGAAAGAAGGCACTAGGCCTTAAGTACAAACGAGGTTGGGATGGGCAAGGCTAGGGAAAGGATGGGATGGGAATCCTAGCAAATCTCCAATTGGTGAGTTGGCAGATTTGCAGGATTATGAGGGAATCCCAACCAGATAGGGTTGGGATCACAAACTACACCCAACCCACAAATAACCTACGCGATATAGAATATAGTACACAAAGTGTTGACAGCCTAATTCTAACACACCCCCTAGGCTGCAACACATCAGCCACAAGGAGGCCCAACACCCATGGCCGAGAGGAGGCGGTAATGATCCTCGCGAACAAGCGACTTGGTAAACAAGTCAGCAAGGTTGCAGTCGGAGGCAATGTGGTCAGCCTTCAGCTGCTCGCGCTGCACCAGCTCCCGAAGAAAGTAGTGACGGACTTCAATGTGCTTGGTGCGGCCATGGAAAACGGGGTCTTTGGTGAGATGAATGGTGCTCTCGTTGTCACACCAAAGCGTTGGGGTTGGTTGGGGATACCCCAGTTCTGTCAGCAGGAAGGAGAGCCAATGAGCCTCCTGTGCAGCCATGGTCCCGGCATACAGCTCTGCCTCACAGGTCGACAGTGAGACGGAGGACGACCGAGTGGAGCGCCAACTTACAACCCCACTGCCAAGGGTAAAGCAATACCCTTGGGACGAGCGCCGATCACTTTGGTCATCAGCATAGGATGAGTCACTGTACCCCTCAAGGCAAACCGGGGAAGTGCCGCCAAGTGTGAGCACATAATCCTGTGTGCCTTTGAGATAGCGAAGAACCCGCTTGGCGGCAGACCAGTGGTGGCGAGTGAAGCGACCAGGTGCAACGTAGCGGGACAGTACACTGACTGGATAGGCTAAGTCTGGTCGAGTGCACATCATCGCGTATATGAGGGATCCCACAAGCTCGGGGTAAGGCTCGTCACAGGGCTCAGGTGAGGGAACGGAGGGTGCAGTGAGTTGGTGTTGCAGAGAGAGTGGGGTGGGCATTGATGCTGCTTCCTGTATCTGGAACCTCGTCAGAACGTTGTTGATGTAAAACTTCTGCGAAAGGGTGATGGTGCGGGCTGTGCGATCACGTGTGATTTCCATTCCCAAATAGTTCGTCAGCTTCCCAAGGTCCTTCATGGCCAGCTTCTCACCAAGTGCGGTTTTGACTGCTGCCAGCTCAGTCTGATCCTTGGTGACAAGGATCATGTCATCGACATAAACGAGGATGAAGAACCGGGAGGCTGTTGCTCGGATGAAGAGGCTGGGGTCAGAGGTGGATGGGTGAAAGTCGAGGGACCCTAAGGTGCTCTTTACTTTGTTGTGCCATTCCCGGGGAGCTTGCTTGAGGCCATACACTGGCCGATTCAGCTTCCATACAGTGCCTGGTGGAAAAGGAGTTGGAAATCCTTCGGGCCGCTCCATATAGATTTCCTCTCAAAGGATCCCTTGCAGGAACACAGAAGACACATCCATGCAGTCAACCTCCATGTCATCTCGAGCAGCGACATCGAGTAGAGTGCGCAGTGTGGGAGGTTTGGCGGTGGGAGAGAATGTCTCAAAGAAGTCCAGTCCACGCTTTTGGGTAAATCCCTTGGCACAGTACCGGGCTTTGAAGACAGGAAATTCGCCTGGAAGTTGTTTCACCCGAAAGACCCATTTTCCCTTCACAATGTTAACGCCGGAGGGAGGAGAGACGTCTGTGAAAGTTCCTGTGTGAATGAAGGCCTCACATTCTGCGACAATGGCCCCCATCCACTGAGCGGCGTGAGGACCAGAGACTGCTTCAGCATAGGTGAGAGGTGTGGGGATGGAAGGGTTGTCGGAGAAATTGAGGGTGGGAGAGTCTGCGATGTCTGGAAAGAGGGAGCATAGTGCGTGGATGGCTGAGTCGATATCAATCAACTCCTCATGTCTGTCTTCAAGGAGGGATGGCATGAGAGGATAATCACCCCCGACAGGAGGAGGATTGAGAGAGACGCGAACGGAAAGGGAGAACGGTTGTGGAGGTGTGCGAGAGCGGGTGCGAGAAGCGATGGGTGAGGGAGGCGGGGCCGGAGTAGGCGTAGCGGAAGGGGAGGTGGGGATGGGAGGGAGAGTGGAGACAGGATCGGGATCAGGGGTGGGAGCAGGAGGAGGAGGAGCTGGGTGACGGCGTTGGTAGGTTTTGAGAGGAACGGGCTCGGTAGGAGGAGATGCGAGAGGAGATGGAGGATGGGTAGCGGAGGAGGGAGGGAGCGAGGGAGACTGTGTGGTACTGGAGGGGGAAGCGGGTGATGGGGGATCAGAAATGGTGGAGGGAGCAGGAAGAGGAGGAGATGGAGTGTCGGGAAGAGGGAGACTGTCAAAGTCAGCCCAAGTAAGAGAGGGAGGCGGAGGAGAGGGGGAAGCCTTGGAGGAGGGGTAGAATGGGTGGGACTCATCAAAGTAAACGTCCCGGCTGCGATAGAGCTTGTTGATGGAAGGATGGAGGAAGAGATAGTCCGGCGAGTCTAAGTTGTGCCCGAGGTATACGCACGTGATCGTTTTGGGAGCAAGTTTGCCGCCAGCCGCACGACGGGCTTGGGAGTTGAGGAGGACATAAGAAGTGCACCCCCATACACGAAGAGGGCGGACGGATGGCTTTTGACCCGTCCATAGCTCAGCGGGGGTGGTGTGGGTGTGATGAGGATGGGGATGGAGATTGTGGAGGGCGGCTGCATGAAGCATGGCGTACCCCCAGAGAGAGGGAGGGGCGGAGGCGTGCGTGAGGAGGCAGCGAGCAATCTGCACCAATGTACGGTTCCGGCTTTCGGCAATACCGTTCTGTTGGGGACTGTCTGGGAGAGTGAAGGTCTGACGGATACCCTCAGTGGAGCACTAAGCTTTGAGAGTGTTGTTGCGGAATTCACCGCCGCCGTCAGAGTGAAGGACCTTGATGGTTGTTTTGAAGTGTTTATGAGCCTGCTTCGCCCATTCAATGATTACGCCTGGGGCTTCGGATTTGGAGGAGAGAAGGTGGACAGACACATAGCGGGAGTAGTCATCAATAATGACAAGTAAAAGTGTCCACCGCGAGAGCGAGCAGGAGCTGGGCCCCAAAGGTCCATGTGCACGCGATCGAGAGGTGCAGCGGAGATGGACTCAATGGGGGGATGGGGCTGTTCACGAAGCTTGCTCTGTGCACAGTCAAGGCAAGGCGGCCCTAGGGTGGAGGTAGGAGAGGGAAGTGAGGTTGGAAGCCCGTGGAGGAGTTGTTTTGTGGCAAGGTCTGAAAGCGCGCGAAAGTTGATGTGGCCAAGGCGGTGATGAAAGAGCATGGTTTTGTCAGAAAGGAGGCGGCAGTGACAGGTGGAGGAGTCAAGGGAAGGTAACGGGAGGTTTGTGAGGGAGCACGTTTGAATGGGAGGTACTACGAGCGTGTATAGGTTGTTGGAATTGAGAGTGAAGCGGGCTAGATGAATGCCGGTTTTGGCGTCAAAGAGGTCACAGTAGTCGACATCATTGGGAAAGATGGTGATGACTCCTGCTTGTTGGATTTCACTTTGTGCCAGGAGGTTGTGGCAGAGGGTGGGGGCACAGATGCCAGTGACTGTGCCCGATGGAAATGCTGGACGAGGAACTGTGGAGGACCCATGGCATTGGATGGAGAAGCTAGAGTCGGCTCCGAGGAGTGGGATGGGAGCCTGGTAAGGAACGAACGCGGTTTGGTCTTTGAGCACTGTGTGGGTGGCACCACTATCTAGTATGAACTCGATCCCTTGTGTGTTTGAAACCCCGATGTACTGTGACCCCTTCTCATTAATAAGACCAGCACCTGAGAACAACAAGTTGAGGCGAATATCAGATGGGGTGCTATCAACTGAGGGACTAGGCACCTCCACTGCCTCGACATAGTTCACGCGACGGGGTGGGGCCCAGTTGGGAGGGCGCTTATTGGTGGAGACACCATGGACGTCGTACCACTCATCATCTCGCTTCTTGAAGCAAGTTGCCTCAGGGTGGTTGGTGCCTCCGCATTTCTGCCCCGCACGTGGGCCTTTCCTAATGATGTAGGGGCATGGGGGAAAGGAGTTGCGCCTTGGTCCTTGTTGGGAGCGGAATGGGATTCCAGGGGTGTAGCGCACAGCATTGACGGATGCTTGGGCTGCAAGGTCCTTTTCGGCGGAAAGGAGAGCTGATGCGACTTTTTCGAAGGTGAGTTCCTTGGTGGGAAGTTGCTTGAGCATGGAGCTGGTGACATTGTAGGCCGGGGTCAGTCCTACAAGTAGGCCAGCTGCAGGTGCTTGTTCGGGGAAAATGATCCCAATGTCCTTGAGTTCCTCATGTATGTTGCGGATTTCAGCTTCCGCCGATGACAGGGCAACCAACTCCTGCTTCTGGGAGTTCCAGGAGATGGGGCCGCTGGGCTCGAGGCGGAAGAGGAACCCTGTCTTGGACCGTCGGTTGTAAGGATCAGCGGCGCGATCGGCATCCACGTAGCCGACGAGGCTGAAGGATGTGGTTGGGATGGTGGAGTAACTGAGCCTGACATTGGGTGTGGATATGAAGAATTGAAGGGCTCGCTGAAGATCTTAGAGATTCTCAGCCGTTGGTTTGCGTGAGTACTGATCCAACTGGCTCGCAATGTAGGAGAGGTCGGGTCTGCAGGTGACGGATGCGAAAAGCAGGCATCCCAACTGCTGCTGGTAAGTTTGAAGCCCAGCAGGGGACAGGGCTTTGTTGTCAGCCTTGTGGTTGGGTCCTGGAGTGCGGTAAGGGGTGGAGAGTGGTGCAGGCGCAATGTTGAAGCGCTTGCTAAGCTCCTCCGCATACTTCGCTGCTGAGAGATGAATGGCTTCCGGCGAGTAGGTGATGTTGAGTCCGAGAAACTGCTTCACGTCATGATTGCAGGTGATGTCGACGCGCCCTGCGAGGCTTTTCTCAAACTGCTCAAGCAGTTCGTTGCTTGAGCCTGTGTAGAGGAGGTCGTCGACGTAGACCGTGCGTAGGATGTATTCGCCGCGGAAATCGCGGCGATACATCCCAGGATCGTGAGGCAGCTGCTTGAATCCGATTTCAAGCAGTATGTTGTGCAGGTACTGCTGCCAGAGCCTTGTTAGAGACTAAGGACGGAGTCTATGAAGATTAGGTGCCCAAATTTCTCAAAATCGTTGGTCTCAATTTCTGGACAGAAACGTCGACTTCACAAGAAACGTTGTCGACAAGGGTGCACCGTTAAAATCCCACGAAATTCGAATATGTTGTAGCCCTAGACCGTGGCTACATTTCCCAATTTGAATTGTATCAAAATATGAAGCATATCTCGAGTTATCTTTTTCGGCGCACTAGGGGGTATGCTGCCACAGAAATTTAACTCAATCACAATTAACTCACAAGTCCCACAAAAGAACATTAGAGTAGCACTAAACCTGGTAGGAGGGGAAGAGGAGGACGAGAGGGAAGGTCCCAAGAGAGAGTCCCCAACCAACGAAACCCCATGCCACACAATTCCCTTCCCCATAGGCAACAAACTTTGACCTTTGTCACTTTCCAACCCATGCCATCCACCTCACCTCAACTTGGCCACACTTACCAACCTGGTTTGGCTTCACCCAACCTCTTGGCAGCATCTACAGTGATGGGTTCGAGTTTCCCAACCCCCACAAGTCTGTACCCCATATTGAGTCAATGCCACAACTTCCCAAAGTAGTTGCAACCAAAATATATAAGCATACGAACTCCAATGTTCGTAACTTTCTTGGTTGTGCTCCGATCGCGACGATTCTTGGTTCGTCAGAAAGCTCTTGAGTAGAGGAATCACTTCAGATATCTGCTCAAGCCAAATAACATACACACACACATACACACACAGAAAATCCAAACCACACAAGACACAAATTTCTTGCACACGCTCACACCACGCATGCAACGCACAAACACATGATGGGAGGCAGACATATGTGAATGCATATGGTTGCATCACACAACAAACTCCCCCTCTGGCTGCCAACTATCATCCCACATGCCATAACTCAAGCATGCACCCTCAATGCAGACTCATTCCCAGCAAGCTTCATGCCCTTCCAATGCTCAGGTTCTGCCACGCGCTTGGTGAGAATGTCAGCCGCCTGCTGCTGGGTCTTCACAATCTCCAGCCGCACCTCCTTTTCCAGGAGCCTCCTTGTCCAATGCCACTTTGGCCTGATGTGCTTTGTCAAGCCATGAAGACAGGCATTCTTCGTAAGCTTCACCGCCGACTCATTGTCACAGAAAATCACAGTCGGCTCCCTCTGACACACTCCAATTTCCTCCAACAAACGCCTCAGCCACACCACCTCCTTTGCCCCATGATGCAGGGCCATGTACTCTGTCTCACACGAGGACAGCCCCACCTCGTTCTGCTTCTTGCTGCGCCAGCTCAGTGCACCACCTCCAAACAGGCACACATAGCCTCCAATGCTGGTGCCATCCGTCTTCACTGAGTTGAAGCTAGCGTCGATATAGCAAGTCAAGCGCATCTCCCCCTTGCTCAAATCAGTTGCACCCCTCTGTAGCCTCTATCGCACAGCACTGTACTCCAAGCCCACTAATGCTGTAGCGCTCACATAGCGGACCAACCTCTTGGCCGCTTCCAGCTTCTCATGACTTGGGCATGAAACCACACTCGCAAGCCTGGATGTAGCAAAGGCAATGTTAGGCCACGTGTGGTTAGCCGCATAGTTGAGTGCCCCTACCATGGAGTGAAACAACTTCCTGTCACTCTCCCCCACCACCTCCTCATCAGCACACGGCTCCACAGTGAACCCCGAAGGCAGCGGGGTGGCTGGCTTTCCTGCATCTTGCAGCCCAGACTTCTCAGCCAGCCCCTCACAATACTTCCTCTGGTGCAACCTCAACACTCCCTTGTCAAGGTCCCTCTCCACGTGCATCCCAAGGTAGTACTTCACATCTCCCATCTTGGAGCACTTGAACTGCATTTCCAGCATCTCCTCCACACGTTCAATCATCGCAGACGACTCAGAGAAGAGCAGGATGTCATCCACGTACACCGGGAGCATGAGGAACTGCTCCTTCTCTTGCAGCAGGAACAGGCTGTGATCACACTCGCTCTTCTTGAACCCCCCGGCCAGCAGTGTCTCCTCCAGCTTGTGGTACCATGCGCGAGGAGCCTGCTTCAGGCCATAGATGGCCTTCTTGAGCCTGCACACCCTGCCGCTCCCATCATCCAACCCCTCAGGCTGCAGCATGTACAACTCCTCCAGAATGATTCCATTGAGGAAGGCACTGATTATGTCCATCTGCTTGATCTTCCAGCCACGGTTTGCAGCCGTTGCCAACATCGTCATCAGTGTAGTGCCTTTCCCCACAGGAGCAAAGATATCATCAAAATCCTTCCCCTTTGTCTGTTGGAACCCCTTAGCCACAAGCCTTGACTTGTAGCGGGTCAGCTCCTCATCAGGTCCGTACTTGTGCGTGAAAATCAGCTCGGAAGAAATGGCCTTCTTCCCTGGAGGCAGCTCACACAGCTCCCACGTCTCGTTCTCCAGCAGAGAGTCATACTCCTCCTTCACACTCTGCTTCCACTTCTCAGCATCGGGCCCACTCAAGGCCTCGGTAAGTGTCTTGGGCTCAGGGACGGCTGCCCAGTAATAGTGCGCTATCTCCTCCTCATCACACTGCTCAGCCACACTCCCAGCCCTTACCACACTTGGCTTCCCAAAGCTCGGATAGGTCAGCCGGTTAGGAGGGCGCACATCCCTCCTTGGACGGTCAGCCGGACGTACGGCACCTTGTGGAGCATCTTGGTGCTGCTACTGCGCCTGCTGCTGCTGCTGCTGCTGCTGCTGCTGTTCCTCCACCTCAGGTTCTCCCCCATCCTCAGTCACCCCAGAAATCTCCTCCTCTGAGACAGTGACCTGCACTTGCCTCGAAGGCCGCTGCACCTCATCAGCCTCAATGATCAGCGGTGTAGTGGGAAGCTTCTGCTGCTGCTGCTTCCACTCCTTGTAGTACAAGGACTCAAGGAACTTCACATCCCTCGACACAGTCAGCTGCTGGCTGGTCAAGTCCCAAATCACCCAGCCCTTGTGATCCTTAGCAAGCCCCAAGTGCACACCCCATCTCCCAGAAGCTTCCAGTTTTCCCCTCTTCTCCTTAGGCACATGAAACACCACCATGCAGCCATAGGCTCTTAGCATGTTTACTGCTGGTGCACTCCCATACCACTTGGTGTAGGGGACCCATTGCTTGTCCCCCACAGTCGCCAGCACCCGGTTCTTCACAACAGCGACCTGCCGCAGTGCTGTCACCCAAAACGGATCCGACAGCAATGCACGCCCAAGGAGAGTGCGAGCACCTTCCTGCAGGGTCCGGTTGAACCGCTCAGCCACGCCGTTCTGCTGAGGGTTGTAGGGCACCGTGAGCTGATGCTGGATCCCCTTCTTCTTCAGCACCGCCTCAAACTCATTGCTAATGAACTCTCCTCCGTTGTCGGTGCGGATCACCTTCACCTTATGTCCGCTCTCCCTTTGAGCTCTCGGCATCCACTCCTTAAGAACAGCCGCTGCCACCTCCCCCTTGGTCTTGAGAGGGTACACCCACACTGCACGCGTGTGGTCGTCCACAATCCTCAAGAAGTAGCGGCTGCCCGAGAGAGAATTGGCCCTCGTAGGGCCCACCACATCCATGTGCACAAGCGCAAGTGGTGCCTTGGCTGGTCCTGTGCTGCAGCTGAAGGGAAACTTCGTGAATTTTGTCTCAAGGCATGTAGGGCAGCTCCCAATCTCCTTTGCTGCCCCCTTCACCTCCAACCCCTTCAAACTCCCATCCTTCACTAACTTGTGCAGCATAGGAATGTTGATGTGACACAACCTCTCGTGCCACGTCTCCCAATCGGCATCACCATTCCTAGATGAAGCCTTTGCCATGCAGCGGTTGCATCCACACCAGCAAGCACCTCACCATGTGGCTGCTGTGTCTGCTGCATCTTCTTGACTGCATCCAGGGTCCCACCAATTGGTGCAATCTTCTCTCCCCCTGCAGCTATCTTAGCCATTGCTGCAGACCCTGCCGTTGCTGGTGGTTTCCCATTCCAAGGGATGATGGGCAGCTGCCACAGGTCCTTGATGCAGCTGCTCTTCTCCTCCAAGTCCCACAGCAGCACCTTCCCAAGCTTTGCACGGCAGCTGGTTGGGCCGAAGGTAACTTTGGCCTTGCATTTCTGCAGCCGGCGCACAGAGAGGAGGTTAGCGGATAAACCTTCAACCAATAGCACATTCCCCAGCCCCACAAGCCCCCCATTGGCTCCCATGACCTTGGCATTCCCAACACCAATCACAGGGAGCAAAGCACCTGAAGCTGCAGCCACAAACTTGATCTTCCCTGGGGGTTTTACCTCGTCAAGCAAATCTGCCCGTCGGGTCATGTGACTTGTGCAACCTGAATCTATCACCCAGTGGGTGAGGGGGTGCATCACAACCTTCCCAACTGAACCCACATCACCCCCACTCCCTTGCACATCCTCAACCATGAGGAACATCCCAGGGTCGGCTTTACCTTGTGCACCATCACCTTGTGCACCTGAACCTTGCACAGCGCCACCTCGTGCGCGTTCACCACTTGGCGGCTTCATGCCTGGAGGCGCCCATCCCTCAGGCCGGCCGAAACACTTGAACTATGGGTGTCCAGCCTTCTTGCAGTACCAGCACGCACCCTCCAGTCGGGTGCTCCCCCTGCCGCTAGAGCTCTCATGCCCCTCGTTGTAGTCACCTCGGCCTCTTCCTCTGCCAAAGCCTCTCCCACGGCCTCGGCCTCTCCCTCCCCCTCTCCCCCTGCTGCCTCCTGGAGCTCCATACCCCTCAGCAGTTTTGTTGGCTGCACCACCTCCCGTGTGGCGCCTGCGGAAGTCCTCCTGCAAGATCTGCTGCCGTAGCCACTCAGACGTCCAGTTGTCCTGCTGAGCGTTGAGGGTGGGGATAAGGGTGTCCCACAAGTTGTCGAGCACCGAGATGATTT
This sequence comes from Closterium sp. NIES-65, assembly GCA_948144175.1. Lineage (NCBI taxonomy): Eukaryota > Viridiplantae > Streptophyta > Zygnematophyceae > Desmidiales > Closteriaceae > Closterium > Closterium sp. NIES-65. The sequence goes on along the minus strand of CANXME010002170.1, from coordinate 2,955,918 downwards.
TGGTGCACTGCTGCATTTCCGACACCTTGTTGCCCGCCGCTGCCATCCTCGCATAGGTGTCCTTGATCTTGTCAAGGGCCGGCTTCACATCATCTCCCGGCCGCATGGAGAGGGCAGCCAGCTCCTTCTCCAATACGATCACCATCGGCAGCGTGTTGGGTTGAACCACGTCGCGTAGCAGCTTCCACGCCTTCAGTCCCGATTCATCGAGCTCCACCAAATCCTTGATGTGCTGGAACATGTCGTTGTTGACCGACTGTAGAATCAAGTCGTACAGCACCGCACTCCGCTCAATCCACCGATCGCGGGCATCTCCTTCCTCGGGCATCTTCTCCTCTCCCATAGCCAATTTCAGCAGCTTGTAGCGCTTGAAGGCGCTCCTCATCCGCCCACTCCATTCTTCATAGTTGGAGTCATCCAATGTCTCAATCTTGGATGGTGGCGGCTCACTCTTCTTCACAGCTCCTCCACTCCCTTGACTCATCTCATCTGCTCCCAATCAGAGGTTTCAGCTCCCCCCCTTTGCTGGTCACAATGTAGATCCACACAATCTTCAGCAACGAAATTTCAGCAGAGTTTCCCCTTAGCAGAAGTCACGTGCAACCTCTAGAACTCCACTTACGCACGGCCACAGGCCATGGTGGGTCTAGGAGGGTCTTCACACTTCAGTAGACTCTCCACAAAGTCCTTAATCTGCTCTGATACCGCTTGTTAGAGACTAAGGACGGAGTCTATGAAGATTAGGTGCCCAAATTTCTCAAAATCGTTGGTCTCAATTTCTGGACAGAAACGTCGACTTCACAAGAAACGTTGTCGACGAAAGGTGCACCGTTAGAATCCCACGAAAGTGGCTACATTTCCAATTTGGATTGTATCAAAATATGAAGCATATATCGAGTTATGTTTTTCGGCGCACTAGGGGGTATGCTGCCACAGAAATTTAAATCAATCACAATTAACTCACAAGTCCCACAAAAGAACATTAGAGTAGCACTAAACCTGGTAGGAGGGGAAGAGGAGGACGAGAGGGAAGGTCCCAAGAGAGATTCCCCAACCAAGGAAACCCCATGCCACACAATTCCCTTCCCCATAGGCAACAAACTTTGACATTTGTCACTTTCCAACCCATGCCATCCACCTCACCTCAACTTGGCCACACTTACCAACCCGGTTTGGCTTCACCCAACCTCTTGGCAGCATCTACAGTGATGGGTTCGAATTTCCCAACCCCCACAAGTCTGTATCCCATATTGAGTCAATGCCACAACTTCCCAAAGTAGCTGCAACCAAAATATATAAGCATACGAACTCCAATGTTCGTAACTTTCTTGGTTGTGCTCCGATCGCGACGATTCTTGGTTCGTCGGAAAGCTCTTGAGTAGAGGAATCACTTCAGATATCTACTCAAGCCAAATAACATACACACACACACACACACACACACACACACACACACATACACAAAATCCAAACCACACAAGAAACAAATTTCTTGCACACGCTCACACCACCCATGCAACGCACAAACACATGATGGGAGGCAGACAGACGTGAATGCATATGGTTGCATCACACAACAAGCCTTGGTGCCTGTTTGATCCCGTAGAGGGACTTGCGTGGCTGACAAACGCGTGGGTCTCCGTCGCCGTAAGTGTGTGGCTGTTCCACGTAGATCACGGCATCCACTAATGCGTACAAGAACGCATTCTTCACATCGATCTGCCGGAGTGGTAGGTGTCGTGCGGCTGTGATGGCGAGGAGAATTCTGACGGATGTGTGACGGCTAACCTGTGCAAATGTCTGGTCAAAATCAATCCCGTGCCTTTGATCGTAGCCGCGCACCACCCAACGTGCCTTGAATTGCTAAATTCTTCCGTCGGCTCCTGTCTTCACTAAGAACACCCACTTGCCGGAGAGAATCCTTCTCCCGATTACTGCTGCATGGTCGACGAGCACCCAGGTGTCGCGTGACTCGAGTGCGCGGATTTCCGCATCCATCACTTCGCGCCACTCCTTACTGTGTGGGCCTGTAAGAGCCTGTCGTGGGTTCCTAGGTTCGATGATGCGCGGAGCAGTGGAGATGGCAGCGTTGAGTCCCAGTAGCTGGAGACCGGTGACAGTGTTGTCGTGGCGATGTTGAGTGACGACTTCCTGCACGTCGTCATCATCGCTCTCTGGTTCGGGCGGTGTTGGCGGTGCTGTGTCTCTGCTTCCTCCTGCTGCGCCTCCTCCTGTTGCGCCTCCTGTTGCGTCCGTTCCTCCTTCTCCTGAATCATCGTCGCCGTCGTCGTCGTCGTCGCGGCGATCGCTGACAGAACATTATAGCTTATGCTTTTGTGTAGGCTGTAGTGGGGTATCCCATAGGGGGTACAACCCAATTAGGGTTAGTACTTGTACCCACTTGTTTCATAGTTCATTCATTCTCGTTCATACTTTCTCATGGTATCAAGCAGGTTCCCTCGTGGGAACTGTTCCTAGGGCCCACCGAATATTTTTTTCCTGCCCGGGGCTTAGGGTCGCGCCCTTCTAAGTGACGCGTCGCGTCACCCTTAGTGACCCGTCGCGTCGCCCTTAGCAGCGGCCCGTCGCCGCCCTAGCAGCGGCCCGTCGCCGCCCTTCTCACCTGCGGCCCGACGCCGCCCTTCTCACCTGCGGCCCGTAGCCGCCCTAGCAGCGGCCCGTCGCCGCTCTTTCACCTGCGGCCCGTCGCAGCCCTAGCGGCGGCCCGTCGCCGCCCTAGCAGCGGCCCGTCGCCGCCCTTTCACCTGCGGCCTATCGCCGCCCTAACAGCGGCCCATCGCCGCCCTTCTCACCTGCGGCCCGTCGCCGCCCCAGAAGCGGCGCGTCGCCGCCCTTCTCACCTGCGGCCCGTCGCCGCCCTCTTACCTGCGGCCCCGTTGCCGCCCTACCGCGGCCTGTCGCCGCTCTTCTCACTGCGGCCCCGCCGCCCTAAACTACTGCGGCCTCTGCCGCCCTTACCTGCGGCCACGCTGCCCTCTGCTGCGGCCTCGCCGCCTCTCACCTGCTGCAGCGCCGCCTGCCACCGAGACTGCCTAACCTGCCCTACCCGGCCGAGCAGCCAACCGCCGCGCCGCCCTACAGCAGCACCGCCGAGCCGCCCGGGCGACGGAGCAGCCGGACAGCCGAGCCGCCAGACCGCTCAGCAGCCGAGCAGCCGAGCCGCCTCACGGCCGAGCCACCCAGTAGCCGAGCAGCCCGGCAGCCGAGCCGCTCAGCAGCCGAGCCACCGAGCCGCCCAGCACCCGAGCCGCCCATTAGCCGAGCCGCCGAGCCGCCGAGTCGCCCTACTTCCAAGCTGCCCGAGCTACCCAGTCCGGTGAGCACAGCGCCTCTTTCACTGCACTGCCCTCACCCTACTGTTTGCACTGCTAGTCGACTGTGGTCATGGCTACCCCTAGTGTCCTCGCTTTTGACGCTAAGGTTCGGGCCATTGACTTTGAGGTCTGGGTAGATGACCTACAGCTGTTCTTACAGTGCGATAGGGCAGACGGCCTCTCTCTCTCTTTGACCTCACCTCTGGCGCTTCCCCTGCCCCTCCTATTGATGCTGGCGCCACTGTTCGCTCCCAGTGGGCCACGCGCGACGCTGCTGCACGTCTTGCTGTGCGTCGCCACCTCCTTACCTCCGAGCGTGCGCACTTTAGTCAGTACAAGAGTGCTCAGACCTTGTACGACGCTGTAGTCGCGCGCTACTCCTCCCCTGCCACTGCTGCACTGAGCCGTCTCATGCTACCGTACCTCTTCCCTGACCTTGCTGCCTTTCCCACAGTCGCTGACCTCATTACGCACCTCAGCACTAGTGACACTCGCTACCGCGCTGCGCTTCCTGCTGAGTTCTGCGCCAAGAACCCCCCTCCCATGTACATCACTCTCTACTTCATAGTCACTCGCCTCCCTGACTCACTTCGCGTAGTCACGGACCACTTTCTCTCAGTCTGTCCCACCACTCTCACTGTTGACCTCCTCGAGAAGTCCCTCCTAGCGGCCGAGAAGAGCATAGTCGCTGTAGGGGCCTCTCGTGGTGACCCGCGCACCCCCATCTTTGAGGGGTGTTCCCCCTCCCCCCTTCTGCCCTCTGTTGCCTCTGCTGCTACGGCCGACCTCCTTGGGCTTGAGTCGGTCGGTGCGGCGTCTGCCCCTAGCGGGCGACGCCGCTCTGGCAAGGGCAAGGGGGGCAGGGGCACTGGAGGAGCGAGCGGGGGCGGTGGAGGTGGAGGCGGCGGGGGGAGTGGGGGTGGCGGTGGGAGTGGAGGTGGGGGTGGAGGTGTCGGTGGCGGCAGTGGAGGCGGAGGCGGCGGCGGTGGTGGCAGTGGGAGCGGAGGTAGCGGAGGTGGTGGCGGTGGAGGAGGCGGTGGAGGCGGCAGTAGTAGCGGAGGTTGCGGAGGCGGTGGAGGCGGCGGGGGTGGCGGTGGAGCTTGTCGCGGGTCTACGCAAACGAGTGGCTCAGATGGTGGTCAGCGCCAGCAGCAGCAGCACGGTCGTGAGACCTTGTCCCCTCAGCAACCCCGTGAGTGGTACACTGCATGCCAGCGGGGTGGGAGTTTTGGTCCGTGCACGTACGTCCTGCGCACCGGCGACCGTGCGGGTGAGCAGTGCAGGGGTGCGCACCCCACCCAGCGCTGCTTTGGCCGCCTCACGGACGCGTGGCGTCGCCAGTTCCCGGAGGCCACAGAGATCCCTCGCTGGGGCGAGCTGTCTAGGGTGGGAGTTGCTATCTATGATCTTGATTTTGATGCTATTCTCTCTGCCATGTATGCTGTGTCTATTAGTGATGAGGGTGACTGTTACCGGTGATTCCCGCCCGATCCGGGCATTGAGACTGCTGCTCTAGGAACTGGTGAGGCTGCTGCCCTAGATGCTTGCGACGGTGCTGCTCTAGGTGCTAGTACGTCTGCGTCCTCAGGTACTGGTGAGTCTGCGCTCTCAGTAACTACGTCGGCTTCGGCCTCCCTCACCTTCACCCTTGACTCTGGGGCTTCTTGCTCCTTCTTTCGCGACCGCACCACACTCACGTCGCTTAGTCGACCGGTTGCGGTGTCTCTAGCTGACCCCTCTGGGGGTCCTGTCTTGTCTCACTTCTCCACAGTCCTCCCGTGTCCGGCGGCTCCCTCTAGCACCCTGTCTGGTCTCTACCTCCCCTCGTTCTCTACAAACTTGGTGAGTGGTGCTGACCTACAGGATGGGGGAGTCCACCAGTTCACTCCTGCGCGTCAGCAAGTGACGCACTGCACAGAGGCTAGCACAGGCCGACACCTAGCTACGTTTACCCGTCAGCCGGGGTCGAGCCTGTACACACTGACCACTCCGTCTCCTCCAGTTGCTGAGTCTGGTAGGGTAGCTGCGCCGGGTCAGGTGTTTGCTGCTACGTCCAGGTCTGGTCCTGAGTCTGCCCCCTGTTCGTGTCGTCTCCTGTCTCACGAGACCCTCCTCTGGCACCACCGCCTTGGTCACCCCTCTCTGCTTCGGCTCAGAGGCATGGCCTCCCGTCTTCTTGTTTCTGGTCTCCCCCGGTCCCTCCCTCCCCTTCCTCAGGGCCCTGGCCCTACCTGTGTCCCCTCTCTTGAGGGGCGCCAGCGGGCTGCCCCTCACTCCTCCCAGTTTCCTCCGACAGAGGCCCCGCTGCACACGCTTCACATGGATGTGTGGGGCCCAGCCCGCGTCCGTGGACAGGGTCACGAGCACTACTTCCTGCTCGTTGTTGACGACTACTCGCGTTACACCGTGGTCTTCCCCTTACGCAGCAAGGGTGATGTCATTGAGGTGCTGATCGACTGGATCCGCGCAGCTCGTCTCCAGCTCAGGCAGAGCTTTGGCTCGGACTTTCCTGTTCTGCGTCTGCACTCGGACAGAGGCGGAGAGTTTTCCTCTGGCCTTCTGCGTGCCTACTGTCGCGCACGAGGCATCCGCCAGACTTTCACGCTTCCGGACTTTCCACAGCAAAATGGGATTGCTGAGCGCCGCATTCGCATGGTCATGGACGTCGCTCGTACGTCCATGATGCATGCGGCTGCTCCCCATTTTCTGTGGTCGTTTGCGGTGAGGTACGCGGCGCATCAGATCAACCTACACCCCAGGGTCTCCAGGCCGGAGACCTCCCCAGCCTTGCTGTGGACGGGGAAGGTTGGCGATGCGTCGGCGTTCTAGGTCTGGGGATCTCGGGCGTTTTTCCGCGACTTGTCTGCGGACAAGCTGTCCCCTCGTGCTGCTCCTTGCGTCTTCCTTGGGTTCCCGACGCGCCTGGGTGGCAGTTCTACCACCCCACCTCTCGCCGTGTTCTGTCCTTCTAGGACGTCATGTTTTGACGAGTCGGTCCCCTACTACCGCCTCTTCCCCTACCGCACTCCGTCCCTCCCCCCCCCCCCCCCCCCGCTCTTCCTTGTACAAGGTCCCCCCCCGGTAGACCCCCTCCCCCCTCAGGGTCCCGCTCCTTCAGGTGTGTCCCAGGTTGACGTAGTCGAGCCTCTCGAGGTTGCTTGTGACTCTGGTGCTGCTGGAGGTGCTGAGCCTAGGGGTGCTGACTCGGGGGGTGTTGAGCCTGGGGGTGCTGCGACTGGGAGTGCTGAGCCTGGGGGTGCTGAGCCTGGGGGTGCTGTGCTTGGGGGTGCTGCGCCTGGGGGTGCTGTGCTTGGGGGTGCTGAGCCTAGGGGTGCTGAGCCTGGGGGTGCTGAGCCTGGGGGTGCTGAGCTTGGGGGTGCTGAGCCTGGGGGTGCTTTGCTTGGGGGTGCTACACCTAGGTGTGCTGAGCCTGGGGGTGCTGAGCTTGGAGGTGCTCCGCCTGGAGGTTCTCCGGGTGCTTCGTCTCTCCGGGAGCCACTCTCTCCACAGGAGCTGCGCGAGTGGTTTGCCCGGCGCTGGAGGCGTGTTGCTGGTGCTGGAGGTTCTATGGCTACTGAGAGTGCTGCTGTCGCGGGTCGCGGAGGTGCTCGTACTGGGAGTACTGGAGCTGCTGGGCCTGCGGGTTCGACTGGAGCGGGTGCTGCTGAGGGTGTTGGCCATGAGACTACTTTTGGTAGTCCTGCTGGGGGTACTACTGGTGCTGCTGGAGGTTCTAGAGCTGCTGGAGGTGCTGCTGGAGCGGGTGCTCCTGCTGGGAATACTGGTGCTGTCCCTGCTGTGTCTGGCGTCGCCGCGCGGCCTCGACCGTACTTCGTTCCCCTCTGCAGCAGGCTCTTGGTCTTCCACCTTCTACTGGTCCTCCTCCTTCTTTAGAGTGTCCACAGCCTGTCCCGTCGCAGTTACAGTTACAGCCTACCTCCCCTTTGCATGCTCCTTCTCCCTACACTGGTCCTACTGGAGGTCTTGCTGAGCGTCGTGAGCCTGCGTCTCGCCCAGCGTCGCCGGTTCGTGCGGCTCGCACTAGTGGTCGCGGGTCGCGTCAGCGTCCTCCGCCTGTACCTGGCACGCACCGGATGTCTCTGCGTCCGTCCATTGCTCCTCTGCGTGCCCCTTTGCCTTCTCCTCTTGAGTCCTCTCTTCCTGCTCTTGCCGATCCGGAGTCGGACTCTCTTCGTGCTGCCAGTCCTAGTGCCACGCGTCTTCTTGCTACTGTTGTCACTTACCCTTCTTTCGAGTCCACTGCTGCGTCTGCCCTCGTTACTGAGCTCGTCGACTTTGCTGCTCGCTGTCACCTAGACTACGCTGCTAGTCTTGTCGCTGAGTCTGAGTCTGTCTGTCCTCCGTCCGTCGGGGGTGAGTGTGCCCTTGGCACGGACGTCCTTGAGGACAGGCAGGAGGAGTTCCAGTGCCTGGCAGCTGCTTCACCTCATCTCTTGTCTGTACTGCTTACCCCTGAGGGAGACCTGGATGCACTTGACATCTTGACTCCGCGCTCTTACGTGGAGGCGATAGAGGGTCCCTACTCTTCTTAGTGGCAGGCAGCTATGGATGCAGAGATGGCTTCCTGGAAGTCCACAGGCACCTACGTTGACGCTGTCCCCCCTCCTGGGGCGAACATCGTCAGTGGCATGTGGATTTTCAGGGTGAAGCGGCCGCCGGGTTCTCCGCCTGTCTTCTAGGCACGTTACGTGGCTCGTGGCTTCAGTCAGCGGCAGGGAGTTGACTACTTTCATACCTTCTCCCCTACCCCGAAGATGACCACTCTTCGAGTACTGCTGCACGTAGCTGCTCACCGTGACTACGAGCTACACTCTCTTGACTTCAGCACTGCTTTCCTGCAGGGCAGCCTGCACGAGGAGATCTGGCTGCGCCGCCCACTTGGCTTCACTGGGAATTTTCCTCCTGGCACCCAGTGAAGCCTCCGGCGGCCAGTCTACGGTCTCCGCCAGGCACCGCGTGAGTGGCACGACACAGTGAGGACTACACTTGCGGCTCTTGGGCTTGCTCCGTCTACTGCAGACCCGTCGCTGTTTCTACGCACGGACACTTCTCTGCCGCCGTTCTACATCCTCGTGTACGTCGACGACTTGGTCTTTGCCACAGCTGACACTGCTGGACTCGCCTACGTGAAGTCCGAGCTGCAGAAGAGACACACGTGCACAGACCTGGGTGAACTGCGTAGCTACCTTGGCTTGCAGATCACCCGGGATAGAGCACGTCGCACCATTACCCTGACTCAGTCACACATGGTGCAGCAGGTCCTTCAGCGCTTCGGCTTCACGTACTCCTCGCCTCCGGCCACTCCTCTGCCTACTCGCCACTCGCTCTCAGCTCTGCCTTCGGATGAGTCTGTAGAGTCGAGTGGCCCGTACCCAGAGCTTGTTGGCTGCCTCATGTACCTGATGACCTGCACACGACCTGACCTTGCATACTCTCTTAGCATTCTCGCACGCTATGTTGCTCCTGGGAGACACCGACCAGAGCACATGGCTGCAGCGAAGAGGGTGTTGCGCTACTTGTGCAGTACGTCGGGCATGGGGCTAGTGCTTGGAGGGCGGAGTCCAGTGGTCCTCACTGGACACACGGACGCTTCTTGGGCTGACGACCAGGCTACGCAGCGATCGTCACAGGGTTACACCTTCAGCCTTGGTTCCGGCTTTGTTTCGTGGCGGGCTACTCGCTCGTCTTCTGTTCTCGGCTCTAGTTGTGAGGCTGAGATCTACGCAGGGGCCATGGCTGCACAGGAGCTTCGCTGGCTCACCTACCTACTGACCGACCTTGGAGAGCCGCCTCGTTCTTCTCGAGTCCTGTACGTAGACAACAAGGCCATGCTGGCCTTGTGTCGAGAGCAGAGACTGGAGCACAGAACAAAGCACATTGCTCTTCGCTACTTTCTTGCTCGTGAGCTACAGCAGCGTGGTCAGTTGCGGCCTGCGTACGTGGCCTCTGAGGCCAACACTACTGATGTCTTCACCAAGGCATTTGCGCCTTGTGATCATCAGCGCTTCTGCACGCAGCTGGGTCTTGTTCCTGTCTTGCCTCACTTACTCTCCTCTTGACCTTGCTTGTACTGTTACATATATATACACCTGCTCTTGCTTGTACATACTTTTATATATATATACTCCTGCATGTGAACTGGCCTTGTGGCCTTGAACTTGTGCTCGGAATGTGTGGTGACTTTGTGATCCACCCTGAGCTTGCTTTGCTTTACTTTGCTTGACTGGTCTTGTGACCCCTTGTTCTCCCCCACTTTGCCTATGGGGGTGTGTCAGAACATTATAGCTTATGCTTTTGTGTAGGCTGTATTGGGGTATCCCATAGGGGGTACAACCCAATCAGGGTTAGTACTTGTACCCACTTGTTTCATAGTTCATTCATTCTCGTTCATAATTTCTCAATCGTCCCTTGTGAACTCGCCCCTGGGATCCTGCTCCAGGATTGTTGCTGCAGCTTCCTCCTCAGGTGAATCGTAGCTGTGGCCCTCGTTAGCGTAGACACGGTTTGCGTTCGTCTGTTCGTCGGCGCGGAATTGTTGCAGGAACAACCGTTCGTAGAAGATGACGTCGCGCGCATTCTTGATTTTCTGGCTTAGGAGATCCAGGACGATCCATGCCTTGTGTTCGTGACTGATGTCGAGGTGGATTACCCAACGCGCGCGGCTCTTGAACTTCCCGATGGTTGACGTTGGCGGTCGGTATTGAACCATGCACCCCCAGACGCGGAGCATGGAGGTGTCCCCCTTTCTTCCCGTCCATTTCACATGCGGTGAGGATTTGCCGGTGATTGCGGTGGTTGACAGCAGGTTGTGCACCCGCACAGCGTGGTGCATCGCGTAGGTCCAGTAGATCGGCGGGAGCTTTGCCTGTCGCATTAGCGCCCACACCTTCGTCATGAGAGTGCGGTTCGTGCGTTCTGCTACGCCTTGCTACTGATGCGCGTAGGGGAGAGAGATGTGATGCTCGATCCCCTTTTGCACGAGGAAATCCTGCAGCTCCTTGCTCCTGAACTCCGCTGCGCCATCTGACTGCCAGATCTTCAATTTCTCCCTAGATTGCCGCTGCGCGTGCGCCAGCCACAGACGAAGTGCTTCGTAGGCTCTGGTACGTGCTTCCACGTTTACGACCCACACGTGGCGCGTTCCGGCGTCGACGAAGGTGAGAGTGTAGAGTTCGTCGTTGATGCCGCAGTGTCCTACGTTGAGAAAATCGTTGTAAACCTTTTCAAGCTTGGTGTAGCGATTGGTTCCCAGCTCGAGTAGGGGGAAGGGCTGGTGACTCAGCGCAGCTTCGAGGCAGACAGTGCAGCTGCGCGGATGAGTCCCTCCTCTCACTTCGGAGCCGTCAGGGCGCAACAGCGCGCCAGGTGCAAAGACTCCGGCTTCGATGCAGTTCTTCAAGGTCGCGCGCGAGGGGTGACCCAGGCGCTAATGCCAGATGGCGTCGTCGTCGCAGAATCCATATGTGCGCATGTAGCGGCTGCGGGGTCTTTGTCAGGTGCCGGTGTAGGTGTAGGTGCTGCTCCCTCGTTCTCTTCTTCTTCCTCGTTCGCCGTCGTTAGCATGAGGGCGAGAAATTCTCTGTCGCGGATGACGGAGTAGGGGATGTTGGTTCCGGGGATCGTGCCGGGGATGTATGTTGGTGAGCGCGGTTCACGTGCAGGTCCGTAGACGGTACGACGCGGAGTGGATGGCTCGTTGCCCTAGTCGATGGTATCCCAGGGGTCACTGCCTGAGGGGATGTCTAGTGGCGGAGGTCCTAATGCAAGACGGCGCGGAGGGCGTCCGAGAGGGACAATAGGAGGTTCAACCTCAACTTGCGCAGGTTCTTCTTCCTCTTCCCCCCTTTGATCCTCGCGGAAAGCTCCCAAGCCGCTCGTCTCGCTGCCTTGTGCGGCGCCCCATCCGCCGATGATTGCGCCTGTTGTTGCGCCCCATCCGCCGGTTGCGTCGCCCCAGCCGCTGGTGTCGCTCGTTCCCCATCCGCCGGCGCTCCCCCACCCCCCTACATTGGACGCGCTTTCCTCGTTATTCTCCCAGGCGAGGGTTCCGCGTGCTTCGGCGAGATTCTTCTGCCGAAGCTCGTCGGCTTTGCGTTGCGCCAACGCCTCTTCCTCCGTAGGCGAGAGTCGTTTCTTCGAATCGCACCGGTGAGAGTAGATCTCTGCCGCCTTCCGTTCTGCGTAGGGCGGGGATTCCCATGCGCGTCGAAGGTGCCGACGCCAACACCGCGGAGCATTCAGTGGAGATGCTGGGATGCGGGTCCGGGAAGAGGGTGTTCCGGTGTGCCGAATACAACTCGTGTAGCTGTTTCCAGCTCCAGCTGGGAGAGACCCTCTTCAGGCGGTGCGTCGTGCTCTTCTTCGCGAATGGCGGCGAGGCCACGACCGGCGATCGCGCTCGTCGAAGAGGTCGGCGTGTGGCAGTCCCTGTAGACACCGTCAGCATCCGGATCGTGCAGCGCCAGTTCGCGCGGGTGTGGGTGGTGTGGCACCCAGGGCGCCCATCGGGGTGTTTCCAATCGCGGCGAAGGATGTGTTCAAAGCGCAGAGGGACGAGGTCGATTAACTCCTACGAGTCGCCGCTGCAGTCGGGAATGTCGAAGTCGAGAACGTATACGCCGTTTTCGGTGCGCACTCATCCGATCTGCTTGCGCTTCTTGTTCGGCATTGTGAAGTGGAGCAGGATGTCGCGCGTCTCGGGGCCGGCGCTGAGAATGACTCCGCAATCCAGGAGTTGCGCCGCCGAGAGTAAATTAAAGCGCAGGTTCTGCACAATCAATACGTCGTTGAGTGTGATGTGCGTTCGGCTCCCTCGTGCCTTGAGCACCACAATGCCTTGCGCGCTTGCGCGCAGCCGCGTGTTGTTCGCCACCGTGACGTAGGTGACTTCGGGGGTGGCGACGGCGTTGGATATGAAACGCTCGGAGCCCACCATGTGGTGCCCTCAGCAGCTATCCAGGTACCAGTTGTTGTAATGCGTGTTATCGTTTCGCGCGAGCAGCGCTAGTCGCGGAGTGACGATGTGCGGAGTGTCAACCTTAAGATATTGTTCGCGCATGATCCAATCGATCGGTGCCGGCCGCATGTTAGGTACGTGCGGAGGGCTCTCAAGCAGCGGGACTGGCAGATTCCAGTCCTGGTTGTCGTCGTCGCTGTAGTCGTGACGCGTGCTGAACGGATTGTTGTTCGGAGATGCCTCGATTGGGTCGGGCGCCGGCTCAAGTGAGGGTGAGCGTGCGCGCGGGCGACGAGAACCGCTCGTCATGGTCATGTTCCCCATGATATTGCAGACGGGGGCGGCCTGTGATGGCTGCTGCTGCTGCTGAGTTGTTGGATTCAGGTTGCGCGGTGGGGGTTGATGCCCCTGGGCGGGACGCGTGTCGCTCCTCGCGTCTTGTCGGCCGGACCAAGTGCTCGGATTGGTCTGGCGAGGGCGAGATCGGTGCTTGCATCGATCCGCCAAGTGCCCGAAATTTCTGCAGATCTTGTAGTAAAGGCGCCGTGGTCGTCGCTCTTCCGTGTTGTCCGCGTAGAATGCGAGACGTTCTCTTTCTCGTCGTGGCGCTGGTCGCTGCTGGTCCATATCCCGTTGTTCGACGAGGAGAGCGGCGCAAAGGGCGGCCTCCAAGATGACCCCCTGCTGTCGGAGCAGTGCCTTGCAGGGCCGCCACTCGGGTCCGAGCCCTTGGAGCACGATATTTACGAATATTTCTTCAGAAATCGTATTCCCCAGTTTCGCGATTTGATCGCGTAAACTCAGACAGCGATTCAGATAGCTGTTGGCCTTCTCTCCTGGTGCCATCTTGGTCTCCAGTAGCTGCTGGAGCAGGCGGCTCGACGACAATGAGTCCTTGGGTTGGTACACACCGTTTAGGTGGCGCCAAGCGTTGAGGGCGGGAGCTGGAGAAGTTTTGTATGAGCGAATGCTCAATTGCTCCGTCGGCGACATATTTCGCAGGAGAACCCCGTACGCCATCAGGGACTCATTGTAGTACTTGGTTTTTGCGTCGTGAGTGTCCTCTGTAGGTCCCGAGTAGCTCCCGTCGAAGTAATGATAAATCTGCGCGTTTTGCAGCAGCAGCTCCAGCTCGAAGCTCCAGGTGTAAAAGTCTCTGCCGTCAAAGCACACACTTGTCTTTATTTTTGATATGCTCAGGAACCTTGATTGCGCATAGAGGATTGCTTCATCAGTGGGACAGGGAGTCTTGGGGGTTGAGCCGTTCGTATCAAGAGAGAAGCCTTGCGGGGCAGAGTTCAGGCCATTTGAGGCCGGTTGAGTGGGTTGGGAAGAAGTTCTCGCATCGCCATTCCGCAATGTCTGGAGCCCTTGCTCCAGGCTCGTGAGTCCAGGCCCTCAGATATCAGCGTAAAACACGCTGATTACGCTGATTTTGTAGCTGTGATTTTCGTTTTCCCTGAAAATTCAGCATATGCTTCAATTTTGCACTGAAATTTCAGTATATCCTACCTTGTCACACTGACCATTTTGCGTGTTTCTTTACAAGTAACACTGACGAATCATTATAGTGACGTGAGTCACACTGAAACGGAGTTGACAGCGTGTGCAATCTGTACCTTCCCGTGATTCCTGAGACCCCACCCACACACTTGGCATTTTTTCGCATGCGCTGCACAGATATCAGGTGCGCGCCGAAGTGTTTAGCCTCGCTGGAACCTAGTATCACAGCAACAACACCACACACCTTGTACTGGGGTTTCAGCTATAGTTTTTTGTTATTACACTGTTGGTTCAGTTTACTTATGATTTTTACACTTGCAAAATCAGTATAAAAAATTTTGTGAACGCTGATTTGGACACCTCGTTGGCCGGGGCACGCTGATCCATCAGCATACCCTCAAACCAATCGGAGGGCCTGCGTGAGTTGCTGAAGTAGTTGTGCGAGGACGGCGGAAGGAATCGTCGTCGTTTCCTCGTTTGTCACAGCCGGGTTGGGCTGCGCTTCAGCCATCAGATTCGTCTGACCTCCAGATCTGTCAGAATGAGGAATGAGTGTTGCATTGATGTTGGTTGGGGTACATATGACAAACCCTAACTTCTGTACCCCCTAAGACAAACCTCACTACAGGCTACAACATTTGACACACCCCCATAGCCTAAGTGAGGGGTGTCTAGCAAAAACAAAAAGAGTACGGTCACAAGACCAGTCCAAAAGAAAACAAAGCTCAGGGTGGATCACAACGTCACCACACACTCTGAGCACAAGCAACAGTGGCCACAAGGCCAGTCCAAGAGATCACAAGTATATATAGTAAATGTACAGACGAAGCAGGCAATAAACTCAAGTCTACGCATGACTAGAACCTGTGTCAACAAGGCCTAACTGCACACAACACCTCTGGTGGTCACAAGGCGGAAGCGCCTTGGTGAAGATGTCTGCAGTGTTGGCCTCGGACTCTACGAACTCGAAGCGAGCCTGTCCACGCCTCTGCAACTCTCGCAGAAGAAAGTACCTGATGTGAATGTGCTTCACTCTGCTCTCCAGTCGCGGCTCACGACAGAGGAGGATCGACGCCTTGTTGTCAGTAAACAAGGTCGGTGCAGAGCTCGGCCGCTCACCAAGGTCAGTGAGCAAGAAGGTCAACCACCGCAACTCCTGTGCCGCCATGGCACCAGCGTAAATCTCAGCCTCAGCTGTAGAGGTCGAGACAGAAGAGGAGCGCGTGGAACGCCAGGAAACAGCTCCAGAACCCAGACTGAAACAGTACCCCTGAGTAGACCTGTGAGTCTCAGCGTCGTCAGCGTAAGAGGAGTCACAGTGACCAGTGAGTACGACAGACTGCTGCCCTCCAAGAACTAGCCCCACGCCTGATGTAGTCGCTAGGTACTTCGCCACCCTCACAGCTGCCGTCCAGTGAACAGGACGGTGTCTCCCTGGCGCAACAAAGCGCGCAAGGATGCTGAGAGGGAAGGCGAGGTCCGGGCGAGTACAAGTCATCAGGTACATGAGGCAACCCACAAGCTCTGCGTAGGGACCACTAGGCTCAAACGGCTCGTCAGGAAAGGGACCAGTGAGTCTGTGGTCAACAGCTAGAGGTGTGCGCTGTACGGTGGAGTGCTGAAGCCCGAACCGCTGAAGGACCTGCTGCACCATGTGTGACTGTGAGAGTGTAATGGTGCGAGCGGCTCTGTCCCTGGTGATCTGCAGGCCAAGGTAGTGGCGCAGTTCACCAAGATCAGTGCACGTGTGTCTCTTCTGCAGTTCGGACTTCACGTCTGCCAAAGCAACCCTGTCCGGAGTGGCGAAAACGAGGTCGTCGACGTAAACCAGAACAAAGAACGGTGTGGAGCCACGACGAACGAACAGCGACGGGTCGGCAGAAGACGGCTGGAACCCAAGGTCAGAGAGGGTAGAACGCAGAGTGTCGTGCCACTCACGAGGGGCCTGGCGAAGACCGTAAACAGGTCGCCTCAGCCTCCACTGGGTCCCAGGAGGGAAGGTGCCAGTGAAGGCCGAGGGACGACGCAACCAGACCTCCTCGTGTAGGCTGCCCTGAAGGAAAGCAGTGGAGAAGTCAAGAGAGTGTAACTCGTAGTCTCTCTGTGCTGCTACGTGTAGTAACACCCGAAGAGTGGTCATCTTCGGGGTAGGTGCGAAGGTCTGAAAGAAGTCAACTCCCTCGCGCTGACTGAAACCTCTAGCCACGTAGCGCGCCTTGAAGACCGGGGGAGATCCCGGTGGCCGCTTCACCCTGTAGATCCACATGCCGTCGACTACGTTCGCCCCCGGGGGGGGAACCTCATCGACGTAGGTGCCTGTGGATCTGTAGGAGGCCATCTCTGCGTCCATGGCAGCTCTCCACTGAGAGGCCCAAGGCCCTGACACTGCCTCAGCGTAAGTGCGAGGAGTCGGAATGTCAAGGGCGTCGGGGTCACCCTCAGGGGCGAGGAGCATGGCACAGAGATGAGGGGAAGCGGCCGCCAGGAACTCTAGCTCAAACTGCCTGTCCTCTAGGGCGTCACGGCCAAGGGCAGACACACCCCCGACGGCCAGAGGACTGGTAGGAGGAGCAGCCACAAGCGTGGTGGCGTAGTCAAGGCGGCGGGTAGAGGCAAAGTCAGTAACTGCGGCAGTAAGAGCGGACACAGAGGACACAGAGGCACGAGGGTGAGTAACAAGAGAGGCGAGAACACGAGAGAGAACAGGACGGTACGTGCGGTAGTAGTCAGTGACAGGAGTAGGGAGCGACACAGTGAGGGCCGACTCAGGAGGAGACGGAAGCACAGACTGAGACGGACGAGGTGGACTAGAAAGAAGGAAGGCAGTACGAAGGTCAGTGAAGGGAACAGGAGACGAGGGACGAGCACGAGGGGAGCGACGAGTAGCCCAAGAACGAGACGGAGGAGAAGAGGACAAGGGCGGAGAAGTGGGGAAAACAGCGGGGGAGGAGTCAGGAGGAGGAAACGTGGGACCGTAGACAGGAGGAGAGGCGGAGGAGGGAGGAGAAGGGGAGGGGAGACCAAGGATCCGAAGACCCGAGACAGGAGGAGGAAGTGGCTGCTGCTGCTGCGGCTGCGACTGCTGCTGCTGCGGACGCGGCTGCTGCTGGGACTGCTGCTCCTGCGGGTCCAGCTGCTGCTGCTGCTCCTCCAGCCGCTGTAACTCCCTCTCCTCTCTCTCCAACGCCAGCTGATCGTCACGGGCACGGCGAACACGAGCCTGGTGCCTAGTCGGGTAGGGGTGGGGGGGCGGAGTAGTGTCCGAAGCAGCGGCAGCTCCAGAGTCCACTCCAGAAGAACTAGGCTCACCACCCCCAGAGGCAGCACTAACACCAGCTCCAGACCCAGGCTCACCTGAACCCAAAGGAGGCGCACCCTCACCCCCAGACGCAGCACCCCCAGTGTCCGCGCGGCCAGCACCAGCTCCCGGACGACAAGCGTCCTCTGCACCCACCTGGTCAGCTCCAACTCCAGAACCAGAAACTCCAGCTCCAACCCCAGCTCCAACTCCAGCACCCCCAGAACCAGAAACTCCAGTGCCAACTCCAGCTCCAACTCCAGCTCCAACTCCAGCTCTAACTCCAGCACCCCCAGAACCAGAAACCGGTACAGGAACAGGCGTCGCACCAACCTCTCGAGAGCTAGCACCAGCGGCACGCTGCGAGGAGGACTGTGGGGAGGGAGGCTGTACCGGAGGGGCTACCGAAGGAGGAGGGGTAGCCTGGGACACACCTGACGGGGCTGGACCAGGGGGGGGAGGCTGTACCGGGGGAGCAGGAGGGGGAACGGCAGTCAGGAAGAGGGGGGGAGGAGGAACCGGGAGACCTCGACTGGGGTACCTGACGTAGTACGGAGTGGACTCCTCGAAACGGACGTCACGGGAGTCAAAGAACCGGTGAGAGGGAGGGTGGTAAAAGGTGAAGTCAGAGGAGTCCTCAGGGAAACCAAGGAAGACACAGGGGACGGCACGAGGCGAGAGCTTGTCCGCGGAGGTGTCGCGGACAAGAGCCAAGCACCCCCAGACACGAAACCGCGACGCAACACCAGGGAACCCTGTCCAAAGACTGGTCGGTGAAACCTCTGGTCGAGAGACACGTGGCCAGAGGTTCAGCTGGTGCGCGGCGTACCTGACCGCGTAGGGCCACAGAAAATGGGGGGCACAGGCGTGAGTCAGGGAGGTGCGGGCGATCTCCATGACCAGGCCTATGCGGCGCTCAGCAACCCCATTCTGCTGTGGGGACTCTGGAAGCGTCCAGGACTGACGAATGCCCTGCTCGCGACAGAATCCAGCGAGAATGCCGGAGCGAAACTCACCCCCACGGTCGGAGTGGAGACAGCTGACACGACGACCACGAGTGTCCTCGGTGGTGAGCAACCACCTGATCAGCGTAGAAGTCACCTCAGACTTCTTCGCCAGAGGGAACACTGTGGTGTAGCGGGAGAAGTCGTCAACGACCACCAGAAAGTAACGCTCACGCTCAGGGCCTAGACGAGGGGCTGGGCCCCAGACGTCCAAGTGAAGCGTCTCAAAAGGCTCGGTGGCCGGACGAAGGGAGGAGGAGTGAGGGGTGGCGCGCAGCCTACCCTCGACGCAGGGACGACACGGCGGCGCAGGCGAAGGCGGCAGCGACGGCAAGACACGTGGGAGGCCTAGGACAAGACGCTGACTAGACATAGCGCGCAGACGTGGAAGGGACGGGTGCCCCATCCGGTGGTGCCACAGAACGGTGGGGTGGGCAAGCGACCGGCAGGAGCACGACGCAGCGACTGGAACAGACGGAGGAACCTGACACGACACAGACACCTGGGGGGACGTAGCAACCTGGTGAGACGCGGGGACCCGAACGGGGGGGGGAACCGGGGGCAGTGGCAGTAGGGGGGGCTGCTGGTGCGGCCGCTGGTGCTGCTGCTGCTGCTGCTGCTGCGGCTGCGGCTGCTGCTGCTGCTGCTGCGGCTGCTGCTGCGGCGCACGCGGGCCAGTGTGAAGAGTGTAGAGACCCGAGCCCGGCTCAGCAGTAAAGGTAGCAAGAGGCTGGTAAGAGTCTCCGTCAACACACACCGCAGTCTCTCCAGAAGGCTCAAACCACACACCCACGTGCTGGCTCACGAGGGGTCGCACGCCCACCAAGTTCCGGGAGAACGAGGGGACGTGAAACCCAGTGAGAGACCCGGAGGGAGCAGCAGGACACGGTAAAGTGGTAGTGTGACGTGCAGTGACTGGTCCCGTAGTGGGATCAGCCAACGCTACAGAAACAGGCGCAGGAAGTGGTGTAAGTGTCGTGCTGTCCCGAAAGAAGCAGTGGGAGGCTCCAGAGTCCAGTGTGAACGACAGCGAAGCGTCCTCTGAGGTAGTCGCTGGTCTAGAGTCTACACAAGTACCTACACTAGCAACAGGCAACTCAGCAAGACTAGCACCTAAGCTAACAACACCAGAGTAAACAGAGTCAGAAACACTAGAGTCAACAACAGCATACATAGCATGAGGAGCACTAATCAGATCAACTAACTGCTCAGCAGACATGCCCCACAGAGCGGAGCCGTAGCGCTGAACCAGAGGAAGCCAGTCAGGAGCAGGACCGCCAACCCCGTAGGTCAACCGGACCGTGTCAGTGAGCTGAGCAAAGCACTGACCAGGGGGGTGAAAGCGGCCACAAGGGTGGCCCCGACGAGGACCTGTCTGAACCTGGTAGGGGCAGGGAGGGTAAGCAGCACCGCGCTGGGGCTGACGCAGCCCCGACCCCGGAGCCAGCTGCTGACGCTGCTGCTGCTGAGGCTGCTGGGAGGAAAGGGGCTGCTGCTGCTGCTGAAGGTGCTGCTGACGCTGAGCCTGGTACCACGCCGCTGCTCCACCTAGCGGGGCCGACAGTACAGGAGGCGACTGACGAGCTCGAGGGTCGCTGCCACCAGCAGGTGCAGTGGAGTCACCGGCCGCTGCACGAGGGGTCTCTCCAGACGCTGCACTCCCACCACCGCCAGTCGCAACAGCACCCCCACTACCTCCGTTACCTCCGCCTCCACCTCCACCGGAACCACCTTTCTTGCCCCCCCTGCCGCGGGACCGCGACGCAGTCGTAACAGCAGCCGCAGTCGCGTCAGTAGCGGCAGTGGCAAGAGAGGCAGTGAAGGTGGGTAACTGCGGGACTGTGCACCCGTGGAAGAGTGGGGGGGATACAGTACCAGAGGCGGCAGCTACCGAACGAAGGTTGCTCTCGACATCCTTGAGTGCAGACTCAAGGACCTCGATAGTCAGCTCACTAGGGTGCTTCAGCAGAAGCGCGTCACGAACGGAGGCAAGGCGGTCAGGGAGGCTAGTGGCGATGAAATAGACAGTAATCGCCATGGGGGGAGGAAGCAGTGCAAGCTGTGCCTCAGTGCAAGCAGCGCGGTAACTAGCGTCAAGCGAGCGGAGGTGAGCGATCAAGTCAGCAGAGCGCTCAAACGAGGCAAGATCAGGAAACAGGAACGGGAGGAAAAGACGGCCGAGAGAGACAGTAGCGGGAGTAGAGTAGCGGGCCTTAATCGCAGTGAGGTACGCAGCAGCGGTGCGAACCTGAGTAAAGTGGACCTCCTCGGACTCAGGGAGGAGGCTGCTGAGTGCGATGCAGGCCGCAGCGTCACGCGACGTCCAAGCCGTCCGGTCAGCGCGCTGACGGGCAAAGCGAGCCGTAGCAGCATCGTCAGGAGCAGGGCCTAAAGCTGTAGGCTCGGGGGGCTCGGGGAGGTCACCAGTAGCGTGTGACCAGAGGGTCTCGCCCCCCTGGACCTGACTCTCTAACAGACGACGAGCGCGAAGAAGCCAGACGGAAAAGTCAAGGGGTCTACCGTCGGCGTCGAAACGAAGAACTCGCGGAGTCGCCATAGTGAGAACGAACAGGCGAGTAACAACCGGGGGGGGAAGAGGACTCAGTCGCAGCGGAAGAGTGGGCTAGGACGACGGGCCAAGACGTAGGGTAGGGCAACGGGCCAGGGCCTAGGGTAGGGCGACGGGCCAGGGCCTAGGAAGGGCGACAGGCCAGGGCCTAGGGAGGGCGACGCGACGGGGGAAAGGTCAGGGCGACGCGACGGGGCAGGGCGACGCGACGGGACAGGGCGACGCGACGGGGCAGGGCGGCGCGACGGAGCAGGGCGACGGGACAGGGCAGGGCGACGCGACGGGGTAGGGCGACGCGACGGGACAGGGCGACGGGACAGGGCAGGGCGACGCGACGGGACAGGGCAGGGCGACGCGACGGGACAGGGCGACGCGACGGGACAGGGCGACGGGACAGGGCGACGGGACAGGGCGACGGGACAGGGCGATGTGACGGGACAGGGCGACGGGACAGGGCGACGGGACAGGGCGACGTGACGGGACAGGGCGACGGGACGGGGGGGGGTAACAGGCAGGCGCGACGCGACGGGGGGAACGGGCGCGACGCGACGGGGGGGAACGGGCGCGACGCGACAGGGGGAACGGGCGTGACGCGACGGGGGGGGAACAGGCGTGACGCGACGGGGGAGATGACGCTAGGCTCGGTACTAGGCGCGGTAACTACGAAACTGGTACGAACGAGAGGTAGGATCAGGCTCGGGAGGTACGAACGGAGAACGGAGGAACGGGATCCCACAGGATCCTAACCTAGCTGATACCATGTCAGAATGAGGAATGAGTGTTGCATTGATGTTGGTTGGGGTACATATGACAAACCCTAACTTCTGTACCCCCTAAGACAAACCTCACTACAGGCTACAACATTTGACAAGATCCTCCGGCCATTCTTACACGTGATCGTGTGCCGGACCCCACTTTCCAAATGTCGCAGTTTTCGGAGATGGCAGTGCGAAGGATTCGTGAGTCGCTCTCATACCGTACCATGTTTCGATCAAAAAGGGATCGTAACCAGGATCACCTCAGGTAGGTTCGCACAATTCTAGTGAAGTGGTGGTGGGCCCTTGACCTCAATAGCAGAGTGAATGTAGATGCTTGAGATAATAAAAATATGCAGTACAAGGAATATAAATATGAGTACAGGGGAATTCGAAACGACCTAACTAGCCATGTACTCTAAGCGGTACATCCCCTTATTGCAGCGAAATCCAACCGTGCGACTCCGAGTGGTTACGTAACTGTTCGGGCAGAATCCTCGCCACTGCTGCTGTCTGCCCGACGGTCCAGATGCTCTTCGTAACCGTCTGTCCCTTCGCGTTTCTTCTGCCTTTTCGTCTTCACTCTCGATAGTGCGTGCTTCGGCTTTGCTACGGTGAGGAGTGCGCAATAGTGTTTTTCATTAACCACTATTCGTAACACACTCTAACGATCAAGTCACTTTGCGTTTAGCTAGGTAGTCTGTAAATATTTTTATACAAATTACGTATTTGTGATACCATTTAGATGTCCATGCATAATGCTAAGATCCATTCTACTCTCACATCATCATAACGTTTGCATCGAATAAGAGAACAGAAAACCTGTACAATGTCAAACACAGAAGCTACAAGTGTGTGACCTCTGATCCGAAGCCCACGGTCAGTGTGCACCCACAGCCTGCCCATCCACCACATGCTTCTCCTCCGTGCCCTGCTCCTCCACCCCGTCACCCGCCCCCTGCTGCATGTTCTCTTCCTCTCCTAACCCCTCCTCACCACCACCCACACCTTTTGCAGTAGGGCTGCCTGCCGCACTGGCACTGGCACTGGCTGTGCCATTGGCGCTGGCAGCGGTGCTGGATTGGCGGTGGCGCCAGTCAGAGAAGGACGGGGAGATGGAAACAGGGGAGGTAGCGGAGGCAGAGGGTGAGGAGGAGGAAGGGCTGCTGGGATGGGAGGAAGGGGCTGCGAGGGGGAAAGCGGAGAGAGACAGGGTTGCAGGTGCCATGGGGGGTGTGACAGTGTCTGCTGTTCCTGCACTGCTGCCATGCGAGCTCCTGGTTGCCCCTTGTGCTTCCTCCAAACCTTGTGCGTTTTCTGCTCCTGCTGAGCCTGCTGCTGCTCCCGCCGAGCCTGCTGCTGCTCCCGCCGAGCCTGCTGCTCCCGCCAAAGCTGCTGGTGCTCCTGCCATTCCTTCAACCAGACTCACTCGTGCTTCCTGTGACCCACACTCAAAACCATGCTGCTGCTGCTGCTGCTGCTGCTCCTGTTGCTGCTGCTGTTGGTGGTGTGGCACACGAGCATGTGCATGGGGAGCAGCAGCACTGGAGGCAGCAGGCTGCATCGCCACATCACTCACACCCACCGCACCTGCACTCCCCGCCCGGAACATATGCCCCGCCATGCCTCCCCCATGCCCCATGCTCACACCAATACCCATCTCCAAGCCCAACCCCAAGCTACTCCCTCCACCAGCGTGCACCGCCCCGCCTTCAAGCACAGACCGCATGGTAGCAGCCCTGACAGCCGTGCTGGGCGCACAGTGCATGCTGCTTTCCAGTACCAGCCCCACCACTCGCTCCTCCTCCGCCTCCTCCTCTCCCCCGCTGCCCCTACTCACGAGGAATCCACCATCTGCCGGCCCAGGAGCGGTCGGAAAGGAAGGTGCGTGGAAGTGTCCAGGAGCAGGTGCGGAGGTGGGAGCAAAGAGGAAGTGAGTGATGGGGGTGGCGGAGGAGGGCGAGGGGTAGAAGTGGGAGCGCAGATGGGAGAGGAACCCGTGGCCTTGGAATGGGGGGGAGGTGGGTGACAGCACAGGGTGAGCATTGCTGGGAGGAAATGGCAGGTACAGCCCAGGGGCAGAAGCTGGCAGGCTGGATATTCCTGCACCTGCTGCTGCTGCTGCTGCTGCTGCAGCTGCTGCTGCTGTGGTGGTGGTGATGGTGGCAGCGCCATGTGCTTCTGTGACAAAGTGGGAATGAGCCAGCTCCGCATGTGCTGCCCTCCCTGCTGCCATCTCCTCACTCCCTGCTAGCTCCACACGCCCTTGCCCCCCCCCTTCCCCTGCCAACCCCTCTGTCCTTTCTTCCAGCCCCACCACCCTGCCACTGGAAGCCGTCCGTAGCAGCGGCCCTCCTGCTCGCATCCACGCCAACATCGCATTCTCCCTCTCCCTCTCCCGCTCCCTCTCGCCATCACTGTCGCTGCTCTCACCCCCACCTGCCCCTGCCCCTGCCCCTGCCCCGGCCCCTCCCCCGCTGTGACCACTGGCCAATCCCACGGCGCCAGCTGTCGCCGAGGCAGGCAGGGCAGCGGCAGCAGCAGCGCCGTCCTCATCCAGGGACCCCCAGGAGCTCTCCCGGGCAAACTGGTTCCACGAAGGGATACGCTTCCGGAACGACCCCCGCCCTGCACCGCCGCTTCCCCACACCCCACCTGCACCCGCACCAGCGCCAGCGCCAGCGCCCACCGGAAGCCCTGTCACCGTGCCTGCTGCTCCTGCTCCTGCTCCTGTCCCTGCTCCTGCGCCGGCCTGCGCCCCTCCCCTGCCCCTCTCTTCCCCGGCTCCTGCAGCATGCGCAGCAGCCATGAGCGGCAGCGACGGGTGCGAGAGCGTGCGGGCAGCAGGGGACAGCGCGGGCCCAAGGGTGGCGCCGCGGGCGGCAACAACGGTGGTGGGAGGAGGAGTGCGGTGGCGGTGCAGGATGGAGACGCACTCGTCCAGCATGAGCTCCACTCCGCAGTGTGCGCGGATGGCGCTCAGCCGCTCCCACGTGCCGCGCCGGCCCTGCTGGATGGCTGCTCGCAGCTCCGATGGCGTGGGGTTCTGAATTATCTTGGCGAACTGGGGTGGGGACGAGGGGTGGGTAGGTGGGACAGGAGGAAAAAGAGTGAGGAGGGAGGCGCACAGGAGGGTGGCAAGCGACGGTGTGAATGATAGCATGGAGTGGGGTTGTGAATCATCTTGCCGAACTGGAATGGGGGAAGGGGATAGTGGGTGGGAGGGTGGGTGGAAGGCGGAAAGATCGAGAGAAGGTGGGGAGGGAGGCCCACAGAATGGTGGCAAGCGAGTGACAGCGTGAAGGGGAAGAATGAGCTGTGACACTACTGTGCTGCTGCTGCTACCCATGTCAGCACACTTGCCTTGCCTGGCTGTAGCCTGCCTGGTTGCATGACATGCAATTTAACCCTTCATCCACCTGTTGGAACAAATGTTTTCAATTCCTCCCCACACAGCCACCCCATCTCCCTCACTCCAAAAAGCCAAATCCCCCTTCTGCCACACGACCACACACCCCTCCCCTCCCAAGACCACTCCACTGGCGCCGCGTCGCTTCCCACCGCACGGCACCGCACTGTACCTGTGCGAGCGTGGCGTGCATGACAATGGTGATGTCGCCCTCCCACGGCTGTGCGAACAGCTTGGCCAGCCCGCCCACCCGCCACCCCACGGCCAGCGCCTGCTCACACCGGTGCTTCAACTCCATCTCCGCTAACTGCGCCAACTGCACAGGGGCAGGCGGACGAACCATAGGGGGCGGGTGGAGAGGGAGGGAGGGGGTGAGGGGGAAAGGATGAGGGGTGGGTTGGGGAAGGGGAGGGAGTTTGAGGTGGGCGGGAGAAACGACGACAAGGGGGAGAAGAGGCGTTGCAGAGGGTGACGACTCGAGGGTGGAGTGAGTTGGAAGGCGAACGGGTGCCATGGGGGGGCGGGGGGGGGGGAGAGGTGTGGTGTGGAAGCTTCAATAATTATCCAATAAGGGTGGCGCCATGGAGAAATGCGTTGCAGCACTGCCAGGTCATACCCAAACACCTCGCCCACACCACCACCATATCGACTCCCCTCCCCCTCTCCCTCACAACACCATTCCCTCCCCCATCCCTCCCCCATCCCTCCCCCTTCCCGCTTCCTCCCCAACCCCCTTCCCCCACTCCCCCCCTGCCCTCCTCCTCCCTCTCCCCCCCCGATCAGTACCTTGGCGGCCCAGTCCCCTCCGTAGATGCGGCAGGCGTTTTTGAGGCGGAGCAGGGGGGCGATGTGGGGGTTGGCCTGGGAGACAATGAAGTGGTTCACGTTGAACTGCTCGCGCAGCTCCTGCATGGGAAGGTCGCTCTCCAGACTGCCGTCCCGCCACGCCCTCTGCTTCACCGCCGCTGCTGGCTCCTCCGGCCCTGCCTGCACGTGTGGGAGTCAGAGGAAGAGAAGGTAAGGTACACGGTGGAGCCCTCAAGTTCACGGCCTGGTCTGGTCTGGTCTGGCTTGGTTAGGCACTTCTCGCGAAGCACTGCACTGCAAGCTAAGATAGCATGTTCACGAGCCTTCTTCCATTTCCCAACCCCCTGCCAATGCTTTCGCAGCACCTCCCAGTGCTTCTCCCACCCACCCACCACTCCCATGTGCGCCCACTCAGCAGACCCGTCCTATCACACTTCCCATCCCCACCCACCCACTACCACTCCCACTGTGGTCTGAGCGAGATCAACACACAAGTCACTGACCTCGGAGGGCATGTGGAAGGGCACGATGCGGCCGCTGCTGTCTTTGGCCATGAGCTCCTGCGCCTCGAACAGCCCTGGGAACGCGCACGAGGCCGTCACGGCGCTCCAGATCACCACGTGCGGCGCGCTCAGGTACGTCAGCAGGCGGTGCGGCTCCTGTGGTCGCATGGAGCACACTGGGATGCCCAGCACTCGCCCTGCTCACACGCACGCACGCACGCATTATCCCACACCCAGCACCCAACGGCAGCAGGCAGCAGCCAGCAGGCAGTCGGTAGCAACCAACAACAAGCATGCAGAGGGCAGGCATACAGGTCAAGATACGAAGACAAACATGAACACAAGTTGCGAGAGTAGGACGGTACAGTAACTGTTCTTATTGCATCATACGAAGAATCGGCGCCCTTGCCCATGCGCCCTTGCCCATGCGCCCTTGCCCATGCGCCCTTGCCCATGCGCCCTTGCCCATGCGCCCTTGCCCATGCGCCCTTGCCCATGCGCCCTTGCCCATGCGCCCTTGCCCATGCGCCCTTGCCCATGCGCCCTTGCCCATGCGCCCTTGCCCATGCGCCCTTGCCCATGCGCCCTTGCCCATGCGCCCTTGCCCACACGCCCTTGCCCACACGCCCTTGCCCAATGCTGTTGCGCAGTTCCCAACGTTATCCAGCGAACGCAACGCAAGCACACCTGAGAGGTCGTATGCTTCCTGGAAGGTGAGGTCCCCAATGAGCTGCCTGAGGCGGCGCTGCAGCACGCCAATCTCCCCGATCGCCCCGCGCACGAGCAGGCGCTGCGCCGTGGCGAACACGGACCCCATGCTCTCAAAGAACGTCAGGCTCTGCATGTTCTCCTCGAAAAACGCCTGCAGCTCCGACCCTGATCTCGTCGCCACGAACGAGCAGATAATCGACCCTACGGACGCGCCTGCTAGCACGCGCGGGAGCATGCGGTGCTCTATGAGGGTGCGCACGACGCCCAGGTGGAACGCGCCCAGGGCGGCGCCGCCGGAGAGGAGGAGCGCGGTGCGGCCGAAGGCGTGGCGGGTTTCGTGGATGAATGCGAGCTTGGCGTCGCGCGGGAAGGCGTCCGCGTGCGAGTCGCACACGGCGCGCAGGTGGAAGCGCACCTCGTCTATGTACTCCTCGATTAGTCGCGGCATCTGGCGGGGAGAGTGTAGGGAGGTGGGACGTAGAAAGGAGGGGGAAGGGGGAGGATTGGGAAGCGCGCAGATGGGAGCGCGCAGGTGGAAGCGCACCTCGTCTATGTACTCCTCGATTAGTCGCGGCATCTGGCGGGGTGAGGGGGGAGGGAGAGGAACGGAAAGGGTGGGGAGGAGGGGAAAGGGGAGAGCAACGGACGGAGCGAGCGGACAACGTACAGTGTAACCATCCATCCACTCGCTCACATCTCGCCCGTTCGTCAACCTCCGTCGCGCCTGCAGCGGCCCTCGCCTCACCTCCAGAGGCCGTCGCCTGGCGTGCACCTGGTCTCTGACGTATCACCTGCACGGCGGGTCCAGGGCGTTGCTCACCTGCAGGCGGCCCTGGTGCAGCTGCGGGTTGCACATGTTGCCGAGGTTGCGCAGCAGGTCGGAGCGCATGGCGAACACGATGCCCTCCACGCCGCCCTCCAGCCGCCGCCGCCGCAGGTCCACCAGCTTGGCGCGCAGCAGGTCCTCGTCGTATAAATCCGAGTCCTGCCGGAGGCGGGAGTGGACGAAGGAAGGGACGGGGAGAGAGGGGGAACGGGAGGGGAGGAACGGTTGAATGGGGAGGGTGGGGGGGGTTTGTGGGTGAAGGGGAAGGGAAGAGCGCAGCGTAAATGAGCTGGGAGACGGAAGGACTGGGAGACCGAGGGACTACGGCGGCAAACGGAACAAAACGGGTGCGGGGCGACGAAGAATGCGCAGCTCGGCGCGCAGCACGTGTTCGCGGAGCAGCGCGCGGAGCCCCCCGGCGATGCCATGGGAGTGGCGGTGTGGTGGAGGGGACGACACGAGGGCGGGGCGAGACAGGCGACCGCGACGTGGGGGTTTGGACCGCTATGAAGCATGGACTCGCGCATGGGACTGGTATTAAGTTGACTCAAAATATCAGCCTTGGCCGTCATGAAGTGTCAGTCCCCGCGCATGTGACTACCGCCCGCGGCACGGGTCCCAAGGCTGCCGTCGCGTCCACTAACGACGACCCTGGAAAACTGCAAGTCTTTCCTCGTCCCCTCTCGTCCCTCCTCATCTCACTTTCCTACTCCCCCTCCTTTCCTCTCCTCTCCTCCCTTCATTCGCTCCATTCGGCCTCACCCGTCGCTCGTCCTCACCCGTCCCTCGCCCGTCGCTTGTCGCTCGTCCTCACCCATTCGGCCTCACCCGTCGCTCTCACCCGTCGCTCGTCCTCACCCGTCCCTCGCCCTCACCCGTCGCTCGCCCTCACCCGTCGCCTAGGTTGGTACTTCTCGAGCATCGCCGCGGCGTGCGCCCACTCGTCGTACGTGAGCGCCGTCGCCATGAGATTCGCCCAGAACTTGCGTCGCACAGCCATTTCCGCCTTGAACGATCGCAGGCGATATCGCCTGACGATGAGCGCCCCGAGGACGACCGTACCCAGTACGAACCCAGGGTTGCGCGGGTTGAGGCTCGTCCATGCTCTCCGAACCAGCATCGCAAGGAACTTTTGAAGCTTCGCAAATCGGTTGACGAGCCGATGGCGAAGGATCGCAAGGAGTCGCTGAAAGGAGTCGCAGAAGATGAGGCGAATGGCGACTGCTCGCTCGGCGAGAGTCGCAGGCGCGAGTCTGAAAAGGTCGACGACTGCATCCTCTGCGGACTCCATGGCGTGGGAAGATGATAGCGACGAAGCTCGAAGCAAAGCTAAGCTACCTACTTCGACAAAACCTACAAGTCAGAGGCTTCACGGATACTAAAGCTTACAACTTCTCTCGGCCATTGCTTGTCCTCGATCCTGCCCTGCAGACGTAAAGGTATGTTCGCAGATAATAATACACCTCATGCCAGCTCAACGTCTTGTTGTTATGACTCACGACACCTCATGCCTATCTATTACTCCTGACGTGGAGAAACATTAGCGAGCCCAGCAAGCACTTTTTTGTGGTTCCCGCTTCCTCTCCACCAACCTGGTGGGGCAAACCACTGATGCTGCCGGGGCTGGCTGGCAGGGCTCCACCAACCAGAAGGCCTAACGAACCTTTCAACCAACCAATCAGCTCTCCGCCGCAGCCGGAGCCCTGGCTCGGGCGTCCAAGCAAGCTGATGTCTTCCCCCTACCTCTCATGTCCGCTTCGGCGCTGCCACATTTGATTTGTTTCGGCCATTATCTCCGATACTCATATTTTTCCAGAGCGCGTTCTCAGGTGTGATCAACCTGGACTTTCTCAACGTTGATTGGTCATCGCTTTTTAGTCACATTTCTCACGCTGGTTGAACTCATTAGGAAGTGACAAAAACAAAACCATCCAGTTTACCCTCCCGACTTGGATATATTGTCAGAATGTTATATTTGTTATCTAGCCTGCAATGGGGTACTCTATAGCGAGTATAACCCCTTAGGGTTTCGTATATGTATCCCCTTGCTTGCTAGTGCAAACCCCTCTTTTGCCTAACTTCTTCCTTGCCTAGCTAGGTTAGTCCTAGCTATGGCTCTTACCGCTTACCACTTACTTTCACATATATGTACGGAAATTAAGGTAGTAAGAGAACGAAGCCCATATAATTCACTTGGTAGTGCTCAGTAGCGCAACCGACCGCTAAACAACGCTACCGAAAGCACTAGACGACACTACTGATACCTATTCGGGCATGACAGGAAACAATAAAACCCCTAGGGAACCTGGATGCATTTTCGAGAGGGGTCAACCCTAAACACGGGAATGGGCATTGTTTTTAGGGTTGATGCCCGAGCCGCATCCCAATCCGAGGTGGGTATTTTTTTATTTTTTGTCAAGTGGGTTGCAGTATGTTTTCCAAAATATTGGGTGGCTTTCGGTATTTAGGGTTGATCCTTCCTGGAAATCATATAGTTTCGCTACGGGCTTTTTTTTTTTTTTTGCAATTCCTAGAATTCTTTTTTTTAGTGACTGTATACAAACATGAGCAAGAATAACTTCACACTATGTCGAGAAACTGTGTTTCTGTTGGTGATTACACGTGAGAACGCGCTCAGGCGAAATCTGAAAATCGGAGATAATGGCTGGATTTGTTTGGTGCTTTGTTTGGATTTTTTAACTGCCAACTTCATACATACTCATATTAGTCCCGAGCGGGTTCTCATGTGTAATCAACCAGGACTTCCTTGACGTTGATTGGTCGTCGCTTTTTAGTCACATTGTTTACGCTGGTCGAAATGTTTGGGAGGTGACAAAAAGAGAATTATCTAGTTTACCCTCCCGACTTGGATTTGTTAAACTAAAATACGTAAATTTATGACAGGGCAGAAAAATTAAACCCCTATAGAATCTGGACGCATTTGCGGGAGGGATCAACCCTAAAAACGGTAAAGGGCATTGTTTTTGTGGTTGATGCCTCCCGAGTCGCATCCTTTCTCGATTGGGTTATATTTTTAGGGTCAAGAGGGTGCAATATATTTTTCCTGAAGTGGGCAGCTTCCCGTAGTTGAGGTTGATCCGTCTCGAAATTCATATAGGTTCACTACAAGTTTTTTTTTCAGGTGTTGCATTTTCTGTTGTAACTGTATTCAGAAAACAACAAGAAACGCCTACTACTATATCGCAAAACTGTGTTTCTGTTGGTGATTACACCTGAGAATCTGCTCGGGAATACTTTGAATATCTATGATATTGGCCGATTTTCGAACAACAAAAAACGCTCGACGGGTTGGGAGCTTCAGAAAACTCGGAATAGGGCGTGGAACATCTGAGACTGGTTTTCCAAGAAAACAGTACGGTTGGAAGGTTACCACTCTGAAACATACTATGAACTTAGGGCATGCTGCAAGTGCAAAATCCAAAGGATCGTGGCGTCGAACCGACCCGCTATACCGAGCACGACAGTAATTCGTTGGCTCGGTGTGTGGGCCTTGTCAGAATGTTATAGTTGTTATCTAGCCTGCAGTGGGGTACTCTATAGCGAGTATTGTCAGATTAATATGACATAGTTGCTGTAGGCTATAGTGGGGTAGCACATATGGGGTACAGGGTTTCTAGGGTTGTATTTGTACCCAATCTTTCCTTAGTCATTCCATTCCTGTTCACTTGTTTCACATGGTATAGAGCGGGTCCTTCCTAAGGACCGTTTTTTTAGGGCCCACCGAAGCGCGCCCCGAGGCGCGCATTTTTTTTAGCGACCCCTCGGGTCGCCATTTCCCTCGCGGCCCCGCTGCCCCTCCTGATCGCGGCCCCGCCGCCTGCTTGACGCGGCCCCGCCGCCTCCACTGACGCGGCCCCGCCGCCGGCTCTGACGCGGCCCTGCCGCCTATGAAGCAAGGAAAACAGGAATGAAATGACTAAGTCAGAGTTGGGTACAAATACAACCCTAGAAAGCTGTACCCCATATGTGCTACCCCACTATAGCCTACAAACATGCATCAGCTATGATAATCTGACACACCCCCATAGGCAGAGTGGGGGAGAACAAGGGGTCACAAGACCAGTCAAGCAAAGCAAAGCAAGCTCAGGGTGGATCACAAAGTCACCACACAGTCCGAGCACAAGAGCAGGGCCAGAGGCCAGTTCAAATGCAGAAGTACAGACCTATATATAAAACTAGACAAGCAAGAGCAGGTATATATATATGTCACAGTACAAGTGAAGTCAAGAGGAGAGCAAGTGAGGCAAGACAGGCACAAGACCCAGCTGGGTGCAAAAGCGCTGATGGTCACAAGGCGCGAGTGCCTTGGTGAACACATCAGCAGTGTTGGCCTCAGAGGCTACGTACGCAAGTCACAACTGACCACGCTGCTGCAGCTCACGAGCAAGGAAGTAGCGGAGAGCAATGTGCTTCGTTCTGTGCTCCAAGCGCTGCTCTCGACACAAGGCCAGCATGGCCTTGTTGTCTACGTACAGCACTGGAGGAGAACGAGGCGGCTCTCCAAGGTCCGTCAGCAGGTAGGTGAGCCAGCGAAGCTCCTGTGCAGCCATGGCCCCGGCGTAGATCTCAGCCTCACAACTGGAGCCGAGAACCGAAGACGAGCGAGTAGACCGCCACGAGACAGAGCCGGAACCAAGGCTGAAGGTGTAACCCTGTGACGACCGCTGCGTAGCCTGGTCGTCAGCCCAAGAAGCGTCCGCGTGGCCGGTAAGGACCACTGGACTCCGCCCTCCAAGCACTAGCCCCATGCCCGACGTACTGCACAGGTAGCGCAACACCCTCTTCGCTGCAGCCATGTGCTCTGGTCTGTGTCTCCCAGGAGCAACATAGCGTGCAAGAATGCTCAGAGGGTATGCAAGGTCAGGTCGTGTGCAGGTCATCAGGTACATGAGGCAGCCAACAAGCTCTGCATACGGACCACTCGACTCTACGGACTCATCCGAAGGCAGAGCTGAGAGTGAGTGGCGAGTAGGCAGAGGAGTGGCCTGAGGCGAGGAGTACGTGAAGCCGAAGCGCTGAAGGACCTGCTGCACCATGTGTGACTGAGTCAAGGTAATGGTGCGGCGTGCTCTGTCCCGAGTGATCTGCAAGCCAAGGTAGCTGCGCAGTTCACCCAGGTCTGTGCACGTGTGTCTCTTCAGCAGCTCGGACTTCACGTAGGCGAGTCCAGCAGTGTCCGCTGTGGCAAAGACCAAGTCGTCGACGTACACGAGGATGTAGAACGGCGGCAGGGAAGTGTCGGTGCGAAGAAACAGCGACGGGTCAGCAGTAGAAGGAGCAAACCCAAGGGCCGCAAGCGTAGTCCTCAGTGTGTCGTGCCACTCATGCGATGCCTGGCGGAGACCGTAGACTGGCCGTCGGAGGCTCCACTGGGTGCCAGGAGGGAAAGTCCCAGTGAAGCCAGGTGGACGGCGAAGCCAGATCTCCTCGTGCAGGCTACCCTGCAAGAACGCAGTGCTGAAGTCGAGAGAGTGAAGCTCGTAGTCGCGCTGAGCGGCTATGTGCAGCAGCACCCGGAGAGTAGTCATCTTCGGGGTGGGAGAGAAGGTCTGAAAGTAGTCAACTCCCTGCCGCTGACTGAAGCCACGAGCAACGTACCGTGCCTTGAAGACAGATGGAGAGCCCTGCGGCCGCTTCACCCTGAAGATCCACATGCCACTGACGATGTTCGCCCCAGGAGGGGGAACCGCGTCAACGTAGGTGCCTGTGGACTTCCAGGAAGCCATCTCTGCATCCATAGCTGCCTGCCACTGAGAGGAGTAGGGACCCTCTACGGCCTCCGCGTAAGAACGCGGAGTCGGGATGTCTAGTGCATCCGGGTCTCCCTCAGGGGCAAGCAGTACAGACGCGAGATGAGGTGAAGCAGCCGCTAGACACTGTAACTCCTCCTGCCTGTCCTCTAGGACGTCCGTGCCAAGAGCACACTCACCCCCGACGGACGGAGGACAGACAGACGCAGACTCAGCAACAAGACTAGCAGCGTAGTCGAGACGACAGCGAGCAGCAAAGTCGACGAGCTCAGCGACTAGAGCAGACGCAGAAGTGGACTCAAAAGAGGGGTCAGTGACGACAGTAGCAAGCAGACGCGTGACAGTAGGACTGGCAGCACGAAGAGAGTCCGACTCAGGGTCGGCCAGCGCAGGAAGAGAGGACTCAGGAGGAGAAGGCAAAGGGGCACGCAGAGGAGCAGTGGACGGACGCAAAGACATCCGGTGGGTGCCAGGGACAGGAGGAGGACGCTGACGCGAACTGCGACCACTAGCGCGAGCAGCACGAACAGGCGACGCGGGACGAGACGCAGGCTCACGACGCTCAGCAAGACCTCCAGTAGGACCAGTGTAAGGAGAGGGAGCAGGCAGTGGAGAGGAAGGCTCCAGCAGGGACTGCGACTCGACAGGCGGTGGACCCTCTACTGGAGGAGAAAGACCAAGAACCTGCTGCAGGAGCGGAACGAAGTACGGCCGAGGCCGCGCGGCAGCTCCAGACTCAGCAGGGACAGCACCAGCACCCTCAGCGACAGCACCAGCGCCACCCACACCTCCCGCGGCAGGACCAACTGCAGTAGGCTCAGCACCAACGCCCTCAGCAGCTCCAGCTCCAGGAGGACCCGCAGGTCCAGCAGCTCCGGGACCGGCAGCACCCGCACCCTCGACGGTCGAAGAAGCACCAGCTCTAGCTCCAGCAGCACCTCCAGACTCAGCAGCACGCCTCCAGCGGCGAGCGAACCACTCGCGCAACTCCTGTGGAGAGAGGGGCTCACGGCGAGACGCAGCAGCAGGAGAAACCCCAGGCTCAGCAGCTCCAGACGCAGCACCCCCAGGCTCAGCAGCTCCCAGCTCAGCACCCCCAGGCTCAGCAGCTCCCGACCCAGCACCCCCAGACCCAGCACCTCCAGGCACAGCACCCCCCGGCTCAGCACCCCCAGGCTCCACACCCTCCGCAGTAGCACCCTCAGGCTCAGCACCCCCGCGCACAGCACCCCCAGCGTCAGCACCCCCAGGCTCAGCACCCGCAGCAGGACCAGAGTCACCAGTAACCTCGACCGGGTCAACGGCGTCTACCTGGGACACACCTGAGGGGGCAAGAACCTGAGGGGGGAGGGGGTCTACCGGGGGGGGAACCGGCACGAGGAAGTCCGGGGGAGGGGGGAGGGAAGGAGTGCGGTAGGGGAAGAGACGGTAGAAGGGGACTGACTCGTCGAACGTGACGTCCTTGGAGGACAGAACACGACGAGAGGAGGGGTGGTAAAACTGCCACCCTGGGGCGTCAGTGGGGAAGCCAAGGAAGACACAGGGAGCAGCACGAGGGGACAGCTTGTCCGCAGACAAGTCGCGGACAAACGCCCGAGATCCCCAGACACGGAACACAGACGCATCACCAACCTTCCCCGTCCACAGCAAGGCTGGGGACATCGCAGGCCGAGAGACCCGGGGGTGAAGGTTGAGCTGATGCGCCGCGTACCTCACCGCAAACGGCCACAGAAAATGGGGGGCAGCCGCATGCATCATGGACGTTCGAGCGACATCCATGACCATGCCAATGCGGCGCTCAGC
Organism: Closterium sp. NIES-65; assembly: GCA_948144175.1. NCBI lineage: Eukaryota > Viridiplantae > Streptophyta > Zygnematophyceae > Desmidiales > Closteriaceae > Closterium > Closterium sp. NIES-65. Next base: position 2,920,647 of record CANXME010002170.1, on the reverse strand, counting down.
AATCCCATTTTGCTGTGGTGAGTCCGGAAGCGTGAAGGTCTGGCGGATCCCTCGTGCACGACAGTAGTCCCGCAGAAGGCGAGAAGAGAACTCTCCGCCTCTGTCCGAGTGCAGACGCAGAACAGGAAAGTCCGAGCCGAAGCTCTTCCTGAGCTGGAGACGAGCCTCGCGGATCCAGTCGATCAGCACCTCAGTGACCGCACCCTTGCTGCGCAAGGGGAGGACTGTGGTGTAACGTGAGTAGTCGTCAACCACCAACAGGAAGTAGCGCTCGTAACCCTGCCCATGGACGGGGGCTGAGCCCCACACATCCATGTGAAGCGTCTGCAGGGGAGCCTCTGTCGGGGGGAAGTGGGAGGAGTGAGGAGTAGCCCGGAGGCGCCCCTCGACACAGGGGACACAGGAAGGTCCTGGCCCGGAGGGGAGAGGAGGGAGAGACTGGGGAAGACCAGAGACAAGGACACGGGAAGCCATGCTCCGAAGACGAGGCAAGGAGGGGTGGCCAAGACGGTGGTGCCACAGGAGAGTCTCGTGAGACAGGAGGCGACAAGAACAGGGGGCAGACTCAGGACCTGACCGGGACGCAGCAGCAAGCACCTGACCCGACGCAGCCACCTGAGCAGACGCAGGGACAGGAGGAGACTCAACGGTCAGGGTGTAGAGACTCGAAACCGGCCGACGTGAGAACGTGGCCAGGTGTCGGCCTGTGCGTGCCTCCGTGCAGTGGGTCACCCGCTGACTCGCAGGAGTGAACTGGTGAACCCCCACATCCTGCAGGTCCGCTCCACTCACCAAGTTCGTAGAGAACGAGGGAAGGTACAGACCAGACAGGGTGCCCGAAGGGGCAGCCGGACACGGGAGGACAGTGGAGAAGTGAGACAGGACAGGACCCCCAGAGGGGTCAGCAAGGGAGACCGCAACCGGCCGGCCGAGCGGCGTAAGGGTAGTGCGGTCTCGAAAGAAGGAGCGAGAAGCCCCGGAGTCAAGTGTGAAAGTGAGGGAGGACGAGGACGACGAAGTACCTGAGAGCGCAGTCTCACCAGTACCTGAGAGCACAGACGCACTGGCACCTAGAGCAGCAGCCTCACAAGCACCTAGCGCAGCAGCACCAATGCCCGGGTCGGGCTGGAAACACCGGTAACCCTCATTCTCCTCACTATAATCCACAGCATACATAGCAGCAAGGATAGCATCAAAATCGAGATCAAAGATCGCTACACCAGCCCTAAGAAGCTCATCCCAGCGAGGGATCTCACTAGCCCCAGGGAACTGCCGACGCCAAGCGTCCGTCAGGCGGCCAAAGCAGCGCTGGGTGGCGTGGGCACCTCCACACTGCTCACCCGCGCGGTCGCCGGAACGAAGAACGTAGGTGCAGGGACGAGTACCCCCACCCCTCTGACGCCCAGCGTACCACTCACGAAGCTGCTGAGGCGGAGGGATGTCCCGCGAGCGCTGCTGCTGCTGCCGCTGCGAGCGCTGGCCACCACCACCGCCGCTACGCTGCTGGGTACCACCCCGACTAGCCCCACCTCCTCCACCACCACCGCCTCCTCCGCTGCCGCCTCCACCGCCTCCACCTCCGCCGCCTCCACCTCCGCCGCTGCCACCACCACCACCGCTGGCATCACCACCACCGTCGCCGCCGCTGCTGCCACCACCACCACCACCACCCCCGCCACTAGTCCCGCCACCACCCCCACTCCCTCCGCCGCCACCGCCGCACCGCCACCGCCCCCTCCAGCTCCACCCGCGCCCTTGCCCCCCTTGCCCTTGCTAGAGCGACGTCTCCCACTAGGGGTAGACGCCGCGCCGACCGACTCAAGACCAAGCAGGTCGGCAGCAGCAGCAGAGGCAACAGAGGGCAGCAAGGGGGAAGGAGAGCACCCCTCAAAGATGGGGGTGCGAGGGTCACCACGAGAAGCACCTACAGCGATTATGCTCTTCTCCGCTGCGAGGAGGGCGCTCTCGAGGAGGTCGACGGTGAGGGTGGTGGGACAGACAGCGAGAAAGTGGTCCCTGACGACGTGAAGGGAGTCAGGGAGGCGCGCGACTACGTAGTAGAGAGCGATGTACATGGGGGGGGGGTTCTTAGCGCAGAACTCAGCAGGAAGGGCGGCGCGGTAGCGAGTGTCACTAGTGCGGAGGTGCGTAATGAGGTCAGCAACAGTGGGAAAGGCAGAGAGGTCAGGAAAGAGGTAGGGAAGCATGAGACGGCTCAGTGCAGCAGTTGCAGGGGAGGAGTAGCGCGCAACTACAGCGTCGTACAAGGTCTGAGCACTCTTGTACTGGCTAAAGTGCGCACGCTCAGAGGTAGGGAGGTGGCGACGCACAGCAAGACGTGCAGCAGCATCGCGGGTGGCCCACTGAGAGCGGACAGAGGGATCATCATCAGCAGCAGGAGCAGGAGAGGCGCCAGAGGTGAGGTCAAAGAGAGAAAGGTCGTCAGCCCTGTCGCACTGTAAGAACAGCTGCAGGTCGTCTAACCAGACCTCAAAATCAATGGCGCGACCCTCAGCGTCGAAAGCTAGGACACTAGGGGTAGCCATGGCGACGACAGTGACGCAGTGCAAGCAGTAGGGAAAGAGCTCGCAGTGTCAGTGGGACTGTGCTCACCAGGCAGGGCAGGTCGTGCAGCTCTGCAGAAAGGCGGCTCAGCGACCGGGCAGCTCGGGTGCACAGCGGCTCGGCTCCCGGGCGGCTGGGGCGCAGGGCGGCTCGGCTCCCGGACGGCTCGGCGGCTGGGCGGCTCGGGTGCAGGGCGGCCCGGCTCCCGGGCGGCTCGGCAGCAGGGCGGCTTGGGTCCCGGGCGGTTTGGCTGCTGGGGCGGCTCGGCCGGGAGATGCAGGGGCGGGGCCGTCAGGTACAGCGGCGGGTCGACCGGTGCAGTGGCGGGCCGGCAGGTGCAGCGGCGGGCCGGCAGGTGCAGCGGCGGGCCGGCAGGTGCAGCGGCGGGCCGGCAGGTGCAGGTGGCGGGCCGTAGGGTGCAGCGGCGGGCCGTAGGGTGCAGCGGCGGGCCGGCAGGTGCAGCGGCGGGGCCGTCAGGTGAAGCGGCGGGCCGCTGGGTGCAGCGGCGGGCCGGCAGGTGCAGCGGCGGGCCGGCAGGAGCAGCGGCGGGCCGGCAGGAGCAGCGGCGGGGCCGTCAGGTGAGGCGGCGGGCCGGCAGGAGTAGCGGCGGGCCGTAGGGTGCAGCGGCGGGGCCGTCAGAGGCGGCTGGCCGCTGGGTGCAGCGGCGAGCCGGCAGGTGCAGCGGCGGGCCGGTAGGAGTAGCGGCGGGCCGGCAGGAGCAGCGGCGGGGCCGTCAGGTGAGGCGGCGGGCCGGCAGGAGCAGCGGCGGGCCGTAGGGTGCAGCGGCGGGGCCGTCAGAGGCGGCGGGCCGTAGGGTGCAGCGGCGGGCCGTAGGGTGCAGCGGCGGGGCCGTCAGAGGCGGTGGAGGGGCCGCGGCAGTAGAGGCGGGGCCGCGTCAGGGGAGGCGGCGGGGCCGCGTCAGGGGAGGCGGCGGGGCCGCGTCAGGGGAGGCGGCGGGGCCGCGTCAGGGGAGGCGGCGGGGCCGCGTCAGGGGAGGCGGCGGGGCCGCGTTCAGGAGAGGTGGCGGGGCCGCGTCTGAGGGACAGCGGGGCCGCGAGGGAAAAGGCGACCCGAGGGGTCGCTAAAAAAAAGGGCGCGCCTCGGGGCGCGCTTCGGTGGGCCCTAAAAAAAACGGTCCTAAGGCAGGACCCGCTCTATACCATGTGAAGCAAGGAAAACAGGAATGAAATGACTAAGTCAGAGTTGGGTACAAATACAACCCTAGAAAGCTGTACCCCATATGTGCTACCCCACTATAGCCTACAAACATGCATCAGCTATGATAATCTGACACCGCCCGCTACGTCGCGGCCCCGCCGCCTGCTTGACGCGGCCCCGCCGCCTCCACTGACGCGGCCCCGCCGCCGGCTCTAACGCGGCCCTGCCGGCCCGCCGCTGCACCTGACGGCCCCGCCGCTGCACCTGCCGGCCCGCCGCTGCACCCTACGGCCAGCCGCTGCACCCTACGGCCCGCCGCCTCACCTGACGGCCCCGCCGCTGCGCCTGCCGGCCCGCCGCTGCACCCTACGGCCCGCCGCTTCACCCAGCGGCCCGCCGCTTCACATGACGGCCCAGCCGCTGCACCTGCCGGCCCGCCGCTGCACCCTGCGGCCCGCCGCTTCACCTGACGGCCCCGCCGCTGCACCTACCGGCCCGCCGCTGCACCCTACGGCCCCGCCGCTGCACCTGCCGGCCCGCCGCTGCACCGGTCGACCCGCCGCTGCACCTGCCGGCCCGCCGCTGCACCTGACGGCCCCGCCCCTGCATCTCCCGGCCGAGCCGCCCCAGCAGCAGAGCCGCCCCAGCCGCCGAGCCGCCCCAGCAGCCGAGCCGCCCCAGCAGCCGAGCCGCCCCAGCAGCCGAGCCGCCCCAGCTGCAGTGCCGCCCGAGCCGCCCGAGCCGCCGAGTCGCCCGAGCCGCCCAGCAGTCGAGCCGCCCGAGCCGCCCGAGCCCTCCTTGCACTGCCCTGTCTGGTGAGCACTGAGCTTTACTCTGCGCACTGCCCTCTCTCGACTGCTGTCATGGCTACCCCCAGTGTCCTCGCCTTTGACGCTGAGGGCAGAGCCATTGACTTTGACGTGTGGGTAGACGACCTACTGCTTTTCCTACAGTGCGACAGAGCTGACGGACTCTCTCTCTTTGATCTCACTTCTAGTGCCTCTCCCGCCCCTGCTGCTACTGAGGATGCCACTGTTCGCTCACAGTGGGCCACACGCGATGCTGCTGCACGTCTTGCTGTGCGTCGCCACCTCCCTCCCGCTGAGCGTGCGCACTTTGGGTCGTACAAGAGTGCTAAGACCCTGTACGACGCCGTTATCGCACGCTACTCCACCCCTGCCACTGCTGCACTGAGCCGCCTCATGCTACCGTACCTCTTTCCCGACCTTGCTGCTTTTGCCACAGTCGCCGACCTCATTACCCACCTGCGCACTAGTGACGCTCGCTTCCGCGCTGCACTTCCTGCTGAGTTCTGCGCCAAGAACCCCCCCCCCCAGTACTTCACTCTCTACTACATTGTCACCCGCCTCCCTGACTCCCTTCGCGGAGTCAGGGACGACCTACTCGCAGTCTGCCCCACCACTCTCACTGTCGAGATCCTCGAGAAGTCCCTCCTCGCAGCCGAGAAGAGCATTCTCGCTGTAGGGGCCTCTCGTGGTGACCCGCGCACCCCCATCTTTGAGGGGTGTTCCCCCTCCCCCCTCCTGCCCTCTGTCGCCTCTGCTGCTACGGCCGACCTTGTTGGTTTTGAGTCGGTCGGAGCGGCGTTTGCCCCCAGCGGGAGACGTCGCTCTGGCAAGAGCAAGGGGGGCAGGGGCGGTGGTGGAGGCGGCGGGGGCAGTTGAGGCGGAGGTAGAGGCAGCGGCGGAGGTGAGGTTGGTAGCGGGAGAAGTGGCGGGAGTGGAGGTGTCGGCGGAGGCAGTGGAGGCGGGGGCGGCAGCGGCGGTGGTAGTGGGGGTGGAGGCGGAGGCGGCGGTGGCGGCGGCGACGGTGGGAGTAGCGGTGGCGGTGGAGGTGGTGGCGGCGGCGGCGGAGGAGGCGGCGGAGGTCTTGGCGCGCCGAGGAGGAGTGGCTCCGGTGGTGGTCAGCGCCAGCAGCAGCAGCGTGGTCAGGAGACCCTCTCCCCGCAGCAGCTCCGTGAGTGGTACTCTGCGCGTCAGCGGGGTGGGGAACTGGTCCGTGCACTTACGTCCTGCGCACTGGCGACCGTGCGGGTGAGCAGTGTGGTGGTCCACACTCCACCCAGCGTTGCTTCGGCCGCCTGACTGACGCTTGGCGCCGCCAGTTTCCTGACGCCTCTGAGATCCCTCGCTGGGACCAGCTGTCTAGGGCTGGAGTAGCTATCTTTGATCTTGACTTTGATGCTATTCTTGCTGCTATGTATGCTGTGACTATTAGTGAGGAGGGTGACTGTTACCGGTGTTTCCCGCCCGACCCGGGCATTGGTACTGCGGCTCTAGGTGCTGTTGAGGCTGCTGCTCCAGGTGCTGGTGAGGCTGTTGCTCTAGGTGCCAGTGAGTCTGAGTCCTCAAGTGCTGGTGAGTCTGCTCTCTCAGGTACTGTGTCGACTTCACCCTCTCTCACTTTCACTCTTGACTCCGGGGCGTCTCGCTCCTTCTTTCGAGACCGCACCACACTCACGCCGCTTAGTCGGCCAGTGGCGGTCTCCTTGGCAGACCCCTCTGGGGGTCCTGTTCTGGCTCGCTACTCCACTGTCCTGCCGTGCCCTGCGGTCCCGTCTGGCGCCCTGTCCGGTCTCTACCTCCCCTCGTTCTCTACGAACTTGGTGGCGGGTGCTGACCTACAGGATGCAGGGGTTGACCAGTTCACCCCTGCGCGCCGACGAGTCACCCACTGCACGGACGCGGACACGGGTCGACACCTGACCACATTCACACGTGGTCCAGGGTCGAGCCTGTACACACTCACTGTTTCGTCTTCTTCTCCTGCGTCTGGTTAGGTAGCTGCGTCGGGTCAGGTGTTTGCTGCAGCGTCCAGGTCTGGTCCTGAGGCTGCCCCCTGCTCGTGTCGCCTCCTGTCCCACGAGACCCTCCTGTGGCACCACAGGATGGGTCACCCCTCCCTGCCTTGTCTCCGGGGCATGGCCTCTCGCCTTCTTGTCTCTGGCCTTCCCCGGTCCCTCCCTCCCCTTCATCCGGGGCCTGGCCCTCCCTGTGTCCCCTGTGTCGAGGGTCGCCTGCGGGCTACCCCTCACTCCTCCCCGTTCCCTCCAACGGAGGCCCCGATGCAGACGCTTCACATGGACGTGTGGGGCCCAGCCCGCGTCCGTGGACAGGGTCACGAGCGCTACTTCCTGCTGGTGGTTGACGACTACACGCGTTACACCTCAGTCTTCCCCTTGCGCAGCAAGGGTGAGGTCACTGAGGTGTTGATCGACTGGATCCGCGCAGCTCGTCTCCAGCTCAGGAAGAGCTTCGGCTCAGACTTTCCTGTTTTCCGCCTGCACTCGGACAGAGGCGGAGAGTTCTCCTCCGGCCTTCTACGAGCCTACTGTCGGGCACGAGGCATCCGCCAGACCTTCACGCTTCCGGACTCTCCACAGCAGAATGGGATTGCTGAGCGCCGCATCGGCATTGTCATGGACGTCTCCCGTACGTCCATGGTGCATGTGGCTGCCCCCCATTTTCTGTGGCCGTTTGCGGTTCGGTACGCCGCGCATCAGATCAACCTTCACCCCAGGGTCTCTCGGCCCGCGATGTCCCCAGTCTTGATGTGGACGGGGAAGGTTGGCGATGCGTCGGCGTTCCGTGTCTGGGGATCTCGGGCGTTTGTCCGCGACTTGTCTGCGGACAAGCTGTCCCCTCGTGCTGCTCCCTGTGTCTTCCTTGGCTTTCCCCCTGACGCCCCAGGGTGGCAGTTCTACCACCCCTCCTCTCGTCGTGTTCTGTCCTCCCAGGACGTCACGTTCGACGAGTCAGTCCCCTTCTACCGCCTCTTCCCCTACCGCACTCCTTCCCTCCCCCCTCCACCGGACTTCCTTGTGCCGGTTCCCCCCCGGTAGACCCCCTCCCCCCTCAGGTTCCTGCTCCCTCAGGTGTGTCCCAGGTAGACGCCGTTGACCCGGTCGAGGTTACTGGTGACTCTGGTGCTGCTGCGGGTGCTGGGCCTGGGGGTGCTGCCTCTGGGGGTGCTGCGCGCGGGGGTGCCGGGCCTGGAGGTGCTGCTACTGGGGGTGCTGAGCCTGGGGGTGCTGGGCCTGAGGGTGCTACTGCGGTGGGTGCTGAGCCTGGGGGTGCTGAGCCTGGGGGTGCTGAGCCTGGGGGTGCTGAGACTGGAGGTGCTACGCCTTGGGGTGCTGAGCCGGGGGGTGCTGTGTCAGGAGCTGCTGAGCCTGGGGGTGCTGAGTCTGGAGCTGCTGCACCTGGGGGTGCTGCGTCAGGAGCTGCTGAGCCTGGGGTTTCTCCTGCTGCTGCGTCTCGCCGGGAGCCCCTCTCTCCACAGGAGCTGCGCGAGTGGTTTGCTCACCGCTGGAGGCATGCTGCTGGAGCTGGAGCTTCTTCGACTGTCAAGGGTGCTGGTCCTGCGGGTCCCGGAGCTGCTGGGCGTGCGGGTCCTACTGGAGCTGGAGCCGTTGAGGGTGTTGGTGCTGAGACAGCTGCTGTCTGTCCTGGCAGTGGTTCTGCTGCTGGTGCTGCTGGAGGTCCTGCTGCTGGAGGTGCTGGTGGCGCTGGTGCTGTCGCTGAGGGTGCTGGTGCTGTACCTGCTGAGTCTGGAGTTGCCGCGCGGCCTCGGCCGTACTTCGTTCCGCTCCTGCAGCAGGTTCTTGGTCTTTCCCCTCCGGTAGAGTGTCCACAGCCTGTCCAATCGCAGTCCCTGTTGGAGCCTTCCTCTCCACTGCCTGCTCCCTCTCCTTACACTGGTCCTACTGGAGGTCTTGCTGAGCGTCGTGAGCCTGCGTCTCGTCCTGCGTCGCCTGTTTGTGCTGCTCGCACTAGTGGTCGCGGTTCGCGTCAGCGTCCTCTTCCTGTCCCTGGCACGCACCGAATGTCTCTGCGTCCGTCCACTGCTCCTCTGCGTGCCCCTTTGCCTTCTCCTCCTGAGTCCTCTCTTCCTGCGCTTGCCGACCCTGAGTCGGACTCTCTTCGTGCTGCCAGTCCTACTGTCACGCGTCTCCTTGCTACTGTCGTCACTGACCCCTCGTTTGAGTCCACTGCTGCGTCTGCCCTTGTCGCTGAGCTCGTCGACTTTGCTGCTCGCTGTCGTCTAGACTACGCTGCTAGTCTTGTTGCTGAGTCAGCGTGTGACTGTCCTCCGTCCGTCGGGGGTGACTGTGCTCTTGGCACGGACGTCCTAGAGGATAGGCAGGAGGAGTTACAGTGTCTGGCGGCTGCTTCACCTCATCTCGCGTCTGTACTGCTTGCTCCTGAGGGAGACCCGGATGCACTAGACATCCCGACTCCGCGCTCTTACGCGGAGGCCGTAGAGGGTCCCTACTCGTCTCAGTGGCAGGCAGCTATGGATGCAGAGATGGCTTCCTGGAAGTCCACAGGCACCTACGTTGACGCAGTTCCCCCTCCTGGGGCGAACATCGTCAGTGGCATGTGGATCTTCAGGGTGAAGCGGCCGCCGGGCTCTCCACCTGTCTTCAAGGCGCGGTACGTTGCTCTTGGCTTCAGTCAGCGGCAGGGAGTTGACTACTTTCAGACCTTCTCTCCCACCCCGAAGATGACCACTCTTCGGGTGCTGCTGCACATAGCCGCTCAGCGCGACTACGAGCTTCACTCTCTCGACTTCAGCACTGCGTTCCTACAGGGTAGCCTGCACGAGGAGATCTGGCTCCGTCGTCCACCTGGCTTCACTGGGACTTTCCCTCCTGGCACCCACTGAAGCCTACGCTGGCCAGTCTACGGTCTCCGCCAGGCACCGCGTGAGTGGCACGACACACTGAGGACTACGCTTGCGGCTCTTGGGTTTGCTCCTTCTACTGCTGACCCGTCGCTGTTTCTGCGCACCGACACTTCTCTGCCGCCGTTCTACATCCTCGTGTACGTCGACGACTTGGTCTTTGCCACAGCGGACACTGCTGGACTTGCCTACGTGAAGTCCGTGCTGCTGAAGAGACACACGTGCACAGACCTGGGTGAACTGCGCAGCTACCTTGGCTTGCAGATCACTCGGGACAGAGCACGCCGCACCATTACCTTGACTCAGTCACACATGGTGCAGCAGGTCCTTCAGCGCTTCGGCTTCACGTACTCCTCGCCTCAGGCCACTCCTCTGTCTACTCGCCACTCGCTCTCAGCTCTGCCTTCGGATGAGTCCGTAGAGTCGAGTGGCCCGTACCCAGAACTTGTTGGCTGCCTCATGTACCTGATGATCTGCACACGACCTGACCTTGCATACCCTCTGAGCATTCTTGCACGCTATGTTGCTCCTGGGAGACACCGACCAGAGCACATGGCTGCAGCGAAGAGGGTGTTGCGCTACCTGTGCAGTACGTCGGGCATGGGGCTAGTGCTGGGAGGGTGGAGTCCAGTGGTCCTTACAGTGCACGCGGACGCTTCTTGGGCTGACGACCAGGCTACGCAGCGGTCGTCACAGGGTTACACCTTCAGTCTTGGTTCCGGCTCTGTCTCGTGGCGGGCTACTCGCTCGTCTTCGGTTCTCAGCTCCAGTTGTGAGGCTGAAATCTACGCTGGGGCCATGGCTGCACAGGAGCTTCACTGGCTCACCTACCTGCTGACTGACCTTGGAGAGCCGCCTCGTTCTCCTCCAGTGCTGTACGTAGACAACAAGGCCATGCTGGCCTTGTGTCGAGAGCAGCGTCTGGAGCACAGAACGAAGCACATTGCTCTTCGCCTGAGCCGCCCGAGCCGCCGAGCCGCAGTTGGCGCCCGAGCCGCCTGAGCCGCCCAAGCCTCCGAGCCGCCCGAGCCGCCCGAGCCGACCCTGTCTGGTAAGAGCAGCGCCTCTACTGTCAGAACATTATAGCTTATATATATTTGTGTAGGCTATAGTGGGGTATCCCATAGGGGGTACAACCCAATCAGGGTTTCATATATGTACTCACTTCATTCATAGTTGCATCATTCTCGTTCTTTCTTTCACCTGGAATCAGAGCAGGTCCCATCCTAGGGACTGTTCTTTAGGGCCCACCGAAGCGCGCCCGAGGGGCGCGCCTTTTTTTTTTTTAGCGACCCTTCGAGTCGCCCTTTTTCCTTCGCGGCCCCGCCGCCCTACTGCGTGGCCCAGCCGCCCTACCTTAGCGGCCCACCCGCCGCCCTTGCTAGCGGCCCCGCCGTCCCGTCGCGGCCCCGCCACCCAGTCGCGGCCCCGCTACCCCTACGCGCGGCCCCGCCACTCCGTAGCGGCCCCGCCACCACTTCGAGCGGCCCCGCCCCTTCGTCGCGGCCCCGCCACTCTGTCGCGGCCTTGCCACTCCGTCGCGGCCCCGCCACTCCCACTTCGAGCGGCCCCGCCACTTCGTCGCGGCCCCGCCACCCAGTCGCGGCCCCGCCACTTCGTCGCGGCCCCGCCACTTCGTCGCAGCCCCGCCACTTCGCGCGGCCCCGCCACTTCGTCGCGGCCCCGCCACTCCTTCAAGCGGCCCCGCCACTCTGTCGCGGCCCACCCGCCGCCCTACCTGCGGCCTACCCGCCGCCCTACCTGCGGCCCGCCCGGCCGCCCTACCTACGCTGCCCAGTAGCAGCCGAGCCGCCCGGAGCAGCCGAGCCGCCCAGGAGCCACCGAGCCACCCCGCAGCAGCCGAGCCGCCCAGCAGCCACCGAGCCGCCCAGCAGCAGCCGAGCCGCCCGGAACCGCCGAGCCGCCCAGCAGCAGCCGAGCCGCCCAGGAGCCGCTGAGCCGCCCGGCAGCAGCCGAGCCGCCCTGCACGGAGAACGAGGGAAGGTATAGACTTCTGCAGGATGTGGGGGTTCACCAGTTCACTCCTGCGAGTCAGCGGGTGACCGAAGTTCGTAGAGAACGAGGGAAGGTACAGACCAGACAGGGTGCCCGAAGGGGCAGCCGGACACGGGAGGACAGTGGAGAAGTGAGACAGGACAGGACCCCCAGAGGGGTCAGCAAGGGAGACCGCAACCGGCCGGCCGAGCGGCGTAAGGGTAGTGCGGTCTCGAAAGAAGGAGCGAGAAGCCCCGGAGTCAAGTGTGAAAGTGAGGGAGGACGAGGACGACGCAGTACCTGAGAGCGCAGTCTCACCAGTACCTGAGAGCACAGACGCACTGGCACCTAGAGCAGCAGCCTCACAAGCACCTAGCGCAGCAATACCAATGCCCGGGTCGGGCTGGAAACAACGGTAACCCTCATTCTCCCCACTATAATCCACAGCATACATAGCAGCAAGGATAGCATCAAAATCAAGATCAAAGATCGCTACACTAGCCCTAAGAAGCTCATCCCAGCGAGGGATCTCACTAGCCCCAGGGAACTGCTGACGCAAAGCGTCCGTCAGGCGGCCAAAGCAGCGCTGGGTGGCGTGGGCACCCCCACACTGCTCACCCGCGCGGTCGCCGGAACGAAGAACGTAGGTGCAGGGACCAGTACCCCCACCCCTCTGACGCCCAGCGTACCACTCACGAAGCTGCTGAGGCGGAGGGATGTCCCGCGAGCGCTGCTGCTGCTGCCGCTGCGAGCGCTGGGCACCACCACCGCCGCTACGCTGCTGGGTACCACCCCGACCAGCTCCACCTCCTCCACCACTACCGCCTCCTCCGCTGCCGCCTCCACCAAGTTCGTAGAGAGGACGGCAGCAGCCGAGCCGCGCTGCGCTTCCTGCTGACTTCTGCGCCAAGAACCCTCCCCCCATGTACATCACTCTCTACTTCCTAGTCACTCGCCTCCCTGACTCCCTTCGTGTAGTCCGGGACCACTTCCTCGCAGTCTGTCCCACCACTCTCACACTCGACAGCCTCGAGAAGGCCCTCCTTGCAGCAGAGAAGAGCATAGTTGCTATAGGAGCCTCTCGAGGTGACCCCCGCGCCCCCATCTTTGAGGGGTGTTCTCCTTCCCCTCTCCTGCCCTCTGTCGCCTCTGCCGCTGCGGCCGACCTCGTTGGTCTTGAGTCGGTCGGTGCGGCGTCTGCCCCTAGCGGGAGACGCCTCTCTGGCAAGGGCAAGGGGGGCAAGGGCGCGGGTGGGGCCAGTGGGGGCGGTGGAGGTGGAGGTGGAGGCGGCGGAGGGAGTGGGAGTGGCGGTGGAGGTAGTAGCGGGGGTGGGGGTGCTAGTGGCGGCAGTGGAAGCGGGGGTGGCGGCGGCGGTGGCGGTGGCAGCGGAGGTGGCGGAGGTGGCGGCGGTGGAGGCGGAGGCGGTGGAGGTGGAGGTGGAGGCGGGGGTGGCGGAGGTGGAGGTGGTAGGAGTGGAGCTTCGCAGCGGAGCGGCACTGGGGGAGGTCAGCGCCAGCAGCAGCAGCAGCGTTCTCGCGACGTCCCCACCCCTCAGCAGCTCCGTGAGTGGTACACGCAGCGTCAGCGCGGTGGGGGTTTTGGTCCCTGCACCTACGTTCTCCGCACTGGCGACCGCGCTGGAGAGCAGTGTGGGGGCACCCACAACGCCCAGCGCTGCTTTGGCCGCCTGACGGACGCTTGGCGCCAGCAGTTCCCGGAGGCCGCGGAGATCCCCCGCTGGGGAGAGCTGTCTAGGGCTGGTGTAGCTATCTTTGATCTTGATTTTGATGCTATCCTTGCTGCCATGTATGCTGTGACCATTAGTGATGAGGGTGACTGTTACCGGTGTTTCCCGCCCGACCCGGGCATTGGTACTGCTGCTCTAGGTGCCGGTGAGGCTTCTGCTCTAGGTGCCAGTGCGTCTGTGCTCTCAGGTGCTGGTGAGGCTGCGCTCTCAGGTACTAGTGCGTCTGCGCTCTCAGGTACTACGTCGGCTTCGGCCTCCCTCACCTTCACTCTTGACTCTGGAGCGTCTCGCTCTTTCTTTCGAGACCGCACCACCCTCACGCCGCTTAGTCGGCCTGTTGCGGTTTCCCTGGCTGACCCCTCTGGGGGTCCTGTCCTGTCTCGCTTCTCCACCGTCCTCCCGTGTCCGGCGGCTCCCTCTAGCACCTTGTCTGGTCTCTACCTCCCCTCGTTCTCTATGAACTTGGTGAGTGGTGCTGACCTACAGGATGCGGGAGTCCACCAGTTCACCCCTGCTCGTCAGCGAGTGACGCACTGCACAGAGGCTAGCACAGGTCGTCACCTGGCTACGTTTACACGTCAGCAAGGGTCGAGCCTGTACACACTGACCACTGCTTCTCCTCCAGGTGCTGAGTCTGGTAGCGTCCCTTCGTCTGGTCAGGTGTTTGCTGCAGCGTCCAGGTCTGGTCCTGAGTCTGCCCCCTGTTCGTGTCGCCGTCTTTCTCACGAGACCCTCCTCTGGCACCACCGCCTTGGCCACCCCTCTCTGCTTCGGCTCAGAGGCATGGCCTCTCGTCTTCTTGTGTCTGGTCTCCCCCGGTCCCTCCCTCCCCTTCCTCAGGGCCCTGGCCCTGCCTGTGTCCCCTGTGTCGAGGGGCGCCAGCGTGCTGCCCCTCACTCCTCCCAGTTTCCTCCGACAGAGGCTCCGTTGCAGACGCTTCACATGGACGTGTGGGGCCCTGCCCGCGTCCGTGGACTCGGTCACGAGCGCTACTTCCTGTTGGTGGTTGACGACTACTCGCGTTACACCACAGTCTTCCCCTTGCGCAGCAAGGGTGATGTCACTGAGGTGCTGATCGACTCGATCCGCGCAGTTCGTCTCCAGCTCAGGCAGAGCTTTGGCTCGGACTTTCCGGTGCTGCTTCTGCACTTGGACAGAGGCGGAGAGTTCTCCTCTGGCCTTCTGCGTGCCTACTGTCGTGCGCGAGGCATCCGCCAGACCTTCACGCTTCCGGACTTACCGCAGTAAAATGGGATTGCTGAGCGCCGCATTGGCATGGTCATGGACGTCGCTCGTACGTCTATGATGCATGCGGCTGCCCCCCATTTTCTGTGGCCGTTTGCGGTCAGGTACGCGGCGCATCAGATCAACCTCCACCCCAGGGTCTCCAGGCCGGAGACCTCCCCAGCCCTGCTGTGGACGGGGAAGGTTGGCGATGCGTCGACGTTCCGATCTGGGGATCTCGGGCGTTTGTCCGCGACTTGTCTGCGGACAAGCTGTCCCCTGGCGCTGCTCCCTGCGTCTTCCTGGGGTTCCCCCCCGACGCCCCTGGGTGGCAGTTCTACCACCCCACCTCTCGACGTGTTCTGTCCTCCCAGGACGTCACGTTCGACGAGTCGGTACCCTACTACCGCCTCTTCCCCTACCGCACTCCGTCCCTCCCCCCGCCCCCGCTCTTCTTGGTACCAGGTCCCCCCCTGGTAGACCCCCTTCCCCCTCAGGGTCCTGCCCCTTCAGGTGTGTCCCAGGTAGACGCGGTTGAGCCTGTCGAGGTCACTGGTGACTCTGGTGCTGCTGCGCGAGCTGAGCCTGGGGGTGCTCAGACTGGAGGTGCTACACTTGGGGGTGCTGAGCCTGGGGGTGCGGAGTCTGGGGGTGCGAAGCCTGGGGGTGCTGAGCCTGGGGGTGCTGAGCCTGGGGGTGCTGAGCCTGGGGGTACTGAGTCTGGGGGTGCTGAGCTTGGGGGTGCTGGGCCTGGGGGTGCTGAGACTGGGGGTGCTGAGACTGGGGGTGCTTCGCCTGGAGGTCCTTCGTCTCGCCGAGAGCCACTCTCCCCAAAGGAGCTGCGTGAGTGGTTTGCCCGACGCTGGAGTTGTGCTGCTGGTGCTGGAGGTTCTTCGGCTGCAGAGGGTGCTGCTGGCGAGCGTCCCGGAGGTGCTCGTACTGTGGGTGCTGGAGCTGCTGGGTCTGAGGGTTCTCCTGGAGCTGGTGCTGCTGAGGGTGTTGGCGCTGAGAGTACCGCTGGCGGTTCGACCGGCAGTGCTCCTGGTGGTGCTGCTAGAGGTTCTTCTACTGCTGGAGGTGCTGCTGGAGCGGGTACTCCTGCTGGGGGTACTTGTGCTGTCCCTGCTGTTTGTGGCGTCGCCACGCGGCCCCGACCGTACTTCGTTCCGCTCTTGCAGCAGTTTCTTGGTCTTACACCTTTTCCTGGTCCTCCTCCTCCTCCCCTAGAGGGTCCACAGCCTGTCCAGTCCCAGTCACAGCTACAGCCTGCCTCCCCTTTGCCTGCTCCTTCTCCCTACGCTGGTCTGACTGGAGGTCTTACTGAGCGTCGTGAGCCTGCGTCTCGTCCTGCGTCGCCTGTTCGTCCTGCGCGCACTAGTGGTCGCGGTTCTCGTCAGCGTCCTCCTCCTGTCCCTGGCACGCACCGGATGTCTCTTCGTCCGTCCGCTGCTCCTCTGCGTGCCCCTTTGCCTTCTCCTCCTGCTTCCTCTCTTCCTGCTCTTGCCGACCCGGAGTAGGACTCTCTTCGTGCTGCCAGTCCCACTGTTACGCGCCTCCCTGCTACTGCCGTCACTGACCCTTCCTTCGAGTCTTCTGCTGCGTCTGCCCTTGTCACTGAGCTTGTAGACTTTGCTGCGCGCTGTCGTCTAGACTACGCTGCTAGTCTTGTCGCTGAGTCTGCGTCTGTCTGTCCTCCGTCCGTCGGGGGTGAGTGTGCCCTAGGCACGGATGTCCTTGAGGACAGGCAGGAGGAGTTCCAGTGTCTGGCCGCCGCTTCACCTCATCTCGCGTCTGTACTGCTCGCCCCTGAGGGAGACCCGGATGCACCAGACATCCCGACTCCGCGCTCTTACGCGGAGGCGATAGAGGGTCCCTACTCCTCTCAGTGGCAGGCAGCTATGGATGCAGAGATGGCTTCCTGGAAGTCCACAGGCACCTACGTTGATGCTGTTCCCCCTCCTGGGGCAAACATAGTCAGTGGCATGTGGATTTTCAGGGTGAAGCGGCCGCCGGGTTCTCCGCCTGTCTTCAAGGCGCGTTACGTGGCTCGTGGCTTCAGTCAGCAGCAGGGAGTTGACTACTTTCAGACCTTCTCCCCCACCCCGAAGATGACCACTCTTCGGGTACTGCTGCACGTTGCTGCTCACCGTGACTACGAGCTGCACTCTCTTGACTTCAGCACTGCTTTCTTGCAGGGCAGTCTGCACGAGGAGATCTGGGTGCGTCGCCCACCTGGCTTCACTGGGTCGTTCCCTCCTGGTACCCAGTGGAGTCTCCGGCGTCCAGTCTACGGTCTCCGCCAGGCGCCACGTGAGTGGCACGACACACTGAGGACTACGATGGCGGCACTTTGGTTTGCTCCTTCTACTGCCGACCCGTCGCTGTTTCTTCGCACCGACACCTCTTTGCCGCCGTTCTACATCCTCGTGTACGTCGACGACTTGGTCTTTGCCACAGCTGACACTGCTGGACTCGCCTACGTGAAGTCCGAGCTGCAGAAGAGACACACGTGCACTGACCTGGGTGAACTGCGTAGCTACCTTGGCTTGCAGATCACCCGGGTCAGAGCACGCCGCACCATTACCCTGACTCAGTCACACATGGTGCAGCAGGTCCTTCAGCGCTTCGGCTTCACGTACTCCTCGCCTCAGGCCACTCCTCTGCCTACTCGCCACTCGCTCTCAGCTCTGCCTTCGGATGAGTCCGTAGAGTCAAGTGGCCCGTACCCAGAGCTTGTTGGCTGCCTCATGTACCTGATGACCTGCACACGACCTGACCTTGCATACCCTCTGAGCATTCTCGCACGCTATGTTGCTCCAGGGAGACAACGACCAGAGCACATGGCTGCAGCGAAGAGGGTGTTGCGCTACTTGTGCAGTACGTCGGGCATGGGGCTAGTGCTTGGAGGGCGCAGTCCAGTGGTCCTCACTGGGCACGCAGACGCTTCTTGGGTTGACGACCAGGCTACGCAGCGGTCGTCACAGGGTTACACCTTCAGTCTTGGTTCCGGCTCTGTTTCGTGGCGGGCTACCCGCTCGTCTTCTGTTCTCGGCTCCAGTTGTGAGGCTGAGATTTACGCCGGGGCCATGGCTGCACAGGAGTTACGCTGGCTCACCTACCTGCTGACCGACCTTGGAGAGCCGCCTCGTTCTCCTCCAGTCCTGTACGTAGACAACAAGGCCATGCTGGCCTTGTGTCGAGAGCAGCGACTGGAGCACAGGACAAAGCACATTGCTCTCCGCTACTTTCTTGCTCGTGAGCTACAGCAGCGTGGACAGTTGCGACTTGCGTACGTGGCCTCTGAGGCCAACACTGCTGATGTCTTCACCAAGGCACTTGCGCCTTGTGATCATCAGCGCTGCTGCACGCAGCTGGGTCTTGTACCTCTCTTGCCTCACTTGCTCACTTCTTGACCTTGCTTGTACTTTTACCTATATATACTCTTGCTCTTGCTTGCTTGCCTCTTGTATATCTCTATATATGATCTTGTATGTGAACTGGCCTTCTGGCCTTTGAACTTGTGCTCGGAATGTGTGGTGACTTTGTGATCCACCCTGAGCTTTGCTTTGCTTGACTGGTCTTGTGACCCCTTGTTCTCCCCCACTTTGCCTATGGGGGTGTGTCAGAACATTATAGCTTATATATATTTGTGTAGGCTATAGTGGGGTATCCTATAGGGGGTACAACCCAATCAGGGTTTCATATATGTACTCACTTTATTCATAGTTGCATCATTCTCGTTCTTTCTTTCACATCTACCACTGCACTGCCCTTACCCCACTGTTCGCGCTCCTAGCCTACTGCTGTCATGGCCACCCCTAGTGTCCTCGCTTTTAACGCTGAGGGTCGGGCCATTGAATTTAACGTCATGATAGATGACCTGCAGCTTTTCCTACAGTGCGATAGGGCGGACGGTCTCTCCCTCTTTGACCTCACCTCTGGTGCATCTCCTCCCCCTGCTGCTGATGTAGACGCCACTGTTCGCTCACACTGGGCCACACGCGATGCTGCTGCACGTCTTGTTGTGCGTCGCCACCTGCCTACCACTGAGCGTGCGAACTTTAGCCAGTACAAGTGTGCTCAGACCTTGTACGACGCTGTAGTTGCACGCTACTCCTCCCCTGCCACTGCTGCACTGAGCCGCCTCATGCTACCGTACCTCTTCCCTGACCTTGCTGCCTTTCCCACAGTCGCTGACCTCATTACGCACCTCCGCACTAGTGACATCCGCTACCGCGCTGCGCTTCCTGCTGAGTTCTGCGCCAAGAACCCCCCCCCCATGTACATCACCCTCTACTACGTAGTCACCCAGCTCCCTGACTCTCTTCGCGTAGTCAAGGACCACTTCCTCTTAGTTTGCCCCACCACACTCACCGTTGACCTCCTCGAGAAGGCCCTCCTCGCAGTAGAGAAGAGCATAGTCGCTGTAGGAACCTCTCGTGGTGACCCTCGCACCCCCATCTTTGAGGGGTGTTCCCCCTCCCCCCTTTTGCCCTCTGTCGCCTCTGCTGCTGCGGCAGACCTCGTTGGTCTTGAGTCGGTCGGTGCGACGTCTGCCCCTAGCGGGAGACGCCGCTTTGGCAAGGGCAAGGGGGGCAGGGGCGCTGGAGGAGCTAGCGGGGGCGGTGGAGGTGGCAGTGGAGGCGGCGGAGGGAGTGGGGGTGGCGGTGGGAGTGGTGGCGGGAGTGGAGGTGTCGGTGGCGGCAGTGGAGGCGGAGGCAGCGGAGGCGGTGGCGGTGGGAGCGGAGGTAGCAGCGGTGGCGGAGGAGGTGGAGCTGGTCGAGGTGGCGCTACGCAGCGGGGCGGCTCCGGTGGTGGTCCGCGCCAGCAGCAGCAGCAGCAGCGCACTCGGGACATCCCCCCCCCTCAGCAGCTCCGTGAGTGGTACGCTGCACGTCAGCGCGGTGGGGGTACTGGTCCGTGCACCTACGTCCTACGCACCGGCGACCGCGCGGGTGAGCAATGTGGGGGTGCGCACCCCACCCAGCGCTACTTTGGCCGCCTGACGGACGCTTGACGTCACCAGTTCCCGGAGGCCACTGAGATCCCCCGCTGGGGTGAGCTGTCTAGGGCGATAGTAGCTATCTTTGACCTTGAGTTTGATGCTATTCTTGCTGCCATGTATACTGTGACTATTAGTGATGAGGGTGACTGTTACCGGTGTTTCCCGCCCGACCCGGGCATTGAGACTGCTGCTCTAGGTACTGGTGAGGCTACTGCTCTAGGTGCCAGTGAGTCTGCTCCCCTAGGTGCTGGTGAGTCTGCGCTCTCAGGTACCACGTCGGTTTCGGCCTCCCTCACTTTCACCCTTGACTCTGGGGCTTCTCGCTCCTTCTTTCGAGACCGCACCACACTCACGCCGCTTGGTCGGCCAGTTGCAGTCTCTCTGGGTCTCGTCCTTTCTCACTTCTCCACTGTCCTTCCGTGTCCGGCGGCCCCCTCTGGCACCTTGTCTGGTCTTTACCTCCCCTCGTTCTCTACGAACTTGGTGAGTGGTGCTCACCTACAGGATGCGGGAGTTCACCAGTTCACTCCTGCGAGTCAGCGGGTGACCCATTGCACGGACGCTCGCACGGGCCGACACCTGGCCACGTTTGCACGTCGGCCGGGGTCGAGCCTGTACACACTGAACACTGAGTCTACTCCTGCGTCGAGTCAGGTATTTGCTGTAGCGTCCAGGTCTGGTCGTGAGTTTGCCCCCTGCCCGTGTCGTCTCCTGTCTCACGAGACTCTCCTCTAGCACCACCGCCTTGGTCACCCCTCCCTACTTCGTCTCTAAGGCATGGCCTCCCGTGTCCTTGTCTCTGGTCTTCCTTGGTCCCTCCCTCCCCTTCCTCTGGGGCCTAGCCCTACCTGCGTCCCCTGTGTCGAGGGGCGGCAGCGGGCTGCCCCTCACTCCTCCCAGTTTCCTCCGAAGGAGGCCCCGCTGCACACGCTTCACATGGACGTGTGGGGCCCGGGCCGCGTCCGTGGACAGGGTCACGAGCGCTTCTTCCTGCTGGTGGTTGATGACTACTCGCGTTACACCATAGTCTTCCCCTTGCGCAGCAAGGGTGATGTCAATGAGGTGTTGATCGACTGGATCCGCGTAGCTCGTCTCCAGCTGAGGTGAAGCTTCGGCTCGGACTTTCCTGTTCTGCGTCTGCACTCTGACCGAGGCGGAGAGTTCTCCTCTGGCCTTCTGCGAGCCTACTGTCATGCACGAGGCATCCGCCAGACCTTTACGCTTTCGGACTCTCCACAGCAAAATGGGATTGCTGAGTGCCGCATTCGCATGGTCATGGACGTCGCCCGTACGTACATGATGCATGCGGCTGCCCCCCATTTTCTGTGGCCGTTTGCGGTTCGGTACGCAGCGCATCAGATCAACCTTCACCCCTGAGTCTCCATGCCGGAGACCTCCACAGCTTTGCTGTGGATGGGGAAGGTTGGCGATGCGTCTGCGTTCCGTGTCTGGGGATCTCGAGCGTTTGTCCGCGACCTGTCTGCGGACAAGCTGTCCCTTCGTGCTGCTCCTTGCGTCTTCCTTGGCTTCCCCCCTGACGCGCCAGGGTGGCAGTTCTACCACCCCACCTCTCGCCGTGTTCTGTCCTCCCAGGACGTCATGTTTGACGAGTCGGTCCCCTACTACCGCCTCTTCCCCTACCGCACTCCGTCCCTCCCCCCGCCACCGCTCTTCCTTGTGCCAGGTCCCCCTCCGGTAGACCCCCTCCCCGCTCAGGGTCCTGCCCCTTCAGGTGTGTCCCAGGTTGATGCAGTTGAGCCTGTCGAGGTTACTGGTGACTCTGGTGCTGCTGGGGGTGCTGAGCCTGGGGGTGCTGACTCTGGGGGTGCTGCGCATGGGGGTGCTGGGCCTACGGGTGGTACTACTGGGGGTGGTGAGCTTGGGGGTGCTGAGACTGGGGGTGCTGAGCCTGGGGGTGCTGAGCCTGGGGGTGCTACGCCTGGGGGTGCTGAGCCTGGGGGTGCTACGTCTGGAGGTGCTAAGCCTGGGGGTGCCACGTCTGGAGCTGCTGAGCCTGGGGGTGCGGAGCCTGCGGGCGCTGGGCCTGCTCGTGTGGTGTCTGACGGTGCTGGGCCTGGAGGTTCTCCGGGTGCTTCGTCTCGGCGGGAGCCACTCTCTCCATAGGAGCTGCGCGAGTGGTTTGCCAGGCGCTGGAGGCGTACTGCTGGAGCTGGAGCTTCTTCGACTTCTGAGGGTGCTGGTGCCGCCGGTCCTGGAGGTGCTCGTACTGGGAGTACTAGAGCTGCTGGGCCTGCGGGTACGATTGGAGCTGGAGCTGCTGAGGGTGTTGGCGCTGAGGCTACTGCTGTCGGTCCTAGCGGCGGTCTTGCCGGGGGTGCTCCTGGTGCTGGTGGAGGTACTGGAGCTGGAGGTGCTGTTGGCGCTGGTGCTGCCGCTGGGGGTGCTGGTGGTGTCCCTGATGTGTCTGGAGTCCCCGCGCGGCCTCGGCCGTACTTCATTCCGCTCCTTCAGCAGGTTCTTAGTCCTCCTTAGAGTGTCCACAGCCTGTCCGGTCATAGTCACAGTTCCCGCCGGCCTCCCCACTGCCTGCTCCTTCTCCCTACACTGGTCCTGCTGGAGGTCTTGCTGAGCGTCGTGAACCTGCATCTCATCCTGCGTCGCCGGTTCGTGCTGCTTGCACTAGTGGTCGCGGTTCGCGTCAGCGTCCTCCTCCTGTCCCTGACACGCACCGGATATCTCTGCGTCCAACCGCTGCTCCTCTGCGTGTCCCTTTGCCTTCTCCTCCTGCGTCCTCTCTTCCTGCTCTTGCCGACCCGGAGTCGCACTCTCTTCGTGCTGCCAGTCCTACTATCAAGCGTCTCCTTGTTACTGTCGTCACTGACCCTTCCTTTGAGTCCACTGCTGCGTCTGCCCTAGTTGCTGAGCTCGTCGACTTTGCTGCTCGCTGTCATCTAGACTATGCTGCTTGTCTTGTTGCTGAGTCTACGTCTGTCTGTCCTCTGTCCGTCGGGGGTGAGTGTGCCCTTGGCATGGACGTCCTTGAGGACAGGCAGGAGGAGTTCCAGTGTCTGGCTGCTGCTTCACCTCATCTCGTGTCCGTACTGCTTACCCCTGAGGGAGACCCAGATGCACTTGACATCCCAACTCCGTGCTCTTACGCGGAGGCCGTAGAGGATCCCTACTCCTCTCAATGGCAGGCAGCTATGGATGTAGAGATGGCTTCCTGGAAGTCCACAGGCACCTACGTTGACGCGGTTCCCCCGCCTGGGGCGAACATCGTCAGTGGCATGTGGATCTTCAGGGTGAAGCGGCCGCCAGGTTCTCCACCTGTCTTCAAGGCGCGGTACGTGTCTCGTGGCTTCAGTCAGCGGCAGGGAGTTGACTACTTTCAGACCTTCTCTCCCACTCCGAAGATGACCACTCTTCGGGTGCTGCTGCACATAGCCGCTCAGCATGACTACGAGCTTCACTCTCTTGACTTCAGCACTGCTTTCTTCCAGGGTAGCCTGCACGAGGAGATCTGGCTGCGCCGCCCACCTGGCTTCACTGGGACTTTTCCTCCTGGCACCCAGTGGAGCTTCCGACGGCCAGTCTACGGTCCCCGCCAGGCACTGCGTGAGCGGCACGACACACTAAGGACTACGCTTGCGGCTCTTGGGTTTGCTCCCTCTACTGCCGACCCGTCGCTGTTTCTGTGCACCGACACTTCTTTGCCGCCGTTCTACATCCTTGTGTACGTCGACGACTTGGTCTTTGCCACAGCTGACACTGCTGGACTCGCCCACGTGAAGTACGAGCTGCAGAAGAGACACACGTGCACAGACCTGGGTGAACAGCGCAGCTACCTTGGCTTGCAGATCACCCGGGACAGAGCACGCCGCACCATTACTCTGACTCAGTCACACATGGTGCAGCAGGTCCTTCAGCGCTTCGGCTTCACGTACTCCTCGCCTCAGGCCACTCCTCTGCCTACTGCCTACCGTACCACTTCCCTGACCTTGCTGCTTTCTCACAGTCGCTGACCTCATCACGCACCTTTGCACTAGTGAGCGTAGAAGAGTATAGTCACTGTAGGAGCCTCTCGTGGTGACCCGCGCACCCCCATCTTTGAGGGGTGTTCCCCCTCCCCCCTTTTGCCTTGTTGCCTCTATTGCTGCGGCCGACCTCATTGGGCTTGAGTCGGTCGGTGCGGCATCTACCCCTAGCGGGAGACGCCGCCCTGGCAAGGGCAAGGGGGGCAGGGGCGCTGGAGGGGCTAGCAGGGGCGGTGGAGGCGGCAGTGGAGGCGGCGGAGGGAGTGGGGGTGGCGGTGGGAGTGGTGGCGGGGGTGGAGGTGTCGGTGGCGGCAGTGGAGGCGGAGGCGGCGGCGGCGGTGGCGGTGGGAGCGGAGGTGGCGCAGGTGGCGGCGGTGGAGGAGGTGGTGGCCGAGGAGGTAGAGCTGGTCGGGGTGGCGTTGCGCAGAGGGTCGGCTCCAGTGGTGGTCCGCGCCAGCAGCAGCAGCAGCAGCAGCAGCGCACTCGTGACATCCCCCCCTCTCAGCAACTCCGTGAGTGGTACGCTGCACGTCAGCGGGGTGGGGGTACTAGTCCGTGCACCTACGTCCTACGCACCGGCGACCGCGCGAGTAAGCAGTATGGGGGTGCGCACCCCACCCAGCGCTGCTTTGGCCGCCTGACGGACGCTTGGCGTCACCAGTTCTCGGAGGCTGGACGTACTGGAGCTGGAGGTGCTATTGGTGCTGGTGCTGCTGCTGGGGGTACTGGTTCTGTCCCTGCTGTGTCTGGAGTTGCCGAGCGGCCTCGGCCGTACTTCGTTCCGCTCATTCAGCAGGTTCTTTGTCTCCCGCCTTCTACTGGTCCTCCTCCTCCCTTAGAGTGTCCGCAGCCTGTCCAGTCCCAGTTACAGTTACAGGCGGCCTCCCCACTGCCTGCTCCTTCTCCCTACACTGGTCCTACTGGAGGTCTTGCTGAGCGTCGTGAGCCTGCGTTTTGCCCTGCGTCGCCTGGCCGTGCTGCTTGCACTAGTGGTCGCGGTTCGCGTCAGCGTCCTCCTCCTGTCCCTGGCACGCACCGGATGTATCTGTGTCTGTCCACTGCTCCTTTGAGTGCCCCTTTGCCTTCTCCTCCTAAGTCCTCTCTTCCTGCTCTTGCCGACCCGGAGTCGCACTCTCTTCGTGCTGCCAGTCCTACTGTCACGCGTCTCCTTGCTACTGTCGTCACTGACCCTTCCTTTGAGTCCACTGCTGCGTCTGCCCTAGTTGCTGAGCTTGTCGACTTTGCTGCTCGCTGTCGTCTAGACTACGCTGCTAGTCTTGTTGTTGAGTCTGCGCCTGTCTGTCCTGCGACCGTCGGGGGTGAGTATGCCCTTGGCACGGACGTCCTTGAGTACAGGCAGGAGGAGTTCCAGTGTCTGGCTGCTGCTTTACCTCATCTCGTGTCCGTACTGCTTACCCTTGAGGGAGCCCCGGATGCACTTGACATCCCGACTCCGCGCTCTTACGCGGAGGCAATAGAGGGTCCCTACTCCTCTCAGTGGGTGGCAGCTATGGACGCAGAGATGGCTTCCTGGAAGTCCACAGGCACCTACGTTGACGAGGTTGCCCCGCCTGGAGCAAACATCGTCATTGGCATGCGGATTTTCAGGGTGAAGCGGCCGCCGGGTTCTCCGCATCTCTTCAAGGCGCGGTACGTGGCTCGTGGCTTCAGTCAGCGGCAGGGAGTTCACTACTTTCAGACCTTCTCTCCCACCCCGAAGATGACCACTCTTCGGGTGCTGCTGCACGTAGCCGGTGAGCGCGACTAC
This sequence comes from Closterium sp. NIES-65, assembly GCA_948144175.1. NCBI lineage: Eukaryota > Viridiplantae > Streptophyta > Zygnematophyceae > Desmidiales > Closteriaceae > Closterium > Closterium sp. NIES-65. The sequence goes on along the minus strand of CANXME010002170.1, from coordinate 2,895,483 downwards.
GAGCTTCACTCTCTTGACTTCAGCACGGTCTTCTTGCAGGGTAGCCTGCACGAGGAGATCTAGCTGCGCCGCCTACTTGGCTTCACTGGGACTTTTCCTCCTGGCACCCAGTCGAGCCTCCGGCGGCTAGTCTACGGTCTCCGCCAGGCACCGCGTGAGTGGCACGACACACTTAGTACTACGCTTGCGGCTCTTGGGTTTGCTCCCTCTACTGCCGACCCGTCGCTGTTTCTGCGCACCGACACTTCTTTGCCGCCGTTCTACATCCTCGTGTACGTCGATGACTTGGTCTTTGCCACAGCTGACAGTGCTGGACTCGCCCACGTGAAGTCCGAGCTGCAGAAGAGACACACGTGCACAGACCTGGGTGAACTGCGTAGCTACCTTGGCTTGCAGATCACCCGGGACAGAGCACAACGCTCCATTACTCTGACTTAGTCACACATGGTGCAGCAAGTCCTTCAGCGCTTCGGCTTCACGTACTCCTCGCCTCAGGCCACTCCTCTGTCTACTCGCCACTCGCTCTTAGCTCAGCCTTCGGATGAGTCCGTAGAGCCGAGTGGCCCATACCCAGAGCTTGTTGGCTGCCTCATGTACTTGATGACCTGCACAGGACCTGACCTTGCATACCCTCTTAGCATCTTGGCACGTTATGTTGCTCGTAGGAGACACCGACCAGAGCACATGGCTGCAGCAAAGAGGGTGTTTGTGAAAGTACGTCGGCTTATGGTTGTTATTCATGCTTGCTATTATTTCCTTACGCTATTCCTAGCTTAGGATTATTTTCTGCATGCATGAATTGCTTGATTTCCTAGGTTCGTTGCTATACTAAAGTTATTATAGTTATAGGCACCGAACCAGGTTACGTGCACCGAACTCAAGCTATTCGGTCGCCACCGAATTGCTTTCTACCGAGTTCGCGAAGGTTCTGTTCGGGACGCTTCGCGACCCTCAGAACATTCGCGTAACACCTGGGTTACCTGCCTTGTGTCGAGCCTATATATAGCCTCATGTTGTACCCAGGTGATCATTCAATTCAAACTCTCTTTTCTGAGCCCGATCCTAGATCCTCACACTTGGTAATCAGAGCCCGTTTACACGCGAAGTTCTTTCGACCGCTAAAACCCAGTCTTCAAAAAACCGCGGGGGCGACGCAGTTAAACATCGATTTCGGGTACGTAAAACCGGTTCCGTGTTTTTCCGCTCCTCCTCGATTTGGTTTTTCGGACTCGTAATGTCAGGCATGGAAGGCCAGGGCAACAACTACGCGACCACGAGCGACGTCGCGAGCCTCCGTACCGACATGGAGCAGACGCAGGCGACGCTTCGTCGACTCGAGGCTTTTTTAACAAACCACCCGGCGCTCGCCACGACAGCAGCAGCGACTGCAACCACTACAGCACCGACAATTCCAGCAGCAGTGGCGACACCGATATTTCACGGCCCAATGGCACCACCAACGCCGAACCTCGAAGCAGCACGACCGAGGCTCCCGGAAGCGTTCGATCCAAGCGCAAAGGGATCCGACGTCCGGCGTTTCGTGGCAATCCTCGAGATCTACTTCGAGGCCATTGGCTGTTTGACCCCGACATACGACGCAACACGAATCCGGCTCGCAGCAACACTGTTACGCGGACCAGCACTCGAGTGGATCTACAACACTGACGTGGCCCGCGGGGAGAAAACGTGGCAGCAGTTTCGGGCAGAATTTATCGGGCGTTTCGAACCGGTTAATACTACCTATATGGCGCGGCAACAAATTCATCGGCACAAGCAGTACGGTAGTGTAGCGCAGTACACGCAGCAGATGGAGCTCGTGTTCACCCGCATCCCCGACCTGACCGAAGGCGAAAAAATCACGGCATACACTGAAGGGTTAAAATTGGGGGTTCAGCGACAGGTGATCGCGTCAAATCACGAAAGCTACAAGGACATCGTGCGTGCAGCCGGGCGTTACCACGCGCTGACCCGAAGTCAACCCGAAACACGACGTTTCACGCCAAACCGTACATTCGGCACTGAGCGATCGGCACCCCCCACGTTCGCCGAACTGATGGATATCGACAAATTCGACGCGAAGCGGCAGCCGACCAAATGCGAATTTTGCGGCGCAGCAGGGCATCAGATTTTGTCGTGCTACAAGTTGAAGAAAGTACGTGCGATCATGCAGGACGGTAACAGTGGAGCACCCCCGAAGTAAAAAAACGGGAATCGCCAGTAGCCGCGGATCGAACTGGCGATCTCGTAAAGATCCGAAAGGCGAAAAAGGGCGACGACGTGGCGACTTCGGAGCGGGCGAAAAAAGGAGAAAATGATGGCGCGAATATAAAACGTCACGACCGGCCGGCATCAGGGGAAATCGCCGAGGCGACTGGTGGCTCCGCGAAAAAAGACTCTGCACCGACCGGGAAACTCCAACCGGACCCCCACGAAAGTAAAAAATCGTTAAAATTATCCTATAAAGATACTCTAACGAAAAATATCGCTTCTCGTGGTTTTCAAGCCTTTGAAAAATTCAGGGGAGAACTAGAGGCCAAGAAAAAGCCTTTAGAAGTCATTCAGGTACCTGCAAATATGGGCAAAGAATTACGGAGCGTAGAGAAGGGTCGTGCGTTCCGTGGTGTTAATATTCTCTCCCCGCAGCAGAGTGTTAAGGCTCCCCGTTGCCCACAGGTGAAGCCTACACAGCTGCAAAGGCTTAGAGGAAAATTCCAGGCTCAAGAGAAGATATACAAGCCTCGGAAAAATCCTCCTACCCCCCAGGTGAAGTTGGAAAGTGCTGAGTCGGGTATAGGAAACAGGGAAGGTATCCATTTTACTGTACCCTATGATCCAATTAATGAGACCCTCTTTGGCTACTCAGCGCAGCAGAAACCACTACTCCTCGAGGTGTTATGCAATGGGCGACGCCTCCAGGCACTGGTGGACAGCGGTGCATCTCACTCGGTGTGTGACCGCGGAGCATTGGAGAAAATTGGAGAGAAGGCGGAGGAGACCCAGTTTTCAGCAACCATGGTGGACGGTACGAAGCTTCCTATCCACGGCGAAGCATCACTGCAGCTGCATATCGGTGCGTTAAGGTGGAAACCGAAGCTGCCAGTCATCAACATCAAAGGGTTAGATTTTATCTTGGGGCGAGATTTCCTGAAGCGGTTCAACCCCGAGATCGATTGGGTCAACAGCAAGGTGTGCATCTACAACAACGGGAAACGGATAGCACTGCAAAGCTGGACGGATACAGGGGACGTACCTGAAACGACACTGGCACGGTTCGAACAGACGGTGAACGAGAGTAACACGGGTTACCTAGCACTGGTTATGGCAGCAGCAGAGGAGGAGAAGATGAGTTTGGAGCTACCTGCAGCAGTGAAGGAGGTCTTGGAGCAGTACAAGGATATAATGCCCGACAACCTACCTGCAGGCGTACCCCCTGCACGCACCCACGAACACGAGATCGTGGAGGAACCAGGTGCAAAACCCGTCTCACGTGCACCATACCAACTGAGTCCGACCGAACTGACAGATATGAAGAAACATATAGAGTATCTACTGGACAGACAACTGATCCGACCCTCCACCTCTCCCTACGGCGCACCAGTTCTCTTCATACCAAAACCAGACGGCAGTTTACGGATGTGCATCGACTACCGCGCACTGAACAAACAGACGGTAAAAAACAAATACCCCATACCGCGCATCGACGACTTACTGGACCAACTGCGTGGTGCAACAGTCTTCTCGAAGCTGGACCTACGGTCGGGTTATTGGCAGATCAAGATGGCAGACAACTCGGTCCACAAGACAGCGTTCCGTACTCGATACGGCTCCTACAAATACTTGGTGATGCCGTTCGGACTCTGTAACGCACCAGCAACGTTTCAGGCGGAGATGAATCACATCTTACGGCCCCTGCTGGACGAGTGCGTGGTGGTGTACCTGGACAATATTCTCATCTACTCCAAGAACATGAAGGAGCACGTGGAGCATCTGTGGAAGGTGTTCGAGATCCTACGGAAGAACAAGTTCTACGTGAAGCTGTCAAAGAGCGACTTCGCCCTGAAGAAGGTGCAGTTTCTTGGGCACATGGTGAGTGCCAAGGGCGTACACGTGGACCCGCGGAAGATCGAAGCCGTCAAAGAGTGGAAAGTTCCGGAAAATGTGAAAGAATTGCAGCAGTTCCTAGGCTTCGCCAACTACTACAACAGGTTCGTGCCACAGTACGCTAAGATTGCAGCGCCACTGAACGACCTACTGAAAAAGGATACACCCTTCAAATGGGATACTCCTCATCAGCAAGCCATGGAGCAGCTACAGACCGCACTGACCATAGCCCCGGTACTCATCCTACCAGACCCTGAGAAGGACTACGTAGTTGAAGCTGACGCTAGTGACCAGGCAGTCGGAGCAGTACTGATGCAGGATCACGGGAACGGGTTACAGCCTATCGCCTACCTCAGTAAGAAACTGCACGGAGCAGAACTGAACCACCCCATTCACGACAAGGAAGCCTTAGCCATAGTCGTAGCCTTCAAAGCGTGGAGGTGCTATCTAGAAGGAGCCAAGACTACAGCCTATACTGACCACTGCAGCCTCAAATACTTGAAGTCACAGCCAACACTCTCACGACGACATGTGCGATGGATGGACTTCTTGGAGACCCACTTCCACTACGACATCATCTACAAACCCGGGCTACACAACAAAGCAGACGCGTTGAGCCGCCCAGGACACGTAGCAGGCATCCAACTCGACGGGATGAACCCTCTGCTCAAGGGTCTATTCCAACATGGGTACTCCGTGGACGGCAAGATAGCAACGGCAGAGAAACAGAAGCTGTTACAGTGGGAGAAAGACTTAGCTCTAAGGAAGGATTCAGGAAAGATTTGGGTACCGAATTACGCCCCGCTACGGCAGATCCTATTGGAGGAGTTTCACGACGTACCTTACGCGGGACATTTCGGGAGCAACAAGACGCTAGCAGGGATAGCGAAGTATTACTACTGGCCCGGGATAGCAACAGACGTGCAGCAGTTTGTCACCTCTTGCGACACGTGCCAGCGGATGAAGAGTAGCAAGCAGAAAAAAGCAGGGTTACTTCAGCCTCTACCCGTACCGGAGCAGCCATGGCAAGTCGTTAGCCTCGACTTCATCACGGGACTTCCTTCGACCTCACGAGGGCATGATGCTATACTCGTGGTGATCGACAAGTTCTCTAAAATGGGTCACTTCATCCCGACCAACGCCACGGCTACTGCTGAAGCAACTGCTCGCCTCTTCTTCGACCGCATCATCACCATCCACGGCATCCCCGCTACACTCATCTCAGACAGAGACCCCAAATTCACGAGTAAGTTCTGGAGGAGCTCATGGGATTATTGGGGACTAAACTGGCGATGTCCTCAGCATACCACCCACAGAGTGACGGACAGACAGAGCGACTCAATGAAGTGGTTGAACAGTTACTGCGCACAGCTTGCAAAGACGACGTAAGCCACTGGGACACACAGTTACCGACCCTTGAGTTCGCTTACAACAACGCGTCTCATGCGGCCACAGCAAAAACTCCTTTTTTCCTGTGTTACGGACGGAAACCGCTTACACCACAGCAGCCAACCACACCGGCACACGTCCAAGCCGCACATGACTTCGTCACCACCATGCAGCAGCTATGGGAGAAGACTCAGCAACGTCTCACCACGATGCAAAACTCCCAGAAGCAGTATGCCGATCGCCAGCGACGAGATCACTCAGTAGAAGTCGGAGATCAGGTGCTTCTTGACACGCGCAACTTGAACCTGTCTCACCTTCCATCCAAACTCCGGCCTCGCTTCTGTGGTCCTTTTCTCGTTGAGACACAGGTGACACCAGTTACATTCCGCTTGCGCTTACCAGATGCATGGAAGCTTCACAACGCTTTCCATGTCCAGCTACTGAAGCCCTACAAGGACCCCAACCAACAGTTCCAGGGATGGCAAATTCCGCCACCTCCTCCTGTTCTCATCCAGGATGAACCTGAATATGAAGTGGAGCGCGTTCTTTCTCATCGACGCCGCGGCGGCAAGACCCTCGAGTTCCTGATACGCTGGAAGGGTTATGACCCCACTGAGGACAGTTGGGTTGTAGAAGCTGATATGGGCAACGCACGCCGTGCTCTCAAGGATTATCTTGTCAAGCAGAGTGTATCTCACGCCACCCAGCTTTGAGGGGGGGACGTGTGAGAGTACGTCGGCTTATGCTTGTTATTCATGCTTGCTATTATTTCCTTACGCTATTCCTAGCTAAGGATTATTTTCTGCATGCATGAATTGCTTGATTTCCTAGGTTCGTTGCTATACTATAGTTATTATAGTTATAGGCACCGAACCAGGTTACGTGCACCGAACTCAAGCTATTCGGTCGCCACCGAATTGCTTTCTACCGAGTTCGGGAAGGTTCTGTTCGGGACGCTTCGCGACCCTCAGAATATTCGCGTAACACCTGGGTTACCTGCCTTGTGTCAAGCCTATATATAGCCTCATGTTGTACCCAGGTGATCATTCAATTCAAACTCTCTTTTCTGAGCTCGATCCTAGATCCTCACAGTGTTGCGCTACTTGTGCAGTACGTCGGGCATGGGGCTTGTGCTTGGAGGGCAGAGTCCAGTGGTCCTCACTTGGCATGCAGATGCTTCTTGGGCTGACGACCAGGCTACGCAGCGGTCGTCACAGGGTTACACCTTCAGCCTCGGTTCCGGCTCTGTTTCGTGGCGGGCTACCCGCTCGTCTTCTCTTCTTGGCTCCAGTTGTGAGGCTGAGATCTACGCCGGGGCCATGGCTGCACAGGAGCTTCGCTGGCTCACCTACCTGCTGACTGACCTTGGAGAGCCGTCTCGTTCTCCTCCAGTGCTGTACGTAGACAACAAGGCCATGCTGGCCTTGTGTCGATACCAGAGACTAGAGCACAGAACGAAGCACATTGCTCTTCGCTACTTCCTTGCTCGTGAGCTACAGCAGCGTGGTCAGCTGCGTCTTGCGTACGTGGCTTCTGAGGCCAACACTGCTGATATCTTCATCAAGGCACTTGCGCCTTGTGATCATCAGCGCTTCTGTACTCAGCTGGGTCTTGTGCCTGCCTTGCCTCACTTCCTCACCTCTTGACCTTGCTTGTACTGTTACATATATATATATATATATATATATATATATACGCATGCTCTTGCTTGTCTATCCTTTTATATATATGTGTACTCCTGCATGTGAACTGGCCTTGTGGCCTTGACCTCGTGCTCGGAATGTGTGGTGACGTTGTGATCCACCCTGAGCTTGCTTTGCTTTGCTTTGCTTGACTGGTCTTGTGACCCCTTGTTCTCCCCCACTTTGCCTATGGGGGTGTGTCAGATTTATATGACATAGCTATAGTAGGCTATAGTGGGGTAGCACATATGGGGTAATCCTTTCTAGGGGTTCATATTTGTACCCAAATCTCACTTAGTGATCCATTCCTCGTTCTAGTTTTCTCAACATATGATCAGCTTAATGTCAGAATGGTATCCAGAGGCAATCGTTTGTGAAGAGGAGGTTTGGCCAAAAGAGGGGTTTGCAATATGAGAGAGTTACAAGATATAGATAGGAAAGGTGGACAAAGGTGGGTATCCCACCAAGACCCTACACTAGTAGCTTAAACATGCAATTATATAAGAATAAACCATATTTTAACATCCCCCCTTAATTGCATGCACACTAGTTGGTGTAGGGAGCGAATCAATCACCGTGCAGCAGCTAGGCCCTTCAGTACGATACCCGCATGCGGTTTAACCCCCGCAGTGGATGCCCGGTGAGAGCGACGACGACGGAAACGAGAGACCTAATATCTCTCTCTCTCTCTCTCTAATGGTCCTTGTATTGATGTGGCAGCCAGGTACAAGCATGCAAGGTATAGAAGCATACACACAAAAGCAAGTCTTACCCTATACCCCCCCTAAAGATCTAGGAGGGGCTCTATCACTGCAAAGCAATCTCCAAGGTGCAACTCCTGCCCAATGCCGCCCACAGGCGGGTTCTCAGCTGCGGCCGCCTCGCCCATCTTCATGAGGAGGCCCACAGACTGTGCCCTTTGGAGGGCCACCGACCATCTCTGTCGAAACTGATGTAGAAACTTTGCGGCATAGTATGATTGTGAGTCGGCGTTGAAGTGCCGCCGAGCCGCCGTGTCTGCCAATAGCTTCAGGAAGGTTGGTACTTCCGCGCATGGGCAGCCATAGGTGTCGACTGCCAGTGGGAAAAAGCCAACCGTCTCCGGCCGGTCGGCGTAATGTTGGATTTTCTTATCAGCTTGTTCCCGTGCCGCCCATCCCCTGCCCTTCTGCGCCTCTGGGTCCCTCGTGCTTATGGGATCCGTGATAGTGACATCGCACACATACACCGCCCCACTGCTTCGATCCGTCATGGTGAAGTCGGCAGTTTGCTCCTCGATGGGGCAATGGGCGGCCGACTCGCTGTGGACAATGAAACCTGCGTGCTGCGCCATGCTAATGCATGCGTCACGCAGCTCGTTGTGGCTGTTAATGCGGTGTTTGCCCAAGCCGCAGCGCAAGAGATGGTTCGGCAGGCGGGGGTCGGTGATAGCCGTTTTGTCCGCACAGTCACAATTCTTAGGAGTCGAGAATGGGAGGGCCAGGCGGAATTTGACAGAGTTGGCGAAGTGCACGGGGCCAATACGCCTAGTCGCTTCAATGGGTATCGCGGTTAGCCAATCGCCGGCGCCGTATCCCGTCAGCGAAAACATGCGCTGAGTGTGGCCTGAGAGTGGGTTCAGCCGCATGCGCCTAGTTGCCTGGAC